>OY728129.1:480444954-481757511 GCA_963277665.1 Viscum album
GATGAATAATGTTCTTCATTCCATATTAGCTTCAAAACTCAGATGAGCAGATGCAATTGAATATGATTTCCCATGTTCCCTTATCCATGGATTTTTATTCCTATCGTCCTTGTTATCAATAAGAATATGAAATTTATTGGTTGAGTTCCCATTTATTCTTTGTTTATTTAATTGAATAGTACGTTTTACACTAATAGGAACACTTTTTTTTATTCACCATATCCACTAATGTATTTATATTTTATATGAAATTTACTTATCTATACCCTCATTTTTTCCACATAAATCATATTCTAGTTCCATCAAGAGATTCTCCTTGGTTCCTCTTCCAATATTATTTACATGAAATAAATTTGATCTTATTTAATACATTGCATTTGTAACATAAACATCATAGATTCTCTATTTCTCTCTTCAAATGGTGTATTTAAAAATTCAACTATGTTCACATTTTCAATTAAATGTTTTGAAATTTGGGTTTTCATAATCACTTGATTTATCACTCCATATCACATCATGATAGTTTGTGAATTGGGAAAATCACTTCAATTCTCAATGAATGTGTTTTTGAATTGGTTAAATCGGGATTAATCCATTACTAAAACCAAAAGGGGTTTAATCTGAGTGGTGGAAACATTACATAATAAGAGAGTTATTGTAAATAATATAATCTGAAAACCCAAACTAAAAATGTCTTACTCTCTAAAACTATCACATTATCATTTAGTTCATTTTAAATCACTCTTTGTTATATTGATGTTTCTTTATATTGGATTAATTAACAATTATTAACCATATTAATTAAAACATATCACATAATTATCATGGGAATTGATAAAATATTCTAAACTGAAAAATCATTGACACGTGTTTTCTCAAAAATCAACATATCAATTATCCATAAAAGTAAATATCAATATATTTAAACCCCTTAACTTATGAATCTCTATAATTTAATTTAATATTTCATAATCATTTTAATTCTATATTATTCACATAAATATATTCAAATATTGCATGATAATTCATAAGGAGAATGTGAATTTTGAAATCATATCCATCAGGAATGTCTAGTCATGTGTTCAGTCTTAGGCCCACTAATAATCCACTAAGTGAAGATCGATTTGATAATCAACTATTATTATTCATATTTACTACCCAAATTGAATCTATTCCACAACTATATCCATTTTCTAGTATCCATACAGATACATAATTGTTAGGAAAATCATATAATCAAAACATCCCAAAAATTTGAAGTTATCTTCCAAAATGTAGCCTTATCCCATAGTGTTATCATTAGGGTTTTCAACTAATTTATCTTTTCCTATTTTTAGAATTATCTAATCCGATACCCTAAAATTAATAAACCATGAATTGATACCAATTATAGAATCTCATACCTATGCTTCTAGATATTATTATAAAAACCCTCTCTTTTAACACTATTTCGATAAAATTGAGTTTACATAATCAATACATATAGCTATTTTACAAAACATCCATAATTTATTCATTTTATATCAAAAATAAACACACAATTTGAATAATATAATGTTTAGTATATCCAAGTATCTTCTAAAAAAAGAAAATTATTTAATGATAATTTTGAATATATCTCTATAATTTATCCACATCAGACTTGAAACCTTATTAGATTTAAAAAAATGATTTTCATCTACCGCAGGCAGACAGTGATGCTGGAATGATTCAGGAATGATGTTACACTAGGCCTTTGGGCCATGTAATGAGATCCATTTCCCATAGGCCTTCAATCCTTGTACTAGATAAATAAGTCTTGATGGATGGGCTATCCCTTGTGGGGTTGTGGCCTACATATTCGGCATGTGTGTGTGATGTGTGTGTGGTTTGTGTGTTTAACATAATTGTACATCGAAGCACATTACATATAAATATTATAGTCAATTTAATGAGATTTTGATAAATGTATTTAATAAAATGGGAATCATTTTTTAAATAATCACATAAAAATAAATATAGGGTGAAATTTTGTCTTTTTTAGGAAAATATTCAATTTCCAATGAATAGTGAAGAAAAATGGTTTCTTTAAAACAATCACTTACATTAATCAAATTTTTTAATTTAAAAGCCCCATTACTATTTAAATATGATTTCATATAAGACAGGTTTTATATATTTCTATTTATTAAATGTAATTTCATATAAATCATATTTATACTAGATTTCAATATAAGAGTAATTATTGGCTTAAAAACACATTTTTCCAAAAATAGTTTTAAATCTCATAATTTTTACCTATTTCAATTAAATAAGAAACCACTAATAATGGATTTTTAAAATTAATTTTATATATTACATATATAAATATGAAATTAAATCCATATAATTATAGTTACAAGTCATTGTGTAAATATACAATAATCTTATGATTAAAATATATGTTTCATAAAAAATAGTTTTTTCAATACATTTCTAGGTTTAATTTTAAACTAAATTAATCCTATAATTTGAATTGAATTTGGAAAAATTTATTAAATATTTTGAATTAGAAAATTTTACAATACGAAATAAGGTAAAAATATTTTTTGGTCATAATAAATAATGAAATGTGTGAAAATCATTAACCATGCTTATTGTTTACAAAGAATTACTATGTGTCAAACTAAAATTATAAAGTTTGAAATGAACCAAAATACATTAATAAATTGTATTATATGACCATATTTATAGGCATATTACCGTATGATCTATGTTTATGTTCTTTTGGATTACTTTTTTATGAATGTGAAAATTTTAATAATTTTGGCAGTGAAAAAGATTAAATGCCATGACATTACCATTAAATGTAGTAGTAGTAGTAGTAGTTCATTTTTTTATTCAAAAAGAGAAGAAAGGAAGCAAGACCCCTCAAGGGGGGTGGAAATGGTAAAGCCCGAGAACATCCCCCAACACAAAGGAGGCACATTCTGCAGGGAGAGAGAGGGGAGAGTTATAGAGGATGAGAGGGTCATCGCTTCTACCCAAGCGGGCCAGGGAATCTGCTGCAAAATTAGCCTCCCTCCGGCTGTGAGACAGCCGAACTCCAAGTGGGATTCCCATTCAGCACCTTCTGATGAAGTATGTGAGTTCCCACGGAACCCCACACCACCCTTCCATTAAATGTGAATTATAACTTCTCATAGATAAAATAAAAAAATGAGATTGAATATTGATTTTAATTTTATGAAAAATAAAAATAATTTTTTATGGTAATTTATAATAATTTTTTAATAAATATATATATTATTTAAATTCCTAAGAAATTACTACGTAATAATTATTTAATTAAAATAATATTGAAATAAATGGTACTAAAAACAATAAAAGTTATATAAATTGACAGAATTATTTTATTTCAAGAATTATGTAGATAAATGGAAAATTATATAATTTTTAAAAATAATATAGTTTAATTAAACAGTTTTCATGAATTTTTAGAGCCAAATTAATGAATAGTATCAAAATTAATATTACTGTTTTTTATAAAAAAAATATTTTATCAAATTATTTAAAAGTCATAAATATATTATACTCAACGAATTCAGTTTTATGTGTTTTAAAATATCAAAAAATGTTCATCCATTAAAAAATGGTCCATTTATAATAATTATATTGACTCTTAAATAGTAAAAATGCATTGTTACTAAGGAATGGTAATAACAGGGTTCTTTGGGTTTCATGCACTTGGGTTAAAATTTATTATACAAGCATATAGATTTTTTTTCTATGTGGGATTTAATATTAAAAAATATTTAATAATTTTATTATAATTCGCATTTGATTTTTACTCTAAAATGTTAAATCACCTAAATAATAAAGGCTAGTTACTCTTGTGAAAAAAAAGTAAAAAATGTATAGAAATAGAGAAGTTAAGGAATAAAATGATTAAAACATGTGTTTCTTTGTGGAGGTTTTTATCAACCAAATAATCTATAAAAACATTATTTATATATTTTTTATCCACATGGGTTACAATGTCTTCCCATTATTTAATAACTGGTGGTATTTAAAAAACATACACTCCTTCTCTATTATAATGTACCACCTCCTTCCCTCATATATTCATAGCTCCTAATCAATTTATATAGACCAAATCCTGAAAACATAAATTTCCAACGCCCATGTCCATGATATGGGGATTATTTCCATCCTAAAATTCCAAACCTAGGGTCCTTAATAAGTTATCTGAAGGGTGTTCTTATAATAAAATTTAATTTTTTTCACTAAATTATTATAGTTTTACATATTCTCAAACCAACAACATTAATGTTTTAATAATTAAAATATAATAACACTAGTATATAAAATTTTATTTTATGTTATTATGTTAATAGAAAAACCCAAATATACTTCCTCTTCCAGAAAAAGAGAAATAATAACATTATTCTTGTATACAAAATACTACCACATTGTCAACTGATGTAACCTGTTTTCCATTTCCAACTCTTACTACTGGTTATAAAAATGGATTTAAATATATATATAGTACATTTATAACATAATAAAATATATGGAATAGTTATACCATATATATCATCATAATTTACATTTCATTGGGGATAAATTAATGTCTCTCATGTGTAAAATAGACTACCACCTCACGAAGCTTTATTAATCATTTTTCTATTACATATTACATGGAAGGTAATGAATTTTTTTAAAGGAATATTTCTTGATATATATCACATAATTATAATTTAAATGATAAATTTAAAATTATAAAAAGATAATATATCATTTCATTTCTTACATTCCCACTCACTGAAAAATTATAACGTCGTTCATGGGTATGTGTAGACTGTAATGATAAAATAATACTTTCCCTTTTTCCTAATGGTTGTTGAAAAATGGACACATGACTCATGCATACATACGACCTGTCATCTTCATGATCATAACATAGTCCATTTTGCATAACCATATTTAATGATTACTTCTAAAATTATATATTATGTGTATAAGTTAAAATTATTTAATGATTATTGTTATGGATTTTATGTATCCAATACCACTTTTTTCTAAAGTAAAGACACTAAATCCATTTTAAAATAATGATCTAAACACCCTAAAAACACAATAGATGTACTGAAATGATTAAGTATTTTAATATTAAAATAAACAAAAATAAAATTATGTTTTTATGTCTAAGGTACTATAAACATAAATATATATTAATAAATAACAGAATTTGTATAATCATATAGTATAGGATTTAAAGGATATACATGGATGTTATGAACTCAAGGTAAGAGTTTCTCATCTCACATTGATATCTAAGAAAGCTATTACATTTTTAGAATTTTTTTTACTGTGTGGTTAATATACTTTCCATTAATTTATTTTATTAATAATTTCATGAAAAATATTCTGATTTAAAAATCCATTTGAGTTGATCTCATTTGTATAGTTTTGATACTGATAGTACTAAATTAGTATGGAAAGATGACAAAAGTATCCTTCAGTGAGGTATATTTTATTGTTATGAGCCTAATTTCATTTATATGGTTTCTATATTTACTCATTGACATATAATATAATTAATAATTCATAAACAAAGGTTTTTTAAGTTTATATTTGTATTATTTCATCCAAGTGTATTTCAGTTGAATGTTACCCTGTGGTCGATAATTTCATAATGTAATTTAATTTCATTGGGTTATATTACTTCTTTATTATCATTAATATTATATGATCATGTGTGTAATTAATTATTATTATAATATCATTCATTATAAATTTATAATTTTTTTTATATTTTTTACACATGATCCCTTAATTAATTAATTCATTCATGAATGTTATTATCATTGGAAGGGATTATCATCTAAAAATGTCTTATTTAGGACATATGTCACATTATAAACCTTATTATTTTATGAGGTGTATATAATGATTATTTGATAAGATATATCATGACTATACATATGTTTATGACATGTAATTTTTCATCTAATTATATTCTTTCATTGTTCTTATTATTTAATAGTTACAAAAGTAGCAAATGCATAATGTTATAATACTCCTTTTAGTTGGGATTATTTATGTTTAAATACCCATTGAAGGAAACAATATTTTATTTTTATACTAATAAAATTTAATTTTATTATCCCATGATTATTTATTATATTTTCGAGTAGTATTACCATTTTTCATCCTTTGGAAAATAAAATGGTTGAGAATATATTTCTATGAAAACTAGACATCATTTCTTTATTCGATCGAAAATCATTTTTCTTCCAAATCCATTTTCTATAAAAAAAACTTGAAAATTGTTTTAATGTGATTTAATAAATTCATTTTGGCCCGTAAATGGATTTTTGAAATATTTTTTATTTGAAATCATATCACATTGTTTTGAAAAAGTCACCTTTTGACTACTACCAAAAATATGGAAGGAATCATTATTTTAGAATAGTCACCTGGAAATGAATTTTCCACCACCATGAACACTAAATTATTTAAAGAATAATGATTAATTTTAAAGATTATTTTCAAATAAAATTATATTTTAAATTTTTAAAATGTTTTATATGTTAAATATAATTTTTTAAAATAGAATTGGTATTTTCCTCAAGAAATGTTTCCTTGGGATCCTTCAAATCATTTTCCATATTGGATGACATCCTTTGAAGTTACTCAAAGGGAAATGGTTATTTTACTAATTAATTTTTTCAATGAAATTTTTATTTCTTCTATTCATTAAGATAAAATAATCCTAGTTATTACTTATTCTTCATTGGGGGTATTTTTTGGTAATTCCATCATCATTATTTCTCCAGATGGATTATGAAAATATTAATGATATTATCATGTAACCCATTTATTTTTCATGGGTTAATCATGTAAATAATGGAATAATGGATGGTTTTATGTGTTTCATGATGAAAAGGATGTTCTTTGACCATTAATGTTGTTATGGTTCTTGGGAATGTTTTACAAAGGCTTGAGTTCTTTTATAGCTCATAGGTGATATTGATATAACTTATAAGATCGGTGATCCTAGATAACACTCCAATCCACTGGGTATGGAAGTTGACCATATGGTTATTCATTTTTTAATGTTTATGTAAGTGTTCTATGAATATAATTATATAAGTTACTTAAAAAGTCTTTACGGTTTCTATGGGTTTTAAAATGATTTCCTTGGTCAAGATTAACATAACATGATTCATGTTTATATATTCTCGTGAATATATCCTTTATTAATGATTTATTTGATTCTAAATTTTTATTGATCAAGGTTTTATGTTTATGACTTCTCTTATGTTTTCCTTATGAAATATGATAATGTCATTATACCATTTTACTATTTTTATGCTCACTGGTGGCATTCAATTGTAAATGATTTTATATACACGTAATGATTATTTTAAACCACACTTCTTATGTTTCTTCTTCCCCATGTTTTCAAGAAATGCTTTATAATGAATTAGGTATGTAAGGGTTTCATATACATGATGATGATGACCTAATATGGAATATGAAAAGGTGGGTAGTGTGGGAAAAACTCCCTCTTGAATTCATTACTATTATTTATGTAAGTGTTTTTCCAAATTATCTAAAACTCTAAACCAAAATGGTTATTGTGTTTGTAAATGATCAATTATTTCCTTTTGAGGTTTTAAGTATTCAATGGACAAAATTATGACCCCTTTTGAAATTTAAACATAATAAAATGGAAATGGAAACATAATAATAGGGTACACCTTTGGAAATGGAAATGGGATCATTATTTCATTCTTCACTAATATAATACTCCTTTATAGATTTATCATAAGTTATAATAAACTTATTAACCTTTGGAAATGGAAACATAATAAAATGTGTGATCTCAAATTCATATTAATGGAAAAAACAACCAATAAAAATTGATGATATTAAATGAGAATACGATGATAATATGAGTATAATCATGGTATATTGATAGAGTATAAAAAATCATACATAAAAAATAATATACCAGAAACCATAAGTCATGGAATGAGGATTTTCAAATCATAATACATGAATAAAAATATTTATGAGACGTATTTTAATAAACATGATCCTTGATAAAAATAAAATTAGGAAACCTTAGAATGATGGAACATACATTAGCATAGGGAAATATAATCTTCATGTGACTCACACATGAACCCACACATTCAATACAACAAAATTGTTCCCATATATACATGTCCGATGAGATATATTATATTATACCATTTATTGAAGGGATATATTGGACACCACCCACCATTCATCCAATCATATGTGTTCCACATGAAATAAATAATTCATGATATCAAAAATAATCCATGGAAATAAAATGGGATTCATATCCTTATCAAATAGAATCACAAAAGCAAAACAATAATAATTATATCAATAATCATACCATGATAATACCATAGTAAAAAATGTCTATCTAACAGTAGTAAGAAACTATCTCGGTAAATACCCTTAACTAAAATAATGAAGAATATGAAATTCAACCTAGATTGATTGCAGTTATAATGTCTAGTTAATAATTTCTCGAATCAATAAATGTATAAAATATAGTTGAACACACATAAATAAAAGGAATGGTGTATAGCGTATTCATAGAAGAATACATTAAATGAGAAATGATTCCTATACATAGTGGATTAGTAGGAAATAACATTTTAGTTTTTTGTTTTTGAGAATTTAATATCCCAAAAAATAGTATAATATAATTTTAATGTAATAAATGAAACTAAATCATAGTTTAGATGTTACGGATCATGGAGGGAATAAGTTCTAAATGATTTATTAAAAATAAAAAAATGAGCTGATTTGATAAAACCCAAACAACATTGGAATCTTTTGAATTTAAATCTTATGATAGATATAATATGTGATGGGTTTTCTAAACTCATAAAAATTATTCTAAATAATGATAAATTAAATCCATGTATGTCATTTACACCACAAAATATAAATAAGGGGGGAATACAAATCACATCTCACTGAAGAAAAATTGAGTTAAAGAAAATAAAATTGAAATGGTAACAAAAGAATATAAATAAATAATCAGGTTACTATAAAATTAAATAAAAACATTATGAAATGATATATATTAATTATACTTGAACTAAATAAGGAATTTAATACACCATATAAGATAAATTATTGTTCAAAAAATCAGTCATGAGCCATTGAATTGAAAATTGTAACGTCTTAGTTCAAGAAGCCGCCAATGTCGCCCCATAACCAGTTGGCCACATGGCCACAAGTGATTTTCCCCTAATGCGAGAGGCTGATGACTAGAAGCGAGGTCCTTGGGTGTGATAGTGGGAAAACAATGCCCTCATTTACAGTGTAACACATTGGAAGAGAAACATATATACAATAGCGAAAGCAGTAATATTAATATACAGAAGGAAATAACGGATGATTGAGGAAAGAAATAGCTGGAGCACATATATATTAATGCATGATAAACATGTCTAGGAAAGTATCCAAACATGTCACAAAACTGACATACCGTACTAAACCAAAGTACAAGAATAAATAGTAAACAAATCCACAACATCGCAATCCAAATCATGGTCTCATTCTCTCCAACTCCAAAGCAGTCAAGTACCAGAGGTAGAAGGTGCTTGCCCTTATCTATACCTACAGCAAAATAATCTAGTTGGGCCCAAAATATTGACCCAAAAAAGGATGTGAGACTAAATCCAAGCAGGAAGCCGCTGAGAGATTTTTTCCTAACAGCCAGTGAATATATATGGCATGCAATATGAAAAATAAGAAGAAACCAAGGAAGTACTCAATAGTAAACATTCCAACAGTTTCAAATCATTCACACCCACATGACTAGAAGGCATATAATCACAAATAAGTAACCCTATGGGATGTTCTCACAGCCTAATACCCTCTAGTCCTACCTTGAAAAAATAAGCAACCCTCTGGAAAGTACACACAGTCTAACCCCTCTGGTTCAACTTTAGAATACACACTTTGGGGAAGTAATCTCCATTAATTCACCCTATAGTCAGTTATCGGTAACTAAAAGGTGCTCTGGAGAAACACTTATGCCACATTCCCCCAGTGGCCCGTGATGAGGAACAACAAACACTCTGAGGAAGCACTTACATCAATTCCCCCTTATGGTCTTGCATCATAACAGTAAAAAAGGACACTCTGGAGAAGGCTTTACATCTATTCTCTATATGGTCTACTACACCAGGTTCTCACGGCCCTGTGTAAGTTAAACAATCAGGGAAAAGTGTATCGGCCAATGTAAACAACAAGAACTACTTGGCTAGCAGTATACATCATAACAACATGTAAGGTAAAAAAAATACTCCACCCTACAATACTAGACATGGGAAAGACAACAAGGCATCCTAACAGGATTTTCCGGACCAAATAGTCATAACATGTCATGCCTGGGAAAACACATCCAAAACAGATTAATTAACCCTATTCACATTCAGTTAACCTATACTCAAGAATACAAGCATAGAAGTCAACTAAAGGGGCTAAAATCGTAAACACGCAATGTCCCGTTCAAGGGTATTGGGATATTTTAAACATAAAATTCAAATACTAAAAATAGAAATACGTAAACCACCTACCTCTATGTTGTAGGATCGCTATATGTAAACCTCAATCCATGAATCGCCAAATGACACCATAGATCTTACAAAACTTCTAATACACTAAACCGAACATAACATGAGAAATATGAGGAATCCAGAATTGATGATTTAGAAGAAGTATGTTCTTACTGAGGCGATCCCAATGCAATCGATTGTGGTCGAATCAAAGAACAAATGCTCGATCGGGGGCTCGGGGAAAGAATGTGGTCGTACAGACACTCTTGGATGAACCAAACCAAGAAAGATATGGTTCTGTCCAACAGACATGACCCCTTTGTGTTTAATGAAAAAAAGTACACGGTGTGTAATTTATAATTACACATCATGTACATGCCTTCACGGATCCCCACATTAGGCAGTCTCTAGGTCACCACACACAGTTGTGTACATGGCCATTACATGGCCAGCACGCGGCTACCCGCGACAACCGAGTACACGGAGTGTACTCATAATGTAACGACCCAAGTTTTTTCAATGGAAATTCACTTCTTATATTTATGTCATAAAATACCATGAAAGCACAACATAATGAACTACTAAGTGTTAAGTGACCTTTAAACACAATTTTTTCACTTCTATGTTTAGAATTTCAAAAATACGGCATACACAGTTGTGTTCAAGATGTGTTTTGGAGTCTAATAAAACAAAAAATATAATTTTTAGTGAATATTAACATAAACTTATGAATATTTATATACTCTAATGAATAGTAACCTCACCTGTGGTGGTATAAAAATAAAATTCAAGTTGGAAGTATGATATACCGATATTTTAGAATGACTTAATGAATGTTTTATAACAGGTTTTGATAATAAAATGTTATTTTAATTAAATATTAAAATGATAATATTTAGAAAAATTATTTTTGAAAAATGGACTTCATTTTTGGATTATACACGTCGAAAAAAATTTGGGGTAAATTTTTGGGATTTTTCTGAATTACTTAATATTTTTATGAATATTAGAATCCGATAATTTAAAATAAATGCTAAATAATGGATTAATTGAGTCATCGATGATTCTTTGCTGATGTAAGCCCAATTATTTAATAATTAACAAGACCCATTTACTATAAATTGTCATGGAATACTTACTATTCCTTGTCTTTTGAAGAAATAATAAATTAATGGTTATAATATCATGGAATCTCTCCTCTCCTCCACTATAAAGCCCCCCTTCTCTCCATATTCTCTCCACTCTTCTTAGGCCTCATGAATTCTCTAAATTATACCCAAAACACTCCTCAAGGTCCTTAACCACGTCCAAAATCTCTCAAACTCCTCAAAATACCAAAACCTTTCCCCTTAAGAGTTTCTCAAAGGAGGAAGTCTCAAGAGGTAAATTCCTCTTCCCAAATATCTTCTTTTCTTTTAAGTTCTTTTCTTTTTTTTCTTTCCTCACCTCCCATAAAGATAATAGTATGATAAATTTCCTAGCATATATGTCCTTTAATGTCTTAATTCTAGTGGTAAATTTCATTATCTTCTTTCCCCACCCTTTTATTTGAAAAAAATGAAAGCACCGTTTGAGATGTGCTAATTTAGCACATTCAAGGACAATGGTTTGTCAATTTTTGTTATTATCATTAATTATGGTCATGAAACCGTTTATGTTATGGTTTAACCAGATTATTATGTATGTAATATATCCTATTTTTGGTTTTCTAATATTTTGTTACAAATGGAATTAATCTATAAATCAAAACACATTTGTTGTAATCAAACCCACCGAATAACAAAAACGATTACCACTAAGGTTATATATGTAATAATTCAACATAACTCTATGTAACCTAATTAAAATTAAAACACTTTAATCTACTATATATTTACTAAATAATGTAATTCAATTCTGTAAAACCACTTCCATATTTCTTATAATATAAACTTGAATATAAGTGAACCGAACTTTTAAATCCAAGTAAACAAACAAGCCCGAACAATGAAATTGAACCTTATAACAAATCAAAAAAGATTTGAATGAACTAAAAAGGATTATAATAAATAATTTACATATAGAAGAGGTTCTGGACTTATGAATTAATAAACCTATTTTTTTTATTCAGGTCATTAATAATAAGTGCAGAACACCACCAGATTTAATGTAAGGGATCCTTTCATTTTCTCTCTTAATCAAGATTGTCCTCTATACTATGCCTTTATATGTGTACTATAAAATCATGGGGTATGTTTAAGAACCCCCACCCCCCATAATTCCTTATGTATTTATATGTGATGAGAAACCCCATTTCTCTCTCATAAATCTTATTTGGTTACACCCGACACCATGCCGATAAAATCGTAACGAATTATACCTGAACCTTCTTTGTTCTTTCGGGTTGCCTTATCCTTCTTTCAAAATGGTGTTATATTATCTATCTATGTGAGTATTATGAATTCTAGTTAGTTGTAAAATATTCTTATATCAATACCCTTTCATCACATTATTTCGGGGATATACATGATTTCGAAAGATTCCCTCCTTAGAACTTTCCGATAAGTCAACCTGTTTTAAGGGGACTTCCCGAATTTTTACCCAAATTTCGAGTGCACAATATCCTATATTTTAAAACACCATTGTATTTATAAAATGAGTATTTTTATTAGGAAAACCATCTTGGTTCAATTATGGTTTTATATAAAAGAATGTCCTCTTTTCTATTTGAAAAGCTCTAGAGTGTTTTCCTTGAAACCGCACAAAATGTTTTTGATGCTAATGTTTCTAAAATAAATTTTTTATATGTTATAATTTATATTTTACACCACTCACCATGTTATAGTCCTATATTTCCCTATGAATTTCCATGTATGTTCTAATCCCTTCCTTTCATGGACACTTTTGTGATACGCCCATTGGATATGTTTTATGTCATGATTGTGGCACCCAATTATTTCCATGGGTAACCTTGTATTTATGTATGGTTGATTATGTATGATTATTTATGTGGAAATATTATTTAGGTGGAAATAATATTCATGAATATATTGAGATGGGTTCACCCAGATAGTGCTCTAATTCATTGGGTAAGGATAAGTCTCATGAGATGCAATGTGAAACGGGATTGGCGGTTAGCCTTGACCCGTACTGATATGGGAAACGGGATTGGCAGTTATCCTTGACCCGTACTAAATATATGATTTATGATTCTGGAAAATCTATATGATTTCATGTTTATAAGATCCCATGCTTATATTAAATGATTTTATAAGTTTCGTTCTTTTAATATCATTATTTCATGCCTCCTAACTCATGTTCTTAAGATGTATCCTTATGTTCATTCCTTTACTGGGATTTTTAAGTCATACCCTTTGTTCATGTTTTCCCCTGGGTATTGTATGCAAATGTAAGAGCTCAAAGGTTGTTAGAAGATCTTTATGCGGATTAAATAAAGAAGTTTTTTTACTCCCATGTTTTTTGTTATATGTACCTAGTCTTTCAAGACACTAGACTTAACGATCCTTGGATTGTACTCTGATGATTAATTATGCTTAAAATAATGAAATGTAACATGTATAAAGGCTTAGGTACCTATAGTTGGTATCACATGATGGTCTAGTTATTTTTAGAGATTTGGAATAGAGAACCTTAGTGAGAACCTTAAGGATGAGACTATGTATAAGGAAGCAGTCCTTAATTTTGGTGAGTATAGAGTAAGTGGTTTATCAAGAAAAGACATCACTGTCTGGATACGATCATGTAGAGGCATTTCTAGAAAAGATGCATCTATGGGTAAAACCCGAAAACACCACTTTGAGCTATACTCAAACAGGAATGGGTGCACGGCAACGGGCCTTGATGCACTCTTGGTTACGACACTCCCAGGGGATATGCTTTGGTAGATTCATGATCATTGTACAAACCATTATTAAGGGATAAAAAAGAAGCCCATAAGAATATAAGTTAACAAATAGATCGAGGAAAACCTATATATAAACATAAGGAATCACAAGTCAAGATATACTTTATCTTTATAAGTACATACATTTATGTTCAAAGTTTTTTTAATACTCAATAGATAAGTATTCAAGACCTCTAATTATACGTTCTTTTTCTTATTTAATGGCGGGAAATAGAAGAACATGTTCCAACAACCAATGTAATAGGCAATGTGATTATTTCCCTAATGACAAGCCTAATGTCATGGAAGAGGGTGCTCAAAACTTCATGGCAGTACTTGCTCAGCTGGATCGATTTATGAATAATAACTTGAATATGGTGGAACATCCCCCTCCTCCAAGGAAAGTGCAGGTTGTCGTATAATCCTTCATGCATCAAAGGCCTCCCATGTTTAGCGGGTCCTCTGATACCATCCTCACAGAACAATGGATTATCTCCACTGAAAATATTTTCTCTGATTTCCAGTGCTTGGAAGAAGAAAAATTTGTACTGGCAGTCTGTCGTTTTGATGGGAAAGATGATCAGTGGTGGACACTGATCATGAATACAAAGTCCCAAGAAGAAATTGATTCCATATATTGGGAGGAATTGAAGATGATGTTTTTCAACAAATATTTTCCTCAAACCCTCTGTCTCAATATGGAAAGAGTGTTCCTTGGACTCAAGTAGAAGGAAGATGAGTCCATCAGGTCGTATGAAGTGAACTTTACAAAGTCTGCAAGGTACACCTATGGCTTTGTCATGAACACCGAATGAAAGGTGTATCGCTTCTTTAGCAGACTAAAGATGATTTTACGAAAAGTGTTGGAAATTCGAGACTTCGACAGCTATGAGGAGACAGTCTATTGTGCCCTCAAGGTTGAAATGGAGATTGGAGACTCTCAGTTGACTCATGTTCCTAGTGATAAGAATAAGAAAATGGAGAACAACTTGGGTGGTTCATCAAAAAAATCCCATGATGGAAAGAAGCCTTACTTTCCCCTTTGAGAGAATTGTGAGTAAAAGCATCATGGTGACTATATCAAGGGAACCGGGAATTGCTTCAAATGCAGAATGTTTGGCCATCTGGCAAAGAACTGCCGAAGGGATATGAAAAATACCGCTAATGTTGAAGAAGAAAAGAAGGTTCAGATCAACACTCATCCTGCAGTGCAGTGTTTTAACTACTTGGAGATTGGGAAATATTTGAACAATTTCCCTAAGACAAGGGTTGTATAAGGAAATCAGAAACGACCTCCAAGGAAACAAAGAAGGGCTTCTGGTATCACTAATTCTGAGGTGGAGCCGTAAAACAATGTGGTGACATGTATTCCTATTATTCATTCAAGAATAGAGAATGTACTATTAGATTCTGGTTCTATGAATTCTTTCATATCTTTCAAGTTTAGTAGAACTATTCAAACACCACCTCAATATTTGGAGGAAACGTTATCTCTGAGAACATTGAATGGGTAAATTATTGTATCCATGGTTTATAACTCCTCCTCAGTTAATGTTTGTGGACTGAACCTCCCAAAAAATATTGTCATACTACCTTTAGTGGAATTTGACTCTATCTTGGGCATGGATTGGCTATGTCTGTACAAGGCCAACATCAACTGCCGGGAAAGGGATATTACTCTTCACATCCCGAAGCATCCTCTGATTCATTACAAGTGCAAGGAGGAAGATGTGTCTCTTTTAGAATCTTCATCTCAGGTTTGGATATTGCTTCCTTATGAGCTTGCATACCTAGCTCAAATGATTGAGACAAAGGAGAAAATCATGCTTGAAGACATGCCCATCATGAGGGATTACACTGATGTATTCAATGAAGAGTTTCCTGGTCTTCCCCTGGCTGAGAGGTTTATTTATCAATTGAACTAATCTATGTATATCTGCCAATCTCAAAGACACCTTATATAATTTCCACCGTAGAGCTAGAAGAGCTAAAGAAGCAGTTACAGGAGAATATGGAGAAGGGTTTTATACGCCCGAGTGCTTCACCGTGGGGTGCTCCAGTCCTCTTCATCAAGAAGAATGATGGATCAATGCACCTCAGAATTGATTATCATGTGATCAATAATATCACTATAAATAACAAGTATCCCCTTCCACGGATAGATGAATTGTTCGATCAGCTTCATGGGGAAAGTTATTTCTCTAAGGTGGACCTTCAGCCAGGATATCACCAACTAAAGGTGAGGAAGGAAGATATTCCCAAGACTTCCTTTCGAAAGAGCTATGGACACTATGAGTTCATAGTGATACCCTTCAGACTCACTAATGCTCCATCAATTTTCATGGATTTAATGAATAGATTCTTTAGCGATTACCTTGACAAAATTGTGGTGGTCTTTATTGATGATATTCTGATATACTCCAAGAGCAAGGAGGAACATGAGGAGCATTTGGACACTATGTTAAAGACATTGTGAAGGGAAAAGCTGTATGAAAAGTATAGTGAATGTGAGTTATGGATGGAAAAATTATCATTCTTGGGGCATGTAATCACCAGGAAAGGGATATCTGTGGACCCTTCCAAGATGAAGGCAATTGAAGAGTGGATAAGGCCAATTTCTTTAACGGAGATCCGCTGATTTTTAGGTCTAGATGGGTATTATCTAAGATTCATGAAGAACTTTTCACGATTTTCAAACCCAAATACCAAGCTAACACAGAAGGGAGTAATGTTCATCTAGAAACATTATTGTGAATATTGTTTAATGGATTTTAAAAAGAGGATTATCTCTGCGCCAGTACTCACACTCCCTTCAAGGGGATAACTCATTGTGGTGTATAGTGATGCTTCTAAGAAAGGCATAGGGTATGTGATAATTCC
This sequence comes from Viscum album, assembly GCA_963277665.1. Lineage (NCBI taxonomy): Eukaryota > Viridiplantae > Streptophyta > Magnoliopsida > Santalales > Viscaceae > Viscum > Viscum album. Next base: position 480,462,301 of record OY728129.1, read on the forward strand.
AAATGATAAAGTGATAGAATATGACTTTAGGTAGCTAAAATTACATGAGAAAAACTATCAAACACATGATCTGGAGTTGGAGGCTATGATCTTTGCGTTTAAAATCTGGCGGAATTATCTCTATGGGGAAAATGTAAGATATATATTGACCACAGGAGTCTCAAATATATATTCACACAGAAAGAGCTTAATATGCACCAACGAATATGAATAGAGATCATCAAGGATTATGACTGCTCAATCCACTACCATCCAGATAAGGCAAACAAGGTGGTAGATACTCTAAGAAGAAATGATCTTGCATCATTATCGATGATGAGAATTGAAAAGGATCCGATCTTCTTAGATTGGAAAATGATGGACATGGGAATAATTAATGGTGGAACATCATCAATCCTTTCTCAAATGACTACTCAACCATCCCTCATGGAGAAAATGAAGGTTTCTCAAATAAAGGATGTTGAAATTCAGAAAAGGGTGGAAGCTGTTAAAAATGGGAAACCTTTCAATTTCAAAATTGATGAGGAAGGAGTTGTAAGATTTGGGAAACTATTTTCTGTAACATATGTTCCAGAGATAAAGAAGGAGCTATTGAATGATGCACATATCTCCACCTTCTCTATCCATTTTGGGAGTACCAAAATGTATCGTGATCTCTAAGAACACTTATGGTGGGATAACATGAAGAAGGAGATTGCAGAATATATATCAAGGTGCTTGGTATGTCAGTAAGTTAATAGTGAGTGACAAAAGTCCAATGGTTTGATGCAGCCATTGCCTATACCCATGTGGAAATGGAAAAATATTACTATGGACTTTGTCACGGGTCTACCGAAGAAGTCTAAGGAAAATAATGCGATATGGGTTGTGGTTGACCGACTCGCCAAGACATCCCATTTCATCGTTATTCGGGAAGATCTATCACTTGAACAACTTGAAAAGATATACGTAAAGGAAGTGGTGAGACTGCACGGTGTTCCACTCTCAATTGTATATGACCGCGATCCAAGGATCACATCTAAATTATGGAGGAGTCATTAATATGCTTTGAGTACTGAATTAAATTTCCACACGACCTATCACCCCCAAACTGATGGTCAATCTGAAAGGACTATTCAGACTCTTGAAGATATGCTAAGAGCCTTCTATCTTGAATTCAATGGTGGTTGGGATCAACATCTATCATTGGTTGAGTTCTCATACAACAATAGCTTCCTCCCGAGTATTCAGATCACTCCATATTATGTTCTGTATGGAAAGCGATGTAGAACTCCAAACTGTTGGGATGAAGTTGGAGAAAGAAAGCTAATTGGACTTGATCTTGTTCAAGAGATGAAAGAGAAGGTTCAAGTCATCCAGAAAGACATCAATGTTGCTCAAATTCGGCAAATGATCTATGCTGACAACCGTCAAAGGGACTTGGAGTTCGACATTGGAGATAAATTCTTCCATCGAATATCTCCATGTAAGAGAGTCATGCGATACAGGATGAAAGGGAAGCTAAGACCAAGGTATATTGGACCCTTTTAGATCTTTTACTGCATAGGCTTCGTGGCCTATCGGCTTTCACTTCCACCGAATATGGCTCGAGGTCAGTATTTTTTCCATGTATAACTCTTAAGGAAGTACATACCTGATCCCTCGCATGTACTAAACTCAGAGGTGGTTCTGCTGGAAGATGATCTATCCTATGAGGAGAATCCAGTAAAGATTCTGGATTGGAGAGATAAGGTTCTACGCAAAAATAAAACCCATCTTGTCAAAGTGTTTTGGAGGAACCATAAATTTGAGGAAGCAACATGGGAATTGGAGGAAACAATGAAGGAAAAGTACCCGCACCTGTTTTTGGCTTAGTATGTAAAACGAAATTTCAAGGGTGAAATTTCATAAGGGGGAAGAATGTAACGACCCAAAGTTTTTCAATGGAAATTCCCTTCTTATATTTATGTCATATAATCACATGAATGCACTACATAATGAACTACTAAGTGATAAGTGACCTTTAAACATAAGTTTGTCACTTCGGTGTTTGGAATTTCGAAAATACGGCATACACGGTTGTGTTCAAGATGTTTTTTGGAGTCTAATAAAACAAGAAAATATTTTTTTTGGGTGAATAGTAACATACCCTTATGAATAGTGATATACCCTAATGAATAGTAACCTCACCTATTGTGGTATAAAAATAATATTCATGTTGGAAGTACGATATACCTATATTTTAGAACGAGTTAATGAATGTTTTAAAACTTGTTTGGATAATAAATTATTTTTTTAATTAAATATTAAAATGATCATATTTAGAAAATTATTTTTGAAAAATGGACTTCATTTTTGGATTCTACACATAGAATAATTGTTGTGGTAAATTTATGTATTTTTCTGAAATACTTGAATTTTTTATGAATATTAGAATCCGATAATTTACAATAAATGCTAAATAATGGATTAATTGAGTCATCGATAATGCTCTGCTGATGTATGCCCACTTTTTTCGAATTCACACGACCCATTTTCTATTAATGGTCATGGAATACTTACAAAGCCTTTTCTTGGGAAGAAATAATAATTAATGATTATAATATCATGAAATCCCTCATCTCCTCCACTATAAAAACCCCCCTTAACTCCCTCTTCTCTCCATTCCTCTCAAGCTTCAAAACATCCCTAAATTCTGCCCAAACCTCTCCAAAAGGTCCTACCCCACGTCCACATTCTCTCGAGCTCCTCAAAATACCAAAACCTCTCCCCTTAAGAGGTTCTCAAAGGAGGAAGTCTCAAGAGGTAAATTCCTCTTCCCGAATTTCTACTTTTTCTTTTAAGTTCCTTTCTTTTTATTTCTTTTCTCACCTCCCTTCACCATAATTGTATGTTAATTACAATATCATACATGTAATGGATTGTCTTCATGCTAGTTGTAAATTTAATCATCTTCTTTCCCCACCCTTTTATTTGAAAAAAATGAAAGCACCGTTTGAGATATGAAAATTTAGCACATTCAAAGACAACGATTTATCAATTTTTTTATTATGTTTAATTCTGGTCATGAAACCATTTGTGTCATGGTTGAACCAGATTATTATATATATAATATATCTTATTTTTTGTTCTGTAATCTTTTAGTACAAATGTAATTAAGCTATAAATCAAAACACATTCGTTGTTATCAAACCCACCGAATAAAAAACGATTATCACTATGTTTTTATATGTAATAATTAAACATAACTCTAAGTAACCAAATGAAAATTAAAACCATGAAATCTATTGGATATTTAATAAAGAATGTAACTTAAATTCTGTAAAACCACTTTCATCTTGTTTATAATCCAAACATGAATATAAGTGCACCGATATTTTCAAGCCAAGTAAACAAACGAGCCCAAACAATGAAATTGAACCTTATAACTAATCAAAAAAACTTTAAATGAACTAAGAAGGATTATAATAAATAAATTACATATAGAAGAGGTTATGTACTTATGAATTAATAATCCTAATTGGTTTATTTAGGCACTTAATTAAAATTGGAGAACACCACCGGATTTGAGGTAAGGGATCCTCTCCTTTTCTCTCTTAATCAAGATTTTCCTCTATACTATGCCTTTATATTTGTACTAGAAAATGATGGGGTATATTTAAGAACCTCCCCCATACTTTCTTATGGATTTATAAGTGATGAAGAACCCCATTTATCTCTCATAAATTACCTTTGGTCACACCCGACACCATGCCAATAAAATCGTAACGAATTCCACCCGAACCTTTTTTTTTCTTTCGAGTTGCCTTATCCTTCTTTAAAAATGGTGTTATCTTATATACATATATTTGAGTATTATGAATTATTGTTTTTTATTCAATATTCTTATATCAAGACCCTTTCATCACATTATTTCAGGGATATACATGATTTCAAAAGATTCCCTCCTTAGAACTTTCCGATAAGCCAACCTTTTTTAAGGGGACTCCCCATATTTTTACCCAAATTTAAATTAAACTGTGTACTATGTTTTAAAAAATCATTTTATTTATAAAATCAGTATTTTTATTATGAATAAATTCTTGGTTCAATTATGTGTTTACATAAAATAATGTCCTCTTTTCTATTTGAAAAGCTCTAGACTGTTTTCCTTAAAACCGCACAAAAATGTTTTAATGTTAATGTTTCTAAAATACAATTTTTATATGTTTTAGCTTATATTTGACACCAATCACCATTTTATAATCCTATTTTACCATGTTAATGTCCTCTTATGTTATAATCCCTTTTTTTCATGGAAACTTTCGTGATTCGCCCATTGGATATGTTTTATGTCATGATTGTGGTACCAATTCCATCCATGGGTAAACTTAGGTTTATGTATGGTAGATCGTGTATGATTATTTATGTGGAATGATTATTTATGTTGCAAGAATATTCATGAATATTTTTAGATGGATACGCCCAGATAGCACTCCAATTCATTGGGTAAGGATAAGTCTCATGATATGCGATGTGATACGTGATTGGCAGTTAGCCTTGACCCGTACTGATATGGGAAACGAGATTGGCGATTAGCCTTGACCCGTACTAAATATATGATTTATGATTCTGCCACGTCAATATGATTCCAATTTTTATATGATCCCAGGCTTATATTAAATAATTTTATATGTTTTATGCTTTGAATATCATTATGGCATGCTTCCTAACTCATGTGCTTGAGATGTATCCTTATGTTCATTCCTTTATTGGGCTTTTTAGCTCATCCCCTTTTCTCATGTGTTCCCCAGGGTACCCTATGCAGATGTAAGAGCTCAAAGGAATTTAGAAGCTCTTTATGGATATTAAATAATGATGTATTTTGTCCCATGCTTTATATTATATGTATCTAGACTTCCAAGACACTAGACTTAACGATCCTTGGCATTTACTCTAATGATTAATTATGATTAAAATAATGAAATGTTATATGTAAAAGGATTGGGTCCCTATACATAAATTACATAGTGTGTACTTATAAAATCTCCAAAAATTCTTCTTTTTCAATAAAAGACAAGAAAAAGTAAAAAAAACCTATGAAGAAGATTCTGGTTCTTACAAACATCCCCCCTTAGTGAAATTCTTCCCCGAATTTCCCTAGTATGGTGGCATTGAAGCAGAATCCTCAATCAACTTCAGCCACTGTGATCGTACGTAGACCTCCCTCTCCCAGGTCTCATCCTGTACTCGCCCGTGCTACCATAGCACTCATTCCAGTGGAACAGACCAGCCACAAAGAACCTTCATACTGCAATCAATAATCCAGATAAGATTCTCCTCAAATAAGTCTTCCACCTCTAACTCAACCTCCTCAGGTTGAAAAACCTATGACGGATCTGAGAAGTAAAGTCGGAGCTAAGAAACGTGGAAGACATCATGCATAGACCGGTACATCTGAGGTAACAATAAACGATAGGCATCCAACCCAACTCACTCAAACACCTCAAAAGGCCCGACGTACTTTGGAGAAAGCTTACCCTACCTATTAATCCTCATGTGCACCAACCTCAGTGTGACACGTAGGAAAACCTGATCTTCATCCTTGAATCCCAGAGGTTGTCTCCACTGGTCAACATAAGTCTTAGTTCGATTCTGTGTCGTAACCATCCTCTTCCGAATCAACTCTATCTGCTACGTGGTCTCTTGGACAAGACGAGGTCCCAACATAGATCCCTCTCCTACCTCTAGCCAACATAAGGGTGAACGGAATAGCCTAGCATTTAAAGCCTCATAAGGATCAATATCAATAGTTTCATGAAAACTATTATTGTGGGAAAACACCACAAGTGGTATGTGCTTCTCCCAAGAACTTCCAAAATCTAGGATGAATGATCGAAACATGTCCTCAAGCACCTGAATCATTCGGGCGGACTAACCATCTTTCTGAGGATGGTATGTTGTACTCAGAATTACCCATGTACCCAAAGCCATCTTCAATCCTTTGCAAACTCGAGAAGTAAAACAGAAATCTCAATCTGAAACAACGAAGTGTAGAATTCCATGTAAACATTCAATCTCACAGATGTACAATCATCCCAGTTCATCAACACTGAAGGTCTCCATAATTAGAAAGAAGTGAGAAACCTTCGTGAGTCTCTCAATGACAATCCATAAAACATAATTCCCTTGAGGCGTCCTCGGAAAACCTATCACAAAATCCATCATGACATTATTCCATTTCCACTTTGGAATGGGTAACTACTGCAAAATCCCCATGGGCCGCTAATGCTCCGCTTTCACCTGTTGACAGGTGGAAAACCTCATGACGAACCCAGAAACTTCTCTCTTTATACCTAGACACCAATATTGACATTGTAGATCCTGATACATATTGGTGACACTAGGATGAACTGCCCAATCAAAGCTATGAAAGTCCCATATCAGTTCATTGTGTATTTCTACTGGCACCCACACACGTCCATGAAAACACAATATCTCATCATCGCCTACTGTCTTTCCATTAGTATGGTCCTCTCTTGAAACACTATCATGTAGGACAAGGCCTTCAAAATCTAAAAGCTACCTCTTTCACACTCAATCAAGAAGAGTAGAGATAATACCTACAGAAGAAAGAGACGTCTGCCCCTGTCTATCATGCACCTCCAAATGCCACTCAGAGAACAGAGCCATAAGCTTCCACTCACTACAGGCCTCCAAAACTACCTATATTTGAGTTCTCCTACTTAGTGCATCAATCACTACATTTCCTTTCCCAGGCGTGTAGGCGTGCTCAAATTCAAAAAACTGATGGTACACTACACACCTTCGCTGTCCGAAAATGAGGTCACACTGAGTGAAGATATACATGAGGCTTTTTTGGTTGGTGAAAACCACTAAATTATCTCCCAGAAGATAATGTCTCCAACAATGTAAGGGATGGAAAACTATAGCCAGCTCGAAATCATGCGTCGGGTAGTTCCTCTCATGTGGCCTCAACTGTCAAGACCAGTACACAATGACTCTGTCTCCCTGCATAAGCACAACTCCCAGCGTAATACCTGATGCATCACAGTATACAATGTATCTTTTTACAAGCACTGGAAATACTAGTATCTGTGCTGATGTCATCCACTGATTCAGCTCCTGAAAGGCTAACTCACAAGAATCAGTCCAAAAGAACTTTGCACCCTTTTTAGTTAGTCCCGTCAGTGGCGCTTTTAAGCATAAAAAGTCTTGTATGAATTGTTTGTATTAACTAGACAGCCCTAGAATGCTTCGTATTTCAAATACATTCTTTTGTTTCTCCCAAGAAACTATAACTCTCACATTCTCTTTGTCTACTGATACTCCTATCTATGAGATAACATGACCCAAGACATGAATTTGGTCCACCCAAAAGTGGCATTTCGAGAGCTTAACATATAACAGATTCTATCTTAGTGTACTCAAAACGATCTCAATATTTGTGGTATGGTCGTGTCAAGTGTGAGAGTACACCAAGATTTCATCCATGAAGTCTACCAAGAAATAATCAAAGAATGGATGGAACACTTAGTTCATTAGTTCCATGAAAACAGAAGGTGTGTTCATTAGACAGAACAGCATAACCACACACTTGTATTGACCATACCTGCACTAGAAGGCTGTCATAGGTATATCAGATGGTCTAATTCATGACTGATGATAACTAGATCTCAAGTCAATCTTCGAGAACACCCGAGATCCTCGAAGATGATCAAAGAGATCATAAATCCTCAGAAAGTGATATCGGTTCATGACCATAAACTGGTTCAGCATCTGATAATCCTCACAAAGCCCAAGGTCACTATCTTCCTTCTTCGCAAACAGGACAGGTGAACCCCGACGAGAAGTATTGGGTCAGATAATACCCTTTTCTTGTAACTCCTCCATCTACTTTTTGAGATCTTGTAACTATGGTGTATCGATCCTATAAGGAGGAATGGACACTAGTGCCACTCCTAGAACAAGATCAATAGAAATTTACACCTCTTTATCCAGAGGAAAATATGAGAATTCCTCATGGAAAGACAACCCTAAAATGATCCAACACTAGAGGGAAGTCCATCTATGCAGTCATTTGGTCATCCATATAAAGACTAGCGAACTGGGTTGTAACTTCTCCCAATCCATGATGCTCAGGTCATTCATTGATCGCCTAGAAATACACTTCTCCCTTATAAAGAAACGATCCACCCTTCAATGACATGAAACTCACGTAACGATGATAGAAATCAACAACTTCTTGGAAAGGAACAAACCATTCCATTCCGAGAATGACATCATATTCTTTCATCTCGAGGACATATAGGTCCCATAAGAAGTGACACCCACAAACCTCAAGAGGGAACTCCTTGCACTAATGTACACTAGTTTTTCTTGTCTCCAAAAGTGTTTCTAGCATCCAGACATCATCAGAATAAAAGATATAGATCCCAAGGCTATCCACAAAAGAAACAGAAATAAAGCTATGTATATGCCCCTATATTGAAATGAGCAGAAGCTAAAACTGAGGAAACAATGATCGTACCTCAAACTATAGAGGTTCCGGGATCCTGATTCTGTTGGGTCTTCTCCACTGTAAATTTATGACTAGTAACATAGCCATGTGACCCTACCTAACAAACCTGAGCTGATCTACCCTGTTGTTGCTTAAATCTTGGTGACTGTATACCCCGACCCCGACCTCCACTTCTACATAAACTGCAGGTAGAACACCAGTCCCCAGACTAAAGAGAAACTGGTGGCATGGCTCCGGAACATAGAGTCAAAGGATAATCCATGTCACCAGCTACTAGTGAGATGATATGACAGAAACGTTGAAGATGACCCATCTTTCCACAATATCGGCACTCAACTAGGTCTCTCGTGAATTGTGGCCCCGTATGCCTGCTCTTCCCACACTGGAAGCACACCACATGGCTACTAGAAGAAGTGTCTCTCCTCCTTGGATAACTATGAGAAGACCTCTATCGGTGCTTCCTACTATCAGTAGGAGGGATACTAACTCCAGATGTCGAGCCTCCCTAGATCATGACTTCAAAATCCCTCAAATTGCATTATGTGATCAACGACCAGTTGACTACAGAAGTGATGGAAGTCAACCAGAATATGTTCACTTGCTGTTGGTTCTCCTACCTCAGACCATCCTCAAACCTCTTTTCCAGAAATAACCCATCACCTCCTAGAATAGGCATGATGCGTTGCAGATCAGTGAAGTGAAATGAATACTTCATAATCTAAATTTTACCATTCCCTAGACTCATGAACTCCTAGGCTCGATCGGCCCTCAAAGTCTCTAGGTAAAAGTAGTCTTAGAAGGCATGCTGGAACCCATCCCATGACATAACCTGCTGGTGTCCCGCCTGTGAGATTACATCCCACCATCACTTAGTGGAATCCCGAAGCTTATTTGTTGCAATATTGTCCCACTGCTCTGGAGACGTCTCTAGATGCTCGAAGACAGAAAGCAAGGATTCTATCCATGACTTTGTTGCCTGAGGTCCTCCTTCCCCTATGAAGGTGGGAGGATGATGTTTCTAGAAAATCAATGTCAGTACTACCATAGAATGGGTAGGATGTGGTACTCCAAAAAAGGACAACATGAACCTAATAAAGACCTCTCGTAACTGTGCATCCACACCTATGTCTAGAATTACATCTCGTTCCATGACTGGACCAACTGGAGGATCTGCTGGAAGTCCTTGATCATCCTGGTCTGGTGTCTGATCGCTTCCTTGCAACTGGTGTACAACCAAAGGACGTCTCGGTGGCATGACTCTACAAGGTTAAAGGAACACCTTTGATCAGGATTATCAAGGACTGAAAACTGGATGGGTAATAAGGGAACAGGAGAAATAAAGCATTCATTTTTTAAAAACAAGGATACACAGTGTGCATACTTAACTACACAACGTGTTCCCTTAAGTCTTTAACATGGGTGTGTACTCCTGTCCAAACTGGTCGTGTAACACCTCATACACAGTGTGTTGTCCTAACACACGGCATGTACATGAATTTTCTTACCGTTCCGAGTTCTTCTAAACATTTAACCCACCCGGTTCTCATAGAACAAGACTACAAATCATTTTCGTGCCAGACACAGTGTGTAATAGGCAAGCTTCACCGACCCTTGTTGTTTGTGACACTGCCATATACATGGCTCAAAATATAGGGAATTTTCAAATTGAACATGTCATGTATAACATAAGCTTTCATCCATCCATGTTGTTGCTCATAGGGGTGGACACATGGTCTACGCAACCCGACATGTACAACTGAAACATGGTGTGTTCTCCCAATATTTCCCAACCCCATGTTTATGCCCACACAGTCAGTAACATGGTTCGAGAATGCACGACATGTACATATAGTACACGACATGTACTGAAGAAAAATAGTTTTTTCCGGAACAAAAGTACACATGTCGTGTATTCATTATTACACGCCATGTATTCTGGGTTTTTCCTGAAAGTAGTCCTCATAAACTTCTTCAAAACACAGAAAAACACTAAAATGAACATTAAAGTACCAAATTTTGATCCAGGAGAGACCATACTCCATGTGAATCAAATATTGTCATCTTATACATGTCATATTCAAGAAAAAAATGCAATGATCCACCAAATTCCTGTCCATGAGGGCCCATAACACCTCAAGAACCAAAGTTTGGATTTCCTTAAAAAAACTCTTACACACACAATAACCTATCAAATAGTAGTTAATATATCAAGGCATATATCAAAAAACCATGCATATCTCGCACAACATATTTCACAACAACATGCAACTGATAATTCACCCTAAATGGAATGGAAAGAAATCATGACATGTGATTTCTAGAAAGTGTTTATATGATGCATGATATGGAATACCCTCAACTCACCAAGTTGCAAAAAAATAGAAACACAATAACATCAACAATAAAATCACAAAACATGTGAATCCCCCAAAGGTGGAAATCAAATCAACTATAAAATTCAAAAACCATAAAACATGCAATAAACGAGGTAGAATGGAATTACTCTATAAAAGGGTTAGATACTCCTAGGAAGAGCTTATTAACAAGTACCAATTCCATTCCATCCCTAGTAATAGGCTCCAAATATTAAGTCAAGAGAAAATAACCTACCTCTGATACCACTTTGTAACATCCCGGCTCTTGAAGTCGCCCCAAGTTGCCTCGTACCGAGTTAGTCACATGGCCTCAAGCGCATTTCCCCTAATGTAAGAGGTTTCCTTCTACCAATGAGGGCCTTCGGTGTGATAGTGGGGAATTTATTCCCTCATTGGCAGTGTAAAACTACAGAAGAGAAACAGATATACTATAGCGGAAGTAGTAATATTTCCACACAAAAGGAATCAATAGAATACTGAAGAAATAAACATCTGGATAACATATATAATGATGCATGATACATATGTTTATTAATGAATCCAATCATAAAACATGTATGAAATCTAGTACTAAACCGATGTACAAGAAAAACAGTAAACATCTCCACAACATCACAATCCAAATCATAGTCACATGCTCTAAAACTCTATAGCAGTTAAGTACCAGAGGTAGAAGGGTGCTTGCCCTTATCTATACCTACAATAATATAATCTTTTTGGGCCCAAAATCATGACCCAAACATGGTGTGAGACTAAATCCCTATAAGATACCACCAAGAGATCTATGCCTAATTATCAATGAATATATATATAAGGAAATAAGAATAAGATGGAGTAAACAAGGAAGTACTCAACAGTAAACATTCCTACAGTTTCAAAGCATTCAAACCCACATGAAAAGAAAGAAGATAATCACAAATAGGTAACCCTATAGGATGTTATCAAATCCTAATCGCCTCTAGTCCTACCTAGAAAACACAAGCAACCCTCTGGAAATTACACACAGTCTAACCCCTCAGGTTCTGCTTTAGAATAGACTCTCTGAAGAAGCACTCGCAGTCAATTCCCCCTAGAGTCTGGTCTCAGTAAATAAAAGGTGTTGTGGGGAAGAACATACGTCACATTCCCCCTGTGGCCCATGTCGATGATGTAAAAACACTCTAAGGAAGAACTTATTTCAATCCCCCCTATGGACTCACATCGTAACAGTAAAAACCGACACTCTGGAGAATCCCTTACATCCATTATCCCAATGGTCTACTACACTAGGTTCTCACAGCCTTGTGTCTGTTAAAAAAATCATGGAAAAAACATATCGGCCAAAGTACACGATAAGAACTACTTGGCTTGTAGTCTAAATCATAACAACATGTTAGAAAAACAAACCACTACATTCTATAATACTTGGCATCAGAAAAACAACAAGATAGCCTATCAGGCTAAGCAGGACCAAATAGTCAAAACAAGGCATTCTTGGGAAAACACATCAAAGGCATAGCAATTAACCTTATTCCCATTCAATTGAAATCCACTCAACCATACAAGCATAGCAGGCAATTAATAAGACTCGAAACTATAAACACACAATATCTCGTTCATGTGTATTGGGAACTTTTTCTCATAAAATTCAAAGACTAATTAAGGAAAGGCACAAACCACCTATGTAGGTGTTTTAGGTTTTCTATATGTGAACCTCAAGCCTTGAATTATCCATGAACATCGTAGGTCAACAAAAATGTCTAAAACAGTCAACTGGGGATAACATAAGAAAGAGGAGGAATCAGGGAAAAAAGCTCCAAAAGAAGTAAAATCATACTGATGCGACCCCAACACAATCAATGACGATTGAATCGAAGAACATATGTTTGATCGGGGGCTTGAGGAATGATATCGATTGTATGAACGCTCTCAGGGAACCAGGCCTAGAAGGATACAATTCATTCTGTTAGATGCAACCCCGGTTGGTTTAATGAAAAAAAAATGTACAGAGCATGTAATTTATAACTACAAGAAATGTACTTGCCTTCACCGGCCCCCACATTAGGCGGTCTCTAGGTCGCCAAACACAGCCGTGTGCACGGCCATTACACGTCCAACACCCAGCTGCCCCTAGTAACCGAGTACATGGTATGTACTCATAAAGCACACGACCTGTACTTAAAGAATTTCCAGAAATTCATATTTTTCTCAAAAACACCAGAAAAAGGAAATCATACTAGAGAATAAGATCTAGGTTCTAACAAAAATAGAGAAAAATGACTCTAACCATAATTCCTAAATTCCATGAATGTGATTTTTAAAATCCTACCAAATGAAAATATCTACCTCAATAAATTATTTTATAACCATATTAATATTAATTAAATTATATAAACTTAATTTATAATCATTTATTACAAATTGATTTGTCAAGTATATTGTATTGAGTGTTATTAGATTCAATTATTTGTTTAGGACTACATTAATAAAAATTGTATTGATTATTATTAAATGATTAAATGTTTATAATTAGTATATCTTTTAATGAACTATAATATATTTTTTATAATGATTAATAATATTTTGATTTCATTTCATAATTATTTTGTAATGATTCTTGATGAATAAATTTTTGGTAGGCTGGTTTTGGTAAATTTATTAATGAATATAGTTGTATTAGAAACAAGATAAACACAAATTTAATCCTTAAAAAAATAAAAAAATAACTATCTAATCTATATTTTTTAATAACTAACGTATTTAGGTTTCTCTATTCATCTATAATTTGAATTTATAGAACTATTCAGGTATATGGTAAAAACTTACCCAAACATGATGAAGTTATAATCTATGGGACAGTACAGTTAATAATGTGATTATTTTTTTATAATATCATTATTACTGAAGAATATTGAAATGTTTTGTATTATTTAAGGTGTTTAATTGGGTTATAAGATATTTTGATAAAAACAAAAATGGACATTAGTGAAAAAATTTGCCTCTTTCATGGAGGCGGTAGTCTAAACATACAGAACGGTAATTCATTCATTTACATAAAATGTAGAATATATAGGACTTATTTTATATCTTTATAATATTAAAAAAATTAAATGTATTTATTATCCATAAAATAACAACTATGAACCTTCTTAGCACAATGGTTATAAAAAAACTGATGACATCACTTATAAACGTGACAGTATACATGTAACACAAGCCTGGTTTTCTTATTTTAGATAATTTGGAGTACAGTAAAAATTTTATTTTCCATTATTATAATAACATATAATAACATTATAAAAAATATTTGTATCATAATTTCATTAATATAATTTTTTTAGATGGTTGAAGAAGAAAATATTTGAGAGATCTCTATTGAGAAAATCACCTCTAACTATCGATATTCATTCTTGGGTAACACATTATGGCTCATTTTATTGGAATTTTGGAAAGTAAAAGGATTATTGGATAGTAGGAGAGAGCTTATAAGATACTATGGAATATTTGTTTGTAAATATAAGGCTATTCAATTGGTGGATAAATGGGGTGGTAGTGGTATCCATTTGTAAGCAAAGGTAATGAATTTCTTTTTAAATACACATTAGTTTTCCAGTGGTGGAATGCCACCATTTGAGAGAAAATAACTAAAAATTTAGGAGTTAATTAAGTGTGGTATGATATAAGGTTTATATAGCCTCTACCATTTATTTAAAAATATTTTTAAATATTTTTTAAATATTTTACAATGTGTTTTTTTAATTTTTATATTTTTTGATTTTTTAATTTGGTAACTAGTTTTGACACAAGTAGATTATATTTTATTAAAAATATATGGTATCCCTTATTATAATTTTTTGGGAAGAAAATTTTATATCTGTATAATCTAATTCTATTTTAAATAAGAGAAAATATTCTTTTTAATCAAACATATAACATATAGAAAGTCTGTTTTGTAGAAAAATAATGCTTTAACCATTATGTATTATTAATATTATACAACATTAATTACAAATTAAATTTGTGAAAATGAAATTATATATTTTATTAAAACATCGTATTAAAATAATTATATATAATACATATCTTTAATTTTGTTATAAATAACTACATAATAATAATAAATCAATGTAATGAAAATAATCCTTTAGCAATTATCATGGTCAATAAATATATTATTAGTAGTCGTAGTTTTATTCCCTAAAAAATAAAGAGTCCTTATTAAAAATTATGAACATTTTGATAGAACTTATGTAATAAATTTTCATAAAATTACTTTTTATAAGTGATGAAAGTAATATTCTTATATTAGCGAATAAAAATAGTTTTTAGAGCCAAATATTACATCTGTTTCTAAAACATGGAACATTGGTTATATTAATTCAAGGTAGTATATTTTAAATTTATAATTTTATCCTTAAATATAGTTTTTATAAAAATAATATTCTCAAGTAATTATTACATAATGAAAAAGATATAAACATTAATACATTAGAGAAAAAATATTTTTTTATTATTCACATAAAATCAACTTTTTCAAAAAAAATATCAAAAATTAATCTTAAGCTACTATTTGAATTTTATAACTAATAATTAATTTAATTTTATCAAATTAAAATTCATAAATTAATGAATTTGAATTTTAAATAAAATATAACAATATAATGGAATTTATTCCCAATGAAATTTTTTTATAATATAAAATGTTCTTACTCTAATTTTCTAGTAATTACAATTACATTCATGTTATAATCTCCATATCAAAAATATGGTTATTATTTTTAGTTATAATTACTAAAATATATAAAAATTGTGTTTTAGAAAAATATATCTCAAGAAAAAAATGATCGCTATAATTTTATCTGTGCATTAGTTAATAAAAATTATTTTTTTATTTAATGATTTTGAGAAATAACAAACCAAAATAATAGTTACATGATTATATCATACTAATTTATAGTTACATTGACCCACATTATCTTTGAATAATTTTTATAAATAAGGTATGATATATCCATTGTCATGGATGGTGATTCCGTTAGAATTGATATCTTGGAAATTTCTCTGATATTAAATTTATCTCATATATAATTTTATTCATATGGTAATTCTTAGTGTTTTTCTACAACTAAGTCTAGAAAAACACCCTAGAGAAGCTACCTCCTTCCTACACTCACCGATATGTGATACATAAGGGAGACCACCAGAGCCCAATTCCATTTCATTATTTTTTCTTCATACATCCCATTATATGTTTATTTCCTTTTATAATAGATAATAAAATAGATATATTTTTAAAATCAACATTAATGAATTTATTTTAATGATTCCTGAAATTATTTTTTTGTTCAGTTTCACTTTTGGAATAATCTACTTAGTATATCGAATTTATTTTATGGAAATATTTATATTAAAATATGTGTGTGTTATATATAAAACAACAAGGTAAATTTTAAACCAAGTATATATTTAGATATTCTCTTGGTAAGTCAGCCTGAGATGCCCTTATAATTTTGGGAGATGGAAACATGTATTCATAGTCAAGGAAATCATACAGACCTTCCCTTCTAAAATTAGAGATTTAGTATAAAACATTACGAAATTGTGATCCCATACCAAAAAAATATTCATGTTCTTAGAACATAGACACTTACTCAATCCCATATGAAAGTATACATGTAAATAAAAACATTTTAAATAAGTTCTATATATCAAATAATTTCATATGTGATTTTTTTGGTGACCAAACAATGGATTACATGTTAAGAATATAGTAAAAATATTGTGGTAAAAAACATAAATGATAATTTTTCCCCTTAAAATATCATTAAACAAAAATAATACAATATACATACTATATCAATAATATAATAAGGAATAAGACTAATATAATCAATGTAATAACATTTTAACATGGTAAATATGAATAAAAGAATCTAAAACAATTCATTTTAATCAATACTAATGTTTTAGAAAATATAATTTATCCATTATACGCTATAATCATATACTTTCATCCACCACAAACTATTAATAAGATATATCTCTAGAAATATAAGAGGAAGAAGGAGTTATACTATAAAAAAAATATATTGAGTAGTCCTTGAATTCTTGAGGAAGAAAGGATTTCACCAACTAGATAAACAAACCATTTAAATGAGGGAATGTTTAGGAATTTCATTTACCCCACTTCAAGAAGAGTGAATATGGGAAACCAAACCACAATATTACCTTTGATTCACCCAATATATTTCCCCATAATAGCATTACTCAAAGTAAATGATTAAATTATTTTGAAACAAAATCGTTTATTTGTATATGAGATTAAACTAACTGCTAAAAATTATATGTCATGAAGCTGTAGATTATATGTTTTCATAACCATGTCGTTCATACACCAAAATTTCAAAACCAATTAGATCCTACTTGATGTCTGAAATATAATGGATCCACCATGGATTGAAGATAGAGGTAGGAGATCCCCATAGATATTCAAATGTGAATAATATATGAATAATCCCCATGCCCCATAGAATTTTGTGTCAAGTTTTTATGATGAAGGAAAAATCTACCACCAACCTTGAAAATATAAATTATTGTTTCACCGGGAATCCTGTAGAGCTTTATTATAAACCTAGTGGTTCATTAAGAGGACATATTGAGATTATGTTGGGATTAGGTATCTGGTGCCTTCTGAGAAAGTACCTAGTACCATATCAGCACCGGGGTAGGCTCTCCAAACTCCTCAAGTCCACTACTAACATCAATTGATACATTAATATAATCAATGGAGAATTTAATGATCGAAATTGATAAAGTTACTTACATTGAAAATATAAGGTATTTATGACCTTTATAATGTCTATATTAACATCAATAATATGAATCTATAAAAATAATTTTTGAAAAAATTTATCCATATATACTTTAACATAGTTTCATAATCCCATGTTTCATTATTGTGCTCCCATACATCCACCTAAATTGAAAAATTGTTATCATAATGTCTTAAAATTCATTTATATTATTAACAATAATATAAATTGGATACTCCACATGGGAGGTGTCATCTTCATATTTGATGTCATCATATCTAATTGGGTGTATGGGATTTACTATATACATTCTTATTTGGAAAACATGGACTATTTTAGTGTTGAAATTAAATTCTGGTGGAAAATCCCATTGATAATCAATATCATCAACTCAGAAAAAAAAATTCAAAAGGAATGAAATCTACTAGAGTTTTATACCCTTTCATATCCATTCCCAAATAACTTAATCCTTGAAATACTCAAATAAATACATGATCACCCATATTAAATTCCAATCTGTACCTTTTTACAATCCACATAATCACTTTTTTAGTTTTTAATGGTTCTATGAAATTTTAGATTCTATATCACATATTTTATCACTTATAAGACAATAATAGGACTAATAGAAAAAAATTCACCAAATTTACTCTAGTATAGAGGTAAATGAAATAGAATCCCACAAACAGATTCATTTGGACCATCTAAATTGGATAAATTCATAAAATATTACATGATAATATCACTAATAATTGGTGATCCTCCAAATATCCACCATAGTAGAATATTAATTCCCATTATATAACCACCTGAATTATGATTCTCTCATCAGACTTGATATTATATTGGTCATAGAAATCTATATTAAATTTCACATGATTACTCAATGCACATTTAATCCCATTAAACCCCATTATTTTCCCCTGGAAACAATATCAATGAGGATGTTGGATGTCACATTGTACAACATGACAATCTCCTAGTCATATAAATTTCAAATCTAGTAAATCAATGTGTCCTATTTAATAGGAAGAAAGATATTAATATTTCTCATATGATCCATAGTCACCCACACAGTTTCTCAGATTCTAGGAGTTATATGAATAATAGTCAGGAAATCTATGGTGATCACTTACCATTTATAATCTAGTAATGGTTTTGGCGGAAGTAACCTAGAAGGTTTTTGGTGATAAATTATCACTCATTAACAAGTAAATCATCTATGATTAATCCTGAAATGTATATTTTTATTTCTAGCCAAAAGAATTTTGAGGAAAATACCTTGAGATATATTTCTGATCTAATGGTGTATAAACCATCACAAATCAAGATACCTTTTCTTCACAAGATCTCTCAAGATAGTTGGAAAAATAATTATTCTATGGATATATTAGAAATGATTGGAATCTTGAAACTATATATCCATGATCTCCATACCATGATGTCAATCTCAAATAATGGTACAATTATAATTACGAATCTAGGAGTCCTTAGTATCTTACATAATTGATTTATGGTTTATGATTTATAAATTCATTCAAATGAGATCCCCAATATGTTCTAAATAACTGTTTTTATGAGGGACATTAATTTCAGTTCTCCTTTTTCTTCCTACACCAGTAATTTTTTAATCTTCCAAATGATATAATTTTCTATAATTTGAATTTACTAGGTTAATATTAGATAACAAAATAAAATTATTTATGTTATTATACCGAGTAATGTGGGATTATATTTATATCTCTTTGATAACTCATATACATAATGATTTTTTATTATGTGAATTCCATGAATCATTCACTAAAAATTTTAGGCCACCATAAATTTAATGCATAAATAATATTTCTCAAATAAAAAACTTTTGTAGGTTTGTTCCTCTCCTGAGGAGACAATTTTCTAAAACTATACACCACTACCTGATTATCCCGTATGAGATTTCAACCAAGGATAACTATCAATGCATCATAAAAAACAACAAACCATTAATTTAAATCAAGGGGTATAAATATTGGATCTATATTCATTCTTTTCATTAGATCATGGAATGCTTCATATCACTGGTTATATTAAATAAATTTCACATCTTTCGTTGTCAAAACTATCAAAGAAGAAAACATTGTAATGAATTCAAAGATACAAAAAATTAATACCCCATGATTATTTGGAATCATCTTAGTTCCCAAAATATTGAAGGAATATTTCATGATATCATTGGTTCTATATTCCAACGATCCATATAAATTATATTCTTAGAAATAAAATTCATAAGGAACAAGACATAGCAAATTTAAAGATAAAATTTTTTATAGCATAAAATATAACCGATGTTATCATAGTGTTTTCAAAATAATATATCGATATTGACCATGCTCATCACAAGACTCAGAATAGATAAGGATATCATTCACAAAGACTAAGATAATGGAGTATATAAATGTATAAATATATTGTTTATACATTCTAGAAAAATAGATAAATCATTGTTCAATCTAGAAGTCATTACTTGATATTCATAATGGTCAGACCACTTCTAAAATTTGTCTCGGGGTTATATTCTCACCTAACATGAAGATGATGATAGAACAAACATATGTAGATCTCTGAAATCCACATTCCCCTTTAAATTTATCAACAATATCATCAATTATGGTAAGTGTATACTAGTTCTTCATCATCCAAATATTCATATTTTGATAGTCTACATAGAGATATAGACTCACATAATCTATATTATCAAGATATACCATGACACACCTCAAAGAGGTTATCACTTAATTTAATACCTTATCTGCAATTTTCATAATTAGATATTTAATCCCCTAAATTTAATTATATCAAATTAATATAGAGAAATAAAAATTATTTTAATTTTTGATAGTATATCAATATGGAAATATATTTCTCAATAAGGAAGCAAGCCACAATAATAATTTAGGGATAAAATTAAGGCAATGATACACCATGAAAGGTAAATACATTCACCTTTTTTTATTAACCTCCTTAAGTACAAAACAAGTCGTCTCTAAAATGAATTTTCTCACTTTACCCTAGTTAGAATCCAATCTTATTTTTTGATTTTCATAATAATGTCTCTTTTATGGTTAATTGAGAACAATTACAAACATGCTGCAAAAAATAAAATACAATAAAAAACTAATTAAACTTTCAATATTTAATCATTCCTCTACAAACATCACACCAAACAAAATTTCCAATCATAAAAACCAGTGTGGTAACACCGCCTCAATTTGTACCCCTGGAGAAGATGCATTGCATTGGCTCTAGATATGTTTCTATTATCTGTTATGGTCATCAATAAACCATCATCATAGACTTCCCATACAATCATATCCATATTGAACCAAATGTACATGTATATAATCATGGATCCCCAATATAATCAATAAAACCCACAGTCAAGAATATCCATTATTGATGAAATCCATTGAGTTCACCATGAACTGAATGTGGTCCAAGAACCATTGATAAACCATCACAAAATAACTAGATCCAAAATATTGAAAATAAATTCATAACCCATCAATAAAACAACCCCCAATGGAAAATTAAACCAACTGGGAAAAACTAAATGAAGAAGACTACACAACCACCACTCCCATTGCCACACTCTCAGACAACCATGAAGAAACCAACGTACCTTGATGAGATGGGGTCATGCGTGTTTGACTAGGATAATAGAACGAGGGTTGTGAGGGGGTGAATCCACTCAAGATATATGAAACTCCGTTAATGAACTCTATTGATATCATCAAGTTTGAAAACCAAAAAACCCACCAAACCATCATTATCGATGATAGTAACCCACTGCACACACACCAAACTAGACAAAATAGAGTATCCACCAATAGAGTAGAAGACACTTCCCTCACCATTTTTGTGTGAAAAAAATGATTCCAGACGGGGAACTAAATCCATCAAACCTTCCCCCCAAAAACCAGATCACAAAATCAAAATGGTTCAACCTACTGATCATGCCATATTTGTCACAAAAAACACACTATCCCAAGGACAATTTGAACTAACCAATCACTGATATTACAGAAAATCACCCATTGAATGTCACAATATTGAAAATTCCTTTATTATTATAACATTTTCCCTATAAAGGATCAAGACTCCTAAAATAGTAAATACCAATAATTTATGATAAAAATGAGAGTCTAATTTCTATGAGGTAAATGAAGACGTATAAACTGTGTCAAACAAAGGAAAAGATACTACTATAGATACTAAAACGGTACCTCTAATATTAGTTATAACCTCATAAAATTTGGTTAAATATTTATACATGTAATATACCCTACTTGACCCATAATGGTATCCATACAAAAAAATGATTTTGATAATGATTATACTATGGGGCATTAACATTTACATCTACATCAACATCTTCGACTTGATCTCCCATAGGTTGATTGATACCCTTTGTAGAATGGGGTTCAAACAATGAATTTGATCACTGATTATAATGAGGTTGATTATCAATAATTTTAGATACACTCCATATGTATAATATATTAGTATTGTCATAATGAAAATAGAAAGGCACTACATACCCCCCAATGTATATTTAAGATTAATATTGTCTTAGAACTCACATTTTTGACCTTGAATATATGGCCTCCCAAGAATGGGAGATTTATCCACACAATTTATTTGGATTTATAGCGAGAGAAACCTATTTTAATATCCTCCCATCATAATTTTTGCCTATTAAAAAAGTTATCAATCAAGTTATGATAAAGAAATGAACCACATGAACTAAAAACATATTCAGTTACTATATTTTTGAAAACATACTTATTTACCAATTCTGAGAAAGATGTTAAATTAAAAGGTTTCCCTTGGGTATTGATTGAATAATTTAAACTTATCTTAAATATTATCACCCTTGAATCATAATCAACCCTTATATATTGAGTGACGTGATGTATACTTGTAAATTTGGTGATATAATCAATAATAAACATAGAGGCCCACCTCTGATCCATAAATTCCCAATCCGTTATCAAATATAGTGTTTCACGGTTAAACAAATAAGAAACTCCAAAATTTAATCAATAAAATAACCTATTCATTCATAGTCTCCGGCATCACATCCCACCACTGGGGAGAAACCACCTCTATCATGAAAGTGAAAAGTGAAACTAGGTGTTTCTTTGGTGTCTTTATGCTCATGAAAATATTTAAAGGCAATAAATCCACTCCTTATTTTTTTAAGCGATACATCACATATGAAATTAAAAGGATTTTTAGATTGAAAATATCTCATAACATTAGTGTTTTTGGTATCAATATGAATTTCTCTAAAACACAAGACTTGATGTAGTTGAGAATGATGATGTTATTAATATTTTCATGACTTATTATATTCCCCCTTTACTTATTTTATATGAAATGTGCATAATTTGTGTGAAATATTAATGTTTTAATATTAAGTATAATATTTGAGCATTTTTAGAAGGAGTCAAATTGAGTCAGTTTAATGTTTTACTTATACCTATCACTATACTGATCCAAATTGTGTGGTTCTTGTTTTTTAGGATTCGCCTTTCAATATACAACATTTCATTAGAAGGCACCATGATCCAATTCTTCTATTTGAAGGGTCATATGGTCCTCACAAACAAGACCAAAGAATCTGTGACGAAACTGTACTATTCATGAAGATTGATTAACTGGGCTCCATCCAGAAGTTCAAAAACCTTAACTCTCCACCATAATTCGGGGGACACTACATTTCATCTTGAATAAAAATTTCATGGCCCAAATCCAAGTACAAGGGGCCCAAATAAATCTTTGAAGTCCAGCCCACCATTCTGGCTGAGAATGAAAATCAGTATAGTATGCATGACATATCTCTTGATGTAATCATCCAAGCGAGCTGAGATTTTGCAGTGTGAAATAGGAGATGTAGGCGGCCGACTTTGTTGAAGAAACCATTCGGATTTGAAGGCATCTTCATATTCCAAAACCCTTTCACATTATGAACTTCAAAAAGACTGGATTGAAATGGACATTTTAAGTTTGTTTATTCAACTGGCCATAACGTTTTATCCTTACGTCCAAATGACTCCAAATTTTGAGAGTAGTCGGAAAACATTATTGTCTACAACTGTGAAGAAGGAAATATTTGAAGATGCGGCTGTCGGAATTGCCAAATTGTCGATGCAAGTGGAGGGATAGATTGGGAATGCAAACAGTCCACTCCTTGGGCTATAAATACTCTTCCCTTCTCTCCATGAGAGGGGTTGGCATTTCAGAAGAGAGGAGATCATATTGGAAAGACCAAAGCTTTGCCAAAGTCTTGGGAGGACCTTCCATACTCAAGTTTTCACTTGAGAGACATTTCCTCCTCTATTTCTTTTCACTTACTTTTGTGTTCTTCATTTTTGTAATCTTGTAATTCTCTTTCTTTGTAATTCTGTTTTAATGCAAGTTACTTCTTCAATATATCTTATTCTCTTCCACCTTCTGTATTTTAATATTAATGTTATTAAAATAGTTTAAATTCAGTTCAATCCTCTTCTCTTCTTTAGCTTCCTCATTCAATCGAAAGTTCGTTTTTAATTATCATCATTGTTCGTGTGTGTGTGTCGACGTACCACTCTTTTCTTATCCCTTTATTTTTCTTCTATTATTAATTTATAATCATAATCATTATAACCATATTATTAATCAGCCAAATGGCTGAGTAAATCTCTCATTGGGGTGATTTATAATTTAGGTATGTTAAGTGATTGAGAGTTTCTGCTCGATGAATATTCTTTGAATTAACATTGTGTATGTTGGACTTAACATGTCATGGATTAATGACTTGTTTTGTTTAACATGTGGTTTCCATGGATTATTGGAACCATAAATACACAACCATAAATAAGATCTGATTGAGATTATAACCTTAAGTTAAGTAAAGTCTTGGTTTAAAGCCTTAACACTTAATAATTCTAATCAACATCATCTTGTGACATGGGTGTTAATTTAAATGCAATATAAAACAAAGCTCGAGGATATCACAAGCTTAACTAACCTAATGATGAACTCACCCCAATCTTTATCAATTTGGTAAATCAAACATCATCCATAAATCATTTCAATTAAGCTCTGCAAACAAACCCCCCTAATCAAAATACAATCAACTAAAAACAAACGACTACTACAAAGTATCATCGCCGAGGATTCGACCCGAGTGCTGCTATACACATTAGCAGAGCACCGGAACTTTGACCGGTCGGTAGGCGACAATCGGCCGTGCGTTTCAAATGGCGTCATTGCCGGGGATGGTGCTTTAAGTACTCATTCGTTTCTGGTTATTGTAAAAAAACCAAAAAAATACAAAATTTTAAAAAAAAATTGAAAAAAAAACACAAAGAAAAACCCGTCTTCTCATAAAAATCATAAACTGAAAAAATACAAAGAAAAACCCGTCTTCCTCTTTTTTCCAAAATCTCTCTGAATGCCTCGTAGCCTTCCAAACAATCCCTCGGATTTGTTTGACCCTGAAATTGAGCGAACACTTCACCAACTTAGGAGGAACATAAGAGATACTCAAATAATTCAAGAACCAATCCTCATCCAACCAGTTGAAATTGAAATGGCCAATCCTAGGGAACAAACCCTAAAAGAACTCGCTGCCCCTGATATGAATTACCAACCTCTTGGTATTCAATATCCAAACATTGAAGCTGACTTAGAACTCAAATCGGGTTTGATTCATCTTCTACCTCATTTTCACGGGCTAGCCGGTGAGGATCCACATCTTCACCTTAAAGAGTTCCAAGTAGTATGCTCTACCATGAAGCCTCAAGGGGTTTCTGAAGAACAAATCAAGCTTAGAGCTTTCCCTTTCTCCCAAGCTGACTCTGCCAAGTCATGGCTCTACTACTTCCCTCCTGGTTCTATAACTACATGGAATGACATGAAGCGTCTCTTCCTTGAGAAGTTCTTTCCCGCTTCCCGAACAGCTTCTATCCGAAAGGAAATAAGCGGCATCCGTCAATTCCCTAATGAATCACTCCATGAGTATTGGGAGAGGTTCAAAAAGCTTGTGGAAACTTGTCCACACCATCAAATCCCTGACCAACTCCTGATCCAATACTTCTATGACGGGTTATTGGCTATGGAGAGAACTCTCATTGATGCCGCAAGTGGCGGTGCTCTTGTTGACAAAACTCCTTCAGCTGCACGAGAACTCATAAGCAACATGGCTGCAAACACGCAGCAATTCCATACTTGAGCACATGCTCAAGTGAAACAAGCCCAATAGAATCAATCCATAGAGCCCAACAAAATGACTGAGTGGATGAGTGAACTTACAGGTCTTGTGCATCAACTAGCTGTGGCTTCCAAAGCCCCAAACTCCTCTCCTCAACAATCTATTTTCACTGGGCCTGTCAAGAATTGGGGAATCTGCAACTCTCCATCTCATCCGACTGACACATGTCCACAACTTCAAGATGATCCATCTGATTCATCTGGTTCAATGGAGCTCAATGCGGCATATGCTCAGCGAAACTTCAACCCTCAACAATCAGGTCAGTTTGTTAGAAACTTCAACCAAACCCCACTCTGAGCCCTTCTCTTATACCTTTAACCCACCTCTGAGGTATGGTAATCCCATTTCTCATCCTCCTCAGTTCCCTCATCAAAATCCAAACCAGTTTCAATATGGTCAAGGTGGTGGTAACTTCCATCAACCTTATCCTTTTGTTCCTCAACCTCAAAGGAACAATCCTCCTCCTGGATTCCACTATCCTGACAAGCCTTCCCAATTCCCCACCCAATACAATCGCTTTCCCAAGAACCAAAATCAAGGCCAACCCAATTTGGGACAAGCCTCTTCTTCTAAACAACCATGGGAAAGTGATGTAGAGGATCTTGCTTCCTTCACCCGTTCTAGCCTCAAGAACATTGAAACCCAAATAGGTCAACTTGCATCCCACCTGAGCCAGCAACAACCATCCAATTCATCCCAACTCCCAGCTCAACCATTACCCAACCCTAAGGGTAATGTAAGTGTGATTGCACTTAGATCAAGAATGCAAATTGCAATGCCCCATGCTGATTGCTCTACCTCCCCTTTCGATGTTGATCTAGAAAATGAAAAGAACAAAAAGCTGGAAAAGGAACTTGAATCCACTCTTTCACCTCCTTCCATTCCTCTAAGTAACCCAATTCCTTTTCCTCAAGCCATCTCCAAGCATAAGAAGTACTTTGAACCTGATCCTGAAATGCTTGACATGTTTAGACGTGTTGAAGTGAACATCCCCCTCTTAGATGCCATCAAACAAATCCCTAAGTATGCCAAGTTTCTTAAGGAATTGTGCACCCATAAGAGGCAACTTAGGAACATTGAAAATGTTTCAACCCAACAGTCCATTCCCATGAAGTGAAAAGATCCAGGGACCTTCACGGTTCCATGTCAAATAGGGAGTTCCAACTTTGATTATGCACTCATAGACCTTGGAGCCTCAATAAATGTCATGCCCAAATCCATTTTCTCCAACCTTGGTCTAGGTCCCTTGCACCCAACGGGTGTTGTCATTAAATTAGCCAATCGAAGCACTACCAGTCCTGAGGGGATAATTGAGGATGTTCTTGTTCGGGTCAATGATCTTATCTTCCCAGCTGATTTCTATGTCCTTGACATGGAAGGTGAGACGACCTCTTCTCGATCTCCCCTAATTCTAGGAAGACCATTCCTCATGACTGCGAGAACCAAGATTGATGTCCACTCAGGCATCTTATCCATGGAATTCGGTGACCAACTGGTCAAGTTCAACATTTTCCAAGCCATGCGATACCCATCTGAGGATCACTCTACATTCTCAATCCATGCTTTTGAGGACACTTCTAAGATACAATCGAACCCCAATCCACCATGTTCTTCATGTTCTAATGATAAAGGATCTTGTGAAATTTGCACCATGATTAACAAAGTCATAAATGGTGAAGTTGATGTGGACCTCTCATTCATAGACTCCATCAATCTAGAGGAACTTGAAAACTCTCTTGAATCCCACATCAACTCTGATCTCTACTGCTCCACCTTGGACAGTGTTGAGGAAAATGATCCAAACCCATCTGGAATCCCTTCTCCTGACCCTAACTTGTCTAGCTCTCAAATCAAGGCTGAAACTGATCTAAAACCACTTCCTTCACACCTCAAGTATGCATTCCTTTTCCATGATCCCTCCTACCCTATCATTATCTCTGCTTCACTTTCTGAAACTGAGGAGTCCCAACTTGTTCAAGTGTTAGAGGAAAACAAAAATGCCTTAGGTTGGACCCTAGAGGATATTCCAGGAATCAAACCTGCCCTTTTCATGCATCACATCCATCTAGAGGAATCATCCAAACCAATTAGGCAACCTCAAAGAAGACTCAATGCACTCATACTTGAGGTTGTTAGGGAAGAGATTACAAAGATTCTTCAAGCTGGTATTATCTACCCAATTTCTGATAGTGAATGGGTTAGTCCAATTCAAGTCGTTCCTAAGAAGGGAGGGATAATAGTTGTCACAAATGAACATGGAGAAGTGGTCACAACTCGAGTGAAAAACAAATGGCGTGTGTGCATCGATTATCGCAAACTGAATGCTGAAACCCGAAAAGATCACTACCCACTTCCTTTCCTTGACCAAATTCTTGAGAGATTGGCCGGAAAGTCACACTATTGATTTCTTGATGGTTACACCGGCTACTTCCAAATTCCAATCGCACCTCAAGACCAAGAAAAGACCACATTCACTTGCCCCTTTGGAACCTATGCCTATAGGCGAATGCCTTTTGGCCTTTGTAATTCTCCTGCAACATTCCAGCGGTGTATGATGAGTATATTTTCTGAATTCATTGATAATTACATGGAGGTCTTCATGTATGACTTTACCATTTATGGCGAGTCATTTGAATCTTGCTTACATTCACTCTCTTTGGTCCTTCAAAAGTGTGTCAAGTGCAACCTTGTGCTGAATTTTGAAAAATGTCACATCATGGTTTCAAATGGGATTGTTCTAGGGCACATAATTTCTCAAGAGGGTATCCAAGTTGATCCAGCCAAAATTGAGGTGATCCAATCACTTCCTGAACCCAAATCGGTTCGAGACATTCGGTCCTCCCTTGGTCATGCCAGTTTCTATCGGCGATTCATTCAGAACTTCAGCAAGATTTCCCTCCCACTCACTCGTTTACTTCAAAATGATGTCACATTCAATTTTGATAAGGCTTGCAAGAGAGACTTCATTGAACTCAAATCTTCTCTCACATCTGCTCCAATAATCCAACCCCCAGATTGGTCCTTATCATTTGAATTGATGTGTGATGCTTCTGATAGGGCCATTGGGGCTGTTCTTGGCCAAAGAAGAGAAAACATTCCTCATGTCATCTTTTATGCCTCAAAAACATTGGATGAAACTCAATCACACTACACTGTAACTGAAAAAGAACTTTTAGCTGTGGTTTTTGCCTTGGATAAATTCCGGCCCTATCTCTTTGGTGCCAAAATCATCATCTTCACGGACCACTCAGCATTAAAGTTCTTACTTAAGAAAAGTGATTCCAAACCAAGGCTAATAAGATGGATTTTAATGCTCCAAGAGTTTGACCTCGTGATAAAAGATAAACCTGGAAAAGAAAACCCTGTGGCTGACCACCTGAGTAGAATTTCTAATTCTTCTCATTCTGAAATAATTGATCCTGAATTTCCAACTGAACACCTCTCCTCTCTCACTCCAAAGTTACCATGGTATGCCCCAATTGTCAATTACTTGGTTTCCGGTGTTTTCCCTGAATATTTTTCAAAAGAACAAAAAGAAAAGATGAAAAGTGATTCAAAGCATTATTTTTGGGAAGATAATAAACTTTGGAAAATTGGGGCTGACATGGTAATTAGGAGATGTGTTGATGAAACTGAACAATCCTCCATCTTGGAATTCTGCCACTCAATGCCTGGAGGTGGCCACTTTGGACCACAAAGGACTTCTAGAAAGGTCCTAGATTCTGGATTCTTTTGGCCTTCACTCTTCAAGGGCTCACACGAGTTCTGTGAATCATGTCCCACTTGCCAAAAGTTTGGCACAATTTCCAAAAGAAATGAAATGCCTCAAAAGCCATTAATCTTCTGTGAGCTTTTCGATGTTTGGGGAATTGATTTCATGGGACCTTTTCCCCCTTCCAATGGATTATCCTATATTCTACTTTCTGTTGACTATGTTTCTAGGTGGGTCGAGGCCAAACCCACTAGGAAAGATGATGCTCAAACTGTGAGTGAGTTCCTCAAAACCCATATCTTCCATCGATTAGGAACACCACGTGCTTTGATAAGTGACTTAGGAACTCAATTTTGTAATAGAACCATGGAGTCACTTTTGAAAAAGAATGGGGTTTTACATAAAACATCCACTACATATCACCCTCAAACAAATGGAATGGCTGAACTTTCTAACAGAGAAGTGAAAAGAGTTCATGAAAGAATTGTTAAGCCCACAAGAAAACACCGGCCCGATAGACTTGGTGAAGCACTTTGGGCCTATCGAACAGCCTATAAGACACCCATTGGGATGTCTCCATTTAGGCTAGTTTTTGGTAAAGCCTGTCATTTACCAGTTGAAATCCAACATAAGTCATTTTGGGCTGTCAAAACTTGTAATTTTGATTGTGAAAAATCTGGTGAAGAAAGATTGTTGCAGTTGACTGAATTGGAGGAGGTTCGTCTCGATTCGTATGAGAACTACATTCTATATAAATAAAAGGCAAAGTCACTCCATGATAAGCACATTCTTCGAAAGGTATTTCATGAAGGTGAAAAGGTAATGCTCTTCAATTCTTGATTTCGACTTCATCCAGGTAAGCTCAATTCTCGTTGTGATGGACCTTTTATTATTACTAATGTTTACCCATTTCGTGCAGTGCAAGTCCAAGAACCTTCTTCAAAAAGAACATTCATGGTAAATGGACACCGGTTAAAGCATCACCATGAGAGGCCATTCACTTCAGGTTCCACATCGACTTCCATTGACCCACCACTAGATGGAAATGGCGACCCACCAAATCCAAACCAGGGGGCACCTCTTTCCCATTAACTCTCTCTCTCTCCTCATTCTCTCTTCCCTATCTTCTTCTCTCTATTTGTTCTTCTTCCTCTCTCCCTCTCATTTTTTTACAACATTCTTCCACAACCATTTTTCTATTTTCTCTTTTGTGTGGATGTGTCATTAAAAATAAAAAAATTTAAAAAAAATAATTAAAAAAAAATGAAAATTAACAAAAAAAGGGGTGTCATAATTACTCATCATCCAATATTGAAATTCTGTCCAACCATTTTGGGGAGTCAAAAGGCTTGTTTTAAACTCAAATATATTGAATTTTTATCTCAAACTTGGGTAAACAATTTTGTGTCAATAACAAACATTTTGAATGAACAATTTTTGGTGGAAAAAGATTCTCCCCTACCGTGAGGAATAACATTAGCCTTCATGCCAAGGTCATCTATGGCCATCTTTTTCATTGTGTGTCTTCACCACTGATTGTGAGTCTTGTGTTTGTGGACCTTCGAGCTGAATTTCCATCTTTTGTGTGCATTAATATGATAGAGGCATTTTCTAAGACACATGAGAATCAGAATAGCCAAATAGCCTCCCGTTACCCTTACATTGATCCTACTTTTGAAAGCCCCTTTGAGCCTATGAAAACCTTTCTTTTGATAGCCACATTACAAGCCTAATACCTTTTCCCACCCAACATCTTCATGGATTTTCATTGTACAATTTATTGAAATTTAAGTGTGGGGGGAATGGACTTCATTTTTGGGCGTACTTTCATTGATTTCTAATGTGTAATCATATGCTTGAGGGAAAGCATCCATTCAAGTGTGGGGGAGAGGTTGTAATTTTGTGAGATTTGGGGTGTATATGTGTAATTTTCATTTGTACAAAAGTCATTGAAAAGTGTTAAAAAAATGAAAAAAAATTATATTAAAAAAAATGAAAAAAAAGGAATGGGTTGTGTCTTGGGTGGGTCAAAAATCATTCATCATCAACCTTTGATCATGTTATAACTACTAAAATTAGTTCCATGAGGAGATCAATCATGGGTTGGGAGATGACTGTGAGACTTGTTTCAAGCACAACTTTCGAAAAAAAAGAGCAAAAAAAGAAAAAAAAAACACTTGAATCATCTTGTATTGTGTCATTATTGGAAGTCTTCCATGTTGTACATATTCCATCATCTCACCCTATTCCATTTTCTATCTCCCTCACTTTTCATTCATCACACATTCATGCCCTTGTAAATATGTGTTTCTATTTCCTTTCAAATTAAATTTCAAAAAAAATGTGCATTGATTTTTCCATGTTGGTGTTTTTAACCCCTCTTTTCCTTTGGACATTATATACCTACCATCCCATAGCCACTGAAAAACCCCTTAAAAGACCTCTTCCTTCTTGTACACATTAGATTTGGGAATGGAAGCTGAGAGCTCTTACAAACTCTTGATTTTCACTTTTTGTTGGTGAATGAGTGAACCTCCTAAAATACATTTTTATCATCTTGAGATGAGTAAGTTTTGAGTGCCTACATTTTCCAATTCAAACCTTGAACATGAAAAAATGAATTGTTTCTGATGCATTATTGTGAACCAAACTTGTGATGGAATTCAATATGGATGAGTGAAATAGTCTAAACCTCCCCTGATTGGAGAAAACAAAATTTTAATATTTGTTGGTGAGTGAAAATGATTTTGTCATGTTTTTATATTTGTTGCACATGAGGACACGCGCAAATCTAAGTGTGGGGGAGTTTATGTTATTAATATTTTCATGACTTATTATATTCCCCCTTTAATTATTTTATATTAAATGTGCATAATTTGTGTGAAATATTAATGTTTTAATATTAAGTATAATATTTGAGCATTTTTAGTAGTAGTCAAATTGAGTAAGTTTAATGTTTTACTTATAACTATCTTTATACTGATCCAAATTGTGTGGTTATTGTTTTTTAGGATTCTCCTTTCAATATACAACATTTCATTAGAAGGCACCATGATCCAATTCTGCCATTTGAAGGGTCATATGGTCCTCACAAACAAGACCAAAGAATCTGTGAAGAAACTGGACTATTCATGAAGATTGATTTACTGGGCTCAATCCAGAAGTTCAAAAATCTTAACTCTCCACCATAATTCTGGGGACACTACATGTCATCTTGGATAAAAAATTTCATGGACCAAATCCAAGTACAAGGGACCCAAATAAATCATTGAATTCCAGCCCACCATTCTGGCCGAGAATGAAAATCAGTATAGTATGCATGATATATC
Organism: Viscum album; assembly: GCA_963277665.1. Classification (NCBI taxonomy): domain Eukaryota; kingdom Viridiplantae; phylum Streptophyta; class Magnoliopsida; order Santalales; family Viscaceae; genus Viscum; species Viscum album. The sequence goes on from OY728129.1 coordinate 480,495,304, forward strand.
TCCTGATGTAATCATCCAAGAGAGCTGAGATTTTGCAGTGTGAACGAGGAGATGTAGGCGGCCGACTTTGTTGAAAAAACCATTCGTATTTGAAGGCATCTTCATATTCCAAAACCCTTTCACATTATGGACTTCAAAAAGACTGGATTGAAAAGGACAGTTTAAGTTTGTTTATTAAACCGGCCATAACTTCTTATCCTTACGTTTAAATGACTCCGAATTTTGAGAGTAGTCGTCCAACAATATTTTCTACAACTTTGAAGAAGGAGATATTTGAAGATGCGGCTGTCTGAATTGCCAAATTGGCGATGCAAGTGGAGGGACAGATTGGGAATGCAAATAGTCCACTCCTTGGGCTATAAATACTCTTCCCTTCGCTCCTTGAGAGGGGTTGGCATTTCAGAAGAGAGGAGATCATATTGGCACGACCAAAGAATTTACAAAGGCTTGGGAGGACCTTCCATACTCAAGTTTTCACTTGAGAGACCTTTCCTCCTCTATTTCTTTTCACTTACTTTTGCGTTCTTCATTTTTGTAATCTTGTAATTCTCTTTCTTTGTAATTCTGTTTTAATGAAAGTAACTTATTCAATATCTCTTATTCTCTTCCACCTTCTGTATTTTAATATTAATGTTATTAAAATAGTTTAAATTCAGTTCAATCCTCTTCCCTTCTTTAGATTCCTCATTCAATCGAAAGTTCGTTTTTAATTATCATCATTGTTCGTGTGTGTGTGTCGACGTACCACTCTTTTCTTATCCCTTTATTTTTCTTCTCTTATTAATTTATAATCATAATCATTATAACCAGATTATTAATCACCCAAATGGATGAGTAAATCTCTCATTGGGGTGAGTTATAATTTAGGTATGTTAAGTGATTGAGAGCTTCTGCTCGATGAATATTTTTTGAATTAACATTGTGTATGTTGGACTTAACATGTCATGGATTAATGACTTGTTTTGTTTAACATGTGGTTTCCATGGATTATTGGAACCATAAATACACAACCATAAATAAGATATGATTGAGATTATAACCTTAAGTTAAGTTAAGTATTGGTTTAAAGACTTAACACTTAATAATTCTAATCAACATACTGATCCAATTACTTCCTCTATTAGTAGAACAGAAAGAACATGATGGATTAGGATTCAACACACTCTCAGAGGGAGTTTCAGAAACATGGATAGAGAATGAGTAAAATGAACTAGAATGCTCATTTGTTGATTCAGATCAGATTATCCCACATTCATCCTTTCCTATCCATGATTCTGAAAATTCTGTTATATGTGAAGTGAACCTTGAACCAATGTGTTTATATTGTCCTGATGGTAGTGATATTTGTGATATTTGTACCCTAATTAATAAAGTGATCACTAGTGAGGTTCAAATTGACCATTCATTGGCAAACAACATTGAAATAAAGGATATTGAAAATTTTATTCAGTCTTATGACTCCACTGATCCTCATTACTCTACATCGGTAAGTGATGAAATAAATGAGTCAAAAACAATTGGGATCTCATACTGTAGTTCTGTGTTATCTGATACTTACATAAATGAACCATCAGAATTGATCCATCTTCCTGAATTTACAAGAATAGAAAACCATCACTTTGTGGATAAAATAATTCCTCAGGTTGAAGACCAAAGTGAGGATAGAAATATTCTCTTTCCAACCCCATTGAATTACAACCTCTCCCCCACACTTGGATTTGCGCGTGTCCTCATGTGCAACAAATATAAAAACATGACAAAATCATTTTCACTCACCAAAAAATATTAAAATTTTGTTTTCTCCAATCAGGGGAGGTTTAGACTATTTCACTCATCCATATTGAATTCCATCACAAATTTGGATCACAATAATGCATCAGAAACAATTCATTTTTTCATGTTCAAGGTTTGAATTGGAAAATGTAGGCACTCAAAACTTACTCCTCTCAAGATGATAAAAATTTATTTTAGGAGGTTCACTCATTCACCAACAAAAAGTGAAAATCAAGAGTTTGTAAGAGCTCTCAGCTTCCATTCCCAAATCTAATGTGTACAAGAATCAAGAGGTCTTTTAAGGGGTTTTTCAGTGGCTATGGGACGGTAGGTATATAATGTCCAAAGGAAAATAGGGGTTAAAAACACCAACATGGAAAAATCAATGCACATTTTTTTTGAAATTTGATTTGAAAGGAAATAGAAACACATATTTACAAGGGCATGAATGTGTGATGAATGAAAAGTGATGGAGATAGAAAATGGAATAGGGTGAGATGATGGAATATCTACAACATGGAAGACTTCCAATAATGACACAATACAAGATGATTCAAGTGTTCCTTTTTTTTCTTTTTTTGCTTTTTTTTTCGAAAGTTGTGCTTGAAACAAGTCTCACAGTCATCTCCCAACCCATGTTTGATCTTCTCATGGAACTAATTTTAGTAGTTATAACACGATCAATAGTTGATGATGATTGATTTTTTACCCACCCAAGACACAACCCAAATGCCTACCCCTCTCAAGGAGAGAAGGGGAGAGTTTTTATAGCCCAAGGAGTGGACTGTTTGCATTCCCAATCTGTCCCTCCAATTACATCGCCAATTTGATTATTCAGACAGACGAATATTAAAATATCTCCTCCTTAAAAGTTTTATACAATAATGTTGGCCGACTACTGTCAAAATATGGAGTCATTAGGACAAGTGGATCCAAAGTTATGGTGGTTTTATTAAACAAAGGTAAACTGACCATTTCTATCCATACGTTTTCGATGGCCATAATGTGAATGGATTTTTGAACAGGAATATGCCTTCAAATTCGAATGATGTATTCAACAAAGTCGGCCGCCTATATCTCCTCTTTCATACTCAAAACTATCATCTCGATTTGATGATTACATCAGGAGTTATGTCATGAATACTATACTGATTTTCATTCTCGGCCAGAATGGTGGGCTAGACTTCAAATATTTATTTGGTCCCCTTGTACTTAGATTTGGGACATGAAATTTTTATCCAAGATGACATGTAGTGTCCCCCGAATTATGGTGGAGAGTTAAGGTTTTTGGACTTCTGTATTGATCCCAGTAAATAAATCTTCAAGGCTGGTCCAGTTTGTTCACAGGTTCTTTGGTCTTGTTTGTGAGGACCATATGACCCTTCACATGGCATAATTGGATCATGGTGCCTTCTAATTAAATGTTGTATATTGAAAGGAGAATCCTAAAAAACAAGAACCACATAATTTGGATCAGTATAGTGATAGTTCTTATTAAAACATTAAACTGACTCAATTGGACTACTTCTAAAAATGCTCAAATATTATATTTAATATTAAAACATTAATATTTCACACAAATTATACACATTTCATATAAAATCAGTAAAGGGGGAATATAATAAGTCATGAAAATATTAATAACATCAAGTCCCCCACACTTTGATTTGCACATGTCCTCATGTGCAAAAAATATAAAAACATGACAAAATCATTTTCACTCACCAACAAATATTAAAATTTTGTTTTCTCCAATCATGGGAGGTTTAGACTATTTCACTCATCCATATTTAATTCCATCACAAATTTGGTTCACAATAATGCATCAGAAACAATTAATTTTTTCATGTTCAAGGTTTGAATTGGAAAATGTAGGCACTCAAAACTTACTCCTCTCAAGATGATAAAAATGTATTTTAGGAGGTTCACTCATTCACCAACAAAAAGTGAAAATCAAGAGTTTGTAAGAGCTCTCAGCTTCCATTCCCAAATCTAATGTGTACAAGAATCAATGTAACACCCGATACTTTTATGTTATATAAATTATCAAAGGAATCTTTTTCTACACAACACTTGCTTGACTTGCTTTACACGCAATCGCGACCTTCCTCGATAGCTTGCGTCGTACGCAATACCGAGTTTCACTAAACAACAATATGCTATTAAAACTAGCCATTATGAATAGTAATAACCACTTTTTGAAATTTTATGAATTTTATTTTTCAAAATGGACTTCATTTTTGGACTCAGAATATCGAAATTAGCCTAGGGTGAAATTTTGGTATTTTTCTGAAAACTTTCAATTTTTGATGAATAGTGAAACCACTAAGTGGTAGGTTAAAAACTGAATTTTGCATAAAACATAATTTTACCGCTTCTGTGAATGGAATTTCGAAAATCCGAGAGACACGGTTAATATCAACGACTAAAATTTGGTTCAATGAGATGAAAATAATTTTTTGGTGAATAGTAACTTTTTACGATTTTTACCGCGGTTAATAGTAAATAGGGTAACTAAGGGTAAATATGATATTAATATTACCCTAACACATGTCCTAATTCTATTGGACAAGTGTAATTCGACCAAAAACAAACTTAGGAATAAAATATGACCATTTAGGCCCACTTGGATTAGATTAGGACATTTATTATTAATTTATTTAAAGAAGGGTTAAAATAGTTAAAATCAAAGTTTAATAAGTAAATAATTTTTAATATGGGGTTATACATAAGATAAATTCAATTGTAAATATTCATTAGAAAGCTAAATGGATTTCCTACATGATGATATTTTATTTGTAATTTTTAGACATTAAATAATTTAATTTATTTATGACATAATGATGATGCAGTAATTATCTTATTAATGAAATATTGACATAATTGATGTTATAAACACCAAAAAAAATGTAATTTGATACTTTTTATGAATTCCACTAATTTTATAGGTTACTATGATATATTAGTGTTGATTTAATCAACTTGGTTCGAACATATAATTCTGTTATGACTTTCAAACAAATCATATATCAAATAGTGTCAAAATTGACACAAAATAGTTTTTAAATCAAATATTATATTATTAATTGTTATTTTATTCCTAAAAATCTAAGGTTCGGCCAAATGACTTAGATAAGGATATATATATTAATAATAAACAATTTGGGGTTCGTTTGGCATGTTATAGTAAGTGTATTAACCATATAGTGAAGGAAAACAAAAAGACACGGTAAAAGTTAAAATAATTAACTTAGAGTTAAATCTAATTGATAAGGTTAAAATAATACCCTAAACTTGTCTAAATCCTATTGGTTGATATGATTTCGACCCATCCCCACTTTATCTTCGAAATAAGACCCTTTGGAACCATTATAAGCCGATTTTGACTTTAATATAAAATAATATTTTGAGATATTCCTAAGGTGCCCCTCTCCTCCCTTATAAAAGGGCACCTCCTCCCCCTCCTCCTCACACCAAATTGAGCACTCAAGCTCGGCCAACCCCTGCCATTTTCTCCTCTCCACTTCCCTAGAATAATCATAGAGGTCCTGGTCTTCTCCAAAGACCAATCTTAGTTCCTTAAGTGGAGGATTCAAAGAAGCGTTCCAAAGAAGAGGTAATATCCATTACCGATCTTTTCAATTTCTTTCTTCTTCAACTTCTTCTTCTTTAGTTGTTTCATGATAAAGTAATAACATCAGTATTACTTACATACTGATATGTTATTATAAATATAAAACAACCCTAATTCACCTTCTATCCATCCTACGGAAAAATGAAATCACCACGCGTGCGTACGTACGGAATACCGTCTCCACGCCGTGGTGTAATCTATTTTCCACCATCACCTTACAAGGATGGGTATAATGGTGTAATGAGTAACTACATATGATTATTATGAAGTAATATTGATACTGAAATAATATATATATACTCCAATACAATTCCACGATCATAGGAACGATATCATCACTCGTGCGTACGTACGGAATACCGTCTCCACGATGTGATGCGACTCGTTCTACATGATCTTCATTTCATAATGATTATATAAGTGAATTGAATAAATGAATATGGTATATACTACACTAATACCATTCTGGAAATGAATTATCTATAACCTAAAGATAAGAATAAGAATTTATTCGACAAAACACGCATAAGAACAAAAAGTTATAAAGACCCGAGTAACAAGTAACAATGAAATATTACTAACAAGAAGCTAATAATATGACCATATATGATATCATATAAATATGTATGATTCTGGAATAAGTCAATAACATTATTTAAACCATTATACAGGAGCTTCGGACACGTACAATGCTAATCGGACCTAAGGTAAGGGAAAATACCACAATCTCATTTTTATCCGAGATTGTTTATTCGTAAGTATTTACTGGGGTGTATTTTATCATCCACATCCATGTTCCCTAAATATGTAATATTGTTTCCATCCACTTACAATAGTTTAAATCCAATTTTACCCTTCGGTGAGTTTTTAGTAAAGAATATGAACGGAATCTTTTGTCGTTTTTTTTTCGTACGAGGTACTTTTTGACTTTTCCGACAAAGGTACGAAGAATGTTTTTTTTAACTTATACGGCATGAATGGATTTTTAAAACATTATTTCCAAGAAGCTTCCTTTACAAGTTTTCAAGTTTATTTTTAATCAACTTCTTTTAGTTTAAAGTTGTATGACATGTTAAGAAAGGAAAAATGTTTTTGAAGTAGAAAAGATATTTTCCTCAAGAATAAAGTTCAAGTGTTTTATCAAAATTATTTTCCATCTAAGATAATAAAGGGTTCTGTTTTTATCCCTATTATTACATTGATTTGATCATGTTGTGATGGAATTATTTTTATGAATTCCATTATCTTATATGAATTGATTTATGATGTCATGATGTTTCAAGAATCCCATTTTTGTTACATGTGTTATGCGATGATGTATGTTTTATGATTATGTGGCACACATAAGAAAGGATTCATTATAAGATGGGTGGGACCTATATCTCCCTCCAATGCATTGGGTAAAGATTTTATATCTCATGAGATAGACATGGCTGGAACGGAAGGTTATTTCGGTTCAGTGATACAGGACTGAAACGAGGAGTGAACTCGGTTCAGAAAGGGACTTTGTCCACTAAGATAGTCTTGGCAATGAGTCATGACTAACAAGAAATGATTTTCCATGATTATGTGTGCATGACACAAAGTTTCAAGTTTTATGTTATGATTTTGGGGATCTCATTTTCACTTCTATGATTTATTCCATGTTAAGATATTATGATCTCTTTTGCAGGTTTTGATTTTCAAAAAGATATGATATGATTTTTATTTCATTTATTTGCCCTTGCTGAGCATTTGAGCTCACCCTTTTATGTTTTCTTTTCCCCAGGTCAGGAAGATGGATATTAAGTAGAATATGCTAAAAGGGACCCTAGATATGATGAAATAAATGGGAGACACTGTAGAAGATTTATGAACCAGTTGTTTATGTTTCCCAGTTTCTAAAGACACTATACCTATACGGTCCTTTGTGGTTTTGTCATATGTTGTAATAAGTGTGCTTCAATTTTGAAGTATTAACAATGTATGTAAAGTATGGGTCGTTATAGTTGGTATCATAGGAAAGGTATAGTCAACCTTTGGAAACTAGGATGTGAAAGCCTTAGTAAGAACCCTAAGAATAAGTCTAAGCATAGAACACAATCTTAGAAATGGCCATGAATAACCTAGGATAAGACCATAAGCATGAAAATTTTATTCTTGAATTATGTGGTTTCCTATTATAATTAGTGTTTCTCACACTATTCTTCTTGGTTTTAGTCAATGGCTGGAACCCGAAGGAACCATGTTAATGCGGAATGCGATGGGCAATGCAATGATTGTCCCCCTGAGCAACCAAACGATATGGGAGCTGGAATGCAAAATCTTGTAGCCATGCTCACACAACTTTCTCAAGCTATGAATCATGCAGGATTTCCAAACGAGCAAAGGAGGGAGCAACATTCTGTTGAATCCTTCATGAGGCAGCGTCCACCTTCTTTCAGCGGGTCTACTGATCCATTAGTTGCTGAACAATGGATTAGTACTACTGAAAAGATATTTTCAGTTCTTCAATGTTCTGAACATGATAAAGTCATCCTAGCAGTGTACCGTTTGGAAGGAGATGCTGATCAATGGTGGAATCTTGTTAAGAATACGAGGAAAAGGGATGAAATTGAGTCTATGGAATGGGACGAGTTCAAGAACTTATTTTTCAATAAGTACTTCCCTCGTATTCTCCGAACAAAGATGGAGAAAGAGTTTCTTGAACTGAAGCAAAGGGATGATGAATCTGTTAGTACCTATGAAGCAAATTTTACAAGACTTGCAAGGTACGCTTCTGGTATTATTATCCAACCTGAGAGTAAGATCGATCGATTCTTTAGTGGCTTAAAACCAAGTCTTCGAAGGGCGTTAGCCATAAGGGACTTCAATAGCTACGAGGAAATCGTTCGATGTGCTCTCAAAGTCGAGATGGAGATTGGAGTAACCCATCAGTCACATGGGTTTGATAAGAAGAGGAAGATGGAATTCAAAGGAAACTCTAAAGAGCACACTGAAAAGAAGATGAACTTTCCATTATGCTCAAAGTGTGGAAAGAAACATGGAGTGAGTTGTCTTAAAGGGACAAGTAAATGTTTTAAATGTGGAAAGGAAGGTCATCGGGCATTTGAATGCCGTGATAATGGGAAGAAGATGTCTAATGATGCAAACAAAGGAAGGGATACACAGAATGAACCTACTACACTTCAATGTTTCAAGTGCAAGGAGATGGGGCATTATGCCAATCAATGCCCAAATCCAAGGGTTGATGATGATGGTCGACGTCAACAAAATCTTAAGGCTAAAGACAAAGGAAAGTCACATGCAATTTCTATCAGCGATGTGGAGTACGATAACGATGTGGTGAAAGGTACACTTACCATCCACTCTAAAGTAGCAAATGTTTTATTTGATTCTGGATCCACCCACTCTTTTATTTCTGAAGACTTTTCTAAGGGTATCACCGTATTACCTCAACAATTAGATGTTGAGTTAGCCGTGACAACACCTAATGGCACATCAATCGCATCAAAAGTTTATAATTCTTCTCCGATCGAAGTTTGTGGGAAAGTGCTTCCTGCAAATCTTGTGATCCTTCCTTTAGTGGAATTTGATGTGATTCTTGGCATGGATTGGCTTTCTCTACATGGAGCTCATATCAATTGCCAAAGAAGGGAAGTCACATTTCATATTCCAGATCAATCTACGATCGTCTATCAATGCAAGGATGAACATAACCTTCCAGTGGAAATTTCTTCCATCTTATGGGTATTGATTCCACTAAATGAAGGTTATTTATCTCAAATGGTTGGTGAGAAACTCACGATTAAGAATATGCCCATTGTACGGGAGTTTGATGATGTCTTTCCGGAGGAATTGTCGGGTCTTCCACCAAATCGTGAAGTTGAGTTTTTAATAGAACTCGTACCGGGTGCTTTGCCTATTTCAAAGACACCTTATAGAATGGCCCCAATTGAGTTGCAGGAATTGAAGAAGCAACTCCAAGAGAATCTTGATAAGGGATTCATACGCCCTAGTGCGTCACCTTGGGGAGCACCTGTTCTATTTGTTAAGAAGAAAGATGGATCAATGAGACTCTGCATTGATTATCGAGAACTTAACAAGATCACTATCAAGAACAAATATCCTCTCCCACGCATTGATGACTTATTTGACCAACTACGCGGAGCTCAATACTTTTCCAAGATTGATCTTCGTTCAGGGTATCATCAATTAAGGGTCAAAGGGGAGGATATACCAAAGACGGCTTTCCGTACAAGGTATGGACACTATGAATTTATAGTGATGCCATTTGGTCTTACTAATGCCCCTGCTATCTTCATGGATCTAATGAATAGAGTCTTTAGAGACTATCTTGATCAATTTGTGGTAGTCTTTATAGACGATATTCTTGTCTATTCAAAGAGCAAGGAAGAGCATGAAGATCACTTGAGAATTATATTGAAGACCCTGAGAAAGGAGAAGCTTTATGCCAAATTTACCAAGTGTGAATTTTGGCTTCAAAAAGTTGCATTTTTGGGTCATATAATCTCAAAAGAGGGGATATCTGTGGATCCAGCAAAAACAGAGGTTATCGAAAGATGGTCGAGACCAACCACAGTAACTGAGATCCGAAGTTTTCTTGGTTTGGCTGGATACTATCGACGTTTTGTAAAAGATTTTTCACGATTATCTAATCCACTCACCAAGTTGACTCGGAAAGGAGTTAAGTTTGTCTGGACAGAGGAATGTGAAGATAATTTCAAGGAGTTGAAAAGAAGGTTATCCAGTGCACCTGTGCTCACACTGCCTTGTAGTGGAGAAAGGTTTGTGATCTACAGTGATGCATCCAAGAAGGGATTGGGGTGTGTTCTTATGAAAAATGATATGGTGATAGCTTATGCCTCACGACAGTTGAAAATCCATGAGCAAAATTACCCAACACATGATTTGGAGTTGGCTGCGGTAATCTTTGCATTAAAGATTTGGAGGCATTACCTTTATGGTGAAAGGTGTGATATTTATACTGATCATAAAAGTTTAAAGTATATTTTCACACAAAAGGAGTTGAAGATGCGTCAAAGAAGATGGTTGGAGCTGATTAAGGATTATGACTGCTCAATCCATTACCACCCTGGGAAAGCAAACAAGGTGGCAGATACATTAAGTCGACAAGACCATGCTAGTTTATCCATGATGAGGATCACAAAAGATCCAATATTTATGGATTTACAAAGGATGGATCTTGGAATTATAATGGAAGGGGAAAAATCTTATCTTTCTCAAATGAATGTTCAACCATCTATACATGTGAAGATTAAAGAGGCACAGAAAGAAGATGTCGAGTTACAAAAGAAGGTGAGAAATGTTCCTGAATTCAACCTTGATTGTGATGAGATAATAAAGTTCAGGAATCGGGTTTGTGTTCCTCCCATCCCCGAATTAAAGAAGGAGCTGCTGGATGAGGCTCATAGTTCTTCATTCTCTATTCATCCTGGAAGCACGAAGATGTATAGGGACCTGAAAGAGTACTTCTGGTGGGATGGCATGAAAAGAGATGTTGCTGAATTTGTCTCTCGATGCTTGGTTTGTCAACAAGTTAAAGCTGAGAGACAGAAGTCTAAGGGGATGTTACAACCATTACCCATACCCGAATGGAAATGGGAAAACATCACTATGGACTTTGTCACAGGACTTCCTAAAACATCCAAAGGCAATAATGCTATTTGGGTCATAGTTGATCGTCTTACAAAGTCTGCACACTTCATTTCTATTAGAGAGGATTTCTCTCTAGATCAGCTTGCCAGGATATATGTAAAGGAAGTGGTAAGATTACATGGAGTACCACTTTCTATTATATCTGATCGGGATCCGAGATTTACCTCGAAGTTCTGGCGAAGTCTTCAGTATACTCTGGATACAGAGTTGAGTTTCAGCACTGCTTATCATCCCCAGACAGACGGTCAATCTGAGAGAACAATTCAAACCCTAGAAGATATGTTGAGAGCTTGCTCTATGGATTTCAAAGGAGGTTGGGATCAACACCTACCTTTGGTAGAATTTTCTTATAATAATAGCTTTCACTCCAGTATTCAGATGGCTCCTTATGAAGCTCTCTATGGAAAGAAATGCAGGACTCCAACTTGCTGGGATGAAGTTGGGGAAAGAAAGCTATTAGGACCTGATCTCGTTGATGAAATGGCAGAAAAGGTCAGATCTATTCAACAACACATAAGAGCAGCTCAGAGTCGACAGAAAAGCTATGCCGACAACCGAAGAAAAGACCTAGAGTTTGAAGTGGGTGATAAAGTGTTCTTACGAATATCTCCCTGGAAGAGGGTTATGAGATTTGGAAAGAAGGGGAAGTTGAGCCCTAGATATATCGGTCCTTTTGAAATACTGGATCGTGTTGGGAAGGTAGCTTACCGATTAGCGCTTCCACCGAATCTCTATCAAGTTCACGATGTGTTCCATGTATCTCTCCTGAGAAAGTACATACCAGATCCTTCACATGTACTCAGCTCAGAAGTTGTACCGCTGGAGCAAGATCTTTCTTATGAAGAACAGCCGATAGAGATTCTGGATCGTAGCGAAAAAGTCCTACGAAACAAGACCACTCGCTTGGTGAAAGTTTTATGGAGGAACCACCAACTTGAAGAAGCTACATGGGAGCTTGAGGATATGATGAGGGAGAAGTATCCTCATCTGTTTGTTACAAAGTGACGAATTTCGAGGGCGAAATTCTTTTTAAGGGGGGTAGAATGTAACACCCGAGACTTTTATGTTATATAAATTATCAAAGGAATCTTTTTCTACACAACACTTTCTTGCCTTGCTTTACACGCAATCGCGACCTTCCTCGATAGCTTGCGTCGTACGCAATACCGAGTTTCACTAAACAACAATATGCTATTAAAACTAGCCGTTATGAATAGTAATAACAACTTTTTGAAATTTTATAAATTTTATTTTTCAAAATGGACTTCATTTTTGGACTCAGAATATCGAAATTAGCCTAGGGTGAAATTTTGGTATTTTTCTGAAAACTTTCAATTTTTGATGAATAGTGAAACCACTAAGTGGTAGGTTAAAAACTGAATTTTGCATAAAACTTAATTTTACCGCTTCTGTGAATGGAATTTCGAAAATCCGAGTGACACGGTTAATATCAAGGACTAAAATGTGGTTCAATGAGATGAAAATAATTTTTTGGTGAATAGTAACTTTTTACGATTTTTACCGCGGTTAATAGTAAATAGGGTAACTAAGGGTAAATATGATATTAATATTACCCTAACACATGTCCTAATTCTATTGGACAAGTGTAATTCGACCAAAAACAAACTTAGGAATAAAATATGACCATTTAGGCCCACTTGGATTAGATTAGGACATTTATTATTAATTTATTTAAAGAAGGGTTAAAATAGATAAAATCAAAGTTTAATAAGTAAATCATTTTTAATATGGGGTTATACATAAGATAAATTCAATTGTAAATATTCATTAGAAAGCTAAAAAGATTTCCTACATGATGATATTTTATTTGTAATTTTTACACATTAAATAATTTAATTTATTTATGACATAATGATGATGCAGTAATTATCTTATTAATGAAATATTGACATAATTGATGTTATAAACACAAAAATAAATGTAATTTGAGACTTTTTATGAATTCCACTAATTTTCTAGGTTACTATGAAATATTAGTGTTGATTTAATCTACTTGGTTCGAACATATAATTCTGTTATGACTTTCAAACAAATCATATATCAAATAGTGTCAAAATTGACACAAAATAGTTTTTAAATCAAATATTATATTATTAATTGTTATTTTATTCCTAAAAATCTAAGGTTCGGCCAAATGACTTAGATAAGGATATATATATTAATAATAAACAATTTGGGGTTCGTTTGGCATGTTATAGTAAGTGTATTAACCATATAGTGAAGGAAAACAAAAAGACACGGTAAAAGTTAAAATAATTAACTTAGAGTTAAATCTTATTGATAAGGTTAAAATAATACCCTAAACTTGTCTAAATCCTATTGGTTGATAGGATTTCGACCCATCCCCACTTTATCTTCGAAATAAGACCCTTTGGAACCATTATAAACCGATTTTGACTTTAATATAAAATAATATTTTGAGATATTCCTAAGGTGCCCCTCTCCTCCCTTATAAAAGGGCACCTCCTCCCCCTCCTCCTCACACCAAATTGAGCACTCAAGCTCGGCCAACCCCTGCCATTTTCTCCTCTCCACTTCCCTAGAATAATCCTAGAGGTCCTGGTCTTCTCCAAAGACCAATCATAGTTCCTTAAGTGGAGGATTCAAAGAAGCGTTCCAAAGAAGAGGTAATATCCATTACCGATCTTTTCAATTTCTTTCTTCTTCAACTTCTTCTTCTTTAGTTGTTTCATGATAAAGTAATAACATCAGTATTACTTACATACTGATATGTTATTATAAATACGAAACAACCCTAATTCACCTTCTATCCATCCTACGGAAAAATGAAATCACCACGCGTGCGTACGTACGGAATACCGTCTCCACGCCGTGGTGTAATCTATTTTCCACCATCACCTTACAAGGATGGGTATAATGGTGTAATGAGTAACTACATATTATTATTATGAAGTAATATTGATACTGAAATAATATATATATATATACTCCAATACAATTCCACGATCATAGGAACGATATCATCACTCGTGCGTACGTACGGAATACCGTCTCCACGATGTGATGCGACTCGTTCTACATGATCTTCATTTCATAATGATTATATAAATGAATTGAATAAATGAATATGGTATAGACTACACTAATACCATTCTGGAAATGAATTATCTATAACCTAAAGATAAGAATAAGAATTTATTCGACAAAACACGCATAAGAACAAAAAGTTATAAAGACTCGAGTAACAAGTAACAATGAAATATTACTAACAAGAAGCTAATAATATGACCATATATGATATCATATAAATATGTATGATTCTGGAATAAGTCAATAACATTATGTAAACCATTATACAGGAGCTTCAGACACGTACAAAGCTAATCGGACCTAAGGTAAGGGAAAATACCACAATCTCATTTTTATCCGAGATTGTTTATTCGTAAGTATTTACTGGGGTGTATTTTATCATCCACATCCATGTTCCCTCAATATGTAATATTGTTTCCATCCACTTACAATAGTTTAAATCCAATTTTACCCTTCGGTGAGTTTTTAGTAAAGAATATGAATGGAATCTTTTGTCGTTTTTTTTCGTACGAGGTACTTTTTGACTTTTCCGACAAAGGTACGAAGAATGTTTTTTTAACTTATACGGAATGAATGGATTTTTAAAACATTATTTCCAAGAAGCTTCCTTTACAAGTTTTCAAGTTTATTTTTAATCAACTTCTTTTAGTTTAAAGTTGTATGACATGTTAAGAAAGGTAAAATGTTTTTGAAGTAGAAAGGATATTTTCCTCAAGAATAAAGTTCAAGTGTTTTATCAAAATTATTTTCCATCTAAGATAATAAAGGGTTCTGTTTTTATCCCTATTATTACATTGATTTGATCATGTTGTGATGGAATTATTTTTATGAATTCCATTATCTTATATGAATTGATTTATGATGTCATGATGTTTCAAGAATCCCATTTTTGTTACATGTGTTATGCGATGATGTATGTTTTATGATTATGTGGCACACATAAGAAAGGATTCATTATAAGATGGGTGGGACCTATATCTCCCTCCAATGCATTGGGTAAAGATTTTATATCTCATTAGATAGACATGGCTGGAACGGAAGGTTATTTCGGTTCAGTGATACAGGACTGAAACGAGGAGTGAACTCGGTTCAGAAAGGGACTTTGTCCACTAAGATAGTCTTGGCAATGAGTCATGACTAACAAGAAATGATTTTCCATGATTATGTGTGCATGCCACAAAGTTTCAAGTTTTATGTTATGATTTTGGGGATCTCATTTTTACTTCTATGATTTATTCCATGTTAAGATATTATGATCTCTTTTGCAGGTTTTGATTTTCAAAAAGATATGATATGATTTTTATTTCCTTTATTTGCCCTTGCTGAGCATTTGAGCTCACCCTTTTATGTTTTCTTTTCCCCAGGTCAGGAAGATGGATATTAAGTAGAATATGCTAAAAGGGACCCTAGATATGATGAAATAAATGGGAGACACTGTAGAAGATTTATGAACCAGTTGTTTATGTTTCCCAGTTTCTAAAGACACTATACCTATACGGTCCTTTGTGGTTTTGTCATATGTTGTAATAAGTGTGCTTCAATTTTGAAGTATTAACAATGTATGTAAAGTATGGGTCGTTATAATCAAGAGGTCTTTTAAGGGGTTTTTTAGTGGCTATGGGACGGTAGGTATATAATGTCCAAAGGAAAAGAGGGGTTAAAAACACCAACATGGAAAAATCAATGCACATTTTTTTTGAAATTTGATTTGAAAGGAAATAGAAACACATATTTACAAGGGCAAGAATGTGTGATGAATGAAAAGTGATGGAGATAGAAAATGGAATAGGGTGAGATGATAGAATATGTACAACATGGAAGAATTCCAATAATGACACAATACAAGATGATTCAAGTGTTCTTTTTTTTCTTTTTTTGCTTTTTTTTCGAAAGTTGTGCTTGAAACAAGTCTCACAGTCATCTCCCAACCCATGTTTGATCTTCTCATGGAACTAATTTTAGTAGTTATAACACAATCAAAGGTTGATGATGAATGATTTTTGACCCACCCAAGACACAACCCATTTGAAACGCACGGCCGATTGTCGCCTATCGACCGGTCAAAATTCCGGTGCTCTGCTAATGTGTATAGCAGCACTCGGGTCGAATCCTCGGCGATGGTACTTCGTAATAGTCGATTATTTTTAGTTGACTGTATTTTGATTGGGGGGGTTTGTTTGCAGAGATTATGAAATAATTTATGGATGATGTTTGATTTAACAAATTGATGAAGATTGGGGTGAGTTCATCATTAGGTTAGTTAAGCTTGTGATATCCTTGAGCTTTGCTTTATATTGCATTTAAATTAACACCCGTGTCAAAAGATGATGTTAATTAGAATTCCTAAGTGTTAAGGCTTTAATCCAAGCCTTAAATTAACTTAGGGTTCTAATCTTGATCAAATATTGTTTATGTTAGTGTATTTATGGTTCCAATAATCCATGGAAACCACACGTTAAACAAATCAAGTCATTAATCCATGACATGCTAAGTCCAACATACACAATGTTAATTCAACGAATACTCATCGAGCAAAAGCTCTCAATCGCTTAACATACCTAAATTAAAACTCACCCCAATGATAAATTTACTCAGCCATTATGATGTTTATTAAACTGGTAATATATGTTTATGGTGATGAATTATAAAGAAAAGAAAAAGGAAGGGGCAAGATAAGAGTAGTGTGTCGAACACACACATGAAATATTTTGAGAATCAAAAATGGAATTTCGATTGAATGAGGAAGCAAGATAAGGTACTGTAATTTAAAATGATTCAAAATATTTTAAGACCATGAATATTATACTACAGAAGGTGGAAGAGAATAAGAGATATTGAAGAAGTAACTTGCATTAAAACAGAATTACAAAGAAAGAGAATTACAAGATTACAAAAATGAAGAACACAAATGTAAGTGAAAAGAAAGAGAGGAGGAAAGGTCTCTCAAGTGTAAACTTGAGTATGGAAGGTCCTCCCAAGCCTTTTTCAAATCTTTGGTCGTGCCAATATGATCTCCTCTCTTCTGAAAATCAGTATAGTATGCATGACATATCTCCTGATGTAATCATCCAAGAGAGCTGAGATGTTAATTATAACTATCACTATACTGATCCAAATTTTGTGGTTCTTGTTTTGTAGGATTCTCATTTCAATATACAACATTTCATTATAAGGAACCATGATCCAATTCTGCCATTTGAAGGGTCATATGGTCCTCACAAACAAGACCAACGAATATGTGAACAAACTGGACCAGCCTTGAAGATTGATTTACTGGGATCAATACAGAAGTACAAAAACATTAACTCTCCACCATAATTTGGGGGACACTACATTGCATCTTGGATAAAAATTTCAAGTCCCAAATCCAAGTACAAGGGGCCCAAATAAATCATTGAAGTCCAGCCCACCATTCTGGCCGAGAATTAAAATCAGTATTGTATGCATGACATATCTCCTGATGTAAGAATCCAAACGAGCTGTGATTTTTCAGTGTGAAAGAGGGGATATAGGCGGCCGACTTTTTTGAAGAAACCATTCGGATTTGAAGGCATCTTAATATTCAAAAACCCTTTCACATTAAGGACTTCAAAAAGACTGGATTGAAATGGACAGTTTAAGTGTATTTATTTAACCGGCCATAACGTTTTATCCTTACGTCCAAATGACTCTAAATTTTGGGAGTAGTCGGCCAACATTATTGTATACAACTTTGAAGAAGGAGATATTCGAAGATTCGGCTTTCTGAATTTCCAAATTGGCGATGAAAGTGGAGGGACAGATTGAGAATGCAAACAGTCCACTCCTTGGGCTATAAATACTCTCTCCTTCTCTCCTTGAGAGGGGTTGGCATTTCATAAGAGAGGAGATCATATTGGCACGACCAAAGCTTTGCCAAAGGCTTGGGAGGACCTGCCATACTCAAGTTTTCACTTGAGAGACCTTTCCTTCTCTATTTCTTTTCACTTACTTTTGTGTTCTTCATTTTTGTAATCTTGTAATTCTCTTTCTTTGTAATTCTGTTTTAATGCAAGTTACTTATTCAATATCTCTTATTCTCTTCCACCTTCTGTATTTTAATTTTAATGTTATTAAAATAGTTTAAATTCAGTTCAATCCTCTTCCCTTATTTAGCTTCCTCATTCAATCGAAAGTTCGTTTTTAATTATCATCATTGTTCGTGTGTGTGTGTCGACGTACCACTCTTTTCTTATCCCTTTCTTTTTCTTCTCTTATTAATTTATAACCATAATCATTATAACCAGATTATTAATCACCCAAATGGCTGAGTAAATCTCTCATTGGGGTGAGTTATAATTTAGGTATTTTAAGTGATTGAGAGCTTCTGCTCGATGAATATTCTTTGAATTAACATTGTGTATGTTGGACTTAACATGTCATGGATTAATGACTTGTTTTGTTTAACATGTGGTCTCCATGGATTATTGGAACTGTAAATACAAAACCATAAATAAGATCTGATTTATATTATAACCTTAAGTTAAGTTAAGTCTTGGTTTAAAGCCTTAACACTTAATAATTCTAATCAACATCATCTTGTGACATGGGTGTTAATTTAAATGCAATATAAAGCAATGCTCGAGGATATCACAAGCTTAACTAACCTAATGATGAACTCACCCCAATCTTTATCAATTTAGTAAATCAAACATCATCCATAAATCATTTCAATTAAGCTCTGCAAACAAACCCCCCTAATCAAAATACAATCAACTAAAAACAAACGACTACTACAAAGTATCATCGCCGAGGATTCGACCCGAGTGCTGCTATACACATTAGCAGAGCACCGGAACTTTGACCAGTCGATAGGCGACAATCGGCCGTGCATTTCAAATGGCGCCGTTGCCGGGGATGTTGCTTTAAGTAGTCATTAGTTTCTGGTTATTGTAAAAAAAACCAAAAAAAAAACAAATTTTAAAAAAAATTGAAAAAAAACACAAAGAAAAACCCGTCTTCTCATAAAAATCATAAACTGAAAAAATACAAAGAAAAAATCGGCTTCCTCTTTCTTCCAAAATCTCTCTGAATGCCTCGTAGCCTTCCAAACAATCCCTCAGATTTGTTTGACCCTGAAATTGAGCGAACACTTCGCCAACTTAGGAGGAACATAATAGATACTCAAATAATTCAAGAACAAGTCCTCATCCAACCAATTGAAATTGAAATGGCCAATCCTAGGGAACAATTCCTTAAAGAACTTGCTGCCCCTAATATGAATTACCAACCTCTTGGTATTCAATATCCAAACATAGAGGCTGACTTCGAACTCAAGTCGGGTTTGATTCATCTTCTCCCTCATTTTCACGGGCTAGCCGGTGAGGATCCACATCTTCACCTTAAAGAGTTCCAAGTAGTATGCTCTACCATGAAGCCTCAAGGGGTTTCTGAAGAACAAATCAAGCTTAGAGCTTTCCCTTTCTCCATAGCTGACTCTGCTAAGTCATGGATCTACTACCTCCCTCCTGGTTCTATAACTACATGGAATGACATGAAGCGTCTCTTCCTTGAGAAGTTCTTTCCCGCTTCCCGAACAGCATCTATCCGAAAGGAAATAAGAGGCATCCGTCAATTCCCTAATGAATCACTCCATGAGTATTGGGAGAGGTTCAAAAAACTTGTGGCAACTTGTCCACACCATCAAATCCCTGACCAACTCCTGATCCAATACTTCTATGAGGGGTTATTGGCTATGGAGAGAACTCTCATTGATGCCGCAAGTGGCGGTGCTCTTGTTGAAAAAACTCCTACAGCTGCAAGAGATCTCATAAGTAACATGGCTGAAAACACGCAGCAATTCCATACTCGAGCACATGCTCAAGTGAAACAAGCCCAAGAGAATCAATCCATAGAGCCCAACAAGATGACTGAGTGGATGAGTGAACTTACAGGTCTTGTGCGTCAACTAGCGGTGGCTACCAAAGCCCCAACCTCATCTTCTCCACAGTCACTATTCCCTGGACCTATCAAGAATTGTGGAATCTGCAACTCTCCATCTCATCCGACTGACACATGTCCACAACTTCAAGATGATCCATCTGATTCATCTAGTCCAATGGAGCTCAATGCGGCATATGCTCAGTGAAACTTCAACCCTCAACAATCAGGTCAGTTTGTTAGAAACTTCAACCAACCCCACTCTGAGCCCTTCTCTTCTACCTTTAACCCACCTCTGAGGTATGGTAATCCCATTTCTCATCCTCCTCAGTTCCCTCATCAAAACCCAAACCAGTTTCAATATAGTCAAGGTGTTGGTAACTTCCAACAACCTTATCCTTTTTTTCCTCAACCCCAAAGGAACAATCCTCCTCCTGGATTCCACTATCCTAACGAGCCTTCCCAATTCCCCACCCAATACAATCTCTTTCCTAAGAACCAAAATCAAGGCCAACCCTATTTGGGACAAGCCCCTTCTTCTAAACAACCATGGGAAAGTGCTGTAGAGGATCTTGCTTCCTTCACCCGTTCTAGCCTCAAGAACATTGAAACCCAAATAGGTCAACTTGCATCCCACCTTATCCAGCAACAACCATCCAATTCATCCCAACTCCCAGCTCAACCATTACCCAACCCTAAGGGTAACGTAAGTGCAATTGCACTTAGATCGGGAAAGCAAATTGCTACGCCCCATGCTGATTGCTCTACCTCCCCTTTCGATGTTGATCTAGAAAATGAAAAGAACAAAAAGCTGGAAAAGGAACTTGAATCCACTCCTTCACCTCCTTCCATTCCTCTAAGGAACCCAATTCCTTTTCCTCAAGCCATCTCCAAGCCTAAGAAGTCCTTTGAACCTGATCCTGAAATTCTTGAGATGTTTAGACGTGTTGAAGTGAACATCCCCCTCTTAGATGCCATCAAACAAATCCCTAAGTATGCCACGTTTCTTAAGGAATTGTGCGCCCATAAGAGGCAACTTAGGAACATTGAAAATGTTTCAACCCAACAGTCCATTCCCATTAAGTGAAAAGATCCAGGGACCTTCACGGTTCCATGTCAAATAGGGAGTTCCAACTTTGATGATGCACTCATAGACCTTGGAGCCTCAATAAATGTCATGCCCAAATCCATTTTCTCCAACCTTGGTCTAGGTCCCTTGCACCCAACAGGTATTTTCATTCAATTATCCAATCGAAGCACTGCCAGTCCTGAGGGGATAATTGAGGATGTTCTTGTTCGGGTCAATGATCTTATCTTCCCAGCTGATTTCTATGTCCTTGACATGGAAGGTGAGACGACCTCTTCTCGATCTCTCCTAATTCTAGGAAGTCCATTCCTCATGACTGCGAGAACCAAGATTGATGTCCATTCAGGCATCTTATCCATGGAATTCGGTGACCAACTGGTCAAGTTCAACATTTTCCAAGCCATGCGATACCCATCTGAGGATCACTCTGCATTCTCAATCCATGCTTTTGAGAAAACTTCTAAGATTCAATCTAACCCCAATCCACCATGTTCTTCATGTTCTAATGATAAAGGATCTTGTGAAATCTGCACCATGATTAACAAAGTCATAAATTGTGAAGTTGATGTGGACCTCTCATTCATAGACTCCATCAATCTAGAGGAACATGAAAACTCTCTTGAATCCCACATCAACTCTGATCTCTACTGCTCCACCTTGGACAGTGTTGAGGAAAATGATCCAAACCCATCTGGAATCCCTTCTCCTGCTCCTAACTTGTCTAGCTCTCAAATCAAGGCTGAAACTGATCTAAAACCACTTCCTTCGCACCTCAAGTATGCATTCCTTTTCCATGATCCCTCCTACCATGTCATTATCTCTGCTTCACTTTCTGAAACTGAGGAGTCCCAACTTGTTCAAGTGTTAGAGGTAAACAAAAATGCCTTAGGTTGGACCCTAGAGGATATTCCAGGAATCAACCCTGCCCTTTGCATGCATCACATCCATCTAGAGGAATCGTCCAAACCAAATAGGCAACCTCAAAGAAGACTCAATCCACTCATACTTGAGGTAGTTAGGGAAGAGATTACCAAGCTTCTTCAAGCTGGTATTATCTACCCAATTTCTGATAGTGAATGGGTTAGTCCAATTCAAGTCGTTCCTAAGAAGGGCGGGATAACAGTTGTCATAAATGAACATGGAGAAGTGGTCACAACTCGAGTGAAAAACAAATGGAGTGTGTGCATCGATTATCGCAAACTGAATGCTGAAACACGAAAAGATCACTACCCACTTCCTTTCCTTGACCAAATGCTTGAGAGATTGGACAGAAAGTCACACTATTGCTTTCTTGATGCTTACACCGGCTACTTCCAAATTCCAATCGCACCTCAAGACCAAGAAAAGACCACATTCACTTGCCCCTATGGAACCTATGCCTATAGGCGAATGCCTTTTGGCCTTTGTAATTCTCCTGCAACATTCCAGCGGTGTATGATGAGTATCTTTTTTGAATTCATTGAGAATTACATGGAGGTCTTCATGGATGACTTTACCATTTATGGCGAGTCATTTGAATCTTGCTTACATTCACTCTCTTTGGTCCTTCAAAAGTGTGTCAAGTGCAACCTTGTGCTGAATTTTGAAAAATGTCACTTCATGGTTTCAAATGGGATTGTTCTAGGGAACATAATTTCTCAAGAGGGTATCCAAGTTGATCCAACCCAAATTGAGGTGATCCAATCACTTCTTGAACCCAAATCAGTTCGAGACAAACTGGACCAGCCTTGAAGATTGATTTACTGGGATCAATACAGAAGCCCAAATCCAAGTACAAGGGGCCCAAATAAATCTTTGAAGTCCAGCCCACCATTCTGGCCGAGAATGAAAATCAGTATAGTATGCATGACATATCTTCTGATGTAATCATCCAAGCGAGCTGAGATTTTTCAGTGTGCAAGAGGAGATGTAGGCGGCCGACTTTGTTGAAGAAACCATTCGGATTTGAAGGCATCTTCATATTCCAAAACCCTTTCACATTATGGACTTCAAAAAGACTGGATTGAAATGGACAGTTTAAGTTTGTTTATTCAACCGGTCATAACGTTTTATCCTTACGTCCAAATGACTCCAAATTTTTAGAGTAGTCGGCCAAAATTATTGTCTACAACTTTTAAGAAGGAGATATTTGAAGATGCGGCTGTCGGAATTTCCAAATTGGCGATGCAAGTGGAGGGACAGATTGGGAATGCAAACAGTCCACTCCTTGGGCTATAAATACTCTTCCCTTCTCTCCTTGAGAGGGGTTGGCATTTCAGAAGAGAGGATATCATATTGGCACGACCAAAGCCTTTCCAAAGGCTTGGGAGGACCCTCCATACTCATGTTTTCACTTGAGATACCTTTCCTCTTCTCTTTATTTTCACTTACTTTTGTGTTCTTCATTTTTGTAATCTTGTAATTCTCTTTCTTTGTAATTCTGTTTTAATGCAAGTTACATCTTCAATATATCTTATTCTCTTCCAACTTATGTATTTTAATATTAATGTTCTTAAAATAGTTTAAATTTAGTTCAATCCCCTTCCCTTCTTTAGCTTCCTCATTCAATCGAAAGTTCGTTTTTAATTATCATCATTGTTCGTGTGTGTGTGTCGACGTACCACTCCTTTCTTACCCCTTTCTTTTTATTCTCTTATTAATTTATAATCATAATCATTATAACCAGATTATTAATCACCCAAATGTCTGAGTAAATCTCTCATTGGGGTGAGTTATAATTTAGGTATGTTAAGTGATTGAGAGCTTCTGCTCGATGAATATTCTTTGAATTAACATTGTGTATGTTGGACTTAACATGTCATGGATTAATGACTTGTTTTGTTTAACATGTGGTTTCCATGGATTATTGGAACAATAAATACACAACCATAAATAAGATCTGATTGAGATTATAACCTTAAGTTAAGTTAAGTGTTGGTTTAAAGCCTTATCACTTAAGAATTCTAATCAACATCATCTTGTGACATGTGTGTTAATTTAAATGCAATATAAAGCAAAGCTCGAGGATATCACAAGCTTAACTAACCTAATGATGAACTCACCCCAATCTTCATCAATTTGTTAAATCAAACATCATCCATAAATTATTTCATAAGCTCTGCAAACAAACCCCCCCCCCCCAATAAGAATACAATCAACTAAAAACAATCGACTATTACGAAGTACCATCGCCGAGGATTCGACCCGAGTGCTGCTATACACATTAGCAGAGCACCGGAATTTTGACCGGTCGATAGGCGACAATCGGACGTGCGTTTTAAATGGCGCCGTTGCCAGGGATGGTGCTTTAAGTAGTCATTAGTTTCTGGTTATTGTCAAAAAAACCAAAAAAAACAAAAATTTAAAAAAAAAATTGAAAAAAAAACACAAAGAAAAACCCGTCTTCCTCTTAAAATTCATAAACTGAAAAAAAATACAAAGAAAAAACCGTCTTCCTCTTTCTTCCAAAATCTCTCTGAATTCCCCGTAGCCTTCCAAACAATCCCTCGGATTTTTTTGACCCTAAAATTGAGCGAACACTTCGCCAACTTAGGAGGAACATAAGAGATACTCAAATAATTCAAGAACCAGTCCTCATCCTACCAATTGAATTAGATATGGCCAATCCTAGGGAACAAACATTGAAAGAACTTGCTGCCCCTGATATGTATTACCAACCTCATGGTATTCAATATCAAAACATTGAAGCTGACTTTGAACTCAAATCGGGTTTGATTCATCTTCTCCCTCATTTTCACGGGCTAGCCGTTGAGGATCCACATCTTCACCTTAAAGAGTTCCAAGTAGTATGCTCTACCATGAAGCCTCAAGGGGTTTCTGAAGAACAAATAAAGCTTAGAGCTTTCCCCTTTTGCCTAGAATATTCTGCCAAGTCTTGGATCTACTACCTCCCACCTTGTTCCATAAACTCATGGGTTGACATGAAGAGACTTTTCCTTGAGAAGTTATTTCCCGCTTCCCGAACAGCTTCTATCCGAAAGGAAATAAGCGGCATCTGTCAATTCCATAATGAATCACTCCATGGGTATTGGGAGAGGTTCAAAAAGCTTGTGGCAACTTTTCCACACCATCAAATCCCTGACCAACTCCTGATCCAATACTTCTATGAGGGGTTATTGGCTATGGAGCGAACTCTCATTGATGCCGCAAGTGGGGGTGCTCTTGTTGACAAAACTCTTGCAGCTGCAAGAGATCTCATAAGTAACATGGCTGCAAACACGCAACAATTCCATACTCGAGCACATGCTCAAGTGAAACAAGCCTAAGAGAATCAATCCATAGAGCCCAACAAGATGACTGAGTGGATGAGTGAACTTACAGGTCTTGTGCGTCAACTAGTGGTGGCTACCAAAGCCCCAACCTCATCTTCTCCACAGTGACTATTCCCTGGACCTATCAAGAATTGTGGAATCTGCAACTCTCCATCTCATCCGACTGACACATGTCCACAACTTCAAGATGATCCATCTGATTCATCTAGTCCAATGGAGATCAATGCGGCATATGCTCATCGAAACTTCAACCCTCAACAATCAGGTCAGTTTGTTAGAAACTTCAACCAAACCCACTCTGAGCCCTTCTCTTCTACCTTTAACCCACCTCTGAGGTATGGTAATCCCATTTCTCATCCTCCTCAATTCCCTCCTCAAAACCCAAACCAATTCCAATATGGTCAAGGTGGTGGTAACTTCCATCAACCTTATCCTTTTGTTCCTCAACCTCAAAGGAACAATCCTCCTCCTGGATTCCACTATCCTAACGAGCCTTCCCAATTCCCCACCCAATACAATCGCTTTCCCAAGAACCAAAATCAAGGCCAACCCAATTTGGGACAGGCCTCTTCTTCTAAACAACAATGGGAAAGTGTTGTAGAGGATCTTGCTTCCTTCACCCGTTCTAGCCTCAAGAACATTGAAACCCAAATAGGTCAACTTGCATCCCACCTGAGCCAGCAACAACCATCCAATTCATCCCAACTCCCAGCTCAACCATTACCCAACCCTAAGGGTAATGTAAGTGCGATTGCACTTAGATCGGGAAAACAAATTGCTATGCCCCATGCTGATTGCTCTACCTCCCCTTTCAATGTTGATCAAGAAAATAAAAAGAACAAAAAGCTGGAAAAGGAACTTGAATCCACTCCTTCACCTCCTTCCATTCCTCTAAGGAACCCAATTCCTTTTTCTCAAGCCATCTCCAAGCCTATGAAGTCCTTTGAACCTGATCCTGAAATGCTTGACATGTTTAGACGTGTTGAAGTCAACATTGCCCTATTAGATGCCATTAAACAAATCCCTAAGTTTTCCAAGTTTCCTAAAGAATTGTGCACCCATAAGAGGCAACTTAGGAACATTGAAAATGTTTCAACCCAACAGTCCATTCCCATGAAGTGCAAAGATCCAGGGACCTTCACGGTTCCATGTCAAATAGGGAGTTCCAACTTTGATGATGCACTCATAGACTTTGGAGCCTCAATAAATGTCATTCCCAAATCCATTTTCTCCAACCTTGGTCTAGGTACCTTGCACCCAATAGGTGTTGTCATTCAATTATCTAATCTAAGCACTACCAGTCCTGAGGGGATAATTGAGGATGTTCTTGTTCGGGTCAATGATCTTATCTTCCCAGCTGATTTCTATGTCCTTGACATGGAAGGTGAGACAACCTCTTCTCGATCTCCCCTAATTCTAGGAAGACCATTACTTATGACATCTAAAACCAAAATTGATGTCTATGCTGGCATCTTATCCATCGAATTTGGAGACCAAATGGTCAAGTTCAATATTTTTCAATCCATGCAATACCCATCTGAGGATCACTCTGCATTCTCTATCCATGTTTCTGAAACTCCCTCTGAGAGTGTGTTGAATCCTAATCCATCATGTTCTTTCTGTTCTACTAATAGAGGAGTTTGTGAATATTGTATCCTCATTAACCAAGTGATTAATGGTGAAATTGATGTTAAAATTACAAATGCAAACTCCATTGATCTAAAGGATCTTGAAAACTCTTTGAAATCTCATCTCACCTCTGACCTCCAATTCTCCAACATGGATGGTAATGAGGAAAATGAACTAGAATGCTCATTTGTTGATTCAGATCAGATTATCCCACATTCATCCTTTCCTATCCATGATTCTGAAAATTCTGTTATATGTGAAGTGAACCTTGAACCAATGTGTTTATATTGTCCTGATGGTAGTGATGTTTGTGATATTTGTACCCTAATTAATAAAGTGATCACTGGTGAGGTTCAAATTGACCATTCTTTGGCAAACAACATTGAAATAAAGGATATTGAAAATTTTATTCAGTCTTATGACTCCACTGATCCCCATTACTCTACATCAGTAAGTGATGAAATAAATGAGTCAAAATCAATTGGGATATCATACTGTAGTTCTGTGTTATCTGATCCTTACATAAATGAACCATCAGAATTAAGCCATCTTACGGAATTTACAAGAATATAAAACCATCACTTTGTGGATAAAATCATTCCTCAGGTTGAAGACCAAAGTGAGGATAGAAATATTCTCTTTCCAACCCCATTGAATTGCAAGCACACCAACAAGGATGGGAAGAAATTATCCAATGAATCATCAGGCCTCCCAAAGAAAATGTTTTTCTGGAAGCACACTGGAGTTGAGAAAATACGATGGCCACCGTTAGACTATGGGTAGTCCACTGCAATTGTCCAGCTGTAGACAAATAAATGCAGCGCTTCTTGGGAGGCAACCCATGTTTTCTTTTTCTTTTATGAAATTTCAATTTATTTTTAGTTTTTCATTAGATGAATAATGAATTTTATTTTTCAGGTAACTTCCCACTATCTTGGAACCACCTCGACTTCCACCGAATCCCCAAATTTTCTAGCCGACCTACCACGGGATGGAGAAGGCAAACCACCAAATCCAAACCAGGGGGCACCTCTTTCCCTTTAACTCTCTCTCTCTCAATCTCTCTTCCCTCTCTTCTTCTCTCTATTTCTTCTTCTTCCTCTCTCCCTCTCATTTTTTTATAACATTCTCCCACAACCTTTTTTCTATTTTCTCTTTTGTGTGGATGTGTCATTAAAAATAAAAAAATTAAAAAAAATTAAAAAAATGAAAATTAAAACAAAAGGGGTGTCATAATTACTCATAATACAATATTGAAATTCTATCCAACCATTTTGGGGAGTCAAAAGGCTTGTTTTAAACTCAAATATATTGAATTTTTATCTCAAACTTGGGTAAACAATTTTGTGTCAATAACAAACATTTTGAATGAACAATTTTTGATTTGGAAAAAGATTCTCCCCTACCGTGAGGAATACCATTAGCCTTCATGCCAAGGTCATATATGGCCATCTTTTTCATTGTGTGTCTTCACCACTGATTGTGAGTCTTGATTTTGTGGACCTTCGAGCTGAATTTCCATCTTTTGAGTGCATTAATATGATAGAGGCATTTTCTAAGCCACATGAGAATCAGAATAGACAAATAGCCTCCCGTTACCCTTACATTGATCCTACTTTTGAAAGACCCTTTGAGCCTATGAAAACCTTTCTTTTGATAGCCACATTACAAGCCTAATACCTTTTCCCACCCAACATCTTCATGGATTTTCATTGTACAATTTATTGAAATTTAAGTGTGGTGGGAATGGACTTCATTTTTGGGCGTACTTTCAGTGATTTCCAATGTGTCATCATATGCTTGAGGGCAAACATCCATTCAAGTGTGGGGGAGAGGTTGTAATTCTGTGAGCTTTGGGGTGTATATGTGTAATTTTCATTTGTACAAAAGTCATTGAAAAGTGTTCAAAAAAATGAAAAAAAAATATATTAAAAAAATGAAAAAAAAAGGAATGGGTTGTGTCTTGGGTGTGTCAAAAATCATTCATCATCAACCTTTGATCATGTTATAACTACTAAAATTAGTTCCATGAGGATATCAAGCATGGGTTGGGAGATGACTGTGAGACTTTTTTCAAGCACAACTTTCAAAAAATAAAGAGCAAAAAAAGAAAAAAAAAGAACACTTGAATCATCTTGTATTGTGTCATTATTGGAAGTCTTCCATGTTGTACATATTCCATCATCTCACCCTATTCCATTTTCTATCTCCCGCACTTTTCATTCATCACACATTCATGCCCTTGTAAATATGTGTTTCTATTTCCTTTCAAATCAAATTTCAAAAAAATGTGCATTGATTTTTCCATGTTGGTGTTTTTAACCCCTCTTTTCCTTTGGACATTATATACCTACCGTCCCATAGCCACTGAAAAACCCCTTAAAAGACCTCTTGATTCTTGTACACATTAGATTTGGGAGTGGAAGCTGAGAGCTCTTACAAACTCTTGATTTTCACTTTTTGTTGGTGAATGATTGAACCTCCTAAAATACATTTTTATCATCTTGAGAGGAGTAAGTGTTGAGTGCCTACATTTTCCAATTCAAACCTTGAACATGAAAAAATGAATTGTTTCTGATGCATTATTGTGAACCAAACTTGTGATGGAATTCAATATGGATGAGTGAAATAGTCTAAACCTCCCCTGATTGGAGAAAAAAATTTTAATATTTGTTGGTGAGTGAAAATGATTTTGTCATGTTTTTATATTTGTTGCACATGAGGACACGCGCAAATCTAAGTGTGGGGGAGTTGATGTTATTAATATTTTCATGACTTATTATATTCCCCCTTTACATATTTTATATGAAATGTGCATAATTTGTTTGAAATATTAATGTTTTAATATTATGTATAATATTTGAGCATTTTTAGAAGTAGTCAAATTGAGTCAGTTTAATGGTTTACTTATAACTATCACTATACTGATCCAAATTGTGTGGTTCTTGCTTTTTAGGATTCGCCTTTCAATATAAAACATTTCATTAGAAGGCACCATGATCCAATTGTGCCATTTGAAGGGTCATATGGTTCTCACAAACAAGACCAAAGAATCTGTGAAGAAACTGGACTATTCATGAAGATTGATTTACTGGGCTCAATCCAGAAGTTCAAAAACCTTAACTCTCCACCATAATTAGGGGGACACTACATGTCATCTTGGATAAAAATTTCATGGCCCAAATCCAAGTACAAGGGGCCCAAATAAATCATTGAAGTCCAGTCCACCATTCTGGACGATAATGAAAATCAGTATAGTATGCATGACATATCTCCTGATGTAATCATCCAAGCGAGCTGAGATTTTGCAGTGTGAAAGAAGAGATGTAGGCGGCCGACTTTGTTGAAGAAACCATTCGGATGTGAAGGCATCTTCATATTCCAAAACCCTTTCACATTATGGACTTCAAAAAGACTTGATTGAAATGGACAGTTTAAGTTTGTTTATTCAACCGGCCATAACATTTTATCCTTACGTTTAAATGACTCCGAATTTTGAGAGTATTCGTCCAACAATATTGTCTACAACTTTGAAGAAGGATATATTTGAAGATGCGGCTGTCTGAATTTCCAAATTGGCGATGCAAGTGGAGGGACAGATTGGGAATGCAAACAGTCCACTCCTTGGGCTATAAATACTCTTCCCTTCTCTCCTGGAGAGGGGTTGGAATTTCAGAAGAGAGGAGATCATATTGGCACGACAAAAGAATTTCCAAAGGCTTGGGAGGACCTTCCATACTCACGTTTTCACTTGAGAGACCTTTCCTCCTCTATTTCTTTTCACTTACTTTTGTGTTCTTCATTTTTGTAATCTTGTAATTCTCTTTCTTTGTAATTCTGTTTTAATGAAAGTTACTTCTTCAATATCTCTTATTCTCTTCCACCTTCTGTATTTTAATATTAATGTTATTAAAATAGTTTAAATTAAGTTCAATCCTCTTCCCTTCTTTATCTTCCTCATTCAATCGAAAGTTCGTTTTTAATTATCATCATTGTTCGTGTGTGTGTGTCGACGTACCACTCTTTTCTTATCCCTTTCTTTTTCTTCTCTTATTAATTTATAATCATAATAATTATAACCAGATTATTAATCACCCAAATGGATGAGTAAATCTCTCATTGGGGTGAGTTATAATTTAGGTATGTTAAGTGATTGAGAGCTTCTTCTCGATGAATATTCTTTGAATTAACATTGTGTATGTTGGACTTAACATGTCATGGATTAATGACTTGTTTTGTTTAACATGTGGTTTCCATGGATTATTGGAACCATAAATACACAACCATAAATAATATCTGATTGAGATTATAACCTTAAGTTAAGTTTAGTCTTGGTTTAAAGCCTTAACACTTAATAATTCTAATCAACATCATCTTGTGACATGTGTGTTAATTTAAATGCAATATAAAGCAAAGCTCGAGGATATCACAAGCTTAACTAACCTAATGATGAACTCAACCCAATCTTTATCAATTTGGTAAATCAAACATCATCCATAAATCATTTCAATTAAGCTCTGCAAACAAACCCCCCTAATCAAAATACAATCAACTAAAAACAAATGACTTCTACAAAGTATCATCGGCGAGGATTCGACCCGAATGCTGCTATACACATTAGCAGAGCACCGGAACATTGACCGGTCGATAGGCGACAATCGGCCGTGCATTTCAAATGACCATGTCAAACCTATGGATAAACTATAGTTTTAGATGGAAGTTTATTCTAATATACTCTTTATCACATGGGAAGAGGTATTATTTGTGGTGACATAATCTATAATAAATTATAAAATGACACCAACATATCCATATATTGAATAAAAATATAAAAATATAAATACTATAATAAAAAGGTAAGATTCAAATCCATTCAACTCTATGTTACATCAATTTTTTACTATGATAATAGTTTCGATTTAAAAATTAATTTGTAGTATGTTTTCACAGACTCATGATACCATTTAGAAAAAATAAAAAATCATCTTAGTGTGATATAAAAAAAGCTATCAATAATTTCAATAATAGGATTTCCAATAAAAGTACTCAACATTGGATCTATATTAACCTTGTCATAAATTATAAATATATAGTAAAAAATTGTTATTAAATAATAATGTTTCAATTAAAAATATTTTTAAAATAGTTACAATAATAATATAAACAAATACAATAATGTACATAATATTTCATATTATCCTACCCATTACTACAAATAGATTCCTATTATAATGTTTGAGACTAGTGATTCTCCATTCTGCCAAAGTTTCTAAAAACTAAAAAAGGGGATCCCCTTAGAATGAAAATGGGAAAATACATGAAGAAAAATCAGGATTTGGAAACGCATGAATTTTGAATCGCCTTAGTCTTGAAAAGACACTGGCAATGCGCATCCTACATCTGCGCCCAAATACATCAGACAGACTCCTTGTGAACTAATATCTGGTGAGAAAGTCACTTGAACGCCCAACTCATTTCACCCCATGTCACTTATTGACTATAAATAGACCCTTAGGGCCCCCATTTGTACATACGATTTTCCTCGAAGCCCAATTTCTGCTCTTGTCACCCTAGTAATTCCACCTAGTCTTCTGAGTGATTCAAGGTAGTTATTCAACACCATGAGTGGAGAATTTAAGGGAGGATAATTGTACTTAAGTCCTTTTGTTGTTTAAAAACCATAAAACTTGTGCGCCTAATGTTACAAACCTACCTATGTCATAAATACTTGCGTGCCTCCCATTCATCTCACAGGAATGTGAGCACCCCACTTCATTGATCACCTATGAATACACTTTAAGGATTGTCCAAGGTATCAACTATGTATTACCATATAGGTTGTTCATCGCTTAAGTGAACATCCTGTCACCTAAGTGTACTTCTGCAACCGTAGTTGTGCACCCTTCTACACTAGGCCACCCCTTTTGAATCACTTATTCTCTTCACTCTCTTCATTCAACAAACCATCAAGTCTACCTTAGCCATTCATGGAAAGGATTCTTCTTTGTTGGATACCTTGTCTGAAAGGGATTCAGATGAGACATCCACCAAAACCTCCTGAGTTATTAGACTTTTTGGAAAGGCACATCAGTGTGTCTCCTATTTGGGTTTGTATTTCCGTAGTCAGAGGTTTTCCAAATTTTTTTCACAATGGGGTTCAGATTCATGGAATGTATGTGGGTTTGTATATCCAAAGTCAAATAGACATTTATACTAAGACACAATTTTGGGAAGTTCTCAGTTTGGGGGAGGGTTGGGTCCTGACATCTTCTTTCTCAAAGAAGCGACCCGAAACCTCACATCTCTCATAGGGAAGGTGCAGTTCACACTTAATTTTCTGTGCAAGAATATGAGAAGTATACCTTTCCTACCAGGATCAATTTTAGGGCATCCATCCTGGTATAAGACCCTCACCTTGACCCCTTCCTCCTTACATTGGACTCTTGTCCAATGTAAATAGAACAGAGGGAATGCTTGTCACCTCGCCCTCTTCCACGGCCGATGCACCCTCTTCTACAAATGGAGGGGAAAAAATTTGAATGTGTGAATTCCTTTTTTGAATTATCGAAATTCTCTTATTTCTCACACCGAGCATAACTCAGGTGGGCTCAAAGATTTTTCATGATAACAACATTTTCACAATGGATGGAACTACGAGAACTCAGATTCCCACCATAACCCGGATATGTAGCAAGTCGTCTCAAGTCCCGAGGTCATTCGACATCCTCCTCAGGAATCCAACCCTAATTCCATTAATCCAGGAATCTTCCATAAGAAGAAGCCCAAAATTGAACCCCAAAGTCATCAAGCCCTCTTTTTAAGGAAGTAAGCCCAAACTCATCTCTCTCAAAGGACCATACACTCCTATGAGACTTATCGAACAACATGGGTTTTGATTCCCATTTATATGGGATATATAATAAATCTCTATGAGTTTTAAACCCAAAACTTCAAATCAACCATGTTCTCATTCGACCATCTTCCCAATACGGTCTGATCGTACTAGGAAACACATATCCTTTCTAAGTTCCTCGGTCTACTTCCGCGTAAGTTCGACACTAAGTTTCAACTAAGAACCTTCCACTTAGAGGCCTATATCACGTGACCTTAAAAGGTATGATGTTTCCTATTAAGTGACACTGAATTATGAGGGTTCTGATTCCGCTCACAATGATACATAGGTAGCCCATTTTTTGGGCACAATACCGAGGTCAAAACAATCCTTTTTCTCCCAAGATGACAATAAAATCCATAGTGCCCCACTAAGTGGATTAAAAACCAATATCATCACAAAGGTGATTACAAAAATCACTAATTTGTATATTAAAGGATACCATTGATGGAAAACCTCAAATACATACAGATGTTTCCATTAATAAAGAAACTTGAATGCATACTAATGATTCTAAGTTTCACACATGATATTAAGTGATTGAAAATTACAAGGGATACCAATGATATACTTGGTGAATTAATATGGATTCATGAAAATATATTAAATTTACAATGAGAGTCCTAGAGTAACAATAATTCCCCTCAAAAGGGTGTGATGAGTCCAACTTCCTGGCTTCTCGACCAATGCACATTCTTAAGTATTGTAATATTCAAAATTAATGAATGCTTGCCTTTGGAGAGCAGGTCCCCTTTGGATAAAGAACTATTGGAAGTTTCCACTTCTATAAATAAATCCAATGGAGATTTCATGAAAATAATGATTCTTAAAACTAGAACATATGTTTCAGGGAACTATGAAACAAAAATGGGGAACCTGACGTGAATCCTTAACCAAGTTAATCATTTTAACCACCTATCAGGCTCCTATAAATTAAAAAATGACGGTGATACAAAATAATTAATCATACATGTATCCATCTTAAAATGTGTTGTTTTAATAGAGCTAGTTATTGTATTCTTTTTTCCACAAAACTCCCTTTAATCCAAGAATGGATTTCTCCAATACAACATATCTGAACATCCTGACAATTGCTCAAGCTGGATCTCCATCTACGGGAATGACATCATCACCAACCCAGCATCTTAGACGCTGGGTATCTAATTTCATGTAAAAGGATGATCACATGCGTGATATAATCCCAACTTTGGAGGATACTTGACATGCCCTCCAGATCAACAACAATCCCCGATCATCTGTCCAATGACGACCAATGATCAAGAAGAAAACGTTTCCAACCACCGTCTATAACTGTTTCAGGTCTTTATCTCTAGAACGCAATAATAAATTACTCCCATAATAAAGGGAGGTGGATCAAGAGGTCACTCAAGGCCTCAATTCAAGAATGTAGGAGTCCTTCCGGGGGACTCCCACCAAAAATCACCGCAAGAATCATGTGGTAGTGTACCCCCAACATGATGTGCGTGTTGCCTCTAGAAATTTGGCTCCGATCTCAAAGACCCGGGCATGCAAGGCAAACTACCATAGAAAACATCCAGTCAATAGGGAACAGGTTCTCACCTATTCCTCCTCTGGAGATTTCCATCAATTTAACTTGATGGAAACAATGAGTGGGAACATACACCCGTCCATCCTAATTTTGTTTCTTAGAAGACTCATCTGACATCAACCCACCAATATGACCAGATAAAACCGGTGGAGCACTGTGAACAAGCCCATACCCCTGTTTTCAATTTATTATCTATTCAGAAAGCTCTTCTGAATGAATTTAAATAAGTTCACCAGTCTAATGTGGTGGAAACTGGTAAACAGAAACATACACCTGTAAATAATCACCAATTCTATCAGCACTCTCATCTTCCTGTATTGAAGGAAATAAATGAACCAAAAAAATGGAAAATAGTGAGCATGCACATACACCTTCCAATGTTCATCAAGCTTGCCAACAGTCTCGTTTGGTATCTCGTGGAGAAGTCAGTCGAAAAGCCCTGATGACAAATTTGGGGCAGACCCAACTCTTTTCCACCATACGTGAGTACTATCAATATCCTTTTATAGGAAAAGGAGGATAGTAGTAGGCACATACACCTACTCTAGATATATAATGGATGTATATTCTTGTTCTAGCCGCAAAAGTCACCGAACACAACTTATCAACAGTGAAAGGGCATACACATATCCCTAACCATATTCTGGAAGTATGCCAGGATATTTTAACAACTACTTCAGAATTATAAGGGGAACAGACACATACATATTTCCCCACAATGGGATGAAACAACGCCATGCCATCATAGAGCAGATACACACCTCTTTTCCAGTAAAGGAGGGTCATGGGGAAATTCACCCATATCATACGGACAACAGGATCTGGAACATACACCCTTTCAAATTGTAGGTAATCGGTTCATTCTGGTAACCACTCAAGGAAGTCACATACACATGCCCATGATAACTACTTTTCCCAGAATGTAGCCCCAACTAAGTATAATAGAACATCCAAAAATAAGTCTCTCAAAGAATTATTTTAAAATCTAGAGTAAAGTTGTGATGTGACTCATCTTAATTCTAGAGTTCTTGAAGCCCTTAGACATTTAACTGTTACTTATCATGACCATATCCTCTCATTAGAAAATTATGGGAGTGGAAGTTGTAATTCGGAAGTTCCGTGTATGACACTTCATCATGATGTCTTGTTTCATGAAAATTCGGTCTATCTAGAGTGCCTATCTCTGGATGAAATCCACGACAACCCTCTATGTGGATAGAAGACCAAGGAGAAAGAAGATTTATCCCTAACTGTAATTCATCTTGGTGATCCTCCCCATGATGGAATTCACTATGAAAGTCTTTTTCGTAGAAGTATTTCACATTGTCAAGACAATTATATAATTTACAATGTAGCTATGAGAAAGCCCTTGTATCTTGAGGCACATGAAAACACAAAGCCAGTCATGTCTGATGCCTTATAATTTACGGGTGAAACACTTTCTCAATCATAAGACATCTTAAGGGAACAGTCAATCTCTGAACCTCCTATAGGTCATTTACCTTCTAATACTTTGCATCAACTCTGGTTAGATCAAGTGATGATACCTCTTTTGAATGATGATGATGATGTGTTAAACATGGGGACAAAGTTTTCTAAAGGAGAATTATCAGTCATGTTCTTGCCTTTGGAAAATTCTCAGTATAACATTTCAGAATTGATAACAGAAGATTGCATTCCTGACATTCGTCTCAACTTATGGAAAACACTTCATGATTTGAAAATCAAAGAAAAGCCATATTATGAATATCAAAATCATGTAATGGTAATAGAAGGGTTGCAGTGCCAAATTGACATGTCATCTCTCTCAGTTTCTCAACATCCAACGGTTGAAAAATAGAAGATAACCCTTCAGCGAGCATGTCTCAATGCTCTAAAAAGGATACACTAGTTAATTTTGGATTCCCCATCCAATGTTCATACTATAGGATGGGGGTGGAAATGGTGAATTTCATTTCACTGCACTCCCAAATCAGCAATGTCCGCCAAAAGTGGTTTTATGTAATGTTATTGACCATATTCAGCCATAATCAATATGTTTTTTATATAATCAAATGTACACTCTAGAATTGGACTCAACCCGTTCTCATTAGAATTAGGCCTAAAGAAAACAAGTTGTTGAGTTACTTTTACATCAAGCATTGGAGAATCTTGAACATGCATCCTGTTTAGAGGATATAAGACATCATAGGATAAAAATGACTGAAATAGTAGTGTAATCATAAGAAATATGTGATTTAAGTGACTGTCATATTATATACCCAGCTAATGATCAAACTAAAATCATCAAAATTAGAATAGAAGTTGCATGAAATTCATCCATATATGTTCAATAATCACCCTAGCTAAAAAGGCTAACAACTCATTTAATTCATCCTTCAAATTCATTGAACAATGTTCAATGATTTGATGAAGAAGAACCGGACCATCCCCAGCCTGCAGCGATGGGGGATTTTTCACATATTCAATACCCTACTCAACAGAAGTTGGTTTTCTCCCAATTAGGGAAGAATCCACTGGGAAAGTGTACAAATGAACTATCAAAGGATTTCCTTTGGGTTAATATCCTCTAAACAGTTCCAGATAATTCTTCTTATAGGAGAACAAAGTCTCTGGAAAGACACAAAGGGAGACGATCTAGAAAAAGCACTCACAGAATGCCATCAATGCATTATGCGTCAGTGAATGTTATTAAAACCGTTGTAGAAAATCCTCTAGAAAATAATTCCAGATCAGGGGAACTAGAGGATGAAGTTATTTTCCATAATATGGTACACACTGAGTAAAATGAAGAATGTGTGCATACCCGAAATAATAGGCTTTCCTAGATTCTATGTATGCCTTCAAATAACATACTCCCAGCTCTTCGAATGGAATCTAACAAGTGGAAAAGAAAAAGTCAGATTACATCGCACTTTTCCAATGGAGAAGGTCAATCTGTTTCTCTTGAAGAGATATCTTTACAACAAGAAGAAGAAATTAAATAGTTTAAAACACTCAACATAGAGTTACATTAAAACAGAATTTCTGCTAGATGGTATCCAAAAAAATTCATCAACATGAAAATAATGTATGAGATCCTCAAAAAAGAATATTTGTAGTAACTAAACATATGGATAATTAATTCCCTCCATTGGGTATACATCAACGACAGGTATTAGCACCACCATCATTGTTTTTACAAGTCACTGCACCAGCTCAAGCTCCAGTTTCTATACCTGCACATGTTCTAGCTCATTTAGATGTTCCCCAAATTTTTATGAACATAATTGAGCCATTAACATCTCAATTAGAATCTATGAATGAAGGACGTGCACCGGTTCCTCCGAAAAATAGAGCTTACCCTGAATGGGTGGATGCAATTCCCCCCCCCCCCCACCAAATTTTTAAAATACCACATTCCTAATCTTTAATGGGTTGGGAGATCCGGAACAACGCCTGACACATTTTGTGTCTAATTGGGATCCAATGATGGGAACATCTCAACAACAAGAAGCAGTTAAGCTTAGGTGTTTTGTGCACTCATTAAAAGGAATAGATTTTTTCTGGTATTCAACTTGCAATATCAATCAATTTCTAGATGGGAAGATCTCCAACATAAATTTCTTCTCCAATTTAGCTCAGAGCTACCAAAGATGAAATTTTTTTATATTACTAATTGTGTAAAGAAATATAATTATAGAGTTTTATATTTCATTATATGATGGAAAGGATTAACATATTCATTAAGTATAGCACTCCCTCAAGAATAATTGATGCCAAATTGTGTGGAAAATCTCTATGAAAAATTATGCACACCATTGATCCCTATGAAATACAGAGGAGGGTTTTGAGACCTTACTTCGATCGATGAAAAGATACAAGATTATATAATAGAAACTAATGATAATACTCATGTAATTCCATCAGCTCTAGGGAGGAGGATGTGAAATGTAGAAGCTGCAAAATTCACCCTAAAATATGCACATGTACCTGCTTCTACTTCAAGACCCTCATTATACCGAAGGGCTCTGCCTCCTGATCATCAGCAGCAATGACTGCCTCATAAAGGTGATCAAAAAAATCAGAGGCATAAATAGTTTGAGGAATTTTAGAATAAAGATTATTATTTCAGGAATAAACAAGTTCCTGGTAACTTCATCTCTGCCTTAGAAAACAAGTTGGATCAGTTTCTAATGCCAAAAAAATCCAAATAAAGATGGTGATGAAGATCGTCTTAATTATTTTTCTTGTCATAAGATGTTGGGACACCCCATTCTGGAGTTCTTTGTTTTCAATGACCTTCTTCAAAAGATGTTAGACTCTGGAAAAGTGAAAATTAAAATTTTATCAGCTCAAGTAGCATGTGTTAATTCTACCCATCTTGAGGAAGAGGAAGAATGAAAATATGTTAAAATTAAAAATGTAAAAAAATAAGATGATTGGATGATAAAGAAAATGATCAACTAGACTCATGATATTTTACAAACACAGTTGAAACAAACAATTGTTTCTTCTACCACTCTTGCTATAGAAAAACAATCTTCATCAAAAGGACATTCCTCAAAGAATAAAAATGATCATAAGGTCTAAATGAAGTCAAAAGAAGATGAGATCTTGTCAAGGCCAATGATTTCATTGACCATCGAACATTTTATGCTATGTATTTCAAAAGCACAGGCACCGCCCGACCAAACGGTTAAACCAGAATTAACCTGTCACGAAGAATCTTTTTCAGAAGAAGAATTAATATTTGGTTTTTCTCATTTTATCCCTTTAATGGATCTTTATGCCAACAGTGATTCTAATTATAGTGAGCTAAAATTAGTAGTGCATAATTTGGGAATAAGAGTAAGGGGCCAAGGTCTAGGATACATGGTAAGATATGGGAATTCTAGAAACCACCATTTTAACTCTACCCATGCTCGAACCATATATGTGGCAGAAACTCGTGAAAGAGCCCTTCAGCGGACTCAACAGGAACAAGGAGTTTCTTCCATGAAAGACAGGTTCAGTTGTGACACAATTATTTTGGAAGACTGAGTAGAATCCATAACATCTTCTTCTTAGAAAATAAATAGACTTAGTCATTCTTATTTACCAAAACTAGTAGTATTTCTAGCTTCTGCTCTGACATAGAGTTCATCAACATCAGAATCCTCAACTTCTAAAGCACCTACAATACCACATCTCCATTCTGGGAAACGCAGATATTTGGAAAAAAATAGGATGCCTTGAAATAATTGTCCCATGTACTGGCCAAGTATTCAATTTTGAATGCTTTTAATCTATCAAATGATCTTTGAGAAGCACTCATTGAGGCTTTTTTAGTGCTCAAGAATTTGAAACTGAAGTTGCTGCTACTGAGGTTTTTCTGTATAGAGAATGATCCTATAGAATTTCATGTAGTTATATCATTTATAGATGAAGATTAAGATGATGTTGTGCATGGGAATATCAGAAATTTTTAATTTTTTGGAAAGTTCATTGAAATAGAAATTTGACAAGCCATCATTGATAATGGCTTCGGGGACAACCTCATTTTTGTTCGTACACTTCGTCGATTAGACCTGACTGCATCAGACTTATCTCCTTCAACACAAATGTTGCAAGGATATGACAAGATTAAACAAGAACCTCTGGGTGAGATTACACTAAGAACTTAGTTTGGATATCTTGAGTCTATTTAATATTTCATGGTTGTTTGTTAGGACACAACCTTCAATATTCTCATTGGAAGGCCTTCGTTGCGTCAACATGCAACCATACTTTTGTCATATCACCAATGTCTAAAAAAACTATTTTAATAGTCAAATAAGAACATTGTATGGTGGCAAGGCTCTGTTAAAAACATGTGAATCTCAATACATAAAGGTATATTTTTATCACACAAAAGGAATGAAGCACATGATAAAGGAGATAACTCGAGTTAATCCTCAAATGGATTGGAAAAGATCCCAGCAAATCCATTGAAAAATTTGAGTACAGATTATGTGTTACCCATCAATCCAATTGAAAGGGTAAAACCAAACCTAATGACTCATCCAGTATCATCCATAATGTCAATTAGAGAAACTGAGCCTGACAATATAAAAGAAATTATTTATACAGCAAGCAGTGATGGAATCCTGAATGGTGATGTTTTCAACTCATTTTCTAAACTACAACAAGCCTCTACTTCTTTAACTAGAGTATAATAGATAGTGGTAATGATAGAGTTAGAAAAAGATGTTTATTCTAAATCCATCAACCTCTCTTTATTACCACAAGAAGACCCTTCGTTATCACTTGGGTCAGATATGGTGGCCTTTTCATTGGGATGTTCAAATAATGATTTCTCCCATAAAACTGGATGTTTTCCTCCTCATCTAAAATGAAAGTTGAAATAAAATCGATAATAAATAAATAAGAAGAAGAGGAAGATCTCAAGGATGCTCCCCCAGCATTTGGATAAGGTGTCTCAACCACCGTAGATGAACTCAGAGAAATAAATCTGGGTACAGAAGAAGATCCACGCCCCACTCTAATTAGTGCGGCCATGAACTCTAATAAAAAAGAGGCTTCTACTTCATTTCTAAGGAAACATAGAGATATATTTTCTTGGAATTATATAAAAATACCATGTATTAATCCTGATATAGGCACCCAACATTTGGGTTTTCCAGAATAACATCATGGATTTAAGCAAGCAGCAAAGAGAACACACCCAACTCATGCCTTTAAAATTGAAGATGTTATTGATAATCTTATAAAGGATAACCTTGTTAGGGAAGTTCAGTATTCCCAATGGATGGCCAATATTGTCCCAGTGAAAAAGATGAATTTGAAAATTAGATTCTGCATTGTTTTCAATGATCTTAACTAGAATTGTCCTAAAGATGAATTTCTAGTCCTAATTAGTGAACATTAATTTGATGCATCGACTGATTATGAAGCTATTTACATCATGGATGGATACTATGGGTATAATCAAATCAAAATGGCCTCATATGATTATGAATCTGCTGCCTTTAGATCCCCTCATGGTGTGTTTTTCTATTGGGTAATTCCCTTTGGCTTAAAGAATGTTGGTGCAACATACCAAAGTGCCATGCACCATATCATCAAACCCTTCTTAGAGAAATTTGTTGAATCTTATGTGGATGATTTGGTGGTCAAATCCAGACAATGTTCCAATCAATTGGCTGATTTAGAAACAATATTCAATAAAATTCGGCTACACTGTTTGATGATGAACCCCTTGAAATGTGCATTCGGGGTAACCTCAGGAAAATTCCATGGTTTCGTTGTATGCCATCTGGGTATCGAAGTTGATCATGAGAAAAAAAATCAATCCTTGGTATGTCACCTCCTCAAAATTTGAATGAATTAAGTGGAATCCAAGGACACTTGGCCGATATTCGACACTTTATCGCCTATTAGGTAGGAAAGTGTTTACCCTTCACTAGATTAATGAAGAATGGATTCAACTACCAATGGACCAAAGATTTCCAAGAAGAGTTTATACCCTCATGAAATATCTCTTGAGTACACCAGTATTAATGCCACCTATTGATGAAAGACCACTTATTCTCTATGTTGTGGATTTAATGTGATCCTTAAGTGCCTTCCTCACCCAATAGAATGATGTTGGGAATGAAAACAACTTTTACTATCTCAGTCAAACTATTCTTG
Organism: Viscum album; assembly: GCA_963277665.1. Lineage (NCBI taxonomy): Eukaryota > Viridiplantae > Streptophyta > Magnoliopsida > Santalales > Viscaceae > Viscum > Viscum album. The sequence continues at coordinate 480,538,462 of OY728129.1, forward strand.
ATGTGGAAACTTGGTCTTCAAGTATTGAAAATTGATTCCTAGCATTAATCGTTGCAGTTCAGAAATTGAGGCACTACATGAAACATCATGAGGCCCAATTGGTGTCTCCTAATAATCCTCTCAAATTTATCCTCATTTGTCCTATGCTTCTAGGATGTCTGGCATGGTGGGCAGTTATTTTGCAACAATTTGATATCCAGTTTGTATTTCAAAAGGCAATAAAAGGCAAAGCTCTGGCTAACTTCATTCCTGATCATCCATCTGCGTAAGATACATTACTAATATTGAACATACTAATGAATTGGTCTTCTCTATTCATGATAATTCCCAAACATGGGAAATGTATTTTGATGGTGCTTCCTAATGTCCAATAAGAAAAGGGAATGGAAAACCCTTAACTCAACAAAGTAGGATTAGAAATTGTCTTTATTTCCCTAGAAAAGGCAGTATTGCATTATTCTTTCTTATTATAGGAAGTTGGTACCAACAAAGAAGCAAAATATCATGCTCTCATCATAGGTTCGGAATTGGCCATTCAGGTGAAAATGGATCATTTAAAGGTAAAAGGTGATTCAGAATTTGTAATAAAAAAATTAATGGGGAATATTCTATCAGAAAATAAGAATTAGTTCCATTTTTTGATTACATCATAGGGTTAATGGATAAATTTCCCACATATTCGAAATTGTATTATGTCTTGTGAACAAAAAATGATCAGTGAGATGCACTGGCTAATGTGGCTAGAGTCTTGGCAGATCCAAATTGGGACAAGACAATTATCAACATAACCCATCGTCGTGTGGTCCCACCTTTTGTAGACACAAGAATAGAGGAAATTAATGAAATTTTCCCTATTTATTAACCATATGGTCCTACCATGGGATGGAGAACATACATCACAGAATATCTTCAAAATGGGGTACTTCCATTAGATAGGGCTGAGAAGGAACAAATCAGGCGACGAGCGGCCAATTTTACTCTTTACGATAGTCCATACCACCAAAAGATACTTTAAAAGTGAGGCTTTGATGGAGTTCACATCAGATGTATTGATGGAGAAGAGACCTCATCTTCCATGAAAGATGTACATTCAGAAACGTGTGTTGTCCACCAATCTAGGCATAGTCTCTCTGATCAGATCTGAAGGCTTCGATTCTTTTGGCTTTCAATAATGCAGGATTGTACAGATTTCACTAAAAAATGACATCCCTGTCAAGTGCATTCCAACTTCATTTATCAACCCCCAGAGTTGCTACATATAGCTAAATACAAATGTCAATTTTCAACATGAGGAAAGAATGTAGTAGGGCCTTATCCTCCATCCACAGCTAAGCATTTCATGTATATTCTCATTGCTACTCACATATTCTCTAAATGGGATGAGGCAATACATCTGAAGGAAGTTAGAGCCAAAATCATTGTTAGTTTTGTCAAAACTAATATCATCGCTAGATTTGGCATCCCTCATACTATTTTGATGGACAATAACACTAATTTGTTTTCTGCTGAAGTAAAAACGTTGTATCAAGAACTTAATATCATGTCCAACCATTTTTCTCGCAATCATGCGGCAGCCAATTGAAAGATATAGGCCTTTAAAAAGACCCTATAAAATATACTCTAGAAGAAGGTAAATAAAGATAAGAAATCATGGACTGATAAACATTTGAATGCTTTATGGGCTTATTGGTCAACATCCGGTACTACTACCCAATAAACTCCTTATTCATTTTTATATGGAACCGATGTAGTTTTTCCAATTGAAATAAAATTTCATTCACTTAGGTTTTTAATCTGGGATTAGTTGTCTATAAATAAAAGATCTCAAAAATAGTTTTATGTGTTGGAATGATTATACGAGAAAAAATTGCATACTTTTCATTATTTAGATGTCTATCAGAATAGAATAGTGCGAACTTTTAATAAGAAAGATCTCCTTCTTTCATTCCTTCAAAGAAAATTGTTATTTGTCCATAGGACACCAATGATACCATGAATGAAACCTCCAAAACATGAATCAAAGTGGGAAAGACCTTATTCCATATATAAGTTCTATTCAAATGGAGCCTATGACTTAATCTCAATGGATGTGGAGATTATCACAACTCCAACCAATGCTAGATTTTTGAAGAAATACTATGTATATTTCTATACAAATAGTCCTCACTACGAGACATTAAACATCACAGTACCATGTCCTTGGTGAAAGATATAAAACTGCATAGCCCTAATGTCCTATTTATATGAAATTAAACTGCATAACAACCATCAGTGTCACTGATGCATGACATTAAAATGTGTAGCATCTTCGTCCTAGTCGCATGACGTTAAACTGCATGAAATCCATTGTATAACTAATATCCTATCTATTTGACATTACATGATACCATAAACAAACATCATTGACATCATCACTACTCCTTAGTAGTACATGAGTCCCTCTATCTCCTATGACCGAGTTTGATCTTCATAAAGACCATGTTTTAAGAACTACTAATGAATTGATTCTCATTTTCAATGAGATACGTAGAGATACCTAAATCATCAATTTTGGGCCCATCCAAAATCAAAAAATCAACATATTTTCATTTCTCCTATATATATATGAATAATATCAATGTAGTGTGTTTCCTTAAGATATATGATTTGGTCCTTATACGATTTTATGTCTGAAATTTTTTCTGTTCTTTCAGAACGTGTCAAAATCCCCCATTCTTCATGTCAAACTCCATTAGCATGAGGAATGATTTTTTTTATGAAATATGTATTGCATGATTCTCATCTATTTTTTTGAGATACGTAGAGATTCCTAGATCTCCAATCTTGGGCCTAGACTCGATATAAAAAACCCCTTTACTTCTTATATAAGAATCAAATATTTATAAAGAATGTTTTAAAAACTATGCATGACTGCATTCTTTACCTAGCAAGACATATAGTCCATTTACAATATGTCTTTCCTTTCATATTAGTTCATTTTCGTCTTTACCGCATGACGTTAAACTACATTGCAATCAGATACCCCTGTTTTTTTCTATGTCACATTTGTATTATAAAGGTGGCCCTTACTACTCCTTGATTCTCACACCGAGCATAGATCAAGTGATCTTACGAATTGGATATGGTGCATCTTTATATTAGTAACGTATTATAATTCCTTATGGGGTGAAAATGTCCTCACAACATGTCATAAAACTACATAGTAAAATTTCCTCACTACATGACTTGAAATTTCATATCACCGTATTAATTCAAAGGAAACAATGAAAGTCACCATTTTACATATGAGTCATACATTTGTAAAGGACGTCAAACTCATGACCAATAATGGTTCAAATATTTCTCATATGCATTGAACATAAACCCTATCCATAATTCATACTCTTAATCTTGAATATTTTCATATCTTCATACTCTTTCTTATGGTTTCTGGTGACATAGTTTCTAATACCTGAGAACACTTTTTCTTGACTATATAGCACATGCCCTTAAGTGGCCTTGCAAATGTTTCCTATATAACATGAATTTCAGTCAAATGATACCACTATTTGGCTATACAACATATTCCCTAGTTGGATCTCCATAATATGACCCCCATAACGAGTTTCTCAAAATATTGTAACTTCGTTCTTGGTTATAGTATCTTTGTCCCCATTATTATTTGATGACAAAATACAAGAATATGTATTTTAAAATAGACATTCAAGTATACTTGTCCCTTTAACTTTCTCACAATATGAAAGTCTTCATGACCATTGTTTTCACATTTCCCTCACCATGTGTTCAATAAAATATTAAATTACATTGAAATCACCTGGCCACATAATATACTGTTTTTATTTTTGGTCCTAGTCATATGACCTAAAACTACAGACACCATATCTCTTACATTTTGGTTAGACCTCTGTATAGTATTATACCTCCAATTCATTGGACACTATTGGTTGGAAATACCCTTTACATCCATTCTCCATAAATCAAACTCTGTGCTTTGGAAAATCCAAATCTACATAAACATTCTTCGATAATTGGAAATAGAACGTTAAACATCTAATGGATCTTTTGTTTGACTATGTAGTACATGCCCTTAGGTGGCCTTGCATATGTTTCCTACATGACAGGCCTGTCAGTCAAAAGATGCCACTATTTGGCTAGGAATCATATGCCTTAGTTGACTCAGCATAATACAACCCCCTGTAATGGCTTTGTCAAGTAATGGTAACTCTATTCTTGTAAAGGACATCCTCTAATGCTTTTAGCCCTATTTCCCATATCATTCCTCAATTCCAAAAATTCCCAAATTACAGTGTACAATTTTTTCCCTTCCATACCTGAATATGATAGTCTGTTTCCAAACAAATTATCAAGAAATTGGGAGAGTTTTCTCATACCTCTTGTAAAAGCTAAAGACCTTAAATTAAATCCCCACAACGTCCTCACTGCAAGACATTAAACTTCATAGTCCAATATCCCCATTGTAAGACATTAACCTGCATAGTACAACATCCTCACTTAAATACTTTAAATTGCATAGTACAACGTCTTCACTGCAAGTCTTTAAAATGCATAGTATGATGTTATAAATTCCCCTTTTTGATAAATTTTTACCAATACTCATACCCAAAATGTGTATAGAAAGGGTTTTCTTTTTCCTCACATATGTTGGTATAAATATCCCTTTTTCATTCATAAATTTTCATTCCATGGAATAAAACCCCACTCAATGTGGTATTGAATTACCCAAATATTATTTTCCCCAATTTATCAACAACAAAATTTCAAACTACAAAGAACTCTTTTTACCTGACTATGTAGCACATGCCCTTAGGCTGCCTTGCATAAGTTGCCCACATAACAGGCCAGTCAGTCAAAATATAGCTCTATTTGGCTATACAGTATGTTCCCTAGTTGGATCTGCATAATACAACACCCATAATGGGTTTTTCAAGTAATGGTATCTTTTTTCTTATAAGAGAATCCCCTTATGTTGATACAGGTTTTAGATTTCATGACCATAAAAATCCTGACTCAAGATTCCCCTTGGAATAATTTAATGAATATTAAAGAAATTCTGAGACACAGAGTTTTATTTAGGATCTAATTGAACATTTATGGGTCAAATATATTTCGACCCTAAATATTTTTCACATAATGCATACTGGGCCCAATGGCCTAGGTAAAACAACAACAATTAATACTTGTGGAAACATAAATGATTAAAGTCAAAATAATTATCATTTATGTAATTTTTTACAAATAAGCATCAAAAAATTTGAAGATCTCCCTTAAAAAGTTATCAAAAGTCTTTATACGTAATTCCACATTTGATTAACAGCTTCTCAAGACCCATCAACTGCTTGTTGGAGTTTTTTTGTCTGACTTGCCTCGCTCTCATCAACATGGTGAAGTACTTCTGTAGCATCTACGATGGATTTTTCACATACCTTATAGACTTCTCCTAATGAGCTATGATGTTGGTCCAGCTCACCTATAATGATATCTAACTCATGTTCAAGGCACAATTTATGAACAGTATTTTCTTTAATTATTTGGTTCAGTCCCTTCAAATTTTCATTATGATTAGCCTCAGATTGGGAAAGTGTTGTTTGGATCTCTTCAATTTTGATAGAAAGATTGGCTTCTATCAAGTCTCATTAAAGCCTTTTCTCTCGCTCCCTCCTCTGGATAATCTCTCTCACCACAGTATAAATTTCATTGTATTCAAAAACTCCAAATCCTAGAAATATAAGCAGATATGATGGTCGTGGAATTATGGAAGGTAGTTCCTGAATGGGAATCTAAAATATTATCTTCCAGATATTTTGACATGCTTTACGATGAGCAAGACAAAGAGCCTTTTGTAGTTCTGGGTCTGATTTAGAATCACTGTCATAAAGAGGGGTATATTCTGAGACTAATGTACTTAAATAAGTTCCCTTCTATGTTCCTTCTTGGAAAATGGTTGCTCCGCCTTCCAATGTTGATTGGGAAGATGCAGAGGCTTCACCTCTTGACCTATCCATTGACGTTTATAGCCCTATATGGTAAATCAAGAGTCATGGTTATATTTAAGAGATAATAAAAGTGGATGTAATCACAATATCTATATCTCTTACCCAGAAGTAGGTCAGCAGCTTGAGAAGAATCCTCCGCAACATTCTCATATGTCTCTGGATGAGAAGTGCTATCTTTAATATGCTCAGGAGTTTTAGAGTGAATCTCATGAAGACCTTTTACCTCATGATTCACTTGATCCAATGTATCTACGATGGTAGGGTTGACATTAATATCAGATATTCCTTTAGTTACTATTGCAGTAGCTGTCTCTTTATATAGAAATGAATATTTCAATAAACCTTGGTTAGCAGGTTAATCATAAGATGATTAACATGACGAATAGTGATAATTCACATCCAGTTGATTCTATATAAGGAATCCCCAAATATTCTAATGGATTTGATATTTTAACATGTTCTAAAAGTTCATCAAAAGGCATTCCAGGGTTCATCATTTCATCCAATGATATCTCAGATCATAGGTTAGTCTCACCTATGGGAACACATGGCGTGTTTACTTCCCAACCTTCCTCCAGCAACCTGGGACCCTGAGTAGCTTCTTCAGCAACAATTGTGGGGCCAACATCAGTTGTTTCCAGATGTTCGGGTGCATGTGATGTTACTAAAAGTGTCAGATAATGGAAGTCCACTATTTTTTAATTGGATGATTTATAAAATAATATTGATTTACCAGAAGATTCCTCTCCTCTGATAGTAGGAATCCGAGAAGTGTTGGGGACAGATTTTGGTTCCATTGGATTCAATGCCTCTTCTGGAACCACTGAATTTATAGGAATTTGTGTTTACTCAGAAGCACCTTCTACGGATCCATGAGTTTTATAAGTAGTTTCTTTCAAAGAAGAAATGGAAGATGCCCCTATCATCTTAAAATGTTTAAACACTTTATCATGAATAAAACTAAAATTCATGATAATCAGAGAGACTTACCACTGCAAAGAACAGAATTAACCATTGTTTTATTTCTTTTATGTTTTTTCTTCTTCATATTTTTAGTAGGGATTACATCTTCACCTATAAAGACATGTATCTGTGATCCTAGTAATCTCTCTATTTCCTCCTCCATGGCCTATCAGGACGGAGGTATTTCTCTTAATTCAAGGGGGGATCCGATAGCTCCAAGAGCAGTGCCTCAAGACTATATTGTGGTGTAGGAATTTCAGTTGTATTTACATTAACCAAATATAAGTTAAGTATAAATTTCTGATATATAACAATGTTGTTATTAAAAATCATGTTGCAATGTGGTGGAAGATACAAAAGAAAAGGGAACATACATCCTCAGGATCTACAAAGTCACACCATTATTCGTCTAGAGAAGGAATAATCCCTTCAGTTTTACCATGATCTATCATTTCCTTTACCCTCTTTGTGATAGAAATTGTTTCATCAATGGAATATATGATCATTTCCAGCTCTCAAATGTAGGTACTTATCTCATTGGGATTATCCTTTAAAATAATGTCAGAAGAAGCCCGAAAATCCCCTACACCTAGAATATGCAGTCTTTTGCACAGATCCATCCACATGGTCTTAGCATCATAGTATAGATTCTACTATGTTAGAACAGCCTCTGATCATATATATTTAGAATTTATGTCTGATGGTTGTGACGAGGATCTTACAAACATGGCCTTGAGATTCATCCCAGCGCCCGCAGTCAGAGATGAATGATTGTAAAATGTAACTCTCTACTCCTCAGAATGATGGTGACTAGATCAACATTATATGACTTCAGTAGGGATTGATGGAGTGGATCTTTTTATTCTAGTAAGAAGATTATATCTAAAGCAAGGTTTCTTTAGTGGATTTATAGCATCATCACCTCCACCCTCTCCTTCATGCAAGCCGACCACTAATGATGAAGAATTATCTTCCAAGAAATGTGGTTCCTTCTTAATACATCTCTTTGTCCCCACTCAGGGGACGAAATGATTTAATACCCCTTCAGGGTATGATGTAACCCAGTTTTTAGCATTCCATATGGTTAATCGTTTTACTGCATCTGTAATGGGTAAATTAAAAACTGCGACAATCTTCTATACAGATGTCAACAACGATAGTTGTCGGGAAACCATTGGGTGTTTCTCTAATCTGACATGCACAAGAGGAGATATAGTATTCTGTTGTATACATTTGAATTGATGCTAAAATCTTTAAGGAGCATAGGCCTCACATGTGATTTCTCCATCAATTATGGTGGCCAATAAGCCATCTCTGAACGATTGCATAAATCCCCTCTGTTCCAAACAGGCAGTAATTTCATCAACAAATCATCCTGTAGGTAGATTCCCAGAAGGAATGAAATGAAATTACTTATGCATGCTCAATCAAACCTTGTTTTTAAAAGAATTCAAATACAAGTGTGAAATACTAGAAAAGGCTTGAACCGATGGTCAAAAAGAGATTCCATAAACATGTACTCCACTTTGAACAGAAAAAGTTCTCATGTGATTAGAAATCCATCCCCAAAACACATAGAATGGACCCTCTATTTTAAAGGTAGATTTTATTTTGTAAATATGAAAGAAAACTCCTATGAATATAGTCTAAAACCGGAGTATCCATCCCTACGATCCTTTTCTCTGCTAGATTCGCTACAGTAACCCAGGTTCCTGATCACACACCACCTTTGGAGTCTCGGACTGTTAATAAATATACGCTGAGCCACATGGCTAAGAAACCTGCAATGCGTTTCTTTTCTGGAATTTCTAGGTTGATATCATATCCCCAGGATTCAAATTCTCCCTTATATATTGTTTCCCAGAAGGTGTCATGAGTGCCTCTCTTCTCTTCCCTTGGACAACTTGTTTGATGAGTGTATGTAGGACCCTTTTCCTTATTCTTTATCAAAATTATTTCCATCAATTCCTCTGGATGAATGTCCCTCCTGGTGCGATATTTTGGAGTGATTTAATTCTTGAGTATGTTAAATATTTTCATCAACTCACATGCCAAATACGGTGGCTTTTCTGAGTCATTCCATGTCACATAGGAAGGATTAAACTCTTCGTACATATCTCCAAGGATTGGAGCTCTAGAAATTTTGTAAACATCCCATAAACCAATACCTACCTCTCCAATGTGTTAAATTGAAGGAATTAGTCTCTAGGATCCACCGACTTAAATAAATCTTGCAAAAAATCATCATTTTTATTCACATATATTTTCCTAAACTAGAGATCTTCATAAATCCCGACGATTCTCAAAACATCTGAACATTTTACACATTTCTTTCATACCCACTATACCCACATCCATGTTGGATTTACACCTCCTCCTTGGAAAAAATCCCAAATTTTCTTCCAACCCATGGACTTATCTATCTGAGAATTTAGAAAGATGGATGAACAATAGTGTGGCTGCAGCTCGGGCATGTGTACCTTAAAATTTGTAGCACATAGGCTATGATGCATAATATGAGATTTCTCTAGTATCCCAGCACTGGAAAATGATCCTCCAATAGAAACATTCATCGATGAGAAGTTGGTATAATCTTGAAACCAATAATTTTGTTCATAGTTATTTAGATATGGAATGTCAGTATCCTGAAAAGGGCCATAACTATACAATGGCAGAAAGGTGCTCCGAGGAAAGATGAAAGGATACATCATCAAATATTTTTATATATCTAGAAGAGTTGTTTCGCAAACATTTAAGTAATCATGAACAACGACAGTCATCATGTCATCAATCCTCTTGCTACCGAGCTCATCAGCAGTTCCAATTATTTTGGCTTCCATTAAACCTCAACAAAGATTGTGATCATATTTTTAAATTATGTTCATTTTATATGTTTTACAAAATAATGGAAAAGGCATTAAAGAACGATTTTTTTAAACATGGCATGAAAGTATAAGTCAGTGCAGATGTATGGATCCCCACTTATGGCGCACATCAAAAAAACTTACAGAAGAAGCGCGGCGAAACATGAGCGTTTTAATAGAAAAGTTGCGCTTAGAGAGGTAAGAATCCAGAAGTTGCAAAACTTTTAATGGAAGTTAAGCGGTTATATATAAGCAACTAATATCACCCTCCATATAGAAATCTTACGCGTAGCAAACATGTGCCCCCAAGGCTACTTGATCACTGAATACTTGTGTTCCCCATTTCCCTTGTCTTTCTTCTACATTACTTTACATCAGTATAGGATCCTTTTTTCATTTAGGATCCAATTCTGGAGGGGGGGGGGGGGGTTGACACTCCATTCCAACAAAGAGTCTAAAAATTGAGAAAGTGGATCCCCTTAAAAACCAAATGGGAAAAAACATGATGAAAAATCATGATTTGAAAATGCATTAATTTTGAATCGCCTTAGTCAAAAAAAAACACTGGCGCCGCGTAGCCTACTTGCGCCCCCAAATATGTTATGGAACCTCCTTGCACGCTCCGATCTGGCATGCAAGTCACTTATGTTCCCAACTCATTTCTCCCAAGGTCACTTATTTTCAAATAAATGGACCCTTGGGGGCCCCATTTTAAGGAATAATTTCATTGAATCCCAATTGATTCTCTCGTCTCCCTAGTACATTGCCCCATACTTCCAAAACATTCAAGGTAGTTCATTAACACCTTGAGCAGAGGAATTAAGGGAGGATCTTTGGACCTGAGTCCTTTTAGTTTTTAAAAACCATAACACTTTCACGCCTCAAGTGCCCAACCTCCCTAAGTCAGAAATACTTCCACGCCTCCCATTCCACTCATAGAAACTTGATCACCCCACTTCTTGGATCACTTGTGAAAAATCTTGAAGGCTTGAGAAAGATCTCACCCATGTATTACCATACAGTTTGTTCATCGCTTAAGTGAACATCAAGTCACCCAATTTTACTTACACGACCTTACTTGCGCGCCCTTATCTACTTGGGTACCCCACATTGACTCACTTATTCTCTTCACTCTTTTCAGTCTACAATCCATCCAGCCTTCCTTAGCCATTCATGGAAATGATTATTCTTTGTTGGATCCCTTTTCTGAAAGGGATTCTAGTTAGACCTCACCAAAACCTCCGGACTTATCAAACATTTGGTAAAATGCACATCAACAAGTCTCTTATTGGGGTTTTGTATTTCTGTAGTCAGAGGTTTCCCACATTGGTTTCACAATGGGGTTTGGATTGATGGATTGTATGTGGGTTTGTATATCCGATGTCACATGGACCTTACTCCCAAAAATAGTTTTGGAATGTTCTAGGGTTGGAGGAGGGTTTGGTCCTAGCCTCTCCCTCTCAAAGAGGCAAACCCGAAACCTTAGGTCTTCGGTAGGGAAGTTATATTTAACGCATATGTTTCCGCGCTAGCAAAGGAGAAGTCTCCCTTTCCTACTAGGATCATTTTTAGGGCACCCATCCTGGTATAAGCCTCTCAACCTGGCCACTTCCTCCTTATATTGGACCCTAGTCCAATGTAATAAGAATAGAGGTAACAGTCATCACCTCGACCTCTTCCATGGTCAACGCACCAACTTCTACTAATGGAGGAGAAAAAAATATGAAAGTGTGAATGCCTTTGTTGAATCTATGACATTCCCTTGTTTCTCACACTAATAATGACTCACATGGGCTTAGATATTTTTCAAGATCAAAACATTTTCCCAATGGAATAATCTATAAGAACTATAATTCCCACCATAATATGGATACGTTGGAAGCCATCTCAAGGCCCGAGCTCATTGGACATCCTCCTCCAAAATCATACCCCAATTCCCTTAATCTGGGAATCCTTAATAATAAGTTCCAAATTAAACACCCAATTCATCAAGGCCTCATTTTCAGAAAGTATACCCAAACTCATCTCTCTCAAATGACCATACAACCCTATGAGACTTATCAAACTATGTGGGCTTTGATTCCCATTTTTAAGGGATATATAGGAGGCCTCCCTGAGGTTCAAACTCAACACTTCAAATCAACCATGTTCTCCATTGTCCATATTCCCAATTGGTTCTGGTTCTACTTGGAAACAAATATCCTTTCCATGTTTCTTGGGTTTTCTCAGAGTAAGTCCCACACTATGTTTCAACTAAACTCCTTCGGCTTAGATGTCCTTATTAGATGACAATAAATGATATGATGTGTCCTATTAAGCGACACCAAAATATGAGTGTTCTGATTCCTTTCACAAGGATACGTAGGTAGCCCATTTTATTGGAAAGACCCCAATATCAAAACAAACCTTCGTCTCCCTAGATGACAATAAATTCCAGAGTTCCCCACTGAGTGGCTTAAAAACCAATATCATCACAACGATGATTAAAAAATCTTGAATCAGTATATTAGAGGATACCATTGATGGAAACCTCATATACATACGGATGTTTCCATTAATAAATAACCTTGAATTCATACTGATGATTCTAAATTTTACACGTGTTAATAATTGATTGTAAATTCCAAGGGATACTTACGATATACATGGTGAATTAATAAGGATTCATGAAAATATATTTAATTTACAAAGAGAGTCCAGGAGTAGACAACAATTCCAACCAAAAGGGTGTGATGAGTCTGGCCTCCCATCCTCTTGAACAATGCATGTTCTTATGTATCGTAAAGTTTAAAATTAACAAACTCCTTCTTTTGGAAAGTAGGACCCCTTTGGATAATGAACTATTGGAAGTTTCCAGTTCCATAAATAAATCCAATGGAAACTGCAAGGAAATAACGATCCTTAAAACCTGAATACATGTTTCAAGGAACTACAAAAGAGAGACTCAAGGAAATATGATTGAACCAAAGAAAATATAAAAATAACATGTAGAATGCACTTCGAATCTCAAAATTCCACCATATTTATAATTTATAAATATATATGGATTAATTATTGGTAATTCCATACCAAATATCCGTTATTTATGTTTATGATACAATTTTATAATGACGATGTCCTAAATACATGAATGTTACCACATGCATACCATCACGACACCCCCTAAACTCCTCTTAATCGATAGTGGAAGGCTTAAATGTTATAGGTTGAAATGGGACCACATAGTGTAAAAAATAAACCAAGAGGATCAAAATCATAGAATAAAAAACTAGGACCAAATAATCATATACCCAATAGGAATTTCCCCTATATAACACACCATATAATAAAAAATAATAAATTCTTCTATCTACCAATAGGATAACAGTCCATAGAAATATTCATACACTTTGTAAAAAATCATATAATAAATATGTCTATGTGGGATATGGTTTCCAATATAAAACACACCATATAATAAAGAATAATATACCCTGTTGGTATTTTTTCATACACTTAGTTGATTACATAAAAAATTATTAACCAAGTGGATGGGAAATATAATTGTATAATTCTAAATAAATAAATTTGATGTGAATGAATCATATAAAATGTGACTCAAAAAATTCTATAATGTTCACCATGTAATTGAAACTAAATAAAAATATAATTAATACATGGAATTCCAGAAAAAATATGTTCTTAACAACCAAATGTTTGGATCACACGATGAGAATATAAGATTATAGGGATAACCCATATTTATCTATATCACCCACCTTCTAAATACACCAAAAGTCTCCAACAAGAAATACAACTCCAAGAGAAACTAGCCCCCATGCTCTGGTGAATAACTTTACCTAGGTCATGAAAAACCGCATGCATCTCATATGAACCCAACTAGGTGTGGGGTATAATAATACCTACTAGGTTTTCTCCACACCACTCCATAACCACAATTTGTAAACTAGAGTATAATAGGAAATAATGAAATGTTATGGGTAATATATAGTATAAGAAAATAACATTAAACAAGCCATTAAATATAAAAATAAATATAAAAAAACCTCTTACTTTTGCTGTATCGATACATAACATACCATGTTTTAGGACAATCATGGAATTTTGAGAATGATAATGGTTTTATTTCTAATCAAATGTTGGGAGAACACGATACATTCCACAGACACAAGCACACCTACACACACCCAAGAACTCATACACACATAGATATATATATATATATATATATAAAGAACAATATGTATATATATATATATCTATGTGTGTGTGTGTACTAAATCAATGGTATACACGATTCCCATCCAGGAAATGAAATCATGTATCAATAGTAGACACAATCTTACAACCTATCTCATTATGAATAGGGGAAGATATTTACCATTTCAGTGGATTTTAATCCCACTACAAAACATCCAAATACTCATCCACACAAGGATACCTACTCAAGAACACATATAAAAAAACAATTATATAACAATATTCATAACATGAATAGTAGATTAAATAATATTCTATATGATGTGTTGATGAAAGAAACATGAATTTTTACCATGTAATGCACTATAAATAGAGTATATAAAAACATAAATGATAAATTTTCACATTCATATATTTTTAAATAAAAATACAAAATATATAATTTTGGACACATATATAACAAGAAACATGACATATCAAATCATTGGAAATGAATGATAACATGGTAATAATGTGTGAATTCAAAAAAAATATTTTAATCCATAACACCATTTGGAACTTGTTGACACTCCATTCTATCATAGGGTCTAATGACTGAAAAAGGGGAATACCTTAAGCACAAAGAGATTCATCCTTTGAAGAAACATCAAAAATTGACAAAGGCATGAATAGGGATTTGTTTACACAATGGTCGTGCAAGTTTCACCATGATCGCGCAAGTATACTTGTGGGCCACATATTGGTCACCCAAGTGACTTGTGTGCCCTAATATTTTTTTCCCTAGGTCCTCAATGGCCTATAAATACCCTTTGTGGGCCCCTCATTTTGGGGTTAGAAAAATCCAAAAGTCATATTTAAGCTCTCAGCGCCCTAGTCTCTACTTGAAGTCTTAAGAACACTTCTAAGGTAATTTCTTACCTTGAATAGAATATCTAAAGAGGGGGAACAAGGCCTAAGTGTTGAAATTCATCAACACTTGCACGACTAAGTGTCTAACCCTTAAGGGAAATGAAGACACTTGTATGCCACCTTACACCTTCAACAGAACTTGCGCACCACCATTTTGGAAACCATTAGGGATAATACTAAGGGCTTGAGACAAGCCTCGCCCAAGTATTACCTTATGGGTTAACCGTCGCTCATGTACACATGTGTCGCGCAAGTATACTTCTGTGACCAGGACTTGCACGCCCAAACAGGACTTGAACACCTGCCTCTTTTTTGGTGCCCCTCCTGCCTTTTCAACTATTTTCTAGAAATCCACATATCCTCTTCAAGATTTATCCTTCAAAACGCTCTTTAAATCCATTTATGGCATGGTTCCGTTGTTGCATTCCTTATCTGAAAGGAATTCTGTGGAGAATCTCTCTAAACCAAATGATTTACATATCTTTATGTCACCATGGTTAGAAATTTCCTCCATTCAACCTCATCCTTTAAGATGAGAAGATCTTTAACTTGGGCCCCCTTTTCAGGAGTAAGCCCATGTCCGAGTTCTCTATCCTGGGCCTCCTTTTCAGGAATAATCCCTAGTCCAAGTTCCCTAACCTTGGCCTCCTTTTTAGGAGTAATACCCCGTCCATGTTCCCTATCCTCGGCCTCCTTTTCAAGTGTAAGCCCTAGTCCAGGTTCCCTAACCTGGGCCTCCTTTTCAGGAGTAAGCCCCAATACAAGTTCTCTTAATATGGGAATCCTCCTTAGGAGTAAGTCTCAATCATAATATTCATTAACTTAGGCCTCCTTCTCAAGAGTAAGTCCCATGTTTCAAGTCCCCTTAACATGGGCCTCCTTTTCAGGAGTAATCCCCAGTCATAATTTTCCTTAACCTGGGAATCCTCCTTAGTAGTAAGCCCCAAATTCTAAATTCCCTTAACTTGGGCCTCCTTCTCAGGAGTAAGCCCTAAGTCTCAATTTATTTTGATTTGGGTTTCCTTATCAAGAATAAAACCAATTCATAAGTCCCCTCTAATTTGGGCATCCTTCTCCGGATTAAGTCCCAAGTTAAGTATCCAAATCTCCATAAAGTACATATACCTTTATGGACCTTGTTTCTGGGTTTCTTCCCTAAAGTAATTCCAAATCTTAATCTATCGGGGCAGTCATACATACATAAGCCCCACATCATTCCTTATGATTGCATCTTTCATGGAACAATAGTCATGTTTTACTAATACCTCTTGTTTCACACACCGAGCATGGCTCACTTGAGCTTAGAGCGTAAAAGTAATTATGACATCTTCCTTTGGGTCATCAATCATGAATAAAAGGCATACTTCTCTACTCGAACTATGTGGGTTTTGATTCCTTTTCTAAATAAGGATACGTAGGTAGCCCATCTGCAGGTATGATCCCAACTCTGAAAAAATCCATGTCCTTTTGAACGACAATAAACTTTAAGTGCCCCAGGGAGTGGATTTAAAACCAGTATGGTTATCATAATGACCAAAATATTTAAATATAATATATTGAAGGATACCATTGAATTAGAATATCTTACAAATATAGATGATTCTATATCGATGAAGAACCTAAAATACATATAAATGATTCTCTAAATCTCATACATATCAATAATTGATTGTCAGATCTAAAGGAAAGCTCATTTTCACACTTGGTAATTAAATAATGATTCACTAACATAACAAAAATCTATAAAGAGTTTCCAAAGTAGAAAATAAATCCCCCCAAATAGGTGTGATGAGTCCGACCTCCCATCCTCTCGACCAATGAATATTCTTAAGCCTCATCGGTCCACAACTAATGAGCAACTACCTTTGGAAAGTATGTCAAATGGATATATAATTATTGGATGTTTCTGGTTGTACGAATAAACCCATTATAAACCAATTGGAATGTTTGAATCATAAACAAACATGGTCATCCCCATTTCCAGAAAAACAAAAAATGGCGAACCCGACATGAAACTTTAACCAGGTTAAAATGATGTTTTAATTATTTGTTAGGCCCCTATTGAAGACAATGTGAGGGACAACAAAACAATCAATAACATATGTGCTCATAGAAAAGAAGTATTGGCCTAACTTATCTTGATTATGTCTATTTTATCAAAAAGGCACTCATTTCCAGGATCGCTCTACATTACAGAAATGGCTTGTCTAAAATTTCACATCACTGAATGCATCTACTGCTACTCCTGCTGGATCTTCGTCCGCTCTGAGGACGAAATCACCTAATCAGCGTCTTCAACGCTGGGTCTCAAATGCACTGGTTAAGAAATACCATTAACACGGTACCATTACGACTCAAGAGGCTGCTCGACAAGACCTTCAAGTCAATAATTCAGCCTAGTTGTCCGGACAGCGACGACCAGCGATCATGAAGCAGGGGGTGCCAACCACCGTATCCAACCGTTTCAGGTCGGTATCCCTAGAACGCAATCACCAGTCGCTCCCATATTATGGGGAGGTGAATGAGAAGGTCACTCAAGGCCTTAATTCAATGATACAAGAGTCCTTCCCGAGGTTTCCCATCAACAATCTCCCCCAGACTCATGCGGCATTGCACCCTCAACATGATGAGGGTACCACCTTTAGGGGTTCAGCTCAGGATCCACAAACCTGAGTCTACATGACGAACCGCCAGAGTCAAAATCTGGTCAAAAGGGATAAGGTTCTTACTTCTTCCCCCTCTAGAGAAGTCCATCAAGCCAACTTGATGGCAAGCAACGAGCGGGCATATACACTCGTCCCCCTGATGTTACTGCCTAGAAGACTCGTTTGGTAGTAACATGCCAATCCTGCCAGGAAATTCCAGTGGAGTATTATAGGCTTGAATATACACCTGTTTATAACTCATCAGCTAGTCAGTCGGGTAGTCATACTACAACCAAATAATTTCTCCAATCTAATATGGTGGCAACTGATAAGCAGTGACATACACCTGGTTATAATCAACAATTCTATCAGTAGTATCGTCTGCTAGTATTAAAGGAAATTCGTCAACCATACTTGATGGAGAATACATAGAAAGAACATACACCTGCCAATATTAATCAATCCTACCAACAGTCTCATTTGGTAGCATCCAGAGAAGTCATTTTGAAAGCCCCGATGACAATTTGGAGCAGACTCAACTCTCTGCCCCCACACATGAGTACTGTCAGAATTCACTTAGAAGGAAAGGAGGATAGAAGCAGGAATACACACCTAATCCTAGTACGAAATGGATGTATATTCCTGTTATGTTAGCTGAAGTCACCAAGATCATTCTAACAATGGTGAAAGAGGAGAAGAAAATCCCTGCTCATATTCTGGATGCCTGTCAGAATATTATAACAGCTTCAGCAACATCATAGAGAAAGAAATACAAATCTGGCCCTACTGGTGGATTGAAACATAAACATATCACTCTAGAACAGATACACACCTCTTTTCCAGTCCAGGAGGGTTGTTTGGTATACTCCCCCATGTCATAGGGACAATCATGTCAGGCACATACACCCAATTTGAATAGAGATAATCAGCCTAACCTGACTATTCCTTCTGAGCAAGAACATTCACTTTCCCCTAATAACCACTTTTGTCAATAAGTGGTTCCAAAAATGAGTAAGAAGGTGTCTAAGAAGAAGAAAAATTCTGCACAGTCAAGAAATCTAGAGCCAATCTATAATAAGGCCTTGCTTGATGCTGGAGTTCTTGAATCCCATAGAGAATTGTATGTTGCAACTCATGATTCTACACTCTCAATTCCCAATAGTTGGATCATTAATTCTGAGGTCTCTATCAGACACTTCCTCATTAAGGCTTGATTCATGACAGTTCAGTCGATCTCAATGTATAATCTTTAGATGATAGCCACGAGAACACTCTGCGTGGCCAGAATATCATGGATCAATAGGTTTCATCTTTTGTTGTAACCCACCATGGTGGTCCTCCCCATGATGATGAATTTAGCTGTGAATGTCCTATCCATAGTAGTAATTCACATTGCCTAGAAAATTATTCAAAGGATAGTGCAGTAACAAGAAATACCTCTTATCTTGAGGCACATGAAAATGTGAAGCCAGCCATAACTGATGCTTTACAGCTAGCAGATGAAATACTTTCTCAATCAAAAGATAGCCCAGGATGTAGGTCATTCTACGAACCACCCTTAGATCATTCATCTTCTAGTTTGATAAATGAAATCTATACCAATGTTGTTGAATATGAGGAAGCAACAAAGAAGAACTAGCTTTGGTCTAATCATGTAGAAGAATCTACATCGAATGATAAGGAGGAAGTGCTTAATATGAAAAAATAACTCGCAAAAGGATAAGTACCAATCATGTTTTGGCCTTTGGCTGACTCTCAGTATGATATCCCAGAAATGTTGATGGAAGATTGTATTCACGAAATTCGTATGAACATGTGGAAAACTCATTTTCAATTGAAAAAGAAAATATTATCTTATGATGAATATGAAAATCATGTCTAGATAATTGAAGGGTTACAACGCAAAATTGATTTGACTTCTCTCTCAGTTTCCCGATATCCAAAGGCTAAAATACAGTAGAGATCCCTTCATCATTCATGCCTTGGTGCACTAAAAAGATTGCGCCAATTAATTACCAATTCCCCATATGGTATTCATATCCGAGGATTGGGTGTTCATGGGAAACTGCATTTCACTGTACTCTCCAATCAACAAAGCCCCCCAAAAATGGTCTCATGAAATTTTATTGCCCATGAACGGCTAAAACCAATTGGTTTTATTTTTAATCCAAGGCTTTGTCAGGAACATGCTTCAATTAGTTCATCCCGAAGTCAGGCATACAAAGAACAAGTTAACGAATAAATCTTGAATTAGGCAAATCAGAATGTCAAACCGGATTCTCATTTAGAGCATGCTCATCATCTGGTGACGGAAGTGTCAGAAATCATGCAATAGCCATTTGTGCCATGTGATTTGAGTGGATGTAGGTTAATGCATCAAGACAATTTTCAGACTAACGTCCGAAAAATCAAGAGATCTTTTAAGAATTTCTTTGATATAGAAGCTCAAGAACCACCCCATATTTCCATACTGGGGACTCTTTAAACCCAAACCACAGAATCAACAAATAGGATTTGAGGAGTTGAGCAGGAATAGCAAGAACAACCCCAGTCCACCAGACTGGGGACTTTTTCAAATCCTCAATCTCTTCCTCAGTGAAATTCAGTCATCTCACGATTATAGAAGAAGCCAAAAGGGGAACGCATAGCTGAATTATCAGGATATTCCGTCCATATTATGGTTCATAAAGAATTTCATGAGGGGTAAACTCAACAAAAGGCAATGTCTCATCAAGGACATGGGAGAAGACAGTATCATAGAAATGCCGATGGAAGGGATGCAATGCATTATGGATCAATAAATTTCATCAATGATGTTTTTGCTGATCCTCAAGAACATGAGGCTCACTAATATGGAATAGATGAATATTTTCCTACTCTATAGGTTGTGCACACCGAGGAAAATGAAGAAGGTGTGCATACACAAAATCAAAGGCTGGCCAAGAATCTAGGTATTTCTTCAAAAAACCAACTTCCCCCTCTCCGAAAGGTGTCCAAAAAGGGGAATGGAATGAATCATGTTACATTACACCCTTCCTCTAGAGAAGGCCAATCAATTTCACTAGAGCAAAGGATCGCACAACAAGAGGAAGAAATGAAGGAATTATGGAGGTTCAATGCAGAACTACTTCAAGGTAGTCTTCCTCCTAAGCATGCTGGTGTCAGTCAGTCAAGGGAATTTGTTGCAGCTACTGAGATGGATCAATAATATCCTCCTTTACCAGTACACCCTCATAGGTCTAATCCTATGAGTCATGCACAACAACAATCGGTGGTGCTACCATTAGTTGCAGTACCAGCCACCATACCTATCCAAGCTCAAGTTATTGCATCTGATCAGGCCCAAGATCAACCAGATGTTTCTCAAAAGTTTATGACTACCATTGAATAATTAACAGCTCGGTTGGAAGCTATGGAAGGAAATAGTGGACAAATTCAACTAGAAAAGAGAGCTTATCCTGAAAGGGTTGATGAAATTATTACCCCAACATATTTTGAAACTACCACATTCCCGATTGTTAATGGTTTGGGAGACCGAGAGCAACACTTAACTCAATTTGTTTCTCGTTGTGATCCTATAATGGGAACTGCTCAACAATAAGAAGCAGTTAAGCTCAGGTGTTATGTACAGTCATTACAAGGTCCTTCCTTTGTCTGGTATAGAAGCTTGTTATCCCGGTTAATTACTTGGTGGGAAGATCTCCATCAACGATTCCTTCTTCAATTCAGCTCAACATCCCCAAAGAAAATAATTTTATATCTTAAAAATTGTAAGCAAAAGGACAATGAAATATTTTAGGATTTCATTGATCATTGGAAGGTATTAACATATTATTTAATCTTAGCACTCCCTCAAGAAAAATTGTTCCCAATCTGTGTGGCAAATTTGCGTGATGAATCTCGCACACCGTTGTTCCTTGTGAAATACACAGGAGGGTTTCGAGACCTTACTTCAATAGCTCAAAAGATTGAAGACTATATTATAAAGACTGAGGATAAAAATCGTGTAATTCCACCAGTTCTAGGAAGGATAATGGGTAAAGTAGAGACTTCTACAGTCACACATAAACAGGCACCTATACCTACTTCAACTTCAGGACCATTATCTTATCTAAGGGCTCTACCTCCTTAGCATAAAAAATAGAGGTCATTTCGTCAAGATGATCAAAGAGATCGAAGACGGAAACAAGTTGAGGAGTTAAAGAGAAAAGCTTATTTTTTCTGAAATGAAAAATTTCCTAGTTACATCATTTCATCTCTGGAAAATAATTTTTTTCAGTTGATAAGGCCTAAAAGGATGAACAAGGAAGGAGATGATGACCATATTAACTATTTTATATTTCATTAGATGTTGGGGCATCCCATTCAGGAGTGTTTTGTCTTCAAAGACCTCTTTAAAATGATGGTGGACTTGGGACATGTTAAACTAAAAGGTTCAACATCCCAGTTATCATGTGTTAATGCTACAGATCTAGAGGAAGAAGGCGAGTGGCAAGAAGCCCAAAGAAAAAATGGGCAGAAATATAATGATTGGATGGTTTGGAAAATGATCAACCGAACTCATGCCATTTTACGAATGCAATGGAAGAAACCAATTGAGTCTTTTTCTATGAATGACACAGCAAATCCCACTATATTAGACGGAAAATCTTCAATGAAGTGGGATAATTAAATAAAAGAAGAGCAGTCAGAAAAGAGGAGATCGTGTCAAACCCCATGTTGTCTTTGACTCTGGTAGATATTTATGCCATCTACTTCAAATCCACGGGCACCACCCCACCAAATGGCACAACCTAAATTTTCTCATCAGGCAGAATCTTCATCAGATGAGGAGTTGGTCTTTGGTTCTGTTAACATGATTCACTTAACAGATCCTCATGCTAGTCACAGTTTCGATCATGACGAGCCTAAGTTCCCTATATCAAACAGCATAATTAGAGGGAGTTATAGAGGTCTAGGATATAGAGGAAGACGTATATATTCCATAAGCCACTCTTTCAATCCTACCCCTAATAGAACCGTTTATGCAGCAGAAACTCATGCCAAAGATCTTCAGCGGGCTCAACAAGAACAAGCACATTCTTCCCCACATGGATGATTTAGTCATGGCACAGTTATTTTGGAAGATCGGTTGGAGGTTAAATCTTCTTCCTCTCAACAAATAAATATAACTAGCCGGTCTAATCATCCAAAGCCAGGAGTATTTCCAACTCCTACCCCGATACAAGATGCATCTACTTCCAAAGAATCAACTTCTAAGGCACCTGCAAAACCATGTGTTCCTGTTGGAAAACACATACCTTTGGACCAAAAGTATGATGTCCTGAAACATTTGTCCAAAGTACCGGCCATGTTATCAATTCTTGATGAGTTGAATCTAACAAAGGATATTCGGGAGGCACTTATTGAGGATTTGTCAAGTCCATAGGAATTAGAAACTGAAATTGATGTGGCTGATGTCTATCATGTAGAGAATAATTCTACAGAATTCCATATAGTGATATCTTTTACAGATGAAGATGAAGATGATGTTGTGCATGAATATTGTAGTCCTTTTTATTTATCTGTAAAGGTCAATGATATAGACATCTGAAAAGTTTTCATTGATAATGGTTTAGGAGTACACCTCATCCCTATTCGTACACTAATCGATTGGGCCTCACCGAATCTGATTTTCTCCTTCTACATTAATGTTGCAAGTATATGATAAAAATGAACAAGAACCTCAAGGCAAGATCACACTCAGAACTCAGTTTAGGGATCTTGTATCCAATTCAGATTTCATGGTTGTTCATCATGACACAGCTTTCAACATTTTTCTTGGAAGACCATGGCTACATCAACATACCGCTATTCCTTCATCATACAATCAATGTCTCAAATATTGTTTCAATGGTCAAATTAGGACATTGTATGGTGATAAAGACCCATTCAAAACATGTGAATATTAATATATTGAGGTAGAATTCTATCACATGGAAGGAAAATAGGTATCTATGGCAAAGGAGGTTACCAAAATTAATGCTCTATATGGTTTGGAAAAGATTTCAGTAAACCCATTCATACATCTAAGTACATATTATGTGTTTCCTATCAGTTAAATTACAGGATAGACCCAAATCCAAATAATCTTATGGAAACTTCCATAATGTCAATTACGACAATCAAGCCAGACAGCATGGGAGAAATTGGTCATTCACCAAGTAATGATGAAATCTCAAATGGTGATGTATTCATTTCATCTGCTGAAATCCTGCACTTCTATACTTAATCAACAAGGCCAGAAGAAGATATAGCAATGTCAGAGATGAAAAATGATGTCGATTTTCAATCCATCATCTCCTCTTTATTACCCACGTAAGACCCTTCATCGTCAATCAGTTCAGAAATGGTGGCCTCTTCTTCAAGATGTTCAAATTTTAAAATTTCTCTTGATCATGGAAATTCTACTTCATCATCTACTATGAAAGTAGAAACAGAAGAAATAACCTGTGTTTAAGAAGAAGAGGAAGATCTCAGAGTTGCTACTCCATGATTTGAAGAGGGTATCTCTACAACTATGGATGAACTCAGAGAAATAAATATGGGTACAAAAGAAGATCAACGCCCCACTTTAATTAGTGTGGCCATGACTCTTGAAGAGAAAGAAATGTATATTTCATTTTTAAAGAAAATTTGATATATATTTTCTTGGGACTATACAGAAATGATAGGGCTTGATCCTGATGTTTCTACTCATCATTTGGGTTTTCCGGAAGACTGTCGAGGATTTAAGCAAGCCGCAAGAAGAACACACCCAACTTATTCATCAAAAATTGAAGCTGAAGTGGATAAGATTATCAAAGATAATAGTGTTAGAGAAGTCCAATATCCCAAATGGTTGGCTAATATTTTCCCTGTGAAAAAAAAATAATGTAAAAATTAGAGTTTTCATTGATTTTGGAGATCTTCATCTGCATTGTCCCAAGGATGATTTCCCAGTTCCGATCACAGAACTCATAATTGATGCAACAGCTAGCTATGAAGAAATTTTCTTCATGGATAGATATTATGGTTATAATAAAATCTGAATGGCTCCAGAAGATGAAGAATCTATGGACTTCAGAGCCCATTAGGGTGTGTTTTGCTATCGGGTAAAGCACTTTGGCCTGAAGAATGCAGGCACAACATATCAACATTCTATGCACCGTATCTTCAAATATTTTTAGGGAAGTTTGTTGAATATTATTTGGACTATTTGGTGTTTAAATCAAGACAAAATTATAATCACTTGATGGATTTGGAAATCATACTCCACAAACTTCGACAACACAATTTGGAGATAACCCCCCTAAAATGTGCTTTTGGGGTAACCTCAAGAAAATTTCTTGGATTTTTGGTACACCATCGTGGTATTGAAGTCTATTCTGAGAAGACAAAGTCAATCCTTGGTATGTCACATTCTAGAAATTTGAAATAATTGAGAGTACATCAATGAAACTTGGCCTATATTCGGCATTTCATCGCCAATACGGTAGGCAGAAGGTTACCCTTCACAAAATTCATGAAGAAGGGAGTCACTTACCAGTTGATTGAAGAATTTCAAGAGGCATTCAATATTATAAAGAAATATCTCTTGATTCCATAGGTATTAATTCCACTTATTGAATGAAGACCACTTAATCATTATGTGACAGCTTTAGAGAAATCATTTTGTGCCTGCTTTGCCCAAATGAATGATGCTGGGAATGAAAATTGTCTTTACTATCTCAGTCAGACTATGTTTGAAGCAGAAACCCAATATTCGATTATTGAAAAGTGTTGCCTAGAATTAATCTTTGCAGTTTAAAAATTGAGACACTACCTACAACATCATGAGGTCCAATTAGTATCTCACAATAACCCGCTCAAATTTATTCTTAGTCGTCCAATGCCTACAGGACATCTGGCATGGTGGGATGTTATTTTTCAGCAATTTGATATCCAGTATGTGTCTCAAAAGGGAAAAAGGGGAAATCTCTGGCTTATTTCCTTTATGAACATCCTTCAGTAGAAGATACATATTTAGATACTGAACTTACTGATGAGGAAGTCTTTTCTAATCATGATTATCTTCAAACATGGGAAATTTACTTTGATGGTGCATCCAGAAGTCCAAAGGGGAAGAAAATGGAAGATCCTAAATTCAGAAAAGGTGGGTTAGGAATTGTGATCATTTCTCCAGAAAAGGTAGTTCTACTAGATTCCGTCTTATTGCTGGAAGGTAGTACAAATAATTAAGCAGAATATCAAGCTCTCATCGCAGGATTTGAGTTAGCGCTTTAGGCACAAGTGAATCACTTAAAGGTGAAAGGTGATTCAGACCTGGTAATCAAACAAATCAATGGGTATTATTCCATTTGAAACGAAGAGTTAATCCCTTTGTATGATTACGTCGTAGAGTTAATAGTGGAATTTCCTTCGGAACTGATATTTTCTTAGGTCCCGCAATCACAAAATTCCCAAGCTGATGCACTGGCTAATATAGCCACAGCTCTGGCAGATCCAAATCGGGATGAGACAATCATTAGTATTTCCCACCATCGTACAAGTTCACCTTATGATCAAATCAGTACAGAAAAAATCAATGAAATTAGTCCCATTTCTAAACCATATTGTCATACTACAGGATGGATGTCACCTATCAGGGAATACCTTCAAAATGGACCACTCCCACCTGATAGAGCTGGGAATGAACAATTTCGGCAATGTTTGGTCAATTTTACTCTTTATGATAGCCCAGATAATCTAGAGAAAATTCTCTACAAAAGAGGTTTTGATTGAATTCTCTTTAGATGTATTGATGGTGAAGAGATAATGGCTGTCATGAAAGACGTACATGCAAGAGTCTGTGGTGCCCACCAGTCTGGACATAGACTGTCTGATCAAATTTGAAGGCTTGGAAACTTTTGGCCTTCAATGATACAAGATTGTGTTGATTTCACTAAGAAGTGTCATTATTTCAATGTATGTGCCAACATCATTCATCAACCCCCAAGAGGTGCTTCATACAGATAAATACTCATGGAAATTTTCCACATGGGGAATGGATGTAGTGGACCTTACCGTCGGCAACATCCAAGAAGTTTAAGTATATTCTTACTGCTACTGACTTCTTTTCCAAATGGGAAGAGACAATACCTCTCGAAAAAGTTAGTTCTAAAATCATTGTTAGTTTCATCAAGTCTAACATCATTTCCAGATTTGGTGTCCCTTATGCCATATTGATGGACAATGGAACGAACTTTTCTTCACCCGATGTAAGGAAGTTGTATCAAGAATACACCATAAAATCCAACCATTCATATTGGTACCATGCATCCGCCAATGGACAAATAGAAGCTTTCAACAAGAATCTTTCAAATATACTGCAAAAGACGGTGGGTTGAGATAATAAATCATAGCCTGATAAACTCTTTCATGCTTTATGGGCGTATCGGACCACCACCCGCACTGCTACGTGGTCAACTCCATTTTCATTGGTATATTGAACAGAAGCAGTCTTTCCCATTGAAGTTCAATTACCTTTGCTAAGAGTATCCATTTGTGATCAATCATCTACAGATGAACAATTTCAAAAGGTATTGGATGAATTGGAATGATTAGATGAAAATATATTGTGCACTCTCCACAACTTGGAAGTCTATCAGAATCGAATAGCATGAGATTTCAACAAAAAAGTTCTTCATCGTTCATTCTTTCAAGGAGAATTGGTATTGGTTCTCAGAACTCCAATGATACCAGAAAAGAATCCTCCCAAGCTTGAGCCAAAGTGGGAAGGACCTTACTCAATACATAAGGTCTACTCCAATGGATCTTATTCTTTAAACTCAATTCATGGAGAACTCATCACGACTCCAACCAATGCAATATTTTTGAAGAAGTATTTTGTGTAACACAAACACTCTTACATCGAACATGATGTTAAACTGTAACTTCCTAGATATACAACGCTAAACTGTATAGCACACTCTTATATCCAACATGACGTTAAACTGTGACGTCCTAGCTAAATGACGCTAAATTGTGTAGCCCCTATTACGTCCAACATGACGTTAGACTGTGATAAAGTCCCAAATACGTCCTCACTACATGATGATAAACTTTTTACAACTTGTCCTTACTGCATGACATTAAACTGTATAGTCCCCCCAAAGTCCTTACTGCAAGACATTAAACTGCACAGTCCCTCTTTCGTCCAACATGACGTTAAACTGTGTCCTTTCCCTTATGTCCTACATGACATTAAGCTAGGAATTGATAGGGTTGTTGATACCTCTTGTTTCTCACACTGAGTATGACTCAGGTGTTCTTAGAGTAAACTTCAACTATAACAGCCTCTTTGGGCCGCTAAACATGCATAAGTCCCAACAACATTTTTTAGGTCATTTTCCACAAGAAAAAATTGATCACTAATTCATTCTTTAATCGAACTACACAGACATTGATCCTTTCCTTCTAGGTTGGGTACATAGTAATCACCTAAGGTTCAAGACCAAAACCAATCATTGCCTCTTCACGTCAGTTTACCTCCGTCTCATACGATGTTGATTCGGGAAGCCACCCCCAGAACCAATATTTTTTTACATTGGTTCACCATCGTCCTAGCTACATGATGCTAAATTGTGAAGCACCGGTCCATGAATATGACCTTAAACTATTCTCACTTTTGTCATGTACGACAATAAACTACAATATTCTTTGACGCCCTCACCTTAGAGGAAATCATTATTTACATTTATTTCCAATCATGCTATATTCCAAAGACTACGTGTATACCTGGAAATGCCCAAAACTTAATCTTGGGTCAAACCATCATTTCACTAAAGTCCCCTTTCAACCTTCATTTGTACGAACCAAATATGTACAAAGGGTATTTCAAAAACTACATGTGGCTTGATTCCCATCCTTATGGGATATGTAGGAACGTTCGAGCGTCCCTCGAATCCTACCCCAAGTCTTTGGGCCTAACCCCAAATTCCACTTTCAGTACCTTGGCTAAAAGGTCCCCCTGTGAAATCGTTAATGTGGTATGAAAACCCTGGACTTCATTCACATCAGGTTTAACAAACACACAATGTCTATTCCTCATTATGGTCCGAGCTCTATGACACTAAACTAAGATCTCCTACACTCTCGTCCCACATGACATTAAACTATATTTCAAGAACTCCATATTGGCTTGATTCCCATTCTTATGGGATACGTAGTGAAGTCCAACACCTCAATTCAGGACTCAACCACAACATCATTATGGTCATCATTGGTCTATGAATCTATTTAATGTATTGAACAATACCCATTTTTCATGTTTCATACTCCTAAACATAAAAACTTCCAGATCTCCATAACCCTTTTCTTGACTTCTGGTCACAAAATGTCTAATACCTAAGAGTTATTTTGCCTGACCATACAGCACATGCCTTTAGCCAGCCTTGCATAAATAGTCTATATAACGGATCTTCCAGCCAAAAGATACTATTATTTGACTATGCAGCCAATGCCCTTAGGTGGCCCTGCATAATTGAACCCCCTAACGGATTTTTCAAATAGTGGTAACATCATTCTTAGGAGGAAAACCTCTTTTTTCCTTATTTTTCTTAATGAAAATATTTAGGGATCCACAAAATAGCAATCCTTAACATATTTTTCCCATACTCTTTTTCATGATCTGAAAGTATTCATGTCTATGGTTTATATTTCTCTTCCCTACGTTTGGGTGAGACTTTGCAAGATTAACATTCATCCAATTATTTTCCAATCTTAATTTGAAATATCCTCTCCATATTCAAGTACCTTTATCCATACAACATACTCTATGCATTGGAAATTTTGTATCTCCTTAAACATTCCCCGACTTTTTAGCTATAGAAAAGTAAAATTTCTGATAGTTCTTTTTCCAGACTATGTAGCACGTACCCTGAGGTGGTCTTGCATAAGTAGTTAACATAATGGACCTGTCAGCCAAAATATTCTATTATTTGACTATGTATCCAATGCCCTTATGGCCCTACATAATTCAACCCTCTAACGGTTTTGTTAAATAATGTTAACTTCACTCTTAAGAAATACTTCTTTTAATTCCTTTTAGCCCTTTTTTCATATCATTCCTCAGATTCAAAATTTCGTAAGTCATAGTTTACATTTTCCTCCATACTTGAATAGGGTAATGTGTTTTTAGATAAATTATAAAGGAATTGAGTCAATTTAATCCATTCGGTCAAAGCTATTTCAACCTTAACCATCAGACTTTTTATGTCTGACGTGAATGACTTTAAACTGCCCACAAAAGACAAGGGAACTCTGAAAAAAAAGTCATTTTCCAGATCACTAAACATAAATTTTGTATGATTTAGGTAATATTGAGAAATAAAAAGATTCAATGTATTTAGGGTTATTTTTATAATCCTAGCAAAAATCAGACTATGCTTACTAGGCCCATTGGCTTAGGTAATTATTTATATCAGGTAGAAAATGAATACAGGCACAAATGATTGAAGTTGAAAGTATTTTTCATTGATGCCCAGGAGTTAGATAGACATCCATAGATTGGTGTCTATTCTTTTTTTCAGGAATTATGAAAGGCTTTCAACATAACTCTTCATTTGACTTACGACATCTTGAGCTTCATCAGCAGCCACTTGGATTTGATGAACATGACCATCTTCACTCTTTTCAGCTTGATGGAGTGATTTCTTGGCATCTGCAATGGATTTCATACCATTTGTTTGAACACCTTCCAGAGAACTGTTAAGCTGGTCATGTTCCTGTATAACAGAATCTAACTGTTGCTGAAGGTGCATCTATTAGACAACTTTCTCCTTGATCTTATACTTTAACTCCTTCAACATGGAATCATGATCAGCCTCAGCTCAGGACACAACATCCTCAAATTTGCTGACAATGGAAATCAATTCTCATCATGTTATCAATCCTTTTGTTAGCCAGCTCATTATCCATTCTGATTTTTCTAGGATCCATTGAATTTTTACAATGGTCGAATAATTAACTTTTAAGTATGTTTATTTTTCATAAAATTTGAGAAGAAATGTGTAAAAATGTCTAAGGCATTAAGGAAAAAAGTCCAATGTTGGTGCGCAAGTCTAATTGTGTCACGCTAGTTTCGGCACATAGGTATCCCCGCGCAAGTCCAAATACCACTGCAGAAGTGTGACACGAACATAAGCAATGAACCATGGAAAATAAAGGCACTTGCGTGACGAGATCCACTTGAGCGATGAGAGAGAAGTGTTTTTGAAAGCCGGGTGCTTTGTACAAGAGTGGAACCTGTATTTATAGGCAAGCCCACACCCCTGTGGGCCGAAACCTACGCAGCTCGCACCTGCGCGCCGATACTTGCATGCTCAAAACTTGTGCATAGTTGTTCCTTGGTTTCCTCCTTTACCTCTGAGTCAAATCATCCTTCCTTATGGATCCAACTCTGAGGGGGGACTTTTGTTGATGCACCTTTCCGACACAGAGTCTAACAACTAAAAAAGGATAGTACCTTAAGCAGAAAGAGATTCATCCATTGGAGAAACATCAAAAATTGACAAAGGCATGATCAAGTATTTGTTTACACAAAGGTCGCTCTAGTTTTATCATGGTCAATCAAGTATAATTGCGCACCACATATTGGTCGTGCAAGTGACTTGTGCACCCTAATATTTTTTCACCCAAGGTCCTCAATGGCCTATAAATAACTCATGTGTGCCCCCCATTTGAGGGACGAAAAAATCCAAAAAGTCTGATTTAAGCTCTCGGCACCCTAGTCTCTACTTTAAGTCTTCCAGACACTTCTAAGGTAATTTATTACCACGAATGGAAGATCTAAGGAGGGGGAACAAGGCCTATGTGTTGAAATTCATCAACACTTGAATGCCTAAGTGTCTAACCCTTATAGGAAATTAAGACACTTGCGTGCCACCTTACCCATTCAATAGAACTTCTGCGCTGGACTTTTGGATGCCTCTAGGGGTAATACTAAGGGCTTGAGCCAAGACTCACCCAAGTATTACCTTATCGGTTAACCGTATCTCTAGTACACATGTGTCGCACAAGTATACCTGTGAAACCAGGACTTTCGCGCCCAAACAAGACTTGCACACCTTCCTCTTTTTGGGTGCCCCACCTTCCTTTTCAACTCTTTTCTTCAAATCCACCTCTCCTCTTCAAGATTTAGCCTTCAAAACCCTTTTCAAAGCCATTTATGGCATGGTTCCTTTGTTGGATTCCTTATCTGAAAGGAATTCTGTGGAACATCTCTTCAAACCTAATGATTTACATATCCTTATCTTAATAATGTTAGAGATTCTATTCATTCAACCTCATCCTTTAAGATGAGAAGATCTTTAAAATGGGCCTCCTTTTCAGGAGTAATCCCCAGTCCATGTTCCCTAACCAGGGCCTCCTTTTCATGAGTAAGCCCCGATCCATGTTCCCGAACCTGGGCCTCCTTTTCGGGAGTAAGCCCCAGTCCAAGTTCCCTAACCCAGGCCTCCTTTTCAGTTGTAATCCCCAGCCCAGGTTCCCTAACCTGGGCCTCCTTTTCAGGATTAAGCCCCTTTCTAAGTTCTCTTTATATGGTAATCCTCCTTAGGAGTAATTCCCAATAATAATTTTCTTTAAATTAGGCCTCCTTCTTAGGAGTAAGTCCCATGTTTCAAGTCCCCTTAACCTGGGCCTCCTTTTCAAGAGTTATCCCCATTCATAATTTTCATTAACCTGGGCATCCTCCTTAGGATTAAGCCCCGAATTCTAAATTCCCTTCACTTGGGCCTCCTTATCAGGAGTAAGCCCCAAGTCTCAATTTCTTTTCATTTGGGATTCCATCTCAGGAATAAAACCCAATCATAAGTGCCCTCTAATTTGGGAACCCTTCTCAGGATTATGTCCTACATTAAGTATCTGAATCCCCATAAATCAAATGTACCTTTATGGACCTTGTTCATGGGTTTCTTCCCTGAAGTACATCCAAATATTAATCTATCTAGGCAGTCATACATACATAATCCCCACATCATTCCTTATGATTGCATCATTAATGGAACAATCGTTAGGTTTTACTGATACCTCTTGTTTCTCACACCGAGCATGACTCATGTGAGGTTAGAGCGTAAAAGTAATTATGACATCTTCTTTTGGGCCATAAATCATGCATAAACCTCATAATTCATTACGCAAACTACGTGGGTTCTTATTCCTTTTCTAAACAAGGATATATTGGTAGCCCATCTACAAGTACGATCCCAACTCTGAAATAATCCATGTCCTTATGAACGACAATAAACATAAAATGCCCCACTAAGTGGATTTAAAAACAGTATGGTTGTCATATTGACCAAGAGATTTCTATATAATGTGTTGAAGGATACCATTGACTAATAATATCTAACTAGTATAGATGATTCTCTATCACTGAATAATCTCAAATACATATAAAAGATTCTATAAATCTAATTCATATCAATCATTGATTGTCAGATCTAAAGGAAATCTCATTTTCACACTTGGTAATTTAATAAGGATTCAGGAACATAACTCAAATCTATAAAGAGAGTCCCGGAGTAGACAATAATTTCCCACAAAAAGGTGTGATGAGTCTGACCTCTCATCCTCTCGACCAATGCATATTCTTAAGCCTCATCGGTCCACAACTAATGAGAACCTACCTTTGGAAGGTAGGTCCAAATGTATATATAATCATTGGATGTTTCCGGTTCTACGAATAAACCCGTTAGAAACCGATTGGAATGTTTGAATATTAAAAAAAGGTCATCCCCATTTCCAGAAGAAGCAGAACTATATTTAATATCCCAAAAAATTTATTGTCTTACAGTTTACATGAACATAAACCATTTTTTGTTAAATTTCTATGACTCTATAGTGAATAAGGAGATTATCATCCAATAATAAATATAGAGTAGTCATTGATGTCAACAAGAAGAGTGTATGTAATAACCTAGAACAATAGACCAACCACAAAATGAGACAGTTTAAGAATTTCATATCTATCTTTTCAATAAGATCAATCTATAAAGGAAAAAATATAAGTTTACATTTTATTCACCTACTCTAATAGTCTAAAATATATTCACTAAAAGTAATCTTATGGATTAAATGAATTAAAAAAGAACTATATAGATATACATGATATTTTTCCCTAATATATTAAATAAAATGAGGAGAAATGATATTTTAAATGAGTTCATGGACTTACCATTATTATTTTACAAATTCATGTCCAATCATACACAAATTAGTGAAACGACGATGAATGAACCACCTACATGGAGGACAGGGAAAGGAGAGGAAATCCTAATGGAGATTCAAAAGTGGATGACATGACAGATAAACATGACCCCCATATATTTATTGGTTTAGTTTTATATTTAAAGTATAAAACTACAATAACATTAAAAATAGAAAACACTAGCATCATCTGGGAGTAAGAACATGTCCCCTAGGTACTTGGTGTTTCTATCAGTGGAATTATAGCCACATGGCATCCATCAGGTACCTGGTGTCATACTCCTAGATACACAATTCAATCTCAACAAATATAATACAACACTTATTATAGAATCATATATCTATACTCATATAATGACTTCTATTATTCAAAATATATATTAATATAGCCTCAATTATGAATACAAATATTAAAATTTAATGATGTTAATCACTTAAAATGGTAAGGGTATTTATAGTATGGCCCAATATTGAAAATTTAAATATTTATTAATAAATAAATTCAACATTCTAGGAGTATAAATATAGATGTTTACCCCAAAATTTATAGAGATGTTACATTACAGTCATTAACACACAAGCTATGGGTTCAAGATTATGGTTAACATCTAATGATATTTTTCAAGATGATTGGTTTTTTAGATGGGGTTTTGGATAGTCCACATGATAAAACGATTGATATTTTGGAATATTCTCCTGAATGTTGAGGTAAATGTTCGGATAAATAAAAATGCTATTTGGTAGGGAATTTTTTTTAAAAAAACTAATTCACTCATTAAATAAGAAGTGTGGATAGTTACTAACGTGTATTTTATAATTAAAAAAAATTTAATATATGATCATTAGCTACAATGTTTTTAATCCTTATACATTCAATAATATAAATGTTCATAATGTTCTCCTATTTATGTTAAATGAAACCATGAATCATAGAATATTTGGAATCCTCAATATATTTTACTACAATATCATTAAATTCTTGGATGTGAGTTTTCTAGAAGATGTGAATGGTGTGTCTTATTATCATTTATTAGGATAAGTCATATATCATTTTTACTTGATATAAGATGAAGAGATATTTTGTGGTTAAATTTTATTGAACATCACCATCGGATGGTTAAATCATTAAGATATTCAAATTTATATCATTTCAAAGATTCACAGTGGTTTAGTTCCCTAAAATTAGTTACCAAGAATGGTTGATAAATGTAAAAAATCTCATGTAACATTCTCAATTGCTCATACATTATAATTGTGACACAAAAAAATTCTAAATTAAGAACATTGTATCTCATTTCATGTATGACATGTCATACCAACTGTACAAGGTAATATGACATCCTAAGAAATTATAATAAATTTATTATTTTAAAAATATGTATTATTTAGTTTTAAATTCTTGAATCATCGAGTAATCATTCATTACACACAAGAAAAACATTTTTCGACAGTTTGCATTACTAGTATGACCAAATTTTACAAAATTATACTTATTATCATTTTTTAATATAGCAGTTATATCCTAGTAGTTATATTGGGGATTATAATATGTCTAAAAATTTTATGATTATGCACAATTATATTTTTTTTATTTCCATCCAATATAATTGAGGTAAGAATAAATCCATTTTTTCCCATAAAAATTATATTTAAAAAAATGCAATTTTCCTATGATTTAACGGTGCACTTTTATTAAAAATAAATGTTAAAAATAATATAAACATTATTTTCATATGTATAATTATATTTTTAATGTTTAATTTAAAAATTTCATTGTAGTGATTTTTTGGTATTTTTCAAAGAATTTCTAGCTTTTGATGAATAGTAAAAAATAGTACAATTTAGTTGAAAACATCCTTTTAGTTTAAAAAATTATTAATGTTAAATTATATTTTATATTTTCTTTAAAGATAAAAGATATAAATAATATATATATAAATATAATTAGTTGAATTGGAATCATTTTAATTTTTAATTCAGATAAAACAATTAGTGACATTTTGAACATTTCCACTTAAAAAACCCCCTTTCTCACAACATCTGGGAGATAATATTTGAATTCATATTATCCACTTATGTGATTTTAATTTGGAAAAATGGGTTTAAAAAGTTATAATGAGTAAAATATTTATATTCTAGTAATTTTAAATTAATATACTTTACCATTAAAATTACAAAAATCAGTAATAAATAATTATAGTTATTAAGGTAAAATTGATTTTACATAATAAGTAAACATAGAATATAAGGTGAAAACATGAAATTAGACATTTACAAACTCTTTTGGATAGGAATATTCTGACCTTAAGAATACTGGAAAAAAATAACTGTGTTATTATTGTTTATTTGTGGAAAAAATGTGGGGATCACATAAATGTTTTAAAGAATACTTATTGTATCCTTTCCACCACCTATAAAAGGGAACTCGCACCCATTAAATCTTTACACCACTCAAGACCTTTTGGCTCATCGAAACCCTTCCAAATTAGATCCCAAAATCACTCTCATCAAATTAGAATTATCAATATTGTTATAGATAAATCCCAGAAAGGCTCTTCGTATAAAGAAAATTTTGTAAACTGAATAAGTGGATAATAGAGACAAACATGACATGTTGGAATCAAGGTTAGAAATTATCATCAAACATTTTTACATATGTGAGATAAATTTCATATTCACCACTTAATTTTTTTGCTGTACATAATGAAACTTTTTATATTTCATATCATAAATTATTTATCATTATTATATTTAAATGATTCATTTTACGATTATTACTTTTTGGGTTTTGGATTTAGATGTTACCATAGTTGTAAGGTGATTTATAGTCTATCTTTTCATTATACATGACTCATTCCATATTCATAACTTATTTTTTGGGGTATATACAGAACAAAAATGTATTTTATGATTATTATCCTTATATTTATATTGATTTACATATTCATTTTAGGATCAGTCATTCCTGGGGTTTATGGTTTCAATGATACTAATGTGGTAAAGGCTTTTTGTCACAATTATCCTTCTTTGAGACGTTTGATATGTTATACATCTATGTTATTTTATTTTGTCCACATACGTATCCTTTGACATTTTATATTACGAATATTGTTATTTTCATGATATTCCATGTATCATTAAATTTTATACCAACTTGGAGATCAGGATTCAAACATTTCAACATGGTATGACAAACATTGAATGTTTAACGACTATTTTCTACCAATTTTTTTTATATATCTTTTATTTATTTCATAAATTAAAATAACCTTATTGTTAACATAGTGGGTATATTTTCTATTGATACTATCCTTATTCTTACTCTAGATGTATTATGATTATTTCGATAAAAGATATTATTAACATTCACTTAG
Source organism: Viscum album (assembly GCA_963277665.1). Classification (NCBI taxonomy): domain Eukaryota; kingdom Viridiplantae; phylum Streptophyta; class Magnoliopsida; order Santalales; family Viscaceae; genus Viscum; species Viscum album. The sequence continues at coordinate 480,575,700 of OY728129.1, forward strand.
TTAAATCATTTTCATAGTCATTAACTTCTACTTGAGTTATTCACATTCTTGGGGCCATTAAACATTATATTTCCCCTATGTATCAAAATATTTTATCATAGGTATTTTTATTTACTAAACCATGTACCATTTTTACAGAGAGTATATAATTTAAATTTTAGTTGATTAATTGGGAAAATACTAATAAATATGTATGCTTTACTCATTACATATAGTTGATTTTCATTGGAATTAAATTAATTATTTTATATATGATAAATTATTTTCATGGGTATGAAATTGGTTGGGATAGGTTAATCTAATCCTCTCGATGTATCGATACATTTAATGAAATGAAGTAGATCTTACTTTGGCTAAGGCATTACCCATTTATTAGAATCCTGGAAGAAATCCTTGAATGTATTAGATTTATTGAATGAAACATGAAAGTATAATATTATTGGAATGAATCCTTGAATGTATTATATTATTTCCATGAATCATTGATAGTTATAGAATCGTGACATGAATCGTTGATGATAGTTATTTGATTTCCATCATTATGCTATCCATAATTATGAATTCAGTTATTTATATTCCATGTGATTTTTTTGATTAGTTAGAATATTCATGGTAATAATTCACACCCATGTGATTATTTATATGGAATTATTTTATCATATTTTATTATTTCCTTGATAACTATGCTCTATCATTTTATTTAATGGACTTGGTGATCTTTTATATACCATTCCATACTGATTATACACATTGATTCATTATTTATTCTATTATACCTAACCCTTAATGGGATTTTTAGCAATTTTTTACTTGGTTCCCTTTCCCTAGGATACCATAAAGTTCACATAGAATTATATAAAATTATACACTAAATGGAATTGAGTAGTTATAAAAGAAATTATGTTGTAATTTGTGTTTTCAATTCTAATATAGGATTTATATATGAATCTAGATTACTAAGAACACTAAATTGTTCAAACCCTTAGGACATGATTTATATTTATATTATTCCCATGTAATGTTAGAACAACACCAGCTTTGGGAATGTTGGATTTGGGTCACTATAGTTGGTGTTATATAACGTTTAGTATCAACCTTGGGAATTGTATTTATGAAAACATAAAATAGAGAATTAACCAAAAGATATACGTTGAACATTACCATAGAAGAACATGTTTATTATTTAAATTAATATTTATTAACAACATTACAATATTATGAGATTAAGGTTGATCATAATATCTATGACTTAAACATATTTTTTTAGGTATTATATGATTAGATTCTTCCAAGAGTAAGTATTTTTTTATTAAATTTATTGGGATATAACCCATTAGTTTAGTAAATTATTTTGTCGAAAATATATTGGTGGAACAATTCCTTATCATTTTATATACATATGTTTAATATTATGATAATATTTTAGGTAGATATTAAAATAATATTATCATAATTTAAAAAAATACAGAAAATTAATTTAAAAGTTTATTTAATGATTAATTCCATTTCAAGGATCTGAATAAATCTTCTTTTGGGACATGATAGAAATTATATAAATGTAGTTGAAATAAAGGAAAACTTGCATGATGGGTAACAACCTTTCGAATCTGGAAAGGCAGTGGGGCTTGAACCCAAGACAGAAGGACAATATGCGATTTGAACATTACAATGTCCTACATGATGTCCTAGTTATTATTTCATTTTTTATTTAAATGATTTGATGGATAAATGTTACGGAAGAACCTATAGTATTACATTTGAGTTTAGAGATTAATATATTTAAAAAAATAGTGTTGTAAAATAGTTACATGAATATATATACATTGGTTTTATGGATCATATGACTCGTTAAATGTTAATTTTTGTGCTTTAATTCCAAAAAAAAATATTTATATAAAATTATTGAATTAATGGAAAAAAATTTATATTGTTAAAAGCATAACCAGAATATAAAATATTTTAATTATATACCAATATATTACTTGATATTTAATTAATTTCTCAATAATAAGAAAATGGTCTTGAAATATAATCGTGTCCTAATAATTTTTTTGGACCGATGGTATTTTAAATCGTCAAATATTTATCATTTTCAGGCCCTAAACATTTCATTTATCATTCAATTTTGTTATCATTGACATCAATCAATCCCTATTAATATTTAAATTTTTATCCATGTCTATGTCTTCACTTTTCACTTATGTTCTGCTACATGGGAACGAAGTGACATACCCATTATAATTTTTTTCTTCCCTATAATTAGGATATTTTATTAACCCTTTCACTTTGTTGGATATAAATAAAATTATTTAAAAATATCAAACAATATATATCTCATATCACATTTAAATTTTGAGTAAACAATTTACCTATTGAGGGGGGAGTGTAACAAAATAAAATTATAATGTAAATCATTGTATATGATTTTGTGTATGACACACAACACCAAGCATAGAAGGGAATATAACACCAATAAATTTTGAAACATATTAAGTATTTTTAAAAAATATAATCTATATCTTGTAAGGAATGAAAAACTGATTTAGATTGTGTTACATGTAAGAACGACTTTGTTTGATAGTTTTCATTACACTAAAGATTGAGTTTTATTGAACATGAATTAATATTATTGTTTAATATTTTTGTTATTTCCTATTTTTTATATTGGATGGTATGAGTATGAATTACTACATAGTTTTTTTCCACAATTTATATTTAATGGTGTTAAAGTTAATTAACGTGATAAAGGAAAAAATTAGTTTACATAGTTACTACAATTACAATATAAAATGTTGAAGTGTCCCTACAGTCGTCTAAAACCAATTGGAGGTCCATATATTTACCTTACACATTAATGGATATGATTTAGTGTGTCATGTATACTACTTGGATACAAAACATTCTGGTAGAACCCAAATATTTTCAAGAATACTCAATGTGTCCTATCCCCCGCTTTTAAAATAGAACTCGCCCCCTTAAATTTTCACTCATCTCAAGCCCTTATGGCACATCAAATCCCATCCATAATAATCCTCCAACATCCCTTTTCACATAAAATAATACTTATATAGGGAATAAATAAATACAAAGATGGATTTTTGTATAAAAAATTGTGTTACGTGAATAAAGAGAATATACCAACACCCATCATATGTTATACTCAATGTATGGGATTTTCATCTCACTTTATAAATTTGTGAGAGAAATATAATATTAAAAACTTAATAATTTTTTAGGCCCTATAATTACCCTTTTGATATATTATATCATGAATTATTTTAACTTCATTTTATTTAAATGTTTTATTTGATGATTATCACATTTGGGGTTTTTTGATTCAGCTGTTACCATATTTGTAATGGTATTTCAAGTCAAGCCTTTAATTCTACAATATTTATTCCATATTCACCATTTTATATTTTTGGTGGTGATTATACATACCATTAATATTTTTTTAATTTATATCCTTAATGTTATGGGCGTTTCCTTATCCATTTTATTATATCTCTATCATGGGGTTTACAGTTTCAATTCTACTGAATCCATAATGTATTTTTTCACAATTTACCTTATCTGATATATTTCTATGTTATACACCTATCTTATTTAATGATGTGTAAATAAATATAAATTAACATTATATATCATTAATAAATTTTTTTCTCATGATAGTATGTGTTTTATTTAATTTTATTTCTTCATAGGGATTATGATTCAAATGTTTGACACCTGTCTGGGTCACTAAGAATGTTTAAATATTATTTTCGACAATAGCTTTTTACATTTATCTTCAATATTTAATCAATTAAAAACAACACTTCACGGTAATCCAATTAGTATATAATGTATTAATAACATCCTTATTCCTCCTCAATATGGATTTTTATTATTTTGACCAATGAAATTATTGACAGTCACTTCCTTCATTATAATTATCATCAAATTTTTCTATTATATTTTTATTGAAAATTGAAAATTAAATTTACCCTAAATATACCCATTAATTATCATGGATATGGTTATTTCCTAAACAGTATACCACTTTTAAATATAATTTATAATTTGAATGTTTTTTATTATGTTTGGGAAATATTGATAAATCCATATCCTTTACTCATCGTAGATATTTGATTGTTTATGATATAAATAAATTATTATGTATACGAGTGATGATTTGTACTAGTATAAACTGGGTTTTGGAATAGAAGATTCATGTCCCGCGATGCATTATTATGTTTCATGAAAGAAACTATGTATGGTTTTAGCTGAGGATAACCAATTTATAAGATTATTGGAATGAATCCATGATAGTATTGGATTCTTTTCATGAATCCTTGAAAATATTAGATTCCTTTAATAAAACCATGAATGTATTGTATTATTAGATTATTACATGAAAATATTTTATTATTGGTATTAATCTCCATTGATAAGTTTAACATTTCTATGTTTATTCATTCCATCATTACGAATTCAGTTATTGATATTTTATGGGATGATTGATTAGTTAGAATATATATGGTTGTGTTAATTTACCAAATGTTTATTTATATGGAATTATTCTATCATATTTTATTATTTATATATTGTTTATTTTTTATCTAGTTAATTTATCAAATTGGTGCATAGTTATTTAAAAATATAAATTGATTATGATCATTTATTAATTTTTAATTAGATATTCATAACCCTTCCTGAGCGTTTGAGATCACCCTTATAGTGTTTACATTCCATATAATTCCATGAAGTGTACTAATAAATATATACAAGAATATACTATATAGAAATGATTTATTAGAAAAACAATTATGTTTTAATTTATGTATTAAATTATAAAAATGATTCAAGTATGTATCTAAATTACCGTGATTAATAAACTATCTGTTCCTTTGGGAGGCAATGGTAGTAAGTAACCAACTCTAAGATTTCTAGTGTCCAGATATAAAAATATTTATTTTATATGGGTATACTATCATTGAAATTTATGATGGTGGATGAAGTTAATGTATAGATTAGTCAGTTTTATTGAACCGAATATTGATTGTATGTGATATAGATAGAAAAATATCTCATCTAGAAGGTTCTGTATATTCCATTGGGTAGAGAGAAGTGTGGAAAATAGTGTTAGGAGGATTTTAGTTTTACATAATGGAATTTATATTAATGATTATCTCATTGGAATGAAACGTTTTCTTTTAACTTATTAATAATATGACTAAAACAAAAATTATAATTGATATTTATATTACAAAAAACAACATCAAACAAGGTGTTTCAAATGTGTAATCTATTTAAAATGTGGTTATTTGACGGATGATTAGTGAAAGATTATATCAATTACACCTACATGATCTAGAGCCAGATTGAAGAGGATAATGTTACTTTTATGGATGGTGTATGTGAAATACTACTGTTATCATATTTATTGAAATCTTTCGATGGTATGGTGATTATTGTAAGAAATTACTATAGAAAATAAAATTTGGTTTTTGAATATATCTTGAATTTTTTCCTCAATGTATATCTAACGATAATATATGATAATGTACAACATATTAATGCTTGTAAATATATTACAAGTATATTCTCAACATAGAGAATTAATTATTTATGAAAAAATGATATGTATAGGGTGAAAATTAATTGAAATTATACTGCTCTAGGACTCTTGTGAAGAAATTATGGGACATGTGGAAATATCAAGATGTTCTATATAAATATCAAATAAGGTTTGTTAAGGATAGCTTCTAGATGTTAAAATACCTTCAACACAATGCATGAATTTATTAGACTAGAACTCAGTGTTAGTGTACTATTAGAGTCATTGATGTTTGACTTTGGAATCCTTATAATCAATGAAATATCATAGGTGAATGATCAACTATGTTTCTGCGTTATTTCAGGATGATTGTATGGTGGATGATGATGCTTTTTAAGTGATAATAAAAATATATTTCAAAGTCCAACTAAATATTGGGGTTTTCCTATTGCTAAAGGAAATGATACAAATTACATGTCTCAAGAATAATATCATCTACATGGGTAAATTGTATGAGGTATATGATAAAATGATCTTTTTCTAATAGAGTCAAGAATGTTACTCTAGGTTATATGGTTGTTGTGTAAAGAGTATATAAAAACTATTATTCTGTATGGAAGTATATATCGGTGTGAAATTTCCCTAATTTTATCTTTAGTATATAAAGAGGTCTGGAAATGTTGATTTGGTCACCTTAGTGAGAAGAAAATGAATGTTTTCACAAAGAAATTCATTCTGAAGCACGATCACACAACATTAAAATTTGTGGGAGATGTGTGTTGGGGAAGGAAATCTGAATTTCATTAAACAAGAATAGAATGACGCTGAGATCCCAGATGCTAGAGCTCTTTCACTCAAATGATTGGGGACCTAAATTAGTTTGACCAAACATATGATTACTTTACTTCATCACCATCATCAAAGATGCTACATGGACGGTATTAGGGTATTTTCTTAATCAGCAGACTGATTTATACAGTTATTTTAAACAACAGAAATATATGACTAAAAGGGAGACTAGTCAAAAAAGTTGAATAGGAATATGTTATAAATTAGTGGTCTGTATAACAGAAGTAACCTCCAAAACCTTTTTTCAGAATAAGGGGATATGTATTTAGATGATAATACCCAAAAACCCACAATCGAATTGAGAGTAAGAGAGAATTAATTAGAGTTTAATTGAAAAAATATTTTTATATATCTGCACTCTAAAATAAGAAAATCCATCAAGGCTGAAGTAATCAACACCAAAACATACTTTGATAATTGAAGTCATTTGGTTTATATGGTATAATGCCTAAAAAAAGAGTAATGGTTTGGTATGTTATAGTAATTTTGAATCCTAAAAATATTCATAATCTTATCTTATGTAATGAATCATGAAAGGGATGGATACAAGAAAGAGGGAAAGTCCATTTAATATTTTCTACTAGGATATATAAAGGAAGATTTTGGTCTTACAAAATGGGATGATTAAAAGTATAATGTCATCAGAAGTTGAGTTGTGCTATTTTTATAAGAAGATTATTTGTGTGGATTGAATGTTGATTGAATCATTAGTTACGGTATGCAATCCAACCAATGATGTGAAATTTAATTCAGATGTAAATAGTAAATGAGAATTATTATTTTATCTCTAAATATCAACATTTATTTTGAAAAATATATTTTATAATATTTTCTAAAATGAACAAGGACTGATGAATCCCATGGAAAATCATTCAATGGTTATTAATTGATAATGATGGAAGAATAATATTTAGTTTTTTAAAAGAGTATACTCTCAAAAAGATATGATAATCTCTTCTATAGTCTTATGAATTATCCCAAGGTATGGGGTTAATGAGAGTTTTTTATTCTAATAAATGTTGGATAACCATAATACTTGGAAGAGGTAATAATGTTTAGTTACTTGATATATTGGGAGTTTTTCATGAAGGATGTAATGAGCTCCTTAAAGTTCAATGAAACCTATAATATATATGAACTGCTAGATAGAAAGATAAAGCTAGAGAATAAAAGGTTTTTTTATTTTAATTAATAAGCTGGTGAATTTATGATATATAAAGACTAATCAGTTATGAAAGGATTTAAAAAGAAGGAAGGAATCAATCACTCATAAATATTTTGATCAAAAATTAATAAATCTACCAATAATATAGTTTAGAGAATGTTTTCTATAGATTATATAAAATTGGAGAAGATGGATGTTAAGACTATGTTTTAATCATTGTGCCATGGAAGAGGATATGTAGATTTCATCCCATGTAATTTAAATATTAAAAAGGAGTTTCTTGTTTTTATGTTAAAATTATGCCTCTATGAATTTAATCAAACATCTGTTCAATGGAATAAGAAGATTAAAACTATCATGTTTGAGGATGGTTTCATACGATGTGACTCTCGTTAATTTTATTATCCAATGTCGTGGGATTATGGGCCTAAAATTATTCTTGCAAATTATATGGATTACATGTTTTTATCATTTACAAGGAGTTCACAAATTTATGAGAAGAAGGGTATAGTATCAGGAAGATTTTAAATAATGAATCAGTTCCAAGTGAATAAAATAATGATGATAAAAAAATAAAAAGATTTAACATCAAATAATTTGGTTTTATCCCAGATATATTACAACCATAAAACCATCAGGAAATGCTTTTTGATTGAATTTAAAACTGTTTTGACTCTCATTTCCAAACACTTGATGATAATCAAGGTAAAAGAACCAACATTGGAATATGAGGCTCAATAAATGGTTAAATTATAATGACATAACATTTTATCATAGGAATTATTTTGATTCATATAATTATGTTCTATAGTATAAAAACCATAATTATAATAGAGAGGCCAAATAAAACACCACTCTAATATGTGATGACCTATATAAGTAATATTTAAATAAATTATGGAACCAATCCCGATGTAATAGTAACATATCCCATAGAATAATAACATGACTATTAGGAATAGTAATTCGGCCAATAGAATGATAATATCACCTATAAATCTATGAATATAAAGTATACATATTATGAAGGAAAATATGATATATTTATATCACGGTATAGGTAAATAAATGTTTAAAAAAATTAATTAAATGAGGGTATTTTTATATGAATTAAATGATTTTTTTAGTTTTATAATTAAGAAAATTATTAAAAAAATTATATTCTTGAAATAGATTCATAAATTATTATTTCACTATCTAATGTTTATAATATAATATTTTGAGACTTTAATTAAATTTTCAGTGTAATATAAAGTCACTTATGATTTTAATATCGTTATTTTTGAAGAAAATGATAATTTTAATTGAGAATTAAATTTCTAATGTTTAGAATCTTATTTTCATAAAATGGAGTTAATTTTTGAATTTTACAAGATAAATAATGTTTAGGTTGTATTTTTCAGGTTTTTCTACAATAAATGAATTTTTGGTGAATAGTGAAATAAAATAATTTATGGTATTTCACAAGTACATGATTTTTTAGTCATGTATTATTTATGGATAATGTAAGAATCACAATACTGGAAAATCCATCACAATTTTATATAATTATACATGGTATTAAAAATATTCATTTTTTTGTGGCAATATAATAAACTAAGCAATAAAATAATAGAAAACACTACTCTCCTCCCCTATAAAAACAACCCCTCAGCACCTCTTCTCCTCACACCTTATAGGACTTGAAGTGTGTACAATTTAATAAAAATCCCCAATGCCCTATCCCACATCTAGTAGTGGTAACCTCTATAAAATAACTAATTGAATTTCTATAATGAGGTTCTCAAGGAGAAGATGTTCAAGAGGTAAAAGCCTCTCTTGTGTTCATTAAAAATATTTTAATGTTATTTTATTTTATAATTATATCCTAACCTATCTTCTTCCATGTTTCAGGATAATAATGTATGATATATGTTTTGGAATTTTATTATGTTAATTTAATAATCCATCGTCAATCCTCATATCCTCCCCCTTTTATTATAAAAATGAAATCCCTATATGTGTGGTGTTTATTTATAACCATCAAGGATGACAAGTTATCATTTTAATGTTCCACATTCAAGTATTGTCATAGCACTATTATAATTTTTGAAACAATTTAGAAAATGTATGTTATAACTTTTTTTATATTATGGAACTAATATATGTTCAAATTGTTAAATAATGAATTAGACAAGTTTTTTGTGATTGAAAACCACCAAAATTAATCTAAATTAGAATCATTGTCATTTTTTATAATGAATCATCCGAATATATGTAAATAAAATCATATATAATACCATTTAAAATTAGGTAATTTCATTAGTAACATATAAAATCAATTCTATAAAATTATCCCAATTTTAAACAATCTTATGTACATTTATACAAGTGAACCCATCATGAAAACCAAGAAAATGAACACTCCCGAACCATGATATTGAACACTATCACTCATAAAAATTTCCCTAATGATATATAAAAATTTATAATATCTAAAATACATATATAAGTGGTTATATATTAATTAGTTAATTAATATAATTTTATTATCTTTCATATTAAAGTGAAAAATGATTTAGACATAATGTAAGTGGATTATCGTACCAAATTTTCATTCTTTAGTAAATTCCCCATTCTTTCCAAATTTATATATTGATGTTATATTAATATACATAAAATATAACTTTATTTTCCTTACCTTTCCATTTCTTGGATATACATGCTTTAAATATGACTTTATGAAAAATTTAATTTTTTCCCAAAAAAAACTATTCCCTCTAAAAATAAATGTTTTACTTCTCTTGATATTGATTATTCTTCACATAGGATTAATGATTCTTAAAAAAATTAAGTTATTAAAATTATATTTTTTGAACCACAAGGTTCACTCATGAATTTATTTTTTATGAAATTCTCATGAAAACCATTTCTTTTCCAGGGATTATTTATGTCTAAGAATGATATATGTTCTATGTGGCATGCATGATTATGTAGATGTGAGGATGTGACAGGTATGCACAGAATTATAAATTACTCCAATGCATTGTGTAATGTGATATAACTCATGTTACAAAGTTTAATATGCATGAAATCGATCCTATATTTTTTTCACAATGATGATGTTATTATTATTCACAAATGGTATACATGAACATGATACAAGCATTGTTCACAAGTATGTGTGGTAGTCGGCCACTAGGACATGAATTTTCATTAGTATACATTTCCATACACCATGCCTTTATCCAATTCTTCCTATCATGAATATGATAAATATATCATGCTTAAGATATGATGATAATGATTATGCTCACCCATGATATATTTATTAATGTTATTATCTATCATATTACTAGATTTTTTTGTCACTCCTTCCATGGATGAATATTATTAGGTTATTACTTAGACTAAGGGGTACGTAAGGGGAAATAATAATCTATATAGGAAGGAAATAAAAAATATTTACATTTTATTATGTAAATGTTATATATGGTCCTTATTTTTGCAAGACACTTAACATTTTGATCCTGTATTAAAACACATTTATGTTGATAATATTTTAATTTATTTTAAATTCATTTATATAAAGAAGGTTCTCTATAGTTGGTATTATATCTTAGTTTAGTTAATTTGGTAATTAGGATTAGATAACACTGTCTAAAACCATTTGTGTTAATCTATGTATGTGTAATAACCTAAGAATATTTGTTTTTGAAATATTCTAAACATAAGTATCCCATAAGATATGACATTAAAATTAATTTCACAATAGAATCAATTATTTATTCTCAACCATTTTACTTATTTATTTTCAAACCAATTATATATTAGAAAATGGATGGAACTTGTAGAAACTAACCTAAAAATCATTTGAGGGACAATGTAGTGATTTCTTGAAATGACATTCTCAATGGCTATAGAGGTGGAGTTAAAAATTTCATGGCTATACTTACCACGATATTTGAGGATATGAACTATAACCAGAATAATGTAGAACATCATTCTTATACTAAGAGAGAGAAATTGGATATCGATCCTTTTCTATGGAAACCATCACTGATGAGTAGTGTATCATCCTCTCCACTAGTTATTGAATATATGGTCAAATCAAAAATGAATATCCTTTTTATTCTTGGAAATTCAGATATGGACAAGGTGAATCTGGCCAATTATCATTTTGGTGGAGAGGTTACCCAGAAGTGGGTGTTTATTTAGAATGCTAAGTTGGACGATTCAATTTAATAAATGGATTGGGAAGACCTTAAGAAAATATTTATTACTATGTCTCTCCCTCAAACACGTCAGGACAATATAAAGATATAATTCATAGAGCTAAAGATAAAGAAAGGTGATTCTATCATAGATTAGGATGAAAATTTCATAGGTCGTTCAAGGTATGCCTCTTATTTTTTATAAACAATTATTAAAAAATTTATATATTCTATAGTGGTTTCAAACAACACCTTTGAACAAATCTAAGTAATGACTCAAAATATTATCAATGCAATTTCTCCCTTCTTATTGTAAAGTCATAATCAATCACATTAGGAAACACAGTTCCACATCAATCTTAAATAAACTAATATGTGCCATTTAAAAATCAATTTTCCACTTATGTGTATTGATTTTCAATAATATTACAAGCATGGTTTTGATCACTATGATTCTTGGTGTTTAATAAGACAACCCTAATTTTTGGTGAATAGTATCATACACTTACGAATATTAACCTAGCCTTTTTAATACTAATATGACCCTTATTAATATTAATTATTCAAAAATAATAGAAACCCCACCAATGAATTGTTAAAAAAAATTAAGGCATCTTATAAGTGATAATATGACCATAACAAAATTATTAGTTTTATTTGTAATTCATAAATAATGAATTATTGAAAACTAATTAATTTTAAAGAAAATTCCTTTTCCCAAAATGTGTTCATAAAATAACATTCCAATGACATCGGGTTTTAATATATTTTTTATAACACCTTGTTTATTTTCTGAAAGCGTTATAAAATCATTTTTATTTTTAAAATTAGTATTTTTCAAGTGAACTATGATTTTAATGAAAAATTAAATTAACCATATTTAGAAAATTATTTTCATGAAATTGAGTTCAATGTTTCATTCTACATGTTGAAAAATGGTTAGGGTGATGTGTTGGGATTTTTCTGAGGTACTTGAAGTTTTGTGAATTGTGAAATACGTTAATTTACCATATATATACATTATAATTTAAATACATTGTTCCTGAAATCATGTGTAACATCCTAGATAAATAAAGAATAATAAATTTTCATATTTTTGAATTAAATATTAATTTTACTTGAAAGGGGATGCTATGTTTTATGGCTTACCTGACACGCAACAGTGGGTTTCTCCAAAGTCTAATGTTACAATGATGTTGAGTCATACTGAAAAAAATAATATAATATTATTTTAAATGGTAGTTAATTCCAATAATTTTTATTGGAAAAAATGAACAAAACTAACTACTATAGTATTAAACATGTTTTTTAAGTGTTTTTACATTTATCCAATAAATGTTAGAGGCTTAAAATAAGAAGGAATTTGATTTTATGCTTAAATACTCAAATATACATTAAACGGTCGATTTACAGCCTTTTGATTGAGAACCCTATTTAAATATAGTTTCAGTCAGTTTTATATGTTCTATTTCACAATATAAAATTCTTCTTTATATCCAGGACATCATGACTTACTTTGTGTAATTTTTTTGTATTTTTCTGATAAAATTAATTTTTTAATGAATTGTGAAAAATAAAGTATTTAAATTCAAAACAGCCATTTAATCAAATTTATTTATATGGTTAGATTACCATTTTAACTAGTTTTAAAGTTTATTTAGATTATATTTTTACCATTTAATCCAACGTTGGGAATTTGATTTAATTTTACTTTGCAATTTGCTATAAACAACTGTCAATCTTTTGATAGTTATTATTTTTAAAAACATGCTTATTGTTTTGACAATGAGAATTAATTTATAATTAATTAATGGAACTTCTATGTTTTTAATTTGGTAAAATAGATATAATTTTGGAATTTGGAATATCAAATATATCTTAGGTTGTATTTTTGGTATTTTTCAGAAAAAACAATTTTTGAGGAATAGTGAAAACAATAAGTAGTATTTAAAAAACCAACTTCTTCATTTAAATGAAATTTTACCACTTCTGTGAATTGAATTTGGAAATCCTAAAAACATGGTTGTTATTATTACGTATAATTTCGTTCGATAAGATGAAAATATTTTTTGGGGGAATAGTAAATTTTGACTTTTATTTACAGCGGTTAAAGGTAAATAGGGTAATTAATGTTTAAAATAATATTATAATAATATAAAATTAGCATAACACTTTCCCTAACCTCATTTTATGAGTCATGACCAACCATTTAAATCCTTGTGTTATATTTTTGGCCTTTTAAATCCATTTGGGTAAGAAAATGACTTTAATAACAATTTATTTAAAGTAAAAAATAAAAATATAATAAACATGTATTGTTTTGATAAAATAATTTTAATTTGGGGTTATATAATTGAAATATTTGACTATAAATATTAATTACAAATATAATAAGGTCTCATACATAATTTTATTTTATTTATAATTTTTAGACATAAAATATTTAAAATTATTTATGACATAATAATGATGCAGTGTTTGCCTCATTAACGAATGATATAAATAAATAAGATTATAATGATTAAAACAATAACAAAAACCTGTCCAATTATAATTTTATGAATTTATTTCAAACTATAGTCATCTTAAAAATGACTTTAATATGTTTTAGACCTTTAGAAAATGAAAATCTTTATATAATCAATAATATTTTCTAACAATGTGGAAGAGCCCCTCGTCCCCCTTATAAAAATCCCTCACCTCTAACCCATTACTCACACCTCTCAATCCCCATTAATCATCCAAACTCTACCCACATAAGCTCTCAATATCCTTCTCTTCCCCCTATAATCCTTATCGTATGGAGAAGGCACTTCAAGAAATTTCTTTGGTTCAAACCAAAGGGAGTTACCTGATTTAAAGGTAACGTCTTCTCTTATGTTCTTTTGATTTATTTTACTACTCTAACCCACTAAAAACTTTTTATTCCATTATTTTATACAAAAAAATCAGAATCCTAAATATACTAGGATGTTTTTAGGAAAAGTATTCGAACTACACTTACACAGACCTCTGTCTAATGGTTAAAGAACATATTGTTTCTATAGATGGCGAACGACTACCTCACGAAACGATGATTGTTCAATCTTCTCCTACCACCTCTTATGGTGGCCATTATGATGGACTTGTATTTAAATGTGATATATATTATATTTATATTGTCCTTATTATTCTTTATTTTTCATTTATATCATACCATTGTGGTTTCCATAATGGGTAAACATTAAAATTTCATATGAGGAAGTGAGGACTACCGCCCCCTCAAAGTGATATGACTCGTTCATACCATATGTGGAACGAATAAAGGATGGAATTAATGGAATTATTTATGATATTATATTGGAATTATAATATAACTATGTATCCTTAATTTTTCATTCCACAAAATATGAAATAGAAATGAATGTAGCATTCATGCGTACATACGACTTACCGTCTTCATGAACCGTGCATTTCATTTCTTATCTCCAAATTTTAGGTACAATAATAAATACATATATATACTCGATATATATTATATATATGATATATAAATCATGAATATAATTCACGATATAATGTAAGTTTGACCACAATAACAACTTTTAATTATAAGAAGTTCATTTTTAACTCAAGTACCAAATATCGACAAAATGGTCATTATTAACATAAATGATTGAATAATGTATATAACATGGTAATAAGTGATTTTAATTGAATAATATACTTGAAAAGGGTTCTTAAGAATGTAGAAATTAACTTTTTATTATTATTCTGGAGATTAAAGAATGAACGGGTCCTGTCGGACATGAGGTAAGGGACATCTTCTCAATCTCTTTTCATTGAAGAAAATTTTGTTTTATACATGACTTTCTTTTATATGGTTTATTAACACCTTTGAATTTTTATTTCATTCAATAGGAATCTTTTTCTACAAGAAATTTTACTAATCGAAAAAAATAATGTTACTTTTTATCATAAGCGGCGACAACGACCGTTTCCGCCGCCGTGAGTATTATTGGATCTTTAGCTTCCTTAACAAGATGAAATGTTTTTTAAAATGAAAATAAATACCATATACTCTTTTACATATTTTGTTATTAAAAATGATTTTGATAATGGTTCTTTTATGTCATTTTATTTAAATGACATATTATCATTTAAATGTGTAACTGTTATCTTTCCATTATATTTGTTTTTTTTGTTACGATTATGTTATGGTTCTTGGGCATTGTTATGTATACGGGTGGATCAATGATAAAACTAGGGCGGGAGATCCCGAGATAGATCTCTAATGCATTGGGTAACATGATGGAGGTAAATTTTAATGTATCTCCTAAGAGACATAGGGAATATACTGTGATGAGCATTCCAACGTAACTCTTTATGTAGCTGTGATAGCTATAATGTATGTATGATATGGATTCCACAAGTTACCATTATGAATTTTGATTTCAATGTGTTATAAACATGATTATTTCATGTGGTATGTGATTATTCTTGGTATGTATTTAAGGAATAATGTTTTCTTTCTTTATTTTGTTACCCTTAATAAGCTTTTTATGCTCATCCCATGTTTTGAAATGTTTTTCATAGGACATAAAGATGAATAGGGTAAAAGATGGGATCAAGGAAAAGTCTTTATTTCTAACACATGGAACTAGACACTAACCTTTTTGTTAGGATTTTTTATTTTATGAAATAAATAGAAACTGATTAGAAGTGTTTACTTTGAAATTTTTGAGATTTAATGTAATAGTTATGGCCTAATTTTCTAAAACTCTAAACCTAAAAAGATTATCAATTTGAATTATCCATTTAATTCATGATTATGTAATGTTATAAGGCCATGTCCTTATATCATGAGTGTCATAAGAAAAAAATATTGAAATCACATGCACTTATTACAATTTTTGATCACTGAATCATCATTATTTCTTGACTTGTGGAGAAATAATAAATTAATGTATATAATATTGAGGAAACACTTCTCCCCTACACTATAAATACCACCCCTCAGTCCCTCGTTACTTAACACCCCTCAATCATCAATAATTTTCAATATTTTGCCCAAATATCATCACTAGACCCTCCCCCACGTCCATAATCTCTTGGTCTGATGAAAAGACCAAAACATCTTCCCTATTGAGGATCTCAAAGAAGATAATCTAATGAGGTAAATTTGTCTTCCGAATTATTTTATTTTCTTTCATGTTATTTCCTCATCTATTTTCTTTCCTTACCTCCCTCCACCCAAATGATACGATAACTCCAGTAACATATATGTACTATAATTCTATAATTCTAATGTGATATTTTAGAGTAACATCTCCTACACCATCCTTTTATTCTATAAATGAAAACAACGTCTCAGTTGTGATGATTTATCACATTCAAGGAAGATATGTTTTTAATTTTAATTTCCATAAAATATAGTAGTTGTTAAACCATTTAATGGGTTGAACCGAATCATAATATATGTATTTAATATTATTTATCATTATGGAATCCTTATACCATCATTATATAAACTAATTATAAAAACAAGGTCATTATGAGCAAAACCCTAAAATTAACCCAAGCGTTTAACAGTAAATTTATATCTAATGATTCATCCTCATGGTATAAAAAAAATTAAACAATTCTACCTCAATATGTCAATAATATTATTTATTATAAATTGTGTTTGTTATCAACATTTTCAAAAAAAAATTATCAATGAATACAATTGAACCATTCATGAAAAGAAAGAAAATTAAAAAATCCCAAACAATGAACATAACTCTTTACATCATCCAAATTCCCATGAAGGAACATATTACAGACATAATGAAAAAAATCTACTTATAAAAGGTTCTAGAAGTTTTAATTAATGAATATAATTTTATTATACATGTCATTAATGTGAAGAAAACATTCGGATATGAGGTAAGGGAAAATTCTCGAACCCATCTCTCTTTCTTTGGATTTTCCCTCTTCAACCCATTTTCAGTATAGATATACTATAAAAATTATTTATTCATCATTATATTAAATTTTATGGGATATAAAAGTTAACAAATTGAATTTATAAACATCCAATTTTTTTCCAAAAAACTCTTCTTTAAAATAATCACACCATTTTTACATATCGAATATTGTTTCACTCTTCACTCAAGGTTAATGGTTCTATGTTAATAATGAAATTCCATCATTATTTTGGGAACCAAATTTTTATTAATTTTTGATTTATTATGTGAAACCCATTTCATTCTAAGGGTTGTATTATGTACATGTTTTACATATTTTCAATGTGGTGGGCATGATAATGTAAATGTTATGATGAGATGGGTGTGCTCAAAATTATATAGTGAAATATGAATGTTTGAATTTGACGGGTGCACTAGGAATTATATAGAACTCTAATTAATTGGATAAAGTGATGAATCACATTAGTCAAAGTGAAATTATGTGTGAACATGATGATATTTTTTTTCACAACTACGTGTGGTAGCTAACCTCTAAGACATGATGTTTCGTTTTATATACACTGTAACATTCTAAGTCATTTATCAATGCTTCTTCTCATGATTATGATCATATTAATATGTTATGATGATGATTATTATTCTCATCCCATGTTATCTTGTTTCATGTTATTATCTATCATCAGAGGGGGATTTTAGCTCACACCTTTTTTATCTCTATCCTGATGTGACAACATGAACTATGGAGAAGTCAAGATCCAATAAAGATATAGAGAAGAAGGAATTAAATGAATTTTTTGGGTTGAAAATGTTATGTATGGTTCTTGTTTACCCAAGACACTAAACCATTTGATCCTCTTTGGAGAATTTGGTTATGTTGTTCACAATAAAATGATGTAAAATTAATGTAAGAAAAGCAGGGTCGTTATAGTTGGTATCAGATACAAGGATTAGTTGATTTGTGAATTTGGATTAGTGAACCCTGGAGAAAACCTCTAGTATGAATCAATGTAAAAAAATACACACTAGAAGGTTTTTCAAAAAAAAAAGGAACCCATAATATATTCCTTTAGTGTAAATTGAACAAATAAATATGTTATTATTTCTGGACTTGTTGACATAAGTTTTGTACCAAACTTTTCTATTTTAGAAAATCATAGAACCAGGAGAAATCAAGCAAACAACCCATGTGATGGATAATTAAATGATTTCTCGAATGACATCCCCAATGCTTTAGGAGGTGGAGTTCAAAACAACATAGTGATTCTTACCCAACTATCTCATGTTATTAATAACAACATAAATAATGAATAACGTCCTCCTTCCCCAAAGAGGTTGGAACTAGCTATCGAGAATTTGATGAGGGAAATACCACTGATGCATAGTTGAACTTTTGTCCCAATAGTTACGAAACAGTGGGCCTACTCAATGGATAATATATTTTATATGATTTATTGTTCTAATATGGAGATGGTGACACTATCCATTTACCTTCTATATGGAGAGGTCGGTCATTTGTGGGATTTTATTAAGAACTCTAATCCAAGATATAAAATTGAAGAGATATAATTGGAAGACATTAATATCAGTTTTCCTAATTTGTATTTCTCACAAACTCATCGTACAAAGATAGAGAGATAATTCATAGAGCTAAAGAATGAATAATGTAAATATATCATGACCTATGAAGCTAATTTCAAAAGGATTTCGAGTTACTATTTGGGTTTTGTTTTCAATAATGATATCAAAATTGATTGATTATCTAGTGGATTACAACCACACTATTGAAAGGATCTGGTAGTTTGAGATTTTTGGTGTTATGAAGAAGATGTTTGGTGT
Source organism: Viscum album (assembly GCA_963277665.1). Classification (NCBI taxonomy): domain Eukaryota; kingdom Viridiplantae; phylum Streptophyta; class Magnoliopsida; order Santalales; family Viscaceae; genus Viscum; species Viscum album. The sequence goes on from OY728129.1 coordinate 480,595,230, forward strand.
GGCCTTAATATGGAGATGGAGTTTGGAGATTGGTCTGATGGATCTGGTGATAATAAAAAAAGATGATGTTTCAAACCAGAGGATCTAATGATAAAGGTGGGAAGAAAACTCAACAACCCACATGCCAAAAACATGGGAAGATACATCACAAGAACTACCTCAAAGGTACTGAGAAATGCATGATGTGTGGAAAATAATGCGATTTTTCTCATGAGTATCAAAAATACATGAGAAGGAAGAAGAATGTAGTGGATGAAATGTTAACACCACCCATGGTCCAATGCTGCTACTGTAGGGATAATGGGAACTATGTAAGCCAATGCAATAAACTATGAGTCATGGAGGGTAATCAGAAACATCAATAACCAAATACAAAGGAACAAGGGAAGGTTTATGTCATCACTTTTTAATAAGAAGAGAAAGACAATGAAGACATAAAAGGTGAACTTCTTATACACTCAATAATGTAAAATGTATTATTTGATTATGGTTCTACGCATTCCTTTAGACCTTTCAAGTTTTCTATAATAATAGAACCTAAGACAAGAAACCTTGAAGTAGATATATCATTAAAAACACCATGTTGTTTAATCATTACAACTCGAGTGTTTACTCTTCCCCTATTATCGTATGTGGAAATATTCTTCCAGCGAATTTCATAATACTTCAATTGGTGATATTTGACAATATAATGCGAGTGGATTAGATATCATTATATAAAGAACATATGATCATTCTATAAAATGAAATATCATTTCATATTCAGAATAATCCCATGATCCTATAAAAAAGAAAGGAAGATAAAAAATATTCTTTGAAAAAACCATCAGTGTTGTGGGTGTTGATTATATATAAAGTGGAATACCTTTCTCAAACGGTTGATTCAAAGGATAGTGTCAAACTAGGGGAAATTCCCATCATGAGGGAATATGATGATGTATTTCCTAAAGAGTTACCTGGACTTCCAATAGACCGAGATGTAGATTTCTCTATATAACTCATACCTGGAGCTACTACTATGTCAAAGTGTCTCTGTAGGGTGGATCCTATCAAACTAGAGGAGATAAATATACATATTCAAGAGAATTTGGAAAAAGGGTTCATATGCCCTAGTGCATCACCTTAGGTTTCACTATTTCTCCTTGTGAAGAATAAGGATGGAACAATGCAGCTATGTATCAATTATTGGGAACTCAACAATATCACCATAAATTAAAAGTTTCTTTTTCCAAGGATTAGTGACTTGTTCAATCAGTTAAGAGAAGATGAATACTTATCAAATGTGGATATTTATTCTGGATATCATTAGATTAAGGTGAAGAAGGTTGATATTCATGAGACATCCTTTTGTACAAGGTACATGCACTATGAGTTTCGATTGATACCCTTCATACTTACTAATTCCCCTTCATTATCTGTTGATTTGATGAATATAGTCATTTTAAATTATCATGAAATTTTTTTAGTGGTTATCAAAGATATTCTCATCAACTCCAAGAGAAATGAGGAACATAAATAACATCTAAGGATTATGTTGGGGACTCTGGAAAAGGATTAGTTGTAAATCATGTTCAGAAAGTGAGACTTTTGGATGAAGAAAGTCAGGTTCTTATGATATGTGATCATAAGTGAATGAATTTATGTGGATCCTTGAAAAACAAAGGAAATTGGCTCAGACCTACTAGGGTCATAGAAATCTGTAGTCTTCTAAGATTAGCTAGGTACTACCCTCTTTTTTAAAAGACATTTCTCATGATTTTCAAGCCCGCTAACTGTGATAACATGGAAAGGGGAAAAGTTTGTTTGGACGGAAGAATGTGAGGGAAGCTTCAAGGAGCTAAAGAGAAGGTTGATCACTACACCTGTACTCACATTACTAAAAAGTGTAGAATGTTTTGAGATATAAAATGATGCTTCAATTAAAGGCTTGGGGTGTGTACTCATGAAAAAGGATAATGTGATAGCCTACACATCACAGTAGTTGATGATCAATGAGTATAACTACTCGATGCATGATCTAGACCAGACAAAAACGATTATTTCCAAGAAAATATAGCACCAGAACCATTATGGTGAGAAGTGTAACGTATACACTGACCAAAAGAGAATAAATTATATACTCTCACCAAAGGACCACAACATGAATCAAATTATATGGTTAGATCTAATCAATGAATACAATTTCTCTATTCACTATGTGCCTCTAAAGGAAAAATATGTAGCTGATGCTCTAAGAAGAATGGATCCTGATACTCTATCCATGTTATGGATTAAGAAATACCCTATATTCCTGTATATGAAATGGATGGATTTGGAAATCATAAGGGAAGGGGATACATACTACCTTTCCCAAATTATTTGGCAACCATCTATCCAATAGTATATAAAAGAGGAACAAAAAGATGATATAGAGTTACCAAAGAAGGTGAATGTAGTAAAGGAAGGGAATTTACAAATGTTCTATATTGACAATGATGGTGTGTTCGGTTTGGAATATGGATATGTTTTTGCCTTTATCACCCTAGATAATGAATGATCTATTGGAAAATTCACATTTCTCAAGATTATCTATCCATCCTGGTAGCACCACGATGTTCCTAGATATTTGAGAACACTTCTGGTGGGATAAATAGAAGGAGATTTGGAAGTATATCTCAAGGTACATGGTATGTAATCATGTCAAAGCAGAGTGAAAAAATTCCAAAGGGATGATAAAACTATTATCTATACCCATGGGGAAATGGGAGAATGTCTTTATGGACTTTTTCACTGGTCTCCTAGAGACATCAAAGGGTAAAATGTGATATGGTTTATGGTTGACCGACTCAATAGGACTTTCCATTTTAATACAATTTAGAAAGATCTATCTCTTGAACATCTTGCAATGATTTATATGATGGTATTGGTGAGACTACATGGTGTTCCACTCTTAATTGTCTCTGATCATGATCCATTATTCAGATATTAATTATTGAAGAGTCTTCAACAAGCTTTGAGTATTTAATTAAATTTCACCATGACCTGTATAAGATCCTACTGTTTATAATTAAACGGTGGATGGGACCAGCATATTCCATTGGTTGAGTTATCATAAAACAAAATCATCCACGTGAGTGTTTAGATGGCTCCATATGTTGCTCGATATGGAAAGAAATGTTGAAATACAACCTATTAAGATGAAGTTGGTGAATTAATGTAACTTGGGATAGATCTTGTGCAAGAGATGACTGATAATGTTCAAGTCATACAGAAACATATCAAAGCGGCCCTTAATTGGAAATAGAAATATGTTGAAAACTGTTGAAGGGATATGGTGTTCTATATTGGAGATAAAGTCATCGTTAAAATATCACTATGGAAGTTATTTTTTCGGTTTGGAAAGACAGTTAATCAAATCCCAAGGTATAGTTCCCCCTTTTAGATTCTTGATCGACAAAGAGTTGTGGCCTGTTGGTTTGAAAACCACTTATTATGAATCATGTTCATGATGTGTTTCAAGTGTCACTCTCTAGGAAGTACATACCATATCCCTCACATGTGGTGAACTCTGATGTGGTATAGCTAGAAGATGATATCTCTTATGAGGAGGAGCGAGTAATGATTCTGGACTGAATAGATACAGTTCTATGCAATAAGACAACCTAGCTTGACAATGTGTTTTGGAGGAACCATAAGTATGAGGATTTGAACTGGAAACCAGTGGATGTGATAAAGGAGAATTACCCTAACCTATTTATGTAAAATGAAATTTCAAGGCTGAAATTTTAAACAGGGGAAGAATGTAACGTCCCAAACTCTTATCAATACAATCTATCCCTTAATGTAGTAATGTAATAATCAATCACATTATTAAACACAATTACACATCATGATTTGATGAATAACTATGTGACCTTAAGACATAAATTTTCCACTTCTGTGTTTTTAATTTCAAAAATATGACATATACGATTGCAATCAGTAATATGTTTGGAGTCTGATATGACAAACATAATTTTTAGTGATAAAAAACATACCCTTATGAATTGTAACATTACTATTATGAATATTAAATCATTTAAAATAATAGTAACCTCACCTATGAATTATAAAATAATATTGAGGCATATTATAATTGATAATATGACCATAGAGAATGTATTGTTATTTTTGTAAGTGTTAAATAAATAATTATAAATAATTAATTAATATAAATTAAAATTTGTTTTCCTAAAATGTGTTTATAAATTAACAATTCTATGACTTATGGTTGTATGATAATATTATAAGACCTTGTGTAATTTTTTATATCATAATCCAACCATTTGTAATTTTAAAATTTGTATTTTTCAAGTAAATTATGGGATTAAAAATATTAAATTAATAAAATTTAGAAACTTATTTTCATAAAATGGAGTTCATTTATATATTATACATTTTGAGAAACAATTAGGGTGAATTTATGGGATTGTTTTCGAAATACATTAAATTTTGTGAATAGTAAAATACATTAATTTTTCGTGAAAATACATTATTATTTAAATACAATATTTCTGACATCATAAGGTTTGTAAGAACCCAAATCATGAAATCTAATTCACTTAATACAATTATTTATCATATAGTCGTCACTATATCTTATCTTTTGGAGAGATAATAAATTAATGAATATATTATAGAGGAAACCCCTCTCCCCTCCACTATAAATACCACCAATCACACCCCCATTACTTTTCACCTCTCCAGCTACAGGCCTTGTCAAAATTCTTCCCAAATCTCTCCCTTATCCCCTAACCACATCCATTATCCCTTTGTCTGATAAAAAGGGAAACACATCCTCCCTAAAGAGGCTCTAAAAGGATATAATCTCAATAGTTAAATTACTCTTTTTGATTCATTTATTTTATTTCATGATCCTTTAATTTATTTTTTATTTACTCATCTAACATCACCAAAATGTTATGATAACTCCTGTAACATACATGAAATGGAATTATATTTTGATAATAGAAGTTTTTAGTATAGTCTCTTCTTCCTCCTCCTTTAATACAGTGAATGAAAACACTGTTCGAGATGTGTAGATTTCTCACATTCAAGGGAGGTAGGTATTCAATTTGAATTACCTACATCAAGAATAGTCATGAAACCATTTTAAAGGTCGAACCAGATCATAATATATTTATTTTATATTATATAACACTCTGTAATCCTTATACATTCATGATATAAAATAATTACACAAACATGTTCACTGTGAGAAAACCCGCCAAATTAATCCAACATTTATCATTAAAATTATATCTAATGGTTCTTCCTCATGGTACATAAAAAATACATCATTTTATATCTTTAATGTAACTTATATTCTTTATTAACAATTATGGTTGTCATTATCTTTTATAGAAACTCTCATCCATGAATACAAGTGAATCGTTCATGAAAACAAAGAAAATGAACACTCACAAACAATGAAATTAAGCACAATAAATCATCCAAAGAACCATGAAGAAATATAATGAAGACATAATGAATAAAATATATGTATAAAATTTTCTTTAATTTCTAATTAATTAATGTAATGTTGTTATAAAATACATTAAATTGAAAAAAGCTTTTAGATATGAGGTAAGGGAAAATTCTCAAACCCAACTATTTTTCTTTGGGGTTTCCCTCCTGAACTCAGTTTCAATATGGATATGCCATAAAAATCATTTCTTGATAATAATATTACATTTTTTGGGATATATATTATCTCTAATTGAGTTCTTGTTATACACAATGTTTTCTAAAAATACACTTCATCCAAATAAACACACCATTTTTTATTTCTCAAAGATCATTTATCTCTTAACTCAAGGATAATGGTTCTATGTCAAGAATGTTATTCCCTTTTAATGTTTGGAAGAAAATGGTATTTAATTTATGATTTATGATGTGAAAACCATTACATTATTTGGGTTATTTTATGTTTAATTTCAACATATTTTCAATGTGGCATGCATGATAATGTAATTGTTACGAAGAGACAGGTGTGCACAGAATTATATAGAACAATATAAATGTTTGAAGTAGATGGGTGAACCTAGAATTATATATAAATAAAATTAATTGGGTAAATTTATGAATCAAATGATTTATATTTATTTGATGTGTGAACATGATTTTATTTTTGTTCACAACTATGTGTGGTAGAAAACCACAGACATGATGTTTCATTTTTATGCATTACACCATTCCAAGACTTTTATTAATGATTCATCTCATGATTATGATCCTATGACTATGATATGATGATAATTATTTTTCTAATCCCATGTTATGTTGTTTCATGTTTTTATCAATCCTTTTACTAGGCTTTTATGTAACCCCTTTTTGATGTACATCCCTAGGTGACTACATGCACTAAGTAAAAGTCAATATCCAATTAAAAGCTAGAGAAGAAGGAATTAAATAAATTTATTTGGTTGTAAATTCTATGTATGTTCATAGTTTTCCTAATAAGATAAACCTTTGGATCCTCTATGTTTAATGTTTTAATGTTTTTATCCCTAAAATCATTTAAAAGTAATGCGAAAAAATAAGGGTCTCTATAATCTATAAATTAGAGTCTTTAACAGTTATAATGAAGTTTTCTAATGCAATTTCAAAGTGGAGATGGTAATTGAATAATGGTGTGATAGATATAAAGATATGAAATAGATGTTTGACATTAAATTTGAATGATCTAATGAAAAATGTTCAATTAAAACTCAATCACTCACATGTCAATATGAGGGAAGAAGTGTCATGGGAATTGCCACAAATGCATTGAAAAATTCATCAAGTGTGGAAGATAAGGCCACTAAGATCATTAATGTTCAATATACATTAATAATATTTCCAATATTATAGAGGATAATAGAGGAGGACCCATGGTTCAATGCTTCAACACTAAGGATAAAGGGATTCATGGAATCCAATGCCCTAAACGTCAATATCTTGAGGGTAATCAACATCGAAAACCACATAATCCAAAAGAACATGGAATATATTATTCCATAACAACAATAGATGTGGATCATAATAATTATATGGTGATAGGTATTATTTTTATATATTCATGAATAGTGAATTTACTCTTTAATTATTTTCCTATGCATTAATTTATATATTGAATGTTTATTATAACTATTCAAACACCACCTCAAAATACTGAGGATGAGCAATATATGAAAATAGAAAATGGGTATATTATTGAATATAATTTATGTAACACCTCCCTATATAATTTTTATTGACTTAACCTCCCATCAAATATTGTCATACTAACTATGGTGGAGTTTGATGCTATATTGGGACTAGATTGGATATCTTTATACAGATCCAACATAAATTGTTAGGAAAGTGAGATCACTCTTAACATCATGAAGTATCTTCCAATTCTATACATGTGTTTGATAATGATCAATATATTTTAGAATAATTTTTATAATTGTGGAAATTATTGACTTATGAGAAATCATATCTAGCTCAAATGATTGTCATAAAGGAGATAATTATGCTTGAAGACATGTAATATTTGAGGGATAACAGTGATGTGTTCCCTAAAGAATAGTCAAGTATTCCACATGACTAAGAGGTTTATTTCTCAATTGAACTTATTCCTAGATCACTTAATATATCAATTAAACCTTTTTGAATTTACACTATTTAGTTTGTAGAACATAAGAAGTTATTATAGGGGAATCTATACAAGGGTTATATACACTCGGGTGCTTCACTATGAGGTGTGTCAGTCCTATTAATCAAAATGAAGGATCTGTCAATGATCCTATGCATGGATTATCATAACCTCAAAAAATCACAATAAATAATAAATATCCCCCACGCTGGATATAAAATTTTATTACAAGATACATAGGGACATCTAAAGGTGGACCTCCGATCAAGATATCAATAATTAAAGGCTATAAAGGGAGATATTAGCAAGACTACCTTTCAAACATGGTATGAACATTATGAGTTAATAGGGATGGCTTTAGAAATATATCAGGAAATAATAATATTAATGGACTTAATAAATAGATTCGTTAGATATTACCTCAAAATATTTGTGGTTTTATTTACTAATGATATTCTAATATACCCTAAGAGAAAATATTAACAAGAGTAGAATTTTAGTACTATGTTAAAGAACATGAGAAGGTATATGTTATTTGAAAAATTATAGGAAATGGTTGTTCTGGATGGAGGAAGTGTCATTCATGGGGCATGTTCTCACCAGTATAGAATTTTTGTAGATCCTTCCATGATAAAGGAAATCAATGAGTGTCTCCACCATCATCTATAATAGAGATCCATATTTTCTTTGGTCTATCTTATTGTTATCATATTTTTTTAAGGACATTATCATGATTTTCAATCCCATGAACCATGAATACTCGAAAGGAAGAAAATATCTTCTTGATCGGTGAATGTGGATAAAACATCAATGATTTGAAAAAAAGTATTATCACTAAACTAGTAATCAATATTCTAAGAGGTGTGACACTATTTGAGGTATACAATGATTAATTAAATAAAATATAAGGTGGTGTACTAATGAAAAAAGAATACATGATATCCTATGCCTAAAGGAAGTGGAAATTTAATGTTAAAAAAATCCTATAAATAATACAGAGATGAAATTTCTGATCTTCACAATTGATGTATGTATACATTATTTTTATGGGGAGAAGTGAAATATATATAATAATAATAAGATAATTAAATATATATTCCAAGAGAATGTGATTAATATATTCAAATTAAGATGGTTAGAGATCATTATTTATTAAAACTACTCCATCCACATCCTTTTAATTAAAGAAAAATAAATTGGAAGATTATCTAAGTAAAATGATCCTAAAACACTATCAATTATGAGAATTAAGAAGTATATGATCTTATTAAAATTGAAAAGGATGGAAATAGGAATAATTATTTACGGAACATCACTAATCCATTCTTAAATGATTTCTCAACAATACCTTATGGTGAATATAAATTATTCTCAAATAAATGATGTGGAAATTTAGACAAGGAAAAATCTATAATAAAAAAGAAATCCCTGGAGATTAGAAATGATGAGGAAGGAGTCATAAGGTTTGGGTCACAAATATTTGTATTATTCAATATAGATATATGGAAAGAGCTTATGAGTGATGCACATATCTCAACATTCTATATTTCCCCAAGAAGCACAAATATGCATCGGGATCTTCATGAGAATATTTGTGGGAAAATATGAAAAATGAGATCACTCAATATACTTCAATGTGCCTCATATTTCAAAACGTTACAGATGAAAGGAGAAATAAAATTTGGTGATCCATCCATTGACCATACCAACATATAAATTGAAAAACAATTCCATGGACTTTATCATTGGAAATCATATAAATCATGAGGAAACATTATATATGTGTTATTTTGGATCGTCTAATAATGACATCTCATATTATTGGAAATTTAGAGGACTTTTCACAAGATCATCTTGAATTGATATAAATCAGAGAAGCTGTAAGGCTGCACGGAGTACCACAATCGATTGAATCTGATCTAGATATGAGATTCACCTCAATGATTTAGAAAACTATCTAAAATAATCTAAGAACTATGATAAACTTCATTTTTTCCTATCATAATAAAAATTATATCCAATTAGAATGGAGTCTTCACACATTATAAGACACGTTCAGTGAATTTTCGATGGACTTCAAATGAGGATGGGACCAAAATCTGCCTCTATATGAGTTCATATACAATAACGATTTCTACTCAGGCATCCAGATAGATTTGTATAAAGCTCTTTATGGGAACAGATACATAAAATGAACATGTTGGGATGAAGCTGGTGAATATAAGCTGCTAGGTCTTGAAATGGTTAATGATATAGTTGAAATGGTGAAAACCATGTAGCCACACATCAAGGAATCCAAAAGATTACTGATGTTGGATGAAGACAATTGTCGGTGAGAACTAGAGTTTGAGTTTGTAGAAATAATATATCTATTCTAATCCCCATGTAAGAGGATCATGAGATTTGAGATGAAGGGTAAGCTTAATCCCAAGTATATTTTCCCTTAGGGATTCTCGATAGTGTCAAAGTGGTGGAATATTGACTAGAAATTCAACCGACCATGTCTCTAGAAAATTATGCATTCAATGTGTCCCTCTTGAGGAACTAAATACTAGATCCCTAATATGTTTGGAATCTAGATGTCGTATAGTCAGAAAATGATCCCTCTTATGACGAGAAACCTGTCAAGATCATAAACTATAGAGATAAGTTTATATGAAACAATATTACTCACATGGTCAAAGTAATGTGGATGAACCATTATTAAAAAGAAGAATCATGGGAAATAGAGGAAGAAATGATGGAGAAATACCCTGTAACACCCCAAGCATCTACGGTACGCTTCTCTTTGAATAATGTGATAGCGTGTGTTGTACGCAACACCGAGTTCTAACACACCATAACTAATCAAACTAGCCGTTATGAATAGTAATACCTACTTTTTGAAATTATATATATTTTACATTTCAAAATGGACTTTATTTTTATATTCGGAATATCAAATTTAGCCTAAGGTGAAATTTTGGTACTTTTTGGATAACTTTAATATTTTGATGAATAGTGAAAATTACTAAATTTTAATTTAAAACAACTTTTTTATTCAAAATAATTAATAGTGATAAATTATAAATTTGAGCAGTTTTAAAGTATATTTAGAATATATTTTTATCATTTAATACAATGTGGGTCATTGGACATAATTTCTCTATTAAACGAAACATAAACAAGTATCAATCTTTTGATAGTTATTATATCTTAAAAACACGCTTTTTGTTTTGACAACAGGAAATAATTTTAATTTAATTTCTGCCACTTCTGTGTTTTGTATTTGGAAAAATGGATTCCATATTGGGAATCCGGATGTTCAAATTCTGTAAATAGGTAACTTTTATTTTTAGACATTTTGAATAATTATTTCGGTAAATATTTTATTTACCATGGTTAAAGGGTAAATCCAGTAAATAAGGCTTAAAAAATAATATTATAATAATAACAAATTACCCTAAAACGTGTCCTAACCTTATTTGTTGAAACATGTTCGACCATAGGTATATTTGGATCAATTTTGGGACCCCATGGTGCCACTTGTAAGTGATAGGGACACTTTATTTTAATTAAGTTAAAATGAATACAAAAATAACCCAAGCATATATCTTTTAGAACAACAATTTTTAGATAGGGTTATATATGTTGGATTTTCGACTATAAATATTAATTGGAAAGCTGAAAATATTTCCTACATAATTATAATTTATTTATTATTTTTAGACATTAAATAATTTAATTTATGTATGACACAATGATGATGCAGTAATTACCATAATATTGAAAAATTAAAATAATTGACATTATAAATACCAAAATAAATATAATTTGAGACTTTTAATGAATTAAACTAATTTTATAGGATAATATGACATATTAGGATTGAGTTAATGGCCTTTTTTATAAGCAAAAATTCTTTTTTTGAGTTTTACAAAAATCAACTATTGAATAGTCTAAAAATTGACATAAAATAGTTTTTAAAACAAATATTATATTATTAATTGATATTAAATTCCTAAAAATCTACGGTTCGGCCAAGAGACTTATATCATGATAGGTGTATCATTAATGGACCACATGGGGGTCTCTTGAATGTATATAGTAAGTTTATTAACCATATAATATAAAACTACAAAGAGACATTGTAAAAGTGAAACTAATTAACTAAGAGTTAATACTTAATGACAAGGTTAATATAGTAACCCAAACCTGTCTAAATTATATTTTTTGAGTGGTTTTCGACCTATACCCACCTTAAACTTTAAATAATACACTTTGGATCCATCAGATACCGAATATGAATTTATTATAAATTAATATTTCTAGCTTTTCCAAAGGTCCCTCTCACCCCTCTTATAAAAAGGCACTCCCCCTTCTAATTACTTCACACCTTCAAAGCCTTTTGGTTCAGACAACCTCTGCCCATATACTCTCTCAACATCCCGCAATTAATCCTAGAGGCCTTAATTTAGTAATAAAGGCAACCTAAGAGCCCTTTTGATCAAATCAAAAGGAAGAACCCGAAGAAGAGGTAATGATTTCTCCACCCTTTTCCAAGTTCCTTTCTTCTTCCACTTCTTCCGTCTTTGTTATTACCATTCTAAAATAATAACTCCAGTATCTTATATATACTATGAGGTTATTATAGATATGGTACAACCATATTCAGTATTCTATCCATCCTTTGAATAACATGTCACCGTACGTGCGTACGTACGGCTTACCGTCTCCACGTCATGGTGTAATTGTTATTCAATAAATTATTATTTGGATGGGTATAATAATGATGTGTAACTCATGTAAATAATAAATATAACATGATAATGACTCTTTATATATGTTATGCCATCCATTTATATATTATTTTAATATCAAAAGAATGATATTGTCGCTTGTGCGTACGTACGGACTACCGTCTCCACGAACGCGATGAGATTCATTATCCATCGTATCCATTCAAGTATAATTCTCATTTGATGATTAATAATAGTATATAAGGACTTGATATCATTCTGGATATGATTAAGATACAACCTATCCATTACAAACATGGCTTATGTAACAAAACATATAAAAGAAAGCGAGTAAGTTAACACTCGAAACAACGATAATACTAAGATATTATTAACAAAGCAATGTTAAAAGATCATAAATGATACCATATTAATGTATATGATTCTTGTATAATTTAATAAAAATTATTTCACCATTCTAAAGGAGGTTAACCTACCCCACCCAATGAAAAGTACAAGGTAAGGTTTATTTCACAATCTCTTCATTATCCGAGGTTGTTTATACGTAATAATCTACTGGGATCTCTTTATCATCCACATCCATGTTTCATAAAAATGTATTTCAAAACATTTTTAATATCTAAAAGAATATGGGTTAAAGTCATTTATACCCTTGTTTGACTTTTTATAAGAGTTTTATAGAGGAATATTTTCGTCTTTTTCCAAACAAGGTGTTTTTTAACCTTTTCGATAGAATTAAGGTAAGAATGTTTTTGTAACTTATACGGTGTGTGCGTTTATTTTCCGCCGTTATAAAATCATCAAAGCTTCCCTTAAAAGTTTATGACTCTTAAATGATTTCAAAATAGAAAGTGATATTTCTCTAAAAAGAGTTTTGATTTCATCTATGTCAACATCCTTTGATGGATTTTATGCTTATTTGAAGTTGATTTATTATGATACAAAACTTCGATATTGTATTGAAGGTTTTGTGATATGTTTGACTGTGGAAGTGATATTTTTATACCATTCATAGTTTATGGTGAAAGTATTGACATTTTTTATGCTAGTTTTAATACGGATGTTTATGTTATGTTTAAACCTTTTCATATGGGAATGCAATGGAATTAATATGTGACGGGTGGAGCCCGCTATAGCTTCTCGATGCATCAGTAGGTCTCATGAGACAAACTAGTGTCTTCGCACAAGGCCTTGACGAAATCTTATTTGTAGTCTTGGAACGAGGCCTTGGCTATGTGGTTATGATAGTCTGGCATTATGCATTCCATCATTATGAAAGTGGTTATGGGTATTGCATGTGATTATTTGATTAGTAGAATATCCATGTGAATAAATAAATGGAATTATTTAATTTTATTTTTGCCATACTATGTTGAAGTTCATGTTTAAAAGGATTTTGTTTTAGTTATACATTGCCTTTAATGTTTATTCTTATTTATGAACGTTTCCGCTATATTTGTATCCTTACTGGGCATTTGAGCTCACCCATTTTCTATGTTTTATTTTTCCCAGGATGTGAAGATGTAATTTATGAATGACCTGCAGGGATAGTGTGAGGGGATAAGAGTGTGGACTATGGAGACTATGTTGTTGTAGTTTTCATTTTATGATGTAATGTAAACCTTATGAATATATCTAGTGTTTCCAAGGCTACTAAACCAATCAGTCTTTCGAGATTTGATCTTTCTTGTGATCATGCCAATGTTACGTAATAATGCACCGACTCTGGGTAACTCGGGTCAGGGCGTTATAGTTGGTATCAGAGGAGTTTTAGTACAATCCTTGGATGCTAGATTTAGGTAAACTTTAATTAGAGCACGTAGACCTAAGATGAACTTTGAGGATTAGTATAGAAGAAATTCCTAGAAGTTTGGTATTGTAGAGATTTTGTGAGTTTTCCGAGCAATACATCCCTGTCTGGATACGAGCAGGTAGAGGCGGCTCAAGAATAGATGTACCTAGGGGTAAAACACGAAAACACCACTTTTAGCTAGACTCGAATGGGAACTGGTGCACGACAACAGGCCTTGCTACACTCTTGGTTAGGACACTACCGGGGGATTTTCTTAGGATAACTCTCATTTTCGTTACAAATCATTATGAAGGGTTTATGAGTATATACTTCCTCAAAGAAGATATTTTTTATGATTATGGATTATATCCATAAATAGTTCAATTAATATTAAGTGTTTTACAAGTATGGAATTGTGTATTTTGATTCATAAACTGATCTAGTTTATGCCATTGTTTATAAATGGCGCCTAGTGGAAGAAATGGAAACCGTATCAATGCACACACTCCATGTAGGGATTTCCCACCTACGCAAGATAATTATAGTGGAGCTGGTGATGCAACCTGTGCTGATCAGCTAATCACCATACTTGGACAAATCACTCATGTTATGAATAATAACCTTACCCGTATGGACCACCCTGATCCGTAGCGTGGAGGATCAATGTTAGATCGATTCAAGAGGCAACAACCACCAATGTTCAATGGGAGTACAAATCCCTTAGTAGTTGAGCAATGGATAAATTCCCTAGAGAAAATATTTCAGGCTTTGGGGAGTAGTGAAAGGGAAAAGGTTATCATGGCAGTTTACCGACTCACTGGAGATGATGATCAATGGTGGTCATTGATTCAAAATACGAAGGAAGGTGATGAAGTATCAAATATGTAATGGAGGGAGTTCAAATATTTTTTTAAGAAAAATACATTCCTCGTGACCATTGAGCAGATATGAAAAGGAAATTTCAGAGTCTGAGACTAAAGTAGGATAAGAATGTCGCAAAGTATGAGGCTAACTTTACAAGGTTATCAAGGTATGCTGGAGATTATATACGTAACCCAAGAAGCAATATTGATCGTTTCTTTGATGGGTTATGACCAATTCTCCGTCGAGCATTAGTCTCACAATCCTTCTCGTCGTACGAAGACATTGTCTCATGTGCTATCAAGACCGAAAAGGAATTCTCTAAGTCATATGACTTTAAAGCAAATCAAGAGAAGAAGAGACCTGCTGATCAATCTAGGAATGGAAATAAGGGGAATAATGGAAAGGTTCAATATCCATCCTGTGGTAAATGTGGTAAGAAACACCCCGGTACATGTTTGAAGGGAACGAGAGTCTATTACAAGTGTGGTGAAAAAGACCACCAATCTCGTGATTGCAAGGGGAAGAAAGAAGCTACCAATGTTCAGTACTAAAATTGCAGGGAGATGGGGCATTATGCAAATGAATGTCCTAAGCATCAGGAGAACTTACCTCAGAAGAGGCCAAGGGATCAAGGCCAAGCTTATGTTATCACTACTGCTGAGGTAGAAGCTCCGAAAGACATGGTGGCAGGTAATTTAATGGTTTCCTCAAGTTTAGCAAATGAATTATTTTATTCTGGATCATCGCATTGTTTCATATCTTCCCAGTTTGCTAAGAAAATTAGATATTTACAATTTGATTTAACAAGGGAGTTGTTAGTTAAAACTCCTAAGGGAAGTATTATTGCAACAAAGTTTTGTGAATCAGTCCCCATTAGAGCACATAAATGTTCTTTATCTGCTGATCTCATCGTCATACCTATTATTGAGTTTGATATAATCCTCGGTATGGACTGGCTTTCAGACTATGATGCAAAGATTTATTATAAGAAGAATGAGGTTTCAATTCTTGATGATGATGATAAGGAACACCTTATCTTTAGAGCTGAATCGTCACCACCTAATTCTTATCTAGATCCATCCCCAGTAGCTCAACTAAATTCAATTATTGGGGAGGAAGAGAATGAAGTTACTATGGGTGAGGAATGAAATGTTCAAATAGAGGATGTACCTATTGTAAAAGAATATGTAGATGTATTTCTGGAAGATTTACCTGGACATCCTCCAGAACAAGAAGTTGAGTTTTCCATTGATTTAATTCCTGGATCAAGGCCTATATCGAAGACACCTTATAGAATGGCCACTGTAGAATTAGTTGAACTGAAGAAACAACTAGAGTAATTGAGTAATAAGGGATTTATTCACCCTAGTGTTTCTCCATGGGAGCCCCTATTTTTTTTGTTAAAAAGAAAGATGGATCTATGAGGTTATGTATCGACTACATGGAGATCAATGCTATAACAATAAAGAACAAGTATCCCCTACCTCGCATTGATGATTTATTTGACCAACTGCATGGAGCTCAATACTATTCAAAGATTGACCTTCGATCTGGATACCATCAGTTGAGTGTGAAGGAGGAAGACATTCCGAAGACAACATTTCGATCCAGGTACAGGCATTACGAGTTTACAGTAATGCCTTTTGGATTGACTAATGCACCCTATGTATTCATGGATCTGATGAATAGAGTTTTCATGGAGTATCTCGATGAATTTGTGGTGGTATTTATTGATGATATCTTGGTATACTCAAAAAGCTACGAAGAACATGAAAATTACTTGCGCATTATCTTGAAGACTCTGAGAAGACATGAATTATATGGGAAGTTTATCAAGTGTGAATTCTGGCTTCAGAAGATTTCTTTTCTTGTCCATATTGTCTCTAAAGATGCAATCTCTGTTGATCTTTCTATGACCAAGGCAATCCAAGAATGGCCAGAACCTATGAATATAACTGAGGTACGTAGTTTTATTGGTTTAGCAGGTTATTATCGACGTTTCATCCAGAATTTTTTCCGGCTGGCTAACCCATTAACGAAGCTCACGCGTAAAGGGGGTAAATTTGTTTGGAAAAAAGAGTGTGAAGAATGTTTTTAAGAACTGAAGATAAGATTAGTCAATGCTCCTATATTGACTCTACCATCGGGGAATGATGGGTTCGTTATTAATAGTGATGCATCGAAGAAAGGACTTGGTTGTGTCTTTATGGAGAATGATAGGGTTATTGCCTATGCATCATGATAGTTGAAAATTCATGAGCAGAACTATCCTACTCATGATCTTGAGTTACCAGCTGTGATTTTTTCTTTGAAGATATAGAGGCACTACCTCTATGGTGAAAAATGTGAGATTTGTACTGATCACAAGAGTTGGAAGTATATTTTCTTACAAAAAGAACTCAACATGAGGCAAAGGAGATGGATTGAATTACTCAAGGATTATGATTGTACGATACACTACCACCTAGGGAAAGCAAAAAAGGTGGCAGATTCTTTGAGCAGAAAAGATCATGGAGTTTTGAACAATATGATAATTGAAAGGGATCCAATTTTCATGGATCTAGTGAATATGGACATGGGAATAACCAGGGAAGGTGAAAAATCAATGATTTTTCAAATGGTTGCCAAATCATCTTTACTAGAAAGGATTAAGAGTTCTCAGACTGATGATGATGAATTTCAAAAGAAGATTAAAGCTGTGAATGATGGGAGATTGAGAGACTTTGTGTATGAAGATGGAATTTTGGAATTCGGGAAGAGGCTTTGTGTTCCCGATATACCTAATCTAAAAAGGGAATTGTTGGATGATGATCATAGTTCCAATTTCTCTATACACCCTGGGAGCACCAAAATGTATAGGGATTTGAAGGAACATTTTTGGTGGGACAACATGAAGAGGGAGATTGCCGATTTTTTGTCAAGATGTATGGTTTTTCAACAAGTGAAAGCCGGAAGCCAATAGCCTGGTGGAGTATTGCAACCTCTTCCCATACTGGAGTGGAAATGGGACAATATTACAGTGGACTTTGTCATGGGGCTACCAAAGACTCCTAGAAGGAACGATGTAATATGGGTTATTGTTGATCATCTTACCAAGTCAGAACATTTTCTTGCTATAAGAGAAGATCTACCAATGTAACGTCTAGAAAGACTATATATTAATGAAGATGTGAGACTTCATGGAGTACCCCTATCGATTGTTTCTGATCGTGATCCCTGGTTTACTTCAAGATTCTGGAAGAGTCTTCAGAAATCCCTGTATACTGAACTTCATTTGAGCAATGCCTACCACCCTCAGACAGATGGAAAAGCAGAACCGACTATTCAAACCTTAGAAGACATGTTGAGATATTTCTCACTTGACTTTCAGGGTATGTGGGATCAATATTTACCTGTGGTAGAATTTTCCTATAATAATAGCTTCCATTCGAGTATTCATATGGCACCATATGAAGCGTTATACAGAAAGAGATGTCGTACACCAACCTGTTGGGATGGCGTGGGTGAAAGAAAACTTGTATGTCCAGAACTGGTGGATGAAACGAAGTAAAAGGTGAAGGTAATCCAAAATCACAACAAAGAAGCTCAAAGTAGGCAGAAGAGCTATGCCGATAATCGAAGGAAGGATTTGGAATTTCAAGTCGGTGATCATGTTTTCCTGAAGGTATCTCCATCGAAGGGAGTCATACGTTTTGGTAAGAAAGGTAAATTGATTCCCAGGTACATTGGACCTTTCGAAATTTTAGAACGAATTGGGGCTGTAGCTTACCGATTGACAATGCCGCCAAGTCTCTCCAAAGTTCACGATGTGTTCCACGTATCTCTATTGAGGAAATACATGCCTGACCCAATGCATGTACTCACCTATGAGGAATTAGAACTAGAACACGATCTGTCTTATTGCGAAGAGCCCGTCAGGATTCTTGATACGAGAGAACAAGTACTGAGAAACCGGACGACGCGTCTGGTAAAAGTTTTGTGGAGAAACCATAAGATTGAAGAGGCAACGTGGGAACCCAAGGAACATATGATGAAGAACCACCCGAGTCTTTTCATGCGATAATATTCTAGAAATTTCGAGGACGAAATTATTTGAAGGAGGGGAGAATGTAACACCCCAAACTTCTACGGTACGCTTCTCTTTGAATAATGTGATAGCGTGTGTTGTACGCAACACCGAGTTCTAACACACCATAACTAATCAAACTAGCCATTATGAATAGTAATAACAACTTTTTGAAATTATATATATTTAATATTTCTAAATGGACTTCATTTTTGGATTCGGAATATCGAATTTAGCCTAAGGTGAAATTTTGGTACTTTTCGGATAACTTTAATAATTTGATAAATAGTGAAAATTACTAAATTTTAATTAAAAACAACTTTTTTAATCAAAATAATTAATAGTGATAAATTATGAATTTGAGTGGTTTTAAATTTGATTTCGAATATATTTTTACCATTTAATACAATGTTGGTCATTGGACATAATTTCGCAATTAAACCGAACATAAACAAGTATCAATCTTTTGATAGTTATTATATCTTAAAAACACGCTTTTTGTTTTGACAGTGGGATTTAATTTTAAATTAATTTCTGCCACTTCTATGTTTTGAATTTGGAAAAATGGATTCCATTTTTGGAATCAGGATGTTCAAATTGTGTAAATATGTAACTTTTATTTTTAAACATTTTGAATAATTTCTTCGTAAATATTTTATTTATCATGGTTCAAGGGTAAATCCGGTAAATAAGGGTTAAAGTAATAATATTATAATAATAACTAATTCTCTTAAAACGTGTCCTAACCTTATTGGTTGATAAATTTTAGACCATAAGCATATTTGGGTCGATTTTGGGACCCCATGGTGCCACTTGTAAGTGATAGGGACACGTTATTTTAATTAAGTTAAAATGAATACAAAAATGACAGTAGCATATATCTTTTAGAAAAACAATTTTTACATAGGGTTATATATGCTGGATTATCGACTATAAATATTAATTATAAAGCTAATAAATTTTCCTATATAATTATAATTTATTTATAATTTTTAGACATTAAATAATTTCATTTATTTATGACACAATGATGATGCAGTAATTACCATAATAGTGAAAAATTAAAATAATTGATATTATAAATACCAAAATAAATATAATTTGAGACTTTTAATAAATTAAAAAAATTTATAGGATAATATGACATATTAGGATTTATTTAATTGAATTTTTTGAATCAATCATTCTGTTATGATTTTTACAAAAATCAACTATTGAATTGTCTCAAAATTGACATACAAGAGTTGTTAAAACAAATATTATATTATTAATTGATATTAAATTCCTAAAAATATAAGGTTCGTCCAAGAGACTTATATCCTGATAGGTGTATCATTAATGGACCACATGTGGGTCTCTTTTATGTATATAGTAAGTTTATTAACCATATAATATAAAAATACAAAGAGACATTGTGAAAGTGAAACTAATTAACTAAGAGTTAATACTTAATGATAAGGTTAATATAGTAACCCAAACCTGTCTAAATTCTACTGGTTGAGTGTTTTTTGACCTATCCCCACCTTAACATTTAAATAATACACTTTGTAGCCATTAGAAACCGAATATAAATTTATTATAAATTAATATTTCAAGCTTTTCTAAAGGTGCCCTTCACCCCTCTTATAAAAAGGCACTCACCCTTCTCATTACTTCACACCTTCAAAGCCGTTTGGTTAAGCCAAACTCTGCCCAAATACTCTCTAAAATTCCCTAACATCATCCTAGAGGCCTTACTTTAGTCAGAAAGCCATCCTAAGAGCCCTTTTTGTTCAAATCAAAAGGAAGAACCCGAAGAAGAGGTAATGATTTCACCACCCTTTTCCAAGTTCCATTCTTCTTCCACTTCATCCATCTTTGGTATTACCATTCTAAAATAATAACTACAGTATATTATATATACTGTGATGTTATTATAAATATGGTACAACCATATTCATTATTCTATCCATCCTTTGAATAACATGTCACCATACGTGCGTACGTACGGCTTACCGTCTCCACGTCGTGGTGTAATTGTTATTCAATAAATTATTATTTAGATGGGTATAATAATGATGTGTAAATCATGTAAATAATAAATATAACATGATAATGATTCTTTATATATGTTATAACATCCATTTATATAATATTTTAATATCAAAAGAATGATATTGTCTCTCGTGCATACGTACGGACTACCGTCTCCACGAACGCGATGAGATTCATTCTCCATCGTATCCATTCAAATATAATTCTCAATTGATGATTAATAATAGTATCTAAAGACTTGATATCATCTTGTATATGATTAAGATACAACCTATCCTATACAAACATGGCTTATGTAACAAAACATTTAAAATAAAATGAGTAAGTTAACACCCGAAACAACGATAATACTATGATATTATTAACAAAGCAATGTTAAAAGATCATATATGATATCATATTAATTTATATGATTATTGTATAATTTAATAACAATTATTTCACCATTATACAGGAGGGTAACCTACCCCAACCAAGGAAAAGTACAAGGTAAGGGTTATTTCACAATCTCTTCATTATCTGAGGTTGTTTATATATAATAATCTAATGGGACCTCTTTATCATCCGCATCCATGTTTCTTAAAAATGTATTTCAAAAAATAATTACTATCTAAAAGAATATGGGTTAAAGTCATTTATAACCTTTTTTGACTTTTTATAATAGTTTTATAAATGAATCTCTCCGTCGTTTTCCAAAGAAGGTGCTTTTTATCCTTTTCGACAGAATTAAGGAAAGAATATTTTTTAACTTATACGGCGGGTGCGTTATTTTCCGCCGTTATAAAATCGTCGAAGCATCCCTTACAAGCTTATAAGAATATTTTCAAATAAAATGTTTTATTTTATAAATATATGACTCTTAAATGATTTCAAAATAGAAATAGATATTTCTCTAAAAAGAGTTTTGATTTCATCTATGTCAACATCCATTGATGGGTTTTGCGATTATTTGAAGATGATTTATTATGATACAAAGCTTCTATATTGTATTCAAGGTTTTCTGATATGTTTGATTGTGGATGTGCTATTTTTATACCATTCATAGTTTATGGTGAATGTATTGACATTTCGTATGCTAGTTTTAATATGGATGTTTATGTTATGTTTATACCTTTTCATACGGGAATGCATTGGACTTAATATGTGATGGGTGGAGCCCTCTATAGCTCCACGATGCATCGTTAGGTCTCATGAGACAAACTAGTGTCTTGGAAAAAGGCCTTGACAAAATCTAATTTGTAGTCTTGGCATGAGGCCCTGGCTATGTAGTTATGATAGTCTGGCATTATGCATTCCATCATTATGAAAGTGGATATTGGTATTGCATGTGATTATTCAATTACTAGAATATCTATGTAAATAAGTAAATGGAATTATTTCATTTTATTTTCCCCATACTATGTGGAAGTTCAAGTTTAAAAGTCTGTTGTTTTAGTTATACACTACCTTAAATTTTTATTCTTATTTATGAAAGTTTCCGCTATATTGTTATCCTTACTGGGCATTTGAGCTCACCCATTTTCAATGTTTTATTTTTCTCAGGATGTGAAGAAGTAATTTATGAATGACCTGCAGGGATAGTGTGAGGGGATAAGAGTGTGGACTATGGAGACTATGTTATTGAAGTTTTCATTTTATGATGTAATGTAAACCTTATGAACATATCTAGTGTTTCCAAGCCTACTAAACCAATTGATCTTTTGAGATTTGATCTTTCTTGTGATCATGACAATGTTATGTAATAATGCACCGACTCTGGGTAACTGGGGTTAGGGTGTTACATACCCTCACTCATTTATGTAAAATGAAATTTTTATGGTGAATTTTTGAAAGGGGGGAAGAATGTATTGACCCAAACATTTATAAACAAATGTATTTTCAATTCATATAATTATTTTTTAGTTTATTAAAACACATACAAAGAATGGATGGCCCTATAAAAATATTACTATAATAAATGATCAAAAAAATATGTAATATTTAATGAGAATAAGGAACTTAGCCTGATAGAATAGTTACAATACCCCTTGAATAGTTACATGACCATTAGAAATAGTATTTCAGCCAATAGAATAGTAACCTCCCATATAATATTACATATAAAATATATGTATTACTATAAGTTAAAATATGATATATTTATATCATGGTATTGGTAAATAAATGTTTTAGAAAATAATAATTAATTGTTGGTATTTTTTATAACATGAATGTTTATTTACAAGATAAAATTAATATAACGATTTAAAGCATTTTTAAAAAATATTTTGATAAATTAATATAATATTTGTAGTATTATAATACAATTTTATGACACATTAATTTATTTTTCATAGGGTTATATAATTAGTTATTATTTTAAATTTAGTACATTCCATGTAAATGATGATTTTAATTTTATATTAAATTTATCATATTTATAAAATAAATTTAATAAAATGAAGTTTATTTTGAATTCTACAAATTGAAATATTTTCAGGGTTAATTTTTGGGGTTTTTCTAGAATTGATTCATTTTGGGGGAATAACGAAATACAATAATTTATGGTGATTAACATATACATGAATATTGAGTCATATATGATGTATGGATGGTGTATGTACCATAATCTCTAAGTACCCTTCTAACAATACTATATTTTTTCCGTATAATAAAAACATATCATATTAATTACCCAAAATAATAAACTAATGAAGAATATAATAAAAAACACCACTCTACTCTCCTATAATTACCATCCTCACCACATATTCTCCTAAGACCTTATAAGAATTGAAGCATAAACAATTTCATACCAATCATATTTCATAGACCCTCCCAAACATCCAAGATCCTTTTACCTCAAAAAATACCAAATTACATTTTCCATATGATGGTTCTCAAGGTGAATAATCCAAGAGGTAAAATCCTCTTCTATTTTCATTAAATGTATTTTAATGTTATTTTATTTTCTTATTCTATACTATCCTCCTATAATCCAAGTGGAATGATAAATAAAATATCTTAAATATAATTTAATTTTGTTATGTTAGTTGAACAATCCATACTTTCACCTCTTCTCCTCATCCTTTTATTCTAAAAATTAATTCGTCATTCGTTTGGGTTTTATTGATCGCCTTTGAGGACAAGAAAAATCTTTTTTCATTACCACCTTAATAGATGGTCATAATACCATTAAAATGGTTGATAAAGATTTTAAAAATCATGTTATAATTATTTTATGATCTATTATTAACATATATAATATTAAATAATAAAATAAAAAGAATTTTTTATGATTCAAAATTGTCCCAATCTTGCCAATCATTTATCATAAACATTTTATCTATTGAATCATCCTCATATACATAAATAAAATAATATATAAGAGAAATTAAATTTATAGAAGTTCATTAATAACATATAATTTCAATTTTGGAATAATATTTCACCTTTTACATGATATTCCATACATATATACAACTTAACCGATCGTGGAAACCAAGAAAACAAACACTCATAAACAGTGAAATTTTACACTATAACTCATCAAATTGTAATATAAGAATAATCAAACAATAATGAATCAAATAAATGAATTTTAGCTTAAAAATTAACTAATTAATTAATGTAATTTTATTATCATGTATATTAATGTGAATAAATTATTCAGACATGAGTTAATGGTAATCTCGAACCCATTTTCCATTCACAGGGGTCTGCCTCCTTCGTGCCAAATATCAATATGAATGTTCTTTTTAAATTCTTCAAATATAATTTATTTATCCATTAATTTTAATTTATGGATCTTACAAGAGGGAATTAAATATATATTTTCCAAAAGGTCTCTTCCTTCTAAAATTGAATGTTTTACTTCTTTTGAGTTTGTTTCTTGTTTAGTAAAGATTGATGACTCTTATAACAAGTATGTTATTATCATTTTCTTCTGCAACCACTTGTTTTATTAATGAATGTATTATTTATTAAATTATAATGAAACCTAATTATGTTCTATGGGTTATTTTTGGTTTAATATTGAAATAAATTCTATGTGGTGTGCATGATTATGTAAATGTTATGATCTAATAGGTGCACCCATAATTATATAGCTCTTCAATTCATTAGGTAATGTTATGTATCTAATGAGATAATGTGAAATACATGTTAAAATTATGTTTTTATTATTAAAAATGATAATATATGATTATTAACATATGTTATGCATGAACATGATTATAGATTTGTTCACAAATATGTGTGGTAGTTGACCACTAAGATATAATGATTCACTTTTATTCATTGAAACATTCAATTCCTTTATGTAATTCTTCCTCTAATGACTGAGATTATGATTGCATGATTATGATTTGATAATAATGAATAATCAAACCCATTTTATATTGATTCATTTTATCATCTATCCTCTTAATGGTATTTTAGATCACCACATTCATTGATGTATATAATCATATGATTACAAATCCTAAGGATTAAATTAGGATCAATAAGAAGATATATAAAAAGGAATTAAATAATATTATTATCTTTTAAATGTTGGGTGTGGTACAAATTTTTTGAATACACACATCCTTTGGATCCTTGATTTTAACACTTGTATGTTTTTTATCTTTAAAATTATATATAATTCATGTTAGGAAAATTAGTTTCACAATATAAATTGACATATACATCATTTATTAGAACATTGATGTTTTAGATTATATGTATATCACAAGATATTTACTTTATAGTGGGAGTGGTATGTTAGTTTATATAAAACATGAGACATGGGTATTGAGAATCCATGAAGTAGACCATATGATACTTAAAGGGATTATATGACACCATGCATTGATTTAGTAATGATGATCCCTTTCAAGGATTTTTGGTTGTCTATTTTTCAACGGAATAAGACACTGAGAATAGAATTATAGGATTCATTTTTACATTTTATGGAACATTGATTAGTTGGATACCTGTACAACTACATATCATTGATTTTTCTACAATTGTAGTATAATACATTAGATTTATATATTATTGATTGTATATATCATGTTTAACACTAATTTTGAATTATATTGTAAGGTTTTAGTAATGAAGAGTATTTATCTGTGATTGTAAGCGTATAAATCCCCTTTCTCGTAATCAATCTTCTTAAGAAAGAATGAGGCACACATATGAGATATTCTACAAAATTATGAATCTTATAGATGAAAAATTATGCGATCAATGGAATATATTAGTGAATAAAAAAATTAGTTTGCATATTTATGAATGTTACAACTGTTGAAAATATAAGGTAACATTATTCCTTATTTTCACTTAGGTGAGTTTTTTCTAAGTGTCAGATAATGTTGACTGAATTGTTGAATCAATGTTGAAGTAGAAGATTATTGTGATTGAGAAGGATATTTAAGGAACAAAATTCAACCTATATAAGGATGCATATACTAATTTAAACACAAAATATTGATAACTAAATATCAAGAACATGGATTATAGATTCAATAAGTATATGAGATTTTGTTGATGTTTCAAAAATAGTCATTTCATCCGATGGGGGTGGTGAATATACCAATGGATGAAATAGTTGATGTAGTGACATCTTATAATTATAGTGATATCATCAAAAGGATGGAAAAAAATGTTGGTTGGTAGTGATTTTTATTTATTGTTTGACTACCACTATGAATAGATTATGGAAACAATTAAATGTGTTTGTTGTAAAGTTCCAAGGATCAAAAAAACTATGGGGGGGGGGTCAAATCAGTTGTTCGATTTTTATATGATTCAATAATTTTGGAAACATAACCCCTAAAACCTATTACTATTTTTATTCTTATCAAACATTAGTAAATACTTATGCATGAAAAGGTAGGAATACAAAAGAATCACACATGATTTACAATGTTCATCCTCAATGAGAGGATATACTTCCTTTCCAAAGACACTCTTATGGGTCTATGGACGTCAACTGTTATGATTAAGTAAATATAAAATTTGATAACTCCCATTAGACACCTTCTATATCCTGATAGGAAATAATAAACCAACTAATTACAGTATACAATGCTTTCATATAAAATAGTTATCCAAAGAAAATAATAATGTATTTGTTGAATCTTCTCCATAATTTCTTAGTTGGAATCCTCATTCCGATTTGGTTAGATCTGATTTTATATTCTCAAAATGCTAGATCCAATTATATCTAAATACTAAATCCAATTTTTGTAGAATGATAGATCCAATTTTCTCAAAATTTTGTTTTTTATTTTCTCAGAATGCATGATTTTATTTTCTCATAATGTTTGTTCTGATATTATCAAAATACTTCTTTTTATTTTCATAGAAAACTGGTCCAGTATCCATATAATTCTTGTTATGATTTTCTCAAAATAGTAGTTCTGATTTTCTGAGATTACTTGTTCTGATTTGATCCTAATACTGGTTGCAATTCCCTCATAATACTAGTTATGAGTTTCTCATAATACTGGTTCCGATTTTATTAGAATCTTGGATATGATTTTCATAGAATACTCGTTCCTATTTGCTCAGAATCTTATTTCAGAATTTCTCTAAATCCTGGTTCTGATTTTCTCATAATCATGGTATTGATATTCTCAAAATAATTATTCTGTTTTTTAGAATATTTTGGACATGTTTTTCTCAAAACTATCCGCGTAACTCAAACTCAAATTGAATTATCAATATATATCTTATTCAATAATATGGGAACATTCAATTTATTCTCTTAGACTCCAACATTCACATGCATGTAGAAATATGCAAATGATCTATTGATCTGACCATGTATTTAGAGTAAACTCAAAACCATAGGTAGAAAACTTCAAATCTTTCCCACTTCTATAAATCTAAAAACTCTACAAATCTCTCATATTTAAAACTTCAACATTTAATTTGTTAAACCTTCATAGATATATTCTATATTTATCCAAACATTGAATATAATGTATGACTTACAAAACATATGGATTTTTTATTTTTGTTAACATGCTTTCAGTAAATGTAGGATCTATTTTTTGGAAAAATGAGGATATATCTAATTTTTTAAATATGTTTGGTCCGATTTTCTAGAGATGTTGGATCAGAATTTTATGAAGATATTGTATCTGATCTTCTAAAGATGTTAGGTATGATTTTTTCGAGATGTTATTTTGTGATTCAAATTTTACTTAAAATATCTTCTATTTATTCAATTTCATTTATAGTGAATGTTTTCATGATTTATGAGACATTCTTGATTAGCGAAGAATCTCTTGTTTTTTATTGTAAATTAGGAAAACTTTCTAACTCCCGATATCTCAATCTTCATCTATGTACTTCTTCAGAAACAATAAGACATCTTCAAGTAGAAACTTTTATCACAACAATTTTAATTCACCTTTTCTCGGATATCATTCTTCCTAGAAAATAAGAACATTCTTCAACACAAAATTTAGATTTCAATAATTAAAAAAATTGTATAAAAAATTTAGCAGAAAGGTATGTTAATCTCCCCCTTTATATTTGTTTATAGGCCTGAGTAACAACCTTTCCAACTCTCTGAATTTTTCACAAATGTTCTTTTAAAAACAAAACATGATTTTTAGTTTTATCAAAACTTTTCCTTTCTCAAAAGAGAGTGCACTAACACCAAACTACTTGATAAAGTAATGATTTTTTAATGAATTCCATACCATACCGGTAAGAAAATGTAGTAGCCGTGTAATGATAAGATCCCCCTTAGTTTTACCTTTTTCTCTATCACCTTTCTTTTCTCCTCTCATTTTTCATTTTCTCTATCCCATTATATGATAAAAAAACCTTCGAATCATAAAATAAAGCGATGTAAAAACATATTTCAATGTAAAAATTTGTTACATTTACTCCCCCTTTTTCAACATAATCCATAAAATGGTGTGGTATATCATTAAGAGTTTTAAGAAGTCATTAAATGATGAGGAACATGAATTTTTATCCTCAATTCCACAAACCATTCATTGGGAATTTCTTTTATAAAGATACCATCGTTTTGATACTTTATTGAAATGTATTATATCAAAACGTCTCCAGAAAAAAAATTCTCTTTTATATTGTGAAACATTATATCAGGGTGTTTTTATCTTGAATGATGGATATGAATCATTGAAATTTCAATTTCACTCAGATTATTACATATTATTATCAATGATTTAGAAACTATTAATTTAAAATATTTAAGTTGAAGTTTCATCCACAAAATTTGAGTACAGTCCAGAGTAGAAGGAACATATTCAGAATCATCTCTTCACTAATTAACTTAAAAAAATTTCTTACTATGCCACCTCATGCAACATTAACCCAAAAAAATGTTTCCATTGAGTTTGAAATTATATCATTACAATCTCCATCACAATCATTATCCATATATCAAAAAAAATATCCTCTCACAATTTCATTTATATAAAAACCTAGGTGAATTTGTTCCATTTACAAATCTCCGAATTCCTTTTTTTCCAATATATGTTATTCCCTTGGATTATATTGATAAATGAAACACAAACTAGGAAAATAAACAATATTTTTACTTGAATATATAAGGTAAAAAATAATTCTTATCAGCATCCAAAAGTATTTCTGATTCACACTAATTCTGGATTCATCTTTAACCAATTTTATGCTCAATGAAATAGAAGTTGAAACTTCTTCAGATTCAGCCATTACAAACTTAATTTCCAATTCAATTGAATACTTTTCTTGAGATAATGAAATGTATTTTTCCTTTTTTTGAACATTTAATACAAATAATATTGATAATTTTCCTAATATTGACATTCCAAAATTATTCTTCATTTCATCAGTTGACTCTTCAAAAAACTATTCTTAATCCCCATTAAAAATTAAATCTTGCACATAAATCATTACAATTAATGGTATATACATCATCTTTCACATAATTGATGCAATAATATTTTCCTATATAAGTTTTAATCATCTCAAATAATTGTCGAGATTTGAATATGTTGAACCTGGAGCTATTTTCATCCCATACAAAGCTTCCTTCAATTTATAATTTTTTTTTCATCCTCATTAAGTAAGAACCCATGAGGTTTCTCAATATAAAATTTTTCCCCAATCTCACAATTAGAGAATTCTTAATTTACATCTATATAATAAACATTGTAATTCTGATGTCTAGCTATAGAAAGAAAAATTTTAGTAGTTTCCAATCATGAAATCAGAGAAAACGTTTCTTCAAAATCAACACCTTCCACATATGAATGTCCTTAACAAAAAAAGTCTTTATTTGATTATTGAATCATTTCCATGGTCATTGAATTTGTTACTATAAACATAGTTGGTTTTGATAACATGTTTGTAACTCCCCTACCCACATTACCCAGAGTTGGTGTATTATTACATAATATTGGCATTATCGTAAGAGATCAGGTATCAAACGACCGATTAGTTTAGTAGCCTTGTTAGTACTCAATAAATACATAATTTTTACATTACATTATGATGAGGGAAAAAAATTGTGGCTCTTTTTAACACACTCATATCCCTTAGCATATTCTTGCAGGTTAATCATAATATAATTCTTCACATCCTGGAAAAAAACATAAGAAAGGGGTGAGCTCGGATGATCAGTAAGGATAAAAATGTAGTATAAACTATCATAAATAAGAATAAACATATAAGAAAATGTATAAGTCAAAAAAATCCATTTAAACATAAACACATAATATTATGGATATATAAGTCAAATTATCTGATTTATATATTCAAAAGGATATTCAACTAGTTGAATAATCACATGTAATATCAATAGCTAATTTTATAATGAGACAATGCATAATGTCGGACCGCATAACCACATAGTCAAGGCCTCGTGCCTAGACTACAAATAAGATTTTGTCAAGTTCTTATTGCAAGACAATATTTTGTCCTATCAGACCAACTGATGTATTGAGGAGCTATAGTAGGCTCCACCCATCACTTACTAAGTCCAATGCATTTCTCATATGAAAACGTTGTATCATAACATAAACATTCATATTAAATCTACCATATGAAATGTTAATACATTATCTATAAAACATTAATGGTATAAAAATAACACATCCACAGTCAAACATATCACAAAACCTTCAATACAATATGGAATATTGTATCATAATAAATCGACATCAAACAAGTGTAAAATCCAATAAATAATGTTGACATAGATGAAATAAAAACTATTTGGGAGAAATATATTTTTCTATTTTGAAATATTTTAAAAGTCACATAATTATAAAATAAAACATTTATTTTGAAATTATTTTTATAATCTTTTAAGGGAAGCTTTGAAGGTGTTATAACGGTGTAAAATAGATGCACTAGCCGTATATGTTAAAAAACATTCTTACTTTAATTGTTCAAAAAGGACATAATGTTCCTTGTTTGGAAAATTACTGAAATTTTATTTTCAAAACATTTAATAGAAAGTCAAACAAGGGTTTCAATGAATTTAACCCATATTCTAGAAAATAATAATATTTTTTGAAATACATTTTTTAGAAACATTGATGTTGATGATACTGATGTCCCCATAGATACTTATGTATAAACAACCACAGCTAATAAAATGATTATAAAATTAACCCTTACCGTGAAATTTTCCTTGTTATAGTGTAATTTAACCTCACTTAATATGGTGAAATCATTGTTATTAAATTATATAATAACTACTTACATAAATTTGATATCATATAAGATCTTTAAATATTTCTTTGTTAATGATATTTTAGTAGTATCATCATTTCAGGTGTTAACTGATTCATTTTTATTTATATTTATTGTTATTTAAGTCATGTTTATGATATATATAATGTATTTGATTCATATCCTGAATGATATTAAGTTCACAAAAAAAATTTATCATAAAAAATATTTTTATTCTTGAATGGTTATGATGGGGAATGAATCTCATCGTGTTCGTGGAGATGGTGTTCCATACATATGCAGGAGCAACAATGTCATTCTATTGATGGTGAAATTGTATGTAATTAGATGTTATATCATATATAAAAACCATTAACATGTTATATTTATTATTGAAGTCAATTATACTAATTATTATACCCATCCAAATGATGAAGTATTGAATAACAAACTACACCACGACGTGGAGAGGGTAAGTTGTACGTACACACGTGTAATTACTTTGTCATTCCTAGGATGTATAGACTAATAAATACGGTTTAACCATAATTATAATAACATAACAATATGTAGAAGTTAATGGAGTTATTATTTTGGTGTGGAAACATCCAAGAAAGGGGGAGTGGAAGAAGAAAATAACTTTCAAAGAGGTGATGAAATAATTACCCCTTCTTCAGGTGAATCCTTTTGATTTGATCAAATGGGATCCATAGGTTGGATTTATAATCAATGTAAGGCCTCTAGGATGAATTTTGGGTAGATGGTAGGATATTTGAGCTGGTTTTGGTCGAGCCAAAATGTGTTGGAGGTGTGATTTTTAGAGAAGGAAAAGTACCTATTAATAAGATATGTGTGGGTCACTTTAGGAAAAGCTCGAAATATTAATTTACTATACAATCATATTCGGTATATAATGCCTCAAAAAGGATTTATTTATAAGATAAGGTGGTTCTATGTATAAAATATTTCAACCAATAGATTTTAGACATGTTTATGTCACCATACTATCCTTATCTTTTAGATTTAACTCTTAGTTAAATATTATAACTTTTACAATATATTCTTGTATTATTATAATAAATGGTTAATAAACATTCTATATAATTACCAGAGGACCACAAGTGGTTCATTATAGAAATATCTAACCCTATCTACATTCTTTCACCAACCCATATATTTTTATGAATATTATATCAATTAATAATATAGTATTTGTTTTAAAAGCTCATTTATGTCAATTTTGACACTATTTAGTATTTGGTTTTTGAGAAAGACAAAAACAAGTTGATTACTTTGAAGAAACTAAATTACATCAATAAAAACATATTATAGCGACATATAAAATTAGTGGAATTCATCAGAAGTATCAATTTATATTTATTTTGATATTTATAATATCAATTATTTTAATCTTCATTAATAAAGTAATTATTGCATCATAATTGTGTAATAAATAAATTTAATTATTTAAGGTATAAAAATTATAAATAAAATACCATTATTTCGGAAATAATTTTTTCCATCTAATGAATATTTATAGTTGAATTTATCTTAGTTGTAACACTATATTAAAAGTATTTTATTAATGAAAACATGAATTTGACACTTTTAACTCGTATTTAAATTAAATAATACTAAATGTACTAATTTAATACTACTGGATAAAATATGATAATATTTTATTACTATGGTTGCTTTTTGTTGAGTAACACATATCCAATAGAATTAGGACATGTGTTATGGTAATTAAAATATCATTTTTACCTTTAATTACCCTATCTACTTTTAACTATGGAAAAATAAAATTTAAAAGTAACTAGTCACCAAAAAAAATTATATCCTATTGAACCACATTTTGCTTGATAATTTCATCCAGGCCTCTCATATTTTGATATTCAATTCATTAATGTGGTAAAATTACATTTTATTCAAATTTTCAAATATGCCTAGAAGGTGGGTTAAAGAGGTTAAAATGATCAATAAAATTTTATACATATAATTTTATTATAAAACAACTCTAATGAATTACATTGAATATATATTGGTATTATATATATATTTTGACCTAAAATAAATATAAATAAAATAAATAACTATTTAAATAAAAACTAGGTTTTAAACAATAAATCAGTGTTTTTTTACTATTCATTAAAAATTGAATGTTTTTAGAAAAAATACCAAAAAATCACCCTAAGCTAATCTTGATATTCCAAATCAAAAACTGATGTCTGTTTTAAAAAATAAAATTTAAAAAATTTAAAAAATTGGGTATTACTATTCATAACATTTAGTTTGATTGGTCATGGTGTGCTGGAACACGATGTTGCATACAACGCAAGCTATTACACTATTCAAAGAGAAATGAACTGTGGAAGCATTGGGTGTTACATTCATCCCTCCTTAAAATAATTTCATCCTCGAAATTTATAAAATACTCATGTATAAAAAGAATCATGTGGTTTTTCATCATATGTTCCTTGGCTTCCCACATCACCTCTTCCATCATATGGTCTGTCCATAGAACATTTACCAGATGGGTCATACGGTTTCTCAACACTTGTAACACCCCGAACCCAGAATACCAATCCAATGCATTGATTTAATAAATTGGAATGATTATAAGGAATCATGTTCCAAAATACCGATCCGTTTAGCAGTCTTGGAAAATATGTTATATACATGAATGTTACAACACTCATTAGAAAATAAAAAAACATAAATGGTCCTTTGATAATTCCATTAATCCCCTAGCTTAGCACTGCTTACCAGTCATAATACACTACTTGGAATCCGAGGAATATTAAAGCATAGAAAGGGGTGAGCTCAGATGCTTAGTAAGGATAAAAATATAGTAGAAACATTCATAAATAAGCATAAACATTTAAGGCAATGTATAAGACTAAAAAAGCCATTTAAATTTAAATATTGGCATACTATGGAAAAGATACAATAAAATCATGCCATTTACTTATTCATAGTGATATTCTACTAGTCGAATAATTACATGCAATATAAATAGCCACTTTCATAATGATGGAATGCATAATGTAAGACTTTATAACCACATTGACAAGGCCTTATGCCTATACTACAAATAAGATCTTGTCAAGGCCTTGTGCCAAGAAACTAGTTTGTCTCAACAGAACTACAGATGCATCAATGAGCTACAGCGGACTCCACCCATCACTTTCTTAGTTCAATGCATTCCTCATATGAAATTCATTAAACATAACATAAACATTCATATTAAAACTAGCATACGAAATGTCAATACTTTTTCTATAAACCATGAATGGTATAAAAATAATACATCCATAGTCAAACATATCAAAAAACCTTAAATACAATATGAATGATTTGTATCATCAAAAATCAACCTCAAACATGTTTAAAATCCATCAAAGGATGTAGGCATAGATGATAATGATTTGTAAAACTCTTTGAGAGAAATATCACTTTTTCATGAAAACATTTAAAAGTCACACAATTTATAAAGGAAGACGTTTAAAGAAATTTGAGAATCAAATCATCCCATACCACTTTGATAACTTTGAATGGAATTAACATTTGAAAAAAAATCATGACCATATAAATAAATTCATAAAAACCATTTTGAAAACATAAACATTAATTAGAATGATTGAGAATAATAAATATTTAAAACATTTAAAATGATGTTTTTGTAAAAGAGTACCTTAGATATAATTCCTTTGAAAAATCTTCTATGAAACATTGACATGGGTAATAAATCTGTCCCAGTAAAATCTTACCCATTAACAATCTCATATAATAATGAGATTGAAAAATTGTCACTTACCAAGCGTTTTCTTTTTGTCGAGGGTACGTTTAACCTCTTGAATAAAGATCGTAGTATGTTATTAAATTATAATAGAACCATATTAATATTTTTTATATCATACATGATTCATTTATGTCTTTATACTACCCATTTAATAATAATTCCATGTTAAATTAGCATTTAGGGTAATATTTTCTTTCTTTATTCTACGTGTTTTAACTTGTTACTCTTGATTGTATCAATTAGATCATGATTATAATAATTTCAGAATATAAAAAATGATTTATATATCATACAAATTTACAATAAAAATATTTACAGTATACATATATATGAAATGGAAAACACTATTTATGGAGAAGGTAGTTCTTACGTACGCATAAACAATGTTTCCATTTTAATATCGTATTGAACTGAACTAAGTGAATAAGATATCTGCAAGTACATAAATAAATAAATATATATATATATATATATATATCTAGTAGAATTATTATGTCATATATTACATACTTATTAATGATATATACTTTATAATCATTGTTGAATGGTGAACATGGAAATGAATTTCACAACGTCGTAGAGATGGTAATCCGTACGTACGCACGAGCAACAGAATCATTATATTGATGGAGAAATCGTATATAAATGGATGGTATATTAAATATAAAGAATCATTAACATTTTATATTTATTATTTAAATCAATTATACTCATTATTATACCCATCCAAATAATGAAGTGTTTGAATAACAATCTACACCATGACGTGGAGACGGTAATCCGTACGTACTCATGTATGGAGACTTTTTCATTTATAGGATTGATAGAATAATGAATATGGTTGTACCATTTATATAATAACATCATAGTATATATATGATACAAGAGTTATTATTTTATAATGAAAAAAATAAAGACAAAGGAAGCATATGAAGAAAAGAACATAAAAGATGTGATGAAATAATTACCTCTTTTTCGGGTTCCTCCTTTTGATTTGATGAAAAGGGCTCCATTGGCTGGATTTCTAGCCAATGGAAATATATAGGATTAAAGGAGGAATGTTGGGAGGAAATTTTGGCAGGGTTTGGCTGAGACAAAGGTCATTGGAGGTGTGAAATTAATAGAAGGGGAAGTTCCCTTTTATAAGAGAGGTGAGGGTCTCTTTTGGAATAGTTTGAAATATTAATTTATAATAAAATAATTTTCGGTTTCTAATGGATACCAAATAAATTAGTTAATGTTTAATATGGGGATGGGTGTAAAAATATCAAAAAATATGTTTTAGATAAGTTTAGGTTACCATTTTAACCATATCTTTTAGATTTAACTCTTAGTTAAATAGTTTAACTTTTACCATGTCTTCTTGTATTCTTACACTACACGGTTAATAAAAATATTCTGAACTTCCAACAGAACCTAATTTAGATCATTAATGACATAACTAATATTATTTATGCCCTTTTTCAAAACCTTATATTTTTTGGAATATTATACCAACCCATAATTTTGTTTAAAAAAACTATTTTATGTCAATTTTGACACTATTTTGAATTGGGTTTGAAAATTATAACAACATGATTAATTAAACCAAAATTTATTGAATCAATCCTAACATGTCATATTAACCTATAAAATTAGTTTAATTATTCATAAGTCTCACATTAAATTTATTTGGGTATTTATAATTTCAATTATTTTAATCTTTTATCAGAAAGGTAATTACTGCATCTTCATTGTGTCCCATATAAATTTACTTTTTTAATGTCTAAAAATTATAAATAAAATACCATTATATAGGAAATATTTTTATATTTATAATTAATATTTATGGTCGAATTTATCTTATTTATAACCCTGTATTATGAATGATTTAGTTAGGAAAACATGAATTTAACACTTTTAACTATTCATTAAATTAATTAATAATAAGTTTTCTAATCAAATACATGTGGACCTAAAGGATCATATTTTATTTAAGAAGTTTTATTTGGTCTAATTCTACATATCTAATAGAATTATGACATGTGTTAGGGTAATTATAATATCAGTTTTACCATTAATTACCCTATTTACTTTTAACCGTGGTAAATAAAAGTCAAAGGTTACTATTCAAAAAAAATTATTTTTATCTTATTAAACCAAATTTTAATTACTGAGGTAAACTTTGGATCTCATATTTTTGAAATTAAACTCACAAAAATGGTAAAATTAAGTTCTATCCAAATTTGAAAATGTTCCAAAGATGTGGGTAAAAGATAGTAAAATGTTCGATAAACTTTTATATATCCAAACTTATTATAAAATGACACCAATTAATTAAGTTGAAAATATATAGTTATTATATATCTATTTTTACCTATAATAAATTAAAATAAAATAACTAATTATTTAAATAAAAATTCGATTTTAACAAAAAATGTAGTGTTTTTTCACTATTCATCAAAAAAATGAGTGTTTTCAGAAAAATACCAAAAACATACTCTAAGATAATTTTTCTATTTTTATTTCAAAAATGAAGTCTATTTTACAAAATTCAAAATATATAAGACACATTTATTAATTTAAAATTAATTCCAATGGTCTGAACCAAAAAGAAAGTTTTTTTTTAAAGTAAAAACTATCAAAAGATTGACATGGGTTTATGTAAAATTTAAATGTTAAATTACATATAATGACCAATATTGTATTATCTTATAAAAATATAATCTAATTATACTTCTAAACCATTAAAATTCATAACTTATCACTATAAATTATTGTTATTAAAATGTTGTTTTTAATTAAAACATATTATATTTTAGTAGTCATCAAAATATGAAAGTTATTAGAAAAGTACCAAAAATTAATCCAAATTTAATTTTTATGTCCTGCTTATAAAGAGAAATTTAATTAAATTTAATATATAAAAATTTCAAATATTGTTTTCAAAAAGGGATCTCTATTAAAAGGTGGTAAAATTTCCATTTTTTAAAAAATAATTATTTCATCTGAAAAAATGAATTTGTTCTTATATTATGACTTTGAAAGACATAATATGGATGTTAATATTATATAGAGTATATAATATTCAAAATTCAGTTAATTCTATTCATAACCGCTTTATGAACGGTTAGTTTAATATATTGTGGTGTGCTCGAACATGGTGTTGTGTGTAGCTCATGTTATTGAATTACTTTAATGAGATAATGTATTATGAAATATAGGGGTGTTACATTCTCCCCTCCTTCAATAAATTGCGTCCTTGCTATTTGAAATTGTTTTTTTGAAAATAAATGTTTAAAAATAGAAAATTGCTTGTGTGGAAAACCCACATCAGAAATTGGTTTAATAAAATTTACTCTTAATAAGAGAGAAAGGGAAATGAAAAAGTCACCATAAAATTATGATCTCGATTTGGAGAACATTTATGGAAATTAGAGACACATAATTGTAGGATAAACAAAAATATTTATAGGGAGCGATTGAGGTCATCAATCACAAAAAAAGTGTAAATTTGAGGGCCTTAAAACCATCAATCTTTGACGATGTAAAATATCATCGGTTCAATAAAAAATAAGTTGTCAGGATAACACATTTATTGTTTTAAGATACATTCCATAAATTTTAATAATTAATTTATTCATTGAATAAGAGGGAAAAATATATATTTTACATGTAGTGTTTCATGCTTCAACTAATTCCTACCAGAAACTCATCTTTAACTGTAAAATGATAATATAAATCAAAATATTTCTATTTATCATATTCATATTGGATTCTAAAAATAATGAATTTATAATAAAATTTTCAGACTACTTTAAAAAACTGCATTATATAAACTAGGACATCACATAGGATATTGGTAGGTGATGCACCCTTGTCACTCTTCGGTTGCGGGTTCATGTCTCGCAGCCTTGCCGGATGCGACAGGTTATCGCCCGACCTCCATGTTGTCCTTTTTATGAATATCAAAATATAATCTCAAGAAATGATTTAACCGTAAAAATAGTATCCAATTTCAAACATAACTGATCCCAACCTTTAGATTTATCCAAAATACATCAGTCCAAACTCACAGTCCAAAAAATATAAAGAAGTTAAACACAATGAAAATCATTTTTTCCTTGTAAAAATATGTGATTACCTTCATAATGTATTATTTTAAAACACTATAACACCCTGAATTACCATAAAACCATATTGATTGTGTTCATTCTCCCTTATTCCTTATAGAATTATGGATATACTCCTTGTATCCCGAAATGTAGTAAACTCCCACAATAATGGAATATACAAATCATTAATCAGTTTCAGCGTAGTAAAAAATATCCAATAAAAAATATCCAAATCAATCATCTCTTATTCCAAAATTAATATCTCAGTATCAGGACCATATCAATGTTTTTTCTTTCCTTCAACCATGTATTTTCAAAAAAAATTAACTTTCCATTGAGTCACTTATCTTGGTTCCAAACAATATAAAGTCCTTAATAAAAAAGTAAAGCAGTACAATTCTTATATAATCTATAATTCTAATAACATATACATCATTAATACAATACTCAACTGGAACAACCCATTAATAACAACATAAGAACTCCTAATCATTCCTCTTCATCTTCGTTAGTATCATAACATGATTATTATCTTATAGTAGAATTTGGGGTATACTTTGATTGATTCACGTAGTGTCCCAACACAATGGAGATGAAGAATTGTACATTTGAAACCTTTTTCTTACCCTTCCAATCATGTACTTGGTGTCCTTTTTCTCCACACTTATAACAAACTCCCCATTCCCTATATGTATTTACCAAGGTGATTCTTTCCATAGTTATCACATATGGGAAAATACTTCTTTCCCCTTTTCCCTTTATCCATCATTCTTTATACCGTCCTTTTCTCCTCTAGCTTCCCATAATATCCATAGGTTTCATATAATTCTTTACATATCTTATTAACACACAATACTATTTCTTCATATGATGGTAATATGTGGGAGGCTATTTCCTTTCTAAATGTTGGATTAATACCATGAACAATATTGTCCTTCTTACTCTTTGGATCATATGTATGGCTAGAGTTCTCATTCCTTCTACTGGGCGCCATTTTTAAATAATGGCATACTCTAGGTCAGATTATGAATCGTAATTCATAATTACAAACTTGTAAAATTCCTAACGTAAATTGAAATGATTATACATATAATCTATAAAAAAGGTTTTCTTAGAGGAATTATTTACTTACTAAATATTTTAAAATGGATTGTATTGAAAATGTGAATTATCCTATGCATAACCCCCAGGAGTGTCGTAACCAATAGTGCATCAAGGCACGTTGGTGTCCACCAGTTCCCATTCGAGTCTAGCTCAAAGTGGTGTTTTTGGGTTTTACCCCTAGGTACATCTGTGCCAGAGCCACATCTACCTGCTCATATCCAGATAGGGATGTATTGTTTGGAAATCCCACAAAATCTCTACAATACCAAAATTCTAGGAAGTTCTTCTATACTAATCATCAAAGTCTATCTTAGGTTAGTATTCCCTAATCAGAGTTTTTCTAAATCCAGTTTCAAGGTTTTTTCTAAACTTCCTCTTATACCAACTATAAGGCCCCAAACCCAGAAGTCCCGAGTTAGGGAATTATTTTAATACCTTTGCATGATTACAAGGAATCAAGTCCCGAAATACAGATCAGTTTAGCAGTCTTGGGAAATATATTACATACATGAATGTTACATTACACTTTAGAAAAGAAAACACAACATAAATGATCCTTTAAGAATGAAATTATTCTCTTAGCTTAACCATGATTATCAATCATAATACATTTCTTAGAATCCTGGGAGAATTAAAACATAGAAAGGGGTGAGATCAGATGCTTAGTAAGGATAAAAATATATAGTGAAAACATTCCTAAATAAGCATAAAAATTAAAGGCAACGTATAAGATTAAAACAAAATCCATGTAAACTCAAATTTCAGCATAATATGGAGAAGATAAAATAAAATAATTATATTTTCTTATTCACAAGGATATTATACTAGTCATATAATCACAAGAAATATCAATAGACACTTTCATAATGATGGAATGCATAATTTCAAACTTAATAACCACATAGTCAAGGCCTTGTGCCAAGACTACAAATAAGAATTTGTCAAGTCCTTGTACCTAGGAACTACTTTGTCTCATTAAACCAACTGATGCTTCGAGGAGCTATAGCGGGCTCCACCTGTCACATTCTAATTCCAATTCATTCCTCATATAAAAAGGTTTAAACCTAACATAAACATTCATATTAAAAGTAGAATATGAGCTGTAAATTAATTATCTATAAACCACGAATGGTATAAAAATAACACATCCACATTCAAACATATCACAAAACCATCAATACAAAATGAAAGATTTGTATCATAATAAATAGACCTCAAACAAGTTTAAAATCCATCAAAGGATGTTGAGCTAGATGAAAATGATTTGTAAAACATTTTTAAAGAAATATCCCTTTTTCATGAAAACATTTAAAAGAAACACAATTTAGAAAATAAGACATTTAAATACATTTTTTAATCAAATTATCCCATACCAATTTGAAACTTTTAAAGGGAATTAACATTTTAAAAACATTCATGTCCATATAAATAAATACTTAAAATTTTTTTTCAAAACATAGACATTAATGAGAATGATTTAGAAGAATAAATATTTAAAAATTTTAAAATGATGTTTTAGT
The DNA here is from genome assembly GCA_963277665.1 of Viscum album. Lineage (NCBI taxonomy): Eukaryota > Viridiplantae > Streptophyta > Magnoliopsida > Santalales > Viscaceae > Viscum > Viscum album. The sequence goes on from OY728129.1 coordinate 480,637,552, forward strand.
AAAAGAGTCCCTTAAAGAGAATCCCTTTGAAAACTCTTTTATGTAACATGGAAATGGGAAATAAATATTTCCCAGTAAAAACATATCAATAAATAATCTTGAATAATAATGTGATTGAGAAATTAACACTTACCTTGCTCTTTCCTTTAGTCAAGGGTGTGTTTAACCTCTTGTATAAAGACCATGGTATGTGTTTAAATTATACCAGAACCATATTAATTTTTATTATATCATACATTATTCATTTATTAATTAATACTACCCAATTAATAATAATTTCCATGCTAAATTATATTTTCGGGTAATAATCGATTTGTTTATCATATGTGTTTTAACTTGCTAATCATGATTTTATCACATAGATAATTAATAAAATAATTCCAGAATATAAAACATTATTTATATATCATATATATTTCGAATATGAATATGTATTATAGATATATATATGAAATGGAAAACACCATTTATGGAGACGGTAGTCCGTATATATGCATAAACGTTGTTTCCGTTTTCATATCGTATTGAAAGGAACTAAGTGAATAAGATATATATAAGTACATATATATATATATATATTTCTCTAGTGGAATTATTTTTTCATATATCACATACTTAATAATGATATATAGTTTATAAAAATCATTTAATGTTGAACGTAGAAATGAATCTCCTCACGTCATGGTGACGGTAATCCGTACGTACGTACGAGCGACAATATCATTATATTAATGGATAAATTGTCTGTAATTGGATGTTATATCATATATACTGAATAATTAACATGATATGTTTATTATTTACAACAGTTATACTCATTCTTGTACTAATCCAAATAATGAAGTGTTTGAATAACAAACTACGACGTGGAGACTGTAACCCGTACGTACGAATGTATGATGACTTTTTCATTTATAGGATGGATAGAATAATGAATTTGGTTGTACAATTTCTATAATAAATTCAAATTATATAGAAGATACTATATTTATTATTTTATAATGGAAACAACAAAGAAATATGAAGTGGAAGTAGAAACGAATGTGATAGATGGGATGAAATATTTACCTCTTTTTCGGGTTTCTCCTTTTAATTTGATCAAAAGGGATCTTTAGGATGGATTTCTAGCTAAAGTAAGACCTCCAGGATGAAGGGAGGAATATTGGGAGGTTATTTTTCTTGTGTTTGGTCGATCCATATGGCTTCGGAGGTGTGAAATTCAGAGAAGGGGAAATTCCCTTTTATAAGAGAGGTGAGGGTCACTTTAGGAAAAGATTGAAATATTATTTTATAAAAAAATAATTTTAGGTTTCTAATGGAGCCAAAATGAATTATTTAATCAATAAGGTGGGAATGGGTCAATAATCTCTCAACCAATATGTTTTAGACAAGTTTAAGTTACCATTTTAACCATATCTTTTAGATTTAACTCTTAGTTAAATAGTTTAACTTTTACCGTGTCTTATTGTATTCTTACACTATATGGTTAATAATAATACTCTAAGCTTCAAGAGAAATCAAGTGGTTCATTAATAAAATATATAACATTATTTACGCCCTTTGGCTGAGACATATATTTTTAGGAATATTATATCATCCAATAATAATGTTTTTGTTTTAAAAACTATATTATCTTAATTTTGAAACTATCTGGTTTTTTTTTGTTAAAATTATAACAGAATGATTACTTCAAACAAAATTAATTAAATCAACCATAAAATGTCATATTAACAGAAATAATTAGATTAATTCAACATAAGTCCCAAATTACATTTATTTGGGTATTTATAATATCATTTTTAATCTTTTTTTATATGGTAATTACTGCATCATCATTGTGTCATAAATAAATTTAATTATTTAATGTCTAAAAATTAAAAATAAAATTCTATTATGTAGAAAATATGTTTATATTTATAATTAATTTTTTTTGTCAAATTTATCTTATGTATAACGCTATATTAAAAATGTTTTAGTTATGAAAAATGAATTTAACACTTGTAACGCTTCTTTCAATTAAATAATAATAAATTTCCTAATCTAATCCAATTGGACCTAAAGGATCATATTATATTCATAAGGTTGTTTTTGTTCGAATTAGACTTATCCAATATAATTAGGACATCTATTAGGGTAATTATAATATCATTTTACCCATAATTACCCAATATAATTTTAACCATGGAAAAGAAAAGTCAATAATATCTATTCACCAAAAATTATTTTAATCATATTGAACCACATTTTAGTTTCTGAGGTCAAACATGTCTCTAGGACTTTGGAAATTCAACTCAAAGAAGAGGTAAAATTATGTTTTATTCAAATTTGCAAATGCTCCTAGGAGGTTGGAAAAAGACGATAAAATGTTCAATAAAATTTTATATTTCTGAACATATTATAAAATTACTCGAATGAGTTAAATTGAATATATATAGGTATTACGTATCTATTTTGACCTAAAATAAATTTAAAAAAATAACTAATTATTTAAATAAAAAGTCAGTTTTAACCAATAACGCTGTGTTTTTTCACTATTCACCAAAATTGAATGTTTTTAGAAAAATAACAAAAATTTACCCTAAGATAATATTGATAATTTGAATTCCATATTGACCCCTATTTTACCAAATTCAAAACATAAAGGTTTCATTTATGAATTTAAAATTAATTTCTGTTGTCAAAACAAAAAAGTGGGTTTTTTAAAAAGTCAAAACTATTAAAAGATTGACATTTTTTTACGTCAAATTAAAATGTGCAATTACTTATAATGACCAAAATTGTATTAAATGATAAAAATTTAATATTATTATACTTCAAAACCATTAGAATTCATAATTTATCACTATAAATTATTTTGATTAAAAAATTTATTTTTAATTAAAACATAGTATTTTTCACTATTCATCAAAATATAAAAGTTATCAGAATGTACCAAAATTTTATCCAAACTAAATTTTTGTTCCCCACTTATAAAGAAGAATTTTATTAAATTTAATATATAAAAGTGTCAAATATTTTTTTTTAAACATGTCTCCCCATTAAACGGTGGTAAAATTTCATTTTTTTGAAAAATAATTATTTTATCCGAAAAAATGAATTTGTTCTTATAATATGTATTTGAAACACATAATATGGATGATAAAATTTAATATAGTATATAAGATTCAAAATTCCGTTAATACTATTCATAACCACTTTTTGAATGGTTAGTTTAATAAGTTGTGTTGTGCTCGAACTCGGTGTTGCGTGTAGAACAAGCTATTGAATTTCTTTAATGACATAACGTACTATGAAATCTTGGGGTGTTACAAAACATGTTCTCTACTATCAAAAATCATGATAGGCTCTTCAAAATAACACAGATCGTGTTCCGTGTCTATTTCTTCATAGATGAGTACTTGCATTGGGTCGGGCATGTATTTTCTCAAATTTGATATGTGGAACACATCATGATCTTTGGAGATGCTTAGAGGCATTTCTAAACGGTAAGCTACAAGTCTAATTCATTCTAGAATTTTTAAATTTCTGATGTACCTAGGACTTAATTTACTCTTCACACTGAATCGTATAACACCCTTTCATGGAGATACCTTCACAAAAACATGAACTTATACTTGGTATTCCAAATAATTACTTCGGTTATTGGCATATATCTTTTTTCTACTTTTAGCTTCTTTGATGTGGGTTTGGATAATCTTCACCTTTTATATTGTTTTCTCAACAAGTTCTGGGCTACAAGTTTTCTTCCAACAACATCATCCCAAAATGTTGGTGTGCGAAGTCTCTTTCCATATAACGCTTCATATGGTGCCTTCTGAATACATTAATGGAATCTATTATTATAAAAAAATTATACCAGTGAAAAATATTGATCCCACATACCGTTAAAGTCAAGTGAGAATGATCTAAACATGTATTCTATGGTTTGAATAGTCCGTTCTGATTTTCCATCAGTTTGAGGGTGGTAGGTAGTGCTCAAACCAAGTTTAGTATCCTGGGCCTTCTAAAGAGTTTTCCAGAATATTGATGTAAAACAGAGATCACGATCATAAACAATCGATATGGGATCTCCATGAAATCTTAAAAAATATTTAATATATAGTCTTGCCAAACATTTGACTGGTAAATATTCTCTTATAGTATAAAAATATATTTAATTGGTAAAACGATCAACAATGTCCCATATTACATCATTACATCTCAGAATCTATTTTAGCCTCAGGAAAAATTCCATCATAATATAATCCCATTTCCACTTAAATATAGGATGAGGTTGCATGACTCCTTTAGGATGTTTTCTTCCAGCCTGAACATGTTGAAAAACCATACATATTGACACATATTATGCAATATTCCTCTTCATGTTGTCCCACAAAAAAACATTCCTTCAAATTTCTATACATCTTAGTGCTACCATGGTGTATAGAGAAATTGGAGCTATGAGTATCATCCCATAATTCCCTTTTTAGATCAAGTAGGTCCGGAACACAATGTTTCTTCCCAAATATCAAAATTCCACTTTCATATATGAAGTAAATAAATCTCTCATCATTCATATCTTTAATTTCATTTTTAACCTCCTCATCATCAGTCTGAGAACATTTTATATTTTCTAGTAATGATGGTTTGGAAACTATTTAAAAATGTATTTATGTTTTGCCTTCAATGATTATTTCTATATCCATATTTACTACATCTATAAACATAGGATCTCTTTCAACTCTCATCTTGTTAAAAACTATATGATCCTTTTTTATCAAACCATTTTCCACCATATTTGGCTTCCCTATGTTGTAGTGTATAGTGAATTCATAATCATTGAGTATTTATAGCCATCTTCATTGCCTCATGTTGGGTTCTCTCTATGTGAAAATATACTTCAAACTCTTGTGATCAATATATATCTAACATTTTTATCATAGAAATAGTGCCTCCATATCATAAAAGCAAAGACTACACCTGCTAACTCAAGATAATGAGTGAGATAGTTTTGTTCATTAATTTTTTCTATCGTGATGAATAGGCAATAATTCTATTATTCCACATAAGGACACAACCACATCCTTTCTTTAAAGCATCACTATAAATAAAAAAACGTTCATTCCTCAATGGTAGAGTCGAGATATGATAATTGACTAATAATCTCTTCAGTTATTCAAATAATTCATCACACTCTATTTTCCAATCAAATTTATCACCTTTACATGTTATATTGGTTAATTTGTTACGCATTCGGGCAAATTCAGGACGGAATGCCGATAATAGCCTATTAATCCAATAACACTACTTACCTCAGTTATACTAGTAGGTTATGGCCATTCTTGTATTCATATTATCATAGAAGCATCAAGAGATATTCCATCCTTTTAGACAATATGGAAAAGAAAAAAAATCTTCAGAACGTAGAATTCACACTTGTTAAACTTCAAATAAAATTCATTTCATCTATGAGTCGTAAAAATAGTTTGCAAGTGATTTTACTAATCTTCATAGATTTTGGAGTAAACCAATATATCATCAATAAATAACACTAAAAATTCATGAGGATATTCCTTCAAGACTATATTCATTAGATTCATGAAGTTATAGGGTTTATTATTCAGTCCATAAGTCATTACTGTAAACTCATAATGCCTATACATGGTATGAAATGTTGTCTTCAGAATGTCTTCATTCTTCACACACAACTAATGATATCCATATCGAAGTTCAATCTTTGGTAAATATTATTCTCTATGATGTTGATCGAATAAATCATTAATGAGATGTAGGGTATAGTTTTTTTTATTGTTATAATAATGATCTCCCTATAGTCAATGCAAAACCTCATAGATATGTGTTTATTCTAAACAAAAAGAATAGGGGCTCCCCATGGAGAAACACTTGGGTGAATAAATCCTTTATTTCTCAATTCCTCTAGTTGTTTCTTTAGTTATACTAATTCCACAATGGCCATTATAAAAGGTGTCATTGATATGGGCCTTGAACCAGGAATTAAATCAATGTAAAACTCAATTTATCATTCTAGAGGATATCCAGGTAAATCCTTTAGAAACACATGAACATATTCTTGTACAATAAGTATATCCTCTATTTGAACATTACATTCCTAACCCGTAGGTATTTCACTATCTTCCTCCCTAATAATTGAATGTAGTTGAGCTATTGGGGGTGGATCTAGATAATATTTTGATGGTGATGTTTATGCTCTAAAGATAAGTTACTTATTATCATCATCCAAAATTGTAACCTCATTATTCTTATAATAACTTTTCACATTATGGTCTATAATTCAATACATACCTAAGATTATATCAAATTAAATCAACTGTATGACAATAAAATCAGCATATAAAGAATGTTTGTATACTCAAATGGGAACTGATTCCCAAAACATTGTTGTAATGATACTTCCCTGAATAGTTTTTACTGAAAATTGCCTTGTTAAATCAAATTGGAATTATCTAATTTTCTTATCAAACTGGGAAGATATGAAACATTGTGATGATCCATAATCCAATAAATCATTGTATAAATCTGAGGAAACCATCAAATTACCCAGCACCACGTCATTTGGAGCTTCAAACTCTGCAATAGTGATCACATAATATTGGCCTTTCTCCCTTTGATTCTTCTGAGGTAAGTTTCCATGGCGTGTATAAAATTATTTGGCATAATACCCAATTTCTCTACAATTGTATCCTTCAACATTTATAACCTCTTTATTTCCCTTGCAATCACGAGCTTGGTGTCCTTTTCCCCACACTTGTAATAGATTCTCATTCCCTTCAGGCATGTACTAGGGTGTTTCTTCCCACATTTACTGCAGGATGAAAATTAAACTTTTCCATTCTTCCCTTTATTTCCCTTCATAGAGTGTTCAACATATCTCTTCTTCTACTTCTTTTCTTTATATTCATATGAACTATAAAATTCATTTTTGGTCTTTATTTCACATGAGACAGTATCATCATATGATATGAAGGATTGTGAGACTAATACTCGATGGAGAAATTCTTTTAACCTGTCAAATAGTAGATCAATATTACACCTTGGGTTACCTATATAATATGTTTCATGCTTTGATAACCTTGTAAAGTTAGTCTCATACTTTGTGACATTCTTATCCTTATTTTTCCTCAGACTCAGAAATCGTCTTTCCATATCCTCTTGATGGTCACGAGGAATGTATTTTTCTATTAAAATATCCTTAAACAACCTCTGATCCATGTTTGATAATACATCATCTTCATATGTCTTTTGAATCAATGAACACCATTGATCTGCATCTCCCATGAGACGATAAACTACCATGAAAACTTTTTTCCTTTCGTTACTCCCCAAAACATTAAATATTTTCTCTATGTAACTTATCCATTGATCCGCTACAAATGGATTTGAAGTCACATTGAATGTTGGTGGTTGTTGCCTCATGATTCAGTGTAACATTGATCCCCTGTATTGTAGATTAGGGTGCTCCATATGGGTAAGGTTTTTATTCATAACCTGAGTGAGTTGTCCTAGTACAGTTATAATTTGTTCAACACCAGTTGTACCACTATCTCCACTATAATTGTCTTGAGTAGGAGGGAAATCCCTACATAGATTACTTGTGTTGATAATTTTTACATTCCTTCCAATATGATTCATTTCTAAAAAATGACATACAGTAGATCAGTTAATGAATCATAATACATAATTTCAAACATCTGAAATACCAAACATAAATTTAATAATTTATGCATATAATCCATAATCATAAATAAATATTTTCTATGAGGAAGTATTTATCCATAAATCCTTAATAATGGTTTGAAAAGAAAATGTGAAATATATTAAGCATATCCACCAGGAGTGTTGTAACCAAGAGTGCATCAATGCCCATTGTCGTGTACTAGGACACCCCGGGTCAGGCCCGAAACTCTTTGTTAGAGATTTCACTCCTAGTTACATCTGTGCCAGAGCTTTCTCTACCTACTTGTATCTAGAGAGGGATGTATTTCTTGGAAAATACACAAAATATCAACATTACAAAACATTTAGGATGTTCACTTATACTAATCCTCAATTTTTATCTTAGGGTAATGTTCTCTAATCAATGTTTATCTAAATCCAGCTTACAAGGTTTTTACTAAACATCCTTTGATACAAGCTGTAATGCCCCAACCCTAGTTTCCCCGAGTCAGTGCATTATTACATAACATTTGGATGATCACAAGAGATCATGTATCGAAATGCAGATTAGTATAGTAGCCTTGGAAGTACTAGATACATACATAAGTTTTACATCACATTATGAAACAGAAAAACAACAACATTATGTCCCCTTTGAACACACTCAAATCCCATAGCCTATTCTTACAGGTTAATGGTAATAGACTTCTTCGCATCCTAGGAAAATAAAACATAAGAAAGAGGTAAGACTAGATGATCAGTAAGGAAAACAATATAGCAGAACCTATCATAAATAAGAATAAACATTTAAGGAAATGTATAGGACTAAAACAAAAGAATTTTAAATATAAACATTATCATAATATGGAAAAGATAATTCAAATAATTCCATTTACATATTCACATGGATATTATTATATTCGAATAATCAAATGTAATATCAATAACTAATTTCATAATGATGTAATGAATAATGTCGGACATCATAACAACATGGTGAAGGCCTCGTTCCATGACTAAAAATTATATTTTCTAAAGGACTTATTCCAAGACACTAGTTTGCCTCATGAGATCTACCGATTCATTGAAGTGATATAACAAGCCCAACCCATCACATACTATGTCTAATGGATTCTTCAAATGAAAAGGTTGAAACATAACATAAACATTCTTATTAAAACTAAAATACGAAATGTTAAAACTTTAACCATAATCCATGAATAGTATAAAAATAACACATCCATAATCAAACATATCACAAAACCTTAAATAAAATTTGGAAGATTGTATAATAATAAATCAACTTCAAACATGTGTTAAATCCATCAAAGGATGTTGTCATATATGAAATCAAGACTATTTGAGAGAAATATCCCTCTCAATTTTTAAATCGTTTAGAATTCAATCAATTATAAAAGATAACATTTATTTTAAAAATATTCTTTTAATATTTTAGGGGAAGATTCTAAGGTGTTATAATGGCAGAAAATAGTCACATCTGCTGTATATGTTAAAAAAACATTCTTACCTTAATTTTTCAAAAAGGTCATAAAGTACAATGTTAGGAAAACAATGGATAGATTACATTAATAAAATTATAGAAATTAAAACAAGGGTCTAAATTACTTTAACCGATATTCTAGTAAATAGTAAAAATGTTTTGAAAAACATTTTTATGAAACATGGATGCAGATGATAATGAAGTCCCAGTAGATAATTACATATAAACAACCTCGAATAATAACGAGATATTAAAATTAACCCTTACCTTGTAAATTTACTTGGTCTAGGGTGTGTTAACCTGCTGTATAATGGTGAAAAAATTGTTATTAAATCATACAATAACCACATATATAAATAATATATCATATATAATTTTTTAATATTTCTTTATTAAATTTATTTCAGTAGTATCATTGTTTAGGTGGTAACAGATTCTTTTTCCATTATATGTTTTGTGAAGTAAGTCATGTTTGATTGTTATAGGATGTATTTGATTCATATCCATAATTACATTAATTTCTAAATATTATATTTAATCATAAAATTAAATTTATTCTTGAATGGTTATGATTGGGAATGAATCTCATCGCGTTCGTGGAGACGGTAATCCGTACGTATGCGCGAGTGAGAATATCATTTTATTAATGGTGAAATAATTGGTAATTGGATGATATGTCATATATACCTAATCAAGAAAAAGTTATATCTATTATTTACATCCATTATATTCATTATTATTCCTATCCAAATGATTATCTGTAAAATAAAAAACCACACCCCGACGTGGAGACGGTAAGCAGTACGTACGCATGTATGGTGACATTGCCATTCATAGGATATATAGAATAGTGAATATAGTTATACCATATTTATAATAACATGACAGTATGTAGAAGGTACTGGAGTTTTTATTTTGTTATAGATACAACAATGAAATTGGATGTGGAAGATGAAAAGTACTTTTAAAGAGGTGATAGAATAATTACCTCTTCTTTGGGAACTTCCTTTTGATTTGATCAAAATGGATCCATTGGATGGATTTATGATCAAAGTAAGTCCCCAAGTATGATGTGAGAGAAGTTTGGAGTATATTTGAGTAGGGTTTGGCTGAGACAAATGGCATTGGTGGTGTGAGTATTAGAGAAGGTGAGGTATCCTATTATAAGAGAGGTGAGGGTCACTTTAAGAAAAGCTTGCAATATTAATTTATTATACAATCATAATCTGTTTATAATGGCTAAAAAGGTTTTATTATGAGGATAAGGTGGGGATGGGTCAAGAACCTTTCCAACAGCCAGTTGTATATAGGTTTCGGTCACCATACATACGTTATCTTTTAGATTTAACTCTTAGTTAAATTGATTAACTTTTACCATGTATTCTTGTATTATTATAATAAATGTTTAATAAATTTATCATTAAAATCCAAGAGAACCCCAAGTGGTTCACTATTTACAAATCTACCCTTATCTATGTTATTTGGCCAAACATTATAATTTTAGGAACATTATATAAATTAATAATATAGTATTTGACTTAAAAAATCATTTATGCCAATTTTAACACACTTTAGTATTTTATTTTTGTGAAAGTCCACAAAACATGATAAATTTGAAAAGATTAAATTAATTCAATCACAACACGTCATATTAACTTATAAAATTAGTATAATTCCTCAAAATCTCAATTTACATTTATTTTGATTTTTATAATATCTATTATTTTAATATTTCGTTAATAATCTAATTATTGCAGCATCATGTGTAATAAATAAATTAAATTATTTAAGGTCTAAAAATTATAAATAAAATAATATTATGTAGGAAATCGTTTTATCTTTCTAATGAATATATATTGTCTAATTTATAATATGTATGACTCTATATTAAAAATTCTTTAGTTATGAAAACATCAGTTTAACACTTTTTACTCTTCTTTCAATAAAATAATAATAATTGTCCTAATCTAATCCAAGTGGATCAAAGAGGAACATATTTAATTAATAAAGTCTATTTTGGTTGAAAATTATTTATCCAATAGAATTAGGACATTTTTAGGTTAATTATAATAATAGTTTTACCATTAATTACCCTATTTACGTTTAGCCATGGTAAATAAAATTCTGAAGTTTCTATTCACCAAATATTATTTTTATCTTATTGAACAACATTTTACTTACTGATATCAACTACTCCAATCAGATTTTTGAAATTCAATTCACAGAAGAATTAAATTTACATTTCATGCAACTTTTCAAATGTGCCTAAAAGGTGGGTAAAAGAAGTTAAAATGTTCAATAAAATTTTATATCTCTAATTTTATAATAAAATTAATATGAGGAATTAAATTGAACTTATATAGGTATTGTCTATCTATTTTTACATAAAATAAATTTTAATAAAATAAATCATTATTTAACAAAAATTAAGTTTTAAACAATTACACAGTGTTTTTCACTGTTCATAAAAAATGATGGTTTTCAAAAAAATTACCAAACATTCACCATAAGCTAATTTTGATATTCCTAATCAAAAAAATGATGTCTATTTTAAAAAAAATATTTAAAAAAGTTAAAAAAGTGGGTATACTATTCATAACGACTAATTTGATTGGTCGTGGTGAACTAGAACTCGATGTTACTTACAAGACAATATATTGCATTATTCAAAGAGAAACATATCGTGACAGATTGGGGTGTTACAAAAATCATTTACTAGCCCTGTAACAAGTTCCAATGTTTCATTGTTCATAATATGATCCAACCCTTTAATCAAAACATCCACCCATTCCTTATGCTGAATAACCTTTGAAACAGATTCTGGTACAAAATTTGAGATAAGTGTTCTCTGATATTTGCATATCAATATCCATCTGGATTGAACCTGATCCTTCATATTCCCAATAGTACTTTCATATTCAATATCATTTTGTAAGGTTGTAAATAAAAATGTTTTTCCCTATTTGGAATTTTCACATCACATGAGTCTTCTGAATCTAGATATGAATGTTTTGAATTAATTTCACTATTATGGGAAATCTCTAATTTATACTCCACAACATTCCCAATAACCATTGTTATGGAACAAGGATTTTCAATTACCATCATATCATATGAGTCAAAAAACTTTTTTAACATTTTTTTCCAGCATTCGTAACTTCTCCCGTTTGGTGAATATCCCATGAATGTTCTTTCCTCAACTTTCTCATCCAACATTCCCAAATCCAGATTTTGGATTTTGAGAAAACATTTATGTCCATAAAATTTGAAGTATTTCAATAATGGTTTCTTGTTATGACATATTTCATAAGGAGTAATGTTGGTTTCCAATGTCAACAAGCATATATTTTTAACATGTACAACAATACTAACGACTTCTCTCCAAAATAATATTGAATGTCTATTCTTTTCCAACACACTCTTTCCCATTTCCACCAAGATTCTATTGTTTCTTTATATAACTCTAATTTATTGAAGAGTATTTGGAGGACTATAATGATTTTTGATACCATGTATTCTCAGATACATTTCAAATGTATTGTCTCTGAATTCGTTTCCATTATATATTCTTAGATTTTTTATGGATACTCACATCTTGAAATCATTTCTGAAGAATTTGAACATTTCAATGGAATATAACTTCTGATTCATGAACATGATGTTTTTCATACATGAAAATTAATCAATAAATGTGATAAATAAAATATACCATTTTATAGGTTAATGTCTCATCGGCATACAGAGATCAGAAGGAATAATCTCATGTTGTCTGGTAGATTGAATCTCAATTATCATATGACTATTGTTAGTCATCATTTCTTTCAGGAATGTAATACAATCATATTCGTCCCTTCTTTTCATTTCTACAAAATTCTTGATGGCATCAACTTTAGAATGTTTATTCATGTTTTTTCCCAATGGTGCCCAAGTGTTCGATGCCATAATTTTTTTTCATCATCACCACTCATCTAAGATGAGTTTTTGAATTCTCTTATTTGAAAAATATTCCAACTTGTTATTTATTCTTTTGTAATGACTTTTCCATCGTTCAAACTTTTTGGATACAATAATCCTTTCTAAAGATAAATTCTTATCTATCATCACATTATTTACATACACTGAGCACATTACGTTTTATCTCATTAACAAGTAAAATATCCATAGATTTCAATTTACCTACTTTAATATCTATCATTCAGATTCATTTAATTTTAAAGGAACTATAATTTCCAAATGTAAATGATCATCCATCCCTACATTCAAAATGATTTGAGATTTTTATATCACCAGTCATATATGAAGAGAAACCAATATCATGTACCCATGGTTTGTTCCTATTAATATATTTCAATGTTGTCTCAACAAAAAAAAAAGAACTTTCCTCAAAGTTCTTTTTTAGATGTATTTTCATTTATATCTGAAGAAATGTGTTCTGGAAATATTATTATACAAATTTTTTCATAATGAAAACATTCATAAAATATTCCATAAACATCATCCAAACATTCAAATTGATTTTTTGGATGTTTTATAACATCTTGAGAATTCTCTATTTCAATTTCTAGTATGTTATAAAAGTTACACCTTCTTATTTCACTATTTCTTAAAATTTTCTCAAACCCTATTCTGGGTAATAATTTTTTGTGCTAAAAATTTTAATCTCTATGCCCATAGATTCCACAACACCAATAATAGAAACTGAAGAATGATTTTTAATCAATAATGTGATTTCTCTATAGATACATTTTTGATATTGGTATCTTCTTTCAGTTATAACATGCTTAGAACATGGACCATATATTCTTTCTTATGAGGTTTCTACTTCTGAATTTTTTTTAGTTTTTTCACTTACATTATCCACCCAAGACATCCCAATATTTTTTTTCAAAACCTAAAATGTTAATAGATTTAGATTGAATATTATTTTTGGTAACATAATATTTCACCATATTCTCATATTGATCTTTCCCAGCAACATGAGAAGTCTCATATTTTACATCTAATGAGTTGTTAATGTTTTCATTCATCTTTATCCAGTTACTTTTGGACTCAATATGTTGTGATTGAAACTTTTTAACCTATTATTCCCTATATTCCAACTACTCTCTAAGATATTCAATCATCATTACCTAATCTAAAATTCTATATTTTTAACTTAAAATATAATGGATGTATTGACCCTCTTTCTTGATGACATATTTTATTCCATCAGGAAATTATTCAAAATATTTCTTCATTACTCTAATTTCTTTCTTGAGAATTTTTTTGGTCAAGACATGAAACAAGTTTAGTTCTTAGATGAAGCTCTATATAAGATTCTTCACCACCTTCTTCACAATCAGAGGAATCTTTTAATTTATTAACTTCTTCAATGATGGTTTTGAAATTTTTTTATGTTTCATATTTAGATGAATTGTTGTCAGTTGTGTCAGATTAAACTTTCTTACTCAACACAATTCTTTTATTTCTTGTAATCATCTTCTTGTATCAATTTGAATACTTTCAATATTTATCATTTGTTTCCACTAATTACATTAAGGACTTTCATCAGAATAATACTGATGTTCTTAAAATTTCTTCTTAGGTCAACTCACAGAAAAGTGTCTGATTCCACCACACTCAAAACATTTAATACAATCTTTACCTCCATACATTAATCATTGTATTTTATTGTTAAAGTATATAAGAGACATCATTTTTTCATTCAGATCATCATCCTCTTTGTCTTCTAGCACACTAGTATATGCTTCTTCTACATTTTGGATTTTCATCTTTCTCATAGCTAAAAATCCATTTAATCATTCATATTATTTTTTATCATTGAGGTTTTTCACATTTCATAAGAAAAAAATGTTATGAAATTAATAAAGAGATAAATCATCCTTATTTTCTAAATAATAAATTTTACAGTCAAACTAACCGGGAATGTTTTTCAGACGTTTCTTCAAAATTGTATAGTCTACCAAAATATCTCGGAAACCCATGATGTTAAAAAAATATCATTCACTCTGGTGAATTATTCATCAATTTTTTATTCATGCTTCATTTTGATTTCATCCTACATAAAATGAAATATTTATAGATTTTCTGGTGTACTTTTATATTCCCTTTGAAAGTACTTTATAGATTTTCAAACATGGTTTTTTTTATTTGGTGACCCATCAAATTATGATAAAAAAAATTATAATAAATACTTGAGAATAAAATTTCAGGAATTTTCATCCACTTCTATATTTATATTATTAAAAAATTTCATCTGGTCATCTATGTTAATATATGGAAAACCAATAGTAGCAACATCAACTACTTCCTGGCCAAGAGATAGGAGATGTGGAATCATCTTATTTTTTCATCCTTAATAGTTTTTCCATAAAATGTAAGAATTCATATACTATTGATATAATTGATATTATTTATGATAAATATACCAAAAGAGAAACCTGAAACTTTTATACTAGTTGATGTTCAAATGATAAGAAACAATTGAGAAGGGGGGTACGATAGGATGAATCAATATTTTTATATGTTTCAAAACATTTAGAAACATAACCCCTAAAAAATATTAAGATTTATATCCTTAAAAACCTTTTTTAAATACTCATTCATGAAATGGTATGAAGGACATAAAATCACTCAAGATTTAGAATGTTTGGACATAGTTTGAGAACATACGTCCTTGCCACAGCCACTCTCATGGGTAAATGGAAATCCACTATTATGAAGATGCGAATATAACTTCTTCTAAATCCCATTAGACACCTTCTATATCTCAATAGGAATTATTATACTAACTAATATATGTTTAAAATTTTTTCTTATAAAAAATATTGAGCTTAAATAATGAATAAACAGCTTGTGGAATAAGCTCCATAATTTATCTCTCTAAATCCTCAATCTGATTTGGTTGAATCAAATTTTAGTTTCTCATAATAATGAATATGTTTTTTACAAAATTATAGATATGATTTTAGTAGAATTATGAATTAAATTTCCTCATAATTATAGTTCTAATTTTCTCAGAATACTTGTTTTGATTTTCTTAGTGTACTCGTTATGATTTTCTTAGAATAAAAGTTCTAATTTTCTCAAACTACTAGTTCCAATTTTCTCAGAATACTAGTTCTGATTTTCTTAGAATACTAGTTCTGATTTTTTGAAAAACTTGGTTATCATTTTCTCATAATACTTAGTTTTTAATCACTCAAAATACTAGATTTTATTTTCTCAAAATATGGGTTCTTATTTTCTCATAATATTGGTTATGATTTTCTCAAAATCATTGTTCTGATTTTCTCAAAATCATTGTTATGATTTTCTCATAATCATGGATATAATATTATCAAAACATTGGTTTTGATTGGGTAAAAACCATTGTTGTGATTTTTAGAATATGTTGGATCCATTTTTCTCAGAACTATCTGCATGTCTCAAACATTGAAGGAATGCTCAATACATTTCTTCACCAATCATATGGGAACTTTCACTTTTATTTATCTATCGGTCTACCTTCAATGCGCATATTGAAAGATGAAAATGAATGAATGATTTGAGAATGTATTTATAGAAAAATCAATAACCAAAGGAGGGATACATAAAATCATTCCTGCATCCTTAATTCTAAAAACATCAAATATATCTCTCATTTGAAACATTATCATTGACATAATGAAAACTCCTAAAATTTCAATGAAATTGGTGAAATATTGTATTCCAATTTTGACCTCCTCAGATTCTGGAATTTATTTTTAAGTGAATTGGATTTCTTAATATGTTGGATCCTATATTCAGAATAGTGAGGGTGGATCCGATTTTTTGAATATTATGGATCATATTTTCTAGTCATATTAAATCCTATTTTGTTGAAGATGTTGGATGTGAGTTTTTGAAAATGAGGGATCTGATTTTTTGAAGATGTTGATTAGTGATCCCCATTACTTATAACATCTCCACCATTTTTTCAAAAGCTTTTATCTTGATATTTTCCTTGTTTTGTGATAACTACTTGATCATCAATGCATCAAATGTTTTTTTAAAATTATGAATACTTTCTTACTCCTAAAATCCCAAACTTCATCAATATACTTATTGAGAAAAAATAAGACTTCTTAAATGAGTAAATTTTATCAAAACAATATACATTCTTCCTAACTCAGAATTTAGTCATCCTATATAAGAAAACAATTCTTTAACAAAAATGATAGTTTTCACCAAATACATAAATTCTATTAAAAAAATTTGTCAAAAAGGTCACTCAAGTTGAATGATGGATCAATTTATATTAGTAGATAATTGGAAAAATTATTTTTAACACTTTTACTTCTTATATTACAAAATATTATAGCCTTTTCCCATGGATATAGGATGGAAAAACAAAAAAAAATCATCTTGTGATTCCTATTTATCATTTCCTCCAGTGACTTCGAATTCTTCTATGTGAGTTTCTAGGATGATATGAATGTTACAACTATGTAGTGTGTGTTGTGGGGAAAAAATATGAGTAAAAGGTTTCTATGATAAACGAATGTTATAGTAATTTATTTTAACATCATGAAAGAAATGGGAGGTACGATTATAAGAAGAATGAATGTTCTATCAACCAAAAGATTCATCGATTTTTGATTCCAATCCCTAAAAACCTTATGAGTGACTCATTCAATGGATTATCATCCTATCTACTATATTTAAGTTGAAATTCCTATCAATGAAGAAATATATAGATTATCTTAGTGATGTTCTAGAAATATGGGGATAATGTGTACATTATATAATAGAGAACCATGTCAATGATGACATTAATACAGTAGCATTATATATAAAAAAATTCTTTTCTTATAATGGTTGGTTTTTCATATTAATATCATTCAGTAATGTTTCATGGTTTATAGTTTGGAAATGTTTACAAATGAATTTCATGTATTCAATCTTGAAGTATCTTTTTAAACGATTCATTATACAAAGTAGTGGTTATAGTGAATTTTCATTATATTAATGTAGTCAGTGTCTATGTGGAGGTGTATGTTTGTGAATCATGTAAATATTTTTTTATTCCCCTAGGATCACAACATTATCACTTCATCTATTATATTTTTTCATACTTGGATATAAATATTTTTATCTAAATAGAGGATAATTAGTAAAAGAACTAATATTGATCGATGGTGAGATTATTTGTATTAAATATTGATTTTTCATTGTTATATTTAGAATATTAAAAATATCCCACATGTTTAAATTTTAAATGTTTTATAATTATAATTAATAACAGTATTTTAATGTTAATCACACTAATTATAGGGGAACATATTAATAATGAATATAATTTTCCATTACAGTTTAATGAAAATCTAAATGATACATTTTGGAAATAATAAGAATATTTATTTTATCATTTTTTTTGTTATCCTAAATAATCAATTCAATGTTGTGGTTATGTGATTTTTGGATTTTTTTTGGATAAATAATATATCTTTAGAGATTTCAAATATCTTATGGGATATAATAATTCCCACATAAGTCATAAATACCATAAACATGGAAAATTAATCCATATATGATTTCAAAATGTCATATCTTATTTAAAAATGTACTACAGAACTTCTAAAATACTTTCATGAATTTAAGAAAAGACTTATGTGCTATAGGAATGTCATTGGATTCTAAATTTCACATTTTATTGAGTTATACATGACTTTTTCAAAAGTCGTACAATATTTCAAAATTACTTACATTATTATTAATATCTTACATGAATCAAAAATATTGTAACTAGGCCAAAAATGTCTTACAAATTTTTATGAATATGGGATTGTCCTACTTACATGATTTTCATGATTATGGGATTCATATTTATAGGATATCACCCCGTATGATAATTCATGTTTATGAAATTATTTCCTATAAGTAATCATACTTATAGATATTAATTAATTATAGGATTTTGATTCCTCTGACGAACTATAATTAATACTTATTTATAAAACCTCATATATAGATTAGTTGTTTTTCAAAATCATGTTTGTTATAATTTTATTTATATTTTTTATATTCTCATTGTTCTAAAGTATATATGGTCTATTTTATCAATTATATTAAATTTTTAAATACATATAAACAATAATGGTTATATTTGTAGTGTTTTTAAATTTTTTTTTGAAGGAACTATAAGAAAAATAGTCGATCCATGTTGGATATTTCTAGATACCTGTAATGATATTTCTATGTTTAAATAATATTTAATTACTGGAAACATAGTTTAGTTTTCAAGGAAAACAAATAGGGTTAATAATATATATTATTTTAGGATAAAGAATTAATTAATAGGATTTTGATCATGGGAATTTGATAAAAACAAAACATGATAATGATATTTAGACCCCAAATCCATATGATAGAAAAAAAAATTCTGAGAGATAGAATATGTTAAAAGGGGTTGGATCAATGGAGATATGATTATTTGTAAAAGTAACACTCCTATAATTATCTTAATAGATCTTAAAATTGTAATCCTTTGTTGCTAATGTGATTTAATTGGTATAGAGAATCATCATCAATGAAACTTAGCTTCATTAATTTTCATGGTTTCAACATGATATTTGTTTAATTTATTTTTTCATTCAAAATTTTATGATTTTCCAATTAAAAAATCATATTTGTGTGTGTGTGTGTGTTATAGCTCTAAAAAATTATATCTTTTGGATTTAAATATTACAAAGAAGCTGTATTCTTGGTCGAGCGTTGGTCTATAAAATAATAGATATTTTTTGTATCATCTCTAAGTGTATAAAATGAGGATTATAAGATGTTTTCACGTCATTTCAAAAGTGAGGATATTCAAGTGAAAATTATTCTAAATAATTATTTAAGAAATAATAAATATTATATATAGGATTCTCGGGATATCTAAAATATGAAAATATCTGATATTCAATATTTTTTAATTTATACAAAAAATATTCACTGCATTAATCATTAAACAATTATATTTTAATTTACTAGTTAATTTTGATCGATATTGAAAAAAAATTATTCAATATTTTAAAATTTAATGAAGGTCTATTCAACCCCATATATCCCTATTTTGACCCACATTGGGATAACAATAGGTATCATTACTATTCTGAAAAAAGGATAGTAGTGATTTTTTTCTTATACTAATACCAAATTATTGGTATTGGAGATTATTCCTTTAGGATATAGTGTTCTTTGTAGATTTTTTTTATAATAATAACATATATATCATAGACTTTAATATCAAAGGAAAAATATTTCTATTGAGATGTCATGAATGAATATTAATGATTGGTATAAACCTCAAAACCAACCATATTTCAATGGGAATGATTATGGTTATTGAAATGGGAAGATGGAGGTATACCCCAAATGTCTATGTATTAATCATTAGATAATAAATGTAAATCCAGGGAGCTAATTGGAACTGATCTAAATATACTAAATTGTAATGGTGTGGTAAATTATGATTTTAATTACAAATAAATAATTGTATAATGAAGTTATATTATGTATAATGTGTTCTTCCACTAATTTTAACGTATGAAATCTCAATAAATATTGTGAATGATAAAATTCATACACTATGGTTATAAAAAATAAAATAACGAAAATTGAGAATAAAATCATTTGGATAAGGACTATAGAACCATTGAGGATGAATCCTTCAACCAGATATTCGATGATTTATGTGAATTATAAGTACTATAAGTGTTCTTGGTGAAGATTTGGATAATTCAATATTGGTTGAAAGGGAAATTCGGTCACTACCAAAGAATTATCAAGAATTTTTTTTTAATCAATCATCATAAGTATATAAAGTTATATAATTTAAATAAACTCATTAGATCAACTTTTTATGTATGAAATTTTGTCAAATAAGATTGTGGTTAAGAAAAAAATTTAAATTAATGGTATTACGTAATAATTTAAAGTAAATATTTATTTTAACTTATATATATATGAATCCATGTCATGTGATAAGGATGATTCATCTCATTTTAATAAAAGTATTTTTACTTGATGAAAATTGATAAAATGATTCATTATGTGAATTATATGGAATGATTGAATGGTAATTAAGAATGGTAATGCTAAAAAATATAATAAGGATTTATAATTAAAATGTCTTGAGTGAAGAAACAAGGGATATATTAATATTACTATATGAAATTAAATAATTTATGAAAATAAATGACTTATATAAATGAGGATAAGTGATTTCTTTATAGTAGATGGAGTTTTCTAGAAGTTTCTTATTCCTGAAGTGATTATGGAAGTGAAAAGTATTCTTATATCCATGGTTTGATGGCTTCGTGATATAGGGTAAATGAATCAAATTTTACATAATTTTTATAGATATATAATGTATGATTTACTTTATTTTTTGAAAATGAAATAAATAAATATTATAATACATGTTTCTGAGATGATTCTTATTTTACAAACTATAATAAAAAATAATTATATGAAAGAAATAAATTACATCATGTTTTTTAGGATTTTATATATTGTTAAAATTATATAAAGAAAGATATATAACTTCATAATAAACCTATGTAAATTATTCGACATAATGATAATAGAAAAATTGATGTGCCAATTTCTAATGAATATTTTACTAATGATTCTAAAATAAAAAATAATATAAAAAAAATAAAAATTAATAATTTTTAATATTTTAATATTAAAGATGAAAACAATTAATGGTATAATATTTTTCTCTGTGAATAATGAAGGAAGAGTAACAAAATATAGTAATCTATACGATGAAATTCATAATATAAAGAATGAATATAATAATTTGAAATAGAAAAATATTATATTAATAAATATAGCTTCGTGATGTTATGAAATGGTTCATATTGATTTAGTGAGTTCAGGAAAAAAGAGAACATAAAATTAAAAACTGGAAATATTAGTTTAAAGGAAATGTTTTCTAATTACATTCTAGGAAATTAAATGTTGATAAAATTATTTAAATATTGAATCCAAAAAAATGTATTGGTTTTTGTTGTGATAACCAATTACCAATGATGAACATGACATTCTTTTCAAAAATTGCTAATAGTGATGTATCTATAGTTTTATATTTCATATGTCATAAATAGTGAAATTATTTTGAAGAATTTCATTTGAGATTTAATCAAAATTTTTGTCCTATAATATATTTTATTTCAATAAAAATACTTTCTTCATTCCCCACATATAAATGTTTTAAATTTGTTTGGGTACTTAAGGAATATATTACTAATTCTATTGAACATATGAAAGAATAGGTACCAAAATTACTTTCTACTGGACTGATATTATAAAACTTTCCCTATAAGTGTAAATGTTTAATGGTATAAGGATAATGGCTACTTCAGACACCATATTTTTCAAAAATACATCTTTTTATCCTTTATTCAATTTGATAGAGGCCCTATCACATTCACGGACAAATAAAATGGCAAAATTAATGGTTATGGTGAATTAGGGGTTTTAAATAATGTTACAATTTAAATGGATTTATATTTATTATGAATAAAATATAATTAAAATTGTATATCAATACATTGTTATAATGCAACGAATGACATGTTTGAAGATAAGAAATGTTTATTTTTAATAATGAATCTATTATATTTTATGAAAATGGAAAAAAAATATTTAAAGAATGTTTTTCAAATAATAACTAGTAAAAATGGTTGGTTTTTAAATATTATAGAACTATATGACATTTTATATCATAAAAGTTTTAAACATTTAAAAATTTAGATATTTCATAAATTGGTAAGGCATGAAATATTTTTTGATCTACCCCAACTAATAGTAGGTAAATTTTTTATTAGTGATTATTGTTAAAAGTAAAACCAAAATAATGATAATTTTAAATATACTAATTATATTCAAAGTAACATTCCTCTTGAATTATAACATATTAATTTTTTTGTACCAATTGAAATTTCTACTTTAGGAGGGAGGATTTGTTTAGTATTGTTGATTATTATAGTATATTCATTTAGAAATATTTTTTTACACTTAAAAGTGAATAATTAACAATGTTTATTGATTTTTTAAAATTAGATTAGGTTATATTATCATATCAATTAGATGATAAAGATTATGTGAGTTTATGATATATAATTTGGAATATTATATATGTATAATGGATATTTTTAGAATATTTATAATTCCAGAATGACATAACAATTTGGTGTTCGTAAATGGAAAAATTGGATCTATTAATTTAATCAATATATTAGTTGTCATTCAATAGAATTTGTATATATACTATTAATATGAAGTTGTGAATAAAACATGTCTTGTTCGAAACTAAATTATAAATTGACAATGTTTAAATTAGATCCCCAATGATTTGTGTATAGGATTAAAACTTAAGACTTTTTATTTTAATGTATTTAGTTGTAGGGTTTTATCTTAAATAAAAAAGGATAATTTCAATAAACATGATTCATAATGTGATGAAGGTTTTCATAGTATTTTTTATGATATTAATGGTCTTCCACTTTATAGTAAAATAAAATTTTTTTGGGGGAGTCTACGCATTTTATGATTTCTGGAAAAAAAAAATTTAACACCGAATTCAAATTTAGATAATCATGGAAAAGAATTTATGGAGTTTAAATGTATTGAAAATGAATGTAAATATGATAATATATCAGTTTATGGAGATTATATATATTCTAAATATGATCTTAAAAATTGATAAATCATAGAGATTATACTCTTGTAAAGGTAATTAGAAATTTCAAACCTAGAAATCAAACAAAAACTCCATATTGAATTATTATTTGAATACTTCTTTTTATATTGATTTTATTACTTATTATAATAATAAATCCTAATAATATTAAAATTGGATTATTTCTATATTTTATCAAAATAATTAACTTTCATGAAATAATGTTTAGAATGGCGTTAACATTCCAACTGATAAATAAGCCATGGGAACTGAACGGATGTTAGGAATAAAATGGAAGACATTGGAAACACTATTAGTAATAAATCTTTAATGGTTTTCATGGTTTTATTCCAGAGGACAGAATTTGTAATTATGCTTGTTTTCTCCATCTTATATGTTCAATGATGTTTATATTATATTAGATATTTCTACTTTTCAATGTTTTAAACTGATTAAAATGGATTTTAAATGTCAATTTGTAAATGGTGAGTTTTTTTAAAAAGTGTATATTAATCAATAAACTATATTTGAACATAATTTTTTTTATACATTTTTTTAAAACGATAAAAATAAATATATATTCTTAATAAATCTCATAGATCTTGGTATAATATAATATATTTGTGTTTAATAAATAATGTATTTAATAAAGGGATATTTTATGTAACACTATTTACTAGTAATGTTTCCAATGATATTTTAATTGTTCTAGTGTATGTTTATTATAATGTGTTTGGTTTCTCAAGTGATTTATTAAGTAATGAGTTTTAAAACATAATTACTACTTAATTAGTGATAAACATAATGTCAGAAATGATAATTTTAATTATATTAAAATGATTAAAAAAGGGGATAGGATAAATGTAAATCAATATAAATACGGTAAAATATAGTTAAAACGGATAATATAGAAGCATGAAAACTTTTTATAACCCCTATATGTGCTATTTGTACATTATAATTAGATAAATCTAGAAAAAAATGTAGATTAAAATACATTAACGGAATGATAAGAAGATTATGTTATTCGACTTGATATGGGACTAATATTATATCCAAAGATTTTATGTGTTCAAGGATTGAATTTTATAAGAATGATATTAATTTAATGATTGTCAAATTAATAATTATATATATTATTTGATGTGTTAATTATGGTTTTTTCAATTATAATTAAAACTATTTTTATTTATATTTTCTGGGTTGTAGGATTGATATATATAGTACACTAGGTATGATTTATTTACGTAATTAAAGTTTTATTTCATGGAGTTCTTATAATATATTGTCAGTTTCTTATCCACTCCCATGGTTCAGTATATTATTATCCTTAAATTTTTCTCTCAATGTTTATGGTTAAAATAATAATTATTTTATTTTAGTTTTTATTTTGACAAAATTCCAATTTATTGTGATAAAACATCAATTATTTAAATTTAGAAGATTCCACTAAAAATTTCTTGGAAAAACATGTAGAGATTATATTTCATTTTAAATAAGATCATATTGAAAATTATGATATTGTTTTAGAATTTTTATTGATGAATAATATCCTCTCTCATATGATTACTAAACTATTGGGTATATTTTTTATGAGAAAATAAAATTTAAACATTTTATAATTTACTTTTAGGTTAAATTTGTTTTATTTTTTATTTTCTATTATTTTATTATGTTTTAATGCAATTTTTCTATATATTGGTCTTAATTTGTTTAGGAAAAACTTTAGTAGTTTAAATATTGTTAAATTTTTCAATACTGAATTTTAACAAGATATTTATTCATTATATACAGTTGATCTTAAATGTCATTATTTTTAATATAGTTTGAGTATTACATGTTTAAAATTTAAATGAAAATTGAAAAGTGTTTCTATCTTAATATTTAGTATGTTAACATTTTTAATTATTTTATAATTCCATGAAATTCATTATGGAAAAACAGTTTTCAATAAATTTTAGAATTTTTTAACTTGTAGAATTTTTTTAAATTGTGATGATTTGTGTAATTTTTGTAAAATATTGTTCATTTTTTTTCAAAAAGAGGTGAATTTTTGTGCTTGATTTTTTTTTGATATATAGATAATTTTTTACTATTTAATTTTGATTTTTTAATTGCTTGTTTAGAATATTTAAAATACCACAAATCATGTCATTGATTATATTATGTAATTATATTTTGAATTAGTATTTTCATGTTTACTAAATTACATATTTTAAATAATGTTATTATAGAATAAAATTTTTTTTATTGATAAATATTTATCAAGAATTTTAGTTATTGAATTATAAATATTCTCTAAATTTTTAATTATATATTATTATGAACAATTTATGGAGAACTATGTTTATGGTGTTCACTATTTATAGGGTAAGAGAAATATCTTATGTGAGTTTAAAATATATAATCTTCTAGAAAATTTTAAATGTGATGCCTAAATATTATACAGAAAAAATATAAAGTCCTATATGTTTTCAAAATATCGTTCAGAATTGAAAAATGTCACACAAAAACATATAAAATTCTTACATGAATTTTTTACATATCATAAAATTTATTTGGAAGTCACCAAATCTCAAATATTTCTATTTATAATCTTATACAATATTTTCAAATTTCATTTTTGATTTCCAAAATTTCATAGATGATTTTAAATATCTTACAGGAAACATAAATATCATATTTGAACCTATATTTCTTAAGTATAATCATACTCATATGATTTTGATTCTTATAAGAAATCATCCTTATAGATATTTGAGGCTTACAAAATTCATGGTTATAGTAAATAGTCTTTATTGATATTTAATGATTACATAATTTTTATGATTATGTAAAACATGAATTTATATTTATGTTTAAACACTCATACATATTTTACATTATTATGAATTTTTTTTCGAATCCTATATTTTAAATTATTTTTGAAATTTGAATTTACTGTATGTCTATATGGTTTATGTTATTAGTTTTCATAAGTTATAAAATATTTTTAAATTCCAATGATGATATTCATAAGATTTTTCAATGGTTAAATAAAAAGAATAACATGGGAATTTTTCATCATAATATTCATGATATCTATATATTAAATTAATGAAATTTGTATGTTTATATTATATCAAACGAGGGAAATTTTTAATTAGTTTTCATGAAACACCAAAATGGCCATGAAGATATTATTTTTTCAAGAAGTACATTTTCCATTGTGTCTTTGATAATTCTAATTTGATAAAAACACAACATTTTTTGTGATTTTCATACCACACATTAATGTGATGCACATAACATTTGAGGGATATAATAAGTGAAAAAATTTAGATGATTTGATATATGATTATGCTTCAACTATTCATTTATATCGTAATCAAAATAGATCCTTAATGATTGAACCTTTGATTTCAAAGTGATCGAAGATACGGTGAGTTGTACAATTATCTCTATTTTTTTCTTTTCTATATTTATTTTCAATGTTTTATTATTTTTAATTTATATTTGTGTTGTATTAATTTTTTTATGATTTATTGATTGAAGGAAAACATATATTAATTTCCTTTAACTCCTAAACAAAAGGTACATATATTGGGTATTAAATCCCGATAAAAATTCAGGTTTCTGGTTGTTCCTTGGTCTATATAACGGGATGTATTTTGGGTTGTGCCTCTACATTTGAGAATGGTTGTTTTTTAACCATAATCACATCTATTAAAAATTACTGTGATTTTGGTTAGTAATATTCTTCTCATTGAGTAGGATATGATTGAATAATATATATAAGATCATTAATATTCATACTACAATTGAAATACGGTGTTCAATATATTTATATTTTCACTACATATATTCATTACCCAATTTACAAAAAAATTATATTTGAATTTTCATGTTCCTAATTTATGATATTGAATAATTTTTGAACCATTTATATTTTAATGATAGTTTATTCACCCCACCCCCTCTAACATAATTTGATATCTCATGCTAGGAAAATATCATTAAGTCACCTTTTTTAAGAGTAATTATTGTTCCCTCATTGTTCTATCAATAGTGAGTATTGATTTTTTAGTTCATATAATATTTTCATCATTATTATTAATTTAATTTCCATTTATGTTTTTGTCATATCCTCTTTATTTTTTATACCTCTTACAATGTTGTCATATTGGTATAAAATACATGTTTTTAGTGTAAACTATGTAGTTTCTTGATTAATATTTAATGACAATAGATACCTCTAACCTATCTATCCTTGATCAGTCGAGAGTATGATATATATAATCCTCCTTGTGAATACCCTCCACATTATGTTAACATTGGGAGATGAAAATTATGTTCAATGAAAACAACTAACTTCATTAGTGGATCTTTACTAAAATGATATATAAAATTTGTTTTCTTTTGGATTAAAATTATGAAAAATAAAAAAAGGACCATTTAATTCTAAATTCCATTCCGTTAAAGCTATCCAAAGTTAAAAATTACTTTTACATGAGAGAGTCTAAACCATTTTTTCATCTTCATTACAATAATACTACTTTTTTAGTGAACAAAATAATGATTTTTAGACTTGAATCTTCCAATATTCTTTAAAACCCCTGGATCATTAATGTTCTTATGTTCTAGATTATTGCGGAATTTATTTAGTGATTGAAACCCCAATTGTTTTAAAAAATAAACTCCCATTATTTGTACTACCTTTTACATTTTACCATTATAGGACCTTATTAACAATGAAATAACTATTAGTTATCCCATTATATAAAACATAACCCTATAAAACTATCTCAATAAGTGAAATTTCATGATCAAGTAGATATTAACAGTAGGGTGAAGTTGGATTGTGTTGTGATATTTCAATTGGTTCTACACTATGTGGAAAAAGAAAATTCTGAAGATATTTTTTGGTTCTAAAAAATTGTTCCGCTGAAAGTTATTACTTTTGGAGTATTCAAGGAAAATGAAAATAGTTCCATCTCAAACATTCATGGAAAAGAGATTCCAAATTATGAAGATTATAATAATTAATGAATTAATAGGGTAATAATATTATTATGTTGAAACTAAAATCATACAATCTTACTATAAAAACAACCCAAGACACAACCTTTGGTCTCATAACTTTTGACATTTGAAACCCACAAACCATCTATACCTAGGACTTTTTTTTCATTCTGATTGATAATTTTTTTAAATTATCTAATTGTATATTTTGAAAATTGTGAATCTTATGGTGTCCCATTAGTTAAAATTGATTAGGAAAATATTGTTAAAATTCATAATCATGTGATCAGTAAAATAATAGTTTATTTAAGAATCCATATTCATGAAAGAAATAAGGAAATGATAATGGAATTAATAAACATAATATAGAATTTTGAATTTATTATATCAAAGATGATTGATAAGTTAGGTTTCATGATTTTATTCTTTGTAAATTTCATTGGCATGTGTCTTGAATTTTTCACTGGAAATTTATTTTGAGTTTCCACTTGTTTAAGAGTTGGTGTGATAATTTTTGGGAATTAATATATCTGATATTTTCAATAAGTTTTTAATCAATTTTTATTATTAAATCTCAAAAAAATTATTTGAAATTATATCATTTTTTAATTTTAGTCAGTTTTTTATTTTTTTTGAAAATTCCCTAACTCTAAAATTGTATTAGTTTTTATCAATTTTTTATTTTATGAATTAATTTTCTAATAATGATATAATTTTTGAATTTTATTATAGAGTACCTTAGACCATGGGTTGAATTTCTTTTAATTGAGCCATATACTGAATATTTAATTTGGAGGCCCATTTTTTCAAAATTGGACGACGAATGGTTCGCCTGAATTGAGAATCCTTTAGTAAATAAGATATTAATTATCATAGAATCATCCGAATGAAATGAATAAGGTGAGAGAATAAATAGGAAATTTTTTGAAATTTTTTTATAAAATATCATAGAATAATTTAATCTTTAAATAAGTTGAATAATGCAGCAAGGAGGATAATAATGAAGAAGTACTTCAGATATAAAAAGTTCACATAAATAATTCATGAATATCTTATTGAATATATTTCTTAATTAACAGAATGTTTTCAAATATAATGAAATCTCATGTAATTTTTTTTATGTTGATTTTTTTCCCAAATTTAGTTTCATTCAAGGAAAAATATTCTCAATATTTTTAATGGAAAATTCTCTTGGTAAATCATCTACCCCAATTTAATATAAATTTAGGTCTCTAATTCAGTATAAAAGGATGTTTATAAAGAGGGAGTGGGATATGAAGGATAGTATATGATGAATAATTTAATTTATATATAAACATTCATGAAATTAAGGGATAAAATCTATATGGTGCAGGGAAACAAACATCTGATCTAATTTCCCTTTTGTATATGTTCTTATTATTGAAAACTCATTAATTTATAATTAAAACTGAAATTTATTTCTTCATTTAAGGAGGATGATTTCATTATTTTAGGCACACTTCATAACTTTGGTTAATCTTTTATCAACTAATGTATCTAAAATAAGTTTCCTTTTGTTTAAACATATTTTTTATGTATCCCCATTAAGAAAAACTAGTGAAATTAGATTTGATTTCCTAAAGACCTTTGAGAAATTGAAACATTTTGAACATGTTAATTCCACGGGGAAACAAATTCTAAATAAATTTAAACGATAAGAGAATCATTTTACATTCATAAGGTTAAACAATTATAAAATAATTGAATAAAGTACAAACAATAAAGAAAGAGATCTTATTTAATAAAATAAATACTTTATAGGATAATTTAAAAGGAAAATGTTTACATGGAAAAGTACCAAAATCAAAAGGTAAAATGATTTGGATCATTGCTTCTCGTGGCCACCTAGAGTTTATCCCTAAATATCTTAATTACCTCATTATGACACATGTTATCTTGATTATCTTATACATTATATCCCAATGCCTCTTTCTAACGACCATTTGAAATGGATGTTAAGACATAAAATTTAATGAAAATGGTTATGGAAGAATTCCCTCTAAAATTATTCATTAATAATTTGAAGTGTATTTCCCAAAAAAATAGCCAAATTATAAAAATAATTTTTTTCCATAAATGTTATTTTTATTTAAATTTTGTTTCTAACATAATGATTTCAAATAAAATTACTAATTTTTTAAGAATATAATTCTTAATTTTTGAGGTTAAAATTTCCAGAAATATTTTCTATTCATATTCATCCACTTTGGAACATTAACTAGCAGACTTAAAGAGGGAAATTATCAAAGATATTTTTTTCATGCATACCATTGATTCATATTTTTTATGTTGAATTTATTTCCCGATTTTAATGTAATAATATTGAGTTAGGGATTATTTAAGTAAGGTGGGTTAATTCTAGTTGACCATTCATATTACAGTTTCAAATAATTTGTTTGGTCCTCTAAATGATCCATTCCATACATTGTTGACATTTATTAAATGAAGCTGATGAGACAAGGGACCCTAAAAACTAATTTTTTTAACTAGATATGTATTTAAAATTTTACCCACAAAATTAAAGTGAGATAAAAAACTGTTCAAATCCATAATTTCATCATTTTAATAATTTACATCAAAACAGAAGAAAAAATTAAAAATGATTCAATTACACTTGAAAATGAAATATTGGTTCAGATTAAATCAATAAACTACATTTAAAAGGTATTTAAAATATCAACTCCATCAATTTCACCACACGTTTCACTTACAATTATAGACAAGTAGGAATTGTAAATTTTTTTGTGAAAAAAATAAAATATATGCAAATGGAATCCACAAATAATAAAATCAAGGATCCACATATATCATCCCTCTTAAAAATCATAAATTACAATTTCATGATTATTTTTATTCAATAAATTCCTATTTCATTGTTTCTTCAGGGAACAATTATATCTACCTCACTAATTTTCTATTCATGACATGATTTTTATTGTCATAAATGTTTTCATCATCCATATAAAAAAAGGGTCTCCCGATGTTTGAAAAATTTATGAACCACCAAATAATTAAATTTTAATAATACTACGAATCATGAAGAATTAATTAGTTTTTTTTGGATCGAATATAGGTGGGTTTCTAATGTCAAACATTTTGAGGCAGAAACAGATTGTCTAGATCATTGATAAAGCATTATTGCATTATTTTAGTTTCCACATACGCATTTTCTTCTCATATTTCTTCATGGTATTTTTTATGTCTCCAAAAAGGAAAAGTTTTTTTATCCATAAACTATAAATAAAAGAACAATGTTTTTCTTCATGAATGCTCCAAAAGGCATAAATTTCAGAAAAATATTTTTTTCCCATAGTAAACATATATTTTTATAATTTTTTCAACATAATATATGAAAGAAATAATGCAGCACACCCCAATTTGGCTTCCTCTCAGAGTAAAATTTAGATAGTTCATGCATTTTAACTTGTAGTGACGGTGGAATACATAAAATTGGCTTTTAATGTGTATTACTAATATAAATATTAGGTAAACTAAGGTCTCACAAGGATCAATTATAATATATTCGATAAATATAGAGGGTTATTTTTTAAAATAATTAATTTAATAAAAAAATTAATACCCTCAATAATTTTGTATATATGATTCTTAAATATAAAAGGTTTCGATAGAAAATATTAATGTTAATGTTAAAAATTATTTTTTTGATCTATTCAAGTGGCATGGTTGTTTTGATGAAGATTTAAAAATGATTCATACTCCTTAGTATCAAATTATTTTCACATTTAGATAAAATTCATGGAATGTAGTTTTAAATTCTATGGTGTCTTCATGAAGTCCCAAAATTTTAATATGGAAGAAAAAATATTTATTAACCATTTTAGATTCTTACATAAATAAATATGCATTATTTTATTGAAATAATTTTTTAATTCCCAAAATTAATTACATTTTAGTTCACATGATAAAAGAAACAAAATATATGAAATAAAAACATGGGAATTTGGAATGAAAAAAATTTAAATTTAATAGTAAAGAACAAAAAACATAATCTAATCATGGATATTATTCCCACACACTTTTTTTAATATTTTGTTTTTTAATATTTTATATGATGATTAAAAAGTAATATGATTGGTCATGAAAAAAATTTGTAAGGAAATGCAAAAACTAGTTTTTATTATGCATCAATAGACTTGATATATCAACCTAAAAGTTGCATGCTGGAAACATACGTGAGAATATATTAACAAACAAACAATTATATTACTGAAAAAATTATAGATAATTACAATAGTTTGAACCCCACAAGTTGGGTTCTAGGATTTCACATCCCTTAGGTAGGGAGTTCCAGCTGGTCATCCCCAACTTGAGGGTGGGTGTGGATTATTCTTCATAACCCACAAGAATTAATGTTCTCTAATATTTTCAGCTCACTCAACATTAATAAGATTCCAAAGGAATAATAATTCATGTTCCATTCTATTAATCTTTTTTCCAATGATCTAGTAGAACATGGAACAAAATTTAAAATAAAATTATTAATACATTATCTACAAAAACGAATTCCAATGGATTTTGAAATTTAATTCCATGATGTGCTTAATCACAATTATCATCATGAAAAATGAATTATTCATTGAAACAAAATCTTGTTTCCATCATCATAATTTTACAAGTTTACTCCAAAATGCAAAATAACATTATTTCTTTAATTTTAACATTCACAACATCTTCTTTTAAAAAAGAAGTCCAATCAAATGTAGCCTGCAAAAAATATACATTGGTAGAAGTAGTAAACAATTTTTCTTATCATGATAATCTAAATAATGGATCAAAATTTTAGAATTATCTCCGTGGATTCTTGGGTTCGATCATTGATTGAGATTGGTTAAAAGATGTATTGAATGTATGTAGAATAACAGGCTCTTCCAAATTCACTTAAAAGACGAATCTATCATGTGACCTTTCCTCTTTGGATAATGTTTCATAAAAATTTTCACAATATTCAATTTAAAAACAATATATTTCTCATTGAAATCCATTTTAAAAAAATTCTACCAAATCAACTTGTTTGTACATTTGATTCCTTAATGTAACATCAATTGGTGAATTAGTAATAATTTTACCCATTACATTTAAAAAAGAGATTCCAATTAATTTTTTAACTCACCCTAAAACTTTTATCAATATTTAAATTTGGTGGGATAATATTTTTCATTTATTGAGCTTACATTTTTGTTATTAATGGATTGAATTATTATATATTTTGGGAAAAAAATTTAATTTTTTTCATACATATTGTTTCATAAGAGAATTTTTTGAAGCACCTAGTCATTTTTCTTGACTGGGGAATATTTTTTCTGAATTGTGAAAAAAAAATTCATAGATCCTAATTTTTTAGACTTTATTTATTACATTTTTTCCTAAATATACACTTCAAATTTTTGATAATAATTAAAATCATATGATCATTTATTTTGAAAATCCATTATTTATCATATGAATTAGTTGTAAGAATACTCAAAAATAAAAATAAAAAAGAAAACCTCTCTAGAAATAGATACAGTTTTGATGGGTGTTTTTTATTGTGACAATCAGTTCACTAATTTCCACATTAAAATACAGAATAATGGTGAAAATACGGTTGTCTCATGAGGAGGTTACATGAAAATTTATTACACACTCACTTTTTTTAATTTTTTTATGTTTAGTATTAAAATAAGATATCATAATTTTAATGGTTTTAAATGGAGTTCAATAAAATGAAATTGGATGACAAGTAGAAAATAAGGTTAAAGATTAGAAATTATATTTTTCTAGGATATAAATATCAAATCTTACGATAATAGAAATGGAAAAGATTCGATCCTCATTAATTCCCTTTATCATTTTATAAAAAACAATTATATTAATTATCTCATTTATTACAAGAATATATAAAATTATAATCCTATGGTTCCTAAAACCATATCCAGATATCATTCATTTTTATTTATCCCCCTTTGAAAGATAGTTCATTTCCCAAAAGACTGCTGAGAAACTAAACATAATTTGATATATTTTGATCAATGTGGTGGCCTATCCTGATGAATTTTAAACAAAATAAAAATTATTTTATAGTCATAAGTTGATAAGAAATCTATAAAATGTAGAATTAGTTTCCAACAATAATGGAATATAACTCCATAAATCAAACAAATTGTTTCTAGGATAACTCAAACGGAATGATTTTACAAAAAGAGTAGAAACTTAAAAGGTATATGCCTTTAGATTTTTGTTCCCCATGGAAACACTGAGTTCATCCATTCATTTATTGATTAATTCATTAAATATCCACTTATCCAACATATCCTCTATATAATATCTCACTATATCTTTATAATCAGAATTTTTAATTTAAGTTGATACATACAATTAAAGGAAAGTGGTGTGCAAGATAACCCTCCCGGATCTATCATTCTAAACACTAATAATATTATTCCTATAAAATAGCCAAATTGTAACACGGTTTCATCATAAAGATATTTTGTACTTTAGTTTTCATTTATTGAAATTTTAGTCAAATTTGGACTCTTTTTGATTAATATACTCTTAAATCACAAATGTTAAATTTTTATTGTTGATGTGCTCTTCATATTCCTCCATTTTGAAATATTATTCCCTTAACCTAAATAAGGAATTTATACATGATATTTAATTTTAGGGTGAACCATAGAGTAATATTTATTATCTAAAAAAGTAACATCATTTGAAATATTTATCATTAGTTATGTCTTATTTACAAAATGAAGATAAATTTTATCCAACAATTAATTTTCTAGTCTTGAATGACATTTTTTACCACCAAAGGATCGATTTACAACATAGACCTGTAGTAATAAATAAACACCATGATCAAAGGGATCCAAAAATAATAATTTCTATAATTGAATCAATATTGTAAATGTTAAACCAAAAAATCAAAAAAAAAACATAATTGTTTTAAAACCATTCCAGAATTAGTTAATTTTTACAATTTCACACAACAATCCACAAATTTGTAAAAAAAGGAAATTTCACTTAAAAATAAAATTTATATAAATCATTGAAATACATTTAAAAGTATTGAAAATGGTTATACTATCATTAGGTGACTACGTGATCTTTGAGTATCAGATTCCTATTCATTATTTGAGTCTAAATCTAGTAGTGTAATAATTTTTTATTATTAAAATCCAGGTAGGCCTATGTGTTAAACATTTCCATAATCTAAAAATAATTATTCAAAAAAATATTTTTTAGTGTTATTCAATGATGTCATTGAAAATTCATAAAATGAGAATTTATTTTCCATGATCATTTATCTTCACTACTCTCTAGGTAATAATTTTGTATTTTCTATCATTTTATAATTTCAACAAAGAGATATTATTAATTTATATATGATGTATTTTTTTATGTTTAGAAGGGGTTTTTTCAAAAAAACAAATTAGACAATTTTTACTATATTACCTATTCTTAAATGTATTATTCTTTTGGAGGCTCATATATGAAATTATCCTTATTCCAATATTCTCAGTATATTTATTATGTATACACATATAGTTCGTATATCCATATTTCATATATATATGGGAACATTAGAAATAATGGACCCATAAAGAGAAGAATTATTGGTGCAAGTACTTTTATATCTTCTCCTTTTTCTTATCTATGTTTTTGTAATTATTGTTCAAATTCTCTATATCCATATACACTAGATAAGGTATCATATATGTCAACGCCGTGACTATAAGATAGAAATAGATCTGAGAAAAAAATGATGCAAAAAGATATTTTTATTAATAAAAAGTCTTATACGTTATTATAGAATCATCTAAATGATGTTTATAAAATATATGAGTTTTGAAGAATAAACTGGATAATGAATAGAAATAATCCAAAAGATATCCAAAATAAGACTAGACATATTATTCCCATCCCTAGTGAATATCATGATGATCATATATCAGAAAAGAAATCATCTTATGACATATATATATATAATTGTGGGAAAAGTAATAATAGAGGCTAGATGGAAAATTATTCATTAAATCCATGACAGGGGTGAATCAAATAATAATGAGTTGAAATTACTCATAATAGATGGAATGAAACACCGTAAGAAGCTTCCTAATGCACCACATTCTTAGCCGTAATCAACTTTAATAATACAGATTGATGAAATACTTATAAATTAATGTGATACAACTTATATATCTAATTTCACTAGAGAATATCCCATGATTGAAGATGTAAGACTTTATAGGTTAAATATTTATTAACAAATGATTTTTCATTGACTATTAATGAGGATGAAAAATCCTAGTTTTCTGAACTAAAAAATGTCTCACAAAGAATATGTTTTTAGTAAAACATATTAATAATACATGAATAATTGTGATCTTGATAAATATTTACTTGAGTACATATTTTAATATTTTATCCTTTGATATAATATGACAAAATTAAAAATAGATTTGTTACCCAAGAAGGATTTGAAGATAAATTATCCTGATCATTTTCTTATATTATATATGTCCATCATCAATATTTTGATAGAGGAATGAATTATAAATATATCTATAGAATACTATCATCATAATTAAAATATGTAATGGAATGAATAAATATTAATCCGATATCATATAGAGGTTCAGATATTTATAATGCTAATGTTTTGCCGAAAAATCCCATGAAATTCATTTCAAATGTTTATACATATGATCAAACCATGAAATTCTTGAATACATATGAAAGTTTTTATAAATATTTCTATTCATTAATACTTCAATAATACTTCACTAATAATGATATGTATGAATGGAATATTGTTAAAATGAATATATATTATCAACCTCTAAATTTTCCGAAGATAAATATTTATCTATCATTATGTGACAAGTCAATAATTTTTAATAAATTCTATTACTATGTTGTTTCCTCATATATCCTATATCCAAATTCTTTCTTCCAATATTTGGGAATAATGTTTCCTTCTATATTGTTTTGAATGGGGTAAATTTTCCAAATCAATTGTAACTATACTAATTGTCATCTTACTTTTCCTCAGGTATGTGATTTAGAAGAGGGTATATAGATCAGACTGGCCTGCCAAAATTTTCATTATTGTCCTTAATTTATAATATTCTATGAAAAGGGGTATAATGTAATAATAAATTTACTATGTTTTTATGTTATCTCTATAATTTATAATGATTTCAAATATTTCTTTTACTGGTGGTTTTTCTATTAACAATGTCATCTTTTTTTTGGATTACACATCGATTTTTTTAGAAGAATAATGTTGAAATTGAATGTCACAATGGTATGAACCATTACCATAAATAGATTAAATAAGTTTACAACATCCTAGAGTATGTTTTAATGACATGTGGTGGTCCTAATTGAATATCTATGATATAATATAAGGAAAAAAAATTGGTTATATTTATATTCCATTCATTATTGATGATACATATAGGATGCATTAAAGATAGAATATGTCATTATACTATAATATTATTCCAATTTATTTTAATAAAACCAGTGGTTTAGATTTTATAAGTATTATAATAATTTCACAACATAAAACATTATCATGGGTGATTTCACTAGAAAAATATTTTCAGCATCAAATGGAAGAAATTTTTATGATGTGATGCATCATTTTAAGGTTTTCATTCGGAAGGGATTCATTATTATATATTATAATCAATATTTATATAAGAAAAATTCAATGATCATGATTAAGGTAAATTTATAGAGTAGAATCTATCTTAAGATACTCAACATGTTTTTCACCACAAATCATTAGAAGTTTGATTATTGGTGGAACATTTTCAAAAAATAATGAAGGTAAAAATATTATGGCAGGGGAATCTTAAAAACAAAAAATTATGTTTCACAATTTCATAATATATAACATTTATATTTTATAATAATATGTCTCAAAATTAAATCTTCTCTTTATTTTTATAAATATAGAATGAAATATGGATGTAAATTATTTATTGGAAATTTTCATCCATGTATTATAATGTTTATGGATATATTTTTTATTCCCATAAAGAGTTGGTCATCTATTAAAAGGAAATAAATTGAACAATGAAGGAAAATTTTTCAATGTAAATTTAATATGAATGTGAATGACTCATTTAGTGTTTTATATTTTCTCAACATGTGAATAATACTTTCTGGATGAATAATTGTTGATAGTGGACTAGAGGGATCCGTTTACATGCCTGTACTGACTTAGTATAGCGATTCCTTTTGTAAAAATAATGATTCCACCACATTTTATCATGTTGTTACATTAGTGATAGGTATTTTTTTACAACCACATAATGATATTCCTATATAGGATCCTACTCATTTCATGAATAAATATTTTTTTACCATATATCACTACTCATATTTGACCATATTCATCTTATATGGCCATTTATTTTTGTTATGTGGTTATCAAATTTCTTTTATAAATACTAAACACTTACATTTTGGAAGAGTGGGATTTCCAAATTTGAGAAATAAATGAATTTTTCTTAGTAATTTCATCATTTTTAAATATTTATTTCCTCAAACATGCAAATGAAAACCACTTGAAATTTCTAATTAAATGAACATGTAAAAAATGAGTAAAATTTTTTGAGAATCCCCTTCATTGATTTAATAATTTTCATCCCCTTTCCAAATTCCATCTTCTGAATCCCCTCCTGGAAGTACACCAAAACGAGAACTAACTATTTATCTTTTTCATAAATCATATTCCTCATGAACATCAACAAATCCACTTTGTGAATAGAATCTTGTTATTGTAATTCATGGATCCATCCCAAGTACATTGTTTACATAGCATATTTTGTGAAGAACCATTCATTAACAATCTTATTTAAAATTCAATATACTTTCTTTCTCATAGAATATAAATACTATGTGAAAATGAGGCTTCCTAATGTATATTTTGGACTCCTACCTATGGTATATTAGCACATAGAATATTTAACATAAATGGAAACATAACAAAGAAAATCAACTGTGAGTAACTGTTCTTCCTTATAACACTTTCTTCCCCCTAGACAAACTACCTCCATTTAGATAATTGTAATGAACATTATGGATTTTTTTCTCCAAGGTCAAAACTCCAAAAATACAATTCAAATGAATCCTACAACATATATTCCTAATGTACATGATCAATCAATGAACATTAACATATGCCCCTTCAATCGTATATTCCATTCATAATGGATCATTATATATTTTCATCCATTACTGGTAGGGACCATAAAAGGATTACAATTAAGGATCCACATGATAATAAGGGACCTAATTATGATTTCACTGGTAAAGCATTTTTTATCTTCTACTGCTCATCTAGGATTCCTATTTTTCAAGTTTTCTACCATTTGGTTTACTCAATCGACCATGGATCTAAATATATATCACTACTTTTATGTGTAATCCCCAAAACATGTTCCAAGGGAAACATATACATAACTCCCAAACATGTCTGTACTTATTCATAGTATAACTAGGGCCTCATATTAGGCTTAATCACTACTACTTCTACAAGGAGCAACCCCCCCCCCCATGTGTTCAACCATATTTCCCAATCTCGGTCTTAATAGAACATATATGGAAACCTGAATCTCTTGTAAAATCATGTGAAATTAATAAATCAATTTTCAAAGGGCCATGTACCCTAGGAGCCATATTCTTCTAAATTCCTTTTCTTATAGGAAACTGATACACTTCTTACCCACACATGTGTAACTACCACGAAAACCTATATTTAAACCTCTTCCACAATGCTAGTTTCTCTATCTCAAAATGTAAAACTATATGATAAGTACCTCATTGCATGATATTATGTTGTAAGGTATGGTTCATCAATATGATCATAAACTAGGAAACTCAAAAAAAAATTGGCTCTACTTCCAGTTATCCTAGATATATATGATACATATCTGAGGTTCAAACCCTACATTAATGTCATGCCTTCACTAGGACATATTCCCTAAGAAACCATATCTTCTCCCGATGATATTCCTTATGATAGATGGAATTATTCATCATTTCACTATATTCCCCATGAGATTCATAAACCATTCTCAATAGGAATATATTACCCATTGGTTTAACTAGCCTTATCATATTTTCTTAACAATAGACATTATAATTTAGAAAGATCCACCCAAATATAAGTCCCATAAAAACCATTTATATGAACTGTTTTGTTATTATTCCACTCCACATGATGATAAATAGATATGAATTGTTCCTAGATGTATGAACATAAAATGAAATTTATATTGTCATGGTAGGATGACCTTAAAAGGTAAAACATTGGACACTCCCACTTAGATTTAAAAGCTACAACATATCCACTTAGTGGAACCAACTATATAGGCTTTGATTCCATATAAATGGATATATAGATAGGTCTACTCAAGGGCCTCATCCCACCACCACAACAGTTACAGCCTCTATTAAGGGAAAAAAATTAGAGAACTAAGTGGTATCTATCTAAAAAATAACCTCCCAAATTAAAAATACCAACCTGTAGATATTGAAATATATATAGATATTCACACCAATAAAGAAACTATATTAGAAATAGATGTTTACCTTAATGAAAGGTTTCATTCAATTCATCGTTATATGGGTAAATAGACTTACACTGGGATTTATTATGGATTCATTAATATTTCATCAATCTTAAAGTGATTTTTAGATTAGGAAATTTTCATAACCCCTACACCTAAAGGTATCCCAGTTTTGATTTAAATGAGAGAATGAAGATAGTGACACCCAAACCATGTGTCCAATAGTCCACAGGTTGGTGAAAAAACCAGGGATATAAAATACCTAAAAATGAGAGGTATTAACCACTAAAATAATATGAAGAAGGAGAGATTTGAGGGGTATACTAACTATTTCCTACTAATAGAGATAAAAATATCTCCCAATTAAATACTTGTAATGTCAAAAGTACATGAATATATTAAAAGGAAAACTATAAGTTCCAAAAGTTAAAGTCATTCGTGGCCATGAAGTAGCTAACAAATAACCATGAGCTATTAATATCCTACCCAATTTATATCCTTCTCTTGATTAAAATGAAAAAAAATATATATGTTTCTTTAGGGTGACAATAATAGTTATACCTAGTATGATCCTATTTAGATATTATCATGTAAAATATAAAGAAAACATGATAAATAAATGTGAAAAAATGGTTATTGATTCACCACCTAAACATTAATAATATGTTATAGTCCTCAATATGGATTTTTCTGAAAATATATTATATAATAGAGATAATATATTATAGTAAAAAATAAGGTTATCACAGAATTGATTACCAATTGGGTTTCTGCACTGCCCCAACATTGAATTGTTGGATCTATCTCTATCCAAAATAATCTAATACAAAGACCCCATGGAAAACAGAATCATAATATGCATCTCTTGCATGACTTAAAATTTCAGCCCATATCCTTTCTCAATATTGTAATTGATTTGTTTCTGGGAGCCACCGAAACTCATTTGGTGTGTATCATACATTGGGTATTATACCTCAATTCATCACAACACATACACCGAGAAATGTAGATTGAACTATCACATCCCACACATGTGATAGATTTAATAATCCTTAGGATACTATATCTAGAGATACACATGTTTTAAATAATGAAAATATATTACAACTCTTTATACACATATACTAGGAAAGATAACCACTAGAATATAATACTACCCAGAGAAGAGATTCGATCTAGTATCAATAGTCTTCCATCCATCCCTCGCTAACCAAGATGTTTGGGAAATACCCTCCCATATCCCACTTGATGATAATCACCCGACCAATATGGTTAGGGTAGCATATAATTCACAAAATATACAATAAAATAATATATCTCTTAACCACCCTATGGATAGAGACCCAGTCCCATACTCAACTACAAATAATATCTCTCAAATACCTAGTAGATACCGATAAGATCTATATATGATATAATTACACAAGAATTTAATAAGACATACAATAAATTCATTCTTCTATTTTGGAATTCAACTTCATGATAATTAATTTTTTAGGTATTAACTAGTGAATCTCTAAATTACATCTCATTAACCATCAGAGTGAATTAGATTATCTATAGACAAAATATAAATGATTCCCTGATTTCTAAAGATAAATATATTTTGTATTATAATATTAACCAACCCCTTGGGTTAAAAAATTACTAATAATTACCATTATTAAATAATTATAGGAACCATATGAAACATCCTACGAATCCATTACAAGATACATAACTAGGCCCAACCAGATATCTCAAGAAGTAAGTAATGTAATGAGGATAAATAAGAAACTCATTTATCTATATCATAAGAAGAACATTAACAAGAAATCATACTACCCTTCATCATAACTCTAGGCATTCCCAAATTCAATGCATTCCATCAAACTCGGTGGAATCCATGAAACTATCTTGCATAAGCCCATGTGTCTCACCATTATAGGAATTAAAAATTTTCAAATATCTGGGCCTCCTTGATAATGTATCATCAACCAAAAACTATATCATTCCCATATCACATCATAGATTAATATGAAAAAACAAAAAACTGTATCAATAGAGAAACTAGTCCCTAAATATGTGAATTTTTTTTATAAGATATATTCTCTCTCAGTAAAAAAAATTATGTTTATATATATAACTATTTTTATTATATAATGAATTAACGGATGTAATTATCACATGTTACAACTATGAGTATCATAAGGAATTAGTCAGAGAATTATATTGTGTAATTAAAAATAATCTTTATGTATAGATTATAGTTTCAATAAACTTTATGTAATAACATCCCATTTGCATTCCTTTAATTATTATTATTCATAAGAAATTAAATCATCATGTTCTCCAGCCAAATCCATTAACATATGGACTAAAATTTTCAATTAAACCTGAATTTTTCATCTAATTTATTGGAATAAAACTAATCGAATCCAACTATTCATTAACCACTCTTCTTAATGTTTTTTATCCAACCAACAATTTCATACATTACATTCATTTCCATTTTCATAAAAAAAACATTCTCACTCAATAATGGATGAATTATTAACAAGAAATAACATATATGGCCCATTATCTAGTAAATTAATCAGAAAACCATAACTAAGGTGGAAAACACAAGAAATTACTATCAATAAACTGTTATATAATTAATCAACATTATTATTTATTAGGGTTAATTCATATACCACACAAAAATTATAAATCATAGTAAATATATTTTTTCACATAAATAAACAAATATGAATAAAATCCCCTACCAGAGGGACTCAATATTATTTATGCTAGAATAGAATAATAATTGGGAACTCTAATCACCTCTCCCATAAAAAATGCTACCGAATTCCAAGACTTTTTTACCACTAATACCCTACCAAACATAAAAAATAAACAGTAT
Source organism: Viscum album (assembly GCA_963277665.1). Taxonomy (NCBI): domain Eukaryota; kingdom Viridiplantae; phylum Streptophyta; class Magnoliopsida; order Santalales; family Viscaceae; genus Viscum; species Viscum album. The sequence continues at coordinate 480,681,915 of OY728129.1, forward strand.
TTTAATGATGGAGATAAAATTCCATAACATAAAAAGTTAGAACATGTTGAAAAAAGATCAGTTATATAAGAAACCACTATAATTGAGTAACAAATCACCTCAGATATTAACATATTGATAAGGAGAAGATATTGATTGTTTCATATCAAAAATGGAATTAAAGTACATCAAAATCATTTCCTAGGATCCTAGTGTTTGAGAGATAAATAGGGGTGAAAGTTGGTTTGGCGGGGTATTTGTATATTTATTGGCCAATGGAGAATTATAAGTCCCTAATACATCCATCGAGAAAACACCCTAGAACCATTTCCAAAAGGATGTACTACAACGCAACACAAGGGGACACAACGATACCTATATGGCCAAAGGCACAACTGAGGAACATGGTGCCCCACACACCAATATTCCTATATTAATATGGGATAATGGGATTCTTCTAAGGAAAAAACACTGTATCCATTCCATTTCCATGTAAGAAGATACACCATCGACTTCCACCTTATTGTAGTGGAAAATAATTTACCAAAACTACCCAAACTCACTCCTCAAACACCTACAATATAGAAAGTATTTATATGTCATAGAACCCAAGGGAATATGCCACTACCCTCATCCATGATTTTTCTATGTCCAAAAATGGAATTAGATATGATACCCTTCTTATCAAGTCTTTACACTGCAATAGAAAGTTATATTATGCATCCAATACCCTTAAGACATTATAAAACTGTCTCTGTTTAAGGATCCATATCTATTAAAATATATCCCTTTACACTCAAAACATCATGGAACCTTCTCTGGGTATTTCAAACACCCAATACTAACAATTTAAAGGAAAAATTAGATCTAATACAATATATATGATACCTCTAAAACTATTCACATCCTTGATAATTTAAAACCAAACCCACATTAAAAAAGAATGAATATGTTTATTTGAATACCCACCACATGAGATACCTCTCATGATTATCACCATCATTAGAGTTACACCAACTCACATAGAGGATTCAAGAACAACACCATGAAACCAAAACAATAATATATTCAACAATATCATGTGTAAATACCACTAAAATAAGAATAAGGACAAAAAACAAGCATCAACTAATAGGAAACCATCTCATAACCCATAAAAAGATCAACAAAAATAATGAATATCACTACATCAGAATATATAAATTGGAAATAGATATCTACATTAAGAATCTATATATGATTCACATTCCCATTTACTCACCTCCATTCCACCATGTTTCCACAATACATTAACCATGTTAATGAAATTTCCACACAATATGTTATCATAATTGTCCAAGATCTCCGCAGGATACTCCTCAAAGGTTGTATCGTTAAAAATGTAAAATAATTCTATGGTAAATGATATGAGAATATTCATGAAGTTAACAAAATATATATGAATCGTGGATGACATCATGTATCATATTCATTTGTGGGAAAATTTATATATGATATTTCTTGACTCCAACATGAAACATCGCCCAAAAGGACCCAAAATAGGAGGAGAAATACTACTCCCATGACCAATCCTTCACTTCCCATTATGGAGATTCACCTTAAATAATTCATGATCATCCATTTCATATTATAGTGGTCTCATACTATGATTATAATAAAACATCTAATGATCCTCCACTTCATTCATAAATGTTAAAATAACCAAAAAAAATCTTTTTCATGTTCTATTCTAGTTATAGACTATGAATTACGGAATCATTGACCCCAATCCATAACAATGGATAATGGAATGGTTGACTATAATAGGTTTCAAATAGCTCCATACCAATAGTGTAGTGTAAAATATATTTGTAATAAAATTCAGCCAATGTATGGTTCCTCATCCATGAACCGCCAACATCTGAGACAAAATAAAATGAAATATCCCAACAGTCTAATAGCCTGATCATTCTAACCATCCTTCTATAGATGGAAAGTAGCGATATGGAATAAAACAAAGATAAAAAATTTATGCTTACTCTCCACAATATTGAGTTTAAAAAATATCTCAATCATATATGATCATCTATGAGAATCCATAGAGTCCCATTTCCACGTCTAGGTACTGCCTTGATAAGACATCTATGGAGCTAGCGTCCATAGTTTCTATAAAGTGGGTCGATTTAATCAATGATTACACTATCACAAATATAACATCATGACCTACCAATGATAAATCTAAAATTATAATGAAGACCATTCTGATGTCTTCATAATTATACTATGTAACATCCAATTCTGAGAGAAAACCACCAAGATCATGATGTTTAACCTTAACCTTAGAATATAAAAAACATCAAGACACATACTTTTCAATTTTAAGCTTTATAAAAGGCCAAAAAATCCATCTCAGATAATGATACATCTTTTTCATTACAAAGTGATCACCTATAGGTGGGTTTTGTAACTCATAGATAACTATATAATTCCTATAAAATGTGACAAAATGACTCCGCTAGAACTACACCTTTTTTGTTTCATCCTCATACCAAGCATCATAGTGATTACCAATGACAACTCGATCTCTCCGAACCTCTATATCTGAACCCACCTAGTAATTACTCCACCACTAGCTACATCAAGGATTACTACACAATCATCTGAATAATACAACTTCTACCAAAAACTATTCCCATATCAATGAATAATACATAGTGTTTTTAACCACTATTTAGGAATATCCATATTCACCCGTGTAATCACTATGTGACATCCTTGTTAGTGCATTATCTACACTATTTTCATTTCTTGGTGTGTATGAAATCTCAATGTCATAATCCTATAAGAATTTCATCCACAATCACTGACACAAGTTCAATTCATGTTGGAAGAAGACATACCTTAGGATCTTCTGATGAAAAAAACCACAAAAATCTAAATGAAAATGTAATGTCACCAAAAATTCATGGAAAATATGACAGATCCCAAATTAAGATCATTGATGTAATAGTTACACTCTTTGGGACAAAAAAATTGAGACTCATAAGAAATGGTTGATCCCTACTGCATTAAAACATATTCCATCCTAATAGGTAACGAATAAAAGAAAAACTAAATTTACATTTTTCCAATTTACAAACAAAGAAATAGAGCACTAAAAAAATTCACATTCAGGAACTCAAAATAGTCAAAATGTTGAATTGATAAAAATATTTACTAATTATTTCTAGTAAAGGCTACCAAAGGTGTCATAACCAATGATAAATCAATTAAAACATCCAATAGTAGCCTACGGGATTAAGGAAATTCAACACCTCTATTGTGCATGTTAGGGATTCCCATGAACTAATTTAAACTATCTTCTGAGGATCCAATGCTAATCATTTCCAAGACCGAACATTCTACAAGAAATAAATATCAATATCATAGGACCAAAAATTTTATATCTTCATGAATAGATACTGATGACTAGGGAAATCAAAAACTACTAGTAGATAATTTACATGCTCCTCTCCATACATAAATTACAAAACCATGAATTTGATAGAAACTACAATGAACTGATCTTGGTACTCTCAAAAACATTATTAATCTAACCCATAAATTTATATGCAACATATTTTACATCGATCCACATCAAAATGGACACTTAATTCCCATATTGACCTCATAATATATACATAATAAAACCCTCATCCTTCACCCACATATGATGATACCTTAATGTTATATTGATCATTAATAACAATCTATCTCCTTTAAACTGGTTTAATATATCACAAGTCCATTGAATTTTACAATTTATCTTAACTTTCATTTAATTAAAGTGATGATAATAAATATAAAGACACAAATTGGCATCATCCTTCTTCATGATGAAAACTGGAGCACCCCATGGTGACACACTTGGCTGAAAAGAAAATCTCACTACAACAGATCATTAAGATATCATGTAGCTATGAAATATCAAAAATAATTATCCCTTATAGACACATTAATATAAAATAAATAACTAATAGTATATCTATCCCAAACTCAATATATCATTTGTGGGTTATTCCAAAAATTTCTTAGGGAATATATCAGTGTTCAACTTTGAAACCCTCGAAAACACCAATGAATAAACATCCAATGAAAACATAATCAACTCACCCATTAATGATTATATGGTTATAAAAAGCCACTGATCCATATGAGGGTCTCACTCACCAATGTTTATAGAGGAATATCCATTAGAATCATAGAATAAAATATTTCTCTAGAAGTAATCCACTATATCCTTTACAAAATAAAACAAGCTCGTGGCACGGATGACTTCAAAGGGTTGTATGGATAAACATAGGAAGTCTCCCAAAAATTGTTGCGTTTTTATCACTATATCACAATCTATACATACTTCTTACTCCAAATACCAACTTTCAACTGGTGCAATTAATTCCACATGCAATGAATGTCTCTCCACCTCATGTATCAATGAAAAGACCGTGTAAGGAGATATGAAAGAGTGAAGATATCCCAAATTAAATTTTGAATGCACCCAATTACAATTCAATAAGAGTGTATATCAAATAAAATATAACACACCTATTAATAGAAATGTCAGGGAATATAACATTCTATAAAAAGTTGTCTGGATTCAATGACCCTAATGGTGATCATCTATATATATACACTATACCGTATATGTTTGTGGAATAGCTCTGGGATTCCCTAGACTCACCCCATACCCCATATTTTTATTCCAAGATGGGTATACTAATACTAATACCAAATTTGAAACTATATCAATGGGGAAAACTAAAGTGGAACACATTGTACATGCTTCCGGCATAAAATGATTAGACATTCACCCTACTGACGACCTAGACCTTCACATGGAAAACAAACATTTGATTCTTTTTCAAAGTACTGAGAGTTATAACCCCAATATAAATGATATTATTGAAGTCTAGGACATACCCATTTCTATTTTAAAGATCATATGTATTCGAATCTATGAACCTCTATCCATTTCTCTATATCATAGTGAGTCCTGAGGACTCCCATATCTTAAAGATCCATTTCCATCCAACATCCTCTTAACAATATTTTCTTTTTCCAAATCAACAAGATATGTTTTTGGAATAAATATGGTGACATGGATCTATATATATGAATGGAAATCATCCCCAAAAATCCATTCAATATCCTCTTCATCTTGGAATAGTTTTGATTCACATCAATGAAGGTTCATAAATTAGATCTTGATATCATATATTTTGTAACTCCTTGGTGTTAGGGTATGACGCTCCTGGAAACTGGCTTCCATTATGGTCGAAGTAAGAAATAATACTCAGAATAGGTCCTTTATCTTCTACCACAAGACATATAACTCAATGTGATCTACTTGTGAAACAATCCCCCACCCCATGAATTGTCCACAAAACATAATATCTTTCATAAAAATGAATTGCTTTTTCTATGTGCTGATTGAACAGAAAGCTATCTCAACATCCTCAAAAAAACATACGATCAGGGAATCTAAAATAGAGCTACCATACTTTTTTATTTTCTATAATTAAAACTCATGAATATTCCTACTCCATGTTTCATTTTCATCTACTTCTACTATGCATTGAACTGTTGGCATGTCCTGGTGAACATCTTACGAATGAAATAAATATAGAAATTCACTTCAATAGATGCATGAAAAAGAAAAATATATATAGAGACTCCTAAACCAATAATATGGAATATTTATTAATAATTAATTAGTCATTTAATTTATTTTTTATTTAATGCTTATGTTATCCTAAGGTGTACACTTTTCAGACACAATATAAATTAAGAATGATGCATGATACTTTCAAAGTCTCTACCCCGCAATTAGAATCACTTAACCTAGTTGGCTATGTAATCGTAATGGATGATGAGTTAAGTCATAGGTTGGGCTGAATACACATATCTCAGTGAGTCTCTATCATCCATATCTTTTTCTAAACTTAGCTAACACCATTTCCATAAAATCTCATGTAGTCTCACCAATTCCTAACTAAATAATACATTATATCCTTCAACCTAAACCATAGATGGAAATCCTTGATGAACCCTCCCGCAAATGTACTACTCCTAGGTTGGTAATGAATGAAGGGATATTGTGACTTCTTGAAGCCCTCATCTAAAATATGTTCGATTCTAGTAGCTAACTAATAGTCTATTTGAGGTAGGATTTTTGGTGGCCACTATCTCACTACTCTCATTATCAACCTTGTAGGGATACCTATATAGGTATGACTTCATGATAGAATTAATCACCCATAATGGGTGCGAGGTTATCAACATCCCATCCTATTGAGTATTTCACAAAACAATAATCTCCACTAATGTCCCAATGACCCCATTCCATTACAAAGTAGTTTGAAATCGAGTCATAATAAAAATGGGTGCATATAATGTTATAAATAGAAAAATGAACCACATGTGAAATCCATAGCGTTTAATAAACACCAGTTTTAAGTAGCATCAGAAATCAATTATACCCATAATACTTTTTAATTCCACATTGCATTGTTTGTAGGAAATATAAGGGTGTACCTGATGTGATTCATTATCATATAAAAGCGATATATCTCTCATTCTATCACTTATGATATGGCATATGAGGCCCCACAAAACCTCACCTCTATGTGTAGTGCTAAAAACATACATTAAACATATGATTTAAAACTATTTGAGATAAACAATGCTAAACATATCATTTTTTTACATCATTTTTATAATTTAAAAATTATATCTCACCATACACACTAGACCCCATGAACCAATATTTTATTATCTCTAAGAGAAATAAGATAAAGTAAAATATTTTATAATACATATGATCATATATCAGTAATCATTATTAACTATAATTCCATTTGGAGGTCTTATAATCGATAATAATATTTATAACTTAGGGAATGGAATCATAATAAAGTAGTGATCTCAACCACAATGTATGGTAAAAACACATCAACATGTATCAATAGTTAGATCATGAGAATATGAGTAATCAAGGAAAATAGAGAAATATATTACAAAAAATAACATATAATAAAGGTAGTTATTTTCTATCTTGATAGAAGGATGTGTAGTCTTAAATTATCCAATATATTCCATGAAATAAGATTTTAATATAATATACATGATCCAAAAAGAATAATCAAAGGAATATGACATTAAACATGGAATCTCATGTATATATATATTTATCAAAACAAAGAATAATTGAGAAACTATATCCATAATTAATCATTACCTAGAGGCTTAGTCATTATAAACCTATTATCCAATAGTGACATAGTTTTTATAGACCCACAACAAATTAGTGAATTTTGTTTCATAAAACTATTGAATATTAATAACATTGGTATCAAAATCCTATGACCCATTGGTGACATAGATTTTGAAAAACCTATATCCTATTATTATAGAAAGTGATGTAGAACCATAGCCAATGAATTGGATGGTGATATTGGTCCTTAACCATCAACACCCATATAAATGTGTGATCTATATTGTATCAATCATTCAACATATCATGAAAACCCATGGTCGAAAAATAGGTTTCATACATTTTCTAAGTGGTATCACATAACATGATATTAAATGTATAGGTATTTATTTTAAAATTAAAATCAACCCAAAGGATTATTTCTTAAATTTAATTATAAGAATATTTATAAATCATAACTCTATTTGAGTTATATCATTTAAGGAAGAAAATATAAGAGAAAGAAAAAAGTGTATTCAGAAACAATTTACCAACCTTGTCTGAAGAAGAAGTTATGATTCACTATTGAAAATATCATTTTTGAGTAATTCAAATTAATTATTTTTCATAAATTAGTTTCAAATATATTTTAATATGTATCCTTGAAGTTAATTAATGTTTATCCAGATCAAATGTGGAGTTGAACACAAAATGTATAATCTAGAACAAAATTCAACATTTTATATATGACATTATTGAATTGCAAATCATTAAGTCAGTGATAAATATTTTATTTAAAATGTTTTAAATATGAATATTTATATCACAAGAATTAAACATATTTGGATTTAAAAATATTGAATTTGTACATTGCTGTGACGAGTGGAGATGCATATATAAGACAATGAGATCATTTATAGAGAATGATGATTATTCTTAACATTTTATTTTTTATAAAACAATTCATAAATTTAATCTATATTAATGAAGTATTAATTTAAATTTAATATAATAATGGATGATCTTAAAAAATCATGTAAATCTATAGTAAAATAGAATTAATTATGACTCATGAAAAAAGGTGAGTCATGAAAACCCCTTTCAGTTTTAATAAAATTAAAATAAAAATCCCTCATAAATTTAAAATCGAAATGAAATGATAAATATTATGATTATATAGATAATAATGATATAAAGTTTCATATAGGTAGTATATAAACAATATAAAAAATTGTAGTTTACTAATATAATAAATTGTTCAAAAAAGTAAATTTTGATATGAGAAACCCTTATAAAATCATTATTTTGAGGTAAGGATCAATTTTAATTGATTTTATAATAGAAAATGTTCATCACTAGAAAAATTGTTAAGAAATCAAAATAATAATTTTCTAGGGCAGATTTTACACAACATATATTAATGATTATGAATAAGAAGAATTATAAATCATGGAAATGATATTGAGTTGAGAAACACCCTAACCATTTTCACCAAACATTCATGAATGGACATTAAAATCTAAAATAAGAAACATAACCATTTTTAAAAATCTTTTCAAAACATTATTTATATCTAATACCATATATACTCTTCCATTATAATGATTAATTATATATTTATCAATTATTTATATTTTATTTTCACCATCGAATGTGAGTGGTTTTGATTATTTTGTCCATGTTTAAAATTTTTCAAGGCAATCCTCATTATTTTCCCATACAACATTCATCAGTATTAGATTATCTATGTTCCTGTAATAGATTATTTATAAAAAAAATATAATCTTATAGTTCCATTCAATGATATTTATCTTTATGGTTTAAGAAGATAAAATTTGTGACTAGTATGTTTTGATAATTCTTATCGAAGAAATGTTTGTCTTTGTTATTGAATTTTAGTACTAAATTAAATTTACTAACCAATAAATCAAATAATATTTTCACATTAATTTAAAATCTTATAAGGAATTATCCATTCATATATTTCAATGATATAAATTTATATCATTGTTTATATATGTGGATAAACTAACCCCAATATGATCATGATAAAATATATGTGTGAGTTTGGTATTGGAGGATATTATTTTATTATAATATCACCATTATTTAAGTATAATTGATTCATTTATGCTTTATTAATGTAATGAATCATACTTTTAATAAGTTATAATATTAATTCAAATGAAAATGAAGTTATCACATAAAAGGAATAAATTGAATTTTCCTACTACTGTTCTTATTAGATGAAGTAAATTTTACAATGATTGATTATTGGTAAAATTATTTGTAGAATTGATAATTTACTTTTCTATAATCTTAATCATGTCAAAAAACTAATTTCAATTCATTATATAAATTGAGTAATTCATTCATGTAGGGTGCCGATGAGAAATATATATCTTTCCATTATGGTAGTTTTCCACATATACCCACAACTGATCTTCTCTTTTTCAATGAATGGTGAAAGATTGAAAATAATTTACATATTATGAATAAATTTATTCATATAAAAAAAATTTATGCAATAAAAAAATATTTCAGAAAATCAAATTCATTGCTTTTTTTTTGTGGTAGTCTGCATGTACGAACAAATGACAGTCAAATATTTATTTGGAAGAGGGAATGGTATATAATAATTATAAAATTAAAATAATAATATTTTATTATATTGATTTATATTTTATATTATTATATTTTGTTTAGGAAAAAAGTTGTAGTTGACTGGTACTCAAGTATGGTACCACATATAGCTGGTCTGGGGTTCAAATCCTAGCTTGCACAAAAAATGTAACCCATTCAGCATGTATTCTATTTGGTGGTCGAGGATTCCTTGATAATAGAATGACTATAGTATTTGGTGTCCATGATGTAGTTTCTTCCCCACTCGATAGAGGTGGTGCCCATGGTTATTCAATACAAAATGGTAAGTGGTCCCCTCTGTTGGATGGAAAGTGGAAACATGACAAGTGGGTGTAAGCGGTAGGTATCCAGGTATGTGATGGTTGTGGCAGGTGAGGTCTCTATTGGAATAGTTACTAGAGGAAGATAAAGGTGAAACCCACTTGATCCTAGGGGTAGTGGTCTAAAAGAAACATGGTGGGGAAGATTAATTGTGGCCTACGATTGGATGGGGGTGCTAGATATATGTGTGGTTAGGGAAGCTTCATGATAAAATAATTGGTGATTTCATTGTAGTATAAAGGGACTTAGTAGTGATTTTACGTGTTATTCATACTGAAGTTATAGTGGGGGCATGATCAGTGACGGTTATAGTTGAGGATCTTTTCATTAGTGAGTTATTGAGGGGATTATTTGTAGCTATCCAAGTAGTCCTCTGTTGATATACAACAATCCTATGTAAATGGACATAAACACCAAAGGTAAATAGAATTTTAGGGCATTATGGGATGGTTGATGGTGGTACATTATGCCAGGTTGGCTTGGGAATATGGGAATTAACTTAAATGGGTCTATTGGACTTTAATAAAAATAAAATAAATAAAGGGCTTCAGGGGTGGGTTCTCCCTTGGGGGATTATGACCTACACTTATGACAGGAGGGTGTGTTTTTTTCATTGTAATTAAACTCCAAATACATTATATATATATATATATATTGTTGTGTAAAAATGTAATTAGAGGATAAATATGGAGAATAAAAACATTGTGAATTTATTATTAATCACTATGAGAGTTTGAACCTATTATTGGAGTGCCTTATTTAAATAGAGGATTTAGTAATTTTACAAGGTTAAATTTTCCTTAAAAATGAACGAGGGATCTATGGGAAGTAATATATTTTAGAGGATCATTTGATATTTTTATTTTTTTAGTACATGTAAATGGATAGTTGAAGTCCCCTTTTATATGTGAAGAGAGTGACATTTTTGTAATGATATAAAATGAAATGTAAATATTCAAAAAATGTGGCTCTAAAATAGAATAATATTGGAGGGGGGAATTATTATGGTTAGAGGATCATCTCAAAACACATTTTTATACAAATTTTGAGTAACCTCATGAATTTTCTCTAAAGTTATAACTTATTTACCGAATAAATTTTTACCATCGTATCTTTTTCAAAATTGATAAATTATTTTAATATAAAATGATTTCCTGTATTAGATAATTTGGATATTATGATTCAAAAAATTAAACAATTCTAATATTAATTTTCTAAACGTGATAGAAATTTATTCTTAAATAATAATTGTCAAATACATAAATGTTTTTTTGGAAAAATATATCATTAGTTTACAAAATTTCAACTATAAGTATTTAAATTAAAATTCACTTTCATGTATATATATTTTTACTAATTACACACACACACACATATATATATATATATATATGAAAAAATGACTCAAAATTGTTTTATTCATGGTTATATCCTAATGATATCACAAAATTCACGGTATTTGTAAAAATGGTATTTATGTACTTCCACAATAAATCATTATTTTAACAAAATTAAAAAATAATCATAAGCTAGTATTGTTATAATGAATTTTTAAATGTGGATACATTTGTTAATTTAAAATCCTTAAATTTCCAACTTTAACTTTTAAATGTAAATATAAAATATAATGAAAAAACTTTTTTTAGGAAATTGATTTTCTTCAAATATTAATTATTTTTATTATTATTTACTATAATTAATAATTGGAATATTGATTGTATATTTTTAATATACATAATATATTTTATCATCATTCATCCATAATATATTTAAAATCATAAAATACTTATACATTGTTCCTAAATTTTTTTTTTGGAAATACATTTTTATGAATAAGGTGACATTATTAGTTATTTTGATATAAATATTTAATTGTATCAATTAATTAATATAAAAAATGACAATTTAATTTTTTTTATTATACATATATTTAAAAATTATGTTACATTCATTATACCCCCCCAATTAAATGGCCACATTATAATGGTCCCATTAAATACTTATAATTTTGTTATATTAAAATGTATCATTATTTGTTTTGGTTCAGTGGTGCATGTGAAGAAATATATTAAAAAAATTCATTAATGTGAAACTTTCACGAAATAATTAGGAAATTATATTATACCCTCTTAAATAAATTCCATCCTCATAATTTTAAATATAACTCATTAGTAGAAATAGGTAATGGTGTCTCTTAGAAAGAAACAACTCGAGATATATTTTTTATCAGATATAAACCCCACTATAATGGTTATATAAGGCCCCAGCCTTAAACCTTACTTAATCTTGAGTTATTACAAGATTACACATTGAGGATCTTTTCAGGTTTATAGTTTTATAGAATTAGATCATAAAACCTGCATTACATTCCACATTTAATCAAAGTGGTTACATAAAAGATAGTATTCATTTTTCGCATCAACACAAACATATTTAAAATAAAACATGGATTCTTTCTTGACATTTCCATGACACTATCATTATATAATGTACCATTCCCTTGACCTGTGAAAAAAATTTCAAAAACATGGGATGAGCATAAAAAGCTCAGTAAGGGTTATAAAAATTATGGAAAGGAAAATGGTACATATATATATAAGAATGAAATCATAATTTACCCATAAAACATATGCACTTTAACATACCTCATAAAATCATGAATAAATCATAGAAATCATAAGACATAAAGGTAACTTGATGCATTCATAACATTATTACGTAGGGAGTAACCCTCTTTGTTACGTTTGGAATACCCATCACAGTATATTCCCTAAGTCTCTTCAGAGAAACCATAACGTTTAACTCCTTTGTGTTACCCAATGCATTGGAGAGCTATATCGGGCTCACCCGCCCTTAGTCTATCACAGAACCACCCGTCTTCATAACAATGCCCAAGAACCATAACATAATCATAGCACATAACATATGAATAATGGAAATATAACATTACCACATTAAAATAACAATATAACATTTTAAGATATTGAAATAATGAATCCATTCTAAAAAACCGTTTTAAAAATCATTTAAAACATTTAATAAAGAGATATTTAAATCAAAGTGTCACATACCACATTGAAGCTTTTAACATTTTAAACCATTAATATCCATGTAAATAAATCCATAAACCCATTTTGAAAACACTGATATTAATGAGAAATATTTATAATAATAAATCATTAAAACATTTAAAAGGATATTTTAGTTAAAGGATTTTTAACAAAATGAGAGACACTTGAATACAATAATTGAGGAATAACATTTAATCATAACTTTATAATATCATGATAATAAAGGGATTCATGATATAATATTACAAAGGACAGTATATACACCATATAAGAGTGAACTAGTGCATAACAACAATGAAGTCTCAATAGAAATGTAAAATGAGAGGAAATCCATTATAAAGAAGGTATCCTTAAATTGAGGATAAATCAATCTCATAACTATGTGTGAAAAATATAAATACATCCAATATAAGTGGATATTAAGTGTAAAATAGTCAAAGGTCATTCACACGTATTCAAAGGATGACATATTCAATAACTACATGTTGAACCCAAAGAAATCGAAATTGGGTTAAGAAGTTCTCTTAACAGCCTAACGGCGTCACATCAAATTTTAGAAAAAACATTGATGAAAGAGATAAAGGTTATCTCATCACTTGGACATAAATTTTACGTCAATAAGGATATATAAGATAATATCCCACTTAATAAGATGAAATTTAAAAGACATAAGAAAAAAAGTCTTTTAAAAAGAGGAGGGTGAAAGGTTCCCTTACCGATTTGGGTAACATTCGAAACGTACACCCCATGAAAGAAGGACTATACAACATTGATGTAAATACTCATAAACGAAATTATGTTACACAAATATTAGAATAATGGACAGTACATACACAAATCAAAAGGAAATATTTTCAAATGCAGCATGAATCTCACGAAAACACAAAGTTAGATAAAAAGCCCCTTATGAAATTTCGGCAGCCTAACGGTGCCAATTAAAACTTCCAAAATGGATTGATGAGAGAAAATAGGGTCTATCATAATATGAACATAAAAATTAAAGTATGATTAATATAAAATAACATCCCAATCATAAGAACGATGATCTTAAAAGGAATGACATAAAAGAGAGTACTTAAAAAGAAAGAGAGGGGTAGGATCCCTTACCTCAGATCCGACTTGACTCGATCATTCTTTAACGTCCTGAATAATAAACTTTAGTTAATTTCTACTTTCTTAAATACATTTTTCAAGTTCATTATTCCTTTTATATCACTTATTTCCTTGTTATAAACATTATGTAATCATTTAAGTTAATAATGTTTGTTTTTTCGATATTTGGTTCTTAAGTCGAAAGTGGACTTTTTACAATTACATGTTGTTCGTGTGGTCAAAGGTTCATTATATCCAGAATGATATTAATGATTTGGATATCATATATATAATTTATTTCCAGAATATTATTGTATTTACAATATTACATAATCATTTAGAGGTAAGAAATGAAATGCACCATTCATGGAGACGGTAAGTTGTACGCATGCATGAACGCTACTTTCATTTCTATGTCATATTAATGGAATTAAAACTAAATGAGAGGTATGTATATTTTAATTCCAGAATTATATTAATCATTTATATGTAACATAAATCAAATATAATAACTTTAAATCCATCCTTTATACATCCCACATGTGTCATTAATGAATCAAATCACTTTGAGGGGGCGGTAGTCCACACTTCCTAAAATGAAATTATCATGTTTACCCACAATGGAAACCATAATGGTATGCCACAAAAGACAAAATACAGAAGCTTAAGTAAAACATGAACAAATTATATATCATATATAAATATAGTGACATCTTAATGGCCACCTTTGAAGGTGTTATATTAGTGATGAACAATCATTGTCTCGTGAGGCAGAAATTCACCATCCACAGAAACAGTATGTTCTTTAACCATTAGATGTAGGTGTCTGTAAGTGTAGCTCGAATTCATATTATAACAACATCCTAGTATATTGATGATACTGGAGTTTTCACAAAAGAAATGAATAAAAAGAGTTTAGTGGGTTGGAGAAGCAAAATAAAACAAAAGAACACAAGTGAAGACTTTACCTTAAAATCGGGTAACTCTCTTTGATTTGAGCTCAAAGGCTTCCTTGGGAAGACTTCTGCCCAAAGGGAGGATTCTAGGAGTAATAGAGGGATGTGGAGAGGCAAAATGAGCAGGGTTTTTCCGAGCCAAAGGATTGAGAGGTGTGGGTAAGGTGGTAGAGGTGGGGGCCTTTTATAAGAGGAGAAGAGGGGCACTCTTGGAAAGTTACAAAATGTTACTTTATTTTCAAATGAGTTTCATAATTTAAAGGTCCCACATTGATGTATTTCTAGGATAAGGTGGTAAGGGTTCTAAATATACACATCCAATAGGTCTTTGACAAGTTTATGTTATAGTTTTAACATTATCTTTTCATTTTATTTAAATCCTTTATTAATGAGGTAATCGCTGCATCATCATGTTGTTATAAATAATTTAATTTATTTAATGTCTAAAAATTATGAAAAAAATAACATGATGTATTAAATCTTTTTATCTTTCTAATTAATATTTATTGTCAAAAATATGACTTGTATAACCCCATTTAAAAATTATTTTAGTGAAACATCACATGCTTGTGACATATTTATTTTAACTTTAAATAAAAAGTTATTTATGTCATTTTCCAACCGATGTGGCTCCATGGTGTCCCCAAGTTCACCCATGGATTTTCTTGGTCGTCCATGACACATAAAATGAGGGTAGGACATGTGTCTAGGTCATTTCATATTATTAAAACATTATTTTTACCCTAAATTACACTAATTACCTCTAATTGCGATTAGGAACATAAAAGTTACTATTCACCAAAAAATTATTTTAATCCCATTGAACCACATTTTACTTCCTAATTACAACCATGTATGTTGGATTTTTGAAATTCAAAACACAGAGGTGGAAAAGTTTCATTTAAACGAAAAATCAGTTTCTTTAACTACCACTTAGTGGTTTCACTATTCATCAAAAATTGAAGTTTTTCAGAAAAATACAAAAAATTCACTCTAAGCTATATTTGATATTCTGAACTCAAAAATGATGTATATTTTACAAAATTAAAAAAATATAAGTTGCATTAAATAATTTAATAATTAATTCCCGCTGTCAAAACAAATAGCGTGTTTTTAAGAAACAATATCTATTAAAAGATTGACACTAATTTAAGTCCAATTTCAAAGTGAAATTAATTCCAATGACCAATATTGGAGTAAATGGTAAAAATATATTCTAATTTTACTTTAAAAACAATTCAAAAGATAATCTATTCATATAAATAAATTAGAATAAAAATAGGTTTTGAATTAAAATACAACATTCTTCACTAATCATTAAAAAAATGAACTTTATCAGAAAGATACCAGAGATTTACACAAAGTAAATTTTGATGTCTCGATTCTAAAGAAGAATTTTATTTTTTCAAATATTTCACATAAAATTTTCAAAAAGTGTATTTAAAAGAGGTTCGCCATAAATAGGCGGTTAATCGACCTTCTAAAGAATATTAGAATGTTTATGCTTAAAATTGAATTCATTCACATTTTTAATCCTCTTACATTTATTGTAAAAAGTAAAAATATTTGACAAACATATATAATAATTTTGTAGTTAGTTCTGTTCATTCCCTCCATTACAACGACTAGGCGTTAACTACCATTTAAAATAATATTATTTTATTGTTATAGTGCAACATATGATTTCAAAGGAACTCATTGTTGCGTATTGGGTAAGCCATCAAGCATAGTGTTACCTTTAAATTAATATTAACATTTTATTCCAAAATAGGGATAAATATAAAAATTTCATATTCTTTATTTACCTGGGGTGTTACATCCTTCCCCCCTTTTGGAAATTGCGTCCTCGCAATTTTAAAATTTGGCTCGGAAACATCCTTGAAAGTCCCACATCAGAACAACAGTCGGTAAAACAATCACTTTAAAATAAAGAAAGAGAAGTATAGAGGTCACCCAAGATAACCCATTCTAGGATTCCATGTAGGAAAACATGTACATGGAGGAGAAAACAAAGGGTCATGTTCTGATGAAGAGCGATAGAAAACATGTTTAGGATAAACTTAACCACAAGAAAATCACAAACTTGCGATGGGTTAAACGGTATTTGATTCCCCAGTAGGAAAAGTTAATAGACAACATTTTTTTAAGTTACTTTTTATTGAGGAATTTATTCATAAGGAAACATAATTACTTATCATGTTGACTTTCAACTTTTATTAGATTTCATATACAAACTCATATTTTCTCCAAAAGATGTGTATTTAGGAAGACTTGTTCACATTAAGAGTACTATAATAAACTTCTAGAGAATCACCTAATCCACAAAAGAGAACTATATACTTCCCATGTCTTTAGAATTTTACAAAAACCAAAACCAAAAAAGTTATTACAAGATCAGATAATCCAGAAATGGATAACCCTTTATAAAAAGAAAATCTATTCTTAATCCCCAAAATTTGTCCAACAAAACCCAAAGTTCGAAGAGGACCATTCGATAAAGAATTTATCCATAAAATTCTTCAAGGTAAACAAAAATAATATTGAAACCAAAATATTTTAAGGATTTAGTCACATAGTCTTCTAAGGTACAAATTATCTTTTATCTCCAAATAACATCCATTGCTCTTAAATTCTCATATTGAAAAGTAATTAACCTAATCACATATCCTCGATGATAGGTTAATAATTTCCATAGATAACCCAAAATAAACTTACTCTTGATTCCTAAAATCATATAACTAAAAATAATTAGTCAAACTAACCAGGGACTTCACGTAGTCCAGTGGTAGGCGATAAATACCAGTCACACTGTGGTTGTGGGTTTGATTCCCGCAGCTTTGTACGACGTGACAGGTTGTCACACGGTCTTTGTGTTGTCCTTTTTCCAAAACTATATAATTCTTAAAACATTCCCCAAAACGAGATAAAATATTCAAAAATAATCATAACATATTTTAACCTCAAGTTTATCTCATTCCTTTCATTTTCCATCGTAACAGATCATAACCCATAATTACCTCAAAAGTAAGGATCATATAAACTCTAATGGTTACCTTTATAAATATTAACTGAACTTTCACATCGATTTTTCATCTCGTACATGATGCATTACAGAACATACCAAGGTTCAAGTGTTTGATCATTACTCCTTGATAGTTGGTTTAGAACAACCGTGAGTTTCTTCATTGAATCCCCAATTTTATCTTGTATCTTAATCAGAGAACCACCACAGTTTCCTTCAAACCTGTTGTCTCTTTGGTGCCTGCTAGATCCATCCATTCACTAAAAACATAAATGTAAGTGTGAGTATATCAAAAAAACCATCATGTACTAATGATGAAGGTAAACACTAAGATATACTTACTCATTCACTTTATCTAAAACTAGGACTCTTTCTAGAATCCTATCCATTATGGTAATGTCACTTATGCTTAGAGAATACCCTAACCTCTAAAGTTATCTAAACCGACCTCTGATACCAACTATAAGGCCCCAGCCTTAAACCTTACTTTATCTTGAGATATTATTATATTACACATTGAGGATCTTTTCAGGTTTAGAGTTTTATAGAATTAGATCATAAAACCTGCATTACATTCCACATTTAAACAAAGTGGTTAAATAAAAGATAGTATTCATTTTTCCCATCAAGAGAAACATATTTAAAATAAAACATGGATTCTTTCTTGACACATCCTTGACACTATCATAATATCATGTACCATTCCCATGACCTGTGAAAAACATTTCAAAAACATGGGATGAGCATAAAAAGCTCAGTAAGGGTTATAAAAATTATGGAAAGGAAACATGAGTACATATATATATAAGAATGAAATCATACTTTAATCATAAAACATATTCACTTTAACATACCTCATAAAATCATGAATAAATCATAGAAATCGTAAGACATAAAGGTAACTTGAGGCATTCATAACATTCTTACATAGGGAGTAACCCTCTTGGTTACATTTGGAATACCCATCACAGTATATTCCCTAAATCTCTTTGGAGAAACCTTAATGTTTAACTCCTTTGTGTTTCCCAATGCATTGGAGAGCTATATCGGGCTCACCCGCCCTTAGTCTATCACGGAACCACCCATCATCATAACAATTCCCAAGAACCATAACATAAGAATAAAGTAAAGATAACATTCCCACATTGCAATAACAATATATCATTATAAGATATTGAAAAATATGAATCCATTCTAAAAAACCATTTTCAAAACCATTTAAAACATTTAATAAAGAGATTTTTTAATAAATGTGTCCCATACCACATTGACGATTCTAACATTTTAAACCATTAATATCCATGTAAATAAATAATTAAAACCATTTTCAAAACATGGATATTAATGAGAAATATTTATAAGAATAAATCATTAAAACATTTAAAACGATATTTTAGTTAAAGGGTTTTTAACAAAATGAGAGATACATTAATACAATAATTAAGGAATAACATTTAATAAAAACTTTATAATATCATGAGAATAAAGGGATTCATGATATAATATTCCAAAGGACAGTATATACACCATATAAGAGTGAACTGGTGCATAACAACAATGAAGACTCAATAGAAATGTAAAATGAGAGGAAATCCATTATAAAGAATGTATCCTTAAATTAAGGATAAATTGATCTCATAACTATGTGTGACAAATATAAATACACCAAATATAAGTGGATATTAAGTGTAAAATATTAAAAGTTCATTAACACATATTCAAATGATGACATATTCAATAACTACATGTTGAACCAAGAGAAATCGAAATTGGGTTAAGAAGTTCCCTTGACAGCCTAACGACGTCACATCAAATTTTAGAAAAAAAGTTGATCAGAGATATAAAGGTTATCTCATCACTTGGACATAAAATTTAAGTCAATAAGGATATATATGAACATATACCCACATAATAAAATTAAATTTAAAAGACATAACAAAAGAAGTCATTTAAAAAGAGGAGGGTGAAATGTTCCCTTACCGATTTGGGTAACTTTCGAAACGTACACCCCATGAAAGAAGGACTATACAACATTGATGAAAATACTAATAAAATAAAGTATGTTACACAAAGATTAGAATAATGGACAGTACATACACAACTCAAAAGGAAATATTGTCAAATTTAGCATGAATCTCACGAAAACACAAAGTGAGATAAAAATCCCCTTACGAAATTTCGGCAGCCTAACGGCGCCAATTAAAACTTTCAAAATGGATTGATGAGAGAAAATAGGGTCTCTCATCATATGAACATAAAAATTACAGTAATAGTAATATAACATATCATCTCAATCATAAGAAATATGATCTTAAAAGGAATGACATAAAAGAGTGTACTTAAAAAGAAAGAGAGGGGTAGGATCTCTTACCTCGGGTCCGACTTGACTCGATCGTTATTTAACGTCCAGAATAATAAACATGAGTTAATTTATAATTTATTAAGAACCTTTTTCAAGTTCATTATTCCTTTTATATCACTTATTTACGTGTTATAAACATTATGTAATCATTTAAGTTAATAATGTTTGTTTTGTCGATATTTGGTTCTTAAGTCGAAAGTGGACTTCTTACAATTACATGTTGTTCGTGTGGTCAAAGGTTCATTATATCCAGAATGATATTCATGATTTGGATATCATATATATCATATATATACAGAATATACATGTATTTATAATATTACATAATCATTTAGAGGTAAGAAATGAAATGCACCGTTCATGGAGACAGTAAGCTGTACGTACGCATGACCGCTACTTTCATTTCTATGTCATATTAATGGAATTGAAACTAAATGATAGGTATGTATATTTTAATTCAATAATTATATTAATAATTTATATGTAACTTACATCATATATAATAACTTTAAATCCATCCTTTATACATCCAAATTATGGCATTAACGAATCAAATCACTTTGAGGGGGCGGTAGTCCGGACTTCCTAAAATGAAATTATCGTATTTACCCACAATGGAAACCATAAAGGTATGCCAAAAAAGAAAAAATACAGATTCTTAAGTAAAACATAAACATATTATATATCATATATAAATATAGTGACATCTTAATGGCCACATTTGAAGGTGTTATATGAGTGTTGAACAATCATCGTTTCATGAGGTAGAAATTCGACATCCACAGAAACAGTATGTTCTCTAAACATTATATGTAGGTGTGTGTAAGTGTAGCTAGAATTATTATTATAACAACATCCTAGTATATTGAAGATACTGTATTTGTTACAAAATAAATTAATAAAAATTGTTTAGGGGGTTGGAGAAGCAAAATAAAACAAAATAACACAAGTGAAGACATTACCTTAAAATCGGGTAACTCTATTTGATTTGAGTTCAAAGGCTTCCATGAGAAGACTTCTTCCCAAAGTGAGGCTTCTAGGAGTATTATAGGGAGGTGTTGAGGCCAAATGAGCAGGTTTTGGTGGAGCCAAAGGCTTGAGAGGTGTGGGTAAGGTGGTAGAGGTGGGGGGCTTTTATAAGAGGAGAGAAGGGGAACTCTTGGAATGTTACAAAATGTTACTTTATTTTCAAATTTGTTTCGGATTTTAAAGTTCACAAATTGATTTATTTCTAGGATAAGTTGGTAAGGGTTAGAAATATACTCATCAAATAGGTCTTTGAAAAGTGTAAGTTATATTTTTAACATTATATTTTCATTTTATTTAAATCCTTTATTAATGAGGTAATCGTTGCATCATCATGATGTCATAAATAATTTAATTTATTTAATTTATAAAAATAATAAAAAAACTATCATGATGTAGGAAATATTTGTAGCTTTCTAATAAATATTTATAGTCAAAAATATGACTTGTATAACCCCATTTAAAAATTGTTTTAGTGAAACATATCATGCTTGTGACATATTTATTTTAACTTTAAATAAAAAGCTATTTATGTGATTTTTCAACCAAAGTGGCTACATGTGGTCCCCAAGATGACCCATGGATTCCCTTGGTCGGCCATGACAGATCCAATGAGGGTAGGACATGTTTCTAGGTCATTTCATATTATTAAAACATTATTTTTACCTTAAATTACACAAATTACCTCTAATCGCGATTAAGAACATAAAAGTTACTATTAACCAAAAAATTATTTTAATCTCATTGAACCACATTTTACATCCTAATGACAACCATGTATGTCAGATTTTTTAAATTAAAAACACAGAGGTGGAAATGTTTCATTTAAACGAAAAATCAGTTTCTTTAACTACCACTTAGAGGTTTCACTATTCATCAAAAATTGATGTTTTTCAGAAAAATAACAAAAGTTCACCCTAAGCTATATTTGATATTCTGAACTAAAAAATTATGTCTATTTTACAAAATTCATAACATATAAGTTGCATTAATTAATTTAATAATTAATTCCCGCTATCAAAACAAATAGCGTGTTTTTAAGAAACAATATCTATTAAAAGATTGACACTAGTTTAAGTCCAATTTCAAAGTGAAATTAATTCCAATGAACACAATTGGATTAAATGGTAAAAATATATTCTAATTTTACTTTAAAAACAACTCAAAAGATAATATAATCATATAAATTAATTAGATTAATAAAAGGTTTTCAATTAAAATACAACATTTTTCACTATTCATTAAAAAATGAACTTTATCGGAAAGATACCAAAAATATACACAAAGTAAATTTTGATGTCTCGATTCTAAAGAAGAATTTTATTTTGTCAAATATAACACATAAAATTGTCAAAAAGTGGATTTAAAAGAGGTTCTCCATCAATAGGCGGTTAATCGACCTTCTAATGAATATTAGAATGTTTACGCTTAAAATTTAATTCATTCACATTTTTAATCCTCTAAAATTTATTGTAAAAAGTAAAAATATTTGACAAACATATATAATCATTTTGTAGTTAGTTCTGTTCATTCCCAACATTACAACGGCTAGGCGTTAACTAGCATTAAAAATAATATTATTTTATTGTTATAGTGCAACGTAAGATTTCAAAGGAACTCATTGTTGCGTATTGGGTAAGCCATCAAGAATATCGTTCCCTTTAAATTAATATTAACATTTTATTCACAAATAGGGATAAATATAAGAATGTCATATTCTTTATTTACCCAGGGTGTTACAGGTTATGACTATAAACTTAAATTTTTCCTAATTATAGGCATATATTTGTATTTTAAACCATTTATTCTAACTATTTCTCCTTATCTATCTGTAGATCTCAAAATAATATAAATTCATACATTTTACAACTTCATTTTCATAATCACATTTTATGAATAAGTAAATCTGTTATGATAATATATAACTATATAACAGTAAATGATCATATGAATATGTAAAGCAAATAAAATATTTATTCTACTAAGACACCATAATTTCAACCTATGATACATTCAGTTCCACTATGATATAACTGGATGAACCTATAACACCTCTAGTTTGATGTAGGTTATTTATGATCATTTTATATTAGGTTCACTGACATAAAAATGATTAATTACTACATAAAGGTTTATAAAAATCATTTGAAACATAAAAGAACATCCTCAAGGAATTTTAAACAAGTTGTGTAGTTAGACCTCTTTATCATTCAATAGGTAAAGATCTAGATAATACCCAACCAACCATTTTAGAGTTATTACCCCCATGTGAATCTATGGAGATTCCTGTATCCACTAGTTTATATCTAGTAAGAGATCTTATTTATAGGAAACAAAAAAATATATAGTTATATAAAAATATAAGGATATTTTCAATTTTATAATTATCCATCGGATTTTCACTAATGTTAGCATAATCCCAAAATAAATTAATTAATCCCAAAAAATTATTAAACACTTCTTTGATTCAAACTAAGGTGCTATGGACCCACACTAGTGGTTCATGTACTAAAAACCCATACATTACAAATTGGATTTAATAAAAATTGTGATGACCCATGATAAACATATTTTTATTTCAAATAATATCTATATGATAATGAATACATCTCATAATAAACCAAAATTTTGAATAATAAAAAATTTAATGCCTTTCAAGACAGTCTACATATAAAACATATTTTAAGAAATATATTAAAATTTCTCCATTATTAATACACATTTTTATAGCTTTTACATTTATATTGAGTGATACTAATCTTCATAACCTGTGGAAAAAATTATAAGTAATTAGTGAACTCAAACTCATGTTAATGGGAAAAACAAAACAAAATTCCATCAAGGGTAATATCATAAGTATATGAGAAAACAACAGCAGGGTAGAAATATCTTATTAAAAATCATGAAAAGATAAGAGTTGTCAATAAGTCATGAAATGAATACATGTAATAAAATATTAATAAATCGGTTCAATAGATTAAGAGTTGGTGATAATATAAATGTTACATAGGGAATAATCCTAGATATAAAACATTATGTTTGGAATGTCTAGGAATCATTTTATAACAAATAAATATTGAACATTTATAATCATATGGAGTAATAGCATGGTAGTATATGAATAATAACATACACCCATTTTGTACTTTATTATCGCAAACCCATGAAAAATTTGTAACTTAGGTTTTAAAAACCTTTACCCCAATAGTAGGAATGGTATCGCAACCCTATGAACCATTAGTGAGTTATTTTTTAAAAAACCAAATGCCCATTAGTATGCAATGAGATGTATAATTGTAACCCCTGAGTTGGAGTTTGATATAGTTCCCCATTAATAAATATAATCAAATATTTATTCCATAAGACATGAATCATTCCTCATAGAATGAAAACACATGGATAGAAAATGGGC
Source organism: Viscum album (assembly GCA_963277665.1). Lineage (NCBI taxonomy): Eukaryota > Viridiplantae > Streptophyta > Magnoliopsida > Santalales > Viscaceae > Viscum > Viscum album. The sequence continues at coordinate 480,707,009 of OY728129.1, forward strand.
TTCATATCTATTCCAAATGGTTTTTAATAACATGATACCAAAATTATATTGGTTAATACAAATATTTAAATCCCCAAAATAAGTATTTAGTAAAGGAATTTTTTAGGTGATTTAAAACTAATAACTATATAATACTTGGATCTCATAAATAATAAAATGGAAGTAAAATAAAATGTAGCTTTCATAATAACATTCTTATATTAGACATAAAACAAGTTATGAGTCACTTTTTAAGATATAATTTTTATCAATTGAAATTATTTTTTTTAAAAAAATTAATAAATTTTAATAATTTGTACATGAAATGTTTTAAATTCCATCCATATGAAATGTGTAGTGGGTGATAAAATTTACAATTGGTAAAGTAAAAGAAAAATCAGTATTTTTAAAAATTTATATATTGAAATGAACATTGTAAAGTGAGTTATGAATACATCATTTTAAAATATGTACATATAAATATTAATAACAGTAGAAATAATATAAATATGGCATTCAAAATAACAAAGATAACTTATGTGGGAATAGTGAAAATGGATATGGAAGAGGAAAGGTTCATTAAGAGAGAGTGAGAATTATTCTTAACATCCACAAATTTGATGTTGAAATAAATATTTAAATATAATTCCCTAATAAATATATTGAAAATGAAATATAATATCATCATAAAATAGTAGAATAAAATTCTGAGAATGACATAGTCAAATAGGAATAATAATGACTCATGAAAAGAAGTTGTGTCAAGAAAACCCCTTACAGTTTCGGTAACATTCATATAAGAATCCCTAAATAAATTTAAAGTGAAATAAAATAATAAATATCATTATAAAATAATGGAACAATATATAATGTTTAAAATATGTATTAAATACACCCCATAAACAAGTGGAGGTACATAATACCAAACATATCTCAAATAAAGATATTATAAGATGAGAATACCATACACACATCATATTTTTGAGGTATGAATAATTAAAAAGAGATTTTATAAGAAGGAAATGTAAATAACCATAAAAAGGAGTAAAATAATTAATAAACCACTAGGAATAATGTTCCAACAAAATACTAGAAATGATCGGTAATAATTATTATAACTCAAAGAAAGGATATTGAGTTAAGAAACATGCTTACCTTTATTCATGAATTTAATTAAAGTCCATAAATATTCTATATTATAAACATAACCATCCTAATAACTTTTTTAATAAACTCAGTTTTACCTACTACAATATATAATCATTAATTATAATAATCAATTAATTAGTTTATTTTATTTACACATAAGATATTAGTGGTTTTAATTTTTTTGGGAATGCTTCAAAATTTCAACATCCATATCCACTTGCATATGCATTTGATCGCAAAAAATATAATAAATGTTAATATGAAATATGATTTATAATATTCCAATTTCATTTAAGAAGAGTTTTAGTTGTGATTCAAGAATATGTAACCAGTGATGAAATTATTTTTATAATTAATAAAAAAAAATATGTGGTTTACTAGTGAGTTTAAAAAAATATTAAAATTATGAACCCTAAACCAAACATTATTTTCTAATTATATTCTAATATTATCAACAATTAAATTTTTAAATCCATCAGTCATTTAATTTTTATGTATTATTCATGTTGGTGGGTAAACCAGCCCAAACTATAACTTATTGAAATATATGTTCGAGTACAACAATGGATGTGATTATTTTGTTAAAATATAAATATTATAATAATTGAAATTATTTATACTAAGGTCATGAATCATAATTGTAAATATTTATAATATGAATATAAATGAAAATAATGTTATTGTGTATAAAGTTTGAATAAAATTTTCCTCTTTGTATTCTCCTTTTATGGTGTTAATTTTAAGATGGTCTCTTATTACTAACATTAGTTTTATATTAAATAATTTATTTTCATATAATATAAAAAATATCATGACCATATTTTTATTTTAGTATATAAATTATTATAATCATATGTATTTGGATGTGATGAAAAAGAACATTATTCTTCTATGGAGCTGGTAGTGCTCACGTACACAGGAATGAAATATTCATTTTACATATAATTGAATAAACCTATAAAATGAGTAATCAATTTTAGAATCATAAAAATTTTAAATTTTATATATTTATTTATGAAATACAATTTTAAAACCATATATGTATAGTGATTATGAAATAAACGAATTTATTTCTTTGTGGAGGTAGTAGTCCGCACGTACTCACAAATGAAATTATAATTTTTTAAGGATTTTAAGGGCAATAAGGGTTATAATATAAAAAAAATAGAAAAATTATTATATTAATAATATTTATTTATAAAGCATGAAGTAATATTTGGTGGAAAAATTGTATTAAAAAATAAGAAAATGAATAGTACTCATGTTGAGAGTTTGAACCTTATCTTGGAGTACCTCATGGAAATAGATAATTTAGGTACATTACTAGGTTCAGGGGGATATAAATACTAGGAGAGGGATCTATAGGTAAATATAAGGTTAGTGGTTCAATAATAATTAAAATTAAATGTTTATCTAATGGGTAGGTTGATGTCCCCTTTTATTGGTCAGGAGTGTTCTTTTTTTTTGTGATAATAAAACTAGAAAAATCATTGTTGAAGGAATGTGGTTATAAATGAAGAATATAATGGATATGGGATTATATTGGGAAAATAATACTCTCTATGACTCATTATGAGACAATTTTGAGTGATTTTAGGTGTTTTCTCCATAGTTTCATCTTTTTAGTTAAATGTACTTTTACCATGGTATCCTTTTCTTAACCTTGGTACCTTATTTTTAAACTAAAAAAATAAAACTTTTTTTCTATTTTGGATATTATTTTTAGAACATGATTATAATTTCACAGTGTTAAATTTCTAGAATTGATAATAATTAATTCAAAGATAATAATTTTCTAATCAATAAAAATGATTTTAGAAAAATATAACATTGCGTTCTAAAAATTTAGTATATGTTTTTAATTTAATATTTTTAGTTTAAAATATATAATATTACATATTAGGTATATATTTTATTATGAAAATTCTTTGATTCATTTTTACTCAATGTTATAACCAAATGATATCATAAAAAATGAAGTATTTATAAATTTTTTATTTTTTAGAATTCACCTAATTAATAAATAGTTTCTAAAAACATAATAATTATGACTATGAAAATATTTCTATAATAAATATGAAAAAATATTTTCAATTATAAAATGAAAATTAAAATATTTATGAATTTAGCTTTTAAATGAAAATATAATATATAATGAGAAAATTATTGGAAGAGACCAGTTTTTCAAATATTAATTATTCTTAAACTTATTTTCTATCAATTACTAATCAAATTAGTGATACTATATTATCCATATAAAAAAATATGTTTTTTAATTCATTTGTCTATAATATATCTAGTTTAATAAAATAAAAATACATAGTTCCTAAAAATTTATTTATTTTAATAAAATAAAATTTTATGCATCAAATGATATGATTAGATAATTAGTTACCCTAATTGAAATTTATCAATCCACTGATATGAAAATTTAACCTATTATTTATATAAATATATATTTCAAAATGAGTTTAATTTTATTATACCTTCTAATTCAGTGGAAGCATTATAACGAAAAAATTTAATACACACAAATTTGTCTTTGTAAAATGTATCATAGATCATCTTGGTTTAGTTTTGAGTGTGAAAAATGATATTAAAATTTACATTAATGAGAAACTAATATTAAATTCATAAGGGGTTACATCATTAATGGGAAAATAATATTAAATTCATGAGGGGTTACAACATTAATAGATTTCTTGTATGAATTTATCAATCCACATAGGTTTTTCTTGATCCATTGAAGAGGAACATTAAATCCAGACAAATGACATCATCTAACTCATCAATGCATTCTAAGATGACGGGATATAATGGTAGTTGTCATGGAATTATTCTAGGTGTTAAAAAACCATGGAAGTAGATATATTCACTCACAAATTTGAGTGTTGTCTCTACATCCTTTAAAAAGACTTTGTTACAAATGCAATGCCTGAAAAATTGGGTGATCAGAACAATGGTGGAAAATTATCTCCCCAACAATGTCATTCTTAAATTATAGTTAACATTAATGGTCCTACATGCAGTGAAATCCAAAAAACCATCCCACCAGCAAAAGACCATTGTTCAATTGTTGGCACCATCTAATACATCTGACCTCTTTAATGTGATTATCCACAAAGCTCAATTATAATTACCTCTCTTATATTAGGGAGATAAAGAAGGGGGAAAATTATATCCTCACCATTGTATTGGATCCACATAAAAGGGATCCTATAGACCAAAAATATCACCAATATTATGCATCTCCTTCTCCTTATGAATTCTCTAAAGAGACATCCATAGAGAAACCATCCATGTTCTGAAAAATCAAGGTACCTATTAAGATTTTATACCATTGGATGTATAACTATTCAGGGAGGAAATAATCTAATATTATAGTTCCCATTAAAAGAGTCCATCCTAGTCACAACCCAACCAAGTGAGTCCCATCATGACAGTGAAAATCCAAGTATGACAACCCCAAGACCACCACTAATTTTCCAGTGAATATAGACCCACATTAAGTAAGGATATCACACACATGGGAGAATTTATACTAAGATACCTTTACACAAGCACACATATCCTTGTCCATTAAATGATAAAATTAATGTAAAACTGAAACCAATGCCTAAATAACAGTTGTACCATAATAAGAGTATCCATAAGATACTAAAATCGATAAAAGTATGAAAAATAAAATCCCAATAAAAAATTACACAGTTTACAAACTCTTTATTTGAAGTGGACTACTCTCAAATGAATAATTTTGAAGACACCTTTTTCTATCTAGCTCTATCTATTATAATACTTCTACTAGTAATCCATGAAAAACATCAAATGTATTGTCTTCTATATAAGACACAACATGCACATGAAATTCAATGCAGGGGTTAGTAAAAAAATACCTAGCATGTCACCCATAAAAAACAAACATAAAGAATAAATATATTAGTTTTCTCATAATAATGAATGATAATAACTATGTGAGGAATAATAATAAGTAGAGAAAAATAACCATATATAATCAAGATATACTATATGTGACAATGGTGTCTCCGCAAAACTACCATCTATAGGCTTCCTCTCGATGTATCAGAATAATTCTTGTTTGGGAGAATCCACTCCATAAGAAAAACTTTCATTGACGGTGCTCAATAGAGAGATAATTATCATTGGCTCTTCCTAAATAAGATATACATTGGAACTCTGAATATGGTAACACACATATAGGGGGTCTCACTCAGGACCATTAAGGGGCACTACATACCATAATAGAATAAACCACTAAATAGTGGATCATATGTATGGTGATACCACAAACAATATACAGTAAAATTGCTAGATAGGGTATTGAATCCCTATGAATCATTGTCACATAGATACTAGAGACATTCCCAAGGTGTATGAACAAAAGGTAGAGGGTCACAATGAGGATCATTGGGGACACTAAAAACTCCATATGTGACACATCCTATAGAGCGGATCCTAATACCATGGTGAGGAAATAATGAGGCACTATACCCTAATTAGGATAGAATAAGTAATTATCACTGAACCAATATTGGTCTTCACTGAAATTGTCAAAAAAAACTATCAGACTCATACCAATGCTGAACTGGGGGGATGAAGGGATCCAACCTACCCTTTTGGGAGTACATGACATGTATAAAATGGTACATGACTTGAATCATTAATCCTTTCACTTATCATGTCTAACGCTCACATGATATATATATTAACAAAATAAAATATGTTTCCCATAGGTTACATAACGTGTATATGTCTTTCAAACATGTAGTTTTTTCTTTCTAATTCCCATCTACATTTAGAACATCCCATGCACTTATATCCTTGACTATTTACCTCTCTATGTCTACGCACATTTACATGAGTATGTACGAGTACCTGGTCATTCTCATGTTCTCAAACCATTTCCATGTGCTTGGTCATGTAAATGTTATTTTACCATAGGGGTTATAAAATTCTCCACCATCACTAGGTCACATAGTGTGAGACACTTGTCAAACATCCCATGATAAATTTTTTCTACGAAAATACTTGAACTACAGTTTTTTCCACATAGAAATCATTCAATCATTATACATGCATCTTCTTTTATGCATCTTCACCCACATCATTGGCCTTTTATCTATATGTGATACACACTATAGGTCCTTGATTAATGTTAAATGACCCTCACCACCTTTGGTGGTCAGATTCTAGACTTCTATATGCTTATAAACCGACTATTGTAACATCACATAATCATCATGTGTTAAATTGAGAATAATAAGAATCTATATTATAATCTGATCCACCTATAATTTTTCTCCTTCATAATCATTCATTAATGAAATCCTCATCCAGGAACCAAATACATGCTATTGATCATTATCAACATTGAATGGGTTTGAAATAGTCCAATACTTGGTATTCGTCAAGCCATGGGGCATGAAATTTCCCAATATGAACATTCAAATAAACAATGGATAAATCCAATAAACAAAAGAGAGGACAAACCTTGACCATTTTCCAATTGGAATATATACATTTTTGTTATAAATATGGTTGTTTTAACAAGAAAAATACAAATAAATTGACCAAAATCAATCATTAATGGAAGAATCAATTTTTGTTAGTGGAATTCATCCTCATTCGATCTTGGATAAATATATACGGTGGATTCCCATAAATCAAACATCATAACTCTAGTTTGTATTGATAATTAATGAATAAATAATTTTCAATATCTTCATTTATGATATCCACAAGATTCAGTATCATTGGTGATCGTAGTGTTACTCTAATCGATTATTCATGATATCGTCATTCACACATTCTCCTTAAATAACATTTATAAATCACTATGATTTTATACCTAACCCTATGAATTTACAATATAAATGTCTAAGTATGATATGATTATCAAAATGCGTATAAAAAAAATAATGTAATGATTTATTTTATTATTTTGAATCTCATAACCACCGTTACTAGATTCTAGAAGTTGACAAAGATTATTTCTAGCATAGGCTAAAACACAGATTCCAAACTCAAAAGAGGTCTAAATGTTATGGTAATATATACCATATGGGAGTTATTTAATTATTTTAAAAACACTACCTGTGTTTGATATAATATAAAATATATTATTGTTATATACTTACTGGTCTCACTATGCCCCAAATGTATTTTTATTCTCATCACCTCACTACAAAAATATTCAAATAATTACTATGATGATTGAAACGAAAGAAATAGAGACCATTCATTCTCTCGACCTTGAAGATTTTCAACATGAAAAGATAAAAGACTGGTCATAATAGAGTATATTGAAATCTCAAATGGGCCTTCCACTCAAATGAGATTCATGAAGGTTATTTTGAATTCAAAAAACACATATCCAAGGGAATGCATTTCCCAAGAATATTCTTCTGTGGTCAGTACAGAAACACTACCAGGAGTATCAAACTCCTCGAATAGGTAACTCCATCCTAAATTTATATATCATCCTAGCCAAAATCATGATTTAAAGATTGAAAATTTATTCTTTTTTTTATTTAACTAATCATCCCAGAGTGTTTTATACTATGACTACCCCATTCCCGCCTATGATAGACCAGGGGCTGGCGACTTTCACCGAGTAGGAATATCACACAAATGGGAGTAGTTTTCATAAGTACATATACACATGAAAACATCTCCATGAGAAAAATATTTAATGGTAAAAAGGACAGAATACGTGCCCTCCAAAAGAAAGAATCGTCAAATGTTATTACACAAGTTCATGAAACTCATATGCAGAAAACCATACTTGAATGATAGGTGTAATTCATCTATCTGAAGATGTAGGAACCCACCACAACTATCTAATCACACTATGCAGCACCTGGACCTAGTCCACCTAGAACTCTGTCAAAGCATTGGACATATGCAGAAGAAATAAAACATAAGGGAAAATCTTATTCATGGATGAGTAAAACAATACTCAGTAGGACACCCCAAAACCAAATTGGAATACCACTAAGAAATACATGAGGTATACCACAAATGAAACACACAAAGTATCCCATAAATAAAACACAAAATCTATACCATAAGGGATATTGACGAACTACAGCTATCACACACATGTTTAAAGCATAAAGCATAAAATAAGGATGATCAATCATATTCCACATAACACCTAGTGTAGATATAAAATTTATTGTTGATAACACACAGAGTTTTGATAACACATAGTGTGTTGATAAAATTGGGAGCGTTGATAACACAAGTAGTGTCGATAACACCCAGAGTGTGGGGGGACACCGGGATCCCCCATTTCACATCATGGCCAAGTCATGTAGTCACCAATTAAAATAGTCACCAAGTCACATTGTCACAAAGTGACATCCAACGATTTGATTTCACACATAGAACTCTCGTTTTACAAGAATATAGACCAAATTCCATTTTTTCACATGCCCACATCTACGAAAACATACCTAGTGTATCCCAAAATCATCTTCTCGTTGTATAGATCACAACACCACAAACAAATCTTCATTCAGAAACATGGTTTTAATGATATAGAATTTTTTTTTAAAATGGTCCAACACAAGTCATGTCCTGGACCGACCTGACATGCCAAACCTAAACTGACCATGTCCGGTCGACCTGACCCTATCCAGTTAGGCCCAAACTAGCCTGGATAGGTGGGATCGACCCATTGGGCCTATTGAACGTAGACTATTGGGCCGTTGGGAATCCAGAACGGCCTGACCCTTGTAGTTTACCCCGCTATACATGGGCCAGTTTTCTCCGATAGATGTCGCCCACCGTGGCCACACCCCCCTTGGTCCATGCATTCCACCCAGACCATGTGGCTCCCCTTATGTTTCTCAGTGAGCGTGGCATCATGCCATGTTTTATGTGACCAACCCACCTCCTCCTTATTCCCCACGACCTTTCTTCCACCTATTTCTCCAACATGGCTTTGAGCCATGTCCTGGATCACTATTTTAGCGTCCTATCACAGCCCCCAATACCCATCCACAACCTCGACCACCGCATACTCCCACATAGTCCATCCTAGACTATGGATGACTACTGCCACTGGTCACCCTCCTAGTGTACCATGCCCACCTCGCACTCCCCCTGGATCAGCCCCACCATCCGCATCCTAACCAAATCGTTGGCCGCAGCACTAGTACACTACCTTGCACCACAATCTTGGGCTTCCATAATCTTCTACCCATCTTAAACTGTTCTTCACTTCTTCCACACACCCTCTATCCTATTGTAGGATCATGTCAATAGATCTTGGTTCATTATCCTTTGGATCAGTGGCATGGAAGTCGATCATTCATATAAGGGTTTCAAGGGTCATAAATGCATGAAGAACTAAATAGATTTAAGGGATTTAAATAAATAACACGAACACAAAATGAATTGATCTTTTCCTTTTTCATGTTGACCTTAACCGGTTAATGGTATAAGGTTTATCAAAGAACAACAACTGATAATAATAAATATTTACCTCTGATTTGTAAACCCTACAACAATTATCCATCTAGCAAGAATGGTCAAACTGAGGAAAAACTGGTTCATCTTTTGGTCATCTTTTGTTGTTGAATATTAGATGGAATAGGTAATAAAAACTTGATCAAAATCCAACCTCATTGTTGGATCAATTGTGGATGACGAATAGAGGTCTGTGTGGTCATCGATCCTCGATCCACCAACATTCGTTGTCATTCTAGAGAGAGGTTTCCATATCCAATCAATATATGACTTTTTATGGCTCTTTGTAGTCTTCATCAACTCTTTTATGACATAAAATTTCTCTGTAGTCTCTTTCACTATCTTTAACACTGTGAGTGTTGTCTCACCTAGGTTTAGCCAACAAATTGGTGACCAACAGGGTCACCCATACAAGGCCTCATATGGCACCATACCGTCGGTAGATTGGTAGAAGTTATAGGAAATCCCAACTAAGTGTATTTGATCCTCCCAACTACATCCAAAATCTATTATTTAATCATGTACCATATCCTTCATAACCTATAAAGTCTATGTCATCTTGTCGCACATATATGGGTGAAACACATTGATTAAGAACAATTGAGTCCCAAATACCTCCTACAACCCCTTTCACAAAATGGATATAGATAGACAATCACAATGATATACTATCATCAATTATAATCCATGGTGTCGAACTATCTCCCGCATGTAGAGGCATCCCATGTTCCCAACTGAACTCTTCTACAGAATCGCTTGGAAGTGGGCCGACATAGTGAGTTGTTCCTCATCTACCCGATGATATCACCCACCATGGAAAATCATGGTAAAACCTTCATGAACTCTATTGATATCCCATCCTAATTCCAATATAGAACCTCTAAGGGTTGTGTAAAATTCAGTGGAACGTGGTGCTCAGCCTTCACTTGCTGGAAAGCGAGGAATCTAGAAATGAACACTTCCATATCCTTCTTTATCCTTGTCCATCAGAACTGATGTAAGAGGCCCTATTACATCTTCAACACACCCATATGTACTGCCAAAAGGGATATATAGAACACCCTTAGGACCTCCTACCACTACATTTTTATACTAATATGTATCCTCTGAAGAGAAGATATTCTCAGCACCTTTTGAATATCCCTCAAAGAAATGCCCTATGGAAATTTGAAGACGTAATGTCTCATAGTTGGTATCCCAATGACGTGCCTCCATTACAATCTATAAGAGTGGAGGTGTAAAAACTAATGAATAGAGGTAAGCTACTCCATCTCCATACACAAAGGACATCGGAAACACAATCATCTACTCTAATGCCTCGCTCAACAAAATCAAGATGGATATCTTACTGAGAGAAACTTCCACCACGTTCCCCTTACATAGAGTATAGAAAATCTAAAATTCATAGTCCTGAAGGAAATCTAGTCTTAACCTCAATATCATGTTCAAATTCTTTTGAGAGAATATATACTTGTGACTTTTGTGGTCAGAGTATATGATAAACTACTCGTCCATAAATTAGTGTAACCACACATCCTGGTGAAGACTACTACTGCCAACTCAATGTCATGGGTCACATAGTTTGTCTAATGTGGTATCAACAATCAATAACCATAATCAATCACCACTTTACCATACATCAAGACACAACCAATACTGGTCCTTGATGTAGTCCAGAACTCTACATACTCAACATCCTCCTCTGAAATATCATGATAAAGGCATTTTTCAATCTCTACCTCAGCTACTGAAAACTATCATGTCACATATTCATCCATACAAATGGTTTCCCATTTATCATCTAAGAATTCAAGGATGTTTCTACCCTTGAAATTTCAGGCATAATTTTTCGATTGTAAACAGCCAACCCAAAGAAAGTCCACAGATCAACACACACATGGGTGGCTCCCAAGAAAGCTCTGCCTCTATCATCGATGGATCGATTGAAAATTCTTCCTCTGAAATGATGTCTCCAAGAAAGTGGAAATTTCGTATCCAGGATTGATACTTCAAGAGATTATTATAAATTTGTTTCTCTTAGAGTATGTACATGACTGTCTTCATGTGTATCACTTTCTCCTCCTCGGATGATGAGTACAACAGTATTTCATCAAGAAAGACAACGACAATCCTGTGTATGTAAGGCTGAGATATTTTGTCCATGAGTCCCATTAACACTTCTGGGGTGTTCTCCATTCCAAATAGAATCACCATGTAGTGGTAGTTTCTATATCGACATCGAAAATACATCTTTGGAATTTCCACATCCCATAATCTAATATGGAGATAATAAGATCTAAGGACTATCATAGAGAACCACCTCACTCCCTTTAGCTGACTCAATAGGTCCTCAATCCTTAGTAGTGGATACTTATTCTGCCCCATCACCTTGTTAAATCACCAAATTTCGATACATAATCTCATGCTACCATCTTCCTTTTTGGAAAACAAAACAGGGGCCACCAAGTGTGAAACATTGGGTCATACAAAGCCCTTCATCTGCAAGTCATCAATTTATATTATCAAATCATGAAGCTTTGGGGTAACCCTCCGGTATGTAGGTGTAGATATCGACACCATCTGTCACGACCCGCCCTCGGGGTCCGTGCCGTGACTACCCCAAGCCCGCCTTCCATAGGCCAGGGGCTGGCGACTAGCACCAAGGCGTAAATCCCAGTAAAAAGGGAAGGCATTGCCTTTGTAAAGTAAACAAACACCACAGAGTAAGCAAACGGAAGTAAAACACTAAGTACAAAAAGAAGAGCTGAAAAGTAAAAAGGGGCTGGAAATACAAGCCCAACTGTAAAGTACAACTCGAAAGGGAAAACAGCGACTGAAAAGTAAAGCTGCTACGCTGAGATGTCCACTGGAAATCCCACCTGAAGGGTGGGTACAGATAGCTCCTCTGCTCCTCGGGTCCCGCCATCCGCTCCGAGTATGTCCCGCCCAGTGTCCACCTCCGGGTACCGCCTCGTCGTATAGTCCACCTCCAGGTACCGTCCAGTCCTTGAACCTTCGGCTTCTGTCAGCACTGTCCATCGTCTGCAACCAACACAACGAGGTGCGGGCATAGCCCGTGCAGGGGTGAGTATAACGATACTCAGTAGGGACCCCGAGACCCTCAAGGTCTCACTAAAACCAACAAGGATAAACACAAGAAGATCTCAACAGATAAACCCTACTTTGGTATATGCCCATACATATACCTAAGTTATCAAGTAACCCATCTCAATCATGAGGAAACACAAGGATTGTGAAATCGACGGATAACCACTACCCGGGTATATGCCCATACATATACCAAAGTTAGCAAGTGACCCATCTCAATCATGAAGTAAACACAAGGTCAAAAGTCTCAGCTCAAACCAGGATTTTCATTATCGAAACCGTAACTGCTGAAGAGCTCCGTCTCTAGAGTGTACAGTGGTCCTGTCACGACTCCGAGGTACTGCTCACTAACCTAAGACTGCTGAAGTACTCCTTCTGTCGAGTACTGCGGGCCAGCCACCCAAACACAGTAGTGCTTCCCGCCGAGGTATGTCACCCAAACTCCGTAGTGCACACCCCCTAGTAGCCTGCTGAGGTACTCTCCGGACGAGCACCGCGGGTCTGCACTGTCACACAGGTAGTGCTCCGTCCGCCATGGGTCTGCACCTCAGAAAGTAGTGCTCCGTCCACTGGGCTAGTCGACTCACTCCAAGTCGAGTCGGTCAAGCAGTCGTCAGGTCTCAGCCAGCTACACGGTCTCCGTACTTCGCACGCTCGTCACTAGGAGGGTCCGCTCCACGAGCTACAGGTCGATACTCCAAGTATCACAAAGTCCTGCGAAGAAGTGTCTCAAAGGTCCGTCTCGTCACAGGGGTCTCAACGCAACAGACGGCGCGTCGATCGGACGCCCGGTCTGTGAGTTATTAGCCTTTTCGTCCCAGGGGCCCGGTTGGTTTCGAGAGCGAAACCAATCCCGGCCGTATCTCAACTGTACCCCGAACTCCCATAGGGTATACTCAAAGGGACCGTTACTCAACGTAACCACCAACGCCGCTGACGGTTCGTCAAACGGACGTCCTGTCTGAAAGATATCAGCTTTCCCGTTCCAGGGGACCGGTTGGATTTCGGGTACAATCCGACCCGGCCATACTCCGACTGCATCCAAAACTCGGGCGGAGTATGTCAAAAGTTCCGTCTCATCAAGAGGAAGTCAACGAAACAGACGGCGCGTCAATCGGACGCCCGGTCTGTGAGTTATTGGCTTTTTCGTCTCCGGGGCCCGGTTGGTTTTTAAAGCAAAACCAACCCGACCGTACTACACCTGCGTCCAAACCTCGGGCGGAGTATGCCAAAAGATCCGTCTCATTAAGAGAAACGCAACGCGACTGACGGCGCGTCAATCGGACGTTCGTGGCTCAAGATATGAGTGTTTCCGCTCCGAAGGCCCGGTTGGTTTCGTGAACGAACCAACCCGGCCGAACTCAAAGTAACCCGAAACCTTGAGTGCGATATACCGAAACGACCGTCTCGATCCAAGGATCGCGTTGCCGTAGACGGTTCGTCGTTCGGAGGTCCGAGGCTCAAGTTATGAGCCAAAAACCAAATCTGGTTCGAAACGGGGGGGTCCGGGCCCGGGCCGACCCGGCCCGACCCCCCCCCCCCCCCCCCCCCCCTGGGCGGCGCGGTGGCCGGCGGCGGCGGGCGGCGGCGGTGCGGCGGCCGGCGGCGGTGCGGCGGGCCGCGGCGGCTGGCGCTGGCGCCGCACGGGGAGCCGCACGCGGGGGGCTCAGCCCCCGCTTCTTTGGGGCGGCGCGGCCTTGTGCTGCGCCTTATTCAACAATCGGCCCCCACGTGGGGGCCGGTTTGATTCAAGGGAACCGGGGGGCTGCTGCCCCCCTTTCATGGAACCGCCCCCCCTCATTAAGAGGGGGGTTTTGCTGAACGGTCCGGGGGATTTATTCCCCCGGTTTTCAGTCATCCGGCCGGCCAGCTGGCCGGCCTGTTTTTACCAAAGGGACCGGAAATTCCGGTCCCGCCTTCGACTACCGACGCCGGCGGCCCGGCCGCCGGCCTTCTCTTCCGCCGCGGCCTGGAACCGGCCGCGGTCTCCTCGTTCCGCCGTGGCCCGGAACCGGCCGCGGCGTTCGTCGTCCGGCGCGGTGCGACGGCACCGCGCCCCTCCGCCGCACTTTAATTTCTTTCAACGCGGCGCGACGGCGTCGCGTTCTTGATGTTTCTTCCATGGTGTGCGCGCGACGGCGTTGCGTAAAATAAAAGCACGATCAACCGCGTGGTGCGACGGCACCACGCCACTTGCTTCCACCCGCAAGAACAAACAAGATCGTTGGAGGGGGTTCGGCCGTGTTCGTGCGGTCCGGCCCCCTCACGTTAAAATAATAACGCAACTTTAAATAAACAACATCCTCACGTTAGTCATACGAACCACGAGCAAGAATGAGATAATTAAATATTAAATCAACATCCCCTACCTCGGGTTTAAGATTCGAAGATTCGTCTACGTTCCGCGGAAGACGGCGTCGCGGAAGT
The DNA here is from genome assembly GCA_963277665.1 of Viscum album. Lineage (NCBI taxonomy): Eukaryota > Viridiplantae > Streptophyta > Magnoliopsida > Santalales > Viscaceae > Viscum > Viscum album. Next base: position 480,722,165 of record OY728129.1, read on the forward strand.
CGGGCGTCGCGGTCGTCGTTCGTCAAATCCGTTGTCGAAGAGATATGCCCGAAGAGATACGTCGTTGGCGAAACTTGCACGCCGACGAAGGTTGTCCGAAGAAGAGATGGCGTCCCCTTCGTTGTCACGGTGAACGAAGAAAGGAGGGGCGGCGTTCTTCGTCGGAAAAAGAGCGTTCCTCGTCAAGTCTTGAGGAAAGTCAAATTATAAAGAGAACAACGAACTCAAGAACCTCTACCTCGATAGTCGCACGTTGACGTAGTCGTGAAATATCGGTGTCGATTCCTTTGACGTCGGAGGAAGAGTCGTTGTCGATGGCGTTCGTCGCGGAAAAGATGATGCGGAAGAAGTACGTCACGTCCCGGATATGGCGTCGCGGGAAGACCGTGTTCTTCGGCGAAGAAGTTCTTCGTTGAAGAACGGCGTTCTTCGTGTTCTTCTTCAAGTTGAAGAAGAAGAAGAAAAGCTTCCAAAGCTCTCAAGAAATCCTCCCAAGGTGGTAAAAGAATCCCCTAGAATAATATAAGCTTTAACTTATATTATTACATAACTTAACCACAAGAATTTCAAAGGTTTGAAATTCAAAAAGGGTTTAACTCCCTTAATTAATTAAGTAACTCAAGTTGACAACATTAAATGAAACGAGTTTAAGGGGAGGTTTTGAGAGAATTTGAGGAGTTGGGGTTCGTGTGGACCCCACCTCACTTAATCCTTCCAAGGGAGGTTAAGTGGATGTGGGTCCCACTCCCAACTCCCTTTGGTAGGACTTAACTTACAAAAAAATAAAATAAAAAGAATTCACACTTTTTATTCAACTTTTTTATAAATCTCCCAAAAACTAACTTTTAACCCGAAACAAACGCAACTCCCAAAAAGGTCTCTTTAAGCGAATATCGGCGCTGCGAGTTCATCGGTGCCCTCGGATTTCAATTCCGAGCACCGGATCAAAAGTTAGGAAATCCCGCTCGTTCGTTCACTGAACGTACCCGAGCCAAACTTCGGAAATTAATTCCGGGCACTCCGGGCCTCGGAATCAGGTGCCGTCTGAAACCGCGCTCTTGTAAAATTCTAAAGAAAATTAAGAAAAAAATTTCCTTGAATTTTACGGGTCTTTACATTACTCCCACCTCAGGGCTTTACGTCCCCGTAAAGCTACATCAAAAACTAGGGAAACAAAAGAGGGTACTGAGCACGCATCTGAGCCTCCCGCTCCCATGTGCTCTCCTGGAGATTCCCGTGCCGCCATCTGTTGCGCACAAGAGGAATCGATCGTCCATGTAGGACCCGCTCCTGTCGATCCTCTATCTCCACCGGGACCTCCGTAAAAGTCGCCCCATCGTCAAGGATGTGCGTCGGGTCGTGCACGTATATCCTCAGCTGAGACACGTGGAAGACGTCGTGCACCCGGTGCAACTGAGGTGGTAGAGCCAGGCGATAAGCCCCCTCACCAACCCTGCTGAGGACCTGGAAGGTTCCGATGAAGCGCGGAGATAACTTGTCGCCTCGGCCAAATCTCCGAATACCACGTCGAGGTGAGACCCGCAAGAAGACGTGGTCACCATCCTCGAACTCTAGTGGCCTTCGCCTCCTGTCAGCGTATGACTTCTGCCGGCTCTGTGTTGTCCTCATCCGCTCCTGGATGACATGGACCTCTTCTGATGTGGCCCGGACCATCTCTGGTCCCACAAGAGCTGCGAGATTTCTTCTTTGCCGATAAGAGAAACCTGGTCTCATCCCCTGGATGAACCACATTCTTTGCCTAAAACAGTCAATCCTAACATGGATGATACTAATCCATACCAAGGATGACGTCGTAAGGCCTCGACGCTACTACTAAGAGATCCAACCGTTACTCTCGCCTCCAAGGGTTGAGTCACACTGTCGGCATCAGTGTGTGGTAACTGGTCTCCTCCAGTAGATGTCTCACAAGTGAGGGTCAAGTCAACAGTCAACTGGAACCTCTTAGTAACATCACAAAAGAGGACAGGAATGAAAACATCACAAAGGATGCGTCTTTTATTATTGCAGCTCATAATACAAGACGCTAAACAAAAGCAACATCAACATGGAACTAGAAGTATAAGAGACGTATCCACTAGTTCCGCCCCTGTCCACCTGCTTTACTGTTGCTCAAGCATTTGTCGCTACCTCAACCTTGGTGGCTCCCTCCAAGCCTGCGGATCGAGGAGTCGGACAGTCACGTGCCACGTGACCCTTTCCGCGGCATGAGTAACACAACCTGCTCCTTGCACGGCTAGCTCTGTTCCCACTCCGGGTGCCCTGCACCACTGGTCCTAAAACCCGAGATCGCCCAACTGCTGGTCTGGTCCTCCTGGACCTCTGCATCATCTGTCTACTGCCCACAGATGACTCGGCTTCTGATCGAAAAACACGTGGTAAAGGCAGAATCTCCTGTACACGCTCGGGGTGTAGAGATACTGGCACAAACTCCACCCTGAAGAAGGTCTCGAAGTCTTCCCATGCGAAGTTCATCTCATCGCAAAACTGAAACAAGTGGCTCCACCACCTACCTGCTGCTGCGTGTAGTAGGCTCGCAGAGAGGATCACCATGAGGTCTGCTGGTGTCCTCACTAGCCTAAACACTCGTACCACTGCCTCCAGCCAGTCCTCTGCAGCCTGGGGATCCGTCTCCCCGCGATACCTGGGCGGTCGCTGGCGCTGAAACTCATGCAGTGCGCTGAGGCGACGTGCATCGTCAGCGGCTGCTGCTGGAAGCATCGGGGGCTCGGCAGGTAGAGCTACCGCCGGTGCCATTGCTGACAAAGGGCCCTGCACCGAGGCCTCTTCGCTCGGTGGGCTGTCGTCACGTTCGATTCTCGGAACCCTAGCTGGCTGCCGTCGTGGGGCCATCCTGAAAGAAACAACGTAACACGATCAAACGAATATACCTGGTGAGCTGACCTGGTTTGAGCTGTTTTAAGGGGAAAAACCTTTGAAAACACACACGAAATCAGTGTTTTCGTGCACAAAGTCGGAAATCAGTTGTCAGGGTCCTGGTGTATGGATACGTCGGCCGCCCGCACCAACACTGGACTCCCTGAACTAAAAACCACACTCGGTACCCTTAACACTATTGCTTCACAGAAAGAAAGATTAGAGTCTGTGGTAGAACCGACCACCTCTGATACCAATTTGTCACGACCCGCCCTCGGGGTCCGTGCCGTGACTACCCCAAGCCCGCCTTCCATAGGCCAGGGGCTGGCGACTAGCACCAAGGCGTAAATCCCAGTAAAAAGGGAAGGCATTGCCTTTGTAAAGTAAACAAACACCACAGAGTAAGCAAGCGGAAGTAAAACACTAAGTACAAAAAGAAGAGCTGAAAAGTAAAAAGGGGCCGGAAATACAAGCACAACTGTAAAGTACAACTCGAAAGGGAAAACAGCGACTGAAAAGTAAAGCTGCTACGCTGAGATGTCCACTGGAAATCCCACCTGAAGTGTGGGTACAGATAGCTCCTCTGCTCCTCGGGTCCCGCCATCCGCTCCGAGTATGTCCCGCCCAGTGTCCACCTCCGGGTACCGCCTCGTCGTATAGTCCACCTCCAGGTACCGTCCAGTCCTTGAACCTTCGGCTTCTGTCAGCACTGTCCGTCATCTGCAACCAACACAACGAGGTGCGGGCATAGCCCGTGCAGGGGTGAGTATAACGATACTCAGTAGGGACCCCGAGACCCTCAAGGTCTCACTAAAACCAACAAGGATAAACACAAGAAGATCTCAACAGATAAACCCTACTTAGGTATATGCCCATACATATACCTAAGTTATCAAGTAACCCATCTCAATCATGAGGAAACACAAGGATTGTGAAATCGACGGATAACCACTACCCGGGTATATGCCCATACATATACCAAAGTTAGCAAGTGACCCATCTCAATCATGAAGTAAACACAAGGTCAAAAGTCTCAGCTCAAACCAGGATTTTCATTATCGAAACCGTAACTGCTGAAGAGCTCCGTCTCTAGAGTGTACAGTGGTCCTGTCACGACTCCGAGGTACTGCTCACTAACCTAAGACTGCTGAAGTACTCCTCCTGTCGAGTACTGTGGGCCAGCCACCCAAACACAGTAGTGCTTCCCGCCGAGGTATGTCACCCAAACTCCGTAGTGCACACCCCCTAGTAGCCTGCTGAGGTACTCTCCGGACGAGCACCGCAGGTCTGCACTGTCACACAGGTAGTGCTCCGTCCGCCATGGGTCTGCACCTCAGAAAGTAGTGCTCCGTCCACTGGGCTAGTCGACTCACTCCAAGTCGAGTCGGTCAAGCAGTCGTCAGGTCTCAGCCAGCTACACGGTCTCCGTACTTCGCACGCTCGTCACTAGGAGGGTCCGCTCCACGAGCTACAGGTCGATACTCCAAGTATCACAAAGTCCCGCGAAGAAGTGTCTCAAAGGTCCGTCTCGTCACAGGGGTCTCAACGCAACAGACGGCGCGTCGATCGGACGCCTGGTCTGTGAGTTATTAGCCTTTTCGTCCCAGGGGCCCGGTTGGTTTCGAGAGCGAAACCAATCCCGGCCGTATCTCAACTGTACCCCGAACTCCCATAGGGTATACTCAAAGGGACCGTTACTCAACGTAACCACCAACGCCGCTGACGGTTCGTCAAACGGACGTCCTGTCTGAAAGATATCAGCTTTCCCGTTCCAGGGGCCCGGTTGGATTTCGGGTACAATCCGACCCGGCCATACTCCGACTGCATCCAAAACTCGGGCGGAGTATGTCAAAAGTTCCGTCTCATCAAGAAGAAGTCAACGAAACAGACAGCGCGTCAATCGGACGCCCGGTCTGTGAGTTATTGGCTTTTTCGTCTCCGGGGACCGGTTGGTTTTTAAGGCAAAACCAACCCGACCGTACTCCACCTGCGTCCAAACCTCGGGTGGAGTATGCCAAAAGATCCGTCTCATTAAGATAAACGCAACGCGACTGACGGCGCGTCAATCGGACGTTCGTGGCTCAAGATATGAGCGTTTCCGCTCCGAAGGCCCGGTTGGTTTCGTGAACGAACCAACCCGGCCGAACTCAAAGTAACCCGAAACCTTGAGTGCGATATACCGAAACGACCGTCTCGATCCAAGGATCGCGTTGCCGCAGACGGTTCGTCGTTCGGAGGTCCGAGGCTCAAGTTATGAGCCAAAAACCAAATCTGGTTCGAAACGGGGGGGTCCGGGTCCGGGCTGACCCGGCCCGACCCCCCCCTGGGCGGCGCGGTGGCCGGCGGCGGTGGCCGGCGGCGGCGGGCGGCGGCGGTGCGGCGGCCGGCGGCGGCGGCGCGGCGGCGGGCCGCGGCGGCTGGCGCCGGCGCCGCACGGGGGGCTCAGCCCCCGCTTCTTTGGGGCGGCGCGGCCTTGTGCCACGCCTTATTCAACAATCGGCCCCCACGTGGGGGCCGGTTTGATTCAAGGGAACCGGGGGGCTGCTGCCCCCCTTTCATGGAACCGCCCCCCCTCATTAAGAGGGGGGTTTTGCTGAACGGTCCGGGGGATTTATTCCCCCGGTTTTCAGTCATCCGGCCGGCCAGCTGGCCGGCCGGTTTTTACCAAAGGGACCGGAAATTCCGGTCCCGCCTTCGACTACCGACGCCGGCGGCCCGGCCGCCGGCCTTCTCTTCCGCCGCGGCCCGGAACCGGTCGCGGTCTCCTCGTTCCGCCGCGGCCCGGAACCGGCCGCGGCGTTCGTCGTCCGGCGCGGTGCGACGGCACCACGCCCCTCCGCCGCACTTTAATTTCTTTCAACGCGGCGCGACGGCGTCGCGTTCTTGATGTTTCTTCCATGGTGTGCGCGCGACGGCGTTGCGTAAAATAAAAGCACGATCAACCGCGTGGTGCGACGGCACCACGCCACTTGCTTCCACCCGCAAGAACAAACAAGATCGTTGGAGGGGGTTCGGCCGTGTTCGTGCGGTCCGGCCCCCTCACGTTAAAATAATAACGCAACTTTAAATAAACAACATCCTCACGTTAGTCATACGAACCACGAGCAAGAATGAGATAATTAAATATTAAATCAACATCCCCTACCTCGGGTTTAAGATTCGAAGATTCGTCTACGTTCCGCGGAAGACGGTGTCGCGGAAGTCGGGCGTCGCGGTCGTCGTTCGTCAAATCCGTTGTCGAAGAGATATGCCCGAAGAGATACGTCGTTGGCGAAACTTGCACGCCGACGAAGGTTGTCCGAAGAAGAGATGGCGTCCCCTTCGTTGTCACGGTGAACGAAGAAAGGAGGTGCGGCGTTCTTCGTCGGAAAAAGAGCGTTCCTCGTCAAGTCTTGAGGAAAGTCAAATTATAAAGAGAACAACGAACTCAAGAACCTCTACCTCGATAGTCGCACGTTGACGTAGTCGTGAAATATCGGTGTCGATTCCTTTGACGTCGGAGGAAGAGTCGTTGTCGATGGCGTTCGTCGCGGAAAAGATGATGCGGAAGAAGTACGTCACGTCGCGAATATGGCGTCGCGGGAAGACCGTGTTCTTCGGCGAAGAAGTTCTTCGTTGAAGAACGGCGTTCTTCGTGTTCTTCGTCAAGTTGAAGAAGAAGAAGAAAAGCTTCCAAAGCTCTCAAGAAATCCTCCCAAGGTGGTACAAGAATCCCCTAGAATAATATAAGCTTTAACTTATATTATTACATAACTTAACCATAAGAATTTCAAAGGTTTGAAATTCAAAAAGGGTTTAACTCTCTTAATTAATTAAGTAACTCAAGTTGACAACATTAAATGAAACGAGTTTAAGGGGAGGTTTTGAGAGAATTTGAGGAGTTGGGGTTCGTGTGGACCCCACCTCACTTAATCCTTCCAAGGGAGGTTAAGTGGATGTGGGTCCCACTCCCAACTCCCTTTGGTAGGACTTAACTTACAAAAAAAATAAAATAAAAAGAATTCACACTTTTTATTCAACTTTTTTATAAATCTCCCAAAAACTAACTTTTAACCCGAAACAAACGCAACTCCCGAAAAGGTCTCTTTAAGCGAATATCGGCGCTGCGAGTTCATCGGTGCCCTCAGATTTCAATTCCGAGCACCGGATCAAAAGTTAGGAAATCCCGCTCGTTCGTTCACTGAACGTACCCGAGCCAAACTTCGGAAATTAATTCCGGGCACTCCGGGCCTCGGAATCAGGTGCCGTCTGAAACCGCGCTCTTGTAAAATTCTAAAGAAAATTAAGAAAAAAATTTCCTTGAATTTTACGGGTCTTTACACCATCCTAGGGTAAAAATAAATAAAAAATCTATCCTTTCTAAGAAGAGGGGATCCATCTAAAACATCATGGAAGGAATTATCATACTCCATCACTAGTACAAAATACTAGGGACTCCTATCATCCACTATGCTAAGGATGATACTAGGTAAGTGATGATTACTCGGCTACACCCTACTATGTGTGAGTCTGTCCTACACTGCATGTGTTATATTTTTTCCCAAAAAAGGAATGCCTTGTCCCATTTCTAGAGACACACCGCAAAATACTCCTAAAACAGATGTTCTCGTCATCAATTGAGGATTACCATTCCATACTAAGAATGAAATTGTAAGGACTTGACACCTGCACCATGGGATCCCAACCAAAAATCTCACACATAGAGTAATCGAACACTTTTGGTACCATTGTCCGATCATTTCATCTCCCCTCACAAGAGTATCTAAGAGTAGGGATCGAGTCAATATCTCCACAGTTCTACGAGTATCTGAAAAGGGTTGTGGAGTTAATGAGTGAATGACACTCATGTCTATAAAAAATGCATATATAGTGGAAAAGACCAAGATCATACATCTAATAATCATGGGAGGCTTGGGGTTATAATCTTACATCGCCTAAAGATGGCCTTATCCTTTTCCATCAACTTCCTGAGCCCATGGTTGACCACCTAGGGGTGGTGGTGGTTGTACATCGATCCTCTAACCACCTCCAGCAACCCGACCAGCTCCACTACCACACATGTCACCCTACAGATCACCCTGCTCCTATATCAAAATCTATATCATTGGTCTTTCAATCATCTCCTGATCAGTAATATGATATGTGGGGAAATCTATAGGCAGAAGCCCCTGACAGCAGCATGTGTAACACATACTAGTCTTCAGATGACTCGCTCTTCCCTGGGATCCATGAACAACTGATATTTTGTCATAGGGTCACCCCAAGAGATCTCAACCCACTTGTGTCCTGATGTCTGTTATCGTCTACCTACATCCAATGACTCACAAGCATGATGCTTGGGGGTAGCTCCCACTACATATGTCTAACCCACCACAAAGCTATCCATAAGAAGAACTCTCTCTATTTCCCTAGAATATGTAAGAATTATATGGGATATCCCTGACACCATAATCTCATAATGTAGCCCCAACTTGATGGTTCGTTCCCTAAATAATGGGTCATGCACCATATCCATGGAGTAGTGATGAAGATCTATAAATCTCACTGAGTACTCTGAAACTATCTAACTACCATGCTATATATGTAGGAGTTGCTGTATTCAAAGTGATTGTAACATAATAGGATGGAACAACTCCCAAAATAGACTCTCTATGTATACCCAAGAGAGACTCATCTGATCATGCATGTAGAACAATATGCTCCAAAACTACCCTGTTGATCCCGAAAGAAGGATGATTTCTAGAATGACCATCTAGTCAGAAGGTATCTGCACAAGGTGGAAGAAACAATTAACATACTCTTTCCAATCCCAAGATACGTATTGATCAGTGGCACCTCGTAACTTGGTAGGTCTCTACCTCTGGAACTGATGAAACACAGTCAAACCAGGTACATACATTTCTAGTAGAACATCTAGTAACGGATGGTTTTGGGTGGTGGAAACACTAGTATACTTACCAAAGTTTCTATCTCTAGTACTGGTCTCTATATTGGTTCCTCATCACTAGGTGGATCATACTTATGATCATGTATTAGAATCCTAGATGGATGTCTGCATGGAGGCATCCTGAAACAGATCAAGATAAACCACTATCAATATAGTATACCATGTGATCTGACTCAGGAAGAACATGAGAACACACCCTAATCATATATGATTCATGTACCATTAATTTACCTAAAACCAATGTTTTCATGTACTGAGTCAGAAAGTAGAATTCAAACACTTGTTGTATGAATACGTCTTCCACAGAAACAACACTGGATTCCCTCATATGAAATCCTATCTAAAAACACTTAACATTATTTCCCTGAAACCAACCCCAAAAACTACAGGTCCTTCTGTATAACTGACCATATCTAATACCACTCTTCCATGACCCATCCAAGAGGGGCCTGTGTTGTGAATAATGCATGAACTTCTCCAATAAACCAAGGGCGGGCAATTAGAACTAATTAGTCATATCCTTATAATTAGAGAAATTTTCCTCTGTAACTAAACACAAACACAAATCTCCAAGCCCAAAATGTGGAAATGTGGAAAGGGCTAGAATACTGGCCCACCAACGAATGTTTCTACCAAGAACAATTCACAAGTTCTTGAAACTCATCCACACAAAAACCTACATGAATGATAGGTGTAAGTTAGTTGTCTAAAGTCGTAGAAGCACACAACTTTTCTCTGATCACTCTAAGCACCACCTAGACTTGGTCAACCAATAAATACAATAAAAGGGTGAGTCATCTACATAAGACACATCTTGTGTGGTAAAATCCCATATATGGGTGAGTAAAACAATATTTTGTAGGAACCCCAAAACCAAAAAGGTATATTACAAGGGAAACACATGATGTATAGTAAGATAAAACATGTATACGTCTAAAGCAAAAAAAGAAAGAAGGATTATCATTCATAGTCCAAAGAACACCCATAGTAGAAAACACATAGAGTTTCAATAACCCATGGAGTGTTGATAACCCACAATGTGTCAATAACATATGTAGTTTCTTTAAAACACAAAGTGTCAATAGTACACGGATTTCCGATGACACGTGGAGTGTCAAGGACTTAGAAAGCCCCCCAAGTCACATAGCCCCCAAGTCACATAGTCACCAAGTCATGTAGTCACCATGTCACATGGTAACTAAGTCGCATCCAGCCTCATGATTCCACACATAGAAGGCTTGTTTCGAGATAATCTAATTATCATGCCCTAAGATCATATGCCAGCTTCCACAAAAACACACTTAGAGTATCCGGAAAGGAACTTATCATCACAAGGATCCCAATACCCCATGCGTCTCATCAAATAGTCACAAGAATTTAATGATATAGTTAATGTTGTAAAACAGTCTGACCAAGGTTAGATCTGAGTCCGACCAGACCCATCGGAGTCAACCCCACCCGGTCTGGTGTAGTCTTGCTCGATCTGGGCAAGCCTGCTGGCCTGTTAGACCTGGCCCGCTGGGCCCCATGGTCTCACCCATGGGGCTAAAAGAGTTTTTATACCACCCATGTTTGGTCTGCTGCATGAGGGATGGATTTCTCCATTGGACATGGCATGCCCTGGCCATTCCCCCAATCCACACAGTCCACCCTGATTGTGTGGCTACCCTTGTTCGGCATTATCAATGTCATTCAATGCCATATTTCACATGGGTTTCCTTACTCCTCTAGATTCCATGTGCACATGCCATTTTGGGTTCCCCCATCATGGCTTCATTCCATTTCCTTGCTCACCACTACGGCCTGTAGTCACCACCTGCAGCCTCCCCCACTATGGGCTCCAATGCAATCTCTCTTGGACCATAGCCTACAGCTAATGTCGACGGCATGTCGCTGCCTCATCCTACCCCTAGACCGACCACATAATCCATGTCATTTCTTTGTCATTGTCCATCACATCTGTGTCCTTCCATGCATCACGGACTTGTGTTACCCTAATACCCCACTTCTCATGATCCATACCATATTTCCATCACACATCTATTTTGTAATCATGGGGTCAAATTCTCCAATCTCGGATCATTGGGCCATGTATCAAGGGCACAACAGTTGATTGTTTGTGTAAGTGTATCAAGGTAGAAGAACCATTGAAGAACATGATAGATCAATGTGGGAGAGAGAAATAAAAAAATGACCTAAAAATGATATTGTATTTTTAGTTTCATACTTTATCCATTCATGTTAGAAGTTTTAACGAAGAAAAACAACAGAAAATCACACAGGTTAATCTCCCCATTTTAAGCCCCACAAAAATTAACCATCCACCATGAATGGTTGAACGGTTGATCAAATTTTTCATTGGTTGGTCCACATTGATCTTTGAATATAGAATTTTAATTGTTAATCACAAAGACATCAACATCTTACATCATGGTTGGATCAGCCATTGATGAAAAATGGAGGTATGTATCATCACTGATCCTCGATCTAGTGGTTGTTCATCATCATTCATAAAAGTGGTTTCTACCTCCTTGTCATTGAGTAATTCTAGGGTTTTGATGATAGACCTAAATAACACTAATAAAGCATATTAAAAAGGAAAATTGCCTCTGCATCATCACATAATGTAAAATAAAAAATATTGATTTATTTTATTTATTTTAGATTCTGAATACTACTTTTCATAGTCGACTCACGCTGGTTGATGTGAGGCCCTGCTTAAGGTAATATCACTACTATTAACAAAATGATGCCATCAAAGTTTAGATGTGGGCCCCCGTTTAGGAGTTATTCTATGTTGTTATAAAACATTCTCAAGTGCTCTCTTAGAACACATAACATTTTAAAAAAACTATTTGGGGAACATCGGGCCTTTGAATGATATTCCATCCCAATTCCTTGTCTCAGAGTTTTCCAACATAATTTTTAGAAATAAAAACGGATACTCTAAATCATTACATTTGACACATAGAAAATAAGAAGTACTTGGTTTAACTATGGTCATAAGGTCTAATGGTAAATAATGTCACTAACCCAATAAAATATAGAGAAAATTTTCCAATGAACCCTTGAGATATCCTACCATCCTAGAAAAATCCTAACAATCCTCGACACTGGGCAATCTCTAAAGTATAATAATTTCATTATCAATACCAATGGATTCAATTATCCTTCTAAAAATAAATCATGATATTATTATATATTCCACATCCACATTTGGATATGTTAAACCCTTTAAAAGTTTGTCTAGCACCTATACTAGTCCCCCAAATTCGGTCTCACACTGGACCTAACTAGTATAATGATAAACTATAGGTTCTCAAGAACATGGACCCAAATGGTGTTACCGAGATGGTAGAGTGCTATATTTTATGATATACAATATACCTCGACAGTAGATGATCCTCCTACCTATATCCCAAATCAAACCAATAAGCCTGAATCATGTTCTCTAGTACTTGAATAGACCTATTAATGTTGCAAATTTCATGGAAATGGATAGATGTTATCATGCACTAATGAGCACCAAATCCTCCTGAATCAGCTCTCAATTTATGATGTTATGTGAGAATCAAAGTATAAATTTTTTTTATTGATTTCAATGATTTTGGTCTACCTATCCCACGCACAAGCATACCAAAATCTCTACTAATATTTTACATTCATCAAATATTTATAGGTGAGTCTTCAAGTGTTAAAAAGATACAAGATAAAATACACTTGTCCATCAAAAAATATACCCAAGGATATTAGAACATTCTCATCTCTTATATAATTAATGATAAGGAAATGAAACCTCCTCTTCACTTCCACTGGTATTGTGACATGTATCATTATCTATCCTTTGATTGATTATGTACTCCCATCGTCTAGAAATTCAATAAAGAATGTGTCCCATTGATGTTTGTTCATATAATACTATCTAATTGATATCACTTTGTTATACATCCCTAAATCAATGATTTAGATGAGGGAAATAATTATCAATTGGAGATAAGGTGAACTGTCATCTTCCTCGATATTTAACATTAAATATGTCAACATCTTCTTAACATATCTCATCAACAGGGGACAAAAATACTCATTGTGCAAATCTAATAATATGGCCACAATCATGGGTGTATCTCAATATAGCAATGACTCATCAATTAATGGGTTCACTATCACTCACATATTTGAGAATACATATCCAAAAAGTGGACCTTATGATTCTCGAAGAGTTACTTTGAGATCTTCTGTTAATGTAGGTACACTCGGATCTTATCTAGCACTGATATCAAATTTCTCATGTACACCACCACTAATGTTGAGTACATATATATTTTATTATAAAATAATACAATGAATAGATTCATGAAAATGGAAAATTAAATGAATCTTAGAAACACTATAATGGTGTCCAACTTCCTAAAAGGTATCACAAAGAACTCAATGTAATAGAATCGTCTTTATAAATCTACATTCAGTACTTCCTCCTCTCATAATAAGAGCTAATGATAAACTATCCTATGTTCAACCACTAAGAACAACATCCCCCTATACTACATGATGAATATTTCATCATTTAATATGGATTGAAACTACACCAGGATAATCAAATGATCCAAGTGACTTCAATCCAAAACTATATTTAATCTATCATCTAGCTCATAAGTGAACAAAATTGGCATACCCAACTGAACACACTGAGTCTAACTAGGACATTCTTATATAAGTTCTCAAATTTAACCATAATCTGTCAAATATATTTAGGATCCATTTGATATTCTCTCATAGATATTTGGGTAATACCTAGGTGAATGTCAATGAATAAGAATAACTCTTAAGGCTGAGGTAATCCTAGCACATCGTAAAGAATTACTTCCACATCCTCAACCTCCACTACAAGAAACTATGTCTATAAAATATAATGTAATAAGGTAAATACTACCCAATTAGTGAGAAATCAGTTATATCCCCTTTTTCGTGATCTAATCTTGTTGTACTGGAGGCAACACCTCTTCTAAATATGAAAAAATCCATCCCAAAAAAGAATACACTTCGTCCCTCACAAGTAACAGTCAACTGGGAATGGATGATTTAAAATATCCCATATCAAGGAAAACATCATAGGGTCACACTTCTACTACATAAAAGCTTCTATCAAGGCACTACTTCCTCTCTCCCATAGTTAATTCACATTTCCAAAAAGTGTTTGATCACTATTCCTCACTATGATCGACATATAATAGAAGTGTTAATCCAAGGGATCTCGTATAAACCCTAAGATATAAAATTGGATATAATATGAAATGATTAGCTCATGTGTAACGCCCCGACCCCAGCTACCCAGAGTCGGTGCATTACTTCGTAACATTGGCATGATCACAAGAAAGATCAAATCTCGAAAGACCGATTAGTTTAGTAGCCTTGGAAACACTAGATATATTCATAAGTTTTACATTACATCATAAAATGAAAAACTACTACAACAACATAATGTCTCCATAATCTACACTCATATCCCCACATAATATCCCTGCAGGTCATTCATAACTTACTTCTTCACATCCTGGGAAAAATAAAACATAGAAAAGGGGTGAGCTCAAATGCCCAGTAAGGATAACAATAAGGTGGAAACTTTCATAAATAAGAATAAACATTTAAGGCAATGTATAACTAAAACAAAAGCCTTTTAAATACGAACTTTCAACATGGTATGGCATAAATAAAATGAAATAATGCCATTTACTTATTCACATGGATATTCTACTAAACGAATAATCACATGCAAAAATCAATAACCACTTTCATAATGTTGGAATGCATAATGCCAGACTATCATAACCACATAGCCAAGGCCTCGTGCCAAGACTACAAATAAGATTTTGTCAAGGCCTTGTGCCAAGACACTAGTTTGTCTCATGAGACCTACCGATGCATCGAGGAGCTATAGCGGGCTCCACCCGTCACTTAATAAGTCCAATGCATTCCCATATGAAAAAGGTTTAAACATAACATAAACATTCGTATTAAAACTAGCATACGAAATGTCAATAATTTCACCATAAACTATGAATGGTATAAAAATAGCACATCCACAGTCAAACATATCACAAAACCTTCAATACAATATAAAAGTTTTGTATCATAATAAATCAACTTCGAATAATCTTAAAATCCATCAAAGGATGTTGACATAGATGAAATCAAAATTCTTTTTAAAGAAATATCTCCTTTAATTTTGAAATCATTTAAGATCCATATAAAATAAGACATTTTCTTTGAAAATATTCTTATAAGCTTGTAAGGAAAGCTTCTATGATTTATAACGGCGGAAAATAACCGCACCCGCCGTATAAGTTAAAAAAAACATTCTTACCTCAATTTTGTCGAAAAGGTTAAAAAGGACCTTGTTTTGAAAACGACGGAAAGGTTCCTTTATAAACCTCTTATAAAAAGTCAAACAAGGGTATAAATGACTTTAACCCATATTCTTGTAAATAGTAAAAATATTTTGAAATACATTTTTAAGAAACATGGATGTGGATGATAAAGAGATCCCAGTAGATTATTACGTATAAACAACCTCGAATAATGAAGAGATTGTGAAATAACCCTTACCTTGTACTTTTCCTTGGTTGGGGTAGGTTAACCTCCTGTATAATGGTGAAATAGTTGTTATTAAATTATAAAAGAATCATATACATTAATATGATATCATATATGATCTTTTAATATTGATATCTTAGTATTATCGTTGTTTCGGGTGTTAACTTACTTGTTTTCTTTCATATGTTTTGTTACGTAAGACATCTTTGTAAAGGATAGGTTGTATATTATTCATATCCAGAATGATATAAAGTCCTTAAGAATCATTTTTAAATCATCAAATGATAATTATACTTTAATGGTTACGATGGAGAATGAATCTCATCGCGTTCGTGGAGACGGTAGTCCGTACGTACGCACGAGCGACAATATCATTCTTTTGATATTAAAATAATATATAAATGGATGGTATATCATATATACCGAATCATTAACATGTTATATTTATTATTTACATGAGTTACACATCATTATTATACCCATCCAAATAATAATATATTGAATAACATTTACACCACGACGTGGAGACGGTAAGTCGTACGTACACACGTATGGTGACATGTTATTCAAAGGGTGGATAGAATACTGAATATGGTTGTACCATATTTATAATAACATCACAGTATATGTAAGATACTGGAGTTATTATTTTAGAATGGTAAGAACAAAGAAAGAGGAAGTGGAAGAAGAAAGAAACTTAGAAAAGGGTGGTGAAATCATTACCTCTTCTTCGGGTTCTTCCTTTTGATTTGATCAAAAGGGCTACTTAGGTTTGCTTTCTGATCAAACTAAGGCCTCTAGGTTGTATTGAGGGATGTTGGGAGAGTATTGGGGCAGAGTTTGGCCGAACCAAAAGGCTTTAGAGGTGTGAAGAAATGAGAAGGAGAAGTTCCCTTTTATAAGAGAGGTGAGGGGCACCTTTGGGAAAGCTAGAAATATTAATTTATAATAAATTCATAATCGGTTTCCAATGGCTCCAAAGTTGACTATTCAAAGGATAAGGTGGGGATGGGTCGAAAACAACTCAACCAATAGAATTTAGACAGGTTTGGGTACTTATATTAACCTTATCTTTAAGTATTAACTCTAAGTTAATTAGTTTCACTTTTACAATGTCTCTTTGTATTTTTATATAATATGGTTAATAAACTTACTATATACATCCAAGCGACCCCCAAGTGGTCCATTAATTATTAACCTATCCTAATATAAGTCTCTTGGCCGAACCTTAGATTTTTAGTAATTTAATATCAATTAATAATATAATATTTGTTTTAAGAACTCTTTTATGTCAATTTTGACACTATTCAATAGTTGATTTTTGTGAAACTCATAACAGATTTATTACTTAGAACAAAGTCAACTAAATCAATCCTAATATATCATATTATCCTAGAAAATTAGTTTAATTCATTAAAAGTTTCATATTATATTTATTTGGGTATTTATAATATCAGTTATTTTAATTTTTCACTATTATAGTAATTACTGCATCATCATTGTGTCATAAATAAAATAAATTATTTAATGTCTAAAAATTATAAATAAAATATCATTATGTAGGAAATATTTTTAGATTTCTAATGAATATTTATAATCTAAAATCCAACATATATAGCCCTATGTAACAATTGTTTTGCTAAAAGATATATGCTTGTGTCATTTTTGTATTCATTTTGACTTAATTAAAATAAAGTGTCATTTTCACTTACAAGTGGATCCATGGGGTCCCAAAATAGACCCAAAGATTCCCATGGTCGACCATGTATCAACCAATAGGGTTAAGACACGTTTTAGGGTAATTTTGTATTATTATAATATTATTATTTTTAACCCTTATTTACCGGATTTACCCTTTAACCATGGTAAATAAAATATTTACCGCAGTAATTATTCAAAATGTCTAAAAATAAAAGTTACCTATTTACACAATATGGACATCCTGATTCCAAATATGGAATCCATTTTCCTAAAATCAAAACACAGAAGTGGCAGAAATTAATTTAAAATTAATTCCCGCTGTCAAAACAAAAAGCGTGTTTTTAAGAGTTAATAACTATCAAAAGATTGACACTTGTTTATGTTCGGTTTAATTGTAAAATTATGTCCAATGACCAACATTATATTAAATGGTAAAAATATATTCTAAATATACTTTAAAACCACTCAAATTCATAATTTATCACTATTAATTATTTTGATTAAAAAAGTTGTTTTTAATTAAAATTTAGTAATTTTCACTATTCATCAAAATATAAAAGTTATCCGAAAAGTACCAAAATTTCACCCTAGGATAATTTCGATATTCCGAATCCAAAAATGAAGTCCATTTTGAAATATAGAATATATATGATTTCAAAAAGTAGGTATTACTATTCATAACGGCTAGTTTGATTAGTTATGGTGTGTTAGAACTCGGTGTTGCGTACAACACACGCTATCACATTATTCAAAGAGAAGCGTACCGTAGAAGCTTGGGGTGTTACATTCTCCCCTCCTTCAAATAATTGCGTCCTCGCAATTTCTAGGGTATTACTGTATAAAAAGACTCGGGTGGTTCTTCATCATAAGTTCCTCGGGTTCCCACGTTGCCTCTTCTATCTTATGATTCCTCCACAAAACTTTTACCAGACGCGTCGTCCGGTTTCTCAGCACTTGTTCTCTCGTATCAAGAATCTTGATGGGCTCTTCGCAATAAGACAGATCGGGTTCCAGTTCTAAATCTTCATAGGTGAGTACATGTGTTGGGTCAGGCATGTATTTCCTCAACAGAGATACGTGGAACACATCGTGAACTTTGGAGAGACTTGGCGGCATTGCCAATCGGTAAGCTACAGCCCCAATTCGTTCTAGAATTTCGAAAGGTCCGATGTACCTGGGACTCAATTTACCTTTCTTACCAAAACGTATGACTCCCTTCCACGGAGATACCTTTAGGAAAACATGATCACCGACTTGAAATTCCAAATCCTTCCTTCGATTATCGGCATAGCTCTTCTGCCTACTTTGAGCTGCTTTGATGTGATTTTGGATTACCTTCACCTTTTCCACCGTTTCCTCCACCAGTTCTGGGCCCACAAGTTTTCTTTCACCAACGTCATCCCAACAGGTTGGTGTACGACATCTCTTTCCGTATAACGCTTCATATGGTGCCATCTGTATACTTGAATGGAAGCTATTGTTATAGGAAAATTCTACCAGAGGTAAATATTGATCCCACATACCCTGAAAATCAAGTGAGCAAGATCTCAACATGTCTTCTAAGGTTTGAATAGTCCGTTCTGATTGTCCGTCTGTCTGAGGGTGGTAAGCAGTGCTCAAATGAAGTTCAGTATCCAGGGATTTCTGAAGACTTTTCCAGAATCTTGAAGTAAAACGGGGATCACGATCAGAAACAATCGATAGGGGTACTCCATGAAGTCTCACAACTTCATTAATATATAGTCTTGCTAGACGTTCCAGGGGTAGATCTTCTCTTATAGCAAGAAAATGTGCTGTCTTGGTAAGACGATCAACAATAACCCATATTGCATCGTTCCTTCTAGGAGTCTTTGGTAGCCCCATGACAAAGTCCATCGTAACATTGTCCCATTTCCACTCTGGTATGGGAAGAGGTTGCATGACTCCTCCAGGCTGTTGCCTTCCAGCTTTCACTTGTTGACAAACCATACATCTTGACACAAAATCAGCAATCTCCCTCTTCATGTTGTCCCACCAAAAATGTTCCTTCAAATCTCTATACATTTTGGTGCTCCCAGGGTGTATAGAGAAATTGGAACTATGAGCATCATCCAGCAATTCCCTTTTTAGATCAGGTATATTGGGAACACAAAGTCTCTTCCTGAATTTCAAAATTCCACCTTCATACACAAAGTCTCTCAATCTCCCATAATTCACAGCTTTAATCTTCTTTTGTAATTCTTCATCATCGGTCTGAGAACTCTTAATCCTTTCTAGTAAAGATGGTTTGGCAACCATTTGAAAAAGCATTGATGTTTCACCTTCCCTGGTTATTCCCATGTCCATCTTTACTAGCTCCATGAAAATTGGATCCCTTTCAATTCTCATATTGTTCAAAACTCCATGGTCTTTTCTACTCAAAGCATCTGCCACCTTGTTTGCCTTCCCTGGGTGGTAGTGTATCGTACAATCATAATCCTTGAGTAATTCAAGCCATCTCCATTGCCTCATGTTGAGTTCTTTTTGTGAGAAAATATACCTCAAACTCTTGTGATCAGTATAAATCTCACATTTTTCACCATAGAGGTAGTGCCTCCATATTTTCAAAGCAAAGATCACTGCTGCTAACTCGAGATCATGAGTAGGATAGTTTTGTTCATGAATTTTCAACTGTCGTGATGCATAGGCAATAACTCTATCATTCTGCATAAGGACATAGCCAAGTCCTTTCTTCGATGCATCACTATAAATAACGAACCCATCATTCCCCGATGGTAGAGTCAATATAGGAGCATTGACTAATCTTCTCTTCAGTTCTTCGAAACATTCTTCACACTCTTTTGTCCATACAAATTTAACCCCTTTACGTGTGAGCTTCGTTAATGGGTTAGCCAATCGCAAAACATTCTGGACGAAACGTCGATAATAACCTGCCAAACCAATAAAACTACGTACCTCAGTTATACTCGTAGGTTCTGGCCATTCTTGGATTGCCTTGGTCTTAGAAGGATCAACAGAGATTCCATCTTTAGAGACAATATGGCCAAGAAAAGAAATCTCCTGAAGCCAGAATTCACACTTGCTAAACTTCCCGTATAATTCATGCCTCCTCAGAGTCTTCAAGATAATGCGCAAGTGATTTTCATGATCTTTGTAGGTTTTGGAGTATACCAAGATATCATCAATAAATACCACCACAAATTCATCGAGATACTCCTTGAAAACTCTATTCATTAGATCCATGAATACAGAGGGTGCATTAGTCAATCCAAATGGCATTACAGTAAACTCGTAATGCCCGTACCTGGTTCGAAATGCTGTTTTCGGAATGTCTTCCTTCTTCACACACAACTGATGGTATCCAGATCGAAGGTCAATCTTTGAAAAGTATTGAGCTCCATGCAGTTGGTCAAATAAATCATCAATACGAGGTAGGGGATACTTGTTCTTTATCGTTATAGCATTGATCTCCCTGTAATCGATACATAACCTCATAGATCCATCTTTCTTTTTAACAAAAAGAACAGGGGCTCCCCATGGAGAAACACTAGGGCGAATAAATCCCTTATTACTCAATTCCTCTAGTTGTTTCTTTAATTCGACTAGCTCTACAGTGGCCATTCTATAAGGGGTCTTCGATATAGGCCTTGATCCAGGAATCAAATCAATAGAAAACTCAACTTTTCGTTCTGGAGGATGTCCAGGTAAATCTTCCGGAAATACATCTACAAATTCTTTCACAACAGGTAAATCCTCTATTTGAACATTCCTTTCCTCACCGACAGTTATTTCATTCTCTTCCTCCCCAATAATTGAATTAAGTTGAGCTACTGGGGGTGGATCTAAATAAGAATTAGGTGGTGACGATTCTGCTCTAAAAATAAGGTGCTCCTTATCATTATCATCAAGAATCGTAACCTCTTTCTTCTTACAATAAATCTTCGCATCATAGTCCGAAAGCCAGTCCATACCGAGGATTATATCAAACTCAATCATAGGTATGACGATGAAATCAGCAGATAAAGAAAATTTATGTGCTCTAATGGGGACTGATTCACAAAACATTGTTGCAACGATACTTCCCTTAGGAGTTTTAACTGACAACTCCCTTATTAAATCAAATTGGAAATATCTAATTTTCTTAGCAAACTGGGAAGATATGAAACAATGCGATGATCCAGAATCAAATAATGCATTTGCTAAACTTGAGGAAACCATTAAATTACCTGCCACCACGTCTTTCGGAGCTTCTACCTCAGCAGTAGTGATAGCATAAGCCTGGCCTTGATCCCTTGGCCTTTTCTGAGGTAAGTTCTCCTGACGCTTAGGACATGCATTTTCATAATGCCCCATCTCCCTGCAATTGTAGCACTGAACGTTGGTAGCTTCCTTCTTCCCCTTGCAATCATGAGCTTGGTGGCCTTTTTCACCACACTTGTAACAGACTCCCATTCCCTTCAAGCAAGTACCAGGATGTTTCTTCCCGCATTTACCACAAGATGGACATTCAACCTTTCCCTTCTTCCCCTTATTTCCATTCCCAGATTGATCAGCAGGTCTCTTCTTCTCTTGCTTTGCTTTAAAGTCATAAGACTTAGAGAATTCCTTTTCGGTCTTGATTGCACATGAGACAATGTCTTCGTACGATGAAAAGGATTGTGAGACTAATGCTCGACGGAGAAATGGTTTTAACCCATCAAAGAAACGATCAATCTTACTTCTTGGGTTGCGAATATAATCACCAGCGTACCTCGCTAACCTTGTAAAGTTAGCCTCATACTTTGTGACATTCTCATCCTCCTTTTGTCTCAGACTCAGAAATTGTCTTTCCATATCTGCTCGATGGTCGCGAGGAAAGTATTTTTCTAAAAACAGATCTTTGAACTCCCTTCATTCCACATTTGATACTTCATCATTTTCCTTCGTATTTTGAATCAATGACCACCATTGATCAGCATCTCCAGTGAGGCGGTAAACTACCATGATAACTTTTTCCCTTTCACTGCTCCCCAAAGCCTGAAATATTTTCTCTAGGGAAAATATCCATTGCTCAGCTACTAAGGGATTTGTATTCCCATTGAACGTTGGTGGTTGTTGCCTCATGAATCGATCTAACATTGACCCTCCACGATGCGGATCAGGGTGCTCCATACGGGTAAGGTTATTATTCATAACCTGAGTAAGTTGTCCCAGTATGGTGATTAGCTGATCAGCACCAGATGCATCACCAGCCCCACTATAATTATCTTGAGCAGGAGGGCAATCCCTACATGGAGTGCGTGCATTGATACGGTTTCCATTTCTTCCACTAGGCGCCATTTCTAAACAATGGCATAAACTAGATCAGTTTATGAATCAAAATACATAATCCCATACTTATAAAACACTAAACATAAATTGAACTATCTATGGATATAATCCATAATCATAAATATGTTTTCTTTGAGGAAGTATATACTCATAAACCCTTCATAATGATTTGTAAAGAAAGTGAGAGTTATCCTAAGCATATCCCCCGGGAGTGTCGTAACCAAGAGTGCAGCAAGGCCCGTTGTCGTGCACCAGTTCCCGTTCGAGTCTAGCTCAAAGCGGTGTTTTCGGGTTTTACCCCTAGGTACATCTGTGCCAGAGCCACCTCTACCTGCTCGTATCCAGACAGGGATGTATTGCTCGGAAAACTCACAAAGTCTCTACAATACCAAAATTCTAGGAAGTTCTTCTATACTAATCCTCAAAGTTCATCTTAGGTCTACGTTCTCTAATCAGAGTTTATCTAAATCTAGCTTCCAAGGTTTGTACTAAACTTCCTCTGATACCAACTGTAACGCCCCGACCCCAGCTACCCAGAGTCGGTGCATTACTTCGTAACATTGGCATGATCACAAGAAAGATCAAATCTCGAAATACCGATTAGTTTAGTAGCCTTGGAAACACTAGATATATTCATAAGTTTTACATTACATCATAAAATGAAAAACTACTACAACAACATAATGTCTCCATAATCTACACTCATATCCCCACATAATATCCCTGCAGGTCATTCATAACTTACTTCTTCACATCCTGGGAAAAATAAAACATAGAAAAGGGGTGAGCTCAAATGCCCAGTAAGGATAACAATAAGGTGGAAACTTTCATAAATAAGAATAAACATTTAAGGCAATGTATAACTAAAACAAAAGCCTTTTAAATACGAACTTTCAACATGGTATGGCATAAATAAAATGAAATAATTCCATTTACTTATTCACATGGATATTCTACTAAACGAATAATCACATGCAAAAATCAATAACCACTTTCATAATGTTGGAATGCATAATGCCAGACTATCATAACCACATAGCCAAGGCCTCGTGCCAAGACTACAAATAAGATTTTGTCAAGGCCTTGTGCCAAGACACTAGTTTGTCTCATGAGACCTACCGATGCATCGAGGAGCTATAGCGGGCTCCACCCGTCACTTAATAAGTCCAATGCATTCCCATATGAAAAAGGTTTAAACATAACATAAACATTCGTATTAAAACTAGCATACGAAATGTCAATAATTTCACCATAAACTATGAATGGTATAAAAATAGAACATCCACAGTTAAACATATCACAAAACCTTCAATACAATATAAAAGTTTTGTATCATAATAAATCAACTTCAAATAATCTTAAAATCCATCAAAGGATGTTGACATAGATGAAATCAAAATTCTTTTTAAAGAAATATCTCCTTTAATTTTGAAATCATTTAAGATCCATATAAAATAAGACATTTTCTTTGAAAATATTCTTATAAGCTTGTAAGTAAAGCTTCGATGATTTATAATGGCGGAAAATAACCGCACCCGTCGTATAAGTTAAAAAAAACATTCTTACCTCAATTTTGTCGAAAAGGTTAAAAAGGACCTTGTTTTGAAAATGACGGAAAGGTTCCTTTATAAACCTCTTATAAAAAGTCAAACAAGGGTATAAATTACTTTAACCCATATTCTTGTAAATAGTAAAAATATTTTGAAATACATTTTTAAGAAACATGGATGTGGATGATAAAGAGATCCCAGTAGATTATTACGTATAAACAACCTCGAATAATGAAGAGATTGTGAAATAACCCTTACCTTGTACTTTTCCTTGGTTGGGGTAGGTTAACCTCCTGTATAATGGTGAAATATTTGTTATTAAATTATAAAAGAATCATATACATTAATATGATATCATATATGATCTTTTAATATTGATATCTTAGTATTATCGTTGTTTCGGGTGTTAACTTACTTGTTTTCTTTCATATGTTTTGTTACGTAAGACATCTTTGTAAAGGATAGGTTGTATATTATTCATATCCAGAATTATATCAAGTCCTTAAACATCATTTTTAAATCATCAAATGATAATTATACTTTAATGGTTACGATGGAGAATGAATCTCATCGCGTTCGTGGAGACGGTAGTCCGTACGTACGCACGAGCGACAATATCATTCTTTTGATATTAAAATAATATATAAATGGATGGTATATCATATATACAGAATCATTAACATGTTATATTTATTATTTACATGAGTTAAACATCATTATTATACCCATCCAAATAATAATATATTGAATAACATTTACACCACGACGTGGAGACGGTAAGTCGTACGTACACACGTATGGTGACATGTTATTCAAAGGGTGGATAGAATACTGAATATGGTTGTACCATATTTATAATAACATCACAGTATATGTAAGATACTGGAGTTATTATTTTAGAATGGTAAGAACAAAGAAAGAGGAAGTGGAAGAAGAAAGAAACTTAGAAAAGGGTGGTGAAATCATTACCTCTTCTTCGGGTTCTTCCTTTTGATTTGATCAAAAGGGCTCCTTAGGTTGGCTTTCTGATCCAACTAAGGCCTCTAGGTTGTATTTAGGGATGTTGGGAGAGTATTTGGGCAGATTTTGGCCGAACCAAAAGGCTTTAGAGGTGTGAAGAAATGAGAAGGAGGAGTGCCCTTTTATAAGAGAGGTGAGGGGCACCTTTGGGAAAGCTAGAAATATTAATTTATATTAAATTCATAATCGGTTTCCAATGGCTCCAAAGTTGACTATTCAAAGGATAAGGTGGGGATGGGTCGAAAACAACTCAACCAATAGAATTTAGATAGGTTTGGGTACTTATATTAACCTTATCTTTAAGTATTAACTCTAAGTTAATTAGTTTCACTTTTACAATGTCTCTTTGTATTTTTATATAATATGGTTAATAAACTTACTATATACATCCAAGCGACCCCCAAGTGGTCCATTAATGATTAAACTATCATAATATAAGTCTCTTGGCCGAACCTTAGATTTTTAGTAATTTAATATCAATTAATAATATAATATTTGTTTTAAGAACTCTTTTATGTCAATTTTGACACTATTCAATAGTTGATTTTTGTGAAACTCATAACAGATTTATTACTTAGAACAAAGTCAACTACATCAATCCTAATATATCATATTATCCTAGAAAATTAGTTTAATTCATTAAAAGTTTCATATTATATTTATTTGGGTATTTATAATATCAGTTATTTTAATTTTTCACTATTATAGTAATTACTGCATCATCATTGTGTCATAAATAAAATAAATTATTTAATGTCTAAAAATTATAAATAAAATATAATTATGTAGGAAATATTTTTATCTTTCTAATGAATATTTATAATCTAAAATCCAACATATATAACCCTATGTAACAATTGTTTTGCTAAAAGATATATGCTTGTGTCATTTTTGTATTCATTTTGACTTAATTAAAATAAAGTGTCATTTTCACTTACAAGTGGATCCATGGGGTCCCAAAATAGACCCAAAGATTCCCATGGTCGACCATGTATCAACCAATAGGGTTAAGACACGTTTTAGGGTAATTTTGTATTATTATAATATTATTTTTTTTAACCCTTATTTACCGGATTTACCCTTTAACCATGGTAAATAAAATATTTACCGCAGTAATTATTCAAAATGTCTAAAAATAAAAGTTACCTATTTACACAATTTGGACATCCTGATTCCAAATATGGAATCCATTTTCCTAAAATCAAAACACAGAAGTGGCAGAAATTAATTTAAAATTAATTCCCGCTGTCAAAACAAAAAGCGTGTTTTTAAGAGATAATAACTATCAAAAGATTGACACTTGTTTATGTTCGGTTTAATTGTAAAATAATGTCCAATGACCAACATTATATTAAATGGTAAAAATATATTCTAAATATACTTTAAAACCACTCAAATTCATAATTTATCACTATTAATTATTTTGATTAAAAAAGTTGTTTTTAATTAAAATTTAGTAATTTTCACTATTCATCAAAATATAAAAGTTATCCGAAAAGTACCAAAATTTCACCCTAGGAT
The DNA here is from genome assembly GCA_963277665.1 of Viscum album. Classification (NCBI taxonomy): domain Eukaryota; kingdom Viridiplantae; phylum Streptophyta; class Magnoliopsida; order Santalales; family Viscaceae; genus Viscum; species Viscum album. The sequence goes on from OY728129.1 coordinate 480,748,679, forward strand.
AATTTCGATATTCCGAATCCAAAAATGAAGTCCATTTTGAAATATAGAATATATATATGATTTCAAAAAGTAGGTATTACTATTCATAACGGCTAGTTTGATTAGTTATGGTGTGTTAGAACTCGGTGTTGCGTACAACACACGCTATCACATTATTCAAAGAGAAACGTACCGTAGAAGCTTGGGGTGTTACATCATGTGTATGTCTATAAAAACTATATATAATATTTAAGAGACACAGATCATACCACATATCACTCTCAGAGCCTCTATGTCATAATCCATTATTACCTATAACTACTTGTGTCCATGACCACCAGCTCCCTAATACACGCATATACCTCAAAATGTGGGGGTGGTGGAAATAGTTCAATGTTACAACCACCTCCATTACTCAACTTGCTACACTGCCTCATCTACAACCATTAAGACCCCATTTCACATATACTACTTACTACAAGTTGGTCTATCAATGATTTCATTGTGTAAATAATGATGGTTAGTAAAATACCATGCAAGATGATTACGTCCATTAGAAGCATGAACACTCCTATTCCTTGGTGAAATAAGTTTTCCCCAAGGTCCTCATGAATAACATAACCTCCTATGAAAAAATCGATGACTGACACCTAATGTCAGTGGGTCTTGATCACTATATATATTGGGATATCATCAACACAAAATCTCATGACACCTGTTGGATCTATATATTTAATCATTGAAAAAAAATAGTCATCCAAAACTCAGCCTAAAATGATCCATCCACCTGAACCACAAGAGGTAGGTCTATGCATAAATAAACTGGCGAAAGCACCATCTACTATCCAACTAGAACGGTATTTTCTTCATGAACACCCTAAACAAAGAGTCCACACCCCCTATAAATTAATACTATAAAATATAATTCTAAAACTTTGTTGGATGATACCATGGAAACATCCTGATATATGAAAATTCAAAAAAAAAAATTGAATGAGTATATATGGAAATAAGGCTTAAGAATGATACCGTAATCACAAACCATTCCTATATGATGAATATACCATTTTTTCCCAAACAACCAAATTCAACATGTACAAGGTAAACATGTTGGTTATTAGAGTTCTGGTGAATGGATACATTAGACTTTGTATAAACACCAGAGTCCCTAGAATGAGAGCTAAAATCAAAAAACATCAACACTATTTCCCCAAATCCTAAATTGATCTCATTTTGAAAAAATATCTACACTATTTTCCTAAATGTAGAAATTCCACCTTCGATACTACTTTTTCATGAACAACCCCACTGATTCCCTCTTATATTATTATAAGTAGTGTTTGACTACTCTATTCCCACCCCTAATTATCTAGGGAATGAAGACTACCACCCTGCAGGAATGACACTCATATTGGAGGAATTATCCGTATATACGTGTACACATGAACACATCTCCATGTCTATAAAATTAAAAATGTAATATAATATGTATATTAGTTTATAAAATAAATCTATCCCAATGTCAAATTTTGACCAAAGAACGAAAATTGATAAAAGGGGCCAATTACAAGGCTAAAAAACTATAATGGATTCCCCCCATCTAAGAAAAAGGGTACTAAAATCCAATGAAACCCTTGGTAAAGACATAAATTTTCATAGCCCAATCTAAAATCCACACGCTCTCTATCCTTCTAAGATGCTATAAAATGGCCTGATATCTATATAATACTTTCCATGTCCCAGTAGATCCTCTGTAGGGGTGTCTATAAAAATAAGATGTAGGTCACCCTAAAATAACCATAAATGAACTATCAAGATAATAGTCATATTATAAAAATGTTTGTAAACCATGGTATGAGACATATCAAGAAGAAAAACAAAATAAAAATATATACTCCAGATAAACTCTAAGTACTAAATATGTCTAAAAAATCATCAATCAATATTGATGTTATAGAATATTATAGATAATTCTCAAATGGAATATTCCACTCCATGAGAATAGATATAATTGATTGGAATAACTTATGTTTTTGTGCTAACTGAGACTTACAAAAGAAGATACAAACTAGAACACAAATGAAATTGATACTGGTATAGGGGGGCACATTCAGGACCACTAGGGGACAGAAATATCCAATTGGAATAACTCTCTATGTAGGTGATCTTATGTATGATGATACCGCAAACCCTACTGGGATAACCTATTAGATAGATTATCGACTGGGGATGAATGGTTGTCACACTAATAACACAAATCCTACACCTGGTGAATGAAAGTGAGATATAGGACCACAAACAACAACATTTGGGGACACCAAAATCTCTATTAGAGACTCATACTATAGAGGGGATCACAATACTAAACTGAGGATTTAATTTATCAATGTAAACTCATAGAGATATATCAAGGAAAACTCACTCAACTGGTACTAGTGTCCAATGAATCCATCATAGCTAAAATACACAAGATCTTAAAAAAGTTTATCTTGTGGAATATTAACCCCTTTAGGGATTAAATTTAACATATATAAGTTTACATGATGTGTCTCACTAATCATATAATTTCCACTATATAATGATCACATGAATTGAATATATCAAAAATATATAGCATGTTGCATAGTGTATACAACATGTAACTATCTTTCTTGTAGTCGGTACGGAACAGCGTGTTCCAATGTACATATGGTAGTACCCATTTACTCATGACCATGATTGTGTATATTTTTGTGTATATTATCATGTAATTTTTCATGTTTGAGTATTGGTCAGTCCTTATAAACTCTTCCCATTCCCATTTTCATCAACATGTCCGTTCATCTGTACCCCTGGGGGTATAAGCTGAGCTGGTAGAATAGGGAAACATGACATGTTACACATATCACATGGAATAAGGTATTTGATTTTATATAGAAACCATAGTTTCAATTTATTGTGCACATAATGATTCTTCATTCAGAGTAAATGTCGTGTTCCGTTGAATTTCCCATTTTCCATGTTTGTATCGCATATCTTCACCTACATCATCATCCATTGATTTGACTATCAATATCAATAGTGACCAAGGATCATTCTTGACCGACCCTTCCCATCATCACTCATTATATTTTAGCCTACGATCTATTCATAAATAATATACCTTCGACTCACATAGCTGTTTCATGTTAATCTAGGGAGAACTAGAGTCACCAATATAAATTGATCCTCCTTTTTATTTTTCCCCCTTATCATCACAACTTAATTGTCTCCTCAATCATGAACCACCCCAATGAATTTAATCTATTTAACAAAAAAATGGGACCACAATGGCTGAATACCTGGTATTTTTTAAACATGAGGCCAAAGAAACTTCCCGTGGTGAAAGTGTGAAAAAATAGGGGAGAAATATATGTAACATAGAAGAGGAAACAAATATACCATGTTAATGTTTACCTAAATCCATTTCCATTATAATGACGAATGAATAATAATAAAATAATCAAACAAATGAACTATCGATGTGTGAATAAATCCATTTTAGTGTAATTTATATGTTTTTTACATAAGATATATAGAAAAGAAGAATCCAAAAAAATTAAACATCAAACCATTAGTTTGTAAAAATCCCTGATCATTATTAAATTTTTTATTTTCTTCAATGGAAATATTCATAAGTTGTTTTATCATTGGTGATCCTTAATGTTCTATGATTGATGAACCATGATCCCATCATCTTTTAACTATCTTCTAAGCACTCCTCACAATTCTCATGGTTATGTTGTTAACCATTAGAATTGACTAAAATGTTGTTTAATTTTAATAATGATATGTAATTTTTTAAAAATATCATGATTAATAAATTTTATTAGTTAATTTTAAAATTTTATTTTTTTGGTTGTGAAAAAACATTACAGGAATGATCAACATAAATAATGGTTATATACTGATTAATGTAACCCACATTATACACTCCATAAAGATCTCATATATCTGATCTAAGACACTTTTTGTGTGTCATTTGATTATATCAAAAATAATATATGCACAAGATATAATACATTAATGATTATTATTATGTACATTATAGGGTCAAAGGACGATATAATTTCAGGCCTCTCCATGCTTGGATCCAAAAATATCTCTTAAAATATTTTAAAATAATAAAGAAAAAAACAGGGATTTCATAGTTATCACATATTGCGAAAAACTAAATAATTACACCATATACTTTCTCACACTCAGTAATCCTGCCAAAATACCTGGTAACATTTAGATGGTTAATTTCAATATATCATGTAAACAATTAGGGGAAAGAGTCATACTTCTTCTCCTTTCATCTTTTAAGGATTTCAATGAAATATATTAGTGGATACATAGAAGAGTTCATGTATTCCCACCCCCATTCAAGAGGATAAAAAACATAGTATGGTGATGAATAAATATTATAGGTGGGCCTATATCAGCACTTATACAGATGTTACCAATTGTATACATTTAGTAAATTCAGGTCAGCCTTTTATCCTTTCCACTACCATAATATATCATCAACATACTCTATAAATCTCTTTGGAGAATTATCATATACCCTCTCCCTATAGATAAGTATTAAAAGATTCTACAAGAATATTATTAGGCCTCTATAATACTCATGCCTAGATATATGAGGATTAAATATATATTTTGGTGACACCAATAAAGGAATGTGTTCCTATTCCTATCATCAACGATAATGCATGTTAGTATATTGTGATAGTGGCTGAGGACTAGTAGTAGTCTCAAATCCCCAAAGATGTTGGTACCCTTAAGGCCTTCTTAAATATCTTCGAATAATTCCATGAACGTCCCCAGTATTTTCATAATGTAAGAAGAAGTTCACCTTGGAGCATTTATATGCATGAAAGTTTCCATTTATGTTTCATGACTCCTATCATTATTGAAATTCAATCCTCAATCACATAAACATGAAAATAAAAAAGAATTATCATGGTCATCATATCATCCAAGAAAAAAATTTATATTCATTCCCCAATTAGTATCGATGTGATTGAGGCCCTATAATTTATTTTAATAGTGGACCATGAATTTTCTTAATCCCCATTAATTGGAAAATGTATACCTAAATCTGAAGGTCCTTTATATGGTTCATATATTAGTAACTCAATAGGCCTTCTCTATAATACCATTTATAGAGGCCCACACCATGGTAACATGAAGGTCAGCTATGGAATTCCTCCCCGTGGTTTATTTTGTAGAGGCCCCCAATTACATAGAGTTTTTTAAAAATGATTATCCTACCACTTACAAAAAATTAATAAATACTGACCGTAAAGTTACTCCCCATGCATTCCAAGATTGTAGGAAATAATTTCATCCCCTAGATAACCATTATGATCACACACACCAAAATGATATCCCGTAATTTAAAAAAGGTCCTCCCTATGTGAAACCCAACCATATATTTCCATTATATGGACAGTAACTATATTATTATAGGCAAAAAAAATAGGTTCCTCATCATTAAATATTGTCATTAAAAATGATCCCAAGGATAATCAAGGGTGACCGTCATTAGTTGCACCTCCCCCAAATCTCATATCACAAAATATAACTCCGCACATTTTAAATATTCCCACTCCATTATACAAGAAAACCAGAAAATTACAACAATGGATGGATCAATTGGAAGAAATAATCTCTAATGATACAGAATATGGATAGGAAATGATTAAAAAATTTGATGAAGACAACATTCACGTCTTATTATTTTCCATAACCACTTCTTGGTATAAAATTATATAATAATTTGTTGTGTAATGAATGCCTTTAGCATTATTATCTTAATACAATATATTTCCTCTACTAACTAGTCACCAAAGGTCCTAAAGAGATAAATATTGATGGATTAGGGTGAGTAACACGCTTCATTTCCATCCACCTATTGGTCAGTAAAGTTACCCAAGGAAATAATCACGCAACATCATAACCTCATGTCATGATAGAATCAACGTATCTTTATATGATAACTATTCTATCCAAAAAGACTCTCACTATCTCCAATGAATAGATATTATGTACTCGGTGTGAGTGGAAAATTGAAAATATTTTATATCAAGTCTCTAATGTGGTAGAACATGAATCCCAATTATGGAATGAAAAACCACATACTTGTGAGAAACCCTCTATGGAATGTAACAATATCATAAAGTTCCCTGCAAAGAGAACCTATTTAGGATAAATAAAAAAATATCATGGAGGTAATAATAGGAGCTTCATTAGTAGTGTTATATGATAGAACCCATTCGACAAGAATTGTGGAATATGTGCCCTCAAAAAAATGATGGGAACATCATGTCCCTTGAGGGTTCAATATTTGATGGTGATTGAGAAATGACATCCCAAACCCATCGGTATAGGGGCATTATTACACCCTCCTCCTCCAAGAAAGTCGGTATTATCTAGATTGCAATTAATCTCAAGAGAAAATACCTCACAATTTCTTCCCTTACATAATTCAACTTCCTCTTTGGGAACACATTTAGTAAAAGATGTTTGGGGGATCCCTTAGTATCACCCTATACATGTCACATCAATGGGAATATCAAGGGGGTATCAACTATTTTAGGGATCATAATCCAAACTGATCTACCAAGAAGGATGATATTAGGAATAAATAAGATATGTCAGTAAATGGATATTCGGGGTATGGAATATCACCATTATACTCTTACATATATGAGCATAATACTTCCACACCATGTTTCGCATTAGTGATTATCAATGTATTTAACCCTATAATTTAAGGAGTCAAATCCTAGTATAAAAGAGTGTATTGAGTAAAATTTGTTCACAATGTGGTCTATAAGAAAATACTTGATAATGGTGTGTGTATATTAAACTAGGGGAAAACATAAATTATTGGAGTTCCTCTAAACACTCAGTTTTCACCCCTATGGAATGATTCAACCAGGGATAAAGGAAAATGTGTGGGTATATAATATCCACCACAAAAATATGTTATGAATATCCCTTTTAAGTCCAAATTTGCACAATATTAACATTATTTGTAGTGATTTAAGTGTTCTAATGTTTAATTACTTAGAAAATGTATTCCCAATGAGTAAGAAGCTCATGAAAGGACTAAAATATATCCTCTTGTTGACGCCCAGTAATAAGGGGATTCCTAAATAAAAAATTTTATTCCAATTATCCAACTAGATCTATCCACAAAAAAAAATAACTTACATAACCCCAATAGCCTTGTAAATTTAAGAATTACTCTTACAGTTGTAACCACAACCATATAAAGAATGATACCAGATGATGGCATAAGATAGATATCTACACTAATCCGTGAAAACATTACCATGTCAATCTATATCCTCTACCTCTACTTGAGTGTACACAATGAAAGAAATGCCACAAGAACTCCATTATTCCATTTAGTCATTGGAAACTCAAATGGAAGTGATATAAGGGAACATTATCTCTCAGAAAAATTAGAAAATCATGTCTAAATTGGGTAGATGAAAATAATCCTCCATCTAACTTCATGAATTGTACTTTAATGTTATTCAATCGAACTGATGACCCAAGACATAACATCACACAGATAATATCTCATTATTATCCCATGATTGAAACATTAGTTAATAATTATGTGAAAAAACTATGGTTCTTTGTGATATCCATGAAAATTAAAAAATTTATCTATATAATAAAATACCAGCATGTTCTACTTCTAACTAGGAAGGCCTATGACATCAGTTCCTTTCTTAGTTCCTGTCAATTCTAATAAAAACAATGATCCTTGATATGTTGAATTGTACACAGTGTTAATATGATAGGGTCTCATAATTTATTTCATGATGGAATGGGATGACTATACCTTGAATATGTACCTCCAAATAGAGCAGATATTATGGATCTAAATATAATACCACGGTGATGATTTCAAATTTATATGTTACCTTTGAAATATCTTGGAGGTTTTTAGATTTGATAGTATTTTCATAAATAATTGAGGATATCATTGAATGTTATAAGGTCAAGTTTTCGCTGAAAACATGTAAACAAGGAAAGGATCTAGTTTGAATGAAGACTTCATCTATCTTTCTCAATCCGTCCCCAGAACCAACTCAATCATTCAATCATGAATAATACCATGTAATGCATCCACCATAACAATAACAGTGATAAAAACACCATATTCATGATGTTAGGAGAGACCAAACCCACCAAATGTTTGAGGATAAATGAACTAAATCCTAATATTTATAATGAGAAAATGTTATGTTGTACTATATCTCATACATGGAAAAAATCGTTTGAAATTTGAGGTGGTTAAGATGTTTGATTAAGTCATTTAAGATGATGGACCAATTTCATCCCCTTATATTAGATTCTAGGGCACATCATCTTTGAGTATTCAATGTTTATGTATATCCAAAAAAATAATGTTGACTCTAGACAAGTAAAATTGTGTTTGACCCTAATTCAAAGGACATATATATGTTATTTTTTAGAATATTTTAGTTGTACCTATAAAAGATAAAACATGGGTTTCCATAATAAAATGGATTTTCATCATATATAAAATTGAAATATTATTTTTATCAACATCATTGACTAGATTATCCATTTATATGATGAATAATATGCACATGATCCATATACCCCTATTCATAATTGAGTGTGAGGAAATAGAGGATGACATGGTTGAGGAGGAAGATGTTGAAATTGACCATATAAGTAATGTACCATTTCATATGAGGCCATAGAAACAGATATGAAAACACTTCTTTGAGCTTAAAACGAACAAAAATATACTTTTAATCGATTAATATCTTGTTTAAATATAAATATATTATATGAAAAATGGTGAATATGTGATAGTCTAGTCAACATAGAAATGTAGGAAGACAAGTCCGGGTGAACCTACCAGCCATGAAAATATAACAAAGTGTTAGTCAGGAAAATTATTATCTAACACTGGTAGATAAAACCTATAAGACTTAGTCCAAAGATAATAATTATTATAGTAAGCACCAGACCGTATTCTAGAAATTTGAGATTCTAAATTAACAGGCTATTTTCCTAGACAAACACCCAAATTTGGATGCACTTCAAAACTCAAAAGGGCTTAGGGAGGCACTAATCTAGGCACTTTTGATCCCTCCAAAGTTTAATGTTGAATTATTTCAGACCAATATGATGATAAAAGTGTTTTTTAGATGATGAATTTTATTCATGAATGATTTATAAAGGAGAAATTGAGTTTGAGAAGAGATGAGAATCATATAACATTGTATTTGAAATGGAATGACCATCATATTCCGGAAATTAGACTCACAATTCTTGATGATGTCAGTTGGGTTGATGAAAAATCTTCCAGGAATTAAATGGTTATTATTCTCACTCTTATTCTAGTGAGAATGGCTAGATCATATTGGAGAATAATCATAGTCTACATGACTATTATTTAAATTTGACGTTGATTTGTCGATCATATAGTTCTCATAAATCACAATTTTTTTGAAAAAAAATCAATGCAAGATTTGTGAAAGATGGGGAGAGTAAAAGAGAGGCTTCCAATAGTATATAGGATAACCAGATCTGGATGGGAAAAGAAAAAGTGTTCTAAAAATCATAATTATCCTTATTATAACAATTCAAATCTTATTTATTCAATCTGAATTTTGGACAATCATATTTAGTCATAGTTGGAAGGAAAGTTTGTTGATGGAGTTTTGGAATGTTTTAACACATTCCATTGAATGAAAAATGATGTTAAATCTATTTTCAAATGTATTCAAAATCATTATATTATCATATGTTTGGAATTTAATTAGGTTATAGATATTGAATCTATAGACACTATTCCATAGTATTCAGCATACCATCTTATTCTGGAAGAATGGTTTTCAACAAGATTGATGGTAAAGGAATTTAGTTAAAGCCAATAAAAATCATAATTTCTAATATCGATAAACAATGTATTCAATCAATATAAATGGGTTGAATTGCATTTTTATAATTTTAGAGGATCTATAGAAGATTTTAAGGAAATATTTAGATGTGTTCTCAAGGGGATACTTGAATTTCAAAGAAGATGTATTGTCATTTCAATTAGGTCAAGAGACATCATATTCGATTCGTCCTAAAGATCAAAATAACATAATCAGAATAGAGTTTCTGAAGATGAATAATGTTTTATCTTTCTTCATTCATTTAAAAGTAACTTGTTCAATAAATCCTAATGACTAAATAATATTGAGAAAATCGGTATTGGAAATCAAAATCAGAATTTTCATTGAAAATAAATTATGAGGGAAACCATATGATGTTTTGAATATTCGAGAAGAATCGAGAATAATTGGAGAAGAGAGAGAGATGCACCCAATATTAAAGGGAAATCAAGATGTTGGGTAATTTGGTTGAGTGGGAATGTTTTTTGGATTCTTGACCAAAACACGCATGGGTCACTTATAAAAGGAAATAAGTACATCATACATCTATGATGATGATGGTGTTGTTCATGTAGTGAATGAATCTCTGATGTTTTATGGAGAGAAATGGTTTATGTATTAATACATCTTTGAATACGTTTTATAGAGATAAGTGAAAGGAGTAAATATAAGATTAAAATATTTTTAGATGATCATCATATTTAGTGGACCATCAAATTAAAATGATTACCATATTCTACATGTCATGATATTTGGATTATCATCGTATAGGGATGGGAAATTAAGTCATGATTATTTATTGAGACATTCAAATTAATGAATAAGGAATTCAAAATTTTCTAAACTTTATTAAAATAGTGATATATATATCGTACTGGGTAATCAGACCTGAGGATTGGAATGGGAGAATCAGAATGGGAAATATAACTATAATTTATATTAAATTCTTTGGCATTCTTACCAGCTTCTGGGTAAGAAATCGATGATTTTTTTTATAATACATTTTTTGAAATTAATAAAGAAGAACATGTACCATTTTATATTATGCGAACACTGTATTGAATCTATAGCTCTAATTGGAGAACACACACTACTAGATTTTAATCAAAGTCCTACATGAGTGAAAGGGTATATCATACTCATTTAATTCAACAAGAAATGATTTATTTATCCTATATTGTGTGGTAATAGATCATTTTTAAAACATATCTAGGATGTAGCTATTCTAGTTGAATAGTAAACCTTGAAAATATTTGTATTCTTGTGACTATATGTTTTAATGTTTTCATTAGGTAATGAAATATTTTATAGGAAGAGAATGTTTTTTAATTTAATAGGAATCATAAAATATAAATTATCACTGATTCACTATATCCCCCTCATAGTGATACAATTACACTGACCAGGATCTTTTAAGTTGTATCAGAGCCAAAGGATCCCTTCACTTATTCATTGTATATTTTTAAAAGAGACGTTGATTGAGAATTGGAATTATGTGAATAGTAAAGGTATTCCAGTTTTCGATGGAAATAATTATCATACGTGGAATGATATAATGTTTCATTATTTTAATCATATTAGTTATGGTGTTCTTCAAGATGATAAAATGGGTTTCCTCTTATTGATGATTATTTTCCTCTTATATAAGTTGATTATAAGAATCGTGGGAATGAGGGATGGTCCCAGAAATCTATATTATCAGAACTATCTGAAATTAAATTCCTAAGAGTGAAAGGATTTTCCACAACCAAAGGTATATGAGAGAAATTTAAAAAGATATATAAAGGAAATAAAAAAGGGGATATTGATAAGTTACAAATATTGATATTGAATAATAAATATTTGAATATGGGTTAGTATGAATCTATTGGGGATTTCTATACCAGGGTGAATGAAATTTTCATCACTTTCATATATCTTGGGGAAAAGAAAGATGAATATATTGTCATTGAAATTTTTTCATTATCCTTATTGAAAAGAATCATGAAAATGTTTCTTCATTAAAATATAGTGATCCTAAAGTAATATCATTATACGATTTATATTCAAATATCATTACTTGCGAAATGATAAGGGAAAAAGATATGAAAATAAAAACAAAATTTTATAGAGAAATTCATTTAAGGATTCAATGAATGTTAAGTCTATGAAAATACTTATTGAAGAGAAAGGTGGTGAATCTGTTTCTAAAAATTTTTTAATTAAATATTTTGACAAAATTTTATCCTTGATTTATATAAATGTGAAAATAGGTACATGGAAATACTAATGGAAACATCCCATGAAATGTTTTTTACTATATACTATTTGGAAATTTTACAGATAATTTTCCTCAATGAAACAAATAATAGGATAGTGATGAAGATGAATGGTGGCCAAGAAGTCTAAGGAATAGACAAAGAGATAAAGGAATATCATATTTTATAGGTAAAGATATAATATTATTCAAATACAGAAGAATAATTTTATTATCTATAGATTAAGAAGAATATGAAATTGATTTTGAATATAAAAAACTCGTTGATTATGGTTGTGAAAAATAATTCTATTAAAAAAATGAATAATTAAAAGTTTAGAAGTAATATTTCTGAAGGAAATGAAACTCGAATTGAATTTCATTTGAAATAGAAGATTAAATAATGTATGAGAATGATTATAAGAATTGAGATGAAAAAAAGTTGGATGATAAATATTATTCAAGAAATAATAATAACTTTATATCTAATGGAAATGATAGGTAGGTGAATGATACTGATGATTTGAATAAAAATATTGAAAAATAAAATATTTTTAATGAGCATCTGGAGGTGATGTAGAAGAAAAAATAATAAGAGTTCGAACTTTTTTATCAAAAGAATTCAAAAGTTGAACAATGAAATACCATTTTCAAAATAAATATATATAATCATATTAATGTTATGTAGAAGAGAAACCTATTAAAGATAAGAAAATGATAAATTCAATGGTTTAGAAAAATGATGTAATTTTTTTTGAAAAGGATAATGCTGGGAAGGTCATGTATATGGACAAAACCAACAATGATATGAATTTAGAATTCTCAGAGACCCCAAACTCTATTTTTTTTTAAATCATCCATAATTCATAAAGGATTCCAATAATTCTAGTTCTGAGTAATCTAAAATGAAATAAAATACTCTCATATATTACATAAATTTTGGTGTCTTTGAAAATAAATAGAAGAATATGGATGAGAAACATATTCACAGTTTCATTCATTAGGGAAGTGTTAGAGGAAACTACTATTTTCTGGGCTACTATTGGTGTTGTGGTGGATTCTAACTTATGAAAAAGATGTGTTTTTAAATCAAAAATATTATTATTCCATAGGTTATAAAAGGAACAAATATGAGGGGGAGCCAATCCTCCAAAAGAAAGAAGTAAAAAAAGGTTGTTTGGAGGAATTCATAAAATGTTGGAGTAGATAATGATAATAGTTTCCAATCCCCCATATTTTTTTTTTGAAATATGTTAGCACCCATGGCATCTTGAACTAATATGTATTGTTTTTTTATAGTAACAATGAAATACTATTTAAAATTAATAGATTCTGAATGTGAATAACGAAAAGGATGAAGAAATGAGTTTAATGTCGAAACCAATTTGAATGCTTTAAAAGGGTAAAAATATTCGATTCTTTATAGTGGGTGTTTTTTTAATATGATAGGAGATTTTAACTTTTTAAAATAATTTGAAATATTTTAATAAAGGAATATTGGCATTTGGAAATGATGACTGTATGAAAATCAAAGGGGTTGGATTAACCATCATTGGGAATGAAAAAATAACATCCAAGATAGACTTTTTTGTTGATGGGAGGACACGAAATTTTATATGTGTTTATATATCATGTGATGAGGGAAAAAAACATATTTTTATAAAGGATAGTTTTTATAAAAGTGAATAATATGGAATTATGTTTTCAAGAGTCCAATGCACAAAAGGAAACTTGTTTTAGGTTTGTGAAATAGAAAACACAAGTTGCTTGAGTATGGTGGAGAAGAATAAATTGTGGAATAAAATCATGGGACACTTGTATCAATGAAACATTATAAATTTATCAATGAGAGATACTATCTGAGACACTAATTATTTTCCAAGAAGAAGATATTTGTGTTGGACTACTTTCCATAATGGAAATATTTCATATTTGGTGCATAAGAATGTTGAGATTTGTTCATAACAACACCTAGAGTTGATTAATTACAGTATTTTTTGGAATATGAGAAAATATATATATATTTATATAAGTAAATCATCAATTTCATTTTTAATTTTACTCACATTACATTTTTTATGTATATTAAACCTAAATCAGGTGCCTTGAAAATGATTAAATGATTCAAAATGGAAAGATAAAAAGGAAAGCCAGTATTCTGTGAAGAAGTTGAGAACCAAAAGTGGTGGAAAATAAAAAACTGAATATTTTTAATGTTAGGTACATTATATTTTAATTTTAATGAGTAAATTTTCTCATAAAATAATAATCATAATGGGGTTTCAGAATAAAATAATATAAGTTTACTATAAATGGGAAGAAACATGTTATGTGAACATAGAATTTTTAATTATTATTCAAGGAAATCCATGAGTAGTACTGTTTATATTCAAAACACATGATTCTATAGAACAAGATCAGGTATTACTCCACAAAAATAGTTTTATGAAAAAATATAAATTTGAGACACAAAAGATTTTTCATGAGTCCATGTACTATAAAAAATAAAAGTGAAAACAATAGAAAGTTTGAAAAGAATAGTGAAGACGAGATTCTGATTCTCTATTCTCTAGAATGAATATGATATATATGTTTCCACAAAAAAATAAGAAAAATTTTAGATTTTATTGATGGGAATGTTATTAAGAGGGATGGAGAAAAAATACTCAGGTAGATAAAGAGGTTGACCAGGATAAGTAAAACATTTCGGATAAAGTAACATATAATTTTACTCATAATCAAGTAGAATAATCACACTCATCTATTTATAGTGATTAGGATGATACTCAAAAATAACATCCTAGCATGAGGAATCAACTATAAGATCAAAATATTATTCGTGATCAATATCATAGGGTTCAAATAATAAGAATAACAAATGTTATTACTCAATCTTATTTATATTTAAAAGATGAGTCGAATGATGTAAAATATGATTTTGAGTATCGAAATATTTTATGCCCCGAATGAAGAGTTGGATCCAAATGAAAATAATGATAAATGGGAACTCATACCCAATTCATACAATAAAAACATTAACTTCACAATGTGGGTTTTTTTGAATCAACAGTAATGAATAAAGTGGGGAGATTTGAAACGAATAATGATTAATGTGGAAAGGGATTTACCAATTGAAATTATTGATTTTGATGAAACATTTTATCTAGTGGAAAGACGTGAAATAATCAAAATTTACTTTATATTACTACAAAACAAGTCTATAAGATCTTTAAAATGTATGTTAAATCCAATTTCGTGAATAGTGATACTTATGAGGATGTTTATATTGAATATCCTTGTGGGTTATTATTGGGAAAGATAAATGTCATGTATCAAGAATAAAGAAGGCTTTGTATATCCAAAAAAATTCTCTTAGACCACGGTACTCCAAATTTGTTACTGGATAAAAGAAATGATTTTCATAAAATTACAAGTTTATAGAAATATTTATAATAGAGAACGTCAAGAGTATTCCATCATCCCAATAGTTTATGCCAGTGACATTATCTTTTTTGGGAATGATGAATGAAGTATTGAACAAATATTTGAATAGATGAAGATGTTTTTTGAAATGTCCAAGAAGGGGGAAATTAAATTCATTCTTTGGTAACAAATTTTAATGAAAAAGAGATACATATTCCTTTATCATGAAAAGTATGCTAAGGAAATTCATAAAAGGTTTTCCAATGAAAACACAAAACATATATAAACACCCATTACATTTGGGACACATTTTAAAAAATATGGAGAAGGAAAATAAGTCGATTAGAACAAATTTAGGAAGCTGAATGGAAATTTGTTGTAATTTACTTCCTCAATAACCAATATGGTTTATTCTATTACTTTTAGTTCCATATTTCATATTTCTCCAAAAAATAATCTTAAATTTATAAAAAATTTATTCTTGGATACATTAGAGGAACAAGAAATTTTCGAATCAGGTTTGACTAGTTAAAATATATTGACTTGTTGGGATATTCAAATACTGATTAGGAAGGAAAAGTTGACGAAATATGATCAACATCTTGTAGAGTATTATTTATGGGAAATAATTGTTCTTTTTGGAATTCAAAGAAACATAATTCTGTAAGTCTTAGTATGGATAAATATATGTATGTTTCTCTCACTCAAACTGCTATTAAACTTATGTGGATGAGAAATAATTTAGAATACTTACTCATTAATGTAATGATACCATTACTCTTGGATTGTGATAATAAAAGTACAATCAATCACACAATGAATCTAATTCAACATTCCAATCAATGAATATTTATATAAAATATCATTTCATCAAATATAATGTGGGGAATAATTAATTTAAGATGGATCATGTTCCATAATCAGAACTAGTTACTGAAATTTTCATGAATTCATTATGAAAGGAATATTTTTTAAAATTTAGGTTAACCATGGTATTCCCACCAATTTATCATCAAGGTTAAGGTATATGTTCCCCCTCTCATATTACCTATTAATAGTTTTCTCAAGGGGTATAATTGAACTATTTTGTAAATATATAATTTAGTTCACATGAAAAAAGGAGGAGTTATAGGTAAGGTAAAAATTTAGCATTGTATTTGTTTCAAATATTCTAAATTTTTATACGAGTGCTTGTCGGAAATGATATAATTTTATTTTATGAATGTGGAGAAGTTGGGGAGGAATTTTGAAGATGTTTTCATTGTCACTTATTTTGGGCAATATAGTTTTTCGTTTAATTATTCTTCTTTCTTAAAATGAGGTTTATCACGTAGGCTAAGAATTATTGATATGTTATATATTACCTGAGAATATAAATTTTAATTATTTATGAGTCTTGGTTGACAACAAAATATAAAAGGGTATATTATTTGGACCAAGATGATGATAAATGTGATTGTTTTTAGATATTTTACTCTTTTTTCATTAATGTTTTAGAAACAAGAAAAAATGTTTTAGAAGAAAGGAAAATCAAATAAATTTTTACTTGAATCGGAATTACTATCATATTCAGAAAATATGAATCATAATGCTTGAAAAGGGAAATCATATTGAGGAAAAATCTTGATTTAAATAAATTGTCATCAGATTCACTCTGAATTTGGTTTGAATGGATTTATCATATTTGAGGAGAATCATAGTCTTCATGACCATGATTTAAATGTGACTTTTCATTTTAGATCATGGTGTTCACATAAAAATAAATATTTGGGAAACATGTGATGCACTCTTGATGAAATAAAGGGGGAGTGAAAGAGAGGATTATAATTAAATTCCAATTGATCAGATATGGATGGAAAAAAAGAAAAGGTGTTCTAGAAATAGTGTTCATCCGGATAGTAATTAGGCCAATCATATTCAGCCAATTTTATGATGGACAACTACATTCAAGATGAGTTAGAAAAAATGAAGGATGCTCGTATTTCAGGAAGATACAATACATTCAATTCAAATAATGACAACGATAAAAATTTTCCCAAGAGTATTCAAAATCATGTATGAAATTATTATATAAGAACATGTTTTTTAACTGAAGGAAGTTGATGAATTTTATGTTGCTGACACTGGTCCATCAAATTTTTCATACCCTCATATTCTGGAAGAATGATTTTCAAAAAGACTGATGGAATAAAATTATGTTTAAGTTGATGAAAAAAAAAATTATAGAGATCAATAAACAATATCATGACCCATTTCAAATGGGTTGAATTAATTTTTTTATAATTTAAGCCTACAAATATAAGATCTAATGGAAATAGATGGATGTGTTGTTAAAGGGGAGCATGAATTTCAAAGATAATATTTTTTTCTTCAATTGTGTTACGATCCATCATATTCAATTCATCATTCTAATCATAATGACATAATCAGAATGGAGTTTGAGAATAAGAAGAATGCTTTCTATTTCTTCATACATTTTTAGTTAACTATTTCAGAATAATGTATTGAATAAAACATAAGGGGATAATTGGTATGGAAAATCACAATTAGACTAATTATTGAAAAAGAAATTATGAAGGAAAATCAATGTTTTGAATAAGATTTGAGATGAATTGATAAGCATAGAAAAATTCATAGAGCTCCCAAAATTAAAGGTAAATCATGATTTTGGGTAATTTGGTTGAGCAGGGTTGTTTTTCAGATTCCAAAAAAAAACAATCATGGGTCACCTATAAAAGGAGATATGTACAACGTAATTCTCTAACGATGAGTTTACTGTTCACATAGACATAGAATATATGATGAATAAGAGAGACGAGAGGTTTTTTTATTGAGATATTAAGATGGATCGATGTAGAGAAGTGAAAAGAGAAGAGATAATATTGTAATGTTTCCAGCTAATCATCTTATTTAGTGGATCATCATATGAAGCCGAATACTGCATTATAATTATCATCGTATTTGACTGATTATCATATGAGGATTGATAATTAGATGGGGATTTCTATATTTGGATTTCTAGAAAATGGAATATTTAATTATTAATTCTCCCAACTATATTAAGAGATTGTTATACCTATTGTATTGGGAAATTAGATTTGATGATCAGATTGGGAGAATCAGACTAGGAAATAAGAATGAAATTCATATTAAAGTCCTTGATATTATTATTTATCTCTCAGTTAGAAGATGAATATATATTTTTCAAATAAATTTTTTAGGAAGTTTATTAAGAAGAATAGGTAACATGTTTTCTTACAAAAACATTGTATTCCATAAATTATGCTAGTTGGAGCATATGAATAATTGGATTGGCATCAATATTCTTCGTGAGTTAAAGGGTACATTATACTCATTTTATTCCACACAAATGGTTTGTTTCTAGTGAATTTTATGGTATTGTATACCATATGAACCATTCCAAGGAATTCAGTATTCCTATTAAATGGTGAACCTTGTAAATATATGTGTTCAGGTGGATGATTGTTTGAATTGATTTTAGTAGGTAATGAAATATTTAACAAGAGGTGAAGGTTATTTCATATTAAATGAAGCATAAAAGAAAAATTATCATTAATTCACCCCTCCCCTATTAGCGATACAATTACACAAATTGGGAACTTTTAGAAGTCACTATAGCATATTCATGTAAATAAAGAATGGTTTTGAGGAGTCTCTCACAATCATTTCCTTTGTGGAATAGGATATAAAATCCATTATATGAGGAAACATTAGAATTTATTGCATATATTTTAAGTTCTATGACATCGATGTCTATTTTAATTTAATTAATAATGGTCATATGATCAATACCATACAAGTATGAACTCATAGGTTCTTATTCTATTGTAATGTCTCAACTCGGGTTTTATATATCGGGGTATCAAGTTGTTTAGAACATTACATCATAAAAACCTCCCCGAATACCAGATGATGATGACTAATAGTGAATGTATAATAATAATAATGAGGATAGTATACCACCATTTTAAATTTAAGACAATAGTGAAAATAAATAACAACAACAAAATAACAGTAACCATAAACAAAATAATATTAGTATCTCATGATTACAGATGTATGAATACAATATCCAATACTAAATAGTATATATTCCATCCCCAAAAAGTGAAATGTGTAAATTGATAAATCAAAATAAAGACACACTCAAACTCCCCAGTGGTCCAAAAATCCATGTCGGGTTCCTTTATCTATGATCCATCCCATCTCATCTATCTCACAGTTGTCTCTTTCCCATATACTATCCGATGAGCATAAAATATATTCTGGTATCAATCATTCAACTTGAGTAGGGTATCAGTATAACTCTCCTAGCCACCACCAAGGATGTCTAAAACATTATCCAATCAATAAAAGTGTATGTTTTTGTATAATGAATAAGTTAAATTATATAAATAATATATTTATCATATTTTATTATTCTTTAATTTACCACATAATCTACCAAGGTTCATGATGACACTTGAACCCCCAATACCAACTTCAACACATTATGGAGTCTGAAACATATCACATAGGTATTCATAATTCATTATAACATGGTCTTTAATTATCAATATAATTCCAATTCATATCATGGCTAATTAGAACCATATTTTAACTCCATCTTTTTGGGGCTTGAATGATATGTCGATCACACCATGAGTATTTGTAGCATCATTCCATATCTCACACCTCGTTTATTATTCAATCACATATGGGCATTCAAGGAATCATTACATGTACTACACTCATATAATAGTCAATAATATATGATTATTCGGAGTATCTTTCTATGTCTCACACTCATGTATCAATCAAACACACATATATCACATATATCACATCAATCAATGTTAATTAACTTTAACCCCCATTTTATCACATTGCAACATGTATTCCTTCAAGATTATCAAAAAAATAATTGTTATATTTTATAATGACATTTAATAACATGGTCAATTCACCATTTAACCACACTACATCATTAAAATCCTCTAATCCATTAACCCGTTAAGGTTAAGAAAACGATCTCATAATTCATATTGTCAATTTATTTATAAAAACATTAATTGAACAATTACACAATATCATTTCCCCATCTATTCCAAAATTATAAAATTCTATTAATTATTTAACCAATTAATTTGTCCAATTCCATAACACTATTATACCATAAATTTCATAATCAATAGTCCACCAATTCCGTTTTCCTCAATTCAACCAAAATCAATAACACTTGGAAATTTAATTCAATAATTTTATTTTTAGATGTAATTTCCCAATAATGGAAATTTCAATACCATAATTACATACGCATCATTAAATCAAGACTGTGGTATTTTTAATTTAGAAAACCTACCTCAAGATCATTTATGAGTGATCTCCTAATTGAAATTCCCCAAAATGAAATGTAATTGTCAAATCAACAATGAAGAAAAAGATAAAGATCCCAAAACAAGAACCAAGATAAAAAGGATTATATCTATAAAACCATAAATAAATATCCACTACAAAATAAGGAAAAATACCAACAAATGATAAGAGAAATTCTAAATGGAGAGTGGAAACCATTTGGGAATAGATCACATATTATTAAATATGTGTAGATATATCAATGGATCCTCGATTCATCAAGCATAGAAGATTTAATTCCTCAGAAGTAATTCGAGAGCCTCTAAAATTTGAAATTATTGGTTTAGGGTTAGGAAAACGTGTTTTGGGAAATAATCATGGGTTTTTGAAATTTTTAATTAATTTTGGGTGTTTAAATTCCCACACGCACGTTACCTACATTGGGTGCATGTTTTGTTGTAAAAGTGCACTAAATAGCAGGCCTCTAATTAGGGGTCCACACAGTTAGTAATAAGAGGGAGCAAGGTTTGAAATACAATGATTCGCTTATAAAACTCCCTCAGTCTAGTGTTTCACCATTATTTAGGGTAGGTTCCATGATATGAGAAAACGATGCGCCAATTTTTACTTCTCAAACCCCCTAAAAAGTTCACTAACATATCCAAAAAACTCCCCAAGGTAAAAACAAACAGGAGGTTAGGAATAAAATGAAAAATAGTATCTATAAAAAAGATACATGCATATTAAGAAAACATCATGATCTTAAAATTTCACAACCATCTCACAGATCATCCTTGATTTATACTCCCAAAAATCTCCCTATTATATTGTAAAAAAGTTGTGCCACTTAGGATGCACATCATCTTCTC
This sequence comes from Viscum album, assembly GCA_963277665.1. NCBI lineage: Eukaryota > Viridiplantae > Streptophyta > Magnoliopsida > Santalales > Viscaceae > Viscum > Viscum album. The sequence continues at coordinate 480,770,488 of OY728129.1, forward strand.
TCTCCCATGTTTCCTCTTGGAAATTACCAAGTTTCCATAATACACAGACAATCAACATTGTCATTCTCTGTAACAGTTTATCGCTATGATCAAACACACATGTGAAATGTTCTTTAAATGAATCATTGTTCACAAGCTCAACAACATCCACATAGATCACATGAGATGGGTCGGGTGATATTATTGAATTTTTGGATCCGGAAAAACATCATTCATAAAAATTTACCTCTATGGAAGATCCCATCAATCCACCACCATTATGATTCCCTCCACAACATCAAATGGTCTAACATACATGTGGTGACAACTTTCCCTATCTATGAATCCTATAACAACCCATTCTAGGAAACACCCAAAAGAACATTCCATCACCCACTACAATATCATGGAGAAATCATAGTCTAGTATCATACGACTTATCTCTACTCTCAGCCATATCCATTTTCTTCCAAATAACTTTATTCTCCTTTGACATCTTATATATGAGACTTGGACTTAAAAACTATCACCCACATTCTTCCATTCAGTATAGTGGTTATATTGATGACCTACTATAATGAACCTCATATGGAACCATCTTAATACTTTTATGATAAGTATTGATATTTTAGAACTCCAAAAGTTCTATGTGATTCTTCTATGAGCAACTAGATTCTATGACCCCTGACCCTAAAGTACCCTCAAGAACCTAAATATAACGTTACGACTGCCCATATATATGTGGTTGTTATGACATGCTCATTAATAACTATATTCTAATTACTTTCTGAAATACCATTTAAAATTGTGATGTAATATGTGATTCACATTCTAAAACTATACTCTATGTAGCCTATGTATATGTAATATATCCATAACATAAAAATCTCCCAACAGATACACTATGACTCATATAGTAATGAAATTTGGTGTATGCGAAAAAATATCCATAATAAACCAAATATCATCATTATTTTATGGAATACATAGGAGAACCACCAAAAAGTCATCGTCAATGTCTTACCACATCCATTTCATAGTGGGAAATGGCTGTAGAAAACCACATGGTCGTCGATGGTAAGACTTCCCCTATTCATAGGTGTAGCAAATTTTCATGAACTCTGCTATATTCTTTTTCATCCCTAACCACCAATATTTTCTTCATAGGTCATTTGAAATTTTGGTCAAAAAAATATTTACCCCCCCCCCCACATTTAAGTATGAAATTCACACCTAAACTCCTCCTACATAGTTATACGCACAATAACCTGATTCCCTATATAGATGATATCGTCCTAAAAATGGTCCAATATGATGGTGTCTCCCCACTATCAAGGCCATCCATCAATACTAAAAATTTGGGATCATAATACTACCTCTCCTTAAACTATTACAAAAGTGTAGTATCCAATGAAACTAATAATAGATTCATCTACTTCTAACCCTTCTAAATGAAAAGGTGCATTTTTTCTTGAAATGTAATCATCTTCCACATGGAACTAGGCCCATAAAATTATTTAGTCTAGGATTTTATTTTTATAAAATAAAAAACACAATTTCCATTCCCTAGGATATATGCTAGCTGAAATTCAAATTAATACGTATACTAAATCAATCTCCACTTCCATATATTTAAATATCATTTTGAAAATATTTACTTTAAACTATTGTGATCAGTATTAATTGTAAAATTATCATCCAATAGATAATTCCATAGACACATTACCCCATAAACCATTAATACCAACTAGAGGTCAAGAATAGGGTAGTTCTGTTGATGTGGCCTCAACTTCCAAGACCCATGCACCACAACTCAATCTCTCTACATTATCACAACTCCATGTCTAACCCATAAATCACCATAAACACTATATAATCCTCACGTGGATCCGGAAGGATCAAGATTGGTGTTCTTGTCAATCAATTAGTCAAATCAAATAATGCATGCTCACATGATATTGACTAATAAAACATTACACAGTCTTGTTCAATCCACAAATTCTGGTTTCTATATAGAAATAGATTTGGTTGAACCTCCTAAAATATTTCCTGAAATCGAAAATCGAGGAATATCGAAAATGTTATTTGGGTTCACCTATGAAATCAATACCCAATCCTTCTATGGTTCTACTAACACACCATCATCCAAGATGATGTGACCCTAGAAATGTAATCTGTCATTAAAAAATTACATTTAGATGGATTATAAATAATGCTCTGATCTCTTAGTGTTCTAAGGATGATGTAAGTATGATAACAATCATATTCATTAGTCTTGGAGTGCATAAATATATCATCCAAAAATATATCAAAAAATTGATCTAGGAATGGATGAAATATTCGATTCATCAGGCCAAAAATGATGATGGTGTGTTTGTTAGCCCGAATTATATCGCAATGAACTTGTATAGGCTATATGTTCTTTTTTTCAGCTTAAGGAATTTCAAAAGTTGAAACCCATAGTTGATGATAACTTGATCTCATGTATTTTGGATAAATCAAAATATCCTTTCATTTAATCAATGGGATCATCAAAACGTAGAAGAGGATGCTGGTTCTTAATTTCCATCTAGGTCAACTTCTTGTGATCAACACATAAGTGCAATGTTCCATATAACTACGTTAAAAAACACTCTTGAACCCCAATAAGAAATACTCAAATGGAGAGTCCCCATGTCCATAAACTCATCTAGCTGATTCTTGATCTCTTGAATCTCGGTTGATTCCAATATATATGGTTGAATATATTCTGGGTCAACTCCCAAAAAGGGATCAAAAGTAAATGCCATGTCTCTCTCATGTGGAACGCATAAGAAGTCATCAAGAAATACATCCTTTAATCTGTCCACTAATAGTGTAAAGAAATCATGCTTCTCACCTACTTCATCCAGTAAGAGACTTGTAAATGTAGATGGTGAGCTTCTTCCGTTGCTGATGAACTAGCCCTGCATCGCCTACAAGGATTTCCCATTTTCCAGGGTGAAAATAATTTACATCCCTAGTAGACATAAAAGTCACTCTCATTGGGAAACAATATTTGTTTTATCGATATCCAAATAACCTGTCCTAACCCATCATCAATTAAAATACTGAAATATCTACCATGTAAACATCCCATAGAAAATGATATTCCCCAACCTCGAGAGAACACACCAGCCAATAAGCACATTTCTTTCAACCATACCCTAAATGGTGTATCGATAATCATAACACCACCCAAGAACTCCACCAGAAATTTCAACCCATTATCATGTTGGGTAGATATTATTAAATGAGAATAAAAAGTACTAAATAAGGAACTAGAAATCCTAGAATCTCTATGATTAATACCTCTAACTGTGGATGGACCTGCCTCGTTATCCACAAGTACAGCAGCACCACATGCACTATTGATGTCCCTCTTCTGTATGTGGGATTCCATGTCCCCTGAGCTTCATCACTCTACTGATATGAGTTCTCGTTTAGAGAAACACCCTGTTATGACGCCCCAAAAAATGTAAAGTATGAACATTGTATATGATAGCATGTATGACATGAGACAACATGCCTGTATGGTATTATAATATCTTGATACATTATAATATAATTATAATTTAAAATAGATTATATATATTTCAATTCATGTAACATAAATTTATCATGTGTTACATCCAATAGTGACCTTCCTCGATGGCTTGCATTACACACTAGACAGAGTTTTATTGAACTATAATATATTATTAAAATATTATGAGATATAAAATAACTGTTAAATTTGTAGTTATGAATTCTAAAAACAAACTTATGAAAATTATATTGTATTAAAATATAAAATTAATTAATTAGTTTACATATTAATCTGAAATGAGTAATGAATCAATTGAATATAAAGTTAATATTTTTATGGAAAATTGTTTTATGCTAAAAATTTAGATTTACACTAATAGGATAAATTAATTACTATTAGTGAGTGATATTAATGTAATATATATATATATACTATCAAATAGGTTTTATATTTAACCATTAGTTTTTATAGACATATGATAAGAACGAACAATATTTTATATATTAAATTCCTGCATTTTTATAATGGAGATTTTAACACCTTTTAATAGAAAACCCATTTTGAATATGAATTTTAAAATTTTAGTTGAGATAATATGTCAAGATAATATTCATATTTGAAATACCAACATAAAAATTAGGTCATGTAAAATTTTTGATATCTTTCCTTAACATATCATTTTTAATGAATACTTGAAAATACTGAATTTTAGTTCAAAACTTCTCTTTCATATAATTTATTTACATAGAAAATTATTCATTTAGATTTTTTAAAGTATAATTGGATCTTATTTTTTCTAATTAATCCAATTTAGGTCTTCTTTATCAATTTTACAATGATATTGACAATAAAAACAAAGCAAAAATTCAGAAGTTTTTAATTTAAAATCCTGCATTGTCATCCTGCCTACGAAATTAAATTTAATAAAACTTCTTCCACTAATGTGATTGTAATATGAAAAATGGATTTAATATTTGGATTTATAATAATTTATAATAAATAATAAGAAAAAAAAATTTCACCAAAAATATCAGTGAATATGATTAAATTTAATGACCGCGATTAAGACTAAATTGTGCTCCTTAACGGACCAAACCTCATCCTTGAAGCCCAAAATGACATATACACTTGATTAATACCTATTTACGGTCCATATTTAGGCCTTATACTCTATTTTTTCATTATTCTACCATTATTTGACCATCTATAAATATGAAAAACATGCATGGAATTCCATTGAAAAAATATTACATGAATGCCAGCCCTCCTACAACATAAAATGATTTTCTTTCCTCCCACATCCTTAAATATCTCAATACACTATGGCACGAAAAATATATACAAAAAAAAGTTTCTAAAAATACCTCTCCTCATAATATAATCCACACCTTGTGAAAAAACCAATCCAAATAAGCTTTTTGTTTAAACCAAAAGGAGTTAACTAATTAAGAGGCCACACCTTTACAGAAGCTTATAAGTGCTATTTAAATTCTCAAACCACTCAAAACTACTTATTAAATGACTTTATAAAAAAATATCCGGAATAAACTATGATGTTTTTATTAAATTTTTTATACCTACACTTACACAAAATTCCATCTATTGGATATTGAACATACTATTTCGCTTTAGGGTGAACTACTTCTCACGAAATGACAATTGTTCATTTTATCTTTAACACCACTCGTGGTGGAAAATATGATGGAAAATCTATTTTAATAAGATATTAATGAAATTTATTATTCTTATATACTTATTTAATAATTTTATTTCACATAATATTAATAATTTTTTATGTTTATACTATAACATCATTTCAGGAAGTGGGGACTACCACCCCTCGAAGCGATGTGATCCATTCACACTATACATGGAACATATAAAGGGTTATTTCAAATAAACATATGTGACATAAAAAATATTATATTCATGAAATAATTATTTTTATGTAAATATACAATATATATATATATATATATCAATTTCATTATTGACCTTTCAAACACATTAAAAGTGATAACGTCATTCGTGGATGTGTGGACAACCGCCTCCTCAACATGTTGTGATTCATTTTACATAATAAGAATAATATGTATGTATGTATGTATTTTTATATATATGATTAAATATCATGGTATTTATGATAAAATTACAATTCACGAATGACATGATATTACATACCTTATTTTCATGATGACCATTGAAAAATGGGAACGCTACACATGTGTATGTACGACCTACCGTATCCATGACTGTGACAGTGATTCATTTTTCATAACCATATTTAATGATGGTTTTTAAAATTGTAAATGATGAATACATATTATCAATATTTCTAGATTATTATTTTGGAGATGTTTTATAATAACACATTTGATAATAGTTGACCTACCAAATATGTTTTGGATAAATAAACCGTATTTGGTCAAAATACCCAATGTGACCCTAATTTTTTATTAGTTGTATAAAAAATAGTAAAAAAGTAAAATAAAATAAATTATAAACCTAAATATGGTTCTCAAAATATTTTATAATGAACATATTTTTATTATATAGGATGTAAAATGGCGTTCCGTAGAAAGAAAAGTCAAAGTCATGTATTATTATCTTAGTTTTATATAGGTGAGGAATATTTCATATACACAACATAAATATTCTGTGTAGTGTATGTAAATTTTCATTTGATAATTTATATCATGAATCCTTTTTCTCCAATGTATGAAAAAGTTTCCTCTATATTAATTATTATTTAATTGTTTCAAGTGGTATGTGTCAATTTGGGATGTTTAATTATTATTTTCCATAAATGTATTTTTAATAACTATGTTTGAAATCTCACTTTCATTTTTTTTGTAATATTTTTCGTGAAATAATCAATTTATTGTAATAAATTTTCATTGGATATTACCTTGAATATTCGTATTCTTAATCATTGGATATTATAATTTCCTCATCCATATGCCATTTTTTATAGATTGTTTTCACATAGAATTATGTTTGATTGTTGGGTAAATATTGATAAAATTTTATCTTTTAATCCATAATGATATTTTCTAGCGAACATTATTAAATTAACTAGTCAATATATGAGGAATGTTTTGTACTATCATGACAAGGGTGTGGCCCGGTAATAGATAGCCCCTTTATGAATCGTTTGTCTCATGGGATGAGTTATTTGGCTGGACATGTTAGATGTGTTTTAACCTGATATGTTTTCAACAATCTTGTGAATAATCTTGATAGGAAAGGTTCCACATACCTAGGAAATATGAAATCAAATAATCAAGCATTACCCTAATTTACATTTTTTTTGTTTTTCATCCATGAGATTTTGGGTTTACATATCAATGGATACATTTCATTTTGAGTTTTTAGATGGCATGTATTTCAGTTTCTTACCATTTCATACTTATTATTTCTTATCTAGTTATTTAAATGGAACTTGTTTCCAGTTATTACCGTGTAATATTCTTTATGAACTGAAATTATGTTTATTAATTTCATGGCATTTGTGTTAAGTTATTTACCATTCTATAATGACTAATCTCATTGATTCATTATTTCATGTGTTATAATTTTCCCTTACTGTTCATTTATGCTCACTCTTCTTATATTTCCTTTCTCAAAGAATATAATAAGAGTACTATGAAATATATAAAGGTATTTACTAGATGCATTAGATTGACCCATTTTGTTATTTATTTATTTGGATGGGAAATATTATGATGTAATTAGTATACCCATTTGTAATAAAAGAATCATGTGCATATGTAGTTTACCAGTAGTTCTCTGCTCTTTGGTCCTTTGAGATTTGATTCCTTGTAAACCTGCCAATATAATTGATAGAAAAAACCTGATCTGGTCTTTCTGGGGGATGGTTTCAATAGTTGGTATCATATAAATTTTAGTAGAAACATTAGGAACTAGATTTAAGATAACATAGATTAGATAACCTAACCATAAGGTATAATTTCAGGAAACATATAAAAGAACATACAATAATTTTTTAAGGTAGATATTATGTTGGTAATTATAAAAATACATAACTGTCTGGATAGACACATGTGGATATTGTTCTATAAAAGATGTAAATATTAGTAATAACTCTTACAAGGTGTTTCGATCCAGAATCAAGGAAACTTGGTACATGACAATAGGCCATACTGGACACCTTGTTTTACACTCTAAAGGTATTTGATTAGGATAATACAAATACTCATTAAAAAAGATGAATAATTTGAGTGTATAATGAAAATTAATATTCAATGTTAATCCTAAGGTGTTTTATATTATAAAATAAGGTTTAATTATTTATATAACTTATAGATAATTATACACATTCACTGTGACTATTATTTTTCACACTATTCATTTTAGTTTTATTCTATGGATCGAACATGAAGGATTCATTCTAACCAAGTACATAAAAGACAATGAGATGAAAATGTGAAACACAAATATGTGTTGACAGAAATGAAGGATATCATGTTTATGAAAAATATTTTTTCCCAATATATGATCAATAACATATACTATTACCAACTACCAAATTCACTGAAAAAAATAATTATTCATGTTTCTAAGAGCATGGGTGGTGGAAACCGTAAAGAAAACAAGGCTCGATTTCCAACATGTGAGATGTGTGGATGGAGACACCTGGTGAAGTGTCTCAAAGAAATGTGTAAATGATTTATCTATGGGAAATAATGATATAAAATAATGCATTGCTGAGGAAAAATGTAGACCATGTTGGAAGGGATTGATAATCATCCTATCAAATCCATTATATTTCTATTTCATATGTGTGGGGAACTTGTACGTTACCCAATTCAATTCACTCTTCTAGAGGATAATATCGTTAATAAGTAAGGATCTATGCGAAAATAAGTTGACTATGTATATTTGAATTAGGGTTTTATTGAAAGCCTTAGTTAAAATGATATTTTTTTACCATAGTTCAATGATTTCAATAATATTTGTTTTAGTAATTATATTAATATGGTTTTAGAAAAGAAAAACATGCACATTGGTTGAAAACCAATCAATTATGGAATGATTATTATTCTTTAACCAATGACCAAAGAACGATAAGGGTTTCATGCCAACCACTAACCTATGAAATGTCTGGGTTAATTATTCGTTGTTTTTTGTTAAACAATTTGATTACTAAATGGTAATGATGAACTGGTAATATCAATATTTATGAGTAGAGATTACTAAATTAACCACATTAGATTTTGGAGATATTTAGAGACAAATAGTTAAACTTTTAAAAATTTACAGGCCTTACGATGCTTTAAAAATTTCTTTTAGTGCTACAGGAACGAAAAATGATTGTTGGTAATTAATTTTCAATAGTAAAGGAATGAACAAAAATATGATCGATGAAAAACTAAATGTTAGGAATGTTCATATGAAATTGAATACAATTATGTAAGGATATTTTATTATATTCTTAAGTATTAAAATAATTACCCATCATTAGGAAAATGAATAGAAAATAAAATGTTTTCATAATACATTAATATTTATTGAACAAATGGTCATCTAAATCATCAAATATTTATTTATCTCAGGCCCTTAAATTTATATTTATTTATAAATTGTCTATAATTGATGTCCTCATTCACTCATTATAAAAATTTATACATTTCCTTGATGTACATATCTGTACATACCATTGATGTTCTCCTATATAGAGGCCTAGTTACATGGTAATCCGTGAAGCCTTTGTACATTCCATTCTCTATTTTATATTGGATTATCTATGAAAACTTATCACATTTTGTGATTTTAGAAGTAGTATATATCAACAAATATGTCACCATGACTGAGATAAAATTCCGAGAATGAAAGTTAAATAGAGTGGGAAGAATGCGATGCCCTGAATATCTGAAGTAAGAAACTTGTATTCGATAGCATGTATAACACGTGACACCAAGCATGTAATTAAATATAATATCTAGATATGATATAATATATTTAGTATTTAAAAGATAATCTATATATTTTAATGCATGCAACACCAAATTTTCATGCATTATTTGGAAGTGTGTCCTTCCTCAATGGATTGCATTACACGTAAGACCGACTTTTATCGAACAATAATACATTACTAAAATATAATGAAATATAAAGTAGACATTATATTAGTGGTTATAAATATTAATAAATAACTTATGAAAATTATTGTTTATAAAAATATATATTGAAATAATTGGTCTCAAAATAATTACAAATTAATAAATAAACAATTAACTATAAAGTGAATATTTTTATAAAAAACCATTTCTCGGATAAAAAGAATATTTATCCTAGTTGATTAAATTAATTAAAATTAGTAAGGATTTTAATGTTATATATATATATATATTATTAAATAAAATATTTTTGATATTCATCCATTAGTTTTGATATATATAAGATATGAACATACTCTTTTTTACACATAAAAGAGTATATTTTTATAAGGGTAGTTTTTCCACATTTTATTGGAGAACCCATTTTAAATATGAATTTTGAAACATTAATATATTTAATATTTCATAATTATCTTATTATTTTAATTAAAAACATATAAATTATGTTATGGTGAATTTTTATTATTTGTTTGAAATATTTCATTTTTAATGAATAGAAAAAATTACTGAATTTTAATTCCAAATTTATATTCCATATAATTAATTTCTAAAGTTAAATTATACTTTAAATTGGTTTTAGGTTTTCTTTGATCATATTTTATAAATCAATCTAATTTAGGTCATTGTAATGATTTTCACAATTAAATTTACGATAAAAATATTGCGAACATTTAGACGTTTTTACATTAAAAACATGCATTATCATGCCTATTGGAGGATTAAATTTAAATCAATTTTTATAATACAATTTTTGGAATTTTGAATTATTTATTAAAAATTTGGAATTACAATACTTTATAAGGACTAATAATATGAACAATTTTTTTACCAAAAATATAATTGAAGATGATTAAGTTAAATTACATCGATTAAGTTTAAATTAATCTTTTTGTGGGAAAACCATTAACATTATGAACTGTAATGAAGTATAAACATGTCCAAGACCTATTGTTCATAAATATTTCCACCCTATACTATCTTTTATTGAAGTTGAAAAATTATTGGATCAATGTTCAACATGGAAAATGAGAATGTAATTCTTTTGTGAAAGTATTACAAGAGTGCCACTCCTCATACCCAATAAAAGGACCTCCTCATCTCCCACGTCCTCAAACCACTCAAAAAAATTTGGCTTTAACAAGATCAATTTAAATAGAAACCAAAAATTCATAACCTATTCCTAGATTAATCCTTTTAGAAAAAAAATAAATCCATGGAAGCTTTTGGTTCAAACCAAAAATAGTTACGTGATTAATATGTTACATATTTCCTTAAACTTTTTAGTTTTATTTCAATTTGACAACCCTTCAATACTTAAAATTATATTATTATATAAAAACACCCATATTTTATATATAATATGATGTATTTATTATATGTTTTCTACATACACATTCAAAAAATTCCATATAATGGATAATGAATATATGATTTCTATGTACGGTGAACTATTGCCTCATTAAATGGTGATTGTTCATTTTCTACTCTACCTCCACTTTGGGTGGCCATTATGTGGGAAAAATGTTAATAGTTGATATTTTTGAAATTTAATATATCATTTTAATTATTTGATACTTTTAATACACATACCATTCATACATTCCTTTTTTTAATATGATAACATCGTTATAGTAACTGTAGACTACCACCCCCTCGAAGCAATGTGATCGTTCAGAGTATATATTGAATGTAAAATTTTATAGTTTCAATTAATAATATTCGAAATAATAAAAAACTATATGAAAATAATTACATAATTTTATTTCATGAAATATACTATTTACATATATATCATTTTCACTATTACCCTTTCATGCACTTAAAAAGTAATATTGTCATTTGTAGACATGTGGAATACAACCTCATCAACACAATGTGATTTATTTTACATCACTAGGTGTATATATATATATGTATATAGAATTAAATAACATATAATTTATCATATAAATATTATTCAATAAATATGTGGTGTTATATTCCTTGTTTTATTAACAATCATTGAAATATTGGAATGTAACTCATGTGTACGTATGACCTACCATCTCCATGACTATAACATTGATTCATTTTTCATACTCATATTTAATGATTGAGTTTATAAGTATAATTTATATATATATATATATAATAATTATTTCATGATTATTTTTATGTTGATGTTATATAATGACCACTTTGACCTTATTTGACCTACAAATTGTTTTTTAAAATTTAAATTGAAGATGGTCAAAACACCCTGATGTAAACATAATTTTCTATATAGTTGTACATAATTAGTAAAAAGTGAAATAAAATTATTCATAAACATGAATAATATTCTGAATAAAGTGTTAAATTAACATAATTTTATTAGACAGTAAGTTAAAGGTTGTTCGCCCAAAATGAAATAATTGGTAAATGTTTTTTTTAATTACTTTTCTTTCTATGAGGCATAACCCATAGACCCCACTAACATCATATTTTTATTGTATTTAGTTACAATATTTATACATTATATCATGAAAAATGTTTCAAATTTTATGAAAATTTCATTCATGGGAATTATTATTTAAATTTATTATGTTTTATAGGACACATTGGGATGCTTAATTATTATTTTCATTAAAACTATTCTTGATGATTATATTTGAAATATAGATTCCCTTTTTGATTGATAATTTTATATTGAAACAATTAATTTATGGTAATAATATTCCATTTTAAATTAACTAGAATATTTATATTCTTACACAGTTGATATTATTATTTCCTAAACCATATATCATTTAGTTTATATATGTTTTTCAATTTGAATGATATTTTATAATTTGGGTAAATATTGACAAATCTATATCTCTTACTCCACATATATATTTGATCAGGAAAATTTTCATATAAATTTTTTGATATATGAGTAACATTTGGAACTAGTATAACATGAGTGGGACCCGGTAATAGATAGGGCATGGGTGCATCAACAGTCTAATGGGACGAGTCATTTTGCTAGCTACCTTAGATGGGTTTTTACCTGATATATTGTAAACCATATTGTGAAAGGCCATCATGGTAATGTTACCATGTACCTAGGAAACATTTCATCCAATAATTAAGAATTTCACGCATGTACTTTTAGTTATTATTTATTCTTGTTATTTTTCATCAAAATATCTTTTTATTTATTTCATTTTCATTTATTTAGATGTCATGTGTTTCAGTTTCTTACTTTTCTATATTTTTTTCCTTATCCAGTAATATTAATGATATGTGTTTATAATTACTACCTTGGAATATTCTTTACATAGTTCCATTCGTTTTATTGATTACGTGGAATGGGTGTTCAGTTGTTTACATTTCTATATTGAATATTCTCATTTTCTTATTATTTATTACTCTATATTATTCCTTTAATGGTCATTTCAGATATCCCTTATTATGATTCATTTACCCATTAATATAAGAACCATACAACGAATGATATGGATGGATTTTCTTGATGTATTAGTGTTCTCCTCAATGTTATTTTTGGGTTAGAAGAAAAATAGCATGTTTTAATTAGTTTACCAATTTTAATAAAAGAATCATATTTGTATCTAGTTTAACAACACTACAAAACTATTTTTGTTATTTAGGAAATGATTCCTTGTAATCATTCTATCTTAGTTTATAGAAGGCACCGACATTGAGATTTTGAGGTTAGGTTTGATACACACTTCTACTGCATCGAAAGCCATATCATATAGAAATGCAATTGTTGGATTGATATAGGGAAGAATACCCCATTCTAATACACTGGTTTTCCCTAGCTACTCAATCATTACCCATCTGTACTAGGGTCATATATAATCTCTATAGATGTCATATCCCACCATAGGCTCATCAATCTATTTGTTGTTGGGTAACATTATATGTAAGTGATCTGACCTACCACACTGGTCGTAGATCACTCAATTAAGATCTTATGTAACAGATCATTCCCCTTTCCCACTATTCATTAAACTCCTTAAGATAATATTATCATTTTGAAACATTATACCATTGAAATAAGTTCTTATTGATTATCCATTAGAAACCATAAGTCTACCCCTGAAGGCCTCTTTTAGGTTCCCCTAAGATATGAGAGACTAATATAAAAATTATGAAATTGTCTTGAGACTAACGATCTTAACATGGGACATAATTTCACATTTAAACCCGTAATAAAACTATTTAACATAGAATCCTCATATTTTTCCAACACTAGAAAAAATAACTTCATATCGATAAAGCATACAACATTGGTTATCGTAGATATACCTATTAGAAATCAGACCGTCATTTCATGTATGGATCTTTATTTTAGGTTTTTGTGAGGAAAAAGAAATTTTTTGAAATTTTCTTAGTACAATCCATGTACTTTTGAGTAAACGTTGTGTACCTTGTTTCTACAGGTAGTTGGGCACTGTCTGTGTAATGGCTGAGTACATGGTAGTGTAGGTAACCTGGTAGACTGCCAATAGTGGGAGCTGATTGAGGCTAGTACAGAACATGTAAATTAAATGAATACAGTGTTAATTTTTATTTTTAATTGATGAGCTGGATCAGGGTCGTATCTCATCTAAAAAAACACTTCTTCTTTCCGTGTTTCATGAAAGAGAGTGATGTACGACCAAACAACTTTGATCTCCTCCCAGTTTTCCTTTCGAGCTCTGATTTTGATGCCACCAGGTGTGTTGGATTCCCATAAGTGAGTTCTCTCATTCCCTGGATCCTTTCTTCCTGATTTCTCCTCTCGCATGGCTTATTAAACATTGAATGGTTTTATCCTTTTTTTAGTTCCACGTCATTCTAGTCCGATTCATGGGCCGACATTCAATAGTGTTGATCGTATGACGTTGAGGTGGGTAGTTTGTGCCTTTCATTGATTGTATTTGGATTATATATGCTCAATGTGCTGAATACCCATGTATGGGGTATTGTGTTTTTTGGAATCTTACCATGATTAATACCTGATATGGTTTGTTGATTGATAAAGTGTTATTGCTTATGTGTATGGTTTAATACCTATAATCTGGGTGTTTTTCCCATGTTTGATTGATTATATCCATTTTCTATCAATATCTAGCTAGGTTTTAATTGTTTTACATGCCTCATATTGTTAGTAAGGAGTTTCCCTTTATGTTATATTCATGTGATTCACATTGTGAATGTATGACCAAGGGGATTTATATTGTAATTGTTTTCTGAGGTACGATCATTTAAGTCTAATTTTTTGTTATGTTGACCCTGTGGTATTGAATGTGATAGATGTCGGGTGGTCATATAACATAGGGAATAGACTGTGAGATAAACCAAGAGGGTCATTATCAAATTAATGTTTGACCCTAGGATATTGATTGTGAGAGTTTTCATGCAGTAATTTATTTTATTATTTATATGCAGACCAAGGGGGTATTGACAGTGAGATCTTCCCAAGTGGTTGTTTGTAAAAGAATAGTTTTATTTGGATACAAAGAGGTTATAATATGTGATATTTCTTATAGGGTCATTATTTTAGTGATTTAATGATATGATGAACTGGAGGGGCCAGACTCTGAGAACATTACTAGAGGGGTTTTTAATAATTAAATTATTGTTATGGGACTATCACGCCAATGAACAAGATTGGAATCAGACTTGATTGTTTAGATGGTATCCGGAGATGATTTTTGTTACTATTATAGAGGGGGATACAAATCATTGGCTAGACCCCAAGGCTACATTATTTATTGGTTTGAATCATTAATAAATGTAAATTAACATAATTTCAAACTGTATGATTGTTTAATTTTTAGTATATCCTAATTTAATGCATCCATTCTATATATCACATGTTATATATATTAACTAATAGTTATGCACTTATCTTTTTGTGGTTGCCTTCTGGAATTTGTCTCACACTCATTTTGGGTCATGCTTTTGAAACCAATAGATTATATTTGTCTATGAATATATAAAGTCATGCACCCTTCTTCATTAGGTGCTTGATTCATGTTGGAGAAAAAGAGAATTGGACCAAGAAGAAGATTGAGAAGCAGTTGTAGTTTATTACAAGTCTCTAACATGGTTTCAGTATTGTATTTACCACATTGTAACTTGTTTGGATGATTTCCTAGTCACATGTGACCTGAACCATTTATATATATATATTCTCTAGTTGTTATATTACTATCAGTCTTCCGTTGTTTACATTTTTTGTATGGTATTATTGCTTCTGTTATTGGTGACTATTTGTTATTCTAGTTTTCATACTCATCCATTGAGGGCATAGTTTCCCCAATTTCAATCCTTCACCCATGCTTCTAGTCAGTAGCCTCTAGTGTTTGGGGAAATGTGCTTGTGGTCATTTGACCAACTGGGTACGGGGCACCCTTGGGCGGCACCCAGAACCAGGACATTACAAACCGGTATCAAAGTAGTTTCTTTTCTACTTTGTCTTATCATTTTGATCCTATAGATAGAGATAGGATGGAATAGGTAGTTGGTAGAATGTTGTTCCCAAGAGTAGTTAAATCGTGTATAGGGAAAATCCATGTTACCTCGAATATTTTAAATTTGCAGGTATTGAAATTTTTTCAGTTGACTTGATTTCACCATTAGGTTATTCTCATGAACCATAAATGCAATTGATAGATATCACATTTCATGCATTCTTATCATGCTATTTAGGGAGAATTACTCATTGCGTGATGTTGTGATAGATTTCATGATATAGATACATCTTATTTTGATAGGGTATTGGAAATTATAATGTTTTATTTGTATATATTACAAACTTGGGTACCTGAGGTGTTGTGGGCCCCCTTTGAATAGAATTTGGTGGATCACATTGAAACATTAATTGAATTCTGTTTTGAATTGACAAGAATAAGGATGAAAAACAATGATTTACGAGGAGTATGGGCTCCCACGAGTTGGAATTTATCATGCCTTGGAAAAAATTTATGTTTTAAGGTTTCGAGATAATTTTTAGAGGATTACTATTTGGAAACCAATGCAACACAACGTGTGTTGTTATGAACACATGCCATGTGTTCTTCTATTCTATAAGATACAACTTTTCTTAAGTACACAATGTGTACTGGGATTATATGTTGTGTAGTTCTTGACTATGTGACTAACTATGTGAGTAGAGACAAGGGGTTGGAAAAATTTTGTTATAACACACCATGTCTAGATTTTACATGTCATGTTGTAATGAACTGTTTATCCAGTAGTGTCACCAACAACATGGGTTGATGAAACATAGGTTGTACACACTGTGTCTGGTTAATGCACGCCTTGTAGAATCGACCGTGTGACTAATGACATGGGTGGTTAGAAGATAAGTAGTACACGCCATGTCTAGGTGAATATATCATTTAGGGTTACGTAGGAGATAATTGTGATGTTATTGTAATGTAGAAGTACCTGGGATGATGGGAAAATTCTAGTACCTTCCATGTTAAATGAGGAACATTCCATATGTACAGGTGTTACGTGACCTGGATTGGTAGAGGAACATGCCATGCTAAAATCATAAGGGAACACACCATGAAACAATGTTTTGTAGAACTTGAATGATTTCCTTCTCATGTTCCATTCTGGAACATCTAAGTTGTTTTTCCTTTATAATCTTGTACTAGGGTGTGTGCTTGACCTCACAAAGTGATTCCACCCAGACATCCTCTAGTTTTACACAAAATATAATGAAATGATCATGCACTGGAAATGGTACATCAGGGATTAACAGTGGATCCTCCAATCATGCCCGGCTTGGCACTAGCTATTATACTAGATGTAGGTGCTGATTCACTTTTCAGTGAAGGCTTTATTAAGATCTTACAGACTTTTTTGGGAGCACCACATCCTGCCCCGTTTATGGAAGAGTAGACGAGGTTGTTCCAAAAGTAGCATCCTCCTACTTTTTTAAGGGATGGAGTACCATATGTTGAAGAGACATGGTTGGAGTCCAGGATTACTATCATTGAGCATCTAGAGATACACTTTGATAAGAGGGTGAAGATCACAACATTCATTCTATGTGATTCCACCAAGAGACGGTGGGATGTTATCTCACAGGTGGGATTCCATCAGTATATATCTTGGGAAGATTTTTAGAGGACCTTATATGATTACATATACCCTGAGATGTTGAGGGCCAGTCATGCCGAAGTGTTCATGCACATAGAGCAGTTCCCTCTTTCGGTGATCTATTATTCATCTTCCTTTATAGAGCTAAAGTTCTTTTCACATATTTTGGGAGGTGACATGTTATCACTGGCAAGATTATTTGACGATGGTCTTAGGTATGACATCTGATCAAAGGTGAGTCTCTTCATGATAACTTCTATGACTACTATAGTAAATTAGGTGTTTATTTTCGAGCCCAATCTGAGGAAGGTAGGAGCTGTGATCTAGGGAGGTTCATCATTCAGGGTACGTAATCCTTTGACAGATAGCTGGATGCATGTGGGGGAGCTTTCACATGATGTTTCTTCATGTAGCTAGGTGGTATGATACCAGTGCGGGAAGACTGGGCATAGGAGACTACATTGCCCGAAGGACCCAGTAGAGTGCTGATCTTGTAGAAAGATGTGCCATATTTAATGTTTTTGAAGGATTCCACCACCAGAAACTAGCGAGAGGGGATCAGTTATGATACCACATTCAAGAGAAGGACCACCAGTTTCTCACCAGTCAGTGAACTAAAGTTCATCAGTCTGTTTATGCTGAGGAGGTGGTCGTGGCTGTGGTATCTAGACAACAGGTTTTCTGCAACAACATGAGCAAGATCTCGTACCCTCTACGGTTAGATATACGATTATAGTAGCCTCAGTTTTATCTTTTGTTTTTTTTATATAGGGTATTCCCCTTGTTTTATATTTTTTTCAATTATGGAGATACATGGGCTCTGTGTCTTTACTTTTGAGGATATAATGATGTTAGAAACTCTAGTGTGGATTATTACATCTAGTGCACATCAGTAAAAGGAGTTCCCTCTTGAGGTTGGTTTTTGTCACTTCATGTGGGATCTCTACATCTTAGAGATTTCAGGCTTCAATGTCATTCTCACAATTGACTATTTAGTCTTTTTTTCATTCCTTTATTGACTATTATTTCATCAGGGTTAGTTTCACGTCATTATAGGGTCGGTCATTTCTACATAATGAAGAATGTGATGTCCATGTGAATAGAGTTAGAACCAATCATTATGGGTTTGGAGGAATCACATCCCATATTGATAGTTTATATCTAGATGACAAGGGGAGTTTAGACATGGGCTTTCCTCTAGTAGTGGATCATTTTTGGGATTTAATTAAAGACAACTTTTCAGGTTAACCACCAGAGCGATTGGTAGATTTCTCTATTCAGCATGTGCCAGGAGTGGCACCGGTTTAAATTCCTGCTTATAGGTTGGATACAATAGAGTTGTAGGATATGAAGATGTAGTTGGAGGATTTGTAGTTTGAGGGTTTCATCCAACCCAGTACATCTCCATGGAATTCACCTGTCCTTTTGGCAAAGAAGGTGGACGATACGCTCATGAATTGTATTAAATATCAGAAGATGAACCAGTTGACAGTTAAGAACTGATATACTTTTCCAAGGATTTATTATCTCTTTGATCATCTTTAAGGACTCCAAGTGTTCCCAGATATTGACTTGAGACCCACTGATCATCAAATTCATGTTAGACCAACAGATATTTCTCTTACAGAATTTTGGAGCAGGTATGATCTATACGAGTATTTTATTATGTAGATCGGTCTAATGAATGTGTCGAAAGTTATGACGGGACTGATGAACCAAGTGTTCCATCCTTACATGGATTATTTTTTGGTAGTCTTTGTGGATGATATATTGGTGTACACTCACACTCGACCTGACCATGCCACCCATCTTGAGATCATATTGAGTAAACTAAGAGAGCTTCGATTATATGATAATCTCTCAATGATCCAATTTTTGATAGACCAAATTTACTTCTTTGGTCACATTATCTCAGAGACTGGAGTATCAGTAGACCTGAAGAATGTGACATCAGTTGTTTCCTAAGTGTAGTCGAAGAACGTCTTTGAGGTACAGAGTTTTCTAGGGATTTCTGGTTACTACAATAAAATTATATAAGACATTTCATGCTTATTAGTTCCATTGACAGACCTGAATAAGAAGGGTTTGATGTACTTGTGGACTTACTTCTATGAACCAACTTTTTTGGAGTTTAAGGGGAGATTGACTTCAGCACTGATACTTATTTTTCTAGAGCCGATAAAGAGTTACATAGTTTACATCGATGCATCTGGTATCTCGGTGGGAGTTGTGCATATTCATTGGGATGGAGTTGTCACGTACAGGTCTCGTCATTTTATCATACATCATAGGAATTACTCGATGCATGATCTCGAGTTAGCTATAGTTTTTCATGCATTATGCAGTTTGATTCATTGTCTATTGGGAGATAATTTTGTGGTGTATAGTAACCATAAAATCATAAATTATATCATTACTCAATGTGATAATAATTTGAGATAGTGTAGATGGGTTGAGTACCTTCAGTATTTTTACATTGAGCTTTCCTACACTCCTTGGAAATCCAATACAGTGGCAGATGTGTTGAGAAGGAGGAAATAGATACATGCAGTTCAAGAGGCCAGAAGTGAGTGTAAGCTTATGTATATGTTCTCTGAGATGAATTTGAGGGTGAATGACAGAAAGTGTTATATGTTTATTTCTTCTATAAGTATTACCTCTTCTCATCTGGATTGAGTACGAATGTGGCAGTTATCAAATTCTGAAGGAATAATCTTACATGAGAGTGTTTTAGTTGAGGACCCTACTCTTGTGTGGGTCGTATGTGCCAACGAGTTCATGTGTTTTCATGGATATGTATGGTTGTAAGTTAAAATATGTGAGGATTGGATGTGAGTTTTTCATTCTAGAGTTTTGGAATTTCATCCTAGTATCAACAAGATGTATCGAGATTGTATACCCCATGAAATGTCTTCTATGAACTTTTTCGCAAAATTTCCTAAATCGGGCGCGAAAAGTTTTGGTGTGACTCTGCATTTTTCATAGGGGTTAGTGACACTAGCGAAGGCACTAGCCTGAAGGGTGGGGAGTGCATCCTGACACTGATCCTAAGAAGGGTTGTGGGGGTGAAAAATCTGTAGTGTGGAATAATAAATTAGTCTATGTCATGAAGTAGCACCAAAGGTACCTACACGTAAACATCTGTGCACCACTATACTGGAGGAGAATCAAAAATTATTTTGGCTAAGTCCTCAAAGCGGCTCCCCTGTTAGGAGAAATCCCCAGCGGCGTGCAAGTATACATGGGAGCCACCCATCAGGAACACAACAACTTGTTCCCCACAATTCTTCTATGTAACATAGTTCTGTGCCCAATTTAATTTCACCAAAGGCCTTATTTTTTCCTATAAATAGACCTTTGGGGTCGTCATTTGTATGGAAAAATTTCCCGGAAGCCCAATTGCTTTCCTAGTCACCCAAGTGCTTCACCCAAGCCTTATGAAACATTCATGGTACTTTTTTAACACCTAATGTAGAGGAATTGATTGTGGATAATAGGACTTCATCCCTTTTAGTGTTTGATGTCCATAACACTTGCACGGCTAAAGTGTCCATCCTCCCTAAATCAGAAACACTTGTGTGCCACTTATTCCATTCATAAGAAATTGAGAAACCCACTTCTGGGATCACCTGTGAATACTCCTGATGGCCTGTGCCATGTCTCACCCATATATTGACATATAGGTTGTTCATCACTTAAGTGAACATCAGGTCTCCCTAGTTTACTTCTGCACCAATACCTACATTGGAACCCCTCTTTGATTCACTTATTCTCTTCAGTCTGCAAGCTATCAAGACCTCCTCAAATACATTCATGGAAAGGCTTCTTCTTCAATGGTAGCCTTTTATAAAAGAAATTTTATCGAGACCTCCACCAAAACCGCCTGACATATCAATACATTGGGAAAAGAATATTAGCGTGTCTCCTATATGGGATTGTATATCAGTGGTAAGAGGATTACCACATTTGTTTCACAATGGGGATAGGATTCATGGAGTGTCTGTGGGTTTTTATATCTGTAGTCACATGGACCTTTCTCCCTAGAATAGTTCTAGGAAGGTCTTGGTTTTGAGAATAAGGGTTTGGGTTCTGACATCCCCCTTCTCAAAGAGTTGGAACCTCAAATTTTTTCTAGGGAAGGTACGGTTCACAATTGATTTTCCATTAAAGTGAATTAATAGTCTACCTCCCCTACTAGGTTCCATTTTATGGTATCCATCTTGGTGTAACCCCTAACGTTAATCCATTATTCCTTTCACTAGACCCTTGTCTAATGTAATGTGAATAGAGGGAGGGATCGTCACCTCGCCCTCCTACTAGGTTGCATCGAACTCATCCATCGATGCCACCGTAGGCATGCTATATTCCACTAGTCGAGGTGGAAAGGTGTGGGTGCCATGGTTGAATAATTTAAATCCTCTTTTTCTCAAATATATCATGAATCATGTGGGTTTAGAGATTTGGCACAGTCACAACAGTTTCCCAACATTTTTGAACTACGAGAACACTATTTCTTGTTCAAACCAAGATACTTATGAAGCCTTCATCAGGGCTCGAGCTCATTGGATATCCTTTTTAAGAATCCAACCTTAATTTCTTTAATCTGGGCATCCTCTCTTGTAATAATCCCCAAATTAAAACCAAATAATAATCTTGGTATCCTTTTCAAGACGTAACCTAAACATATTTTTCTAGAAAACTATACTCTCCCATGAGACTCATCGAACTACTTGGGATTTGATTCCCATACAAATGGGATACGTAGGAATCCTCCTTGAGGTTCAAACCCAACTCTTCAAATCAACCTTTTTCTCCATGGGAAATATTCCCAAAATGGTCTAATATTTCTTGGAAACCCATATTTATTCCAAGTTCCTTAGACTACTTATGAATAATTCAAACACCAAACATTGACTAAGCACCCCTCGCTTAGATGACCATACCACATGACATTAAACTGTACAACTAGGTCCTTATCACACGACCTTAAAAGATATGTTGTGTCCAATTAAGTGGCACCAAACTACAAGGGTTCTAATTCCCTTCACAAGGTTACGTAGGTAGCCCATTTCATGGTTATTATCCCAATATCAAAACAAACATTCATCTACTTGGACAACAATAAATTCCCAAGTTCCCCAATGAGTGGATAAAAAAAAGTATCATCAAAATGATGATTAAATGAATCGATAAATAGTTTATGAGAAGATACCATTGATGTAGTACCTCAAATACATACTGATATCTCCAGTAATTAAGAACTTTGAATACATACTGATGATTTAAAATTTTGCACATGTTATTAAGTGACTGAAAATTTCAAGAGAAATTTTTGTTATACTTGGTGAATTAAAAAGGATTTATGAAAATTTCTTAAATTTATAAATATATTCCTAGAGTAGACAATAATTCCCCACATAAAGGGTGTTATGAGTTCGACCTCCCATATTCTCGACCAATGCACAATCCTATGTATCGTAAAGTTCAAACTTAACGAATGCCTGCCTTTGGAAAGCAGGTCCCTTTTGGATAAAGAACTATTTGACGTTTATGGTTCCATGAATAAATCCAATGGAAACTTCCTGGAAGTAGTGATTCATAAAAATAGAACACATGTTTCTAGGAAATACGAAACAAAAATAGTGAACCTGACATGAATCCTTAACCATTTTAATAATGATTCCCACCTATCAGGCCGCTCTAAATTGAAAAAGGAAGGATAGAAAAATAATCAATAATGCATGTATCCCTCTAAAAGATGTCACTTTAATGGATTTTTTTATTGTTTCATGTTTTTTCTATAACCTCCCTTCAGTCCAAAATGGCTGGCTTCAAGACGGCATCGATGAACTTCCTGACCGCTGGAAAAGATGGATCCTCATCCACAAGAAGGCCACCATCACCCACCTAGTGTCTTTGATTCTTGGTCTCTAACATTATGGTTTTGGAGTACCATCAACACAGTACAGTCCCATATTTGGAGGCTGCCTGACAGACCCTCCAGGACAATAACAATCCTCGATCATCCAGCCAATGATGACCGATGATCAATAAAGAGATGGTTTCATCCACCGTTTTCAATTGTTTCTGGCCATTATCTGCAAAAGACAACAAATAGTAACTCTTTTACTATAAGGATTCAGATCAAGATGTAACTCAGGGCCTCAATTCAATGACACAAGGGTCCTTCCAGAGGACACCCACAAATAATCTCTACAAGAAGAATTGCACGGTAGTGAACCCCCTACATGATGGGGGTTTATATTTTAGGCATTCAGGCCAAGTCTCTCAGACCCGTGAACTAAAGACAAACCACCGGGGACAACGACCGGTCATTAGGGAGCAGGTTATTACCTGTAAACCCTCCGTAAAATTCCAAAAACCTAACTTGATGGTGAATAATGAGAGGGAACATACACATGTCTGTCCTATTTTTTCTGCCTAGCAAACTCTTCTAGAAGCAACCCACCAATCCCAAAAGAAAAATCCAATGGACTACCGTGAACAAGCACATACACCTATTTACAAATTATCAAGTAGTCAGCATACACGTCTGACTTTATTTTAAGAAGCCTTCCAATCCACTATGGCGAAAACTAGTAAATAACATCATACACATGCTTACAATCACCAATTCTGCTAGCAGTATCCTCTACTCATATTGAAGGAAGTTCCTCAAACAAACTTGCTGGTACACAACCAGAATGAATATACACCAACTAGTGTTCATCAAGCCTACCAAAAGTCTCATTTGGCAGCACCCGGATAAGTCAGTCAGAAATCTCTGATGACAAATCTGGGGCAGACCAAACTCTCTGCCCATATACATGAGTACTTTAAATACCTATTGATAGAAAAAGGAGGATTTGATATGGAAGATACAACTACTACAGATATTAAATTTATATATGTACTTGTTCTAGCCACTAAAGTCACCAAACACATCTTATCATTGTTGAAAGTCCAGACACAAATTCCTACCCATATTCAGGAAGCATGCCAGGATATTATAACAACTACATCAGTAGTACTAGGGGAACAAACACATAAATTTATCTCCACACCTAGGATGACACATCAACATGTCATATAAGAGAAGATACACACCTCTAATCCTGTCCAGGAGGGTTTTTAGGCATACATCTCCATATCATACGGGAAACAGGATCGAGAACATACACCCTTTACAATTGGAGGTAATCGGTCCATTCTATTGAACACTCCAAGGCATTCCCATAAACCTTACCATGATAACCAATTTTCCCAAAATGTGGCCCCAACTATGTATTACAGAGTATCCATAAATAAATCTCACCAAAAATAGTTCGAAAATCAAGAGTCAAGATGCTCTTTGGCTCCTCTTAATGCAGGAGTTATTGAAGCCCTCTGACATTTATCTATTTCAGTACAAGATCAACTCCTATCATAAACAAATTATAGGAGTAGTAGTATTTTCGATGTTATCCATCAAAACATCATCTTGAAGGCTTGCTTCTTGAAAATTTGTTCAATCTAGAGAGCCTATCTCCAAATGGGAGCCAAGACAAATCTCTATGGGAGAAGAAGACCAAGGAGAAAGAGAATTTGTCCCATGATATAATCAACAATGGTGGTACACCTCATGATGGAATTTACTAAGAAAGTCATCTCCATAATATTATTTCACATTGTTTGGATAATTCTATAATTTATAATGTAGTGATGCGAAATACATCTTATCTCGAGGCCCTTTCCAATAAAAGGCCAGTCATGTCTGATGCCTTTTTATTAATCGGTGAAATTCTTTCTCAACCCATGGATATCTTAAGGGAATGGTCATTCTCAGAACCTCCCTTAGGTCATTTTTCTTCTAATACAGAGTGTCCACTTTGGACTGAAAATGAAGAGAAATAGATAGTGAATGAAGGTGAAGATATGTTGAACATGAGAAAACAATTGGCTAGAGGAGAAATACCCATCATGTTCTGGACTTTGGAAAATTCTCAATATAACATGTAGAATTGATGGTAGAAGATTTCATTTATGATACCCAACTCATCATATGGAAGACTCTTCTTCATTTTAAAACCAAATTTTTACTATATGATGAATATCAAAATCATGTAAACGTAATAGAAGGACAGACATGCCAAATTGTCTTCCCATCTCTCTTAATTTTCCAGCATCCAAAGGTTGAAATGTAGTAGAGGGTCATTCATTGTCCATGCCTCAAAACTTTAAAGAGGATACACCATTTAATTTTTGATGCCCTATCCAGTGTTCATATCCATTGATGTGGTGTACATGGATAATTTCATTTAACTGCACTCTAAAATCAGAAAAGCCCTCCAACAGTGGTCTCATGCAATGTTATTGCGTATGACCATCTACAATCAACCGATTTTGAATGTAATAAAATGTATGCTCGTGAATAGTACTAAACTAGATCTCAATAGAGTAAGCTAAAATTGGGAAAGTTTTTTTATTTCAATTACATCATGCATTTGAGAATCTTGATCAGGCCTCTCTTTTGGAGAATGCCATCCATTATGTAACACAAATTTCAAAAATAACATAGAAATATCTGGAGGATCACTTTCACAAGTCTCAGCCATATCAATTCAAGAGCCACCCCATCTTGCAGGGCTGGTGGCTCATTTAATTCAATCATCATATTTGTTAAAAAAAGTTCAATGTTTTAAGAAGAAGAACAGGAACAACCCCATCCTACAGGGCTGGGGTGTTTTACACATCTACAATCCCCTCCTCAACAGAAGTCATTATTCTCCCTATAAGGTAAGGAGACACAAAGAGAGAACCCAAATGAACTATCCAAGTATTCCCTTTGGGATACTGTACATCAAACAACTCAAGAGAATCCATCATATAGGAGAGAATAGTCTCATGGAAGATACAAAGGGAAAAGCTATTACAATGATAGTAAAATAATGACATCAATGGAATCCATCATATAGGAGAGCATAGTCTCATAGAAGATACAAAGGGAAAAGCTATTAAATATGATTAAAACCAGTACAAAAGATCCTTCAAAAAATGATTCCAGTTTAGGGGAATCAGAAGATGAAGTTCTTATCAATAACATAATAAACACTGAAGAAAATTTAGAAGGTTCACATACCCAAAATAAGAGGCTACCCCAGAATCTAGGAATTCCTTTAAATAACCAACTCCCACCCCTCAGAATGGAATCTTACAATGGGAAATGGAAAATTCATATTTCATCTCATTTTTCCACTAGAGATGGTCAATCAATTTCACTTGAAGAAATATTTTCATAGAAATAAGATGGAATAAAAGAGTTTAAATGAATCAATACAGATTTTGTTCAAAGAAACATTTCTGCTAGACGTACACCCCAATCAAATCCTACACTTTCACATACTATAGGATCTCCTCCTCGAAATGGATTTATTGTAATTCCAGTTGCGGATGTTGAATTCCCTCTATTGGGTACTCATCTAGGGTAGTATCAAACACATCCTTAGAGGCCTGTTCTTATTGGTTGTCCAAGGCAAATACCAGCACCACCCCCATTGGTTATTTTAGTCGTTACACTAGTTTAAGCTTTAGATTATATACCTCCACATGTCCGAGGTCATCCAGATATTCCCCAAGTTCTTATGAACACAACTGAGACATTAACAACTCGATTGGAAGCTATGTAAGAATTGTGTTTACCAGTTCAGCCGAAAAACAGCTTACCCAAAATGGGTGGATCTGATTACCCCCGCACCAAATTTTGTGAATATTATGTTCCAAATAATTAATGGTTAGGGAGATCTGGAACAATTGTTAAAACATTCCGTTTCTTGTTTTGATCCCACGATTGAGACTCCTCAACAAGAAGAAGATGTAAAACATAGTGGTTTTGTACAGTCATTACAGGAACCAGCTTTTGTATGGTATACAAGTTTGGAATCTTGAACAATTAGTGTATGGGATGATCGCCATCAAAAATTACTTCTTAAATTCAGCTCAACGTAACAGAAGAAAATAGTTTTTTATCTCAGATATTTCAAACAATGGGAAAATGAAAGAGTTTTAAATTTTATTGCTCGATAGAAATGATTAATGTGTTCCATTAATTTGGAACTCCCTCGGGAAGAGTTACTACTAATTAGTGTATGAAATCTATTTGATGATTTATGCACACCACCTATATCTATGAGATACAAAAGTGTGTTTCTATACCTAGATTCAATTGATATAAATATTGAATATTCCATTATGGAAACAATGGATAAATCTATTGTAATTCCATTATCTCTGGGAATGAAAATAGGAAATGCAGAGGCTGTTACAGTTACACTTATGAAAAAACGGATACCTACTTCCACTTCCAAACATTCATCATATCGAAGGACTATGCCTCTCAAATAACCGTAGCAACAACCAACTTGTCAAGATGATCAAAGACTTTAATGGAGGAAACCATTTGAGGAGTTAACAAACAATATTTATTCTTTCTTGAATGAAAAGGTTCCCGATTACTTCATCCCAGCTTTGGAATATAATTTTGTTCAGTTTCCAAGGCTGATGAAACCAAACTAAGAAGGAGATAAAGATCTTCCAAATTATTTTCCCTTTCACCAAATGTTGGGAATCCCATTCAATGGTTTTTTTCAAGGACATTATTTAAAAATTGAGAGACTCTGGACTAGTGGAACTAAAAAGGTTCTCAACTAATGTAGCAAGTGTTACTGCCACTTATCTAGTGGAAGAATGTGAATGAAAGGAAGTCAAAAATTAAAATGTACAAAAATATTATGATTGGATGATCAGGAAAATGATCAATCTATCTCATCACATTCTATAAACACAGTGGAAATAACTGATTGCATATGCGGTCACTCCTACCACAACAAATCCACCTTCATCAAAAGGTCAATACTAGAAAAAAAGACGATATCGATAGGGAAAAGAGAAGTCAGAAGAAGACAAGATCATGTTAAGGCCAATGTTGTCATTGAATCTGGAATATTTCATGCCATGTGCTTCAAAAGTGCTGGAAACTCCCAGCCAAAAATCGCAACCAGAACTAAAATGTCCAGAAAAATCATCACCAGATGAAGAATTGATCTTTGGTTTAGTTAACATTATCCACGTAACAGATACTTAGGCCAATTTTGATTCTGATTATAATGAGCTGGAGTTCCCTATACCTAACTGGTGAACTAGAGAAATAGGACAAGGTCGTGGATACATGGGAAGATGTGGTAATTCTAGAAGACATAATTCTAACTCTACCCCTACTTGAACCGTATAAGTGGAAAAAACTCATGGAATAGCCCTTCAGCGGGCCCAACAAGTACAAGGATATTCCTCCATACATGACATATTCGATCCTTACAAGATTATTTTGGAGGACTGATTAAGGGTTACACCATCTTCCACTCAGCAAGTAGATAGACCTATTCAGTCTAATATACCCAAGCCAAGGGTATTTCTAGCTTCTATTCTGACACAGGGAACATCTACATTAGAAGTGTCAACTTCATTGGCACCTAAAAAACCACATCTACATGCTGGGGAATGTAGACCTATGGACCAAAAGTATGATGTTTTGAAATATATATCCCAATTATTGGCATTGTTATTGATTTTGGATGCCTTGAATCTATCAAAAGATCATCAATAAGAACATATTGAGCCTTTGTCAATTCCTCAAGAGTTTGAAACTGAAGTTGATGCTGTTGAGGTTAACCATATAGAGAATGATTCTACAAAATGTCATGTAGTCATATCTTTTATATATTAATATTAATATTATGTTGTACATGGACATATTAGGCCATTGTATCTATCTAGTAGTGGAAATTACATAGACATCCGATGAGCCTTCATTGGTAATGGCTTAGGAGTCAACCTCATCCCCTTTTTTACACTTTGTCGATTGGTCCCAATTGAATCTGACTTATATATTTTTACTTAAATGATAAAAGGATATGATAAGAAGGGTCAAGAACCTCTTGGTGACATTACACTCAGACCTTAGTTTGGGGATCTTGTTTCTAATTCAGATTTCATACCTATTTGTTAGGACATACCATAAAAATTCTACTTGGAAGGCCTTGGATACATCAACATGCAGCCATACCTTCATCATACCATCAATGTCCCAAATACTATTTCAATAGTCAAATCCTGACATTGTACGGTGACATGTATCCATTCAAAATGTGTAAATCTCAATACATTGAGGAAGAAATTTATCACACGAAGGGTACTAATTCCATGAAAAAGAAGGTAACCAGAATTAATGCTCTGAATGGACTAGAAAAGATCCCAACAAACCCATTCACACATTTGAGAACATATTATGAGTTTCATATCAATATAATTGGAAAGGTAATCCAAAACCCAAGCACTCATCCAGTATCCTCCATAATGTCAATTGTGGCAATCGAGCCTGGAAAATGGGAGAAATTGATGATTCACTATGAAATGGTGAAAGCTTAAATGGAGATATATTCATTTAATCCACTGATCTACAAAATGCCTCAAAATTGTTAATCAAATTAGAAGAATATGTAGCAATGTTAGAGGAAGATAAGGATTTTGAATCTCAATTCATAATATTCTCTTTATTACCCCAAGAAGACCCTTCATCATATATAGGATCATAAATGGTGGCCTCTCCTTCAGGGTGTTCAAATAATGACTCCTCCCCTAACTCTGTAAGTTTTTCTTTATCATATTCTATGCATATAGAAAATTAAGAATTGATGTGTATGTAAGAGGAAGAATAATAAGAAGATCTTAGAGATGCTCCTCCAACATTTGATTATGCTTTCTCTACCAATATTGATGAGCCCAGAGAAATAAATCTTGGAACTAAAGAAGATACACACCCTACTCTATTTAGTGTGGCTATGAATTTTGAAGATAAAGAGATGTATAATTAATTTATAAAGAAACATTGAGATATATTTTCCTGTAATTATACAGAAATTTTAGGACATAATCCCGATGTATCCACTCATCATTTGGGTTTTCAAGAAGATCACCGAGGATTCAAGTAGGCAGCAAGAAGAACACACCAAACTCGTGCCTCTAAAATTGAAGCCGAAGTTGATAAACATATAAAGACTAAAAATTTCATGGAGGTTCAATATCTTAAATGGATGTACAAAATTTTCCTATTAAAGATGAAGAGTGGGAAGTAAGAGTTTTCATTGTTTTCAGAGATCTTAACCGGCAATGTCTTAAATATGACTTTCCAGTTCTGATCATAGAGATTTTAATTGATGCAACAGCTAGCTATAAATCTATTCCCATTATGGATGGATACTCTAGGTATAATAAATTTTGTATGGCCCCAGAGGATGAAGAATATATAGCCTTCTGATCCCCTTAAGGTGTGTTTTTAAATTGGGTAATTCCATTTGGTTTAAAGAATGCCGATGCAACATATCAATATTCCATGCACTAAATCTTCAATCCATTTTTAGAAAAAAAATTCTAAAGTTATGTATATGATTTGGTTTTTAAATACAATCTATTTTTAGATCACTTGTGTGATATGAAGTCAAAATTTAATAAACTTAGGAAACACAATTTGAATATGAAACCCTTGAAATGTGCTTTTAGGGTAACCTCAGGAAAGTTCCTCTACATTGTTTTATGCAATAAAGGTATCTAAGTTGATGCAGAGAAAAAAATCAATCGTTGGAATGTATCCACCTTGAAATTGGAATTAATTAAGAGGAATCCAAGGACACATGGCCGACATTCAATGTTGTATTGCCAATTTGGACGGAATATATTTTCCCTTCACCAGATTAATAATGAAGGGATTCACCTATTAATGGACTGAATACTACCAAGACGAATTTCATACCCTCATGAAATATATCTTGAGTACCCGAGTATTAATTCCACCTATTGAATAAATACCACTTATTCTCTATGTGACAGCTTTAGAGGGATCACTTGGTGCCTTCCTTTCCCAAAAGAATGATGCTAGGAATGAAAAAAAACCTTTACTATCTTATTCAAACTATGCATGTTGCCGAAACTCGATATTCAAATATGATAAGTGTTTCCTATAATTAATCTTACCAATTCCAAAATTGTGGCAGTACCTGAAACATCATGAGGTCCAATTGGTATCTCTCAATAACACTCTCAAATATTTCCTCAGTATTCTTATTCATATATGTTGTCCGACATGGTGGGAAGTTATTTTTCTACTGTTTGATATCCAGTTTGTGCCTCAACTGAAAATAAATGGCCAAGCTCTGACTAACTTCCATGATGAACACCCATCTGTGGAATATAATTCATTGAATATAGAACATCTTTATGAAGAGGTATTTTCTATTTTTGATTGTTCCCAAACATGATATATGCACTTTCCTGGTGCCTCCATAAGTATGACATGGAAGAGAATGGAAAACCCTAAACTCAACAAAGTTGGGTTAGAAATTGTACTTATCTCCCAAGAAAAGGCAGTGTTTCCTTATTCCATCCTATTTTCAGAAGGCGATACTAAAAAAGATGTAGAATATCAAGATCTCATCGTAGTCCTCCAATTGGCACTTCAGGTGCAAGGGAATCACTTATAAGTGATCAGTGATTCAGAATTGGTAATCAATTGGGATTATTACATCAGAAAAGAAGAGTTATTACCATTGTGTGATTACATCATAGGTTTAATGGTTGAATTTCCATCAGAGATGACATTTATTTATAACCCAAGATCACAAAATTTCCAAGCTAATGCACTGGATAAGGCATCTACACCCTTAGGGGATAAAAACCCGAAAGATAAAGTCATCAGTATAGCCCATCGGAATGTGGTCTCACCTTCTGTTCAAACTATAATGGAGGAAATTGATGACATTATCCCTATTTCTGAGTGATATGGTCATACCACAAGATGAAGAACACCCATCATGGAATACCTTGAAAATAATGTAATCCCACCATGGATGGATGAAAAATAATAGATTTTATGACAAGCAATAAATTTTACTCTTTATGATAGTCCACGTCATCAGAAGATCCTTTAAAAAAGATGCTTCTATGGAATCTTCTACACATGTATTGATGGAGAAGAGACCACAACTGTCATGAATGAAGTACATTCGGGATCTTGTGTGGCTCCCCAGTCTAGGCATAGGATTTTATATCAAATATGAAGGCTTGGTTACTTATATCCTTATATGATGTAGGATTATATGGATTTTACAATGAAATTCCATCTGTTCCATGTGCATGAAAACCTCATTCATCAACCCGTAGAGTTATTACATACTTCTAAATACTCTTGACCCTTTATCCTCAAGCTATTGCTAAGAAGTTCAAGTATATTCTTACTTCTACTGACTTATTCTCTAAATGGGATAAGGAAATACCTCTCAAAGAAGTCAGATCCAAAATAATTTTTAGTTTTTTCAAAACTGACATCATCACTAGATTTGGTGCCCCTCATACTATTTTGACGGAAAATGGCCCCAATTTCAGTTTTATTGTGGTAAATAAGTTATATCAGGAGCACAATATCAAATCCAACCATTCATCTCCCTGTCATGTGGTGGCCAATGGACAGATAGTGGCCCTCAATAAGACCCTATCAAATATACTTCAGAAGATGGTGCATAAAGACAATAAATCAGGGCCTGGTAAACATTATCAGGATTTTTGGGATTATCGGATTACTACCCATACGGTCACACATGCAACCCCTTATTCATTGGTTTGTGGAACAAAAGCAGTTTTTCTAATTGAAATTCAATTTACTCACTCAGAGTCGTAATTTGTGATTACTTTTCAACAGATGATAAGTCTCAGAAATGGTTTGATGATCTGGAGAGATTAGACAAAAAACTGTATTATTTTCATCATTTAAAAGACTATCAGAGCATAATAGCATGAGCCATTAACAAGAAAGTTCTCCTCGGTTCATTTCTTCTAGGATAATTGATATTGGTCCTTAGAAATTCAATGATACCAGAAAAGAAACCACCAATGATTGAGCGAATGTCAGAAAGACCATATTTCATATATAAGGTCTACTCAAATGGAGCTTCTTCCATAATATCAATGGTTATAGATCTTATTACAACTCCAAAAAATGTGAGATTCTTGAAAAAATACATTGTATAATTGAATATGTCATCCTCATTGCATGACTGAAAACGAAATAGCCCACATGTCCTCACTAGAAGACTCTAAACATCAAATCACAAAGTTCAAGTTATAGGACGTTAAACTACACAACAACCATAAGCATCAACGTTTCATGACGATAAAATGCATAGCATCATTTTTCCTCGTTACACAACATTAAAATGTACATATAACATCTTCTATACTTGATGTTAGAAGTTTCCATATACAAGCATCATTGACATCATTGCTACGCCTTAGTGGCACATGATTCCATTTATTCCCAATGTCTGAGTCAAATATGCATTGGGGCCTCATTCAAGAACTCTGTGTGGCTTGATTCTCATTCTCAATGAGATACCTAGAGATTCCTTGATCTCTAATCATGGGCCTAGTTACAACCACAGTTTTTTTCTTTTTTCCCCTTGTATATGAATCATATTTATATATAGAGTGTTTCTTTAAGATACATGGTCTGATAATTATACTATTTTGTGTCTTATGTTTAATTTTTATTCCAAATCAAGTCCAAATGCCCCATATCCCATACCAAATTGGATTGGTGTGGGAAATGAATGTTTAAATAACAATGTACGGCTTGATTCTCATCTATACGAGATATATGGAGACACCCAGATCTCTAATCCTAGGCCCAACCAAAATATATAAAAATAAAAACTTTTTTTATTCATTATATAAGAATCAAAACCTATATAGGTAATGTTTAATTATCTATATAATACTGGATTATTTCCCCCAAAAGACAAGTAGTGACATATGGGTTTTATCCCTTAGTCTAGTTACAATATGACTTTCTTTTAACATCGGTTCATCTTCATTCATACCGCTTGACATTAAACTAGAAGAAAATATAATACCCATATTCTTCACATTGACACATTTGGTGTTTCTGAAGAAACACTTACAACTCTTTGTTTCTCACACTAGGCATAGCTCACGTGGGATTTGGTATTGGGTAAAAAGAATCTCTGTATAAATAAGGTTTTTCAATTTCTTATGGGGTTATCATTTTTCATCACAGCATGACTTAAAACTAAATAGTAAAATGGTCTTCACTACCTGACTTAAAACTACATAGTACAATTTCCGCACTACATGAATTAAAATTGCATATCATAATAATGATTTATGTGAAATAAGGAAAGTCTCCATTTTTACATATGAGTCAGATTCGTGTAAAGGACATCAAAATCATGGCCAATATTGACCCAAATATTTCTCATGTGCAGTGAGCATTACCCCCTTTCATATGTCACACTCTTAATCTTGAATATTTTTAGATCTTTATAATATTTCATATGGTTTCTAGTGATCACGTTTCTAATATCTGAGAACTATTTTTCCTTACTATGTAGTGCATGCCCTTAGGTGGCCTTTTATAAGCTTCCTACCTAATAGGCCTGTCAGTCAAAAGATTCCACTATTTGGAAATGAAGCATATTCCCCAATTGGCCCTACAAAATATATCCCCCATAATAGGGTTTCAAAAATAATGGTAATTTTTTTCTCGGTTATGGTGTATTTTTCCCCTTCAAACATCGATGACAATATACAAGAATCTATATTTTAAAACAGTCATTCATGTATATTTATCTCATTATCTTTCTCTCAATCTGAAAGTCTTCAATACCAAGGTTTAAATATCTCTATTTATATATGTTCAATGAAATATGAAATAACCATGGATCACATGACCACATATCTTATATTATTTCCACTTCTGGTCCAAGTGGGATGACCGAAAACTAAAAACTCCATACTTTTTATGTTTGGGTAAGACATTCATAGAAATCCAATTCCTCTGATTATTTGTAAATCATGATTGAAATACTCAATCCATATTCATGTACCTTTAATCATAAACCAATCTCCATGATTTGGAAAATAAGAATCTCCATAAACATTCTTCATCTTTTAGCAATAGAATGTCATACTTCTGAGATATCATTTTCTTGACTATGCAGTATGTTCCCTTAGGTGACCCTGCATAATAGTTTCCAACATAACAGTCTTCTCAGTCAAAAGATTCCACTATTTAGCTAAGTAGCACATACCCATGTTGGCCCTTAATAACACAACCCCCATAACAGGTTTGTCAAATAATGGTAACATTTTTCTTCGAAAATACCTCCTTTAATTATTTTATGTCTTTTCCCATATCATTCATCGGTTCCAGACATTCCCAAATCATAGATTACAATTTAACTTCCCATACCTGAATATGGTAGTATGTTTAGAAAAAAATTATCAAGAAATTTGGAGAATCACATTTTTTTGTCAAAGATAAATGCCTTAAATTAAAGTAACACAATGTCTTCATTACATGACTTAAAACCACCCAGTACAATGTCCTCATGACATGACTTAAAACTCCCTAGTAAAATGTCCGCACTACATGACTTAAAACTGCACAATATGATTTCATAAATTCTCCCTTCTAAAAAATGTTAACCATTCCTTACACACTAGATTTGTTTAGAAGTGATCTTTCTATTCATGATATATGTTGGAATAGATAACCCTTTATTCTCAAAAATCCCATTCCTTATAAAAACCACCCACTATAGTCTTGATTCACCCAAATTTTATTTTCCCATGTCTATCAACAATAAAATGTTAAATTCTAAAGATCTATTTTTCTTGACTATGCAGTATGTGCGCTTATGTAGCCTTGCATATGTTCCCTACAAAACAGGCCAGTCAATCAAAAGATGCTACTATTTCCCCATGCAACATATTCCCCATATTACCATGTATAATATAACTCTCATAACGGGTTTTTCTAACAATGGTAACTTCTTTATTAGAGGAGACTCTCCTTCTGTTTAATACACGTTTTAAATTGGGTGACTATAAAAATATTAGCTCCAGATTCCCCTCTGAACTATTTAATGAAAATAAAAGAATTTCCTAGCTACTAAGTATTGTTTGGGAACTAATTTCATATTTTTTTGTCAAAGATGTTCTACCTTAAACTCTAACACTTTATATTCCAACATGCATGACTCTAAACTGCCAATAACAACTGATGTGGTACTCACCAGATTAGGAACCCGAGAAGGGAACTCTGAACAAAAGTTGAGTCCCATGTAACTAAACGTACCTTTTTTATGATTTAGGTAATATTGAGAAATAAAAATTCAAATTATACAATGCTTGTGGGTTTTCATGTATAACCCTAGTAAAAATCAAACTATGACCGCTAGGCCCCATGGCAAAGAAAAAAATTAGATCCACCTTCCAAACTTGATGTAACTCCAAATCTAACCAAATGTGGTTGAAATGTGTCAAATTTCCCAACATTTAACTTAAAATGAGATTCTTTTCATTCTGAACGAATGAAATTATAAGGGGTGGATTTTGTAGACACCATGAAATATCTTCCATGAACTTTCACTCTAAATATACTAAAATAGGCTTGAAAAGATCATGGTGCGACTCTGCATTTTTCATGGGGGTCAGTGAGGGTAGTGAAAGCACTAGCCTAAAGGGCTAGGACCATATTTTGACAATGATCCTATGCATTGGGGTGGGGGTGCATCCCCTGCATTATGGAATAATAAATTTGGCTAAGTCCTAAAGTGGAACCCTAGGTAACTACATGCAATCACCTGAGTGCCACCATGCTAGAAGAGAATGAAGGAAATTTTTTGGAATGGTCCTCAATGTAGTGCTGCAGTTAGGAAAAATCATATGTGGTGCACAAGTATACATGGGAACCACCCATCTGGCGTGCAGCCACTTGCACTCCACAATTCTTCTGTGCTACATAATTGCACTCCCAATTTCATTTCTCCCAATGTCCAATTTTGAATATAAATTGTCCTTTGGGGCCTTCATTTGTATGGATGAATTTACATGAACCCAATTGCTTCTCTAGTCAACCAAGTGATTTTCTAAAGTGTTTTGAAACATTACAAGTTGATATTTAACACTTAAATTGGAGGAATTGATGGAAGATCAAATGACATAAGTCCTTTTAGTGTTTGAAATATACAACACTTGCACACCTAAAGCACACAACCTCTCTGAATCAGAAACTCATACGTGTCACCTATTCCAATCATAGGAACTGGAGCACCCCACTTCTAGGATCACCTACAAATAATTTTGACATCTTGAGGCATGTGTCTCCCATGTATTAACATACATGTTGTTCGTCACTTAAGTGATCACCAGGTCGCCCATGTCTACTTATGTGACCATATATGCATGCCAATATATAATTGGGTTCCCCACATTGATTCACAAATTCTATTTAGTCTACAAGCCATCATGGCCTCCTCAAATCCATTCATGGCAAGGCTTCAACTTCATTTTCTCCCTTGTCTGAAATGGATTCTATCGAGACCTCAACCTAAATCTCCGGAAAGGCATATCAGTGTGTCTCTGATTTGGGTTTGTATATCCACAGTCAGAGGTTTCCCACATTTATTTCACAATGGGGATATAAATCATGGAGTGTCTGTGAGTTTCTATATCCACCATAACATGGACCATTCTCTGATCCATAGTGCTCGGAAGTTCTCAGTTTTGAGAATAAGGTGTTATGTCCTATCCTCTCCCTTCCCAAAGAGTCGAACCTCAAAT
The DNA here is from genome assembly GCA_963277665.1 of Viscum album. Lineage (NCBI taxonomy): Eukaryota > Viridiplantae > Streptophyta > Magnoliopsida > Santalales > Viscaceae > Viscum > Viscum album. The sequence goes on from OY728129.1 coordinate 480,808,948, forward strand.
TTCTGGTATGGAAGGTACGACAGCCATCCTACTAGGATCAAATTTCAGGTATCTATCCTGGTGTAATTCCCTAACCTTCATCCCTTCTTCATTTCATTGGTCCCTTTTCCAATGAAATGTTAATAGTTGTCAAGATCGTCGCCTTTCCCTTTTCCCGGGTCACCTCGACCTTGTCCACTTTCATTGTTGTAGGCACTCCCTCTTCCAGCAGTGGTGGAGCAAAATTGTGGGTGAGTTTTTTGAATTGTTGGCATCCTCTTGTTTCTCTCACTTATAATGACTCTTGTAGACTTTGAGTTTTGTCATGGTCGAAAGAGTTTCCCACAATGCTTGAACTATGAGAACACTGATTCCTGTTCAAATCTGGATATGTAGGAAGCCTTCATTAGGGCTCGTGCACATTGGATATCCTTTTTATAAATCCAACCATAATTTCCTTAATCCGGGAATCCACCTTATGAATAATCCCAAAATTAAACCCCCAAATCATCAAGGAATCCTTTTCAGTAAGTATTCACATACTCATTGCTCTCAAATAACTATACTCTCCTATGAGACACATCAAACTATGTGGAATTTGATTCCTATCCTCATGGGAATCATAGGAAGCATCCCTAAGGTTTAAACCCAACACATCAAATCAACCCTTTTGTCATTGGTCCATATTCCCAATGGTGTCTAATCGTAATTAGAAGCCTATATTCTTTCTACCTTCCTTGGGCTGCTTAGGCATAAGTCCCACACAAAACATTGACTAAGCACATTTTTTTATAAATGTCGATACCACATGACATTAAACTCTATGGCTAGGTCCTTATCACATGACCTTAAAAGGTATGATGTGTCCCATTAAGTGACACTGAACTATGGGGGTTCAAATTCCATTAAAATGGATATGTAGGTTTCCCATTTCAGGGATATGATCCAAATATCAAATCAAACTCTAATATCCCTATATGAAAATAAATTCCAGTTTTCCCCACTAAGTGGCTTCCAATCCAGAATAATCATAACGATGATTAAAATAATATCTCAATAGTATATGAGATGATACCATTGATAGAGAACTTTGAATACCTACAAATATATCTATCAATGAAGAACCTTGAATACATAAGGATTATTCTAAATTTTACACATGTTAATAAGTGATTAAAAATTCCAAGGGTAACATATGTTATACTTGGTGAATTAATAAGGATTAATGAAAATATCATAAATTTATAAAGATAGTCCCAATGTAGAAAATAATTCCCCCCAAAAATAGTTTGATGAGTTTGAAATCCCATCTCTCAACAAATTCATGTTCTTATGTATCATTAAGTTAAAATTTAACGAATGAATACTATTGGATGAATGTCCCTTTTGGATAATGAATTGTTGGATGTTTCCAGTTCCATGAATAAATCCATTGTAAATCCCCTAGAAGTAGTGATTCCTAGAACTATAACACACATTTTGAAGAACTACAAAAAAAAATTGGCGAACCCAACCTGAATCCTTAACCAAGTTAATAATGTTACCCACCTGTAAGGCCACTATAAATTGATAAAGTAATTGTAGATAAAGGAATCTATCATGCATGTATCCATCTCAATGATTTCTTTTTAAAAAAGTTTGTTGTTGTTTCAGGTTTTTTCTCAGAACTCCATTCAGTCCAAAATGGCTTTTTCCAAGATGAAATCTATGAACTTTTTGACCGCTGCTCAAGCTAGATCCTCATCCATGGGAAGGATTCCACCGCCCACACAGTGACTTCAATGCTGGGTCCCTATTGTTCTGGTAAAGAAGTATCATCAGTACAGTACAATCCTAACTTTGGTGGTTGCCCAACATTCCTTCGAAGTCTTTAACTGCAACATCCCAGGTAAATAAATAATATTACATTCTAATGTTTATCAATATTTGTGAATAAAATGTTAATACTACTTTAAATGGAATGCTATGCTCGATGGAGTACCCTATACGCAACAACGAGTTTTTTTAAAATCTTACGTTGCACACTAATAATATAATAATATTATAATAGTTAAGGCCTAGCCGTTGTAATGGAGGGAATGAACAGAAATAACTACAAAATTATTAAATATGTTTGTAAAATATTTTTATACTTATCCAATAAATGTTAGAGGCTTAAAATCCAAATGAATCCAATTTTAAGAAATAAATACTCTAATATTTTTAAAAGATTGTTTTATCGCCTTTTGATGGTGAACCTTTTTTAAATCTATATTTTGAAAATTTTATAAGCTCTATTTGTCAAAATAAACTTATTCTTTATTATTGGGATATTGAAATTTAGTTTGGTAAAATTTTTGGTATGTTTCTGACAAGGTTCATTTTTTTAATGAATAGTGAAAAATATTGCATTTTACATCAAAACCGCGTTTTCATCGAATTTAAATATATGGATATATTATATATTTAATTGTTTTTAATGTTTAATTAGAATATATTTTTACAATTTAATCTAATAGTGGTCTTTAGAATTAATTTCACTTTGTAATTGGGCATAAACTAATGCCAAACATTTCATAGATATTGTTTCAAAAAGACCAGCTATTTGTTTTGACAACGGGAATTATTTTTAAATTATTTTTTGCAATTTATGTGTTTGTAATTTAGTAAAATGGATTTAATATTTGTAATCATAAGGTCCAAATTATGTAATTAAGACTCTTTTGTTTTTGGACTTTGTGAATAGTAACGACGGTAATTATCGTTAATTATCTTGATTAATTAGTAATCGGGTAGTTAAGGATAATAACATAATATCAAAATAATACAAAATGACACCAAAATGTATCCTAAAACTACTGGTTGTGTCATGGCCGACCATGGGATGGCTTGTGCCAAACTTGGGGACCCCATGGAATCACTTTTTTGTGATAATGACTTTTTATCATTTTATTTTTTTTAAAGAAAGTAAATATAAAAAAGAATGTATCACCTAATAAAACATTTTTAAATTTCCCTAAATAAATTCTCTCTTGGACTATAAATAGTTATTGGAAAGATAAAAATATTTCCTACATCATATTATTTGTTTTATAATTTTTAGACATTAAATAAATTAAATTATATATGAGACCATGATGATGCAGCGATTACCTCATTATTTAATGATTTAAATAAAATGAAAAGATAATGTAAACTATAAGACCTACACATGTCAAAAACATATTGTATGGGTGGATTTAGAACCCTTATCACCTTATCCTCGAAATAAATCAATGTGGGACCTATAAAATACGAAACTCATTAGAAAATAAAGTAACATTTTATACCTTTCCAAGAGTGCCCCTCCTCTCCTCTTAAAAAAGGCCCCCACCTATACCTCCTTAACCACACCTCTCAAGCCTTTTTCTCGGCCAATATCTACTAATTTGACTCTCCACATCTCTCTATTCATCCTATAAGCCTTACCATAGGCATAAAGCACTTCAAAAAACTCTTTTGGTTCAAACCAAGAGGAGTTACCTGATTCAATGGTAAAGTCTTCTCTAATGCACTTTTGTTTTATTTTGTTTCTCCAACCCCCTAAACTATATTTATTAATTTATTTTGTAACAACACCATTATATTCAATATAATATGATGTTGTTATAATAAGGATTCGAGCTACACTTACACACACCTAGATCTAATGGTTAAATAGCATACTATTTCTGTGGATGGCGAATTTCTGCCTCACGAAACAATGATTGTTCAATATTATTCTAACACCTTACAAGGTGGACATTAAGATGTAACTATATTTATATATGATATATAATATGTTTATGTTTTCATTAATCTTATTTATTTTGCATTTATGTTATACCTTTATGGTTTCCATTATGGGTAAACACGATATCTTCATTTTAGGATGTCCGGACTACCGCCCCCTCAAAGTGATTTGATTCGTTAATTCCTTATGTGGGACATATAAAGGATAGTGATAATGATATTATATATGATATTATACTATAATTATAATATATCTTTATATCATTATTATTTTACTCCATTAAGTAATAAATAGAAATGAAAGTAGCGTTCATGTGTACGTACGGCCTACCGTCTCAATGAATGGTGCATTTCATTTCTTTTTATCTCCAAATGTTATGGAATAGTAGAAAATGAATATTTACTCGATATATATGATATTTAAATCATTAATACTATTCTGGAGATGATTTAATTATAACTACATGGAAAATCATTTTCAAACAAGTTCGTTTTTGACTCATGTACCAAACATCGACAAAAACGTCTGATATGAACTCACATTATAAACCAATTATTACAACATTTTAATATGTGATATTAACTGAATAATAATCTTTAAAGGAGGACCATAATAAATTATTAATTGACTAAAGTTTATTATTCATGAATATAATGAAATGAACAAGACAAGTCGTACTTGAGGTAAGGGATCCTACCTCTCTCTTTATTTTTAAGTACTCTTTTTATGTAACTTACTTTAAGATCCTCTTTCATATGTTGGAGGATGTTATTTTATATTACTATTGCTTTAAAATTTATGTTAATATGATGAGAGACCCTATTTTATCTCATCAATCCATTTTTGGAAGTTTTATGTGGCGCCGTTAGGCTGCCGAATGTTCATAAGGGGATTTTCATCTCACTTTTTATTCATGTGTGATTCATGCTAAATTGGCCACTATTTCCTTTTGTGTGGTCCTTGTTATTACCATTATTTTACTATTTTTATACTATACTCACATTTACGATTAGTTAAATCTTCATTGTATGACCCTTCTTTCATGGGGTGTACGTTTTGAAAGTTGCCCAAATCGGTAAGGAAAGCTTTCACACTCCTCTTTTAAAAAGAATTATTTTGTCATATCTTTTAATTTAGATAATTTTCTTTTGGGATATGTTCATATATATCCTTGTTGATGTAAATTTTATGTCCAAGTGATGAGATTCCATTTTCTCTCTCATCAAATAATTTTATGAATTTTAATGTGTTGCCATTAGGCTGTCAAATTTTACCAAGGGAACTTTTTAACCCAATTTCGATTTCTTTGGGTTCAACATGTAGTTATTGAATATGTCATCCTTTGAATATGTGTGAATTACCTCTGATTGTTTTAAACTTAATATCCACTTATATTGTTTGTATTTATATTTTTCACACATAAATTTGAGATTGGTTTATCCTTAATTTAAGGATACCTTATTTATAAGGGATTTCATCTCCTTTTACATTTCTATTGATACTTCATTGTTGATATGAACCAATTAACTCTTATATGGTGTATATACTTTCCTTTGGAATATTATATCATGAATCCATATATTCTTATGATATTATAAAGTTCTGATTACATGTTATTCCTCAATTATTGTATTCAAGTGTCTCTAATTTTGGTATAAACCCTTTAACTAAATATCGCTTTAAATGTTTTAATGATTTATTATTATTAATATCAATGTTTTCAAAATGGTTTTAAGGATTTATTTATATGGGTATTAATGGATTAAAATTTTAAAATCTTCAAGGTGTTATGGGACACTTTGATTCAAGAATCTTTTTATTGAATGTTTTAAATGGTTTTGAAAATTGTTTTTTTGAATAGATTCATTATTTCATTATCTTAAAAAGTTATATTTTTATTGCAATGTGGGAATTTTATCTTTCCTTTATGCTTAATTTATGTGCTATGATTATGTTTTGTTTCTTGGTCATTGATTATGAAAATGGGTGGTTTCGTGATAAACTAAGGGCGGGTGAGCACGAAATAGCTCTCCAATGCATTGGGTAATGCGAAGGGGTTAAACACTAAGGTTTCGCTGAATTTGATTTAGGGAATATACTGTGATGGGTATTCCAAACGTAACCATGATTGTTACTCCCTATGTAAGAATGTTATGAATGCCTCAAGTTACCTTTATGTCTTATGATTTATATGAGTTATTCATAAATATTATGTTTTCATGAGGTATGTTAACGTGCTTATGTTTTATGAGTAAAGTATTATTTCATTGATTCTTATGTATACATGTACTAATGTTTCCTTTCTGAATTTTTATATCCCTTACTGAGCTTCTTATGCTCATCCCATTTTTTTGAAATTTTTTTCACAGGTCAAGGGAAAGGTACATGATATGATGATAGTGTCAAGGAAGTGTCAAGAAAGAATCCAGGTTTTATTTTAAATATGTTTCCATTGATGGAAAAAATGAATACTATATTTTATGTAACCACATTGTTTAAATGTGGAATGTAATGCATGATTTATGATCTAATTCTCTAAAACTCTAAACCTGAAAAGATCCTCAGTGTCTATTATTGAAATAACTCAATATTAATTAAGGTTTAAGGCTAGGGCCATATAGTTGGTATCAAAGGTCGGTTTAGATAACTTTTGAGGTTAGAGTGTTGTTTTAGTATAAGTGACAAGTTTTGTATGAGCACAATGGTTATTATATTGGATAGAGTCATTGTTTTTTTTGAAGGTTGGAATGAGTTTGAGATAACTTGGATAAGTATATCTTAGTGTTTATCTTCCTCTTTAGTACATGATGATTTTGTTGATATACTCACACTGACCTTTTTGGTTTTAGTAAATGGATGGATCTAGCAGGCACCAAATTGAAAATGGGTTTGAAGGAAACTGTGGTGGTTCTATGATTAAGAGACTGGATGAAATTGGGGATTCAATGAGAAATCTCATGGTTATTCTAAACCAACTATCACGAGTCATGATCAACCACTTGGACCTTGGTGATTTCTCTAATGCCTCTTGTACGAGGGAACCAAATCGATGTAGAAGTTCATGTGATAATTATAAAGTTAACCATTAGGGTTTATATGATCCTTACTTTTTAGGTAATTATGGGTTACTATATGTTATAAAGGAAGACGAAAGGCATGAGGTAGAATTGAGGTTAAAATATGTTATGGTTATTTTTAAATATTTTATCTCTTTTTGGGGGGATGTTTTATGAATTATATAGTTTTGGAAAAAGGATAACACACAGACTGTGTGACAACCCGTCGCGTCGGATGAAGCTGCGGGAATCAAACCCACAACCAAAGTGCAACTGCTATTTATCGCCTACCACCGGACTACATGAAGTCCCTGGTTATTTTGAATGATTCTTTTTAGTTAGATGATTTTATTAATTAAGAGTAATATGATTTTGGGTTATAAATGGAAATTATTAACCTATCATGGAGGATATGTGATTAGGTTAGTTACTTTTCAGAATGAGACTTTAAGAGCAACTTATGTTATTTGGAGATAAATGTTAATTTGTACCTTGGGGGACTATGTGATTAAATCCATCAAATATTTCGGTTTCAATATTAGTTGGGTTAACTTTGAAGAATTTTATGTATAGATGTTTATTGAATGGTCTTTTTTGAACTTTGGGTTTTGTTTGACAAATTTTAATGATTAGGAGTAGTTTTTCTTTTTGTAAAAAAATCTCATTTTTATGAATTATCTGATATCGTACTAAACTTTTTGGTTTGGTTTTGGTTGATATCTAAAGACATGGTAAATATATTGTCCTCTTTTTTGTATAGGTGATTCTCAAAAAGTTGATTATTTTACTCTTAATGCGAACAAGTCTTCCTAAATACTCGTATTTTGGAGAAAATATGAGTTTGATTAAGGAATCTAGTAAAAGATGAAAGTCTACGTGACAAGTAAGTATATTTCATTATGATTTAGTTAATCTCAAAAATAAATTCCCCAATTAAGAGTAACTTAAAACAATAATGTTGTCTATTAACTTTTCCTACCGGGGAATCGAATATCGTTTAACCCATCACAATTTTGTGATTTTCTTGTGGTTAACTTTCTCCTAGATATGTTTACTGTCACTCTCCATCAGAACATAACCCTTTGTTTTTCCCTCCATATCCATATTTTAATACTTGTAATCCTAGTATGGGTTAACATGGGTGACCTTTGTACTTCTCTCCCATTCTATTAAAGTGATATTTTTACTGACTCTTATTCCGATGTGGGACTTTTAATGAAGTTTCCAAGCCCAATTTTGAAATTACGAGGACGAAATTCCCAAAAGGGGGGAAGGATGTAACATCCCAGGTAAATAAATAATATTAAATTCTAATTTTTATCAATATTTATGAATAAAATGTTAATACTACTTTAAAGGGAATGTTATGCTCGATGGCGTACCCTATACGCAACAATGAGTTTCTTTGAAATCTTACGTTGGACACTAATAATATAATAATATAATAATAGTTAACGCCTAGCCGTTGTAATGGAGGGAATGAAAATAAATAACTAAAAAATTATTTCATATGTTTGTCAAATATTTTTACATTTATCCAATAAATTTTAGAGGCTTAAAATCCAAATGAATCCAATTTTAAGAAATAAATACTCTGATATTTTTAAAAGATTGTTTTAGAGACTTTTGATGGAGAACCTTTTTTAAATCTAACTTTTGACAATTTTATAAGATATATTTGTAAAAATCAACTTATTCTTTATGATTAGGATATTGAAATTTACTTTGGTTAAATTTTTCGTATGTTTCTGACAATGTTCATTCTTTTTAATGAATAGTGAAAAATATTGCATTTAACCTCAAAACTGTTTTTTCATCTAATTTAAATATATAGATAGATTATATTTTTAATTGGTTTTAAAGTTTAATTATAATATATTTTTACAATTTAATTCAATATTTGTCATTATAATTAATTACACTTTGGAATTTGGCATAAACTAATGCCAAACTTTTCATAGATATTGTTTAAAAAAAACCAGCTATTTGTTTTGACAACAAGAATTATTTTTAAATTAATTATTGCAATTTATGTGTTTAGAATTTGATAAATGGATTCCATATTTGGAATCATAAGGTCCAAATAATTTAATTAAGACTCTTTTGTTTTTGGACTTTGTGAATAGTAACGATGGTAATTATCGTTAATTATCTTGATTAATTAGTAATCGGGAAGTTAAGGATAATAAAATAATATCATAATAATAACAAAATCACACCAACATGTATCCTAATACTAATTTTTGTGTCATGGCCGACCATGGGATGCCTTGTTCCAAACTTGGGGACCCCATGGAATCACTTTTGTGTGATAATGACTTTTTATCTTTTTAATTTTTTTTAAGAATGTAAATATAACAAAAAATGTATCACCTGAGTAAAAAAAATTTAATTTTGTCTAAATAAATGATATCTTGGGATATAAATATTAATTGGAAATAAAATACTATTTACTACATCATATTATTTTTTTTATAATTTTTAGACATTAAATAAATTAAGTTATATATGAGACCATGATGATGCAGCGATTACCTCATTATTTAACGATTTAAATAAAATGAAACTATAACATAAAATCTAAGACCTACACATGCCAGAAACCTATTTTATGGGTGGATTTAGAACCCTTATCACCTTATCCTATAATTAAATCAATTTGGGACCATTAAAATCCGAAACGCATTTGAAAATAAAGTAACATTTTATACCTTTCCAAAAGTGCCCCTCCTCTCCTCTTATAAAAGGCCCCCACCTCTACCTCCTTACCCACACCTCTCAAGCCTTTGGATCATCCAAGATCTGCTCATTTTGTCTCTACAAATCACTCGCTTTATCCTAGAAGCCTTACCTTAGGCAGAAACCTCTTCAAAAAACCCTTTTGGGTCAAACCAAGAGGAGTTACCCTATTCAAAGGTAAAGTCTTCTCTAATGCTCTTTTGTTTTATTTTGCTTCTCCAACCCACTAAAATCTTTTTATTCATTTATTTTGTAACAACACCAGTATCTTACATATACTAGGATGTTTTCATAAAAATGATTTTATCTACACTTACACACACCTACATCTAATGTTTAAAGAGCATACTATTTCCGTGGATGGCGAATTTCTGCCTCACGAAACGATAATTGTTCAATATTATTTTAACACCTTCAAAGGTGGCCATTAAGATGAAACTATATTTATTTATGATATATAATATATTTATGTTTTCCTTAAGCTTCTGTATTATTAATTTATGTAATACCTTTATGGTTTCCATTATGGGTAAACGCGATATCTTCATTTTAGGAAGTGCGGACTACTGCCCGTTCAAAGTGATTTGATTCGTTAATGCCTCAGGTGGAACATATAAAGGATAGAGTTAATGATATTATATTTGATATTATACTTTAATTATAATATATCTTTATATAATTATGATTTCACTCCATTAAGTAAGAAATAGAAATGAAAGTAGAGTTCATGCGTACGTACGACCTACCGTCTCCATGAACGGTGCATTTCATTTATTTTTATCTCCAAATGTTATGGAATAGTATAAAATGAATATTTAATGGATATATATGATATTTAAATAATTATTAATATTTTTTAGATGATTTAATTATAACTACATGGACAATAATTTTCAAACAAGTTCAGTTTTGACTCATGTACCGAACATCGACAAAAACGTCAGATATGAACTCACAGTATTAACCAATTATTATAACATTGTAATATTTGATACGAACTGAATAATAATATTGAAAGTATGACCTTAATCAATTATAAATTTACCAATGTTTATTATTCAGGAATATAAATAAACGAACAAGACAAGTCAGACTTGAGGTAAGGGATCCTACCTCTCTCTTTATTTTTAAGTACTCTTTTATGTAACTTACTTTAAGCTCATCTTTCTTATGTTGGGGGATGTTATTTTATATTACTATTGCTATAAATTTTATGTTAATATTATTAGAGACCCGGTTTTATCTCATCAATCCATTTTTGGATGTTTTATGTGGTGCCGTTAGGCTGCCGAATATTCATAAGGGGATTTTCATCTCACTTTTTATTTCTGTGAGATTCATGCTACATTGGCCGCTATTTCATTTTGTGTGGTCTTTGTACTGCCCATTATTTTACTATTTGTATAATATACTCTCATTTATGGGTAGTTACATCTTCATTGTATGACCCTTCTTTCATGGGGTGTACGTTTTGAAAGTTTCCCAAATCGGTAAGGGAACCTTTCACACTCCTCTTTTAAAAATACTTATTTTGTTATGTCTTTTAATTTACATATTTTTATTTTGCGTTATGTTATTATATATCATTATTGATTTAAATTTTATGTCCAAGTGATGAGATACCATTTTCTCTATCATCAACTAATTTTATGAATTTTAATGTGACGTCGTTAGGCTGTCGAAATTTACCAAAGGAACTTTTTAAACCAATTTCGATTTATTTGGATTCGACATGTAGTTATTGAATATGTCCTACTTTGAATATGTGTGAATGATATTTGATTTTTTTACACTTAATATCCACTTATATTGGGTGTATTTATATTTGTCACACATAATTTTGAGATTGATTTATTTTTAATTTAAGGATACCTTCTTTATAAGGGATTTCATCTCATTTTACATTTCTATTGAGACTTCATTGTTGTTATGCACCAATTAACTCTTATATGGTGTATATACTGTCCTTTTGAATATTATATCATGAATCCATTTATTATCATGATATTATAAAGTTCTGATTAAATGTTATTCCTCAATTATTGTATTTAAGTGTCCCTAATTTTAGTAAAAACCCTTAAACTAAATATCGCTTTAAATGTTTTAATTATTTGTTATTATTAATATACATGTTTTCAAAATGGTTTTAAGGATTTATTTATATGTATATTAATGGTTTAAAATGTTAAAATCCTCAAGATGGTATGGTACACTTTGATTCAAAAATCTCTTTATTGAATGTTTTAAATGGTTTTAAAAATGGTTTTTTTGAATGGATTCATTATTTCAATATATTAAAAAGTTATATTTTTATTTCAATGTGGGAATGTTATCTTTCATTTATGGTTAATTTATGTGCTATGATTATGTATTGTTTCATGGGCATTTTTTATGAAAATGGGTGGTTCCATGATAAACTAAGGGCGGGTGAGCCCGATATAGCTCTCTAATGCATTGGGTAACGCTAAGGTTTCTCCAAAGAGATTTAAGGAATATATTGTGATGGGTATTCCAAATTTAACCATGAGGGTTACTCCCGACGTAAGAATGTTATTAATGCCTCAAGTTACCTCTATGTCTTATGATTTCTATGAGTTATTCATAAATCTTATGTTCTCATGAGGTATGTTAACATGCTTATGTTTTATGAGTAAAGTATGATTTCATTGATTCTTATGTATACATGTACTAATGTTTCCTTTCCGAATTTTTATATCCCTTACTGAGCTTTTTATGCTCATCCCAAGTTTTTGAAATGTTTTTCACAGGTCAAGGGAAAGGTACATGATATGATGATAGTGTCAAGGAAGTGTCAAGAAAGAATCCATGTTTTATTTTAAATATATTTCCGTTGATGGAAAAAATGAATACTATCTTTTATGTAACCACTTTGATTAAATGTGGAATGTAATGCATGATTTATGATCTAATTCTCTAAAACTCTAAACCAGAAAAGATCCTTAATGTGTATTCTTGAAATAACTCAAAATTAAGTAAGGTTTAAGGCTAGGGCCTTATAGTTGGTATCAAAGGTCGGTTTAGATAACTTTATAGGTTATAGTGTTGTTTTATCATAAGTGACAAGTTGTGTATGACCACAATGGTTATTATATTGGATAGAGTCATTTTTATTTTTGAAGGTTGGAATGAGTTTGAGATAACTTGGATAAGTATATCTTAGTGTTTATCTTCCTTTTTAGTACATGATGATTTTTTTGATATACTCACACTGGCCTTTTTGGTTTTAGTAAATGGATAGATCTAGCAGGCACCAAAATGACAATGGGTTTGAAGGAAACTCTGGTGGTTCTCTAATTAAGAGACTAAATGAAATGGGGGATTCAATGAGAAATATCATGGTTATTCTAAACCAACTATCAGGAGTCATGATCAACCACTTGAACATTTGTGACTTCTCTAATGCCTCTTATATTAAAGAACCAGCTCGATGTGGAAGTTCATGTGATAATTATAAAGGTAACCATTATGGTTTATATGATCCTTACTTTTGTGTTAATTATGGGTTACTATATGTTATAATGGAAGATGAAAGGAATGAGGTAGAATTGGGGTTTCAATATGTTATGGTTAATTTTGAAGATTTTATCTCTTTTTGGGGGGATGTTTTAAGAATTATATATTTTTGGAAAAAGGACAACACGCAGACCATGTGACAACCCGTCGCGTCAGACGAAGCTGCAGGAATCGAACCCACAACCAAAGTGCAACTGGTATTTATCGCCTACCACTGGACTACGTGAATTCCCTAGTTAGTTTTAATGATTATTTTTAGTTATATGATTTTATGAATTAAGAGTAAGTTTATTTTGGGTTATCTATGGAAATTATTAACCTATCATGAAGGATATGTGATTAGGTTAATTACTTTTCAGTATGAGACTTTAAGAGCAACTTATGTTATTTGGAGATAAATGTTAATTTGTACCTTGGGGGACTATGTGATTAAATCCTTAAAATATTTGGGTTTCAATCTTAGTTGGGTTTACATTGAAGAATTTTATGGATAGATGTTTATTGAATGGCCTTTGTTGAACTTTGGGTTTTGTTTGACAAATTTTGTAGATTAGGAGTCGTTTTTATTTTTGTAAAAAAATAACATTTTTGGGTAATATCTGATATCGTACTAAATATTTTTGTTTGGTTTTGGTTGATATATAAAGACAAGGGAAATATATTGTTCTCTTTTTTGGATTAGGTGATTCTCAAGAAGTTGATTATAGTACTCTTAATGCGAAGAAGTCTTCCTAAATACTCGTCGCTTGGAGAAATTATGAGTTTGATTAAGGAATCTAGTAAAATTTGAAAGTCTACGTGACAAGTAAGTATATTTCATTATGATTTAGTTAAGCTCAAAAAAATTCAATTAAGAGTAACATAAAACAAAAATTTAGTCCATTAAATTTTCCTACTGGGGAATCGAATATCGTTTAACCCATCACAAGTTTGTGATTTTATTGTGGTTAAGTTTCTCCTAGACATGTTTACTATCACTCTCCATCAGAACATGGCCCTTTATTTTTTCCTCCATATCCATATTTTCATACTTGTAATCCTAGTATGGGTTAACTCGGGTGACCTTTGTACTTCTCTCCCATTCTTTTAAATTGATAGTTTTACTGACTCTTGTTCCGATGTGGTACTTTCAATGAAGTTTCCAAGCCCAATTTTGAAATTACGAGGATGAAATTCCCAAAAGGGGGGAAGGATGTAACATCCCAGGTAAATAAATAATATTACATTCTAATTTTTATCAATATTTGTGAATACAATGTTAATACTTCTTTAAATGGAATTCTATGCTCGATGGCGTAGCCTATACGCAACAAGAAGTTTCTTTGAAATCTTACGGTGGTCACTAATAATATAATAATAATATAATAGTTAACGCCTAGCCATTGTAATGGAGGGAATGAACAGAAATAACTATAAAATGATTTCATATTTTTGTCAAATATTTTTACATTTATGCAATAAATGTTAGAGGCTTAAAATCCAAATGAATCCAATTTTAAAAAATAAATACTCTAATATTTTTAAAAGATTGTTTTATAGCCTTTTGATGGTGAACCTTTTTTGAATATAACTTTTGACAATTATATAATCTCTATTTGTAAAAATAAACTTATTCTTTATGATTGGGATATTGAAATTTACTTTGGTTAAATTTTTGGTATGTTTCTGACAATGTTCATTCTTTTTAATGAATAGTTAAAAATATTGCATTTTACATCAAAACTACCTTTTCATCTAATTTAAATATACTGATAGATTATATATTTAATTGGTTTTAAAGTTTAATTAGAATATATTTTTACAATTTAATCTAATAGTGTTCATTATAATTAATTTCACTTTGTAATTGGGCATAAACTAATTCCAAACTATTCATAGATATTGGTTAAAAAACCCGCTATTTGTTTTGACAACGGGAATTATTATTAAATTAATTATTGCAATTTATGTGTTTGGAATTTTTTAAAATGGATTCAATATTTGGAATCATAAGGTCAAAATTATGTAATTAAGACTCCTTTCTTTTTTGACTTTGTGAATAGTAATGACGGTAATTATCGTTAAATATCATGATTAATTAGTAATCAGGTAGTTAAGGATAATAAAATAATATCATAATAATAAAAAATTACATCAACATGTATCCTAATACAACTGTTTGTGTCATGGATGACCATGGGATGCCTTGTGCTAAACATGGGGACCCCATGGAATCACTTTTGTGTGATAATGTCTTTTTATCTTTTTATTTTTTTTAAAGAAAGTAAATATAATAAAGAATGTATCACCAGAGTAAAACATTTTTAATTTTGTCTACATAAATGATCTCTTGGACTATAAATAGTACTTGGAAATCTAAAAATATTTCCTACATAATAGTATTTGTTTTATAATTTTTAGACATTAAATAAATTAAATTATATATGAGACCATGATGATGCAGTGATTACCACATTATTTAACGATTTAAAAAAAATGAAACGATAATATAAAATCTATGACCTACACATTTCAAAAACCTATTTTATGGGTGGATTTCGAACCCTTATCACCTTATCCTTGAAATAAATCAATGTGGGACAATTAAAATCTGAAACTCATTTGAAAATAAAGTAACATTTTATACCTTTCCAAAAGTTCCCCTCCTCTCCACTTATAAAAGGCCCCCACCTCTACCTCCTTACCCACACCTCTCAAGACTTTGGCTCATCCAAGATCTGCTAATTTTGTCTTTCCACATCCCGATATTCTTCTTATAATCCTTACCTTAGGCAGAAATCTCTTCAAGAAACCCTTTTGGTTCAAACCAAGAGGAGTTACCCGATTCAAAGGTAAAGTCATCTCTAATGCTCTTTTGTTTTATTTTGCTTATCCAACCCACTAAACTCTTTTTATTCATTTCTTTTGTAACAACACCAGTATATTACATATACTAGGATGGTGTTATAATAAGGATTCGAGCTACACTTACACACACCTATATCTAATGGTTAAAGATCATACTGTTTCCGTGGATGGCGAATTTCTGCCTCATGAAACGAAGATTGTTCAATATTCATCTAACACCTTAAAAGGTGTACATTAAGATGTAACTATATTTATATATGATATATAATATATTTATGTTTTCCTTAAGCTTCTGTATTTTTCATTTATGTCATACTTTTATGGTTTCCATTATGGCTAAACGCGATATCTTCATTTTAGGAAGTGCGGACTACCACCCCCTCAAAGTGATTTGATTAATTAATGACTTGTGTGGGACATATAAAGGATAGAGTTCATGATATTATATATGATATTATACTAGAATTATAATATATCTTTATATCATTATGATTTCACTCCATTAAGTAAGAAATAGGAATGAAAGTAGCGTTCATGCATACGTACGGCCTACCGTCTCCATGAACAGTGCATTTCATTTATTTTTATCTCCAAATGTTATGGAATAATATAAAATGAATATGTACTGGATATATATTATATTTAAATAACTAATAATATTCGTGAGATGATTTACTTATAACTTCATGGACAATCATTTTCAAACAAGTTCATTTTTAACTCATGTACCAAACATCGACAAAAACGTCTGATATGAACTCACATTATTAACCAATTATTATAAAATTGTAATGTGTGATATGATCCGAATAATAATCTCTAATGGAGTAAATTATGTAATTATAAATTTACCGAAGTTTTTTATTCAGTAAAATATAAAGAAACGATCAAGACAAGACGAACTTGAGGTAAGAGATCCTACCTCTCTCTTTATTTTTAAGTACTCTTTTTATGTAACTTACTTTAAGCTCTTCTTTATTATGTTGGGGGATGTTATTTTATATTCCTATTGCTGTAAATTCTATGTTAATATTATGAGAGACCCTATTTTACCTCATAAATCCATTTTTGAGGTTTTAGGTGGCGCCGTTAGGCTGCCGAATTTTCATAAGGGGATTTTCATCTCATTTTTTATTCCTGTGAGATTCATGCTACATTGGCCACTATTTCCTTTTCTGTGGGCTTTGTACTGCCCATTATTTTACTATTTGTATAATATACTCTCATTTATGGGTAGTTACATATTCATTGTATTACCCTTCTTTTGTGGGGTGTACGTTTCGAAAGTTGCCCAAATCGGTATGGGAACCTTTCACACTCCTCTTTTAAAAAGATTTATCTTGTTATGTCTTTTAATTTAAATTTTTTATTTTGGGATATGTTCTTCTATATCATTATTGATGTAAATATTATGTCCAAGTGATGAGATACCATTTTCTCTCTCATCAACTAATTTTATGAATTTAAAGTGATGCCTTTAGGTTGTCGAATTTTATCAAGGGAACTTTTTAACCCAATTTCGATTTCTTTGGGTTCAACATGTAGTTATTAAATATGTCATCCTTTGAATATGTGTGAATGAAATTTGATTTTTTGACACTTAATATCCACTTATATTGGTTCTATTTATATTTGTCACACATAATTTTGAGATTGATTTATCCTTAATTTAAGGATACCTTATTTATAAGGGATTTCATCTCATTTTACATTTCAATTGAGACTTCATTGTTGTTATGAACCAATTAACTTTTATATGGTTTATATAATATCCTTTGGAATATTATATCATGAATCCATTTATTATCATGATATTATAAAGTTATTATTAAATTTTATTCTTCAATTATTGTATTCAAGTGTCTATAATTTTGGTAAAAACCCTTTAACTAAATATCACTTTAAATGTTATAATGATTTCTTCTTATTAATATCCATGTTTTCAAAAAAAATTAAGGATTTATTTATATGGATATTAATGGTTTAAAATTTTAAAATCTTCAAGGTGGTATGGGACACTTTGATTCAAAAATCACTTTATTGAATGTTTTAAATGGTTTTGAAAATGGTTTTTTTGAATGGATTCATTATTTCAATATCATAAAAAGTTATATTTTTATTGCAATGTGGGAATGTTATCTTTCCATTATGCTTATGTTATGTTATATGAATAAGTTTTGTTTCTTGGGCATTGTTTTTGAAAACGGGTGGTTTTGTGATAAACTAAGGGCAGGTGAGCCCGATGTAGCTCTCCAATGCATTGGGTAACGCGAAGGGGTTAAACGCTAAGGTTTATCCGAAGAGATTTAGGGAAAATACTATGATGGGTATTCCAAACATAACCATGAGGGTTACTCCCTACATAAGAATGTTATGAATGCCTCATGTTACCTTTATGTCTTATGATTTCTATGATTTATTCATAAATCTTATGTTTTCATGAGGTATCTTAACGTGCGTATGTTTTATGAGTAAAGTATGATTTCATTGATTATTATGTATACATGTACTAATGTTTCCTTTCCAAATTTTTATATCCCTTACTGAGAATTTAATGCTCATCCCATGTTTTTGAAATGTTTTTCACAGGTCAAAGGAAATGTACATGATATGATGATAGTGTCAAGGAAGTGTCAAGAAAGAATCCATGTTTTATTTTAAATATGTTTCCGTTGATGGAAAAAAATGAATATTATCCTTTATGTAACCACTTTGTTTAAATATGGAATGTAATGAATGATTTATGATCTAATTCTCTAAAACTCTAAACCTGAAAATTTCCTCAATGTGTATTCTTGAAATAACTCAACATTAAGTAACGTTTAGGGCTCAGGCCTTATAGTTGGTATCAAAGGTCAGTTTAGATAACATTAGAGGTTAGAGTGTTGTTTTAGCATATGTGACAAGTTTTGTATGTCCACAATGGTTATTATATTGGATAGAGTCATTGTTATTTTTGAAGGTTGGAATGAGTTTGAGATAACTTTGATAAGTATATCTTAGTGTTTATCTTCCTCTTTAGTACATGATTATTTTGTTGATATACTCACACTGACCTTTTTGGTTTTAATAAATGGATGGATCTAGCAGGCACCAAAGTGACAATGGGTTTGAAGGAAACTTTGGTGGTTCTCTAATTAAGAGAGTGGATGAAATGCGGGATTCAATGAGAAATCTCGTGGTTATTCTAAACCAAATATCAGGAGTCATGATAAACCACTTGAACCTTGGTGAGTTCTCTAATGCCTCTTGTACGAGAGAACCAAATCTATGTGGAAGTTCATGTGATAATTATAAAGGTAACCATTAGGGTTTATATGATCCTTACTTTTGAGGTAATTATGGGTTACTATATGTTATAATGGAAGATGAAAGGCATGAGGTAAAATTGAGGTTAAAATATGTTATGTTTATTTTTGAAGACTTTATCTCTTTTGGGGGGGATGTTTTAAGAATTATATAGTTTTGGAAAAAGTACAACATGAAGACCGTGTGACAACCCATCGCATCGGACGAAGCTACAGGAATCGAACCAACAACCAAAGTGCAACTGGTATTTATCCCCTACCAATAGACTACATGAAGTCACTGGTTATTTTGAATGATTCTTTTTAGTTAGATGATTTTATGAATTAAGAGTAAGTTTATTTTGGGTTATCTATGGAAATTATTAACCAAACATGGAGGATATGTGATTAGGTTAATTACTTTTCAGTATGAGACTTTAAGAGTAACTTATGTTATTTGGAGATAAATGTTAATTTATACCTTGGGGGACTATGTGATTAAATCTTTCAAATATTTGGGTTTCAATATTATTTGGGTTTACATTGAAGAATTTTATGGACAGATGTTTATTGAATGGACTTTGTTTAACGTTGGGTTTTGTTTGACAAATTTTGGAGATTAGGAGTAGTTTTTCTTTTTGCAAAAATAAAATCCTTTTTGTGTATTATCTAATCTCGTAATAAACGTTTTGGTTTGGTTTTGGTTGATATCTAAATACATTGGAAATATATTTTTCTCTTTTTAGGATTAGGTGATTCTCTAGAAGTTGATTATAGTACTCTTAATGCGAACAAGTATTCCTAAATACTCATCTTTTGGAGAAAATATGGGTTTGATTAAGGAATCTAGTAAAAGTTGAAAGTCTACGTGAAAAGTCTATTTCATTATGATTTAGTTAAGATCAAAAATAAATTCCACAATTAATATTAACTTTTAACAAAAATGTTGTCTGTTAACTTTTCCTACTGGGGAATCGAATACCATTTAACCCATCACAGGTTTGTGATTTTCTTATGGTTAACTTTCTCATAGACATGTTTACTATCACTCTCCATCAGAACATGACCTTTTGTTTTTTCCTCCATATCTATATTTTCATACTTGGAATCCTAGTATGGGTTAGCTTGGGTGACCTTTGTAATTATCTCCCATTCTTTTAAAGTGATAGTTTTACTGACTCTTGTTCCGATGTGGGACTTTCAATGAAGTTTCGAAGCCCAATTTTGAAATTATGAGGACGCAATTCCCAAAAGGGTGTAAGGATGTAATATCCCAGATAAATAAATAATATTACATTCTAATGTTTATCAATATTTGTGAATAAAATGTTAATACTACTTTAAAGGTAACAATATGCTCGATGGTGTATCCTATACGCAACAACGAGTTTCTTTGAAATCTTACGTTGCACACTAATAATATAATAATATTACAATAGTTAATGCCTAGCCGTTGTAATGGAGGTAATGAACATAAATAACTACAAAATTATTACATATTTTTGTCAAATATTTTTACATTTATCCAATAAATGTTAGAGGCTTAAAATCCAAATAAATCCAATTTTAAGAAATAAATACTCTAATATTTTTAAAAGATTTTTTTACCCCTTTTGATGGCGAACCTTTTTTAAATCTGACTATTGACAATTTTATAATCTCTATTTGTAAAAATAAACTTATTCTTTATGATTGGGATATTGAAATTTACTTTGGTTAAATTTTTGGTATGTTTCTGACAATGTTCATTCTTTTTAATGAATAGTGAAAAATATTGCATTTTACATCACAACTGCTTTTTCATCTAATTTAAATATATGAATAGATTATCTTTTCAATTGGTTTTAAAGTTTAATTAGAATATATTTTTACAATTTAATCCAATAGTGGTCATTAGAATTAATTTCACTTTGGAGTTGGGTAGAAACTAATTCCAAACTTTTCATAGATATTGTTTCAAAAAAACCCGCTATTTGTTTTGACAACGGGAATTATTTTTAAATTTATAATTTCAATTTATGTGTTTGGAATTTAGTAAAATGGATTCCATGTTTTGAATCAGAATGTCCAAATTATGCAATTAAGACTCTTTTTTTGGACTTTTTGAATAGTAACGACGGTAATTATCGTTAATTATATTGATTATTTAGTAATATGGTAGTTAAGGATAATAAAATAATATCATAATAATACAAAATGACACCAGAATGTATCCTAATACTACTGTTTGTATCATGGACGACCATGGTATGCCTTGTGCTAAACTTGGGGACCCCATGGAATCACGTTTGTGTGATAATGACTTTTTATCTTTTTATTTTTTTAAAGAAAGTAAATATAACAATGAATGTATCACCCGAGTAAAACATTTTTTCTTTTGTCTAAATAAATGATATCTTAGACTATAAGTAGTCATTGGAAAGATAAAAAGGTTTCCTACATCATAATATTTGTTTTTTAATTTTTAGACATTAAATAAATTAAATTATATATGAGACCATGATGATGCAGTGATTACCTCATTATTTAACAATTTAAATAAAATGAAAAGATAATGTAAACTCTAAGACCTAAAAATGTCAAAAACCTATTGGATAGGTGGATTTCAAACCCTTATAACCTTATCCTATAAATACATCAATGTGGGGCCTTTAAAATCTGAAACTCATTTGAAAATAAAGTAACATTTTATACCTTTCCAAGAGTTCCCCTTCTCTCCTCTTATAAAAGGCCCCCACCTCTACCTCCTTAACCACACCTCTAAAGAATTTGGCTTGGCCAAGATCTGCTCATTTTGTCTCAACACATCCCTATATTCATCCTATAATCCTTACCTTAGGAATAAATCTCTTCAAGAAACCCTTTTGGTTCAAACCAAGAGGAGTTACCTGATTCAAAGGTAAAGTCTTCTCTAATGCTCTTTGGTTTATTTTGCTTCTCCAACCCCATAAACTCTTTTTATTCATTTATTTTGTAACAAAAAAAGTATCTTTCATATAATAGGATGTTGTTATAATATGGATTCGAGATACACTTACACACATCTACATATAATGGTTAAATAACATAATGTTTCCGGGGATGGAGAATTTCTGCCTCACGAAACGATGATTGTTCAATATTCTTATAACACCTTAAAAGGTGGCCATTAAGATGTCACTATATTTATATATGATATATAATATTTTTTTGTTTTCCTTAATAATCTTTATTTTTCGTTTATGTCATACCTTTATGGTTTCCATTATGGGTAAACACAATATCTTCATTTTAGGAAGTGCGGACAACCGCCCCCTCAAAGTGATTTGATTTGTTAATGCCTTATGTGGGACATATAAAGGATAGAGTTAATGATTTTATATATGATATTATACTGGAATTATAATATATCTTTATATCATTATGATTTCACTACATTAAGTAAGAAATAGAAATGAAAGTAGCGTTCATGCGTACGCACGGCCTATCGTCTCCATGAACGGTGCATTTCATTTCATTTTATCACCAAATGTTATGGAATAGTATAAAATGAATATGTACTGGATATATATGACATTTAAATCATTAATAATATTCTGTAGATTATTTACATATAAGTACAGGGACAATCATTTTTAAAGAAGTTCATTTTTGACTCATGTACCAAACATCGACAAAAACGCTTGATATGAACTCACATTGTTAACCAATTATTATAACATTGTAATATGTGATATGAACTGAATAATAATCTTTAAAAGAGGAAATTAAGAAATTATAAATTGAACAAATTTTATTATTCAGGAATATAAAGAAACGAACAAAACAAGTCGTACATGAGGTAAGAGATCCTACCTATCTCTTTATTTTTAAGTACTATTTTTATGTAACGTATTTTAATCTCCTCTTTATTATGTTGGGGGATGTTATTTTATATTCATATTTCCGTAAATTTTATGTTAATATGATGAGAGACCCTATTTTATCTCATCAATCTATTTTTGGATGTTTTATGTGGCGCCGTTAGCCTGCCGAATTTTCATAAGGAGATTTTCATCTCACTTTTTATTCCTATGAGATTCATGCTACATTGGACACTATTTCCTTTTGTGTGGTCATTGTACTGCACATTATTTTAATATTTGTATAATATAATCTCATTTATGGGTAGTTACATCTTCATAGTATGACCCTTCTTTCATGGGGTGTACGTTTTGAATGTTTCCCAAATCGGTAAGGGAACCTTTCACACTCCACTTTTAAAACGACTTAATTAGTTATGTCTTTTAATTAACATATTTTTATTTTGGGATATGTTCTTCTATATCCTTATTGATGTAAATTTTATTTCCGAGTGATGAGATACCAATTTCTCTCTCATAAACTAATTTTATGAATTTTAAAGTGACGCCGTTAGGCTGCCGAATTTTACCAAGGGAACTTTTTAACCCAATTTGATTTCTTTGGGTTTAATATGTAGTTATTGAATATGTCATACTTTGAATATGTGTTAATGACCTTTTATTGTTTTAAACTTAATATCCACTTATATTGGGTGTATTTATATTTTTCACACATAATTTTGATATTGATTTATCCTTAATTTAAGGATACCTTCTTTATAAGGGATTTCATCTCATTTTACATTTCTATTGATACTTCATTGTTGTTATGCACCAATTAACTCTTATATAGTGTATATACTATCCTTTGGAATATTATATCATGAATCCATTTATTATCATGATATTATAAAGTTCTGATTAAATGTTATTCCTCAATTATTGTATTCAAGTGTCTCTAATTTTGGTAAAAACCCTTTAACTAAATATCGCTTTAAATGTTTTAGTGATTTGTTCTTATTAATATCCATGTTTTCAAAATGGTTTTAAGGATTTATTTATATTGATATTAATGGTTTAAAATGTTAAAATCTTCAAGGTGGTATGGGACACTTTGATTCAAAAATCTCCTTATTGAATGTTTTAAATGGTTTTGAAAATGGATTTTTTGAATGGATTAATTATTTCAATATCTTAAAAAGTTATATTTTTATTGTAATATGGGAATTTCATATTTTCTTTATGCTTAAGTTATGTGCTATGGTTATGTTTTGTTTCTTGGGAATTGTTTATGAAAATGGGTGGTTCCGTGATAAACTAAGGGCGGGTGATCCCGATATAATTCTCCAATGCATTGGGTAACACGAAGGGGTTAAACGCTATGGTTTCTCTATGGAAATTTAGGGAATATACTGTGATGGATATTCCAAACGTAACCATGAGGGTTACTCCCTACATAAGAATGTTATTAATGCCTCAAGTTACCTTTATTTCTTATGATTTCTATGAGTTATTCATAAATATTATGTTTTCATGAGGTATGTTAATGTACTTATGTTTTATGAGTAAAGTATGATTTCATTGATTCTTATGTATACATGTACTAATGTTTACTTTCCGAATTTTTATATCCCTTACTGAGCGTTTTATGCTCATCCCAAATTTTTGAAATGTTTTTCACAGGTCAAGGGAAAGGTACATGATATGATGATAGTGTCATGGAAGTGTCAAGAAAGAATCCATGTTTTATTTTAAATATGTTTCCGTTTATGAAAAAAAAAATATGAATACTATCTTTTATGTAACCACTTTGTTTAAATGTGGATTGTAATGCATGAGTTATGATCTAATTCTATAGAACTCTAAAACTGAAAATATCCTCAATGTGTATTCTTGAAATAACTCAAGATTAAGTAAGGTTTAAGGCTGGGGCCTTATAATAACAATCCTTGATCATCTGGCCAATGAGAGCTAATGATCAATAAAGAGACGTTTCCCACCAACATTTTCAACAATTTGGGGTCCTTATGACTAGAATGTAACCACCAGTACCTCTCATAATATAGGGAGGAGGATCAAGTGGACACTCAGTGACTCAATTCAAGGATGCATGGGTCTTTCCTTAGGACTCCCACCAACAATCTCCACTAGTTGAATCATGCGGTAGTGAACCCCCAACATGATTGGAGTGTTGCCTCTAGACATTCGGCCCAGATCTCTCAGAATCGGGTATACAAGATGAACTATCGGGGATAAAATCTAGTTAATATTGATATGGTTCTTACCTCTTACCCCTATAGATATGTCCATCAACCTAACTTGATGGCGAACAACGAGAAGTCACATACACCCATACGTCCTAATTTTTCTGCCCAACAGACTCATCTGGAAGAAACCCACCAATCCTGCCATACAAATTCAGTAGAGTAACTTCAATAGGAACAATAACATATTTTCCAATTATCATCCAGTCAGTAGGCTCTTCTGACTACATTTAAATAAGCTCACCAATCCAATGTGGTGGCAACTGGTAAACACGAACATACACCAACTTACAATTAAAAAAATATCCAGCCATCTCATTTGCCAGTATTGAAGGATGTATATCAACAATAATTAATAGGAAATAGCTACTATGATCATACACCTGCTAGCTTTCATCAATCCTTCCAACAATCTCGTTTGAAAGAACCCAGAGAAGTTTTTCAGAAAGATCTAACGATAAATCTGGGGTAGACCCAACTCTCTTCCCCCATACATGAGTACTGTCAATACCCATTGAAATGAAAATGAGGAAGAGAGCATTCACATACACCTAATACAATATGGAATGGACTTATATTTATATTCTGGCCACTGAAGCCGCCAAACGCATCTTATCAATGGTGAAATGGCAGACCCAAATTTTGGCCCATATTCTGAACGCATGCTATGATATTATAACAACTACATCAGCTGTATCAGGTGAACATACACATAATTCTGTCCCCACACCTGGGATGACACATAGGCATGCCATATCAGAGCACATACACACCTTTTATCTATTTCAATAGGGTCATTGTGCATACTCCTCCATATTATACAGACAACAGTATTGGAAACCTACTCTTTTGTCCAATTAAAGGTAATTGGTCCATTTTGGTGACCACTCTAAGGTAAGCACATACCCCGGCCCATGATTACCACTTTTCCAATCAAGTGGCCCCAACTATGTATATGTGAGTATCCAAAAATAAATCTCAAAATACACAGTTGGAAAAGAAAGCATCAAGATGATATTTGGACCTACTTAATGCTGGAGTTATTGAATCTCTCATACATTTATCTGTTACAGCTCTAGATCCTACCCTCTAATTACTAAATTATGGGCTTAGTATAAGTAATTATGACATTCTCTATTATAAACTCCATCATGAAGACATACTTCATGAAACATCAGTCAATCTAGAGTGCTTATCTCTATATGAGTGCCTTAGAAACCCTCTGTGTGGCCAGAAGACCAAGGGGCAATTGAATTTATCCCTTGTTGTAATCCCCAATGGGGGTCCTCCCCATGATGGAATTGGCTGCAAATTTCCTATCCACAGTAGTATTTTACATTGTAAATATAGTTTTATGATGAAAATACCTGTTAAATTCAAGGGAATTTTTTTCTTAATTTTCTTTAGAATTTTACAAGAGCGCGGTTTCTGACGGCACCAGATTCCGAGGCCTGGTGTGCCCGGAATCAATTTCCGAAGTTTTGCTCGGGTACGTTCAGTGAACGAATGAGCGGGAATTTATAACTTTTGATCCGGTGCTCGGAATTGAAATCTGAGGACACCGATGAACTTGCAGCGCCGATATTCGCTTAAGAAGACCTTTTCCGAAGTTGCGTTTGCCTAGGAGGAGATGTTTAATTTTCTGGATGAAATGAAGAGTAAAATAAATTTGTGATACAATATTTATTTTATATCTTTAAAGTGGTTATAATCTTTTGTTGGAAGTTGGGTGGTTTAACCACCTAAGAGAGGATTAAGGTGAGGAGGGGCCCACCCGAGCCCCACCTTTTCAAATTCCCTAACTCCCCTCTCTCCCTCTTAAAATCTTGACAACTTAACACTTAATTAATTATACAACTCATGTATAATTAATAAGTGAGTTTAATTTGAGTTTTGAAATTCAAACTCTTGAATTTCAAAGGTTGGGTTGTGTTAATAAATTAAGTGTGAGCTTAAATTATTTTTGGTTAGTTTCTTTGTTACTTGAGAGGTTTGGGAGAATCGTTGAGAGACTTGAAGATCTTCTTCGTCTTCGACGAAGAACGTGAAGAACGGTTCTTCTCCGACAAAGAACATCGATCCCACGACCTTCAAGACTCGGCATCCCGGATTCTTCCGTCTTCATCTTCCTCCTCGACAAGGGAGAAGTCGCCGACCATGGTGATCATCGCCAACGACAACGTACCTCCCTTCTTCGTCATAGCGACAAGTGAAGAGACGTCGTTTCCTCCTCGGACGCACCCCGACGTCCACGGAATCTACGTCCGACGCCGCGACGCCTTTCTCCGCGATAACCGACGTGCGACGTCAATTTTCAAGGTAGGGGTTGTTGTTAATTGTTTATTTATTTATCCTTGTTCGTGGTTCTAGCATGACTAACGTGAGGATTTTAAATATGTGTTATTGTTTAACGTGAGGGGGCCGGACCGCATGAACACGGCCGAACCCCCTCCTTTGTTCTTGATGATTTATCTTGCGGTTGAAACAAGATGGCGTGGTACCGTCGCACCACGTGGATAATCACACGTTTATATTGCGCGGCGCCGTCGCGCCGTGCCGTGGAAGGATCATCAAGAACGCGACATCGTCGCGCCGCGTCGAAGGGAATCAAATGCGCGGCGGAGGGGCGCGGTGCCGTCACACCGCGCCGGATGACGAACACTGCGGCCGGTTCCGGGCCGCGGTGAGACGGGAAGACCGGCGGCACGCCGGGCCGCCGGCGTCGGAAACCGGAAGGGGACCGGCTTGCCGGTCCCGTTGGAGAAAAACCGGCCGGCCAGGTGGCAGGCTGGAAGGTCAAAGACCGGGGGAATAAATTCCCCCGGTCAACTCTCTAAACCCCCCCCCCCCCATTTATGAGGGGGGCGGTTCCTTTGAGAGGGGGAAGGTGGCCCCCCGGTTTCTTCAAGCAGCCCCCCACGAGGGGGGCCAGATCTCAAAAGGGCGCGGTTCTTAAGCCGCGCCACCAGGTGGAAGCGGGGCTTAGCCCCCCGCGCGTGACATCAGCCGCGCCCGGCCGCGCCGCCGCAGGCCGGGCCGCGCCGCCGCGCCGGACCGCGCCGCCGCGCCGGACCGCCTCCGGCCGGGCCGGGTCGGCCCGGACCCGGACCCCCCGTTTTCGAGACAAATTTGGTCTTTTGGCCATAACTTGAGCCACGACCTCCGAATGACGAACCGTCTGCGGCAACGCGATACTTGGATCGAGGCAGTCATTTCGGTGTATCGCACTCAAAGTTTCGGAATACTTTGAGTTCGGCCGGGTTGGTTCGTACACGAAACCAACCGGGCCTTCGGAGCGGAAACGCTCATATCTTGAGCTACGGACGTCCGATTGACGTGCCGTCAGCTTTGTTGTGTTCCTCTTAGTGAGACAGATCTTTTGGCATACTCCGCCAGAGGTTTGGACGCAGGTGGAGTACGGTCGGGTTGGTTTTTCCTTAAAAACCAACCGGGCCCTGGGGATGAAAATGTCAATAACTCTCAGACCGGGCGTCCGATCGACGCGCCGTCTGTTGCGTTGAGTTCCTGTTGACGGTATGGAACTTTTGGATACATCAACTCTGGACTTTGTGACATTTGATGTATCAGCCTCTCGGCTCATGGAGTGGACCCTCCTGTACGAGCTTGTTGTGTGCGGGAACCCTAGTGCTGGCTGCGACTGTGACTGTGACTACTGCTACTGCTACTGCTACTGCTACTACTGCTACTGTGACTGCGACGACGACAGTACAGAGATCCTGTGTGGATTCGACGACGACAACTACAGCACTCAGCGATCCTACGTGGATCAGTGCTACAGGTCATGTGTGGGCTCGATCCTGTGTGGGTCCGATCCTATGTGGGTCCTTGAGCTCAGCGGTCCTGTGTGAACCAGCGCCTACAGGTCCTGTGTGGGCCCGATCCTGTGTGGGTCTTTTGCGGGGGTTAGTTACCTAATGATCCTTCGTGGGTCTGAAGACTTAGATGGATCAGAGATCATCTTTATCGTCCTTTGAAGAAGTATACCTGTGTGAGCTGAATCCTGTTGCTTTCCTGTGTGGATTGTGTTGTGCTATCCTGTGTGGATTACGTTTACTTTCCTGTGTGGAATACGTTTACTTTCCTATGTGGATTTCGTTTTGCTTTCCTGTGTGGAATACGTTTACTTTCCTGTGTGGATTTCGTTTTGCTTTCCTGTGTGGAATACGTTTACTTTCCTGTGTGGACTGAGTTGTACTTGGGCTCGGAGGTTGGAGCGTATTTGAAATTGATGACTTAGGTATATGTATGGGAATATACCTAAGTAGTGTCAGTTGTTACTTCGTGATTGTACCTTTCATTGTGGTTTATCCTTTGTGGATTTCGAGAGACCTTCAGGGGTCTCGGGGTCCCTACTAAGTAGATTATACTCACCCCTGCACGGGCTTTGCCCGCACTACGTTGTGTTGGTTGCAGACGACGGACAACGTTGATCTTAGCTGAGGATTGCAGAGCAGGACGGTACCTAGAGGTGGACAACTGGGCGGAACGTGCTTGGAGGGGACGGCGGGACCCGTGGAGTAGTGGAGCTATCTGTACCCACCCTTCAGGTGGGATTTCCAGTGGACAGCTCGGTGTAGCGGCTTTTACTTTACAGTTGCTGTTTTCCCTTTCGAGTTGTACTTTACTTTCAGTTTGGGTTTGTATACTGGCCCATTTACTTTTCTGCCCTTTCAGTTGTACTCTGCTTTTGCTTAGTGTTTACTTTCCGCTTGCTTACTCTATGGTGTTTGTTTACTTTACAAAGGCAATGCCTTCCCTTTTTACCGGGATTTACGCCTTGGTGCTAGTCGCCAGCCCCTGGCCTATGGATGGCGGGCTTGGGGTAGTCACGGCACGGACCCCGAGGGCGGGTCGTGACAAATTGGTATCAAAGGAGTTCGGTTCTACCGTGAACTCTGATCTTTTCTATGTGAAGCAATAATGTTTAGCGTATTGAGTGTGGTTATCAGTCCAGGGAGTCCAGTGTTGGTGCGGCGGCCGACGTATCCGTACACCAGGACCCTGACTTCTGATTTCTGACTTAATGCACGAAAATATTGATTGCGTGTATGTTTCAAAGTTTTCTTTGTGATTTCCTTGTGTCATCTCACCAGGTATACTGTTTGACCGTGGCGCACTTGTTTCCTATTCAGGATGGCCCCACGACGGCAGCCAGCTAGGGTTCCGAGAGTCGAGTGTGATGACAGCCCACCGAGTGATGAGGCTTCGGTGCAGGGCCCTTTGTCATCAGTGGCACCGGCGGTAGTTCTACCCGCCGAGCCCCCGATGCTTCCAGCACCAGCCGCTGACGATGCGCGTCACCTCAGCACACTGCATGAGTTTCAGCGCCAGCGACCACCCAGGTTTCGTGGGGAGACGGATCCCCAGGCAGCAGAGGACTGGCTGGAGGTCGTGGTACGTGTGTTTAGGCTAGTGAGGACACCAGCAGACCTCATGGTGATTCTCGCTGCGAGCCTACTACACGCAGCAGCAGGACGATGGTGGAGCTTGATGCTCCAGGTGCACGATGAGGCATCTCTACTTTGGACGGACTTTGAGAGCCTTTTCCGCTCGGAGTTCGTCCCAGCCACCCTTCGTGCGGTGCGTATCCAGGAGCTTCTACAGCTGCGGCAGGGCAGCATGACGGTCGCTCAGTACTCGGCGAGATTTACTGATCTCTCGCGCTACTCGACCGACATGGTACGAGACCCATTCTTCCGGGCCCGGACCTTCGAGCAGGGTTTGAGACACGAGATCAGGGCATCGCTGATCTCCCTCAGCATACCGACTCAGACAGGAGTACTGGAGCGGGCCCTTTTGATCGAGAGCTTCCTTGCTGAGTCTGCACCAGCACCGAGACCCACCGCAGGGCGGCACTTGGCGGAGTCTTCCACGGCAGGCAGTCGACGGATGACTCAGGGGTCCAGACAGACCAGACCTTCGGGCATACGACCTTAGGACACTAGCTCAGCAGTGCGGGGCACACAGCGCGGAGCCAGTCTTTTGAGTGGAAGACAGTGCTATGCATGCGGCGGGCAAGGTCACATGGCTCGTGACTGCCCGACCCGCCATGCAGAGGAGCAGAAGACGGTTGAGGAGCCACCTAGGCAGAGGTAGAGGTTCGACCATTGCGGTCCACAGGGAGGAGGCGGACGAGGCAGAGGAGCTGGCCGAGCAGCAGGTGGTGGGCAACGTTTTGAGGCTCTACCACCACCACCACCAGGAGGTCCACCCCGACCTCAGGGGAGAGCACAGCTTCAGGCAGCTGAAGCTTATGATCATGGAGCTCCGGAAGCGGGTGGAATAGTGCGGGACTAGCTCCAGGCATAGAGGCCTTGGCCCATAATGCCTCTAGCTTCGTAGTTTGTGTTGCGTTGTGACCTTGTTCTTTAAGTTGAAGTAATAAAAGACACTTTCCTTGGTGACTTTTGTTTTCTTGTCTTTTGTTTGTTTTTACTAAGAGGTACCGGTTAAAAACTGTTGACTTGACCCTCACTTGCGAGATTCGTACTGGAGGAAACCCAGTGACCACACACTGATGCCGACAATGTGACTCAACCCTTGGAGGCGAGAGTAATGGTTGGATCTCTTGGTAGCAGCGTCGAGGAATTACGACGTCATCCATGCCATGAATTAACTAATCATGACGAGATTGACTGTATTAGGCAAGGAACGTGGTTCATCTAGGGGATGAGACTGGATTTCACTTTTCGGCAAAGGAGAAATCTTTGCAGCTAGCCTCTTTGCAGATATCCTTCGTGGATTGTGATGGAGCAGCCTTCCTCCAGTCTCTCACAGTCACCCCTCCTCTACTAAAACAGGTCAGAGAGGCACATCGTGAGGACGCTGACTGTGAGACACGGCGTGCACAGATATCCTCGGGACATGCACCTGATGGTTTCTCCCTTGGAGCAGAGCACGGCATCCTTTTCAGAGGACGTACCATGGTACCAGTCTCTTTACGAGAGGAAGTGCTGAGAGAGTTTCACACTTCTCCTTTGGCAGTACATCCTGGAGTGGAAAAGATGTACCAGGACCTCAGACGACAGCACTGGTGGCCAGGCATGAAGAAGGCAGTAGCAGAGTTCGTTTCTCGATGCCTCACCTGCCAGCAGGTGAAGGCAGAGCATCAGGTACCAGCGGGCTTGGTACAACCCTTGGAGGTTCCGGAGTTGAAGTGGGACGGCATATCTATGGACTTCGTGACTGGACTTCCACGCACTTCCAGAGGTCACGACTCCATATGGGTGATTTTTGACCGACTCACCAAGTCGCCACACTTCTTACCCATTAGAGAGCAGGGCTCAGTGGAGAGCTTGGGACGTCTCTACGTTCAGGAGATTGTGCGGCTCCATGGCGTGCCATCATCTATCGTCTCCGATCGAGATGCTCGCTTTACTTCCCGGCTTCGGAAGGGGTTACAGGAGGCGTTCGGGACGCAGCTACGTCTGAGCACAACCTTTCACCCTCAGACAGATGGTCAGACGGAGAGGACCATTCAGACTCTCGAGGACATGCTCCGCGCATGTGTCCTCGACTTTGGTCGCAGCTGGGAGGACCACCTACCGTTGGTGGAGTTTGCGTACAACAATAGCTACCACTCCACCATCGGGATGGCACCGTATGAGGCGTTGTACGGCCGACCTTGTAGATCTCCTTTGTGCTGGACAGACCCTGGGGAGTCAGCACTGATGGGACCGGAGATGGTCCAGGCCATGATAGAGAAAGTCCAGGTCATCCAGGAGCGGATGAGGACAGCTCAGAGCCGGCAGAAGTCATACGCTGACAGGAGGCGGAGGCCACTGGAGTTCGAGGATGGCGACCACGTCTTCTTGCGGGTCTCACCTAGACGTGGTATTCGGAGATTTGGCCTAGGCGGCAAGTTATCTCTGCGCTTCATCGGACCCTTCCAGGTCTTCAACAGGATTGGTGAGGTGGCTTATTGCCTGGCTCAACCACCTCAGTTGCACCGGGTGCAGGACGTCTTCCATGTGTTTCAGCTGAGGAGATACGTGCACGACCCGACACACATCATTGACCTGGGGAGCTTGACGTTGACGATGGGGTGACTTTTACGGAGGTCCCGGTGGAGATGGAGGATCGACAGGAGCGGGTCCTGCGTGGGCGATCGATTCCTCTTGTGCACATCAGATGGCAGCACGGGAACCTCCAGGAGAGCACATGGGAGCGGGAGGCTCAGATGCGTGCTCAGTACCCTCATTTGTTTCCCTAGTTTTTGATGTATCTTTACGGGGACGTAAAGCCCTGAGGTGGGAGTAATAAAAAGACCCATAAAATTCAAGGGAAATTTTTTCTTAATTTTCTTTAGAATTTTACAAGAGCGCGGTTTCTGACGGCACCTGATTCCGAGGCCCGGTGTGCCCGGAATCAATTTCCGAAGTTTGGCTCGGGTACGTTCAGTGAACGAACGAGCGGGAATTTCTAACTTTTGATCCGGTGCTCGGAATTGAAATCTGAGGACACCGATGAACTCGCAGCGCCGATATTCTCTTAAGAAGACATTTTCCGAAGTTGCGTTTGCCTAGGAGGAGATGTTTAATTTTCTGGATGAAATGAAGAGTAAAATAAATTTGTGATACAATATTTATTTTATATCTTTAAAGTGGTTATAATCTTTTGTTGGAAGTTTGGTGGTTTAACCACCTAAGAGAGGATTAAGGTGAGGAGGGGCCCACCCGAGCCCCACCTTTTCAAATTCCCTAACTCCCATCTCTCCCTCTTAAAAGCTTGACAACTTAACACTTAATTAATTATACAACTCATGTATAATTAATAAGAGAGTTTAATTTGAGTTTTGAAATTCAAACTCTTGAATTTCAAAGGTTGGGTTGTGTCAATAAATTAAGTGTGAGCTTAAATTATTTTTTGTTAGTTTCTTTGTTACTTGAGAGGTTTGGGAGAATCATTGAGAGACTTGAAGATCTTCTTCGTCTTCGACGAAGAACATGAAGAACGGTTCTTCTCCGACAAAGAACATCGATCCCACGACCTTCAAGACTCGGCGTCCCGGATTCTTCCGTCTTCATCTTCCTCCTCGACAAGGGAGAAGTCGCCGACCGTGGTGATCATCGCCAACGACAACGTACCTCCCTTCTTCGTCATAGCGACAAGTGAAGAGACGTCGTTTCCTCCTCGGACGCACCCCGACGTCCACGGAATCTACGTCCGATGCCGCGACGCCTTTCTCTGCGATAACCAACGTGCGACGTCAATTTTCAAGGTAGGGGTTGTTGTTAATTGTTTATTTATTTATCCTTGTTCGTGGTTCTAGCATGACTAACGTGAGGATTTTAAATATGTGTTATTGTTTAACATGAGGGGGCCAGACCGCATGAACACGGCCGAACCCCCTCCTTTGTTCTTGATGATTTATCTTGCGGTTGAAACAAGATGGTGTGGTGCCGTCGCACCACGGGGATAATCACACGTTTATATTGCGCGGCGCCGTCGCGCCGCGCCGTGGAAGGATCATCAAGAACGCGACGCCGTCGCGCCGCGTCGAAGGGAATCAAAGGCGCGGCGGAGGGGCGCGGTGCCGTCGCACCGCGCCGGACGACGAACACCGCGGCCGGTCCGGGCCGCGGTGAGACGGGAAGACCGGCGGCACGCCGGGCCGCCGGCGTCGGAAACCGGAAGGGGACCAGCTTGCCGGTCCCGTTGGAGAAAAACCGGCCGGCCAGGTGGCCGGCCGGAAGGTCAAAGACCAGGGGAATAAATTCCCCCGGTCAACTCTCTAAACCCCCCCCCCCCCCATTTATGAGGGGGGCAGGCGGCCCCCCGGTTTCTTCAAGCAGCCCCCCACGAGGGTGGCCGGATCTCAAAAGGGCGCGGCTCTTAAGCCGCGCCGCCAGGTGGAAGCGGAAGCTTAGCCCCCCGCGCGTGACATCAGCGGCGCCAGGCCGCGCCACCGCGCCGGACCGTTGCCGACCGGGCCGACCCAGGGGGGGTCGGGCCGGGTCGGCCCGGACCCGGACCCCCCGTTTTCGAGACAAATTCGGTCTTTTGGCCATAACTTGAGCCACGGACCTCCGAATGACGAACCGTCTACGGCAACGCGATCCTTGGATCGAGACGGTAATTTCGGTGTATCACACTCAAAGTTTCGGAATACTTTGAGTTCGGTCGGGTTGGTTCGTACACGAAACCAACCGGGCCTTCGGAGCAGAAACGCAAATATGTTGAGCTACGGACGTCCGATTGACGTGCCGTCAGCTTTGTTGTGTTCCTCTTAGTGAGACTGATCTTTTGGCATACTCCGCCCGAGGTTTGGACGCAGGTGGAGTACGGTCGGGTTGGTTTTGCCTTAAAAACCAACCGGGCCCCGGGGACGAAAATGTCAATAACTCTCAGATCGGGCGTCCGATCGACGCGCCGTCTGTTGCATTGAGTTCCTGTTGACGGTACGGAACTTTTAGATACATCAACTCTGGACTTTGTGACAGTTGATGTATCAGCCTCTCGGCTCGTGGAGCGGACCTTCCTGTACGAGCTTGCTGTGTGCGGGAACCCTAGTGCTGGTTGCGACTGTGACTGTGACTACTGCTACTGCTACTGCTACTGCTACTACTGCTACTGTGACTGCGACGACGACAGTACAGAGATCCTGTGTGGATTCGACGACGACGACTACAGCACTCAGCGATCCAATGTGGATCAGTGCTACAGGTCTTGTGTGGGCTTGATCCTGTGTGGGTCCGATCCTGTGTGGGTCCTTGCGCTCAGCGGTCCTGTGTGAACCAGCGCCTACAGGTCCTGTGTGGGCCCGATCCTATGTGGGTCTTTTGCGGGGGTTAGTTACCTAATGATCCTTCGTGGGTCTGACGACTTAGATGGATCAGAGATCATCTTTATCGCCCTTTAAAGAAGTATACCTGTGTGAGCTGAATCCTATTGCTTTCCTGTGTGGATTGTGTTGTGCTATCCTGTGTGGATTACGTTTACTTTCCTGTGTGGAATACGTTTACTTTCCTGTGTGGATTTCGTTTTGCTTTCTTGTGTGGAATACGTTTACTTTCCTGTGTGGACTGAGTTGTAATTGGGCTCGGAGGTTGGAGCATATTTGAAATTGATGACTTAGGTATATGTATGGGCATATACCTAAGCAGTGTCGGTTGTTACTTCGTGATTGTACCTTTCTTTGTGGTTTATCCTTTGTGTATTTTGAGAGACCTTCAGGGGTCTCGGGGTCCCTACTGAGTAGCTTATACTCACCCCTGCACGGGCTTTGCCCGCACTACGTTGTGTTGGTTGTAGACGACGGACAACGTTGATCTTAGCTGAGGATTGCAGAGCAGGACGGTACTTGGAGGTGGACCACTGGGCGGAACGTGCTTGGAGGGGACGGCGGGACCCGTGGAGCAGTGGAGCTATCTGTACCCACCCTTCAGGTGGGATTTCCAGTGGACAGCTCGGTGTAGCGGCTTTTACTTTACAGTTGTTGTTTTCCCTTTCGAGTTGTACTTTACTTTCAGTTTGGGTTTGTATACTGGCCCATTTACTTTTCCGCACTTTCAGTTGTACTCTGCTTTTGCTTAGTGTTTACTTTCCGCTTGCTTACTCTATGGTGTTTGTTTACTTTACCAAGGAAATTCCTTCCCTTTTTACCGGGATTTACGCCTTGGTGCTAGTCGCCCGCCCCTGGCCTATGAAAGGAGGGCTTGGGGTAGTCACGACACGGACCCCGAGGGCGGGTCGTGACATATAATTGATAATGTAGTGATGAGAATGACCTCTTATCTCGAGGTACTTTCCAATACAAGGTCAGTCATGTCTGATGTCTTGTCATTTACATGTGAAATAATTTATCAACAAGAATAAATCTTAGGGGAATGATCATTTTCCAAACCTCCCTTGGGTCCTTTTTCATCTAATACAGAGTATCCACTTCGTTCAGACCAAATGGAGAAACCTCTAGTTAAATATGATAAAGATATGTTAAATATGAGAAAAAAATTTCCCATATGAGAAACCCCGGTCACTTTCTAGCCTTTGTAAAATTCTCGATATAAAATTCTAGTATTGATGGGAGAAGATAGAATTCATGATATACGCCTCATATTATGGAAGAATATTCATATTTTTAAAACCAATGTATTACCATTTGAAGAATATCAAAATCATGTAAAGGTAATAGAAGGGTTGCAATGCCAAATTTACATGGCATCTATCTTAGTTTCCCAACATCCAAAGGCTGAAAAGCAGTAGAGGACCCTTCTGTATGCATATCTCAATGCTTTAAATAGGCTACACCATTTAATTTTTGATGCCCCATTTTCTGTTCGTATAAGAGTATGGGGTGCACATGGAGCATTGCATATCACTAAACCCCAGAATAAGCAAAGACTTCCAAAAGTGGTTTCATTGAATGTTATTTCCGATGACTGGATACAATCAACACATTTTGTATGTAATCAAATGTAAGCTCGAGAAAATTCCTCAACTATTTCTAATCAGAGTCTGGCCTAAAGAAAGCCAGTAGTTGAGTTACTTTTATATCAAACATATAAGAATATTGAGCAAGCCTCTCGCTAAGAGGATGCCAGTAATCAGATAACGTAAATGTTAGAAATAGAACATTGATCTTCGGAAGAATGTGATTTGATTGGTTGTTGGAAAATGAACAAAGCAAATGTCCGAACTAAAATATGAAAAATCAGAAGAGCAGGTACACAAACCACATCTATAAAAGTTGAAGAGCCACCCTAGTTGGAAGGGATGTGGGATCATTTAATTCTACCTTCAAATTCGTTAATCAAAGTTCAATGGATTGATAAAGAATAACAGGAAAACCCCATCCTATAGGGATATGGGATTTTTCACCTATACAATCCCCTTTTTAATGGAAGTCAATTTTCTCCCAATTAGATAAGAATCCACAAAGAGAGCACACAACTGAACTATACAAGGATTCTCATTCGGTTACTATCGATCAAATAGCTCCTGAGAATCAATCATATAGGTGAGAAAAGTTTCATGGATTATATAGGTGGAGATGATCTTAAATAGATACTGATAGAATTCCATCTATGCATTATGCATCAATAAATTTCATTAACACCATTCTAGAATATCCTCCTGAAATTAATTCTAATAGAGGGGAATCATAAGATGAATTTCATATCTATAATACAGTACACACTGATGAAAATTAAGATGGTGTACATACATGAAATCAGATCCTTTCCTCGAATCTAGGTATTCTTTCAAAAAACAAACTCTCCCCCCTCTGAAAAGAATCTAACAAGGGGAAAGGTAAAAGTTAGATTGAATCTCAATTTACCAATGGAGAAGGTGAATCTCTTTCTCTTGAAGAAATAAGTTCCCAGTAAGAAGAGGAAATGAATGTGTTTAAAGGACTCAATACATAGTTACTTCGAAGCAACATTTCGGCTAGACGTACACCCCAGGAAGATCCACAACATTCACATCTTGTAGGATCTCCTCAACAAATATGATTTTTGGTAATTAGATATGTGGATAATGAATTCCATCCACTAGGTATAAAGCTAGGGTAGAGTCAAACACATACTTATAGGCTTGTTCAAATATGTTATCCAAGGAAAATACCAGCACCACCACTAGTGGGTCATTTAGTCGTTGCACCAGTTCATGATCCAGATGTTATACCTGCATAGGTCCCAGGTCATCATGATATTCCCTATGTTCTTATAAACAAAATTGAGGTATTAACAACTCAATTGGAAGCTATGGAAGAATAGTTTGCTTCAGTTCACTAGGAAAAGAAATCCTACCTTGAATGGGTGAATCTAATTCATCCCCCACAAAATATTATGAATACTATGTTCCCAATATTTAATGGTTCAAGATATCAGGAACAACACTTAACTCATTTCATTTCTCGTTCTGATCCCATGATGGGGAATCCTAAAAAAATAATTAGTAAAGCTTAGTTGTTTTGCACAGTCTTTTCAGGGACCATCTTTTGTATGGTATACTAGTTTGAAATCTCGATCAATAACTATATGGTAATATTTCCATCCGAAGTTCCTTCTTTAATTTAGCTCAATGATGCTGAAGACAACTGTTTTAGATCTCATGAATTCCTAAAAAATGTAAAATGATAAGGTTTCAGATTTCATTCCTTGATGGAAAGAATTAATGTATTCCTTAAATATGGTACTCCCTTAGGATGATTTGCTGCCAATTTGTGTGGAAAATTTGTGTGATGAGTTAAACACACCAATGATCCCTATGAAATACACATTTTTTTGAGACCTATATTTAATTTCTCAATAGATAGAAGATTACATTATTGGAGAAAAGGATAAAAAACATGTAATTCTATCAGCTATGGGAAGGAGAACAGGAAAATCAAAGGTTGTTACAGTTTCACTTAAGAAAGAACCTATATTTTCTTCCACTTCAAAACCTTTATCATATCGAATGGATTTTCTTCCCGAATGTTAGTAGCAATGACTGCCTCATCATGATGATCAAAGTTATCAAAGGTGGATAGAGTTTTAGGATTTAAAGAACAAAGATTCTTCTTTTCGAAAGGAACATGTTTTCGGTTACATCAGCGTAACATTGGAGAATAATTTGGTTCAATTGACCAAGATGAAGAAATCAAACAAAAATGAAGATTAATATCTTCCAAATTATTTTCCCTTTCTCCATATGTTGGGTCATCCCATTCAAGAGTGTTTTGTTTTCAAAGACCTCCATCAAAAAAAGGTTGACACTAATCAAATAAAACTGAAAAGTTCGTCACCTCAAGTATTATGTGTTACTGCCACTGATCCAGAGGAAGATAAAGAATAACAGGAAGTCAAAAGTATAAATGTGCATAAATATTTTGATTGGATGATTTGGAAAATTATCAATCTAACTCATTCCATTTTACAAACATTGTTGATATAACTGATTCTATCTTTAACCACTCCGGCCACAGCACAACCACCTTCATCGAAAGGTCATTCCTCAAAAAGAAACATGATCAGAAGGGAAACAAGCTATCAAATAAAGACGAGTTAATGTCAAGGACAAATTTGTATTTAACTCTGGAAGATTTCATCTCATCTTCTTCAGAAGCACGGTAGGACCCTGGAAAATGGAAAAACCAGAACGGACCAGTCAAGCCAAATCTTAATCAGATGATGAATTGATCTTTGGTTCAATTAATGTTATCCACTTAACAGATCCTTATGACAATTTTTATATTAATTATAATGAGTTGGAGTTCCCTGTACATAACTAGGGAAATAGAATAAGAGGCCAAGGTCAAGTATACAAAAGATGATGTGAAAATTCTAGAAGCCACTATTTTAACACTACCCCTGCTCGAACTGTATATGCGGTAGAAATTCTTGGAATATCCCTTTAGCGAGCTCAACAAGAACAAGGTGATTCTTCAATGAAAGACAGATTTGGTCCTAACATGATTATTTTGGAGGTCCTGTTAGAGGTTACACCATCTTCCAATCAAAAATTATATAGACTTACTATGTCTCATCTACAAAATCCAATGGTATTTTCATTTTTTATTCTCACACAGGGTATATATACATCAGAAGCGTTAAATTCCATGGCACCTGCAAAACTGCATATCCATGCTAGGAAATGTAGGCCTCTGGACTAAAAGAATGATGTTTTGAAACATATTTCCCATGTACCAGCCATGTTATTTATTTTAGATGACTTGAATGTGTCGAATGATTTTCGATAAGCACTTATAGAGGCTTTTTAAAGTCCTCAGGAATTTGAAACTGATGTTCCAGATGCTAAGTTTTACCGTATAGAGAGTGATCCTACATAACGTCCTGAAGTAATATCTTTTAGGGATAATGATATAGATTATGTTTTACGTGGACATATTAGTCCCTTTTATCTATCTGGCAGGTTCAATGACATAGACATCCGATCAGCCTTCATTGATAATGTCTCAAGAGTCAACCTCATTCCCATTTGTACACTTCGTCGATTGGGCCTCACTGAATCTGAATTATCTCTTTCTACTTTAATGTTGCAATTATATGATAATAATGAGAAAGAACCTCATGGATATAATACCCTAATAACTCTATTTGTGGATCTTATGTCTAATTCCGATTTCATGGTTGTTCGTCCGAACACAGCCTTCAACATTATACTTGGAAGGCATTTACTACATCAACTTGTACCCATACCTTCATCAAATGATCAATGTCACAAAAAAAGGATTCAATGGTCAAATCTTCAAATTGTATGGTTACAAGGACCCTTTAAAAATGTTTGAATCTCTTTACATTGCGGTAGAATTTTACCACACAAAGGGAACGAAGTCCATGACAAAGGAGGTAACCAGAATTAATGATCCGAATCGACAGGAAAAATCCCAGAAAACCCATTAATACTTTTGAGTAAATATTATCTGTTTCCTATAAATATAATTGAAATGATAAACCCAAATCCGATCACTCATCCAGTAACTTCTATAATGTCAATTGCGGCAATTGAGCCTGGCAGAATGGGGGAAATTGTTGATTCACCAAACAAAATTGAAATATTAAATGGAGATGTCTTAATTTGATCCACATAACTACACCAAGCCTCTAATATTTCAATCATATTAGAAAAAGTGGTTACAATTCAAGAGGAATACAATGATGTTGATTCTCTATCCATCATCTCCTCTTTATTACCCCAGGAAGACACTTCATCATTAATAGGTTTAGAAATGGTGGCCTTTTCGATAGGGTATTCAAATAGTGACTCATCTCCTAACTCTGTATGTTTTTCTTCATCATAGACTATATAAGTAGAAATAGAAGAATTGACGTGGGAGGAATAGGAATAATATGATGATGATCTCAGGGATGCTCCTTGATCACATGAGAATTCTCTCTCTACCACTGTGGACGAGCTTAGAGAAATAAATCTCGATACAGAATAAGATCCACACCCCACTGTAATTAGTGCAGCCATGACTTTTGAAGAGAAAGAGACATATACTTCATTCATAAACCAACATTGAGATATATCTTCTTCTATTTATAAAAAAACAAGGACTTAATCTCGATGTAACTACTCATCATTTTGGTTGGCCAGAAGAACCTCGAGGATTCAAGTAGGCAGCAAGAAGAACACACCAAATTTATGCCTCTAAAATTGATTCTTAAATTGATAAACTTATAATGCCTAACTAATTCATGGAGTTTCAATATCACAAATACCAGACCAATATTGTCCCAGTAAAGATTTAGAACATGCAGATAATTGTTTATATTGATTTCAGAGATCTTAACTGACATTGTACTAAAGATGACATTCCAGTTCTGATCACAGTGTTTTTAACTAATGCAACAACTATCTATGAAGCTATTAAAATTATGGATGGTTACTCTAGGTATAATCAAATATTTATGGCCCCAGATAATGAAGAATGTATATCCTTCAGATCCCCTCAAGGTGTGTATTTCAATTAGGTAATTCCCAAGGTTTAAAGAATGTATGTGAAACATATAAACGTGCAATGCACAATTTATTCAAACCGGTCTTAAGGAAATTTTTGGAATGATATGTGGATGATTTGTTAGTTATGTACAGAACAAACTCTGATCATTTGGCTGATATGAAGACCGGATCCCATAATCTTTGGAAACAAAATTTTAAGACAAACCCATTGAAATTTTCTTTTGGGGTAATATCAATAATGTTCCTAGACTTATTTGTACACCATCATGGTATCAATATTGATCCTAAGAAAACAAAATAAATCTGTGGCATGTCACCTCCACAAAATTTGAAATAATTAAGAGGAATCTAAAGAAAAATGGCATATATTTAGTGCATTATCACCAATTTTGGCAG
Organism: Viscum album; assembly: GCA_963277665.1. NCBI lineage: Eukaryota > Viridiplantae > Streptophyta > Magnoliopsida > Santalales > Viscaceae > Viscum > Viscum album. The sequence continues at coordinate 480,852,055 of OY728129.1, forward strand.
GAAAGTGTTTTCCCTTCAACAGATTAATGGAGAAGGGAGTCAGAAATCAATGGACTGAAGATTGAAAAGTTGCATTTGATAACCTCGAGAAATATCACACGAGAGTCCACTTGTATTAATGCCACCTATTGAAGGAAGACAACATATTCTCAATGTGACAACTTTAGAGTGATCACAGGGTGCCTTCCTTGCCCAGAAGAATGATATTGTGAAACAAAACAACCATTATTATCTCAATCAAACTATAATTGATTCAGAAACATGGTATTCATGTATTTAAATGTGATTCATGGAATTAATCTTTGAAGTTTAGAAATTGTGGCACTACTTGAAACATGATGATGTCCAATTGGTTTATCCCAATAATCCTCTCATGATTATACTCATTTATCATATGATTATTGAAAATATGACATGGTGGGTTGTTATTTTTAACAGTTTGATATCCATTTTGTGCATCAGAAGGCAATAAAGGGCCCTGATCTGGCTGACTTCCTTGCTGAACACCCATCTGTGGAGAATACATCATTGAATATTAAACATCCTGATGAAAATGTATTCTCTATTCCAGATAGATCTCTAATATAATAGATGTAATTTAATGGTTTCTCCAGAAGTCCAACAGGGAAGATAATGGAAAACCCTAAACTCAAAAAATATGGGTTAGGAATTTTACTTATCTCTACAGAAAAGGAATTATTTCCTTATTTTTCCCTTTTATAAGAAGTTGATACCAATAATGAAGCAGAATATGAATCTCTCATCCGTTTCTTGGAATTTTCAATTCATGTGTAATTGAATCACTTAAAAGTGAATGGGGTTTTAGAATTGGACCTCAAATTAATCAATATCGATTATTCCATCAGAAAAAAAGATTTAATCATTTTGTTATACTATAACTGAGGGTTAATGGGTGAATTTCCATCAGAGCCAACATTTTTATACATCATGCGGTAAAAAAATGTCCAATCAAATGTAGTAGCTAAGGAAGCTACAACCTTGGAAGATCCAACCTGGTATGAGATAGGCATCAATATAGCCATCATCATGTTGTATCACCTTTCGTTCAAACTAGATGGGAGGACATTAATGGAATTATCCTTATTTATGATTCATATGGTCATACCATGGGATGCAGAACATCCATCATTGAATTCCTTCATAATTGAGTCCTTCCACCAGATAGGGCTGAAATACAACAGATCTGAGGACGAGCGACCCAATTTACACATTATGATAGTCCATATCATTAGAAAATCCATTAAAAATGAGGCATTGATGGAATCCACTTTAGGTGTATGGGTTGAAAAGAGACTATAACTATCATGTAAGAAGTAAATTACGGATCTTGTGGTACTCACAAGTTTGGGAATAGGCATTCTGATCAAATTTGATGTCTTGGATACTTCTAGCCTTCAATGATGCTGGATTGAACATATTTCACTAAGAAATTCTATCCTTTCCAAGAGGATTATAACTTCATACATCAATCCCCATAGTTGTTATATACAACTAAATACTCCTTGCCATTTTCCAAAAGGGGAATGAATATTGTAGGGTCATATCCACCAGCAATGGCTAAGCTGTTCAAGTATATTCTTACTGCTACCGATTTATTCTCTAAATGGACTCAAGAAATACCTCTCAAAGAAGTCAAAGCCAAATGAAATGTTAGTTTTATCAAAAAACACATCATCACCAGATTTGGTGTCCCTAATAATATATTGATGGACCATGGAACCAATTTCTGTTCTGTTGAGGTAAAGATGTTATATTAGGAGCATAATATAAAATTCATCCATTCATCTTGCTATCATGCAGCGGCCAATAGAAAGATAGTGGAATTCAATAAGACCCTATAAAATATAATCTTGAATATGATGGCTTAAGATAAGAAATATTGGCCTGATAAACATTTGAATGCTTTATGGGATTATTGGACTACTACCAATACTACCACCCATGAAACCCCTTATTCATTGGTGTGTGGAACTAAAGCAATTTGGCAATTGAAATTAAATTACCTTCACTCAGAGTTGCAATTTGTGATTAGTTCTCTAATGATGAGAAGTCTCCAAAATGGTTTGACGATCTGGAGAAATTAGTTGAAAAAATGCATACCTTTCATCATTTAGAAGTCTATCAAAATTGAATACCACGATCCTTTAACAAGAAAGTTCACCTTCATTAATATCTTCAAGGAGAATTGGTATTGGTCCTCAGAACACCAATGATATCAGGAAAGAAACCTCCAATACTTGAGCCAAAGTGGGAAGGACCTTTTCCCATATATAAGGTCTACTCAAATGGATCATATGCCTTAATATAAATTGATGGAGAGTTTATTACAATTCCAACTAATGTGATATTCTTTAAGAAATAATTTGTATAATTGCACATATCATCCTCACTACAAGACTGAAAACTGCACAGTCTAGATGTCCTCACTGTAAGACTCAAAATTAAACAACAAAAATTCATAGTTTCAAGTCGTTAAAATGAATAACAACCATAAGTGTCCATGATTATTGATGTTAAAATGTGTAGCATAATGTTTCCTCCTTACACAATATTAAACTTTATGACTAACTTCTTCTCTACTTGAAGATATGAGTTTCTATATGAAAACATCATTGACATCATTGCTGCTCCATAGTGGCACATGAGTCCCTTTCATCCCAATGTATGAGTCAAATCTGAATAAGGACCTCATTTCAAGAATTACATGTGGCATAATTCCCATTACAAATGAGATACATAGAGACACTTGGAGCTCCTATATTGGCCCCAACAACAACCTCAAAATTTTTATTTCATTTTCTCCTATTGTATATGAATTAGATAAATAAAGTGTGTTCCCTTAAGATACATAGTCTGATATTTATAACATTTTGTGTCTTAATTTTAATCATTCTTCCAAAACATGTGAAAAACCCCTCGTCTCCCATATCAAACTCGATTGGTGTGGGAAATGAATGTTTAATGAAATATGTATGGCTTGATTTTCATCTATACGAGATATTTAGAGATTCCAAAATTAGCAATCATTGGTCCAGAAAAAATATATTAAAATAAAAACCCCTTTTTTATGCATTATATAAGAATCAAAACCTGCATACGGAATTATTAAAGAACTACGCATGACTTGATTATTTCCCCGATAAATACACATAGTGACACTTGGATTTTATCCCTTAGTCTAGTTACAATATGTCTTTGTTTTCACATCGTTTCATCTTCATAATTTTCACATGATGTTAAACTGCATGGAAGTCTAATACCCTAATTATTAATATGTGTCACCTTTTGTGTTTCATAAGAAACCCATACTGCTCATTGTTTCTCACACATAGCATATATCATGTGGGCTTCAGAATTGGGTAAAGGGATTCTCTGTAAAAATAAGGTGCCTTAATTTCATGTTGTCTTATCAATGTCCTCACTACGTGACATTAAAATTTATAATACAATGGCCATCCCTGCATGACATAAAACTACACAGTAAAATGTCCTCGTTGCATGACTCTAGACTACATAGCATAATATTGATTCAAAGGAAACAATGAAAGTATCTGTTTTTACATATGAGTTAGCTTCATGTAAAGGACTTCAAACTCATGGAAAATATTTATTCAAATATTTCCCATGTGCATTGAGCATTACCCCTTCCATATGTCTCACTCTTAATCTTGGATATTTTCATATCATCATAATATTTCATACGGTTTCCTGTGACATAGTTTGTTGTATCTGAGAAATCTTTTGCCTGACTATGCAGTACGTGACCTTAGGTGGCCTGCCATAAGTTTCCAACATAATGGGCATGTCGGTAAAAAGATGCCACTTTTGGATATGTGGAATATTCCATAATTGTACCTGCATAATACATCCCCCATAACGGGTTCGTCAAATTATGGTAACACCATTGTTGGTTACAGTTTCTTTGCTCCCTACAAACTTTGATGACAATATTCATGAATTAGTTTTTTAAAATATTTATTCATGTATATTTGTCTGGTTATCTTTCCCTTCATCTAAAATTCATCAATACCATGGTTTAAAAATCTCTCTCTATTTATGTGTTCAAAGAAATATAAAATAACCTTGGATCACATGACCACATATCCTATATTGTTTCCATTTTTTGACTTAGTTGTATATAATAAAACTAAAAACAACATACTTTCTATGTTTGGGTTAGACCTTTGTAGAAATCACATTCCTCTAATTCTTTGGAAATCATGATTGTAAATACACATTCCATATCCAAGATCTATTTTTCATAAATCAAAATCTCTGCATTAGAACATTTGAATCTCCATAAACATTCTCCAGCATTCAGCAATAGAATGTTACACTTTTGAGATCTCTTTTTCCAGACTATCCAGTACGTTCCCTTAGGTGGCCTTGTATAAAATTTTCCTACATAACAGGCCTATTAGTCAAAAGATTCCATTATATGGCTATTCCTCATATGCCTATATTGTCCCTGAAAACACAACCCCCACAACTTGTTTGTCGAATTATGGTAGCTTTGATCTTGGAAAAGTATTCCTCCAATGATTTTATCCATTTTCTCATATCATTCCTCGGTTACAAAAATTCACAATTCATAGTTTATAATTTTACATTACGTACGTGATTATGGTAGTATGTTTCCAAACAAACTACCATGAAATTGGGATAATCTCATACATTTGGTCAAATATAAAGACCTTAAATTTATGCCACACAATGCCCTCCATGCATGACATAAAACTACATAGTAAAATTTCCTTACTATTTGAATTGAAATTGCATAGTAAAATTTCCTCACTTGATGACTTAAAACTGCACAATATGATGTCAGAAATTCCCATTTCTGATAAATTTTAACCATTCCTTATACACAAAATTTCTGTAGAAGTGATTTTCTTATTCATGAGATTTGATGGTGTAGATAACCCTTTATTGTAAAAATCCCTTTCCTTATAAAAACCACCGACATTGGTCTTGATTCCCCCAAATATTATTCGGCATAGTTAATCAATAGTAAACTATAATGTTCTTAAGAGCTATTTTTCTAGACTATGCAGTATGTTCCCTAATGTGGCCTTTCATACATTGTATCCATAACAGGCATGTTACTCTAAATAAACTACTATTTAGCTTTGCAGAATATTCCCTAATTGTCCCACCATAATAAAAATCCCATAATGTGTTTTTCAAATACTGGTAACGTCATTCTTGGAGGTGAATCTCCTTGTGTTGATACAAGTTTTTAATTTGGTGACCATAAAAATAATGGCCCAAGAATCCCCTTGGAAATATTTTTTAAAAAATAAAATAAATTATTATCCATTGAGTCTTGTTTGGGATCTAATTTCAAAAAAATTTATCAAATATTTTTTAAATAAAACACTGTCCTTTTATAGTCTGACTTGGATGACTGTAAACTGAAAATAACAAGAGATGTTGTACTCACCAGATGGGAACCCACAAAGGAAACATTGAACAAAAGCCGAGTACCAGGTCACTAAACATATATTTTGAATGATTTAGGTAATATTGAGAAATAAAAATTCAAATAATACAATGTTTGAGGGATTTCAGGTAAAATACTAGTAAAAATTAATTATGCTCGCTAGGCCCCACAGCTTTTGAAAAAATTATAAAGTCCTTCCAAACTTGATTTTTCACCAAATCCAACCAAATGATGTTAGAATGCATCAAGGTTCCCTATTTTAACCATATAATAAGATTCTTTTCATTCCAAATGAATCAAATCCTAAGGGGAGATTTTTTAAACACAATGAAATGTCTTCCATGAACTTTTTCCCAAAATGTCTTCAACCAGGATCGAAAATTTCATGGTGTGACTCTGCATTTTTCATGGGGTAAGTGATGGTAGTGAAGGAACGAACATGAATGGTTGGGAGCGTAGCCAGGAACTGATCCTAATAAGGGGTGTGGGGCGCATCCCCAAAGGTACGGAATAATAAATTTGGCTAAGTCCTAAAGCAGCGCCCAAGATACCTACACAGAAACACCTGAGCACCACCATGCTAGAGGAGAATGAAGAAATTATTTTTTCTATGTTCTAAATGTGGTGCCCCAGTTAGGCCAAATGACCGGCGGCGTGGAAGTATGCTTGGAAGCTACCCATCTGGCACACTGCCACTTGCGTGCCACAATTCTGTCGTGCAACATACTTGCGTGCCCATTTTTATTTCACCCAAGGTCAATTTTTTTCCTATAAATAGACCTTTGGGGCATTCATTTCTACAAAAAAATTACTTGAAGTCCAATTGATACTCTGTTCTTTTTAGTGTTTCCCCCATGACTTCTAAAACATTCAAGGTAGTTCATTAACACCTAATGTATGTGAATTGAAGGAGGATCATAGGACATAATTAATTTTAGTGTTTGAAATACATAACACATTCACACATAAATTTCTCAACCCCCTCAATCAGAAACACTTGCATGCCAATTATTCCTTTCATAGGAACATGAGTGCCCCGCTAATGGGATAACATGTGAATACTCTTGAAAGATTTATCCATGTCTCACCCATGTATTAACATAAAGGTTGTTTGTCTCATAGCTGAAAATCAAGTTTCCCATGTCTAATTGTGCACCCATACTTGCGCGCCAATACCTACATGCCCCAAATTGATTTACCTATTCTCTTTAGTTTACAAGCCATCAAGACCTCCTCAAATTCGTTCATCACAAGGCTTCTTCTTCATTGTCTACCTTTTTTGAAAGGGATTTTGTCTGTACCTCCAACAAAACCTCCTAACATATCAAACCATTTGGAAAGGAACATCAGCGTGTCTCCAATTTGGGTTTGTATATGAACAGTCAGAGGTATCCCACATTTGTTTCACAATGGGGTTAGGATTCATTGATTGTCTATGGGTTTGTATATTCACTGTCACATGAACCTTTCTCTTGATAACAATGCTAGGATGTTACCTATTTTGAGAATAATGGTTTGGGTCATAACCACTCCCTTCTCAAAGATCCAGAACCTCAAAATTCTAGTAGGGAAGGTACAATTAAAATTTTCTTTTCCATTCATGATAATGAAAAGTTTCCCTCCCATAACATGATCAATTTTGTGGTAGCCAGCCAATTGTAAGACCCTATCCTTCATCGCTTATTCCTTTCATTGGACCCTTGTCCAATGTAAAGTGAATAGAGGGAGGGCTCGTCGCCTCACCCTCTTCTGGGTCGCCTCAACCTCGTCCACCATCGCCACCTTAGGCGTGCCCTCTTCCACTAGATGAGGAGGAAAAGTGTGGAAACCTTTGTTGAATCTTTGATATCCTCGTGTTTATCACACCAATAATGACTAATGTGGACTTACAGATTTTTCATGTTTGCATCTTTTTTCATCATTCTTGAACAAAGAGAACACTGATTAATGTTCAAAATAGGCTACATAAGTAGCCTTCATCAGGGATTGAGCTCATTGGATATCATTTTTTGGAATCCAAAATTTATTTCCTTAATCAGGGCACCCTCCTTTTTTATAAGTCCCAAATTAAACCCCCAAATCATCAAGGTATCTGTTTCAAGAAGTAATCCAAAACTCATTTCTCTCAAAGGACTATACACTCCTATGAGACTCATTAAACTATGTGGGATTTGATTCCCATCCACAAGGGATACATAGGAAGCCACCTTGTGGTTCTAGCCCAACACTTCAAATCAACTATGTTCCCCTTGGGCCATATTCCCAACCGGGTATAATCTTACTTGGAATCCAATATTATTTCCATGTCCCTTGGGCTGCATAGACTTATGTTCCACAATGAATTTTGACTAAAAACCGTTCTCTTAGATGTCCAAACCAGATGACATTAAACTATATGGCTAAGTCCTTATCACATGACCCAAAAAGAAATGATGTTTCCTCTTAAGCGACACTGAACTACGGGTTATCTGATTCTTTTCACAAGGATATTTAAGTATCCCATTTAAGGGTTACTATCCCAATATCAAAACAAACCTTTGTCTCACTGGATAAAAACAAATTCCAATGTTCCTTACTTAGTGGATTAAAACCCATTATCATCATAATGGGGATTAAAAGAATATATATGTAGTATATGAGACGATACCATTGATGGAGAAACTCTAATACATATAGATATATCTTTTAATGAAGAACCTTTAATACATACCAACGATTCTAAATTTTACAAATGTTAATAAGTGATTTCAAATTCAAAGGGAAACATATGATATACATGGGAAATTAATAAGGATTCATGAAAATATCTTAAATTAATAAAGAGAGTCCCATAGTATACAATAATTCCCATTAATAAGAGTGATGATTCTGACCTCCCATCCTCTAAACCAATGCACGTTCCTATGTATCGTAATATTCAAACATAACGAATGCCTTCCTTTGGAAAGAGGGTCCCTTTTGGATAAATAATTGTTGGATGTTTCGGGTTCCATGAATTAATCTTTTGGAAACCGTCTAGAAGTAGTGATTCCTAAAACCTGAACACACATTTCAAGGAACTATAAAGCTGATATTTACACCGTCAGTATTGGTGGCCAGGTATAAAGAGGTATGTTTCCGGTTTTGTTGTGAGATGTTCCACCAATCAGTAAGTGATAGTGCAGTAGCAGCAACTAGAAAAACTTTTAAAATAGTTACCCCATACTGAGTGTAAGTGGAATGATATCTTGATGGATTTATTGATGGCTTTACCAAGGTATCCTTAAGGGAATGATGCATTTTGGGTGGTTACCGATAGGCTCACGAAGGTTGAACATTTCTTGTTGATCAAGGAAACCTTCGGTATTGAGGAGATTAGAAGGTTGTAAATCCATTATATTTTATGTTTTCACGGGGTTCTTCACCCTAATGTTTCATACAATGACTCCTGGTATACTTATCATGTTTGGTAGGGACTACATGGGACTTTGGGTACACATGTACTTCGGAGTACATCTTACCATCCCCAGACAAATTCCCAATCCAAATGCAAGATTCAGGTTTTAGAGGACATGCTTCTGTCATGTGTTCTTGACATCAACGTCTCTTGGGACAGACACATACGCCTAGTATATTTTTCCTACAATAACATTTTCAGGTTATGATTCAGACGGAACCTTATGAGGCATGTTACAGTTGGCTATATCGATCACACCTATGTTGGTTAGAGGAAGGAGAGGTAGCTTTGCTGGGACATCATTTTTTCCATGAGGCCACTGAGTAGGTGGAGTTGATTCAGAAGAGGGTGAATACTACATAATCTCACCAGAAAATTTTTGTTAATCGATGGAGACAACCTCTGGAGTTCATGGTCCGTGATCAGGTTATCTTAACTGTCACACCGAGTTTGGGACACATGAGGATTAGGAGACAAGGGAAGCATTCGCCAAGATACATCTGTCTGTTTGAGGTTTTGGAGAGAGTTGGGATTGTGGAAATTTAGTTGCATTTTCCTCAAAGGTATCAGGCTATATATGACGTCTTTCTTGTTTCATACCTACGACGTTAGTTTTCAGACCCGTCACACATTTTCAACCCCAGGAGGTTGAGTTAGAGTGGATGCATTCTTAGTGGAGCACCCTATAAGGATTGTGGATTGCAGCATGAATGTTCTCTAAGTACAGTATGTTCCTTTGGTATGGGTTCTATGGCAGCACGATCAAGTACAGGATAAGACATAGGAGATGTATGCCGACGAACAATCATAGTGGGAATAGTTGTTCACAAATTATTCTTCACCACCATATGATGGTAAATTCAGGGGTGAATCGATCTAAGGGGGAAGTTAGTAAAAACTATAATCTTTATTTAAGGTATGGATCTTTATTTTGGGTTGATTTGGGGAAAAAGGATGTTTTGGAAAAAAATTATGTACTCTTTGTGTACTTTTGAGCACACACTATGTACCTGGTTGCTGCGTGTAGTCATGTACTGGCCCTATAACAACTGAGTACATGGCTTTGTAGGTGACCTAGAAGACCCCCTAAAGTGGGAGCTGGTTGGGGCTAGAACATGATGTGTACATTAAATGAACACATAATTTACTTGTTTTTTAATTGATGAGCCAGAGCGGGGTCATGTCTAATATCCTGAAAACAATTCTTCTTTTCGTTTCATTTACTAGAGAGGGATGTACGGACAAAGAACTTGGAGATCCTCTTGGTTCTCTATCAGAACATCGATTGAGACACTATTATCTACTTTAGATTCCCACTGGTGAGTTCTCTCTTTCCCTAGAGCATTTCTTCAGGATTTCTCCTCTCTCGTGGGTTATTCAAGGTCGAAATATTTTATCCTTTTTGTAGATATACGTCGTTCTTTGACGATTCAAGGGTGACGTTCAAGAGTATTTATCAAATGAAGATGAAGTAGGTGTTTTTTCCTTTCATTGATTTTCTTTCGATTATATATGCTTAATGTTCTAAATACCCATGTTTTAGGTATACGTGTTTTGGAATTTAATCCTTTTTAATACCTAATATGGTTTTTTGATTAATAATGAGTTATTTCTTATGCATAAGGTTTAATACCTTGATTATGGGTGTGTTTCCCATGTTTGATTGATTATGGCCATTTGGTCTAGAATGCCTGTTAGGTTTTCATTGTTTTTTATGCCTCGTATTGTTAGGATGGAGTTGCTATTTATTTGAGATGCATGTGATTCGCATTGTTAAAGTATGACCAAGGGGAATTTGATTGTGAGGTCTTCCTGAGGTAGGGTCAATTATGTATGAATTCTTATTATGTTGATCCAAAGGTATTGACTATGAGAGCTATCAGGTGGACAGAGACCATAGGTGTTAAAGCATGAGAGCTACACATAAGGTCGTTGTTAAATGAATGCTGGACCATAGGGCATTGACTTTGAGTTCGGCCAAGAAGTCATTATTTTTTATTGTTTCTATACATACCAAGGGGGTATGGACCGTGAGAGATACCCATGTGGTTTTTTGTAAATGATTAATGCTATGTGGGACTGAAGGGGATAGACTATGTGAGGTTTCTCATAGGGACATTATTTTAGTGATTTAATGATATGTTGAACCGGAGGGATCAGACTGTGAGATATTTCCCAGAGGTTTTTTTTGAATAATTAATTGATTGTGATCGGTCTTCCAAGACAAATAATAAGATTGGAATCGGTCTTAAATGACTATTTAAATTGTCTTCTAAGACATATGTTGCTACTATTACATAGGGAAATATAGAGCTTATGATAGATCTCGTGGTAACATTATTCCATGGAATGGATAATTAATAAATGAAAATGAATTAAATTGGAAACATTAGGATTTTTTACTTTGGAGTAAATCCTATTTTATTACTTCATTTTTGTATATCTCTTACTATATATATTAACTGATAGTTAGGAATAGATATTTTTGTGGATGCGTACGGGGATTCATCTTACACCCTTTTGGGTCTTTTTTTAGACCCAAACAGATTATATGGTTGCAATAATAGACAAGGGAAATCACCCTTCTTCATCAGTTTCTTGATTGCTATTGGAGTAGGAGAGTACGTGGTGAAGATGAGGCTTGCAATGTGTCAGAGTTTACTGTATTTCTGTACATTGTTTTCTGTATTGTATTTCATGAATTGTGACTTGTTTGGTTTTTTTCCAAGACACATGTAACATGAATAATTTATATATATTCTCTACTTGTTATGTTACTACCATCATTAAATCATTTACTTATTTTTTATTGTATTACTACTTCGGCTATTGGTTACTATTAGTTATTCAATTGTGCATACTCTTCCAATAAGGGCATCGTTTCCCTATTTTCTGACATTGGCCCCCGTTTCTAGTCAGTTGCCTCTGGAATTTGTGGAAAATGCTCTTGAAGTCATGTGACCAACTGGGTACGAGGCACCCTTGGGCGACACATGGAACCAGGATGTTACAGTACGCCCTGATTAAATGTCATTAACTAAGCTTCTCTCAATGAACTGAGCATATCAGGGTAAAATTTCTCTTGTAACTTCACTTTAGTTTCCTTCCAATCTATACATACAAGATTCCCATCACATTTTTGGATTTTCTATAACCATTACACTTGGTCACATAACATATTAATAGTAAATTTAACACCCCACACAATTGGAGTCTCTTGGTGGTCAAGTATTGTTTTGATAGACACAATCTAGAACTCATATACCTCAGGTCCACCATCTCTGTTGAAGGTAAAAGGGTTATGAAACTGAAACTCTCATGTTAGACCAAACATGCTTTTTACAACTCTTCTTGGGTTAAATTACATGAACTATATGAACTGAGTAATGTTATCATGAAACTTATCTCCATCTCATTAACCCAATAATATTAGAGCCTCAGGATTAACATCTAGTGGAACATATCTATACATGTTACCCTATTGTCCTCTAAAAAATCTTCATCATGGAGTCATATCTCTAAAATGAAAAAACACATCTTATATAACATCTAAAACATTAACATAGTAAAATAGATGGATTCACTTAATGTCCCAACAAGTTATTACTATCAAATGGCCCGAAGGACTCCATTTTTATTGATTCTTGATCATCCACATTTCAAGGGGGGAGGTGGAAACCTTACAATGCCCATAGGCGTAAGTATTACATGGCTCGTAGGCTATAGAGGAATTCATTCTCTGTAGACTTCAAACATTATATACAACAAAGACTAACTACTTGGAACTGCTCCTCCCAAGCATCTTCCTCATGAAATGAGATCTCCACCTTCGCATGGCTATTCGGCTAGGCTATCCCATGCATGCACAGTCTTGTCTCAATGGCAGGTTCCATACCCTCTCATTCTTGCAATCCGTGTAGCTTATATTATTGTGAAAGCTTCTTACTCAGCCTCCATAGAGATTGTTCCTTATAGGTGGTCTAGTTTGCATCTACACTAAAGGTAGCCCAAAGGCCTTGAGGAGGTCTGAATTCCTTACTATCCCGAATTCTTGGGTGTCACGAAGGCCTTAATGGACTCAAAAACCAAATCGGTGGCCTGAAGGACCAAACATGGGCAAATTCCCAGCTGCTGTAGTGCCAAACAGTGTCTGTTACAATTCTTGCTATAGTACCTACTACAGTGCTGTACAGTTCCTATTACAGAACTACTACAGTACCCAGAAATTGTGCCTCCAGCTGCTATTGTACTGCTAAAATTTATTACCAATTTCACACCACTAGGTCAAAATTGAGGAATTAACACTTCCTTTAATCATCCTATAAACAATTCAAGGTAAACTAATAGTAAACACACATTCCAAATAAATATTCTCATTAGGCACCTATTTTCCACATTTTTTATCCTTTTATATTTTTTTTAGTTCCATATTAGGAACCATTTTTAGATAAATTACACAATCATAGAAAAATATTTCAATTTCAACCTTACGTAAAACCATTATTTCAGTGTGTTTCTATAAATGATTCCTATCAAAATAATTCACGAGTTCTTATAATGATTCATGAATACTCCAATCTCAATCCATAATGGACCATGAGTCAAATGCCATAAAATAGGAGAAATAAATTACATCACAAAATAAGTGCCTAATCCAATGTGAAATAAATTCCATCTATAATATCAAACATAAACAACAAAAATCCCACTCGGTAAACTTGGGGTTTTCCCCATACATGGGTTAGATATTCCCATGAACAAGCTCATAACGAAGGATCGACTCCTTCTTGTTTCTTGTCTACTATTAACAAATAGTAATAGAAAATAAAAGTAAATAAAATTTTTCTATGATATAACTTTGTAATGTCCTGACTCAGGTGCCACATACGGGTTCCCTAATTCTGTTAGTCACATGACCTCAAGCATGTGTCCCTTAATTCCATAGGATGGCAACTATCCTTGAGGGTCCAATAATAAACATTTTGAGACTATAACCTCTTTATCGGAGTAAAAAATGGAGGAAATAAACAAAAATTACCAATTGGAAATAACCATATCCTTAACAATCCTAGTATCACATGATGACCAAAACTGGAATACAATATCCAATACTAAATATTATATATGCCATTACAAGTACATGTCAGTTGTTAGATAAAAAACCAAAATAAAGATAAACTAACACTCCCAGGGGGAGTCCAGACTCTATTTATAGTTCAAACATCCTCGCTCCATCCCAAATCAACCATCTCACATTCGGATCTCTCCCTTTTACTATCATGTGAACCAAAATTTTATACGGGTACCAATTAGGAAACCGGAGTAGGGTGTGAGTCAGCTGAATAGGCTCCCTCGAATGGTGTCTAAAAAATATCTATTCAATAAAAAATTATACATTTGTATAGATAATAATGTGAAATACATAAATTAAATAGTTTTCAAACTTCATTATTCACTCATTAACAACATAATTTACCCAATTTCATGATGACACCCAAACCACAAAAAGCTTCTTTGTTTCATGCCAAATTCTAAAGCATGTCACATAGGTATTCACAATTCATTATAACTTGGTATTTCATTATCCACCTAATTTCAATTCATATCATGAATAATTGGAACCATAGTTTAATTCCAATATTTTTGTCCTAGAACTCCATGCCCAGAATCATACAAGTATTTGGAGAATCATTCCCCGACTCTCACCTCGTTTTTCAGTCAATCACCTTTGAGTATTTGGAGGGTCAATATGTGTCACAAAATGTAATATCAGTAAAATACATATGAGTATTTGGAGAATCAATTCATTCCCCAAACTTGTTTATAAATAAATCACATTTATATGAAATATATCATATCAATCAATGTTAATCAATATTTACCCCCTTACACAACTTCACAACATGTATGCCACCTCAATTATAAGAAAACATGGTTAAACATCATAAACACATTCAATAACATTATCAATTAACCATTTAACTACGTTTCTTCATTAAAATCATATAACCCATTATTCTAATATGGTAAATACAACCATATCATAAGTCCAATTATTAATTGATTCATAAAAAAATCAATTCACCAATTACATAATCTCAATTTTACATCAATTCAAAAAAAATAAATCATTCCATAAATAAAATAACAATTTAAATATTCCTATTATATAACACCATTATATCATCAATTTCATAATAACTAGTCAAATATTTTCAATTACCTCAATTCAATCCAAATCATATTCACAAGGATATTTAATTTAATCAAATTAGATTCAGATGAAATTCAGAAATAATTTAAATTTAAATAACAAAATTTTCATACAGGAAATTAAATAAAGACAGTTGGATTTCAAATTTATACCACCTACCTCAAAATTGTTGGTGACTGATCACCCAATGGATATTCCCCAATACAAAAGAAATGATCAAAAGAACAATAAAGAATGAGATCAATATCAATATCATAGATCCAGGTTCAAATTGATAATATCATTCAAAACATAGATATAACTCTATTAACAAATGTGGAAAAAACCACTTCAAAGGGAGATATTATAATGGGATGGGGAGTGGAAACCATCCATCAGGATACATTTAATAGAAAATATTTGCAGATCAGTCAATAGATCATTGATTCATCTAGAATGGATGTTGTAATTCTATGAAACTCATCTTAGAGACTCTAAAGTTGTATAGAATTAGTTTAGGGTCAATATAGTGTGTTTCAAGATAAAATATCGTGGTTTAGGAAATTATTAATTAATTTTAAAGGGTTCAATTTTCCATGTGCATGGTTACTGGCACAAGGCACATTATTTTTTGTAATTGTGCACCTCCTCCCATGAGGTAGCATGGTTACTACTGGAATGGAACATAGTTTTAAAAAACAATTATATAGCCTTATAATGCCCCTCTATCTATAGTTGTACATTGTTCTGGGGTAGAATGCATAATTTTGGAAAATCATGCACCCACCCTCCAATGCCCAAATCCCCTCCAAAACACTCTAATCTCTCCCGAAACCTCCCCAAGGTAAAAAAAATGATGTGCTCAAAAACCCTAAAAGAGTAAATATAAATGAGATCAAGAAATATTTTTCCTCCTATTGTGCCTTCGTCGTCTCGTTCTCCAGTGTCGTTGCCGGATCCTACTACATTCGACCACAGCTCAGAAGCGCTATGTGGGAGGGCCTCATATGGTTGGGGACCCCTGGCTCCTTCTCCAAGATCTGGTTGGCCAGCGGAATCTTTTATGTAAGTCCTCTACGGGACCTACTTTGGCATATCGGACCAGTGTTTCCCAACAATTGTGTTGTTCTCGCACTCATTGGAGAAAGATGGTGGCCTCCATACCTTTTCTTCTTCTACATCAGCATTCAATGAGGTGGTGGCAGGCCTACAGTGGACTCTCATGGCATGGTTTGGGTCTGTGAAACCATTTCTTCTGGTGTTCAAGATGTTCGTGGCTTCGTGGGGGTTTCAAGGAGAGGTTCGAGTGTCAACTATGCACAGTCTCTCCTTCTGTCTGGACTTCTCCTCAAAAGATGTTTTCATCCAGGCATGGTGACATGCCTCTTGGTCTATGGGGCATTGGAGTTTCATACATTCCATATGGTCGATGCAGGTTCATCGAGGGAAGGAAATTCTTTCGGCCTCAATGTGGGTTAGTCTTCCAGGTTTTCTGCTTCCGTTACAGAATGGTTCTTTCCTAAATGCTATAAGAGATGATATGGGTGGTTTCATGTGTGCGGATCCTCAGTCACAACATGGTGTGGAGATGATGGCCCCTCGGATCTGCATATAATTGGACCTTTACTTACCGATCCCGAATAATATTTCCTTGATGGTGCAAGATTCCTCTGTGTAGACCCAGGTCTTCGTCTTCCCTGTTTCCCCCGGTACTGCACCTTTTTCCTTCTGCAGGGACACTCGGATCAATGTTTCAGGAGAAGTGGTCATGTGCTCGGGCCTCAAGATGACAGAGGTGCCATGCCTAGGGAGTTGTAGTATTCTCCTTGTATAGGGGTGGGGTATGATCAGTTTTCTTAGGGGTATGTTGATCCCCCTTGTCCTTTAGGTTGGATGGAGGATCCTTGGTTTCTGGAACTTTGCAAGGGGTTGGTGGCCTCTACAAGACATTCTCTCTATAACTGCAAGGCTCTAGTCCCGGTCTAGCAGGTAGTCGATCAGATTAAAATGGCCTCCTTTCAGCTGGAATGCAACGCCTCCCAGGTGGTTTCAGTTGGGTAGTTGTTGGACAACGTCCTGCAGTCCCCGTTGAGAGGTTTCGTGTCGAGGGTTTTGGCATGACCTTTTTAGTCATGTAATGAAAGGGATGGGGTGAAGCAAGCTGTCATGTTTTTTGGAGGGGTCGAGGATTGGCTCCCTGTTTTGGGTACCTCTGATAACATCAAGAGGCTGGCTAGGTGTCTTACTTGTGAGGTTCCTGCTTTGCTAGAGGAGCAGTCTTCAACAGAGCAAGTTGGGCTGAGCAGCGAGGGGTCTGTGGTGGGTTTGTGTCCCCCTGGTGGCATGATGGTTGTAAAGCCTGTTGCTAAGGCTCATTTGTGGCTGTTGGTTGCGGATGGATCATCTATTAAGAAGATAGAAAAACCTCCAGGGGTCCCTGTCAGCCAGACTCAGGAACAGAGTCCCTCTACTTATTCGCCTTCCCACAGGAGGGACAAGGGTAAGTCCATTGAACACCCTTCTGTTGATCTGACTCCTGCCTCAGCTTCCCCTATTCAAATCCCAGGGATATGCCCTCACTATCAACAGATACTATACAGGGAAGGATCCCCTTTCTGATGTACGAAGACCACAAAGACCGGGGCCAAAGATGGGTCTCCCTTTGTTAAATGTTGAATATGCTAATATGGAACGCTCAGGGGATTAGATCTTGGGTAAAGACAACCCTAATTGTATTTCAAGCTAGGGGGAACAATTTTTGTATTGTCGCTGTCCTGGAGCCGAAATAGAACCCAAATGAAATAAATACCTTTTGTCGTTATGTTTACATGCATGGTCACATGCACACAGATCTGAAAAACAATCATATATGGCTATTCTAGAAAAAAGAAATTTTCTTGGATTTCATTGACGATTGAGATCAACATATCACCATTAAAGTTACGAAGGGTGAGTAGCGCATCTACATTTCTTTTGTGTATGGTAGATGCGATTCCCATGAAATAATGCGGTTGTGACAGGGCTTGGATATTTTTTATCTGGAGGATCTCCACTAGTTTGTGGTGGGGGACTTCAATATTTTCTTGGATCTGGATGACAAGAATGGAAGAGGGGCCTTCCCCAGGAGAGCCAATCTGGAATTTTCTCATTTTATGGTGAGGAAAGGGCTGCAAGACTTGGGATATAGTGGGGAATGGTTTACATGGTGCAATAATCAGGGTGGGAGAAGGAGGAGTTGAAGTAGATGCGACTATTGTTTGTCTAATATCAATGCTTATAATATCTACCCTTCGGTCAAGGTCAAGCAACTTTCTCGTGGAATTTTTAACCATTCTCCACTAATGGTCTCAGTGTCCCCTAAGAAGACTTCTCAAGAGTCTTTTAGGTTCTACCGTTTCTGGTTCGGATTGGATGTCTATCAAGAGAAGGTAAGGGAGATGTGGGAGGCTCCGACTCAAGGGTACTCTTGGGTGGCAATTCATAAAAATATAATGAGGTTAAAGAAAGGTCTATTGGAGTGGTATTGGAGTATCCCTCCATTTGATAGAAGGATTGGGACTCTCAAACAGAATATAGAAGAGTTATAAGGGAGTTTGGAAGAGTAATTGAGTGAGATGGAATTTGAAGATCCCAAGACCCAAAAGATGAGTTGGGAAGTGGATCTTCTCAAACAAGAATGGATGGATCGGGATTAGTCTAGGGTAAAGTGGCTCTAAGAGGGTGACAAAAACACTGCCTTCTTCCATGCTTGCATCAAAGAACATAAATGTTGGATCAATACAAATATCTTGCTGGAGGATGGCTCATTCACGCATGATAGGGATACTGTTGGGAGGATGTCTCTTTCATTCATTCAGGACCTCCTAGAAGGCTCCAACACGAGGATGGAAAGTGGTTATCCTACCGGAACCTCGGATCTGTAGGAGGCGATTCCAAATAGAGTGTCTGACATGGAGAAAAAGTCGATGGAGGCCACTCTTAATGTGGAAAAAATTTTCAATGCCATGCAGAAGCTTAACCCGGGGAGTGGCCCCGACCCCGACAGTTTTCATGGAGCCTTTTATAGGGGGTTATGGGAGATTGTCAAAAAAGATATTGTCGAAGCCATACAAGATTTATTTCGGGGTGGGTCTCTTCCTTGGGTAGCCAGTGCCACAACTCTCTGACTCATCCCCAAGGTAAAGGATTCATCCTCACTTTCCCATTATCACCTAGTGAGTCTTTGCAACTTCCCATACAAGCTCATTGCTTGCCTTATTAATCAGTGGCTATATATGTTTCTTCCCGGTTGGATTTCTATTGAGCAACATGGCTTCATGAAGGGACACTCCATTTAGAGGGGCTATAAAACTCGCCCAAGAGAGGGTGAGGGACATCAATTTCAAGACCCACGGTTCGAATCTTTCCATAAAAGTTGATATAAACAAAGTTTAGGACATGATTGAGTGGTGTTTTTTTAATAGAGTTTTTGCGGCAATGGGATTCTCGGTCAGGGTGGTTGATATAATTTTCAGGTGTGTAATATATTTTTGGATGGTGGTATCTTTAATAAGGAAAGGGCATGGTTTTTTCAAGGCTACCAGAGGTCTGCAATAGGGTGACCCGGTCTCACCCAACTTATTCATCCTGGCCCAAGATACTCTCAGCATCCTCCTCAACCGCAACTTTCTTCAAGGGGGAATTCTCCTCTTCAGAAAAAAATAGTGCCTCCCCTCTATATCACATATAATGTTTGTAGATGACCCCATTATATTCATCAAAGGTGGGTGGAGATCTGTTTAGAAGATCAATGATATCTTGAGGGACTACTGCTTCTGGAGTGGACATATTCTAAGTGTCGACAAGAGTGAATTCTTTATCTCCCACAGAATCTCACCTCAGTGCGTATCTTCCCTATGGAGCGAGCTTAACATGCAGTGGGGGTCCTTCCCGATGGATTATCTGGGTACTCCTTTCTCATTGGGTAGACTCTAGATTCGAGATTTCGACAGCATTTTATATAGAATCACAGGTCGAGTTCTCAACTGGAAGAACCACCTCCTCTCTTTCAGTGGGCGTATAGCTCTCGTTAACAGTGTATTGTCCTCCATACCTATACATGAAATGGTATCTTTGAACGTCCTGAAAAGGGTCATCAAATTAGTTGACTCGGTCTTATTTAGGGTTTTATGGGATGCAATGTCTAAGGGGAAGAAGCACTAGACCTCGTGGGAGAGGATGGAGAGACCCATCCCTGAAGGATGGCTCAACTGCAGAAGCTTGCAGAGCACTCTCCATGTCTCACATGCTAAGATTTCTTGATAAATTCATGAAGAGTGTACTCTATCTGGCTAGATTATGTCTCAGATTAGTGGGATTAACATGGATGTTTGCAGTGGCTATGTTTCTCCTCTTTGGTCAAAAACCATCCACTGCTTATAACCTTAGAACAGAGCTCGTGATGGATAGTGGGAACATGGGAGATTCTCTTCTGGCACAAGAATTGGGCAGGATCTATTCTCGCCTTCCCAGGAATCCCGGATCCTCTGATCACAATTAAGGAAGCCCGGTATCACCTTTGTTTCACTAAGGCAGTTCTGAGCGAAGACCAGCAGGCCCTGTTTGATTCCATTGATCTAAATGATGTATGGGATAGATGTGTGTTCACTCCCTCATCATCAGGCGTCTTCAATATCAGAGATCTTCAGAGTGAATGGGCTCAAGCAGTGTGGTCATTCCTGGGAGGCTACTTGGATTCTTCTTCTCGAGAGTAGGATGAGTCTTCTTTTTTGGAGAGATGGATCAATGGTTCGTTGGGGAAGGAGAAGGATCGGTTGGCTCGTGCTGCAACCCTTAATGTGGGGTGTTGGTGTATCTGGAAAACTATAAATCAGGCTCGGTTCGAAGGTACAATGCCCACGGTGATGTCCATTACTGTGCATATTCGCATCCTACTCCTGGACTAGATTTCGATCAACAAGGAATGGCAGGAGTCTTATCCCTTATTATGTATGCATGGTTCTGTGTCATGTTCTCCCCCCTCATCCGCTAGACCTTATGGTAATTGGATCAGATGGATTCCCCCTTCCTCGGGATATAAACTCAATACTGATGGAGCTTGTTCTGAAGGGGCGATGTAGGGAGTGGGTGTTGTGAGTGGAACAAGGATAGGTGTGGTGTTGGCCTTCTCTTCCTCCTTCAGCCTTGGTACCACTATCTAGGAATAGGACCAGGATCTTCCCACTGGGCTTTCCATCTGAATCCAAGAGAATGTGATCATTTCTAAGGTGGAGGTTGACTCCTTGATTCTCCATGATTCCTTGAAAGGTAATTGTTCAATACCTTGGTCTATTGCCTACAATGTCAGAAAATGCCTTGGTATCATTCGACACAACATTCAAGTGTCCCACACCTGCCGCGAGGGGAACAAGGTTGCGGATTATTTGGAATTCATGGCCAAACATAGGTCTACCAATATTTGTCTTTTTGAGTTTAACAGAATAAAGACGGAATGTGTTAATTTGATCAAAGGGGGTGCCCTTGGTTCGCATTACTATAGACCCCCATAGTTTATCTTGTTGTATTGTTTCACTCTTTAATAAAAATTTGATTTGGATAGATGGATGAAAATATTTCTAGGAAACAACTTTATAGAATTAGATTCAGAACAATTTTTTGAGACCGTATCTTCAAATCTGACTTTATGATTTTTTGTAACATGGACCTCAATGCCCTTTTCCGTGGGTGTTGGCTCTATATTTATTCTAAATTGACCTCATCTACTTTAATTTCATTAAATACCTATTCAAAATTGAGGTTAGAGTACTCTGTGGTGATAATATCCCTTTGGAGTCTTGTGAATCTCTATATATAGATACATGATTCTGTAAAAGGATTGGGAAGTGAATGGTATAAGATAATGATATCAAGACTATAAGAACTAACTATTTAAAAATTTATCCAATAACTCCATGGATTTAACTCCATAATTATTTTTCATTTTCCGTAATAATAAATTAAGGAAAAAAGCATGGTCTAGGAAGTCATCAGATAATATGGGTTTTATTTATGGAAAATTTGAGTAATCAAAAAACACAGTTTTTATATATTGGTCTTGATAGTTTCCCCATTGATAAATCATTTCCTTGGAATAAAATTCCACTTCATAATACATGTATATCATCTTGGATTTAGACCCTGATATGAAGGTTTTACAAATCTTCAGTCACAGTAAACACCATCTAGACTCTTTGAAAAAATTGAATATGAATCCTTGAGGAAGAAGGAAATCATGGGTAACTATAATATTTATACCCATACTCATGATATTATTTGTGTTACAAGAATCAATTTTTTTAGAGGATGTGTGTGATCATGGAAATTATTATGAATCCTCAAAATATAATGACACACATCATCTCTGAAATCTCAATTTATTGACACATCTTCTACCACTGATGACAGTCAACTAGAAGTAAGAAATTCCTAATATTCCCTTCTATAATCTATAAGATCATATAATTCCCACCCATCTATGACTTTGGATGATGTTAGGGTGGAATAATAGGACGAGAAATATATCATAGACACCCCTCCAATAGTTAATGAAGGTATTTGAACGCCATTGATGAAATTTAGTAGGTAAATCTATGTAAATAATAGGATCAGTGGAAAACATTAATTCGTACAACCATCACTCATGTGGAACATGAGATGTATATTTATTTCTCTAAATAACACTATAACACCATTTCAGGGAAAAAAACTTATATTCCCAGATTTGATACAGATCATGATTCATATCACGTGGTCCTACCAAAAAATTACTATTGTTATAATTAGGTATCTTGGAGAATTTACCCAATCAATATTATCAATGTAGAATCTAATGGTGACAAGATAGTCAAAGAAAAATTCATTCGGTAGGACTAATACCAGAAATTACCCCAATGTATATTTCCATTAATAAAAAATAATGATAATATCAACGTTTTTTCTGACATTATGGATTTAAACCATAATTCAACTATTGAAATTTTCATTTTCATTGGAACCTAAAGCTATTGATCAGTTCATCAGCTAGATTCCAAGCCCTCCCTTTCCTAGATGAGTACTCCTGATACAACCAGATTTAGATGGTCCCTAATGAAGAATAGACCAATTATTTAATTTCTCCCAGAGTGGTATATTTCTCTCAAGTGATGTTCATTAGCATGAATAATAATAGAACAAAATACCCTGAACAATGCATCATATTTACAATCCGATTTTGTTGATAAAAATTTAATACTACATATATGACCTTGTGGATATGACCTAATAATGTAGATTACATGTTTATGATCTTGAAATAGTATTCAAAATACTATAGATAAATTCCTAAAGAAAAACCCTATGAAATTTAATTTCTCGTTAAAACTACGAAAATTTCTCAGAATTGTGGTATTCCATCTTAGTATAAATATTGATTTATAAAAGAATAAAAATAACATTGATATCACTCCTCAAATTATTAATTTTTTAAGGGGATTCCAAGGATGTCTCACACACACCTAGTGAATCATAATCAACCTCATTACAAAGTGATTACCCTTTAAAATGGAAATGAATAAAGGGTTTACCTATGAATGAGACTATAATTATAATGATGATTTTTATTACCCTATTTTAGGTATCTAACTCCTAAAATTTTTAATGTCATCAATAGAGGGCATGCCATTAATATTGTATATAAATACCCTAGACTGACCACTTGGTTTTCTATAAGCTCAAATGAATGACATAAGATAGTAGAATATCCTCGAATCTCTCATTAAAACAATGATGGACAATAATACTCAATAGTATGATATCAATAAGGATTTCCATGAAATAATTTTTATGGTGAAATGGTTAATGATATTGGGAATAACATCATGAGGTCCCTGTGGCCTCCTGTATTAATCTACCAAAATATTGCCTTAGTCATCCTATTATTACAATATTTCATTCACAGCGAGAAGTGACATAGTAAAATTTTGATACCAAATTTATGTCTAAAAATGTAGAAGAATGGAAGGTGTTAATATATTTATTAATATAATACCATTCCCATGAATGTTTTTCCTTAAATAAAATACACCCGAATGAAAATATTGTCCCCCCTAATTAAACTCAATACATATAAGAGATATAATTATATGGTCCCTATAAGATCCCAATGAGAAGATGAACGGATAGTATAAAGTTCAATAGTGGTGGGAATAACGTTATTATATTTTCATTGGTGACAAATATTTCACCCTATTCCTTCTTCCTATCAGAAGCTTTTAAAAATAATGAACCAGGATACCAACACATCATTATAAGCTTAGATCATGATCTATAGATATTTGTGGCCTAAATGGATATAAAGGTTGAATCAAATTATGTCATTAATAAAATTAATTGATAATATTAATTTAATAATGAATACTTTTTTCACTATTATTATTATATAAATGGGTTGATGGATGATTTCCCCTTTCAAACAAAGCTATCTAAAATCATACATTCCTAGAATCCCTATTCTGAGGCTTCATCAAACACATATCAATCCCTTAAAGATCTAGATGAAGATAATTTTTTAATCCATATCCCTAATCACTAGGTGTTTTGTCCATTCATCAATAGTGAAATGAATTAAAAAATATAGATAAATACCACTATTTATTGGGATGAGACTATATCATCAACAAATGATAACCCAATTATATGGATGTCTCCCGTAACAAAATTCTTGCAATGTGGAATTCTTTTACCAGATAATGATTAGAGGGAACCGATCAGATGATGAGAAGAAAATTTAGTCATATATGATGGCCTAAATTATAAAACATTTCTCTATAAGAGTGGCTTTGATTGAGTTCTCCATAGATAAATTGATATTGGAATGGCCCTCATTGTCAGATAAAAAATTCATTCTGATGCCTAGTGTGCAAAAAAATCTGGAGAAAATATATTCCACAATATCAATAGACATAGATAGTTATAGACATAAATGATTGAATAATTTATTATCTTCACTAAGAAATTTCATTTATTAACGATAAATTAATCCTTTATCTATCTTCCTCATAGAGTTATTGCATACCTTCTAGTACTCTTCAAATTTTTCAATTGAGGGAATCGATGCCATGAGGTCATATCAACCGGCTATATCAATATGGTTCAAGTTAATCCTTATTACAACTAATTTATTCTCAAGGTGGACTAAGTCTATATCATGTAAGGAATTTATGAAAACTGCTATCATCAGCTTTATAAAGATGAATATTATATCCAGATTTGTTATCTATCACACTATATTAAAGGAAAATCAGGATGATTTATTCTCTTCTTAATTGAAAAGGCTCTATCGGGTTTTCAACATTCACTCATATCAATGTTCCAACTACCCTGCCATAGTGAATAAAAAAATATTTTTTTTAACATGACTCCATGTAATATCCTTAAGAACATGGTGGACAATTAAAAGATGCCTTTTCTGAAAAAACACATGTATTCACTACTGTATTATCATACCAAAATCTGTAATGTGATATAAGAAAAAAAATATTAACTTACTCATAGGACATATGTATACAAACAATTTTAGTCCAACTACACTAACCTCATATTACCATGTCAAATATTTTTTTTAAAGATGAGGAGTCTAAAATATGACTCAATGAATTGGACATTTTTGATGAGAAAAGGTTGTGAACACTGTATAACTTATAGATTCATCCAAATTAAGTTATTTGAGCATCAATTACATGTTTCAAATCTACTTATTAACAAAAGTAAAAATTCTACTAGCAATGTTAAACGCCAAATATTCCATGGATGAAACCTCTAATGATTGATCCAAAATTGGAGGGGTCGTATTCCACAAACAAGGTTTACTCTAATTGAGCTTACTCCATAATTATTATGGATAAAAAATAACTCATGTCAACCACTAATACAAGGTTACATAATAAATAATTTTTTTAATTTCACGATGGGTTAAAAAAATTCTCACTAGCATAATTATAAATTTCATAGCACATATGTCCTAAAAACATGGATATAAATTTTATAACATATCTTCTTCACCATTTGACATTAAACTATGTGATTGGTATTATTATTGCATGATGTTAAACTAAAAACATGCGATCTTACACATATAAACTAATAAAATAATCATGAAACTCTTTCATTGATACATATTTTCTGTACATAAATGATAGATCCTTGTAGGATTTCCCAGTGGATGTCTTATATTCATTAATTTGTGTTTAATTAATCGCTCCTCTATTATATAAGAACTATATGTGGAATGATTCATATATAATGAGATATATTTTTACACCTATAACCCCAACCTCAATCCCATCCCTTGATTCCATTTCAATATCTCTTCTTTATTAGTGATGACTCCCTTCTTGATCCACATTTTACCCCTTACATCTTGCAACAAAGTAGTGATTCGCTTCTTTTCCATGTCCCCCCAAATACGATCATAATATATGTGGATTCTATATATAAGAAGTACATGTTCTTGGTTCCCTAATTGAATAGGATATGAAGTGATTCCCAGATCTCATATCATAGGACCATCCATAAATTATTGTCAACCCCAACCTCACCACAATTCATAAACCTCCATTCATCCTGGATGATTTTTATCTATATAGCAGTAATGATCTGTGTGATCACTAATATTGTGTGATAATTAGGTGTCATATATTTTTATGGTGTATTCATTTAAAAATAAAATTTAACTCTTCTTAAAGATAAATTACTCTACTTCATCACAACACACATGTAGACCCACCGAAACAACAATATTTGCTTAGTTCACTACCCAAAAAGAGTAGTTAGTATTTGGAATGATCTAGATACAATTTGTAATCACATAGTCCACTGAAAAAACCCTTATGGTTTACATCAATCAGGGTATATGCATCATGGTCATTGAACTATTTTACATTTATATTATAAGTGCTTCACAAATTATATCCATCATAATAACGATTTTCAAAAATGAAATCAAAATTCTCTAATTGGATTCAACACACTCATAATGAGAAATAATCTATTCATTCCATTATTTCATCTTCCATTGATTACTGTAACTTTCACACACCATGTTACATAATTTTCTATCTCATGTATATATATATATTATTCAAAATAGCTCATATTCTTTTTATATTTTAATTTTAATTTCAAATTGAAATGAAAATATTTAAATATAGAAATATGATTATCTTTTAATAAATCTAAACATAAAATTTTCAATTGGTAGGTATTATATTCTAAAATAACCACCAAACATATCAGATGAATCCATGTTATCAAAATTAACTCAAAATACCCATAAGACCACATTAATAGGGCAGGCTACCCCATTACAACATAACATAGTGGTTAATAGTACGTATTTTTTACATACCCAAAAATATTGTGTTGAAATAGAACACTGAAATGTGGAGGTTTCAAAATCACTAGAAATATCAAATTTCAAAAAATCAAGAATTTTGGCTTGCATAACTCTATTTTTGTTTAGTTATCCTTAATTTATGATAGATTTATTATGGTGATCAATTACTGTGAAAAAATATTCAATCTTCAGGGGTTAGAAAAATAGATTTGATTAGCTCCTCTTCAATTTGGACTTCCATCTATGACATGATCACCTTAAAACCAAATTAATAATAGTGTAGGATTCCATTTTTGGGATGAGATCCTTAATTTTATATCGACACTAAATATTGAACCATCCTTCTTTATAGAAAAACAGTGTATTACAATGTGGAGGACCTTAAAAATATAGAAAAACCAAAAATCAACCCAGCCTCTACTATGATGTAGTAATTGCTGACAGTGAGAACCTTCTTCTTCAAACAACTACTATTTCACTACAATATGATTTAAAGAATGAGAATGATTCTATCAACAACTTTGATTAAATAAATATTTTCTCATTGTGAAATCTTTTATTAATAAGGAATAAATACAGACAAGATTAATTATCATCATAATTCAAAACACTTCCTTCAAAAAAATGGATTTATCTATTAAGAACAATAAATACAATATAATAGTTCTTACATATTTTTCACTGGAATCGTTATAAATTCAACAATTCAAAACCAAATTTCCTCAACACCTCCATACATGGAGTGAAGGAAAATTTACCTCATCATGCATATGATCCAGATCTATGAAAATCATTGATATAAATTTCCTAATCCTATAACCATGAACTATATAATTTTCGATTCCATATTATATGATTTTAATCTATACGATATATGGTCTACCCTATATTATACTAAATTGTTGAGGGTTTTCCATTTGATGAGACAAATCTTCTCCACATATGATTTTTTTGAATATCAAACCCCAATATATAGATGTCAATCAATTAACCTATACTAGAATTATATTTCCACTACATTTAAGAGATTCAACCTAGTGTTTGGTCCATTAATTCATATCTGGTTTTTCCTTCAAAGGATCTACCATGAGACTATTCTGTATCATTTTGTTTCAAAAAACTTATTTTTGAGAAATCACATATATTTTTTCCTCATTGTATTTCCTTAAACTAAAGAATTTTTTCACCCTTATATTATGAGGATAATGTTCAAGACATGTAGTCTACCCACCATGAACATAAACTATATATAGTAGTATATCCTATATAACCCCAATTTCCATACATGAGAGACAGATCAACACAATAATTTTTAGCATATGGATTCTCTCAATATCCCTACACTAGAATTAAATGACCCATAGTCCTTCAAGATTGTGTCATAGTGTTTTGGGTCCTCATTTTTATCATGTTTCCCACCCATATCAATGCCCTAATTTATTTCCCTTAGTACATTCTAAGGAACATATTTTTATTCCAATTGTATGGTAGGATAAAATTATCCTCTATTGTATATGATCATCAAATATACATAGTTGTCACTTATATGAAATATGTGTGGCATGATTGTTATATCATGAGATATGTAGTGATTTCAGATCACTTATCTTAGGCCCAACTAAAAATCAATTCAATATCCAACCAATACATGTGTATATGATCCACATTTATGTGGGGTCTTTCTACATCATGTTCATCGCATATATGTTGTATAATTTTTATGAACTATGTGTTTATTGATTACTATTATTTCAGGTTATATATTGACACATAAATTACTTATTTTGTTCTTAACCACAAGTCTTATTATATTTAATCATGGAATTTATCCAATTAATCATTTAAGTCATCTTTTTTTATATCCCAACAACATAGAGAAACAAACTCAATATTCCCCAATATATGATTTATATATGAGTAGAGCCCTTACATGAACTACATGCTAGTTGATTACAAATAATTTTTTACACATATTGACAAATAAATCAAATATTTAATTCCTATATGGAAATCATCATCCTCCTACACTTCTTCCAAAAATGACCATTAAGACCCAACCATGATTACTTAATGGTTGTAATGTTCTTGTGACATTATAAATAACCCTTTCCAAGAATAAAAAATTCATTATTTGGTGTTTTCAATTCAAAAAATCTTTTTTTATCCACTACTATGAGGAATAGTTCACTCCAATGGACATCATGAATTTTTAATGGAACCAATGTTTCCATTTTCTACCCTACCAGTGTGATTAATGTTTTCATTATATGGGGAAGTTCCTATAACCGTAAGTTCCCTTGAAAACATCATAGTTTTAATATTGAATAAACTTTTCATCAGTGAAAATACATATCATTATAGTCCCATATACGCATATTCTAATTGAAATTTTATTGGGTTTGATTTAAATTATCATAATTCTTTATCAATTTGTTTATAGAAATTATTGGTTCATGGTCCAAACCTTTGTTTCCTTGTCCCATCCACCTTTTTTGGTATAAAAAATTGTCTTTAAACTATGATTCCCTCTATATGATAAAGTCCACACTAAATTAGGACCCTCATTTACATAATTTCTTCATTTCCCTTTCTAGATAAATTGTCTACCACTTTTGTCCAAGTAACATGAAATTTATATCTAGAATCATTTGGTGAAAGTTTTATGGCCATAAACATTTATAGCAGTTGATCAAAATAGTATGATTTCAAAATTTAACAACATTTGGTCTATGTTTAATGAACATAAACACTATGAAATCATTATCCAGGTACTATTAAATTAATATACATGGAAATTCCTTGGGAAAAATTTATAATATTAATTGATTTCATACTCACATAGGCTCAATCTCTCTATTATTACTATATGTACCACCTCATCTCCAGTGAAAATCTATATGGCTTAAAAATTATAACCATTAATGGTATTAATTATTCTACCACAGAACTATATATGGGAAGAGTGAAGAGATATTTCATGTTTAAAATCCTAATGGTACATATGAGAAAAATTAAAATCCTCTACTCAACATTTTATCCTTCTTTAGGCCTTATAAATATGTTATAAAACAAGATTGAAATGGAATAAAGCTTGTGGAACCCACAATATTGATGGAAACACTGGTCTTTGAATAAGTTAGATTATGTATTTTATCCTATTCATGTGCTCAAACGGTTTAATGTGACATCCCCAAAGTAATTATTCCAATATCTGTAGACAAAACTGTTGGGGTGATCAAATCCTTATAGGGTGAATTTCTCTCCATTAACCTACCTCATTATTAAACTTATTGTTTATTTTCAATATAATAAGTACATCCAACTCTAATAGAGACCTCTAATTTGTAATTATCATTTGGAAATATTCAGCACTTCCAACTAGTGATATGTTTTCATCCAGTGGAGAGGGTACCTGAATCTCCATATGCCCTGATAACATTATAAAGGATCAATTAGTTATATTTTTGGGTAACCGTTATCCTCACAATACATGTTCCATTCCATAATTTCCTATTTAAAATTTATTTAGTTAATATTTACACATTCCATAACCCATAGATTTATGTGGATCCTAATACCCTTAATTTTACACATAAATTCGTGAAAACCATTTTTAAAGGAAGAATATGATATCCCATTACTTGACTATAGTTTTTCCTCATCATGAGACCCTAAGCTTCATGAGATGATGGTCAGAGAATCATAACCATAAATTTTATTCACCCATATATAAGGAAACCTATGTCATTTTAATAGTTATCTCCAATCATATCAACATTTTACATTCCATTTTACTAGATAGAATGCCTCACCTTTTGGTAAAAGTTGCTTGGAATTAAATGAAGCTATATTGGTCAAAATTTAAAGAAATTAAATTGTTCATATATTAAGACACAATACTCATAAAGATGAAAACCCACAATATGAATTTTTCGGGAAAATTTCAGTATCAACATGTTGGGTATAAACCTCTCATGACATAAGAAAAAATTGATCTTTAAAAAAGTAAAGGAAAAAATCACTACACTAATGTGGCTGAAAAATCATATCGCGATACATTAGAGAAATATATGTTTCTACCTATTGACCATCCACCATCTTAGGATTGGTTGAAAGTTTGTGAGAAAAGAATAGAAGGAAAAAATTTATCGGGTTCATTATATAACCCTATAAAAATCAATCCACGCTCTATTGGCTTCTCAAGAAAGGAAAAAATTAGATCATCCATATATTCCTCTCATTTTGGTACACATGATTTGTGTGAGATGCATACAAGTAATTTCATGGTACTCAATCCCTCTAGAGTGTCTCATTCGTGATTGGGATCATTCTGAGTCACTTATTTCCCAAATCCAAATGGAATTACTCTAGTGTACCATGATGGTATATATGCCTCCATATTGGGCTAACTTATACATTTTTTATATCATGAATCCATGAAGAACCCATATTTCATACCCATGGGGGTTATCCTTAGTACATGGTGATGATTAATATATTACTATAATTTGTATTATAATATCAATCCAAGTATATATTACTAAGAGGTGACTCGATCATTCAATCCTTGGTCTCATGGACATATCTCACCATATGATGATAGCGAATACACTGCCATGTTTTCTTCACCTATATTATTATGAGGGTATATGTTCAAAAAATAAGGAATTTAATTATTCTATATCCTTAACTCAATTATTTAAAATATATAATTTATTCAATCCATATAGATTCAATGTTCACATCTATTCAATTATCTTGATATTACTCTTTTAGAGTATCAGAATTTATCATGATTTAATAATCAGTATGTGCTATAAATAAAAGACATGTCCATGTTTGAAAATAATATTTTTTAAATTTATTAATAAAATGAAAATATAAGAATTAACAGTGTTAAGTATCTCTTACTATATAAAACATTTAGTGTAAACATGGAAATTATTAAAGGGTATTCTCAATTGATTTTTGAAGATTAATCATCACATGTTCTGAACCACTGATACCTTGATGCAGTATTCATCATGACCTAACCCCCAAGGGTCCACCAAGCTAGTGGAAATGTGGGTGTGAAAACCCATGATCAACTCTAAGAGGCTATGGGTTGGTGACTACGTCCAAGAAGATTTAGGATGAAATGTTGGGCTTAGTCTAACCAAAATTTACAAACACACACAACCATATCTATTTAAAATTATTGAATAATAATTGAAGACTCCCAAATATAGTGTAAAATCAAGAAAGAACTAAACTATATGGAATAAAATAGAGTATGAAAACATAAAACATTGTATAAATGTGAAAAATAAATTTTGAACTAGATATTAATCCTCATCCTGTGTACCATTAGAGAAATAAAATATAAATTGTGTTTCTCTTCTGATCTACATGTCTGGCCACAAAACATAGTCAATGAACCT
This sequence comes from Viscum album, assembly GCA_963277665.1. Taxonomy (NCBI): domain Eukaryota; kingdom Viridiplantae; phylum Streptophyta; class Magnoliopsida; order Santalales; family Viscaceae; genus Viscum; species Viscum album. The sequence goes on from OY728129.1 coordinate 480,884,977, forward strand.
AGTACTACTATGCTCCACCATATCTATGTTCTGAAAGGTCATCACTGATATATTTTTCATTTATATAAGGAGCGAAACATGTAATACAATCCCATATTAAGGTGATTATATACATACCTAGTAAGACACCCTAAAAATGACAAAGGAAGTAATATAATGGTACAAAAAATTCATCCCAACCAATAACATGAGGGAATAAACCAAACATATATGACCATAATGAAACCCATGTTAGATAAAAAGGGGATATATAACTCTATAATCTCTCTATGTACACTAAGTCTACCTATAGATCAAAAGGTAAATATCCAATTCTTATAATCACATACCACCTCACAAGATTCTGGGTGGAGGTGACACCACTCACTTATGTGCTCCACAAAAGAGGGATCCACAAATCTAGGGAATGAACCACATCCTGGTTGAGGTAGAAGATAGTGGAGAACAAATAAATTGGTATTAGACCAGATCCCTAATGTAGTATGGCGGATCAGAAACTATATTGGTGTAAACAGGTATGGGGGACCCATGCCCCATGTGACATGGGAGTGTCAAATGCGACATCAATATGACAATATAACATGATCAAACCCCATGGTCAATCGTCTTCAAGATAGGATTCACACACCAAATGCCACACATCATATCATTTATGTCAAAATGATAGATACCCTCATGTCATATGTAAAAAAATCAGGATTGGATGCTCATGAGACAACATCTGAGTCTCAAAAATTAGATACAATAGATAGATGATCTTGAAGGAGGTACATAGTCTGTACCTAGAGTCACACAGTGTTTGGAAACTTCTAATATACTATCCCCATCATGACTGCACATGGATTGGTTTCCAAAGTGTTACTACATAGATTATATATGCGGTACAAAATGTGTCTTATCCACTTGAGTTCATCCCGTGTCATTCTGGCCCATGCACATATACTTTGGCCTTTGACCATGTGAATTGGCCATGTCTGGGATCTCTGGTCATTTAAGAGTACAAAATAAGGCATGTGTATTATTTTGCGTCCCATTGTTGTTCCCATGTAATTCTAATGTACACACCAATCCATGAATACTGGGTTACATAGCATGTATGGACCATACGGGGTGTGAAATATTTATCTCAACCTAAAAACCTAGGCATCCAAATTTAGAGGACTACACAATGTGTGTTCATTAAAACTACATACCATGTACTCATAATTATCAAAATAAGTAAATCATTGTCATCTAATTATTTATTGATCAATCACTTTTGTGAAAATCCATTGAATTTGACCAAATGAAATCGAAGGGGCCATCACCAAGCATTGATCTCCAGCCTCCGATGGCTATATATAATAAACTTGGTAGCCTATGTGAAGATGTTTCACCTCCCACTTCTAATCAGGTTTCTCAAATACATTGATCCATCACCATTATTCCACATCCGACCTAGATCAATCCAAAATAAATTAATTTTACTTCATTTTCACAATCACTATGAATCTAGGTGTTCAATTGCATTTGAACTCGCCCCAAAAATTTCGTACTGTGACTCTATGGGCCAACAGTAAAAACCCAATGAATTGTGAAGGTAAGTACAAGAAATAGGAAAATACATCATCTTCCAATGCACTCATGGAGAATGATCATAATTTGGAGAATTTATGGTTGAATTATGCAATAATAAATGAAATTTATAATTGATCTTTAAATATAGTTCATGAAATTCATGGAGTTGAAGATAATTTAAAAAGAAAATAAAAAATCCATGCTCAATATTCACCAAGGGAGGAAAACATAAAATTATTATTCTTAGACAAATGGGTGATCGATCTTTGGTTGTGAATACATCTATTAGTGATGAAGAAAAATATATGAAGCATTTTTTCCCATATCACTATACCCCTCGGTCCATTCATCGACTTGAATCCTTTGGATTTCCAATGACAATGAATATTTCATGTCCTCCACTCAAATCCTCATAGGGTTATGTGGTTATCCTTTTTTATTTCTCATAATTGTGTATTTATAGGGAGATGTATTGGTTTAGGGTTATTTAATTATTTAATTATCTCAACATAACCATCGATTCCCCTTGGAGATGTATTGGATTTCATACGATACCCTCCAGACATGAAACCCATGTCTTGGGATGTCCTCCTGGATCACCATCCAAATCTGGTGATGTCCTCTATATGTGCCACCAGTGTTTTTGTGGCAAATCCAACACATGCTAGCTAGGTCTCATGATGACATAATAACACGATAGCATGGATCATGTGATATCCTCTTAAAGAGACAATTAGGCCCTGAGACACCCTCTATACATGTCTTGTAAAGACCCGTAAAATTCAAGGGAAATTTTTTCTTAATTTTCTTTGGGATTTTACAAGAACGCAGTTTCTGATGGCACCAGATTACGAGGCCCGATGAGCCCAGAATAATTTTCCGAATTTTAGCACGGGTACATTCCATGAATGAACGAGCGGGATTTCCTAACTTTTGAGCCGGTGCTCGGAATCGAAATCTGAGGACACCGATGGAACCGCAGTGCCGGTAATTTCTTGAGAAGACCTTTACTGTAGTTGCGTTTTCTCGGGAAGAGTTGTTAAAAATTAGTGAATTAAATGTTAGATAAAATAAATTGTGTGCAATTTATTTTATCCATGGTAGTTTAATTCTCTCATGGAAAGTTTTTGGTGGGGCCCACAACCACCCAACTTTCCATGTGAGGTAATGAGGGTGGTGGAGCCCACATGAGCCCCCATCTTTCAAATTCCCTAACTTTTCACCTACCACATTAATTCATGACACCTAAAGACTAATTAATATGATAACTTAAGATAAATTAACTAAGTATGTTCGGTTTTGAATTTTGAAATTTTTAAAAGCATGACATGAGTAATAAAATAAGGCAACGCTTATTTTATTATTGTTGTTAGCTTGTTGTGAGAGGATTGGGGGGAAGAAAGCTCTAAGTCTTGAAGTTATTCTTCCTCGTCGAAGAAAGCGAAGAACGACGAGCCTTTGATGAAGAACTCCGTCAACGCAAAGGGGAGTTCATCGTACCGTCTTATTCCCTCTCCGCAGCTGGTGAGAGAGGCCATCCTCAGAGATCGACGACGCGACGCCATGTACCGTGATGTCGACGATTCTCTTCTCAGCGAAGCCGAAGAACCTCCTTCCACGACGCCTTCTTCCGCGATGTTCTTTTCCACGGCGAATCAACAACATTTGAGGTAGGGGATTATTTGTTTTTTGTTACTGAATACTTTCATCGATGTTCATCGTTTTCTAAATTGGGCCACTTGTAATCATAATAATGGGAGGGGGTCGGACTGCACGAACACGGCCGACTCTCCTCCCCTCTTGATCTTTGATCTTGTTGAGGCACGAGAAAAGGCAGCGCGGTGTCATTGCACTGCGCAGAAACAATGAAGAATGTGCGAAGAAGCGCGGTGTCGTCGCGTCGCGCCGTTGAAATCGAACAAGCCGCGACGCCATCGTGCCGCTCCGGAGAACCTCGAAGAGGCCACGACCAGAGCAGGGCCATGGAGGAGGGGCATGGTGCCATTGCATAGTGCCGATCGGACAAGGTCGTGGCCTATGGTCACGGTGGTGCGGGAAGCGGTGGCCGGAACCTCCGGCCGCCGGAGTAGGAGGGCGGGACCGCGTCGGTCCCGCGACGATTATCGCGGCGGCAGAAACCGGCCGGTCGGACCGGGCCGGCCATTTCAGGGGGCGACCGGGGGTTTGTAATCCCTAGCTGGAACAAGAGCGGCCCCCACGTGGGGGCCGCGACTCTTCAATCAGGGTGCAGCGCCCCCCCCCCCCCCCTGTTCTGCTCCGCTTCGGCAGCCGAGCTGGCCACGCGGGCCGCCCAGGCTGGGCCGGCCCGCCCAGGATGGGCTAGGCCACGCCCACCAGGCCAGGCCATGCCGTAATGGTCTGGACCCAGACCCGGTTATGGTTGACCCGGGGGGGTATCGGGCCGGGTCAGACCGGGCCTGAACCCCCTATTTTCGGACAGATCCATTCAAACGCCCATAACTTGGGATACAGACCTCCGATAAATGCACTATTATCTGTGATGATATCCTTGGATAGAGGAAGTCTCTTCGTTATATTACACTCAAGGTTTCGGAAAACTTTGGTTATGGCTGGGTTGGTTCGAACACGAAACCAACCGGGCCCTCGGAGCGGAAACGCTTATAACTTGAGCTCCGGATGTCCGATTGACGTACCGTCGGCTTTGATGGATTCCTCTTAGTGAGACGGACCTTTTGGCTTACTCTGCTCGAGGTTTGGATGCATTTGGAGTGCGGTCGGGTTGGTTTTGACTTAAAAACCAACCGGGCCCCTGGAACGAAAAAGCCAATAACTCTCAGACCGGACGTCCGGTTGACGCGTCATCTGTCACGTTGAGTTCTTTTTGATGATACAGAACTTTGTGATACATCAACTCCGGACATCGTGTCAGTTGATGTATCAGCCCCTCGCCTCATGGAGCAGACCCTCCCGAAATGAGATTACTGTGTGCGGGAACCCTAGAGAATGTTGCGACTACGACGACGATGACGACTATACAGAAATCCTCTGTGGGTTCGACAGCGACGACTACAACACTCAGCGATCCTATGTCGATCGGTTCCTACCAATCCTGTGTGGGTCAGCGCTCAGTTGTCCTGTGTGGGCCAGCGCATACAGATTATGTGTGGGTCAGATCTTGTGTGGGTCATTAGGGGGGTTAGTACCGATCGATCTTATGTGGGTCATTGCGGGAGTTAGAACCTATCGATCCTGTGTTGGTTTGACGACTTAGATGAATTAGTGGCTACATCTGATCATATTTATCGTCTTACGAAGAAATATACCTGTGTGAGTCTTGACTTTCAATCCTTATCTTCGATAAGATTGACTTGTTATCCTGTGTGGATTACGTTATGCTTTCATGTGTGGATTGGGTTATGTTTTCCTGTGTAGACTGGGTTGTACTTGGGCTCGGATGTAGGAGCCGAACTATAATTGATGACATAGGTATATGTATGGGAATATACCTAAGTAGTGTCGGATGTTACTTCGTGATTGTATCTTTCCTTTGTGGATTATCCTTGTGGATTCTGGGAGACCTTTGGGGGTCTCGGGGTCCCTACTGAGTAGCGTATACTCACCCCTGCACGGGCTATGCCCGCACTACGTTGTGTTGGTTGCAGACGATGGACATCGTTGATCGTGTTTGAGGCTTGCGAGGCAAGTCGGTACCTGGAGGTGTACCACTGGGTGGGACGTACTCGGAGCGGACGGCTGGAACCGAGGAGCTGAAGTGGCTATCTGCAGCCACCCATCAGGTGGGAATTCCAGTGGACGGATCGACGTTGCGGCTATACTTTTCAGTTGATGTACATCCTTTTCCAATTGTACTTTACATTCAGTTTGGGTTTTTATTCTGGCCCACATAATTTTCCACACTTACTATGGTACCCAGTTTTACTTAGTGTTTACTTCTGCTTTCTTACTCTGTGTGTTTGTTTACTTTATAAAGGCAATTCCTTCCCTTTTTATCGGGAATTATGCCTTGGTGCTAATCGCCATCCCCTAGCCTATGGAAGGCGGGCTTGGGGTAGTCACGACACGGGCCCCGAGGCTATGTCATGACAAATTGGTATCAGAGGAGTTCGGTTCTACAGTAGAAATAAGGACTCTGATCTTTTTCTATGTGAATCAATGGTGTTAAGAGTATTGAGTGTGGTTATCAGACCAGGTATTCCAGTGTTGGTGCGGTGGCTGACGTATCCGTACACCAGGACCCTAACTTCTGATTTCTGACTTAGTGCACAAAAACATTGATTGCATGTGTGTTTCAAGTTTTCTTTGTGATTACTTTGTGTCAGCTCACCAGGTATACTGTATTAACCGTGGCGCACCTGTTTCTTTTCAGGATGGCCCCACGACGGCAGCCAACTAGGGTTCCGAGTTTTGTACGTGACGACATCACACCGAGTGACAAGGCCTCGATGTAGGGCCCTATTACTGTGGAGGCACCGACGGTACCACTACCCGCTGAGCCACCGATGCTACCATCCCCAGCCGCTGAGAGTGCACGTCGCCTTGGTGCACTGCACGAGTTGCAGCGTCAAAGACCACCCAGGTTCCGCGGGTAGAAGGACCCTCAGGCAGCCGAGGATTGGCTGGAGGCAGTTGTGCGAGTTTTCAGGTTGGTAGGGACACTAGCAGACCTCATGGTGATCGTTGCAGTGAGTCTCCTGCACGCGGCAGCAGGCAGATGTTGGAGCATGATGCTCTAGGTGCACGGCGAGACATCACTCCTCTGGATGGACTTTGAGAGTGTCTTCCGCTCGGAGTTCGTCCCAGCCACCCTTCATGAGGTGTGCATCCAGGATCTTCTACAACTGCGGCAAGAGAACATGACGGTCTCCCAGTACTCGGTGAGAATTACCGATCTCTCGTGCTATTCTACGGACATGGTTCGGGACCCATTCTTCTGGGCCCAGACCTTCGAGCAGGGATTGAAGCATGAGATCAGGGCATCGCCGATCTCCCTCAGCATTCCGACATAGGCAGGGGTACTAGACAGAGCCCTTATCATTGAGATCTTCTTTGATGAGCCTACACCAGCAGCGAGACCTACCGCATGGCAGCATGTAGTAGAGTCTTCTCCAGCTGGAAGTAGACGGATGACACATGGGTCCAAGCGGACCAGACACTCGGGAGGACGACCTAAAGACACTGGCTCAGAGGTTCATGGCACACAGCGCAGAGATAGTCTTTCGAGAGGCAGACAGTGCTACGCATGCGGCGGGCAGGGCCACATGGCTCGTGACTGCCCCACCCGTCGTGCGGAGGAGCAGCAGACGGTTGAGGGGCCACCCAGGCAGAGGCAGAGGGTCGACTGTGGCTATCCGCAGGGAGAAGGAGGACGAGGCAGAGGAGCTGGTTGAGCAAAAGGTGGTGGGAGACGCTTTGAGGCTCTACCACGACCACCACGAGGAGGTCCACCCCGACCATAGGGAGCTGGCGGGCAGAGGCAGGCACAACTTCAGGCAGCGGAGGCCTATGGCCACAGCGCGCCCGAGATGATTCGAGGTACTATCTGTGTCTACTCCACCCTTGATGTAGTTCTTATAGACACAGGAGTGAGTCATTATTTCATTGCTGATGCCCTTGGTCGGAGCTCGTAGATTCCGACGGAGCTGTTGGCTAGATCCTTATGGCTAGAGACCCCTATGGGAGAAGACTCGATGATTACGCACTAGTGATGATAGTGTGAGCTTACTCTAAGAGGTGAGAGCTTCGGCTGAGATCTTCTTGTAGCAGTGTCTAGGCCTTACAACGTTATCATGGGCAGGGATTGGTTATCTACAGTCCATGCTGAGATTGACTGCATTAGGCTCAAGGTGGAATGTGTTCGCACCGATGGGAGCAGGTTCACCTTCACCGATGAGAAGGAAGCCTTCGTAGCGTAGGATGGACTCACACAGAGGAGCGGATAACCCATCACTCATCAGTTGGTTAGCCTCATCATAGGATCAGTTGACGTGCGGAGTCCGAGTTTTCCTGTAGTGGTGGATCAGTATGCGGACGTTTTCCCCGATGACGTCCCAGGAATACCTCCTCATAGAGAGGTAGACTTTTATATTAACATGTACCCCAAAACAGCCCTGATATCCACTCCAGAATATCGGATGGCTCTCGCTGAGCTTCGAGAGCTACGGGTATAGCTGGAGGACTTGCAGGGCAAGGGATTCATCTGACCCTATGTTTCACCCTGGGCATCCCAGATTTTGTTCGCCAAGAAGGCGCATGGGAGCTTGCGACTGTGTGTCGATTACCGTTGCCTGAACTAGGTGACCGTGTGGAACAATTATCTACTACCGAGGATTAATGACCTCTTCGATCAGCTCAAGGGATCACAGTGGTTCTCAAAGATAGACCTCAGGTCAGGCTATCATCAGCTCAGAGTTCGGGACAAGGATGTGCAGAAGACGACCTTCAGATGTCGGTATGGCCACTATGAGTTCTTGGTTATGTCATTCGGCGTAACCAATGCTCCAACAGTGCTCATGGGCCTCATGAACAATATCTTTCAGCCTTACCTCAATCGATTTTCTGTGGTCCTCGTCGACGACATATTGATATACTCAATGACTGAGGAGGAGAACGCCTACCAATTGTGGGATGTACTGGACACATTCCGAGAGCACCATCTTTGTGGTAAGCTATCGAAGTGTCAGTTCTGTATACGTGAGGTCCACTTCTTGGGACAAATCATCTCTGATGTGGGAGTTGTGGTGGATCCTACAAAGATCGAGGTAGTGCTGGCTTGGGAGCCACCTAGGAGCGTGACGGAGGTGCAGAGTTTCATGGGACTAGCTGGTTACTACCAGAGATTTGTGCCCGACTTCTCCAGAGTTGAGGCACCACTATCAGCATTGACGAAGATGGGGAAACCCTTCGTGTGGTCAGACAGATGTCAGCAGAGCTTCTAGGATCTGAGACATAGATTGAACAATGCACCTATCTTGAAGCTAATAGAGGAGGGAGTAGGGTATGTAGTTTACTGTGATGCATCAGGGACCGGACTCAGATGTGTCCTGATGCAGGAGTAGGAAGTGATCGCCTATGGATCACGTTAGTTGAGGTAGAATGAGAAGAACTACGCTACCCATGACCTGGAGTTAGCAGCAGTGGTCTTCGCTATGAAGATGTGGCGACACTATCTGATGGGCGAGCACTTTACAGTCTACTCTAACCACCAGAGTCTCAGGTACATATTCTCATAGAAGGACCTAAACCTAAGACAGCGGCGATGGCTTGAGTTCTTTTAGGACTATGACTTTGTGATATTCTATACTCTTGGAAAGGGGAACGTAGTAGTCGATGCTCTCAGTAGGAGGATGGGCATTCAGCTACTTGTTGAGGTGATAGAGCAGCTAGCCACTCTGCAGATATCCTTTGTGGATAGTGATGGATCATCCTTTCTTCAGTCACTCATAGTCACACCACCACTTCTTTAGCGGGTAATAGAGATACAGCGTGGTGATGATGACTGTGAGACGCGGCATGCACAGATATCCTCAGGACAGGCACCTGATGGATTCTATGTGGGAGGAGAGCACGTCATCCTTTTTAAAGGACGTACCAATGTACCAACCGCTTTACAGGAGGAGGTGCTGAGGGAGTTCCACACTTCCCCTTTAGCGGTACATCCAGGAGTGGCGAAAATGTACCAGGACCTCAGACGACAGCACTGGTGGCCGGGTATGATGAAGGCTGTAGTAGAGTTTGTTTCTCGATGTCTCACATGTCAGCTATTGAAGGCAGAGCACCAGGTACCAGTAGTCTTGGTACAGCCCTTAGAGGTCCCGGAGTGGAAGTGGGATGAGATATCTATGGATTTCCTGACTAGACTTCCATGTTTTTCCAGAGGTCACGGCTCCATTTGGGTGATTGTCGATCGACTCACCAAGTCGGCTCACTTCTTACCCATCAGAGAGCAGGGCTCATTGGAGAGCTTGGGACGCCTCTACATTTAGAAGATTGTATGGATTCATGGTGTTCCATAATCTATCGTCTCCGATCGAGATGCTCATTTTACTTCCCGGCTTTGGAAGGGGTTATAGGAGGCATTCGGGACACAGCTACGTCTGAGCACCACCTTTCACCCTCTGACGGATGGTCAGACAGAGAGGACCATTTAGACTCTCGAGGATATGCTATGTGCATATGTCCTTGACTTTGGTCACATCTGGGAGGATCACCTACCCTTGGTAGAGTTCGCGTACAACAACAGCTACCACTCCACCATCGGGGTGGCAACATATGAGGCATTGTACAACCGACCTTGCTGATCCCCTCTGTGCTGGACAAACCCTGGGGAGTCAGTACTTGTGGGACCAGAGATGGTCCAGGCCATGATAGAAAAGGTCCAGGTCATCCAGGAGCGGATGAGGATAGCTCAGAGCCGACAGAAGTCTTATGCTAACATGAGGTGGAGGCAACTAGAGTTCGAGGATGGTGACCACGTCTTCTTGCCGGTCTCACCACGACGGGGATTAAAAAGATTTAGCCGAGGTGGCAAGTTGTCTCCATGCTTAATCGGACCATTCCAGGTCCTCATCAGGATTGGATAGGTGGCTTATCGCCTGGATCTACCACCTCAGTTGCACCGGGTGCACGATGTCTTTCACGTATCTCAACTGAGAAGATATGTGCACGACCCGACGCATATCATCGACCATGGGGAGCGGGACATTTATGATGGGGCTACTTTTGCGGAGGTCCCGGTGGAGATCGCGGATCGACAGGAGCGAGTCCTATGTGGACGGTTGATTCCCCTAGTGCGCATCAGATGGCAGCACGGGAACCTCCAAGAGAGAACTTGGCAGCGGGAGGCTCAGATGCGTGCTCAGTACCCACATTTGTTTCCCTAGTTTATGATGTATCTTTACAGGGACGTAAATCCCAGAGGTGAGAGTAATTTAAAAACCCATAAAATTCAAGGAAAATTTTTTCTTAATTTTCTTTGGGATTTAATAATAACGCAGTTTCTGACAGAACCTACTTCTGAGGCCCGGTGAGCCTGAAATAATTTTCCGAAGTTTAGCTCGGGTACGTTCAGCGAATGAACGAGAGGGATTTCCTAACTTTTGAACCGGTGCTCGGAATCGATATCAGAGGACACCGATGGAACCGCATCACCATTAATTACTTAAGAAGACCTTTACTAGTGTTGCGTTTTCTCGGGAGGAGTTGTTAAAAATTAGGGAATTAAATGTTAGGTAAAATAAATTGTGTGCAATTTATTTTATCCGTGGTAGTTTAATTCTCTCATGGGAAGTTGTTGGTGGGGCCCACAACCACCCAACTTCCCATGTGAGGTTTTGAGGGAGGTGGGTCCCACATGATCCCCCATCGTCCAAATTCCCTAACTCCTCAACTGCCACATTAATTCATTCCACCTAAAGACTAATTAATATGATAACTTAAGATCAATTAATTAAGTAAGTTAGGTTTTTAATTTTGTAATTTTGAAAAGCATGGCATGAGAAATAAAAAAAGGCAACGATTATTTTATTATTGTTGTTAGCTTGTTGTGAGAGGATTGGGGGAATGAAAGCTCTAAGTCTTGAAGTTCTTCTTCCTCATCGAAGAACGCGAAGAATGCCGAGCCTTCGACGAAGAGCTCTGTCACCACAAAGGGGAGTTCATCGTACCGTCTACTTCCCTCTCTGCAGCCGGTGAGAGAGGTCATCCTCGGGGATCGACGACGCGACGCCATGTATCGTGACACCGACGATTCTTTTCTCCACAACGTCGACAAACCTCCTTCTGTGACACCTTCTTCCACAATGTTCTTTTCCGCGATGAATCAACAACCCTTGAGGTAGGGGATTATTTGTTTTTGTTCGTGAATACTTTCGTCGTCGTTCATCGTTTTCTAAATTGGGCCACCTGTTATCGCAATAACGGGAGGGGGTCGGACCGCATGAACATGACCTACTCTCCTCCCCTCTTGATGTTTGAACTTTTTGCAGCACGAGCAAAGGCAGCACGGTGCCTTTGCACTGCGCGGAAACAACGAAGAATTGGAGAAGAAGCGCAGTGCCGCCGCGCAGTGCCGTTGAAGTCGAACAAGCCGCGGCACCGTCGTGCGGCGCCGGAGAACCTCAAAGAGGCTAAGGCTAGAGTGGGGTCGTGGGGGATGGGTGCGGTGCCGTCACGCCACGCCGATCGGACAAGGCCGTGGCTTATGGCTGCGGTGGTGTGGGAAGCAGCGACCGGAACCACCGGCCGCCGGAGCATGAGGGCGGGACCGCAGCGGTCCCGTGGCGGTCGCAACCGGCCGGTCAGACCGGGCCGACCGTTTCAGGGGGAGACCGGGGGTTCTTAACCCCTGGCTGGAACAAGAGCGTCCCCCACGTGGGGGTCGCGGCTCTTCAATCAGGGGGCAGCGCACCCCCCTGTTCCGCGCAACTCGGCCAGCCGAGCTGGCCACGCGGGTCGCCCGAGCATGCCAGACCACTGCGCCGCCTAGGCTGGGCCAGGCCGTGCCCTAATAATCCAGACCCGGACCCCGTTCGGGTCGACCCGGGTGGGTGGGGGGTATCAGACCAGGTCGGATCGGGCCCGAACCCCCTATTTTCGGACAGATCCATTCAAACGCCCATAACTTTTTCTACGGACCTCCGATCGACGCACCGTCAGCTGCGATGCGATCTTTGGATCCAGATGGTCATTTCTCTATACTACACTCAAGGTTTTGGAAAACATTGTGTACGGATGGGTTGGTTCGAACACAAAACCAACCGGGCCCTCGGAGTGGAAACACTTATAACTTGAGCTCCGGACATCCGATTGATGTACCGTCGACTTTGTTGGATTCCTCATAGTGAGACGGACCATTTGGCTTACTCTTCTTGAGGTTTGGACGTAATTGGAGTGCGGTCGGGTTGGTTTTGACTTAAAACCAATCGGGCCCCCAGAACGAAAAATCCAATAACTCTCAGAATGTGTGTCCGATTGACATGCCACCTGTCACGTTGAGTTCCTTTTGATGATACGGAACATCGGGATACATCAACTCCGAACTTCATGTCAGTTGATGTATCATCCCCTCACATCGTGGAGTGGACCCTCCCGAAGCGAGCTTGTTATGTGAGGGAACCCTAGAGCCGGCTGCGACTACGACGATGATGACGACTGTACAGAAGTCCTCCGTGGGTTCAACAGCGATGACTACAGCACTCAGCAATTCTGTGTGGATCAGTGCCTACCGATCCTGTGTGGGTTAGTGCTCAGTGGTCCTGTGTGGGCCAGCGCATAACAGATCCTGTGTGGGTCAGATCCTGTGTGGTTCATTGCGGGGGTTAGTACCTATCGATCCTATTTGGGTCATTACGGGGGTTAGTACCTATCGATCCAGTGTGGTTCCGATGGATTAGATGAATCAGTGGCTAAATCTGATCATCTCTATCGTCTTACGAAGAAGTATACCTATGTGAGCTGAGTCTTGACTTTCAATCCTTATCTTCGATAAGATTGACTTGTTATCATGTATGGATTACATTATGCTTTCCTGTGTGGATTGGGTTATGTTTTCCTGTCTGGACTGGGTTGTACTTGGGCTCGGATGTAGGAGACGAACTGGAATTGATGACTTAGGTATATGTATGGGCATATACCTAAGTAGTGTCAGATGAAACTTCGTGATTGTATCTTTCTTTTGTGGATTATCCCTGTGGATTCTGGGAGACCTTCAGGGGTCTTGGGGTCCCTACTGAGTAGCGTATACTCACCCCTGCACGGGCTATGCCCGCACTACATTGTATTGGTTGTAGATGACAGACAGCACTGATCGTGGTTGAGGCTTACGGAGCAAGTCGATACGTGGAGGTGGACCACTAGGCGGGACGTACTCGGAGCGGACAGCTGGACCCGAGGAGCAGAGGAGGCTATCTGCACCCACCCTTCAATGGGGACATCCAGTGGACAGCTCGACGTTACGACTTTACTTTTCAGTTGTTGAACTTCCTTTTCCAGTTTTATTTACTTTCAGTTTGGGTTTGTATTCTGGCCCACTTACTTTTACGCACTTACTATGGTACCCAGTTTTACTTAGTGTTTACTTATGCTTGCTTACTCTGTGTGTTTGTTTACTTTATAAAGGCAATGCCTTCCCTTTTTATCAGTAATTACGCCTTGGTGCTAGTCGCCAGCCCCTATCCTATGAAAGGCTGGATTGGGGTAGTCACAGCACGGGCCCTGAGGACAGGTCGTGACATGTGTACCTAGATTATATGATGTAATCTAGAGAAGTATGAATTATCATGCAGAACCCTACAAATAAACCATCTTCAATCTAACGATGTCCTTCAAACAATCCATTCAGTTCTAGAAGCATCGTCCATACATTTTATCCATGATCATTTGATGGTACCATGATATTCAATTCCAATTATGAGACATCCTCTGGGTAAGGAAATTGGATCATCTGATTACCCATGATCATGTCCTCTAAGAATGTATAACATGTCCATACATCCAAATAAATATAAATTATGCAATTAGAACATGTCAGGGAAACAATCAAGATTTGTCAAGCTAGCATCCTAGGGCCTGATAATCATGTCTAGTTGATATAAAAGGAAAACCTATATGTATATACTACAATCATAACAGGCTATGTGAACTATTATTATTTTGATAACCAAGATATGTTATATTCCTTCCAAATTCCTGATCTAAAATGTGAACTCACCTCATTGAGAGTCCCTTAATGTCTCAAAGATTAAAACCATCGGGATTCAATCTCTCATATGGGAAAATAATTCTTTCTCATCCACAAAAATATTGAGAAGGAAACTAAACTATGATGAATATGATTTTTTTCCCTTAATCATGGTATCTAGTACACATTCATAAGGCCCGAGATCCACATTAAGAATCAAAATGGTTGAATAAACACATAAATCCCAAATGCATATGCAGTGAGACTGATAAGATGAGATCCATTGTTTCTCACACTGAGGAAGGATCACATTGGATCAAGGATTTCAAATGATCAAATCATTTGAATCAGGACTCTTCACCATCATTGGAAACCAGAATATGTAATCTCTAATTAGTGGCATGATATGACTACCCCCATACAGGGGTATCAACCTCAGAGAAAGGACAATTGGTGAGACTAAATAAGGATGACTATGATTTCTTGAATAATAAGGAGATTTAGGACACCTCCACAAGGCCCAATATAAAAAAACTAGTGCTTAAATGCACCATATATATATAGATTATGATAAATTAAATTACACAGGTATAATGAACAACATGGGTTATGATTCAATCTATAAACATGATATGTAGGATGCCTCCGAAATGTGCAATACCAACCTTAGAATATAAGTCATCTCCTTTGATGACAAAAAAATAATGAATTCTAGGTTATATGGATTCAATATATAATTAGTTTCCCATTTCTATAAAATTGATGAATAATCATAGATACATACCTATGGAATCATTAATTGACCCCCCTTTAAACATGAATGGGTGAAAAAATTTATCAATTTATTAGGGTAAATATACATGTATCAAGACTAGGAATGGATTTGTGAAAATTTAGTAAATCTACAAGAGATTCTGGATGTGGGAAACAATTCCACCAAAATGGTTATGGTGATCCCAAACTCTCATCCCCTAGATTAATGGGAGTTCCTGAGAACCAATGGTTTTAAATCCCCAATAGACCGATTTCCTTAGGAAAGAAAGTGAATGAGTTCTCGGTTATAGAAAATAAATGATGAGCATAAATGACATGCTAACAGTTTTGAGTTTCTATATAAGATGAGAAAAAATGATTGACCTGTAGTGAATGAGTTTACAATCATAAAACCACCCAAAATCATTTATTCAACCCATTTTAACCCCACCATGAATTTAACCCATTCTGATGAAACAAAAATGATGATCCCAATGTGAAATTATTAAACTAAGATATCTCATTCATAAGATAAAAAGGAGAGACTTCCCAGTTATCATCAGTTCAGTTTTTCCGTCCATATGGGTATTTTGCATATCTTTATGTAAAAAATGGTGAACCCATCATGAATCTATCAAATAACCTAACGATCATTTTACTATGCATCCATCAATTTTTTCGTATCATCATTATTTTTTAAAATAACCTATCATGAAACTTTCAATTAAATAATATGATCCAAAAATCATATATTTAATATGGTTTCTCATGAAATAACTGCACCCTCAATATGAAAAGTCCAAATAATATGAATAGTCATTCCATGAATAAGAAAAGATAATTGTATTGTTCATCCATATCTTATTATGTGAATACTAAGCCTAGGATGATACACTAATCGATGAAATTTCTACATGGTTCCTTCTAGAAAATAAATAATGATCTCTCAAATGACACCCGAACTTGAGATGATGCTTCTGCTAGTGACTGCTTTGTAAAATCTACTATCGTTGCAACCCATGCAGTTCACAATAGACCCTCACCCTACACGCACATTTATCATCAATTATAAGATGATATACTCTATGAACACCATTGGAATGGTACAATACATAAACATGAGTATTGATGATAGGGTCTCCGATTTCTGAAATCGATGATTTCTTGTAACGTCCTGGTCCCGGGTGCCACTCAATGGGTGCCCTAAAGCCGGTTTTCCGCAAGACCTCAAGCGCATTTCCCCAAACGCCAAAGGCTTCCGACTAGCAGCAAGGGCCCATGTCTGATAGTGGGGAAACTATGCCCTCATTTTTTAAAGTGTAGAACACTAAAAATTTAAGAAAACATAAAATGAAATCGGAAGTAGTAAACCATACACAACTGAAATAAACTACAGCAGTGGATATAACCAACAGTATATAAATGATGATGCTACATGTTTCAGGTTCGATGAAAATAGCCAGAACATGTTATACATCAATACAGTACAACAAAGAGTAGAGTAAAGCAAAAAAAAGAAAAACAGCTGGCTGCGGCATCACGAGCCTAGGCTCAGTCCCATGCCCTCCTACTCCTCAACAATAGTCAAGTACCTATATAGGGACTCCTGCCCCTATCTACACCTGCAGAAATGTAATTTTTTGGGCTGAAAAGCGTGACCCAAATAGTGTGTGAGAAATATATCTCAGTAGGCACCCACCAAAGGCCCATGACCAACTGCGTGTAAGCATGCAACAATAGTGTGCAGTAATAAAATAAAATAAAGTAAGGAGTACTCAAAAGTAACAACTAATAGTTATACTTCCATTTTTAATGTTCATTTAATCCATTTAATATAAGAAATCACCATAGTGCATTTCTAAGTAACCAACTAGTGTCCTCAGACACGTAAACTCCTACCCTAGGGAAACGAGTATCCAACACAGAATCTGCCCTCATGCATAATAGAGCTTTCCCTCAGGCGTAGGTAGTGTCTCCCTCAGGCACAAAATCAGCTGCCCACAGGCACGGAAGAATTTTCCCTCAGGCCGAAATAACTACAGCCCTCGGGCTAAATAGTGCAGTACACACAAGCTAATCACAACAACGCCCTCAGGCTAAACAGGTAACCGGGCCATGCCCAACATATCAAAATGTAATAAAAAAGAAATTCATCTCAAGGAAATTCTACAATTACTACATTAAAGGCATACCCTTGGGTATCCTGGCCAAACGGCTAAACAGTGAAACACACCCTCGAGATGGTTCCGGATCCAATCAATGATCCCAACCATGATTTTATTATCACAATTTAACCACCTATGCAATTCTATAAATTAAATATAGAAACGGACTCACCCACACGACACCCCAACATGGGTTCGTGGCACGAAAACGCACAAAAAAGCACGATAGTTGGAAATTTACACTAAGCCACCTACCTTATATGCCAACGAACGTTATACCCGAATGATGACTCCAAAAATGCCCAAGAGCGGCATAGATCTGACAAAGAACAAAACCCATTAAAACGTAAATAACTCATGTTAGGAGAAGAATTTACAAGAACCATCCAAGGAGGTGGAAGCCCTTACCCATGCGGTTCCAACGGGATCGTCCAAGGCGGAAACCGATTCCAGAAGAACACCCGGTGGATCTTCAAAGGTCCGGACTCATCCTTTTGCTCCAAATAGGCTCAAGTATCTCCTCTACAAAATGAGGAGGATACTGCCTGTTTTAAGAAGAAAAAAAGTACATAGCATGTACTTCTTTCATTTAACTGTTCATTTGGCGGCACCGGCACACTGTTCATCCGTCGACATGAGTACATTGCATGTACTCCCAAGTACACGGCGTGTATTGTTGCCCAGCTGTCAGATACTCCACCGCTTTACTGTTTAAGCATGCTGACTGACTACACGGCGTGTAAGGTACCACTACACAGCATGTAGTCGGTTCCTATGCCCCTCGTTGCTGACAAGGCTACATGCCCCTTGTACCCATTCCAAATGGCCAAAAGTACATGGCATGTGGAAAAGTACACGGCGTGTAGTTCCAAAATTTAGGATTTTTCCCCATTTTCCATATTTTCTCAAAAACACTTAAGGAAAAGGAAAATCAATAAGTCTGTACCTAAAAAATAAGAACCGGGTTCTTACAAACTTCCCCCCTTATAGCAATTCGTCCCAAAATTTCCCTTCCAAGGGTGGCAAAGATAAAGCTCAGAACAACTCTGGCCACTGAGCACGTACGTTGGCCACCCACTCCTAGGTCTCGTCCTCCACTCGGCCATGCTGCCATCGCACCCGTACGAGAGGAACCGACCGGCCTCAGAGAACCTTCATGCTCCTGTCAACGACATGAATCAGATGCTCCTCAAAGGACGCATCTACTTCCAGCTCAACCTCCTCAGGCTGAAAAATGTGAGACGAGTCTGAATGATAGCGACACAACTGAGACACGTGGAAGACGTCGTTCATGGCTCGGTACCACTGTGGTAACTGCAACCAGTAGGAAACCAACCCGACTCTCTCCAGAATCTCAAACGTCCCCACATACCTCGGTGATAATTTACCCTCTCTCATGATCCACTTGTGTCCCAGCCTCGGCGAAACACGCAAGAAAACCTGATCCCCGACCACGAACTCCAAAGGTCGTCTGCAGTGATCATCATAAGACTTCTGACGAGACTACATGGTATCCATCCACTTCTGAATCAACTGGACCTACTCAGATGTCTCCTGCACGAGCTGTAGCCCCAGCAAAGCTGCCTCACCTACCTCTAACCAGCACAAAGGTGATTGGCATGGCCTACCATATAAATCATCGTATGGTTCCATCTCAATAGTCTCCTGAAAACTATTGTTATAGGAAAACTCGACTAAGGGTATATGATTCTGCCAAGAGACCCCAAAGTCTAGGACGCATGCGCGCAACATGTCCTCTAGAACCCTTATCGTCTGCTCTCACTAGCCATCTGTCTGAGGGTGGTATGCTATGCTCAGAAGCCCCTGTGTACCCAGTGCCCTCTGAAAACTATGCCATAAACAAGATGTAATGTGGGAATGCCTATCAGAAACAATAGAACGAGGGACCCTATGAAGACGCGCAATCTCTCGTATATACAACTTCCCGAGCTCGTCGACACTGAAGGTCTCCTTGATCGGCAAGAAGTGAGCTACCTTCGTGAGTCTGTCCACAACAACCCACACGGTGTCATTTCCTCGAGGTGACCTCGGCAATCCCATCACAAAATCCATCACGACATCATCCCATTTCCACTCTGGAATGGGTAATTGTTGTAATAGCCTAACTGGCCTCTGGTGCTCCGCCTTCACCTACTGACAGGTGGAACACCTCGTAACAAAACCAGCTATCTCTCTCTTCATACCCGACCACGAGTACTAACGCCTCATGTCATGGTACATCTTGGTAACCCCAGGATGAACTACCCAAACTGAAGCATGAAACTCCCGCATCAGCTCCTTGTGTATATCCCCTGTAACCCATACTCATCCATGGAAATGCAAAACCTCATCATCTCTTATCGTCCAACCGGGAGGAGGGTCCTCCCTTGCCACCGACTCCCGTAGAACTAGGCCTTCTGAATCAGATAGCTCTCTCATCCCCACTCTGTCATGGAGGTTAGAAGTCACAGCTAAAGAAGAAATATAAGTCTTCGCCTAACTGTCATACACCTCCAGATGCATCTCAGAGAACAAATCCATAATCTCCCACTCACCACTGGCCTCCTGCTCTGCCTGTATCTGAGTCTTCTTGCTCAGTGCATCGGTTACTGCATTACCTTTACCAGATGTATAGGCAATCTCAAAATCGAAGGACTGTAGGTACTCAACCCACCTTATCTGCCTCAGATTCAGGTCACGCTGAGTAAAGATATACCTGAGGCACTTGTAGTGGGTGAAAACCACAAAATGCTCTCCCAACAGATAATGTCTCCAACAGGACAACGCATGCAGAACTGTCACCAACTCGAGATCATGCGTCGGGTAATTCCTCTCATGTGGCCTCAACTACAGAGACCCGTATGCAACAACTCGGTCACCCTGCATCAAAATGACTGCCAGACCAATCCCTGATGCATCACAGTAAATTGTATATCTCTTCCCCTGATATGAGAGTATCAGGATCGGTGCTGATGTCAACCTTCCCTTCAAGTCCTGAAAAAGCTATCTCACAAGCTTCAGACCAAATGAACTTTACACCCTTCTTAGTTAGACCCGTCAACGGCGCTTCTAAGCAGGCGAAGTCCTGTATGAAGCGTCCTTAGTAACCAGCCAGCCCTAAGAAACTTTGTATCTCAAAAACGTTCAAAGGTTTCTCCTAGGAAACTACTGCTCTTACCTTCTCTGGGTCTACAGCATCTCCTGCCTCGGAGATGATATGACCCAGGAAGTGAATCTAGTCCATCCAAAAGTGGCACTTAGAGAGTATTGCATATAGCCGATGCTCTCTCAATGTACTCAATACGATCTCAAGAAGGGTGGCATGGTCGTGTCGAGTGTGAGAGTACACCAAGATGTCATCCACAAATACCAACTCAAAAGAATCAAGATACTTATGGAACATAGGATTCATCATAGCCATGAAAAACACTGGTGCGTTCGTGAGTTCGAACGGCATAACCAAGTACTCATACAGACTATACCTACTCCGAAAAGCTGTAAGTGGCATATCCGATGGTCTCATGCGCAACTGATGATATCCGGATCTCAATTCAATCTTTGGGAACAATCGTGATCCACGAAGATTATCAAACATATCATCTATCCTCGGCAAGGGATATCATTTCTTAACCGTCAACTGGTTCAACTTCGGATAATCCACGGAAAGTCTGAGGGTACCATCCTCCTTCTTCTCCAAAAGGACCGGAGAACCCCAAGGAGAAGTACTGGGTCAGATAAAACCCTTTGCATGTAGCTCCTCTAACTGCCTCTTGGGCTCCTGCAACTCAGGTGTGGCCATCCTATAATGAGTAATGGACACCGGTGCGGCACCTGGCACGAGCTCAATAGAGAAATCCACCTCACACACTGGAGGTAGACCTGAAAAGTCGTCTGGGGAGTCATCCCTGAAACGACCAACAACTGGAGGGAAATCCGTATGACAAGTCCCCTTATCATCCAGAAACAAACTCGCTATCTGGGATGTGACTCCACCTCTCCCATGATTCTCTAGTCCATCTCGACTCGCCTGAATATCTCATTCGCCCTTGTATAGAAACTCTCCACCCTCTGGTGATGTGAAACTCACCCTACGACGAAATCAGTCTACAAAGGCTCGAAAGGGAACCAACCAGTCCATCCCGAGAATGACATCATAGATCGTCCTCTCCAAGACCTAGAGGTCTTAAAGGATGTGACACCCTCCAACCTCAAGGGGGAACTCCTTACACTGACGCACACCAGCCATCCTAATCCCCAACGGAGTGTCTAGCGTCATGATATTAGAAGAAGAAGAAACACAGAGCCCAAGGATCTCCACAATGGCACAGATAAAACTATGGGTAGCACCCATATCAAAATGTACTGAAGACAAGACAAAAGATACTAGAATAGTACCTCTGACTGTAGAAGGTCTGGGATCCTGCTCCTACTGGGTCTGTTGCACTGCATAAGCCTGCCTAGTGTCGTGGCCCTGCGACACATCCTGGCTACCCTGTGATGTCCCGCCCTATTGCCTCTGTGATCCTTGTGTCTAGATACCATAGCCACGACCACCATCTCGGCATGCACGCCCTGACGTATTCCAGTTTTCCAACTGGTAAGAAGCCATTGGTCCTGCTCCCGCACGTGGAGTCTGCACAGAACCCCTGTCACTAGCCACTGGTAGAAACACCCTACAAGAGCGTTGTAGATGACCCATCTTGCCACAAGCTCGACACTCCACTGGGTCTCATGGACACTGTAGTCTCTTGTGCCCCTCTCTACCACACTGGTTGCACATAACCTGGCCACCTGAAGCATTCTTCTAATTGGTATTTCCTCCCTTAGAGAATTCCATCTGTCTCTTACTCTTGCCAACAGAAATAATACCAGTAACTGGTGCTGAACCGCCATGGAACACACCACTCGATTCCCGTGGGTTCCTCTCTGTAATCAATGCCTGGTTCATAATCGCGTGTATAGTAGGCAACCTGAAAACATTCACCAGCGCTCGGATGTCATAACGAATACCATCCTCAAAAAATCTGGCTCTCAACGTCTCATCACCTACCAGCACGGGTACAAAACGCTGAAGCACCATAAAACGAGCAGAATAGTCCATCACCAACATGGATGCCAACTGCAATTTCATGAATTCTCAAGCTCTATCTTCCCTCAGCATCTCGGGAAAGAAGAATTCATAGAAGACTGCCTGAAAATCATCCCATGTCATGTCTCTGTGATGCTCTGACTGAGTGGTAACATCCCACAACCTCTTGGTGGAATCACGCAGCATGTAAGTCACGAGCTTGACCCTCCAACCCGGAGGTGTCTCAAGATGCTTGAAAATAGTCTGCATCAACCCCAACCAAGACTCCGCAGCCTATGGTCTTCCATCCCTTGAAAACATAGGTGGATGCTGCTGCCGGAAGATATGCGTCAGCTCAGCCATAGATGTGGCAGCCTGCGGTGCTCCCTAAAAGGTATGCATGAACCGCATAAATCCTTCACGGAACTGCGCCTCCATGCCTGTGTCTGGTATAGCAGCTGGCGCCGCATCTGGCTCTGCTGGTGGATCAACTAGTAGCTCATGGCTCACCATCTCTGGAGTATAATCATCGCCGATCTCCTGGAGAACAACTCGCGGTTGTCTAGGCGGCATGACTCTACAAGCTCAAAAGCACGCCTCAGATTCAAGATTATTATGATCAGAAAGCGAAGGAACCATAAAGGAAACAAGCGGAAGAAGGCATTCAAAATTTTCAAAACAAGACTACACGGTGTGTACAATGACTGCACGGAGTGTACTTGACTTCCCTTCCCCTGCCCGGGTCCTTATACCCGGCTAAGCCACACGGATTCCATCGAACAAAACTACACATCATGTATATTATCTACATGGCGTGTATGGTGTTATTTCCCAACTACCTGTTTCGTCTGTGACACGGCCGACTACTCGGCTTAACACTACACGGCGTGTTACACCCACACATGGCGTGTACTCCATCCCATTTCCCAGCCACACGGCTAACACCACACGGTCTATCCTCGGACAAGACTACACGGTGTGTCCCACAAGTACACGGCTTGTGACACGGGAAGATACTACACGGTGTGTACTCATGGTACACGGCGTGTACTCAAAAAGTTCATTTTTTCATCCCGAATAGAAGAACATACACGGTGTGTATAAAAATACTAGACGGAGTGTATACTGGGTTTCTGGACAGTATGCCTCAAAAATGTCCTCGAAGCCCAGAAAATACCGAAACACTACACCTAAGTGTCAAATTCCAACCTGTGGGGGCCCATACTCCCCATGAATCAAAGTTTGACATCTTTTCTGTGTTATAACAAATAAAAAGTCAATTATCCACCAAATTCCGGTCGATGGGGTCCCATACTCCCCAAAAACCAAAGTTTGGAATCCATTCTATAAACAAGTTCAAACAAAAATACCATATCACAAGGCAGGTATTTATCAAGCATCTATCACAACATCATGCTTTATTAGAACAACAACTATCACAACAACATGAAATTTCTGATTCCCCTATGTGGCATGGAACTATGCATGGAATGTGATATCTAGCATGTATCTATATGATACATGAGACGGCATACCCACATCTCATTGGGTTGCAACTAAATAGAACCCACAGATAAAATATAAACAGCACAATCTCAAGTGAGTCACCTAATGGTGAAAACAAATCAACTATAAATTGCAAAATCAATAGAATACAAAATACGAGGTAGACCGACATTTCCCTGTACACGGGTTAGCTATGCCCGGGCATAGCTTATTACCAATTACCACTCCGTCCTATCCTGGAATACGACTCCAAATAGTAAGTCAGAGAAAAGAAACCCTTTGATACCACTTTGTAACGTCCCAGTCCTGGGTGCCACTCAATGGGTGCCCTGAAGCTGATTCGCCACAAGATCTCAAGCGCATTTCCCCAAATGCCAGAGGCTACCGACTAGCAGCGAGGGCCTAGGTCTGATAGTGGGGAAACTATGCCATCATTTTTTAAAGTGTAGCATAGCAGAATTTTAAGAAAACATACAATGACAGCGGAAGCTGTAAACCATGTACAACTGAAATAAACTATAGCAGTGGATATAACAAACATTATATAAATGATGATGCTACATGTTTCAAGTTATATGAAAATAGCCAGAACATGTTATACATTAATACAGTACAACAAAGAGAAGAGTACAATAAAACAAAGCAAAACAGATGGCAGTGGAATCGTGAGCCTAGGCTCAGTCACATGCCCTCCTACTCCTCAGCAACAGTCAAGTGCCTGTATAGGGACCCTTGCCCCTATCTACACCTGTAGAAACGTAATATGTTTGGGCTGAAAAGCGTGACCCAAACAGGGTGTGAGAAATATATCTCTGTAGGCACCCCCAAAGGCTCGTTCCCAATTGTGTGAAAGCATGCAACAATAGTGTGTAGTAATAAAATGAAATAAAGTAAGCAGTACTCAAAAGTAACAACTACCAGTTATATTTCCATTTTAATGTTCATTTAATCCATTTAATACAAGAAATCACAACAGTGCATTTTTATGTAACCAAATAGTGTCCTCAGACACGTAAACTCCAACCCTTGGGTAACAAGTATCCAACACAGAATCTACCCTCAGGCATAACAGAGTTTTCCATCAGGCGTAGGTAGTGTCGCCCTCAAGCATAGAATCAGCTTCCCACAGGCACTGAAGAAGTTTCCCTCAGGCAAAAATAACTACAGCCCTCGGGCTAAATAGTGCAGTGCCCACATGCTAATCACAACAATGCCATCAGGATAAACAGGTAACCGGGACATGCCCAACATATCAAAATGCAGTAAACAAGAAATTCCACTCAAGGAAATTATACAATTACTACATTAAAAGGCATACCCTTGGGTAACCTGGCCAAACGGCTAAACAGTGAAACACACCCACGGGGTGGTTCCGGATCCAAGCAACGATCCCAACCAGTATTTTATTATCACAATTTAATCACCTATGCAATTCTCGACATTAAATATAGCAACTACCTCAGCCACACGACAAACCAACATGGGTTCATGGGACAAAAAACGCAAAAAACACACGAGAGTTGGAAATTTACACCAAACCACCTACCTTATACGCCAACGAACGTTATACCCAAATGCCGACTCCAGAAATGCCCAAGAATTGAGTAGATATGACGAAGAACAAAACCCATTCAAACGTAAATAACTCATGTTAGGAGAACAATTGGCAAGAACCAGCCATGGAGGTGGAAGCCCTTACTCGTGCGGTTCCAACGGGATCGTCCGAGGCAGAAACCAATTCCAGAAGAACACCTGGTGGATCATCAAAGTTCTGGCCACCTCCATTGGATCCAAATCGGCTCAAGTGTCTCCTCTGCCAAATGAGGAGGCTACTGCCTGTTTTAAGCCAAAAAACAAAGTACACGGCATGTACTTCTTTTATTTAACTGTTCATTTGGCGGAACCAACCCACTATTCATCCGTCGATGTGAGTACACGGCATGTACTCCTAGGTACATGGCATGTACTGTCACCCAGCTGTCGGCTGCTCCACCGCCTTAATGTGTAAGCCTACGGACTAAATACACTGTGTGTAAGGTACCACTACATGGCATGTAGTCGGTTCCTACAGCCCTCATTGCTGACAAGGCTACACGCCCCGTGTACCCATTCCACACGGCCAAAAGTACATGGCGTGTGGAAAAGTACACGGCGTGTAGTTCCAAAATTTAGGTATTTCCCCATTTTCCATATTTTCTCAAAAACACTTAAGGAAAAGGAAAAAGAAGAAGCTCGTACCTCAAAAATAAGAACCGGGTTCTTATATTTCTCATCATCAAATGAATGCTACAAAAAATCATATGGCCATTGTTTTCATAGCCAACCACTATTAAATTTTATCTCCAGATCATGATAATCATCCCCTTTATTATTTGATAAAGGTCGACTAAAAATTCAAATATGTCTATCCCCCAGTTCAATAGCCTCCAAGGAGGGATCATGTCAACTTCCATCACCTGCTCCATCCCTCTAGTGTACCCCAATCAACTATTTCAGATACCATCTTACACATTTCCAACTCTGACACATGTTCAAGAGAAATTTTTTGAAACATTAGTAAAGGAATACTCTGGATAATCTTGAGTGGTATCATAAACCCACTTTTACTGAAAAATATCACTGGAATATTCTAGTGGTAACCTGCAAGCAGGATCATTTCCCTTCACACTTGTAACAGGGATACATGAATATTCTTCTAGCAAGAATGAAGGAGGTGCCTATTCCTACCCCCATGCATGAAGTTCATCAATATATCCAAATAGAATTAAGAGGGTAGAATTTGGATCATAGCCCAACATAAATTGAGAATGTCTTTCATTATAGTGTGGAGAAAAAAATGTGAAATAAATAATTTCTATGAACAATTTTATAAAATGTCTCTACAACATAGAAACTACGGATGAAATATGCTGGGATACCCTGATGCTTGTATATATGCATGGATATATTCATATTTTTATCCTAATATCCATGGTAGAACTATATTATGATTATCATGAACAAGTGGTTTCTTTGGAATAATTTCACATTTATTTTTCTATCTAGAAGGTTTATTGACACATTTCGGTAAAGCATGAGGCACTTGATTGAGAACATATTCCTTTTTTCAACTGGGGATCATTCAATTATAGTAGAAAATGATTCAATATAGTGGTATATTCCTATCAAAAATTACTGAAAGAATACTCCCAATGGATTTAGATTGGGCCCATATCCCCATTCTTTCCAGGGATAACTAAGTGAGGGAAGAACATACTTCACAAAAATCACATACTCCAGTAAAAAAAGACCATTGACATACTCCAAATTCCCAAGAACTGGATCATTTACCTATTATGGCAGGTGACCACCACATGATAGTGGAACATGCTTTAGTTTAGGGGAATATTTTTGTTTGGGAAGATACATGGAATATTATATCAGTTCAAGAAATCCAAGATCATATTCCTACTCCCATCGATGAATGACATCCCCCGTATTATTCTGAGGCCATACAAGATAAGGCTCATATTAATTCTCTCTTTTTGGAGATATGTCCACATATTCTAGTGGGAAATTTATTTTTAACCAGGCTCAAATCCCTACTTCATCTAAGGTTGAATGAAAAATTCATGCAACCACCAACATAAAATATTATATTCCTGTGAAAAATATAAAATCTCATTATTATATTATTTCATATTTTCAATAATTATCTTGTATTCCCATATAATAAGTTGGTTATAAATACATTTCGATACCTGACATATAGATGATCATATCACTACATAATCTCAAATGGTTGGTTTTCAAATTCTTACTATGATGTAGAGTGAGACTCATATTCATAATGTACACAATGCCAATTTCCATTATGTTGTTCGACACACAATATCAATCCCCTAAGGTCCTACCAACTCATCAAATGGAAATTATGGTAAAACATACCATGATAGTCCTCCACATGGATTTGGGGAGATGGATACCATAGACTATATTCATTCCATCATATATTGTCATCCTCCCCAATGGGATATCTCCCACTGAGAATGAAATCATCCCCATACCTAGACACCTCTATATAGAGAGGTGTTCAAAACATATAAACCCTCATATATAGAAGTTATATAAACAAAAATATCAACCATATTTATATATTTACCCATCACCTTTCATCAACACATCAACCTAGTCTACAGGAGACCCCATGAAGAAACATTTTTGGTTTTAATAGGAGGAGGCTTGTATGTATTATAAAGAAGAAGTCCACGGTAATATATGAAGAGAGTTAGCTGGAATGAACCTTTCCACCATATTTTGGAAACCTTCCACTTCTCTCTATAAGCTCCAATATAAGCTAGAGTTTTCAATATCTTACATATGAGAAAATATTTATTCTTTACATTAAATAAGTCATATATTTTGTGAAAAATGTATCATATTCAAATGCTAAAATTAAATAACAATAATGACTCATTCCATCGATTAATGCACATAATTGAATGTAATTTTATTTCTCAATTTAATATATATCAATTTTGTGTTACATTTATTTCACAAACACACACATATATATATATATTTGTAATTAATAAAATTTTTTACAACACATACACACACACAGAAATGTATTTACGTCATTAATGAAATATTTTATAGAAACTCATACATAAAATATTTATGTAATTTATTCAAATTTATCTATTCATTTTAGAATATCATTATAAAATGATATATTTGATATATTAAGTCTTTAATTGGTAAACGTTATTTATGTATTCTTATTATTATTATAGTTACATGATAAATATGTTTTAATATTTTTAAATGTTTATATTTTATTTCTTATTTTATGGGGAATTTAGTCATTTTCTATTATATATATACACCATGTTTTAATATTTTCAAAATGTATTCATTTTTATTGGAATATATATCCATATTTAATTAATAATTTATATTTATTAAATAAAACCAACCTATTTTAAATATTTTTAATGTCTGCCAATTTTTAGTTATTCAATTTCATTCTGTTAACATAGATGAATTTAATATTATAAATTCATTTATAATTCTAAAGGCCCCTTACATCATCTAACGCTATTAAAAAGCGGTCTAAGTGCCTAGTAATATAACTCTATTATCTTCATAATTATTGGGAGTAGGAACCATCTCTTAGGTGTTGCATGGCTATTTCTTCTTCTTCTTCTTCTCTGGCCCGATAGTCTTTTATTGGGTATCACGTTATCTATAACCCCCTTCCAAGGGCTCAAATATAATATTGATAGATCATACTGTAATGGGTGTATGAGGGGAGGGGGTCATGGTCTTGTTCAACTCCTCTGGTTTGTTGATCTTTTCCTTTGATGAATTCTATGGTCATAAATACCCCTTTCGGGTGAAGGATAATACCTTGCTCAGTGACCTTGATATTTTTCACTCCAATCACACCCCTCTGGAATTAGTGGATAAGGACTCCAAGGTCATTTTCAACTCTCTTGAAGGTATCCTTTCTACCCCCACGAGATTACATATGTGATATGTATAATTATGTCTTCTGAATCCCAAAGCACCAAGATTCCTCACACTTAGAAAGAAGGGAATTGTTTGGCAGACTTCCATCTACAAAAGGCATCTCGAGAGTGTACACTTTTGAAGTTATATAACATTATATCTTGTTGGAACCATGGTCTTCTATGAATGATTTGGAGTATGGTTTGTGATTGTTGTCAATCCTGAGTGGATGTTCAGAATGTGTACCAGCAATGAGATCATACAGTTCAAGCCGACAATAGTATTGAAGGTGGCACTGTTTCCCAGTGTTTGCCAAATTTTTGGTCCTGAAAATCGACAAATGGGTAAACGTGTTTTTGGAAAAGAGACTTGCGTGCAGTTTACTTGAAGGAGAGGAAACTTTCGTGCCATATTTTTTTTTCAAGATCAGAACATGGGAAAATGGAAAAGGGATAAGGGCCGCGCAAGTTTTGGGCTGGCCGCGCATGTGACCTGCGCACCGTGAAGAGACTTGAACGCTGATGCCTAGAAGGATTGGAAACTTTCATGTCTATTGTTTTTCATGATTATAACATCAAAATAAGACAAATAAAAGAAGTTCATGCAAATATTTGTGTGGTCCCGCAAGTGAGTAGCGCGATAGAGGCTAGGGAGGATGAGCTGCACGCCAGAACCTACGCACCGGGGGAAGACTTGCGTGCCACCGCACAGGGGGTCCAGTTTTCCTATAAATAGAGTACCACCCCCCCCCCTTCTCATTTGTAATGAGTTTCGAGACTTAGAGATTTTTTGAGCTCTCGTCGCGCAAGTGGTTGAGTCGCGCAAGTGGTTGTTGGGTCGCGCAAGTAGAGGTTGCGCGCCGGTTGTTGGCTGCGCATCCAAAGTGGTTTGGGATTTAGAGGCATTGTGTCGTGAAGGTTTGGAGTACAAAGAGGCAGTTCCAGTCAAGTTGTTTGGAGTCACCTGCGCGCCAATTTTATACTGCGCGCGTGACTTGCGCGCCATTCCTGAAACTTGTGCGTCGGAGCTTGGAGAAGCGCGTCAGGCTTGTTAAAGTACATCCGTCCTTTTGAAGCTGCACGAAAGCTGGAGGATCATCCGGTACCCTCAGCACAATGTGAGATTCGTCTTCAGGTGAGAGTTGGACTTCAACAGAGCATCTACATACAACAGAGGATGCATTCTTATGCAATGATGAAGATACCATCACGTTTATAAACTAAGTGTGGCTTCACCAAGGGTAGTGAGCCTAGCGGAGTCAACGGGAGTGACCTAAAGGAAGAAGTGAGTTATCCCTGAACCTTTGAAAAGGCAGTGAACCTAGGATAGAGTGATTGTGCCCGAACCTTTGTAATCTATAGCTACTGAAGATTAGTGGAATTTGGTACGACCGACAACTTGTCAGTGTATGCTCCTTGGACGTAGCCCTTAGTGGTGAACCAAGTAAAAAGTGATGGGTCTTCTCTGTGCATGTGAATGTTTGCTGTAACACCCCAAGATTTCATAGTGTGTTATTTCTTCAAAATAATTCAATAACTTTCACTACATGCAACACCATGTTCAAGCACACCATGACTTACCAAACAAGCCGTTCAAAAGAGGTTATGAATAGTATTAGATAAATTTTAATGTTTATATAATCCTTATAATTTTAGAATCCATATTATGAGTTTCTTAGATATAATGCAAGAACAAATTCATTTTCAGTATTGCACTTTTATCAACTTTAATAGTGAACCCTTTTTAAATACTATATTTTAAACTTTTTGACTAAATGGGGACATCAAAAATTTAAAATGAAACATCCCAAGCTTCCACGGTATGCTTTCTTTGAATAATACAGTAGCGTGTGTTGTACGCAACCTTGAGTTTTAACACACACCACAACCAATCAAACTAGCCGTTATGAATAGTAATACCTAATTTTTGAAATTATATATATTTTATATTTAAAAATGGACTTCATTTTTGGATTCGGAATATTGAAATTATCCTAGGGTGAAATTTTGGTACTTTTCGGATAACTTTTATATTTTGATGAATAGTGAAAATTACTAAATTTTAATTAAAAACAACTTTTTTAATCAAAATAATTAATAGTGATAAATTATGAATTTGAGTGGTTTTAAAGTATATTTAGAATATATTTTTACCATTTAATATAATTTTGGTCATTGGACATAATTTTACAATTAAACCGAACATAAACGAGTGTCAATCTTTTGATAGTTATTATCTCTTAAAAACACGCTTTTTATTTTGACAGCGGGATTTAATTTTAAATTAATTTCTGCCACTTCTGTGTTTTGAATTTAGGAAAATGGATTCCATATTTGGAATCAGGATGTTAAAATTGTGTAAATAGGTAACTTTTATTTTTAGACATTTTGAATAATTACTGCGGTAAATATTTTATTTACCATGGTTAAGGGTAAATCCGGTAAATAAGGGTTAAAAAAAATAATATTATAATAATACTAAATTACCCTAAAACGTGTCTTAACCCTATTGGTTGATACATGGTCGACCATGGGAATCTTTGGGTCTATTTTGGGACCCCATGGATCCACTTGTAAGTGATAATGACACTTTATTTTAATTTAGTTAAAATGAATACAAAAATGACACAAGCATATATCTTTTAGAACAACAATTGTTACATAGGGTTATATATGTTGGATTTTAGATTATAAATATTCATTAGAAATCTAAAAAGATTTTCTACATAATGATATTTTATTTATAATTTTTAGACATTAAATAATTTATTTTATTTATGACACAATGATGATGCAGTAATTACTATAATAGTGAAAAATTAAAATAATTGATATTATAAATACCCAAATAAATATAATATGAAACTTTTAATGAATTAAACTAATTTTATAGGATAATATGATATATTAGGATTGATTTAAATGACTTTGTTCGAAGTAATAAATCTGTTATGAGTTTCACAAAAATCAACTATTGAATAGTGTCAAAATTGACATAAAAGAGTTCTTAAAACAAATATTATATTATTAATTGATATTAAATTCCTAAAAATCTAAGGTTCGGCCAAGAGACTTATATTATTATAGGTTAATCATTAATGGACCACTTGGGGGTCTCTTGGATGTATATAGTAAGTTTATTAACCATAATATATAAAAATACAAAGAGACATTGTAAAAGTGAAACTAATTAACTTAGAGTTAATACTTAAAGATAAGGTTAATATAAGTACCCAAACCTGTCTAAATTATATTGGATGAGTTGTTTTCGACCTAGCCCCACCTCATCCTTTGAATAGTCAACTTTGGAGCCTTTGGAAACCGAATATGAATTTATTATAAATTAATATTTCTAGCTTTTCCAAAGGTGCCCCTCACCCCTCTTATAAAAGGGAACTCCTCCTTCTCATTTACTCACACCTCTCAAGCCACTTGGCTCGTCCAAACTCTGCCCAACTAAGCTCCCCACATCCCTCTACTCCTCCTTGAAGCTTCCCCTTAGGCAGAAAGCATTTCAAGAAGTCCTTTGGTTCCAACCAAAGTGAGTTACCTAAATTAAAGGTAACAATTTCTCTTAAAGTATTTTCATTTATTTTTCTTCTCCAACCCCCAAACTCTTTTTATTTCCTTTTTTTTTGTAACAACACCAGTATCCCCAATATACTAGGATGTTTTTATAAGAAGGATTCAAACTACACATACACACAACTCCATCTAATGGATGATGAACATAATGTTTCTGTGGGTGGCAAACTAACGCCTCACGAAACGATGATTGTTCAAATACATCTTACCGCCTCTCATGGTGGCCATTATGATGGAACTGTAATTAAATATGATATTAATGATATATATTTTATATATAAGCTTCTGTAATTCCATTTTATTTCATATCCTTATTCGTTTCATGTTGTATATACATACGATAATTTCATTTGAGGAAGTGCGGACTACCGCCCCCTTAAAATGATATGACTCGTTCATACCACACATGGAACGTATAAAGGATGGTGTTAATGAACTTAAGTAACATTTATAAAATATTATATTATACTGGAATAATAATATAGCTATGTATCATTTGGATTCAATTCTTTTAAAATGAAAAATTAAATGGAAGTAGCGTTCGTGCGTACGTGCGGACTACCGTCTCCACGAACGCGATGAGATTCATTGTCCATCATATCCATTCAAGTATAATTATAATTTTATGATTTAAAAATAGTATCTAAGGACTTTATATCATTCTGGATATGAATAATATACATCCCATTAATAACGAATATGTCTCACATAACAAAGAATATAAAGTAAAATGAACCCGTTAACACCCGAAATGACGATAATTCTAAAATATTATTAACAAATCAATGATAAAAGATCATATATGATATCATATTAAAGTAAATGATTCTTTTATTATTCAATAACAATTATTTCACCATTATACAGGAGGTAAACCTACCATCGACCAAGGAAAAAGTACAATGTAAGGGATTCTCTTATCTCACTTTCAATTCCGTGAGATTTCCATTGTTCGCTACTAAATTATTGAAAGTGGTGTATTGTGTACTTCCATTTGATATATATTATCATGATTCACTTTATATTCATGTTATTCTGTAAATCATTTGGTGGTTATTAACTTTTTTCCATGCGACTCAGTTGATTAACGTGGTAAGGGTTTTCTTATCTCACTTTTAATTCCGTGAGAATTCCATTGATCACCACTTAATTATTGCATGTGGTGTATGTGTACTGCCCATGATCGTATTCATTGTGTAATATACTTTAATTTATGGGTATTTACATCATCATGGTATGATACTTCTTTCATGGGTGTATGTTTCGTAAGTTACCTAATCGATAAGGGAATTTGAGATTTCAATTTCCACTCATTTGGCTTTACACATATTTCATTGATTATATTACCCCAAGATTATGTGTGGAATCACTATTCATTTGATTATGTCATAATTTCCACTCCCCTTCCTGTGGATAGAAGTTTGATACACATAATCACTCCATTTGTAATTCTCAAGTCATTGATATGAATTTGATAAGAGTAATTTTAACTCATTCTCCATTTGTTGAGTTAAACATCCAATTCGTTGGTATTGTTTTTACAAGAATATGTGTGAATGTCCTTTGATTGTTTTACACTGAATATCCAATCATATTTAGTGTATTTATATTTGTCACACATAATTATGTCATTGATTTATCCTTAACCTAAGGATACAACCTTTTTGAGAAATTTCATCTCAATTTACATTCCATTGAGACTTCTTTGATGATATACACCAAATCACTTCTATGTGGTGTATATAATGTACTTTGACATAGTGTATCATGAATTCCTTTATTCTCATGATATTACAATGTTTTGATTACCTCAATTATTTGTATTCAAGTGTCTCTCTTTTGGTTAGAAACTCTAACCAAAATACCATTTTAAAATGTTTTAAAGAATTATTCTTCTAAATCATGCTCATTAATGTCCATATTTTAAAAATGGTTTTAAGGATTTATTTATATGGACATTAAAGTTTTAAAATTAAATCTCATTTTAAAAGTTTCAAAGTGGTATGGGACACTTTGATTCAAAAATCTATTTTTAAATGGCTTCTTGACAAATAGTGTGACTTTTAAATGTTTTCAAGAAAAGGGGGATATTTCTCTCAAATAGTTTTGATGATTATTTTCATCTATGTCAACATCCTTCATTATTCATGATTGAGGTTAATGTGATACAATACAATCTTCCATATTGTATCAAATGAGTTATATTTGACTGTGGATGTTCTATTTTTATACCATTCATGGTTTGTGGTTAAAGTATTGACATTTCGTATGCTAGTTTTAATACGAATGTTTATTTTATGCTTAAACCTATTCATATGAGGAATGCATTGGACTTAATAAGTGACGGGTGGAGCCCGCTATAGCTCCTCGATGCATCGGTAGGTCTCATGAGACAAACTAGTGTCTTGGCACAAGGCCTTGACAAAATCTTATTTGTAGTCTCGGCACGAGGCCTTGGCTAAGTGGTTATGATAGTCTGGCATTATGCATTCCAACATTATGAAAGTGGATATTGATATTGCATGTGATCATTCGACTAGTAGAATATCCATGTGAGTATGTAAATGGCATTATTTCATTTTACCTTTGCCATTTTATGCTGAAGTTCAAGTTTAAAAGGCTTTTGTTTTAGTTATAAATTGCCTTAAGTGTTTATGCTTATTTATGAAATCTTATGCTATAATGTTATCCTTACTGAGCATCTGAGCTCACCCCTTTCAATGTTTTATTTTTCCCAGGATTATGAAGAAGTAATTTATGAATGACCTGCAGGGATAGTATGAGGGGATATGAAGACAAGATGTTTTTTTTTATGATGTAATGTAAAAAAATTATGGATGTATCTAGTTATTCCAAGGCTACTAAACTAATCGATCTTTCGAGACTTGATCTTTCTCGTGATCATGCCAATGTAATGTAATAATGCACCGACTCTAGGTAACTAGGGTCGGGGAGTTACAGTTGGTATCAGAGGAAGTTTAGTACAAACCTTGGTAGCTAGATTTAGATAAACTCTGATTAGAGCACGTAGACCTAAGATGAACATTGAGGATTAGTATAAAAAAAAACTTCCTAGAATTTTGGTATTGTAAAGATTTTGTGAGTTTTCCAAGCAATACATCCCTGTCTGGATACGAGCAGGTAGAGGCGGCTCTGGCACAGATGTACCTAGGGGTAAAACCCGAAAACACCGCTTTGAGCTAGACTCGAACGGGAACTGGTGCACGACAACGGGCCTTGCTGCACTCTTGGTTACGACACTCCCGGGGGATATGCTTAGGATAATTTACATTTTCTTTACAAACCGATTTAAGTAATATATACATAAGATGAGAGAAAATGACCTTGGTTAATCCTAATATGTTTCAAATTGAGAATATGGTGACATTTTAATCTCTAAATGATTTTACGACTACTATTACTCACACAATGCCTTCTGGTTTTAGTCAATGGCTGGATTCCAAGGAAGTCATAGTGACTTTGAGAATGATGTACAAGTTGGGAATAGTGGTGGCAATGAGCAACAAAATGGAATGTTGATAGGCGTAAAAGATATCGTCTTTATGCCAAATCAGTTTTCCAAAAATATGATCAACAACATATATATTAACCAACTCCCAGACTCAACAAGGAAGATAAAGGTGATAAATGATAAGATCTCCAGCAATGGAGACCATGGAGAAAAGAAACCTCAATTTTCATCATGCAGGAATTGTGGAAAGAGACACCCAGGAAAGTGTCTCAATGGGACAACGAAATGTTTTACGTGCGGGAAGGAAGGACATAAAGTGAAGAATTGCCGAAGAAAAATGAAGAGTACTATGGAAGAAGATAAAAATGGTCCCAAGAGTCCATTTACAGTCATTTGTCGTAAATGTAGGGGACCTGGCCATTACCCGAGTGAATGTCCTATTTTATAGGATATTTTCTTGGTCAAAGAAGAAGCTATGTGGAAATAAATGGCTGGAGAAAAATTTAAAAAGTATTAGCACTCCTTGTTGATGGGTTTGCTTTGGAATAATTTTCTCTTGTATTTGTAACCCCGCAGTTTGCCATGTGAGAATGATATTTGAGGAAGAATTGTCTCTTCTCTTGTGGATATAGGTATAAATAACCATTTGGTTTTATATGATCATTGGGGTTTGAGAAAATGATAAGTTATTATAATTTGGGATGAAAATGCAAAGTATGATATAACATTTGTGGTTAAATTATGTTATTTTGAGGAATTTATCTCATTTTGGTAATATTATAAAATATAGTTTTTGAAAAAGGACAACACGTAGACCGTGTGACAACCCATCGCGTCGGACAAAGCCGTGGGAATCGAACCCACAACCAAAGTGCGATTGGGATTTATCGCCTACCACTGGACTACGTGAAGTCCCTGGTTAGTGTGACTATTTTTTTTTGTTAAATGATTTTATTGATCAATAATAAGATGATTTGGGTTCTTATGTCTTATCAAATGAATACCCTTGGTATAGGAAAATGATTTGGTGATTAATTGATAAATGTTATTTTGGAAGATGTTCGTTTTGTTAGGAACACTATATGCCCAAGGAAAATAGAATACAATGAGGTTTCATTTGTAGAGTAATGGTGGATTTTTATCTACATTTTTATTGTTGATTTATAGTGATTTGGGTTATTTATGGAAATGATTAACCTATAACAGAGAATATGTGATGATTACTTTTAAGTATGTGACTTTAAGAGTATTTGATGTAATTTGGAGATACAATGTAACATGGGAGACTACATAATCAAATTCTTCTATGTTTTGGGTTTCAATATTATTTTGGATTATATTAAAGGATTTTAAGGACAATTGGTTATTGAATGGTATCTATTTAACTTTGGGGTATTGTTGGTTTAATTTTAGAAATTAAGATTAGTGCATATTTATCTCAATGAATATCCTTTTGGGGGATCATTAGATCATTCACTAACCATTTTGGTTTTGATTAATATATGGTTTATCCTGCATGGATCATGTGATTCTATAGAAGTTTATTCTAGCTCTTCCAGTGTGACCAAGTCTTCTTGAATACTCATCGTTTAAAAAAAATTGAGTTAGTGGTGGAAATTTATTAAAGAATGAAAATATACTTAAAATTTAAGTATATCTCATAATGTTCTTAGCCAATCTCATAAATAAATTCCCCAACATTAATAAAAGAAACATAGAACAAAAATGTTGTCCTAGATGGTACCTTAAATCATCACAAATTTATGGCTTTGGGATTTTTGGCCTTTTCATAGCCATGTTCTCTACCACTCTCCATCAGATAATTGATGGTTAGATTTCTCCTCCATATCCATATTTTCCTTCATGGAACCCTAGTATGTGTTATTTTCAGTAATCTTCATACTTTCGACTCTTTATTTTAAATAGAGGCCTCATTAATTCATTTTTCGATGTGGGATTTCAACTAAGATATTTTGAAACGTCAAAAATGTGTTATCCTAATACCCTATGTTTTGTTGAACCGATGGTATTTCAAATCATCATAGATTGATGATTATAAGGACCTCAATTTTACACTTGTTTGTGATTGATGACCTCAATCACCACCTATAAATATTTACGTTTTTCCTCCAATTATATGTCTCTAGTTGCCACCA
Source organism: Viscum album (assembly GCA_963277665.1). Lineage (NCBI taxonomy): Eukaryota > Viridiplantae > Streptophyta > Magnoliopsida > Santalales > Viscaceae > Viscum > Viscum album. The sequence continues at coordinate 480,923,410 of OY728129.1, forward strand.
ATGTTCTCCTAATCGAGATCATAATTTGGTGGTGACCCTTTGATTTCTCTTTTTCTCATATTAAGACTAAATTTTAGTAACCCAATTTCCGATGTGGGTTTTCCCACAAATATATTATCTATTTTCAACCCTTTTTTTTCGAAGCACAATTTCAAATTGTGAGGACGCAATTTATTGAAGGAGGGGAGAATGTAACACCCCAAGATTTCATAGTGTGTTATTTCTTCAAAATAATTCAATAACTTTCACTACATGCAACACCATGTTCAATCACACCATGACTTACCAAACAAGCCGTTCAAAAGAGGTTATGAATAGTATTAGATAAATTTTAATGTTTATATAATCCTTATAATTTTAGAATCCATATTATGAGTTTCTTAGATATAATGCAAGAACAAATTCATTTTCAGTATTGCACTTTTATCAACTTTAATAGTGAACCCTTTTTAAATACTATATTTTAAACTTTTTGACTAAATGGGGACATCAAAAATTTAAAATGAAACATCCCAAGCTTCCACGGTATGCTTTCTTTGAATAATACAGTAGCGTGTGTTGTACGCAACCTTGAGTTTTAACACACACCACAACCAATCAAACTAGCCGTTATGAATAGTAATACCTAATTTTTGAAATTATATATATTTTATATTTAAAAATGGACTTCATTTTTGGATTCGGAATATCGAAATTATCCTAGGGTGAAATTTTGGTACTTTTCGGATAACTTTTATATTTTGATGAATAGTGAAAATTACTAAATTTTAATTAAAAACAACTTTTTTAATCAAAATAATTAATAGTGATAAATTATGAATTTGAGTGGTTTTAAAGTATATTTAGAATATATTTTTACCATTTAATATAATTTTGGTCATTGGACATAATTTTACAATTAAACCGAACATAAACGAGTGTCAATCTTTTGATAGTTATTATCTCTTAAAAACACGCTTTTTGTTTTGACAGCGGGATTTAATTTTAAATTAATTTCTGCCACTTCTGTGTTTTGAATTTAGGAAAATGGATTCCATATTTGGAATCAGGATGTTAAAATTGTGTAAATAGGTAACTTTTATTTTTAGACATTTTGAATAATTACTGCGGTAAATATTTTATTTACCATGGTTAAGGGTAAATCCGGTAAATAAGGGTTAAAAAAAATAATATTATAATAATACTAAATTACCCTAAAACGTGTCTTAACCCTATTGGTTGATACATGGTCGACCATGGGAATCTTTGGGTCTATTTTGGGACCCCATGGATCCACTTGTAAGTGATAATGACACTTTATTTTAATTTAGTTAAAATGAATACAAAAATGACACAAGCATATATCTTTTAGAACAACAATTGTTACATAGGGTTATATATGTTGGATTTTAGATTATAAATATTCACTAGAAATCTAAAAAGATTTTCTACATAATGATATTTTATTTATAATTTTTAGACATTAAATAATTTATTTTATTTATGACACAATGATGATGCAGTAATTACTATAATAGTGAAAAATTAAAATAATTGATATTATAAATACCCAAATAAATATAATATGAAACTTTTAATGAATTAAACTAATTTTATAGGATAATATGATATATTAGGATTGATTTAAATGACTTTGTTCGAAGTAATCAATCTGTTATGAGTTTCACAAAAATCAACTATTGAATAGTGTCAAAATTGACATAAAAGAGTTCTTAAAACAAATATTATATTATTAATTGATATTAAATTCCTAAAAATCTAAGTTTCGGCCAAGAGACTTATATTATTATAGGTTAATCATTAATGGACCACTTTGGGGTCGCTTGGATGTATATAGTAAGTTTATTAACCATATTATATAAAAATACAAAGAGACATTGTAAAAGTGAAACTAATTAACTTAGAGTTAATACTTAAAGATAAGGTTAATATAAGTACCCAAACCTGTCTAAATTATATTGGATGAGTTGTTTTCGACCTAGCCCCACCTCATCCTTTGAATAGTCAACTTTGGAGCCTTTGGAAACCGAATATGAATTTATTATAAATTAATATTTCTAGCTTTTCCAAAGGTGCCCCTCACCCCTCTTATAAAAGGGAACTCCTCCTTCTCATTTACTCACACCTCTCAAGCCACTTGGCTCGTCCAAACTCTGCCCAACTAAGCTCCCTACATCCCTCTACTCCTCCTTGAAGCTTCCCTTTAGGCAGAAAGCATTTCAAGAAGTCCTTTGGTTCCAACCAAAGTGAGTTACCTAAATTAAAGGTAACAATTTCTCTTAAAGTATTTTCATTTATTTTGCTTCTCCAACCCCCAAACTCTTTTTATTTCCTTTTTTTTGTAACAACACCAGTATCCCCAATATACTAGGATGTTTTTATAAGAAGGATTCAAACTACAAATACACACAACTCCATCTAATGGATGATGAACATAATGTTTCTGTGGGTGGCAAACTAACGCCTCACGAAACGATGATTGTTCAAATACATCTTACCGCCTCTCATGGTGGCCATTATGATGGAACTGTAATTAAATATGATATTAATGATATATATTTTATATATAAGCTTCTGTAATTCCATTTTATTTCATATCCTTATTCGTTTCATGTTGTATATACATACGATAATTTCATTTGAGGAAGTGCGGACTACCGCCCCCTTAAAATGATATGACTCGTTCATACCACACATGGAACGTATAAAGGATGGTGTTAATGAACTTAAGTAACATTTATAAAATATTATATTATACTGGAATAATAATATAGCTATGTATCATTTGGATTCAATTCTTTTAAAATGAAAAATTAAATGGAAGTAGCGTTCGTGCGTACGTGCGGACTACCGTCTCCACGAACGCGATGAGATTTATTGTCCATCATATCCATTCAAGTATAATTATAATTTGATGATTTAAAAATAGTATCTAAGGACTTTATATCATTCTGGATATGAATAATATACATCCCATTAATAACGAATATGTCTCACATAACAAAGAATATAAAGTAAAATGAACCCGTTAACACCCGAAATGACGATAATTCTAAAATATTATTAACAAATCAATGATAAAAGATCATATATGATATCATATTAAAGTAAATGATTCTTTTATTATTCAATAACAATTATTTCACCATTATACAGGAGGTAAACCTACCATCGACCAAGGAAAAAGTACAATGTAAGGGATTCTCTTATCTCACTTTCAATTCCGTGAGATTTCCATTGTTCGCTACTAAATTATTGAAAGTGGTGTATTGTGTACTTCCATTTGATATATATTATCATGATTCACTTTATATTCATGTTATTCTGTAAATCATTTGGTGGTTATTAACTTTTTTCCATGCGACTCAGTTGATTAACGTGGTAAGGGTTTTCTTATCTCACTTTTAATTCCGTGAGAATTCCATTGATCACCACTTAATTATTGCATGTGGTGTATGTGTACTGCCCATGATCATATTAATTGTGTAATATACTTTAATTTATGGGTATTTACATCATCATGGTATGATACTTCTTTCATGGGTGTATGTTTCGTAAGTTACCTAATCGATAAGGGAATTTGAGATTTCAATTTCCACTCATTTGGCTTTACACATATTTCATTGATTATATTACCCCAAGATTATGTGTGGAATCACTATTCATTTGATTATGTCATAATTTCCACTCCCCTTCCTGTGGATAGAAGTTTGATACACATAATCACTCCATTGGTAATTCTCAAGTCATTGATATGAATTTGATAAGAGTAATTTTAACTCATTCTCCATTTGTTGAGTTAAACATCCAATTCGTTGGTATTGTTTTTACAAGAATATGTGTGAATGTCCTTTGATTGTTTTACACTGAATATCCAATCATATTTAGTGTATTTATATTTGTCACACATAATTATGTCATTGATTTATCCTTAACCTAAGGATACAACCTTTTTGAGAAATTTCATCTCAATTTACATTCCATTGAGACTTCTTTGATGATATACACCAAATCACTTCTATGTGGTGTATATAATGTACTTTGACATAGTGTATCATGAATTCCTTTATTCTCATGATATTACAATGTTTTGATTACCTCAATTATTTGTATTCAAGTGTCTCTCTTTTGGTTAGAAACTCTAACCAAAATACCATTTTAAAATGTTTTAAAGAATTATTCTTCTAAATCATGCTCATTAATGTCCATATTTTAAAAATGGTTTTAAGGATTTATTTATATGGACATTAAAGTTTTAAAATTAAATCTCCTTTTAAAAGTTTCAAAGTGGTATGGGACACTTTGATTCAAAAATCTATTTTTAAATGGCTTCTTGACAAATAGTGTGACTTTTAAATGTTTTCAAGAAAAGGGGGATATTTCTCTCAAATAGTTTTGATGATTATTTTCATCTATGTCAACATCCTTCATTATTCATGATTGAGGTTAATGTGATACAATACAATCTTCCATATTGTATCAAATGAGTTATATTTGACTGTGGATGTTCTATTTTTATACCATTCATGGTTTGTGGTTAAAGTATTGACATTTCGTATGCTAGTTTTAATACGAATGTTTATTTTATGCTTAAACCTATTCATATGAGGAATGCATTGGACTTAATAAGTGACGGGTGGAGCCCGCTATAGCTCCTCGATGCATCGGTAGGTCTCATGAGACAAACTAGTGTCTTGGCACAAGGCCTTGACAAAATCTTATTTGTAGTCTTGGCACGAGGCCTTGGCTAAGTGGTTATGATAGTCTGGAATTATGCATTCCAACATTATGAAAGTGGATATTGATATTGCATGTGATCATTCAACTAGTAGAATATCCATGTGAGTATGTAAATGGCATTATTTCATTTTACCTTTGCCATTTTATGCTGAAGTTCAAGTTTAAAAGGCTTTTGTTTTAGTTATAAATTGCCTTAAGTGTTTATGCTTATTTATGAAATCTTATGCTATAATGTTATCCTTACTGAGCATCTGAGCTCACCCCTTTCAATGTTTTATTTTTCCCAGGATTATGAAGAAGTAATTTATGAATGACCTGCAGGGATAGTATGAGGGGATATGAAGACAAGATGTTTTTTTTTTATGATGTAATGTAAAAAAATTATGGATGTATCTAGTTATTCCAAGGCTACTAAACTAATCGATCTTTCGAGACTTGATCTTTCTCGTGATCATGCCAATGTAATGTAATAATGCACCGACTCTAGGTAACTAGGGTCGGGGCGTTACATTTGCTTTCTGATCATATTCATCATACAGGTGCAACAAGTTCCTACCAACGTGGGAACAAGATCCATCAAATTAAAAGAAAAATTTATCACCCCGATTCACCCCTCCCCTCTTCGGGTGTCCCGAGGTCCTTTATATCTCTTCTCTTGGTTATATGATTTATTTACTAGGGTTGCACTTGGTATTTATTTTATGGGCCCCCTTGAGTGTGTGACCTTGTTTCTTAGTTTTGTTTTCCTTATAAAAAGATAAAATTATAGAGTGGGTAATATATATACATAATTTATATTTTTTTAATATTTAAATACTTATATATATATAATGATATAAATATATTTATAATTAAAAAATTTGTATAAATATATTTACTATATGTATATTTTTATATATTTATTAAATATATATAATTATATATATAATGGTAAAAATATATTTATAGTTGTTAATTAATAATTATAAAAATATTTACAAATATATTTATAGTCATAAGTAAATAATTGTAAATATATAAATATATATATATATATATATATATATTTGTATATACTATATTTATAAAAATTATATATTGATAATTATAAATAAAAATTATATTTTTTAAAAATTATTTATAACATTATTAATAAATATTTATATATTTAAATAATCATAATATTCAAATAATGAAATATAAAATTATATAAAAATATATAAATTTTTTTAATTTTTATTTTAATTATATATCTTTTATCAGCACATTATTGGCACTGATAATAATAGATCATTTTTATTGATAAAAAAGTGATCATAAATGAATTCATTGTCAATCTTAAAACATTAGAAAAAATAAAGATTGATTTTATCAGTACATACAAAATTATCATTGAAAAATGAGTCAAGGATCTTTTTAAAGAATAATAACCAGTCGTGATATCTAATGTTTTCTGCTGAAGCCACCTACTGAGGACTCTCCTCTTAATCGAAACAAAGATCGAATCAAGGATCAAATCAAGGATAAAAAAATAAAAGGCTTGAATCCAAGGCACAAAGGAATCCTGGATCATACAAACCTAAGGCTCAATATAATCTATGGTTTTTGGATATATCTACCTTCTAATGGACTTATGAATTCTTCAATTGAAGGTATGCCATTTTCTCCTCGTTCTCAGTCATTGATTACTTGTTTGGTGATATCTGTTTTCTTTTTTATTATATAATTCTATTAATTATCCATTGTTTATTTACCTTCTAGAATGAATTTATAATTTGGTGTTTCTATAATTTGGCATTTTTATTGTCTTTTATATAGATTTTCTTGGATCCTTGCAATTTATTTGGAGTTTCAGGCACTGGTATCATCCATTCTGGTAGGTGGCTCCAATCATTTTTCTTTTAACAGTGGAACCATGAACTATTTCATTTCTAAAATAAATTTTTACCTAAATTATATTAAATTATAATTATCGAAGAAGGGGTTATATAATTTTATGTTTTTTTAATTAACATCAATGGATTTTTCCCTATGTTTAATTTTTTTGATCTTCCTTCCACTGAAATATTGTACAGAAATAATTTTCTAATAATCCAAAAATGTTTTCAAAATAAATAAACATAGATTTCAAGTAATGATTTCTTATGAATTATAATGAATTACCATTTTTTCTGATCATGTCTTTCTCAGAATTATAACATGTTTTTCTATTTTTGATGATTATTTTTACTTTAGAAATGAATATTGAATTATTGTTTCCATTGATTGATTAAAATATTTTTGATGGGTTTCAAATAGAATGTATGTGGTATTTTATCGTATTTTTAATGGTGATAATATATGTTTGATATTTTTTAAAACTATTTTTATATTATTTATTTTATAAACTATTGTTGTTAAGCCCCTTGTTGACTCAAAAGTGAAATTTTTTTTGTTATTATAATATGAATTTATCATGTGTCATTGTTATAAATATATTATTAATATTAGTTTTAATGTGTTATTCATTAAATGGTGTTTGAATGAGTGAGTGTGTTAATGTTTTGAGGAATTATTTAATAAATATTTTATTATATAGAGATGTGTTCTATTTTATTGTTCGCCTCCACGTACATGTCATGAAAAAAATAGGTAGTTTGGTGAATGGTCTATCAATGACTATTTCACTTGTGTATGATCACTCTTTGGATAGTTCCAATGACTATTTTGCCATAAAACACCTATGAAATAAGAAAAATTAGGATGTTCTCTTGTGGCATGTGATATGTTTCTCCCTAGAACTCTGTGGCATTTCTTGCTCCATTACACCATCTTAATTTTGTGTGTGTCTTTTTTTCACTTATTTTGATCATCCAACAAAAACCATATTAATGTATTTTACTAAAACAATTTTTTAATTGAAATGAAACCCATCATCCCCCTATTTTTATTTCCACTAGGCTAGATACCTTGAGAGGGGGGTGAATCCGGGTATGAAAGATTAAAACAACTACCCCTTTTGATCTTGTATTGTTGTTAGAAAAAACTCTCTTCTCTCTCCTTCCCGATGTAGAGTATGAATAAAACGTAAAGCATGCACAGGAAATGGAGATTTTTACTTAGTTCACCCTCACTGGGCTACGTCCAAGGAGAATACACAGGCATTGTGCCGATGTACCAAGTCCACTATAAGTGCACTGATGTTTACAAGTTTGAAGTGTACTCACTCTCCTTCATAGTTTACAACCACTCAAAATTTGATAACTCACTGCTCTATCAACTGAAGTGAGCTCACTACTTTTTCAGAAGATCCACTCACAGTTTTTAGACCTGTAGGGCTCTTCATTTTCATGAAATAATGCATCCTCAACTGTTCATATATGCTCTACTGAAGTTCAAAGTGCATCCACTGATAAATACCACTTTACCACATATGTTTTTGGCAATTTCAAACTTTCACGCAACCCTAGGGTGACTTGTGTGCCCCTTTATTTAATGCACAACCTCTGCATTCATTGCAGATAAACTAACTTGCTCACCACACTAGTGCGCCAAACATGCACACCACACAGCTTGTGTGACTCACTTTCACAATAAACTTGCATGGTATACTTGCAGGGTACACTTGCGCATCACATTTGTGTGGTACACTTGCACGTCAAACTTTCCCCGCACACTTGTGCACCCCACTTACGCACACACTAAACATTCATGTCACTACCACTTGAGTGATCAGATCTCGGATTTTCTCTAAGTGTTGAGATCATTGATAAATGAGGAGAGTAACCATTTATTTATAGGAATTTTGAGGACTTGTGCACCACACTTGCACACCACACTTGTGTTCCACACTTTCCTGCCATTTAAGGACATGCACACATTGTTCATTCCCTTGTAATATTTTGATATGATGATCTCGAAATATGACTTGCACACCAAACTTGCACACCATACTTGCGCAGCATACATGCACGCCAATTTTGGACTTGTGTGCCACTATTACTTTGCCAAATTTTTGATGTTTGGAATTCGAAAAATTCATGGAGTACAACATTAAAAACATCCTTAACATAAGAGCACAAATCCATTTTCCAAAAACACTTTTCCCCATTCACTAGTAACCCCCTTTGTCAATAGTTTTAGTCATTTAGACTCACTTTTTCAATAAACACCACATGGAGTCCTGCATTTTCAACAAACAAAATCATCTCAAAAATGATTTAATGATACCTTGAGAGATTTTCCCCAAAATCTCCACCTTTGGGTTTGTTGAAAAATCTTCCTAAACCAATTATCCATTCTTTGATACCTTATTAAGGCTTCATTTATCTTAAGCCACCATTCACCTCTTGCGATAAATTTAGTGATCAATGATTTACTGAACACATAATCTAAGCACACATGAGCAATGCTCGACATGAGAAATAAGAGTATCATAAAAAGATCATCTATGAGTCACTTCGTTTCTGACACCACTGTTGATACCAACCTGATACTAATTGAAATTTATGCTTTTATCACGATCCTCAACTGTCGTGATATCTATTCTTTGATCAATCACATCAAGCATCGTCTGATTTAATTTTCTCCCCCTATCTCGCTGATCAACCTGTCATCTTCTCCCCGTGTCTTGACTATGAGATTTTCTCCCCCTTGAACAACCATGTTTTATCACATATTCTCACATATTCTCCCCCTTGGTCAATGAACTAAAATGTAACTCTGTTGTAGCCTATATTAGGTTAAAAAACACATGTGTACATGAGGGAAAAACACACCATACCTTAGAGATAGGGGAGTGGTCCCACATCCACACTTTTCATGTGTGGGGAGTCGACTGGACTCCCAGAGCTAGTAGATGCCTCTCAAAAGCTTCTTTGGGTAAGGCCTTTGTCATAATATCTGTAACCTGTAGTTCTATAGGAACATACTCCAACTTCACAAGCCCTTACTCCACCTTCTCCTTGATGAAATTATATTTAACCTCAATGTTCTTTGTCCTTGAGTGATGAAATGAATTTTTTCTATGATTCATAGCACTTGATTTATCACACTGGATTCCGATCGGATACTTCACTTCAACTCCCATATCTTCAAGGTGCTGATTCATCCACAATAACTATGTGCATGCTTGAGTGGCTGAAATATAATCACCCTCTATGGTGCTTAGAGAAATGCAATCTGGTTTCTTTATTATCCAGGAAAAGCACAATCTACCAAGAGATAATGCACCTCCTGACATTGATTTTCTATCGTCAGCAGATCTTGCCCAATCTGTATCTATATAACCCAATAACACTGGCTGAGATTTGTCATTATACATCAGACCGAAATCCATGATGCCTTTGATATACCATTGTATTCTTTTGACTGCGAGCATGTGGCTTTATTTTGGATTTCTTTGGTAACGCGATTCTTGGCTTGTGGAAAAAACAATAACATATCTTGTTGTTGTTATCTACAGTAAACTACCGATAATTTTCTTATATTCTGTGATATTAACTGCCTTTCCATTATCATCTTTTGATAATTTCATCCGAGCAGCAACTGGAGTCTTCATCTCCTTGTAATTTTCCATTCCAAATCTTTTCAAAACCTCCTTGGAATATTTTAATTTAGAAGTGAATGTTCCATTCCTTCCATGTGTCAGCTATAAACATTGAAAAAATGTTATATCTCCAATCATTGACATTGTGAACTCACTTTTCATGAATACAGAAAATGGTATGCACTAAGCTTCATCTGATCGGACAAATATTAGGTCATCGACATAAACCAATACCATTATCCTTTGATTACTATTTTTGTTGAAATAGATATTATAATCAACTCCCCCAAGCTGTAATCCAATCTTCTTCAAGTACGAATCAAACCTTGAGTACCATGCTCCCCGTGCTTGTTTTATCCCATACAATGCCTTCTTCAGTCTGCAAACCTTGTTCTCACCCTCATGAATGAGAAACCCATCTGGTTGTTCAATATACAACTCTTCCTCCAGAACCCTGTTCAAAAATGAAGATTTGACATCCATTTGGAAAACAATGAACTCTTGTTGCACTACAATGGCTAGAAATAATGTGATTTTCTCTAGTCTCGCAACTGGTGGAAATGTCTCATCAGCATATATTCCCTCTATCTGGGAGTATCCCTTGCACACTAGTCGTGCTTTGTTCCAAATCATTGTGCCATCTTCATTCTTCTTATTGCGATATACCCATTTAGTCTCGATGAAATTCATATCTGCTGGTCTCGAAACAATCTCCCACATACTATTCTTCTCAATCTGATCTAGCTCTTCATTCATTTCCTGAAACTAGTTTTCATCTTCAGTTGCATCAACGAAGCATTTCAGCTCAACCTTTGATAGTAAAGATTTTTTCTGCAGTGATTTCATTCTTCTTTTCTGAACAGGAGCTAACTGATCACCAACGATATTATACCTGTCAATTTCAACAAGACTCCCTGGCTTTTGTCGAGATACAAATTTTACTTCCTCACACTCATCATCAGTATCTTCTTCTGAATCAACATCATCCACTTCTGCTCCCCATGCGTTGCTTTCTTCCTCATCACTCTCATCAAGAAATTGTTCATTGTGTTGTTGAATGACCTCCTCATTCTCTAGTACAGTGACATCATTCCCCTCAACTACTTTTCCCAGCCTTTTGTTAAAGCATTTATATTCTTTCCTTTTTATTGAGTAGCCAAGGAATTTCCCTTCATCTCCTCATGACTCACATTTCCTATGTTTTTCTTTGTTGACGATAAAGAACTTACATCCAAATATTCAAAATTATTTCAATGTTGTATTCTTTCTATACCACATCTCTTACGAAGTCGCTCCTTCCTTCAGACACAATAATTCCCAGTTAGAAATGTAGACCGATGTCAAAACTTCTTCCTTCCAAAATTTCTCTAGTAGGCCTTTTTCAATGAGCTTCGTTCTGATCATGTTATTGATGATCTGATTTCTCCTTTCAACCACTCCATTATGTTGGGGAATTCATACTGAGTAAACTTTATTCCTTATCCCATGTTTCTCAAGATATCCTTCCATTTTACTATTTGTGAATTCCGTACCATTGTCAGTACGAAGCTTCAAAATTTTCTGTCCAAGCATCCTATCACAATCCCTCTGATACAGTTTTAAGTAGTTGAACACATCCGAATTATGGAAAATAACAAATACCCATTCCATTATGCTATAGTCATAAATGAAAAGGACATAGTAACTCTTTCGGTCAATTTATCTTGGTGTGATAGGACCAAAAACATCATCATGTATCAATTCGAGCACTCTTGTTGAATTCATTTCTTTTGACTTATACATCTTTCTGATAAGATTCCCTTGTTGTTATGCATCAGAAGTGTGAGTATGATCATTTGATAGCTTAGGGAGGTATCTTGCTCCATCACACATCACCAGATTATCCAGGGATGGTTGGGAGAGATGACCAAGTCGTTTATGCCATAACTTTTTTTCTTCCACTCTGGACAGAAAACACAAATCTTCTGCTCCACTTACCAGGTAGAGATTTCCCTTTGTTCTTTTTCCCTATAGAACTATTGCCTTGTCTCTTCTCTTGATGACACACATGTTCTTAGTAAACCTTATAGAATGTCATGAGTCACATAGTTGACTGACACTTATCAAATTATGACTGAGGCCTTCTACTACTAAAACATCTGCACGTCTCATCTCTTTGCCCCCAAACTTGGCCTTTCCTGCGCCAATAATCTTTAGGGCTTCATTATTTCAAATCTTGAAAACTCCTTCTTTATCATATTTTATGCCTCTAACAATATCCTTTTTACCTATCATGAGGGATCTGCAACCACTATCAAGGATCGACACACCAGAGCAATCTGATGGTTTAAGGGAAATTTCTTCCACCACGGCCTTCTCATCCTTCTTCTTTTTGGTCCATATTTTTTCCTTCGCACTCATCATGTATTGAGACTTATGTTTTTTCCCAGAGTATGATGGACCATATTCATCTTGCAAAGATGAAAATCTATTTTTCATTTTTAACTCACCTGTTGGTTTATTGATCAGATACTTTTGAACATTTTGATTCTGCTTTGGCACATTCCTCTGTATGGTCGAAGTGTCGTACCTAGCCATGTTCCCAAATCCTCCGCACCCAAAATAGTGTCCTTCAAATATGTTCTGGAGAATCGTTCTCTATTTGGCTCCCACCTTTGTTCTTGTTCCCTTCGATATCTCTTGGCTATGAAACACACATAATGTGAATGTCACATATTTCCACAAGAATAACACCTCATATAAGGTGCATTCCTTCATGTTACTTCTGCACTATGAGTTTCCCCTTGGGATCTATGAATATTATGATTCTTCTTTTTTCCCAAATAAACTATCAATCTTAGGATGGGTGCTTGCAGTCTAACTTTAATTTTCATAGATTTTTGTTTCTGATGAAGCCCTGAATCATCCTTAACGTCTAATCTCAATTGCTGATTCTTTCCGGCTGAACTAAAAGACTCCTATTTCAACTTTTCAATCTTCAGAATGGCCTTCTTTCCCAAGAATGTGTTGGGAATCAAAGGTTTTTACTGGTATTTAACTTTTCTCGGCAGACTGACAACATTCTCTTCAAGCTCTTTGATATGCTTGACGTGATCTTTCCTTGTGTTTTTCAAGACATCAATCTCCCTTTTCTGTTCTTCAATCTTGATTTTATACACACTAACTAATTCTAATTTCTCTGGTGTTGATGACTTGAGTTTCTTAATTTCATTCATCAACTCAGACTTCTCTTCTTCTTGCTTCTCTATATAGAGTTTGGCATCATGAACAACTTTGTTAGATTTCATTGTTTTGGATCTCCAAATATCTATCTCTTCAAGAGCATCCTCTAACTCATCTTTCATATATACATTCTTCCTTCAACTTCTTCTTCATCATCACCTTCAGTTTCATTCTTCTACTGAGAACTACCGACCACTTCCACAATATCATTTTTGAAATGATCACTGCAGCTCTCTATCTCTTCAACCTCCTCAGCCTTAGACACATCCAAACTGTCATATTCTTTTGAAATGATATTTTTCTTCTTAAAGAAATTTTTCTTGAACTATTTCTTTCCATACCCAAAGGCTGATGACTTCTTCCTGAGAATTTTGACTTCGTCGGCATCATAGTATTCTTGGATCTTTTTGGGACACCTTGTTGCAAGATGACCAACCTTTCCACATAGAAAACATGCCAGTGGAAGTTTCCCTTTAAACTCTCATTTTCCTCTTGGAAGGTTTGATAAGAGGAATGAAATCACCTCATCTGTATCTTATTCTTCCTGAGAATCATCAATGGTGAGCTTCTTTATGTATTTTAATGCCAGTTCTTTAAATATCCCCTTTCCACAGCCTCGTTATCATTGTTTCTCATTTCATATGCAACCAAGGTACTGTGAAAATTGTCCAATGTTAGCTTCTTTGGATCTTTATCTTCTAGTACTAAAACCTTCGGATTTAACCACGGTGGAATTTTCTTCAAGATGTTATTTATAAACTTTATGTCTTCAATGACTTCTCCCAGAACTCGCATATCTACCCCAACAACATTTACCCTGTCAATGAATCCATCAACAGATTCATTCGAGATCATTTATAGATCTTCATACTTGTTCCATAATACATGCATCTTCAATTCTATAACCCTTGTATCTCATTCATATATGTTAAAAAATTATCCCACATATCATGTGATGTTTTTCATAAAATCAACTTGGTATATATATCGTTGGATAAGGCTCCTCCGAAAGCATTGATTCCCTTTTCATCAGCATCCAATTCTCTTTTCTCAGCTTCTGATAATGCACCACTATTAATATCTGCTGTGATACCATGCATTGCTGCTGTAAACACATTCATTCCCAAAGATCAGAAGTAGTGTTGAATCTGCTTCTACCATATCTGAAAATTATTCTCGTCAAAGATCGAAATCCCTTTATGATTAGTGACCTCCATTTGAGAGATAAACACTGATATCTACCATTCCCTCTGATACCAATAGTTAGGTCCACTAGGCTAGATACCCTGAGGGGGGGGGGTTAATCAGGATATGGAAGATTAATACAAATTACCCTTTTGATCTAGTTATGTTGTTATACAGAACCCTCTTCTCTCTCCTTCTCGATGCAGAGTATGAATAAAACATAAAGCATGCACATGACAACTCGATTTTTAATAGGTTCACCCTCACTAGGCTACATCCAAGGAGAATACACTGGCAGTGTGCCGATGTACCAATTCCACTATATGCGCACAACTGTTTACAAGTTTGAAGTGGACTCACTATCCCACCTGTTTTAAAACCACTCACAATTTGAGATCTCACTGCTCTCTCAACTGAAGTGAACACACTACTTCATCAAAATATCCACTCACAGTTTATAGACCTGTAGGTCTCATAATTTTCATGAAATAATGCATTATCAACTATTGATAGATGCTCAAATAAAGTTCAAAGTTCATCCACTAATGAATAGCACCTTACCACCGATGTTCTGTGCAATTTCTAACTTTCACGCAACCCTAGGGCGACTTGTGTGCCACTTTAACTAGTGCACAGCCTCTGCCTTCATTGCGGAAAAACCAACTTGCGTGCCACACTATCGCGCCAATATTGTGCACCACATAGCTTGAGAGACACACTTGCATGACACACTTGGGTGGTACACTCGCGTGGTACACTTGCACGTCACCCTTGCACAGTACATTTTCATGTCACACTTTCCCCGCACACTTGCGCGCCCCACATGAGCACACAATGAAATTGCTCGTCACTTCCACTTGCACGATCAGAGCTTGTATTTTCTCTAAGTGTTGAGCTCATTGATAAATGATAGAGTAGCCGTATATTTATAGGCATTTTAAGGACTTTAACGCCACACTTGTACGCCACACTTGCGCGCAATTTTAGGACTCGCACACCTCTTTAATTCCTTTTTTATATTTTGATATGATGATCTTGAAATCTGATTTGCACACTACACTTGCACTCCATACTTGCGCGGAATACTTGCGAGCCACTTTAGGACTTGCACTCAACACTTGTGCGCCACTTTTCGACTTGTGCGCCACTTTTCCATTGTAAATTTTTTGATGTTCTGAATTCGAAAAATCCATGGCATACAACATTAGAAACCTCATTAACACAAGAGCACAACTCTTTTTGCCAAAAACACTTTTCCCAATTCACCAGGAAACCCTCTTTGTCAACAGTTTGAGTCATTGAGACTCGCTTTGTCAACAAACACAACATGGATTCATGCATTTTCAACAAACACAATCATCTCAAAAATGATTCAATGATACATTGAGGGATTTTTTTCCCAACACCTATTTCATTTGACACGTCGATCTTGTGCCGCAACCAATAACAACAAGCAACCTTTCCACCATCCCAACACCCATGTCACAACTGAATTAAGATGTTTTGTTATTTGAATGACTTAAGCATATTTATTTATTTAATTTTAGTTACATTTAATTAAAATGGGGTTTCCCTCATAGATACATATCGTTAAAAACAAATTAAAATGGTATTTTGAAATGTTAGTCTTAATAAATGAAGGATGTGCCACAGAAAATCATTTTCAAGGGATTCGTTTTATTTAAAATGAAAAATGTAATAGTTTTATAATGGTTTTTAAATTATTAATTAAAAATTTATTCATTTTTCATGATATATTTAACATAAATATCATGGTTGAGTTTTCCAAAAATAACAAGACATATTATTTGTACATATTTAAAAATAGTTTTTGTAGAATTTGAATAGTGATATCATTAGATTATAACAACTAGGGATTTTTTGACAATATTTTCACCCATATGAGGTTATGACATCAGGGAATAAAAAGTAATACTCAATTAAAAACGTTCATACATTTTAAAATAATTACATAAAATTGTATTCATGTTTACAAAAATTACTCAAGATATAAATACAAAAATATGTACCAAATCCTAATTTCATTTCCGAAAGAAAACTCTATGACAGGTGAATATTCAATTTACTTTATTAATATAAAGTGTTGTAATATTACCAAAAGATATTATAGCTACATTTCATTATATATTATAAATATATTTAGAGTGTATATAATTTATAATCCTGAACTTATATAAATGAATGATTATTAATAAATAAGGAGAAAAATTAAAAAGAATTAATAGAATAATTAATTTTAAAAATATTATTCTTGTTTCACCAACTTTACATAATAAACATAGAGTAAATATATAATGTGAAAAATATGTTCAATGTGGTTTCAATGTCACCACACCCAATCTCATGTTAAAATAACATATTGTCCCCCTATGGATAAATTTTCACTAAAAATGATCAGTTACACCCATTGATGCACTATCTCATCACAATATAATGATTATTAAACAAATGAAATCATTTAATGATCTAATAAACAACCACACTAATGTAAATACTTGAAACTTAGTGTAACATCATGTTTGGTTCCCATAAAAAATAAATCAAAATCTCCTATCATTCTCTCACCCCAAACACTAGATAAACGTCAATTTGACTCACACTTATATTGATTAAAATCAAACCTAATCATGATATCAAAAATAAGATCCATCTAACACTTCATGATATTTTGGAAATTAGTTTCAAATGCCATGAATATTTTTAAATCCTTCTCGATGTTAATTATTGAATAAATTGTATAGAATGTGATTGCTTTGATTTGTGGCTTCTGTTATGATATTTGATTAAACATGTTTTTTGATAAATAAATAAACCCCTTATTGAAATTTTAAATAATAATATGGTAACCTCATTATTTAGGATGTTATTATAGAATAATCATGTTAGAATTTAAATATATAATTTAATATTTTCTTCTAAAAATGATCATTTTGTGTTGGCTTTGTAAAATAATTATATAATGTTTAATAAGTATGTATTTTTTTATACTGGTTGGTGGCCTAAATTTGATTTTTAAGGTCATTCAAATATTAAAATTCAGTTTTGAAATTAATTTTTTTTAAATGTTAATGTGGGTTTTGAAATTAAAAAATGAGTTTTCCATTAAAATGAACTAAAATAGATTCATGTGTTTTGAAACTCATTAAGATATTTAGAAGGGAACATGAAATATTTTTAACATTTAAATGTGTGAATATTTTCATAGAACTTATATTTTATTTTTATGGTTTTTTATTTTTATTTTATAAATATGTCACTGGATGCTAACCATTTTTATATAGAAGGGGGTTTGTATCTCATTAAGTGTTTTGTAAACAATTGGTTGATTTTCATGTTTCATAATGAAAAAACATATTTCATTAAGGGTTTTAAAAATTAAAAAAATAAGTAAATTGAATTTTGAAATTGGATTGGAGATGATATTTGAAAATACAAATTAATATGTCAAAAATTTAATTATTTTTCATGGAGAAAACTATCATCCACATCAGATTCATCTCTAAAAAAGTTATTATTCCATTTTGTTTATTGAGACTCGTCGACCAACTAGTTTTTATTACTTTAACTACTCTGATATGTAGTCATTAATAATGATCAATGGTAGCTGGTATGGGATAAATACTGATTAGAGTAGTTAAAGAAACATAAAAGAATGTCTAAAAGAGATAGGGGATTAATCTTAAACATTAAAATGAAATAATAACTATTCGAAAGATGAAGCTGATAAGGATGATAATAATCTATAACATTCACCATTGAATGAATTTAGAGTATAATGCCTCCGATAGTTGATTAATTCTTTTCTCAAATTCAATTATCCATTTTCTTCAATTAATACTTATATTAATTGAAATAATGTAATGTTGGATTACCCTTATTATAGTTTTCTATAATAGTAACCATTGATAATGAATTTATTATGTGTATTAATTTTCTTATTGTAATAATCAAATATGATATACACCAAATAGGGATGATATTAATTGAAATTGGATTATCTCTATTCTTTTGATAAAATAGTATGAATGTGAGCTTAAATATTTAACCATGTTAATAATTGAGCATGAAAGAATCCATTCTCAAATCATTTTTGCATGTTTAAATAGTTTCTATTTATGAATAATTAGTCTATAAGAGTTGCATGAACATTTGATTTGTCATGAAATAGATCAAAATAATTTACGATGGACTAAATGTGATGAAAAACTGTACATGGACATATATTGGGATGATACTGTGGTTTATGGATCATTTTATTAGTATACTAGTTTAAATGAAGATATAAATTCCAAGAAGAATTGAATATAGAAATTGAATATGACCATAGTGATTATCCAAAGTTGTTTCAGAAGGTAAATATTTTTTCGAAGAGAATATTTTATACTAGATCTACTAAATAAACGAATTTTTTTGACTTATTGAAGATATATAATTTCAATTCTTTTTGTGGATGGAGTAACATCTACTTCACATAAATACTTAGTCTCGCAAATGATATGCTTTAATTTTAAAATGAACATCCATGTCAAACATATGATTCAAATGAAATTATATTTTCAATTGTAATGATTTCTAAAAAAACAGTTTTGTACAAATAATTTCATATTTTTTACAAAGACCATGAATCACTCATAAAATAAAAACTGTTTATTGCCTATCTATACATGAGAAATGAATCATGTCCTTCAAAAAAATTATAGTAATTTCCTATTATTCCCCAGTTTAAGACACTATATGGGTGTCATGAAACCATGAGAAAAATGATATGGAATACATATACTTGAATTAAATATCAAAACCTAAATCATCAAACATATTCACTTCAATGGATGAAATTTGATTATGGGTGTCCTGAATATGGAAATGATTCAGAAAAACAATTTTCTCACGTTATTGACTGATATAATACATTCTTTTGGTGTGATGAGTAGTTCCTGTAGTACATGGCCCATCAGGATGGTAAATTATAACTTACATCCATGGTTATACATTATGAATAGATACATTATGTGGTATTTGATTTTATCTAATGAAAGAAACCCCGTAATGATATTGTTTTTTATTTGGATCCATGATCAAAGATCTTAAAATGATTTTGGATACTTGTGTTACAATGCATGATTCTAATAGATGTGACGAATTCACATTATGGTCCATTTGTAAAAGATGATTAATTACATCCCTGTTTGAGAAAATATTTCAGGATATATCATTAAAGGAATTTTGGGGCGACCCATTTGTGAATAATACACACACATTGTTTGGTTGAAAAATTCCCTAGAGTCTGTGTATTTAGGTTATCTAAAATGTTTACCTCATCAAAATAAATTCCGATCTAAGATGATAACATTTGATTTGAATACTGAATAAGGTACAACCCCATATACACCATTGTTTCATGTAATGTTTGATAATTTAAAATATTTTAAAACTATTTTTAGTATGAGATTTTTCAAAAAACCTATGAAATTAGGATTCAATAATAGATCAATTTTATTGGAATTAATGTGTTTGAACTTTTTGTACATCAAAAATTTTCTTTATTCCATTCACATAGAAAAATGTATTTTAATGATTTATTGGATGAAAAATAAATATTTTTGAAAAAAAGATGACATAAAGGCCAGGTTTGTTATGATTGACATGAGAGTAAGAAAAGAGTTGACACTAGTTAAGGGTAAAGGGAAGATTTTTCATCCCCCATCCTCTTACACTCTATTTATGTAAGAAAAATTTCTATATTTCCTTTTCTTTAAGGGTGTAATAGTTCCATAGGGGTATTCAAAAAAAATTAATAATGTCATTTCAATGAATAATTAGATGTTAAAATGACTAAAATAACATGAATTTAATGCTTTTATTAAATATATGATTCATGTTGAATTTTTGTCCTAAAAATGTATGTTATACATTAAACAGCCACTACTTATTTTTTAAATCCATGTAGAGTAATGTAATAGACACTGATGAAATTTAAAATCATGAAAAGGGATGTTGTAGTCATAATATATGAATTTTATAAGTTTTCCAACCATTATTCATTTATATTATGGTCTACCTTATGGTTAACTTGGCAAGTGAGGTTAAACTATGTGTTCCTATCCATTATAGATTGATGTATCCCCATTGAATGATATATGAATATTTTTAATGGGTATGAAAATATTCGAAGTCATCCAATATGTTTTATTGTAGAATGATATTTTTTTTGATGAAACTATTTATTTTTTAACTGAATACCTATGAGATGTAGGAATAATAAGTCTATCAATCTGACATCATAGTTCACACCTTATATAAAATGTGATTTATGGATGATATGTGTTTAAATAACCATTACAGAGCATGAGAAAGCACACCTTTATATTTAACACAACAGTGATGATCCTGATAAATTTTTTTAATCCCACAAAGTAATTCTTATAGATTTCAATCCTTCAAGCACAAGTGGTTGGATATCAAATAAACAAAATAAACAGTTTCTAGGATTACTCTGAGATAAAATTTATAACGAGTTAGCTAAAAATCAGAATTCAATTACAAAATTTTTTTGATGGCTGACCGTTGAAAAAAATAACAATGTTAAATCTAACACTGGATTTGTAATCAGTGGATAAACATTCTGTCTAGAAGTACATGATGAATTTATTTTGATGAAAAATATTAGAGTTATTATACTGATAGAATAGATCCACATATCTGGTTCCATGGATATAAATCCAATTTATTCAGATATTTCATATTTTTTAATTATTGAACAGATATACTATTTTGATTATATAGGATTTCAAGTTCCAATTTCCATTGAAATAGTGATGAAAATAGAAGTGCAGTGAAATTTGATTAAATGTGCTTCATGAAGGTGAATTTTATTGTGGAAGGAGGAAAAAATCCATTAAAAATGTCATCACATGTAGTGAAAGTATTTCATGACTTAGATCTAGAAAAAATGGATTTTTTGGTTGTCCTGTCGGTGAGTAAAACTACTATTGGAACAAATGAAAATTCAATCAAGGATGACCAGTTCATTGGAAAACCATAATAAGTTACTTCCATTAACAATGAACCCAATTTCTTTTATGTTATAGGGCACCATAAATAGGGTATTTGGATTCTCAATAGTAGAGAAAAATCCATAAAACCACTAAAAAAGAAAGAGGGTTCAACAATAGTTTCAACATGTTTTCAATATACAATGTTCTTCATCATAATAAAATTTGATCTCTTCTGCATTACCATAATGTAAATTATATGATTGACTACCCATTTTGGAAATTTCTTATACAGTAGATGATGTTACCAATTCAATGGAATAAAAGAATTTTGTTGTTCAAACTAAAAATTATTATGAGATCAATAACCTAAAAATGTAATGTTACGATATACATTGTCTAATTTACCAAAACACTAAATAATAATAAATGGATTTAATTTTCATTATTACAAGATTTTTTTCCATTTTAGAGTATTTAAATCAAACATTCATATTTCTATAGAAAAAAATCCATTTAAATATTCACTCTCAATACCATTTCACCCATGTATTGTTGAAAATAAAAAAATTCCTTCATGTCACATCCACTGCCTTTGTAGAAATAATAAAATTACTTCATCCGCTCAATCATAGAGGAATCATGTTTTTTTCACAGAAAAATCATTTTCCATAGAATTATTTTATTGTTACATTTTTTGTTTAATTAATTTCCTTTTAATATTACTCACATAAGATTATTTCATATACATTTCGATTATTTTTCTCGAATTGGGGTGGTTTTGTTGAAGGTTCTCCAGATTATGAAAGACTTGACTTAAAATTTACAATAGAGATAATTTGAATAGGAGAATGGGTCAGGAATGTTTGAAACTATCATGAATAGGTAAATTCCTACCACTAATTCCATTTTTATCATTTTAAATGTTATTTTAATGTTAATTTAATTATCAATTTATCTACAACTTATTTTTTTTCATATCTTTTGGGAAGTCATTTTTTATATCACTAATACAGAATAAGCCATAAAAGATATATATTGTTTCTTTTAAAATGGAAGAGGAAACTCAGTACTGCCTGAAACATGAATTGTTTTAGTGATCACAGAGTTTATCTTCAATAAAATTGGAACATTTTCTTAATTTTAAATATATTTTTAGATTGTTGAATAAATAAATATTGTATACCCTATCATCCACACTTAAAAATGATGCAAAATGTGCTCAAAATGACTTGGATAATGTGATTTTAGTTTATAATTTACATTATAGTTCATAACACAAAAATACAGACTCAAAACTAATAAAACTGATTAAGGTAGTTTTGAATGTTTAGAGAAGGTATCCATAATTCATTTGTAATGTATAGGAATCCATTTTAACTCAGAATAATGAATGGTGTTCCACGTATGAATTAAACAGTGCCTTTATATTTAAAACTGATATTAATTTTAGTAAAAAATACAAGTGACATATTAAATAGGAATAAAATGTTATCATATTTTATTGATAATATAGGAAAAAAATTCATAATTAATTTTTTATTCATTGGAATCACTCTCACACCAATAAAAACACAATGTGATCAGTGTGACTAAAGTGTGTGTTTCTAGTTTGAAAATATATTTTAGTAAAAATGACAATTAAAATACTCAAAAACAATACAACACATTCCGATATTTTTGATTCATTATAAAATCAATCCAAATGAAATATGAGAGATATAAGAATTCAACACCACAATCATATCCACACTATCACGGGTATGACATCATGTTCATCTTTATATATAAAATTGACATTAAATATTTTTAAAAAATACTACAAACTAACAAGTAACCAGTAATAATAATTTTTATTAGTTTGACACATTAGGAAAATTATTCACATGTCATTTGTGTCATGTAGAAATCAAACACATCTCAATATGACACAAAATGTTCCCAATTTACTTAATGTTTCTGTTATCAGTTTAAAATTGATATTTATGTTCATAAGGTTTCACTAAAAATTATAGAAATGTTCCCAAATTTTCTTAATAAATTTTGAAAATTATTCGTATGTTATTTTTGATGTTTAGGAATTAGTCTCACATCATACATACATATTATGTGGGCGATATGGATCAACATGTGTGTTTCTAGATTAAAAATACATTTTAGTTAAAAAAGTCACAAAATAAAAAAAATTAGAAAATGATTTTATATTTTTTATATTATAATAATATGATACATATGTCATCTCGAAGGTGTAGTAAGTATTTGAACCTCAATCTGACACTTGGTGTGACAGGTACGACAAAATTTTTGTCTTCTTATTTGTAATTGGATTTGAATTTTGTTAAAAATGAAAAATAGAATAATAATGAATGAGAAATTTTTTTTTAACCTTTTTATATTTTAATAAAATAATAAATATGTCATTTTGAGAAAGTAAGAATTATCCA
The DNA here is from genome assembly GCA_963277665.1 of Viscum album. Taxonomy (NCBI): domain Eukaryota; kingdom Viridiplantae; phylum Streptophyta; class Magnoliopsida; order Santalales; family Viscaceae; genus Viscum; species Viscum album. The sequence continues at coordinate 480,947,520 of OY728129.1, forward strand.
CATATAAATTAGATACACTATGTTCCTGGTATGACTCAAAGTTTATTTTCTCAGTTTGAAATTGAAATTTTTATTAAAAACTATCACTATAATAAAATTATTAAAACAATATTGGATATTCTTGATAATATTTAAAATTATTAATAAGTGATTTGTGACAATTAATAATTTGTATCACGTCTGATTTATATGCGATGTCATAGGTATGATTCAATGTTTTTGGTTTTAGTGTAAAATAAAATTTCAATAAAACATTAATGTGGTTAACTCAAAACCCAGAAAGAAGATTTATATTGTTTTTATACATTAGTGAAAAATCCAAAATTTATTTGAGGCATGTATGTACATGAAAAACCTCAATCCATCACATGGTCTTACTAGTATGACCCCAAGTGCACCTTTTTATTTAAAATTGGAATTAGTTTTTTTAATTACTATTTTCCATACTCAAATATGAGAATCCAAATTCATATTATTTTTATACATTATTAAAATAATCCATAAGTAATTTTTTACATGTAGGAATAATCCTCACATCAATCCAATACATGAAGTGCATGATATGACTCCAAGTTTTTATTATTATTTTAAAATTGACCTTTTAATTCAAAAAGTGACAGTCACTCAAAAATGAGAAAAACACTCATATTTTCTTAATATTTTATTAAAATGATTAATAAATATTTTGTGAGAATTTGGAATCAATATCACATCAAACTAACTTATGAAGACACCTATATGTCTCAAAATATGTGCTTCCCATAAAAAATTACATTATGCAAAAAAATAAAAGTGACATACTCGAAACCAAGATAATGCATTAATATTTATTTTATGCTTTAGGAAAGAAATACATATGTAATTTTATATGTGTTGGAATCATTAAAACCTAAATATGATGCACAGTTTGATCATAATGACTCAAATTGATTCTCTTTATTTAAAAATGATATAAGTTTTATTAAAAAAGACAAATGACATACTTAAAACTAAGAAAAAATAATCAGATTTATGTATTACATTTGGAAAAGGTTCCATAGGTCATTTTTATGTGTTTAAATCAATATAACCTAAATAATAGACATTATGTGTCTAGTATTACTCAATTCATTCATTATCAGTTTTAAATTGACATTTTAGTTGAAGAAGTGTCACTCGCTAAAAATAAAGAACACAACTTGGATTTTTTGGATAATTAGGAAAAATGACACATAAATCATTATTGATACATAAGGGTTATTATCATGTAAAACATACTCATGATGTGACCAGTATGATAAAAATTGTGTGTTTCTTGTTTAAAATAAAATTTTAATAAAAAATACTTGTGACGTACTCATTATCATAGGAAACTCATATTATAATAATACATTAGAAAAAATATTCATAAGACATTTTGGACATGTAATAATCATCAAAAACTCAATACGATGCACATTGTGACTGATATGAATCTAATTTTATATTTTTTATATAAGATTCATTCTTGATTAAATCACATATCACATCGGGAAAACTGAGTAAATGAACCTAAATTTTTTATCTTCATTCTATATGATATTACATAATTAATTTCTTTATAATTTTTATCTTCCACTTATTTAGTAAATTTTCAAAGAGATAATTCATTTATGTGAACAAGAAATGAAGTGACATTAGTGAATCAACTAGAACTCAATATGATACACAATGTTTATAGTATGAATCAATGTTTAGTTTTAAATTAAAAATTTATTTTTAATTTATTTCTTTATATTATTAAAAATATAATTATTTATTTCTTATACATGTGTATTATTTTTCTTAAGAAGGGGTGGTTTGTTCAGAAATTTCATGAGTCCGGTCCATGGTAAAATCACAAAGGAACATTGTTGTTTTTGAATGTTTGTAATAATTTATACTTACTCATGTTATAGTATAAATCAATGTTTTAAATGTCTCTAATAAATTCCCTTCTTCGTTTATTTGTGTTGAACTTTTTATTTAATATAAATTCGGTATTTTTAATATATATAGATTTTTCTTGTGCATTTTCTAGTATGATATTGCGCTATTACAACCCATTGCACTATGTATATAGTGTGTTATTAGAACACACTACCTTATACCCCTTTATCTTCTGTACTAAATGCACTGATAAAGAAATAATTTATCAGATATTCTGAAAAAATTGATAAATGACCCTTTTTCATTGATAAATAAATGTGATGATAAATGAGATCCTTTATAATCTATTCTAAAAGTACTTAAAAATCCGACCTTCGTCAAATGTTTTTCAGTGATGATAAAGTCTCCCATTATTAGATTTTCTTACAACTGATAAAATCCAAGGATGTTTAATATCACATTGATAGTAAACACTTTTATATCACTGATAAAGGCAAACATTAACACTATTTAAATAATATTTTGTGATAGTGAGCGTCTTCCTTCATATCAAGACAGAATATTTTTATGTATTCACTCTGCATGCCTCTATCCTAGGAGAAGTTGTTCGAACTCCATTATAAAAATTCGAAAGAATATTTTCATACATCTCTAATCCTAATGAAATATCAAGGTGGATTGTTTGAGTATAATGAAACTGAACAAATTATGGAAGACTCCATTATGTGAACACGATCTAAATATCATCTTGTGGATTCAACATAGGGTAAAATGATATGTAAGGTAGAGTTTGTCACGATTACTCCCAAATCAGAAATTTTGCCCATTAAAGGACCTTGGTAGGTCCAAAACCATGAAAAACCTCACATGAAGTGATATAAATAAATACATCTCCCTCATCCTAATGAAAAAATAGATTTAGGTTGCATGATATTTGATGAATTAATGAATAAAACATGCTCCTTCTGAAACGAACAATTCCTTGGTCATTTACTTGCAGCCATGGGTAATAATATTCTCTAGATTCCATAACCCCTGTATTCTAATGAGGACAACCTCACTGATTTTACTGACTACTACCCTTTTAAAATGATGTTGGATCACAAAATCTTTGATTTCATATTCTTCAAATTCATCTTCTAAATAATTTCTATTTCAGACAGCTGATGTTGGAAAACATCCATGCAATGGTGACCAACAAAATCGTTGACGAATCATAAAAAAAAAGTTGATTGGAAAAATGTTCCTTCTATGTGTTGATATAGTATCATCAATTGGATGAATCAACATACATTTGATTGAGATCATTCCACAATAAAAGTACTACTTCCACGAAGTATATTTCATCGGTCTCCAAGAGAGATGGTAATGAATATGCCACATAATGTTTGATGAAACCGTATGGAATATGAATATATAGAATATGTATATTCATATCCAGCTCCGATGCATTATCAGACTCTGGAATATTTCATCCCTATAACATCTATAGCACGAGCACTACCCAAATGAATAAAACCCCTCTGATCTGAGGAGATAATATTTGGTTATTTAAATGAAATAATTTTTGAAAACCACTTCTCCAATGTTGAATATTTAACCGATCATGAGTTCCTCATAACTGATGGCGAAATATGTGGCCACATTCATAGGAATTGATGATACATGTGATAGCATGGGAAAGGTTGGACCCAATATCTTGGTCACATACCCACAGAATGCTTATATATGGTTAAAACCCATGGGAAATAACTCCAATGAGATTAGTAAAAACTCATAAGATCTTCATATCCCTTAAGTTCCCACACCATCCCAATAATGTTACATGATAGTCTAGTGGGGATTCAATTTTCTAATCATCCTAGGAAATGGGGAAGTTCAACATGACCTTCACCACTTGATGTAGATGCTCCTTAAACCTGTGCAGAAAGACAAAACATTTCAACCTAAAACTTCTCATCTTCTAATATATATCTTAAAGACCATCCTCACAACGACTAACGCTGACCTTGGGAACAAAATTACTACTTACTAAGACTTCAGATGGTTTCCCCCTCCAATCCCCCAATCCTATATAAAATCCATCATTCAGAAGAAATCATGGAGGAACTCATTGAATCCCACCAGCTATCATAGTATTTTTGAGATATAAGTCATTGTGGATGAGGTAAATAGAGTGGAAATCATGCCATCAAAATGCCAGTCATACATCTCATTCAAAGAGTAGGATTAAGAAGAGGAAATACAGGGAAATATTAGACCCATATACATTTTGATTTGACTCTATATAATGAACATACAAAGGGATATAATTTATAATTGTCCTAGAATAAACCTCATCCTGATTTAGAGACTTCATTGTTTTGGATTTAGAGAAGGGGACTTGTCTCCCAAAAGTATAACCATTCAAGGGTATGATTAGAGTGACCAATTACCTACTGGAAAAATGAATCTCAAAACATAGTTTTGGTATCTCAAATCAAACATTGATTTTTTGGTTATCTCAAATGTCCTCAATTGTAATTTCATTCTCGAAATGAATTCCAACCATATCCATGTGGAGTTACCAGCAATAATACATTAGTTTTGGAAATAACCCATCGCTTGGAAGGGAAGCGTACTTCATAGTGATCGTTCACCCTTTTAGTCTTAAAAAACCGCATATGCTAAGGATGGTTTCTATAGAATACAGATGAAAAGACAAATGGTGGGTAAAAATATATGGGTTTCACCACACAACCGCATGGGGACTATCTGTATGAATCCCTAAAGTATATTGGACACCAATTATGTGAAAATCATAAACCTGATTGAAACATTAGAGTTAATAGAAGATTTACAATACCCCTTTATCCTAGTGTAAATAGGAAAGAAAATAATCTCTATATTCTACCTACAATGACTCTAGTAGTAGGGTATGAAAATATATCTTCACATGGAATCACTCACCTCAACAGTGTTAGATATTTCTAAAGATTTCCAATGTCATCTAAAAATGCCTATAACGACTTAGAGGTGGAAGAAGAATAGGATGAAATCAAGGATGATCCTATTAAATTTGAGGAAGGCATGTACACTATGTTTGATAATCTTATGTAGTTAAATATTGTCACATAAGAAGTCCCATGCCCTATACTAATTAGTTGTTCCATGCCTCTCGAGTGGTAAGATATTTACATTTCATTTTTAAAGAATCATCCATATGTATTCTCTTGTAATTATACAGAAATGCCCAAACCGAATCTATAAATAGCTACTCTCCATTTGGGATAACCTAACGACCATCTAGGATTAATGAAACAATCCATAGTTATTCACCCCTCCTATTTAATTAAGGTAGAGAAGGATGTTGAAAAATTTATCAAAACCATCTTTTTTAGAGAATTACAGTACCCAATATGGTTCTCCATCATCATCCTTGTTTTGAAATATAGTTGACAGATTAAGATCTTCATTGATTTTAGAGACCTTAATTGAAACAACACAAAGGAAAAATTATCATTAACAAAAACAAAACTCTTGATCATTGTAACTACTAGATTTTAAGACCAATCCTTTATGGATGGTTAATTGGGGAACAATAAGATAATTGTGTCCATTTATAATGAGGATGCCTCTATATTCAGGGCACTATTGATGATTTTTATCACTCATTTCATTCCATTTGGATTAAAGAATGACGTTTACACTTATCAATACAACATGCATCATATCATTAATCACTTCTTGTGATTAACAGATTCATGTTATGTCAATGACCTGATAGTCAAATATTGAATGTGATGTGATCACTTCACCAACCTCAATATAGTATTTTATTGGTTGCAGAAGCAGCAACATTAGATGAATCTAATAAAATTCACTTTTAGGGTAACATTGGTGATGTACCTTGTCTTTTTTGAACACCATATGGGCATTGAGGTTGATCTTGAAGAAACTAGCACTATTCTTATAATGTCACCCCACATAATCTAAATGAGCGAAGGGGGGAACAAATGGTACCTCCCATATATTCGGTGTTTCATAGCCATAGTAGTTGAAAGTGTCTATCTATACCTAAGAAAATGAAGAATGGAATCATCTGTTGATGGGTTGAGGGCTTCCATGAAATGTTTGAGAGTATCGTGTAGTATATGATACACCCACTAGTTGTGATTCCACCTATATATGTAAATATTGAAATCATATATGTGGATGTAATTGAACTTTCACAATATGGTATCCTCAGATAGAAAAATGATGCATGGAATGTGAACAGATTTAACCACATCATACTAAGAATACTAGGTAACGAGACTCCAAATTATGATATCATGAATAACTTCCTATCACTCATCCATATAGTGAAAAATCTGATGCATTACTTATAGCCTGATTTCATCCACCTGGTCTATTATTGAACCCTTGAAAATTAAATCTTTGGTTACCCTATATTAACTATGTGTTTTCCACTATTTTTGGTAATTCAATTGTTGTATGACATATAGTTCATATCTCAAAATTTATTGAAATGTAATACCTTGGTTTATTTACTCACATAACATCCCTCCTTAGAAATTAATGTAGTGGACATAACACTTCTAGAAGGGGATGTATTATATTCCCTTGACATTCCTAGAATGTGGGATATCTATTTTGATGGAGCCCCCAAAGTCCTATCATAAACAGACTAGAAAACCCAAAACACAATCGGGCTGGATTTTGAATGGCAAGTGTTTCTCCATAAAAATAAATTTTCCACACTCTTTCTCACAATCATAAGGCTACCTAAATTAAGTAGTGGAATACCAAGACCTCGTAGCTTTTTTTAGACTATCCCTGTTGCTACAGAGAGTGTACCCTAACATCAATGGGGGTTCATGTCTTGTGGAAATAATATCAGCTGAAAATATGAACTAATAATGAAGATTTTTCCCATATCATTGGATATGTCAGAGGACTAAAGGAAGATTTTCATTTTTGTACCATGATTCATCATGTCCCCTTACAAAAAAATTACCATGATAACACATTATCTAATGTAGCCAATGTATTGGCTAATCTGGACTAGGAGGGATAAATCATCCACCTCATGCACTGGAGGATGGCCTCATCGATCACAATCTATTAAATGGATGAGATCAATCATGTCAAGACATCATCTGAGGGTGAAAAATTAATATCCACCATAGGGTGACTGGATCCCATAATTGGTCATATATAGAAGGTGACCCCTAGTATACTGGGGTGAAAATAAATATATTGGTAAAAGTACATGACCCCACAAGATGGGATGAATGAGAAACAATTCATCTACAATAGAGACCTTGATAGTATACTTTCTATATTAATAGTGGATACATAGATTCCTTCCATCCTAGAAGAAGTCCATGTAGGTTATTGTGGAACTCATTGGTTTGAGACAATACACTCTCACCAAATCTAGAATACTGGATTACTAATACAAAACCAAAACACTAGAATATAAAGAATTTTTTAAAAAATCATGCATTCTAGATTCATCAAAACCTTATCCCTCAATCCATTGAATAAATACATATAGCTAAATATTTGTAGCAATTTTTGATATGTGTAATTTATGTTGTTGGGCCATGTCCCCAACCAATAGATAGGCATATTATGTACATCATTACTTCCAGCAAATACTTTTCTAAATGAACTAATAAAATACATGTCATGTACATTGAGAAGATGAATGTCATCATATTTTTTATGTCCAATATCATAACTAGATTCAGAGTCCCTCACACAATATTGATAGATAAGGACACCATCTTCTATTATATGGAGTCTAATAAATTGTACCATGAGTAAAACAACAATTCCAATCCTTCATCACACTATCATGTGGTGGTATATAGAAAAACTGAGGTGTAAAATGAGTCTCTATAGAATATAATCTAGAAAATGGTGAATAACTATAAGAATTCTTGGTCAGACTAGCTCCCCGATTCTTTAAGGTAATACCATAACACCTAACTTACTATGACATAAGAAATTCAATTTTCATTTGTGTATGGAACCAAGATAGTTTTAACCATAAAAGAATAGTTTCCCTTTAATGAAATAGCTATATGGGGAAAACTATTAAATGATATGAAATCGCATGAGGAGATAGATAAATTAGAATGGATAGATTAGAAAAGTTTGCATACATTTCCTAGAATTAATGTCCATCATAATTGGATAGCACATTACCTCAATAAAAATGGCCTCCTCCATTCAATCGTATATGGAGAAAATGTATTGTCTCTTAGAACCCCATTGATACCATGACATAAACTTCAGAGACTGATCCCTAAATTGGAAGGGACGTTAATTATACATAATGTATATCACAGTGGATCCTATTTTTTAGCCACAACGTATGGGGAATGTGTCAACCCACCCCCCCCCCCCCACCTATGTGAGCTATCATAATAAATACTTTGAATAGTTATTGTCAAGTTTATCTCATCATTTTTGCTTAATGTTAAACATATTGAACACATCATAGCCATATAAAATTAATCTAAACAATCTAATCTTAGAATAATGAACATAAATTGTTCAAACACATCCTAAAGTCATGACGTTATTCTTTAATACAAACATCCTTACCAAATGATGTTAAAAAACACATAATATTTCCTCACTTACAGACATTGAATTTCCATGGAAGCATAATTTCACTAGTAATTCAACGTAGATGAGATAGATATGTGATAAATAAATATGAGGTGTGAATATCCCATTTTGTGTTTCAGATAAACATAGGGAATCTATTCATTTAAGAACTACATGTGGACTGATTCTTTTTATCAATGGATATATAGTGAAACCTAGACCTATATTCTTGGTTCCACCAAAATGTTCATTTTATTCAACGACATGTAACCTTTATCCTCATGTCTTGAAAAAAATTTCCATGGATCCCAAACATTTATCTTATTTTTCATCACATTATCGTCATCCATAATTCATCATGTTAAACTGCACAATTGATGGAATTTCTGCATGGAATTAGAAAATACTATTTTATAGAACCATATGTTTCATGATTACTAATGACATGGAATATATATTTATGCCTAGATCCCCATTCATGTTCCCTGAATCAAATTTATCTTCTTCATGTTGTATCACCTTTATACTTAACACATGACATTAATCGTTCTAGCTAATATCATTCCTACATGATACTAAAATTTGTATATTTATATAACTCTATAAAAAATTGTTCACATTTTAATGAGATCTATAGGGATTCATCGATAAAATATATAGGCCATACAACCCAATGATACAAAATACCCATGCTCTCTCTTTAACTGCCTCTATGTTGTGAGAGAATCCTTTTCCATTCGTTGTTTCCCACACAGAGTATAACTCACATGAGTTTATAAATTTTGGAAAGGGATTAACTGCATGAAAAACACATAACAGTTCAAAAAATGTTTTACATACTCTTGGATTATATTCATTCAATGCATACCATGAGTCCTCACCACATGACATTAATCTGTATGGGGAATTTTTTTTGCAGGAAATAAAATTTTCTATTAACATGGACCTCGACCAAGAGGACTACTATCCTTGGTGTTGGTTTCCTACCGAACCTCCATTAATGAAAAGTGTGTGGCTTGATTCTTGGTTATCGCAGGATATGTAGTGACTCCATAATCTACTATATCAGGTCGAACTAAAAAAATCAATAGGAAAAGTTCCCCCTTATGCATATGGGTCAGACATACATAGAGAATTTACCTTTTAAGAACTATGTGTGACTTGAAACATGTCATCACAGGATACATAGTAATTCCAATACATCCATTGTTTGGCCTAATTTTAATATTCCATTCTTCATGCCGGGGAGCCAACATCCATACCACATGGTTTAAAACTAAATGGTCTCTCAAGGACTAAATATTGTATGATTTCAGTAATCACATGATATGGTGTGATGGATGGATCTCCAATCCTTGGACCAGATATAACAATCAATGAGAACAATTCCTCCATCCACATATGTGTCAGACCTGTGTTGAGTGTTTCCCATTCGGGATCTATGTATGTATTGATTCATATCATCACATGATATGTAGTTACAAACATATCTATTATCATTTGTTCCATCCATGATAAAAAATGACCCCCATTCATGTATATAGGGTAAACATGAATATAAATCTTTTATTAAAGGAAAAAGTAGGGATTGAGACCTATTTTCATAGGATGCATGGAGACACCTAGACCCATGATGATGGGTTCAACTTAAACATATTAAATGAAAAAAGTTCACCCCTAAATGAATATAGGAAGGACCTGTGATGTGAACATCTTGTCCAGATGAAATTAATCTACACAATAAAAGTAACATATACATATTTTCAGGTAATGGGATGAACAACACAACTCATTTTTCCTACGCACTATTTAAATATTTGTATTGACGGTTAGAACACAATAAATATCCTTAATAGACAGTCCCAAATTATAGATACCCAAAAGTAATCATATTCATGGATTGATGATTCCCAAAAGCAACTAAATTTCTTCACGTAGTACAATGATTCCTCAAAGACATCTTGCACATTTTTCAAATTGATTCCCACATCCATGCAATTTGAAGATAAAACATAGGGTAATGAATGTCCTTAATGAATGATATTAAACTATAATTAAGGGAATGTCCTTACCACATGACATTAAACTAAACATAAAATTTCATGGTTTCATGAAATAAAAATTGATGGGGACATTTGTCCCTAACAAATTATGTAATAAAAGTACATAACATCACACATCATCATTCATTATGAATGGACAATAAGAGAATGATTCTATTTAACCAGGGTATTGGTTTCATTCTATCATCATTTAATCCCTTTAGCATATTAATCGCACTTCATTTCTTCAATGCCTCAGTTTTCCATTAACCTCTTTAGTGCTTGGAAAAAAATTGATCTCTCTATTTTACCTTGTTATAGATACATAATGGCTCATACCTACTAATCAATGATGTTTGGCCATTATATCAAGAGATTTCTATTTCATCTGATATAGACAACAATGTGGTATAACTAAGAACATTACGATGTTCTGGCCCATCCCCATTATGATTTACCCATATTATTAATAATGACCAGAGAACCTTTAACCCAAATTTACTAAATTTTCCTCTCCCATTAAGAATGATGTTGGAGTACTTTAGACCTTGGTAATCTTAAATATGCAATTGGGTAACTTTCCCCCAATGTGGGGTCCATGTGTTTCATGACCACAAGCTTCATGCCCATTAGTCAAAGCTACGTGACCATAATGTCAAGCCTTAGACGATTTAAATTAAATTACCCAAAATTGAATTTTAATGAGACACAACTATTTTCAGGTTGAAACCCCATAATGGGCTCCTTAAGAAAAATTCATGTCTCAAATCACTAAACATTTCAAATATAGAGTTTGGGAAAAAAATATAGCATTAAAAAACAAGGAAAAATGATTATTTGGAACACTTTTTCCCCTAAAAAAATTCATGCTATGATCATTGGAAAAAAATTCAAAAAGAATAAGGTTAATGATTATCACATATCCTCATCACAAACACATTTTCTATAGGAAGCAACACAACCCTTAGAGTGCTCAACCCCTTCATTAATATTACACTTTATTGAAATAAAACATCATTAATTGAGAACTGTTGGTATCTAAAAACCATTCATGGCTCATAGAATGGAAAATAGATCACTTTGTCTAAACTTTTGATTGATGCATAAGGTAGCATACCAACCAAACAAATACATCTTGGCCTTATATGAAGGGATTTATGATTCTTTAGAACTTGACATTACCATGGAATGACAAAGAACCGAAAGGTGTTATGGGTCATCAAGATTTTCCCTTACCAAACTCATGAACCAAGCACTTTGGATCCAGATTTAAAATAATCGTAAACATACAATTTAATAAAATTTGAACTATTAAATCTTTTACCACTTTGTTTTTTACCCTTTCTCAAAGAATCAATGTGACAGTGTATTCTAAAACCTATTGATTTCCCAAACCACATTACTAAAAACATTATGTTGTAGGGCTCAAGACCCCCAAAAAATCTAAATTGTAGTAACATTCCCCAACCCTTCCTAGATATTTTTTTTTCTCATACCCACTTCATTGAAAATATGTTTGAGTCTCCGATAACTTTTCCTGACCCTTAGGAAATAGAGTGGATAAACATTACATGGCTATGCATGTAAACACTATAGAATCATGAATAATGGATTTGAAGTACCAATTAGATACTTCATGTAACACCCCAATCTTCCACAAAACGATTCTCTTTGAATAATGCAATAGCTTTGATTGTACGCAACTTCGAGATTCTAACACACCATGACCAATCAAAATAGCCGTTATAAATAGTAACACCCACTTTTTGACATTTTATAAATTATACCATTCAAAATGGACTTCATTTTTTGATTCAGAATATTGAAATTAGATTGGGTGAATTTTTGGCACTTTTTTGAAAACTTTCAATTTTTGATGAATAGTTAAAAACACTCTGTTATTGGTTAATCCCAATTTTTTCATTTAAGTAATTATTTTATTTTATTTTATTTTAATTTAGGTCAAAAATTGACACATAATACCTATATATGTTCAATGTAATTCATTGGAGTCATTTTATAATAAGTATAGATATATAAAAATTTTATAGAACTTTTTATCGTCTTTTACCCACCTCATAGAAGAATTTGCAAATTTGCATAAAACATAATTTTACTACTTCTATGAATTATATTTAAAAAATATGAGAGACACGAATAATATCATTAAGTAAAATTTGGTTCAATAAGATGAAAATAATTTTTGGTGAATAGTATTTTTTTGACTTTTATTAACCACGTTTAAATGTAAATAGGGTAATTAAGGGAAATATGATATCATAATTACCCTAAATCATGTCCTAATTCTATTGGATAAGTTTTATTCAACCAAAAACTACCTTAGGAATAAAATATGATACTCTTTTTACAACTTGGATGAGATTATGACATTTATTATTATTTTATTTTAAGAAGAGTTAAATGTGTTAAATTCAATGTTTAATAACAAAACTATTTTTTATAAAGGGATAAACACAATATAAATTTGACTATAAATATTTATTAGAAATATAAAAATATTTCCTACATAATATATTTTATTTTTATTTTTTAGACATTAAATAATTTAATTTATTTATGACAGAATTATGATTCAGTAATTTCCTTATTAATGAAATATTATAATAATTGATATTATAAATATCCAATTAAATTTAAATTGAGAGTTTTGATGACTTATAATAATTTTATATGTTAATATGACATGTTTGGGTTTATTAGATATTTTTTTCTAAGTGATATGGTTTTTATGACTTTCACAGAAACAAAATACCAAATAGTGTCAAAATTGACATAAATTAATTTTTTTTAAAAAGTATACATTATTAATTGAAATAATATTAATAAAATAATAATATTTGTCCAAAGGAATTAAATAATATTATATATGTCATTAAGTAACCACTTTATGTTCTTATGGGAGTCTATAGTATGTTTATTAACCATATAATGTAAGAATACAAGAAGACACAGTAAAAGTTAAACTATTTAACTAAGTGTTTAATCTAACGGATAAGGTTAAAATGGTAACCTAAACTTATCTAAAACCTATTAGTGGAGAGGTTTTAGACCCATCCCCAACTTAAACTCTAAATAAATTATTTATGAGCCATTATAAACTGATAATTATTTTATTATAAAATATTATTTCAACCTTTTTATAAAGTGACCCTCACCTCTCTTATAAAAGGGCTCTTCCCATTCTCTTAATTTAACACCACAAAAGACATTTTTCTCAGCCAAACCCTGACCAAATATCCTCCCAACATTCCCCCCATAATCTTAGAGGCCTTACTTTGGTCATAAATCCAACCTATGGTGCACTTTGGATCAAATCAAAAGGAAGAATCCGAAGAAGAGGTAAATATTTTATCACCTCTATCAAGATCTTTTTTTCTTACACTTCCTATTTATTTGTAATTTCCATAACAAAATAATAACTCTAGTTACTTCTACATACCGTGATGTTATTATAAATATGGTACAACCATATTCATTCTTCTATTCATCCTATAAATGGAAAAGTCACCACACGTGCGTGTGTACGGCTTACCGTCTCAACATCGTGGTGTATTTTGTTATTCAAACACTTAATTATTTGGATGGGTATAATAATGAGTATAATTGAGGTAAATAATAAATATAACATGTTAATTATTCTTTATATATGATATACCATCCAATTATATAGGACTTCACCATCAATATACTGATATTTTCACTCATGTGTACATACGGATTATCGTCTCCACGACACGATGAGATTGTAGAGACCCGAAGCTTGATGTATATAGATATTACATTACATTTGCGGAATACATAATACATAAAAAAACACACACAAGGACCGTAATAGTTTAGTGTCTTTGGAAACATGGAATGTAATCTTCTAATCGTGGTGAAAGATCTTCAACATCTCTCATAAAGATCTTCCACTTTTTGTTTCCTTAATAAAATCTTTCTTTTAATCCTGGGGGAAAATAAAACATAAAAAGGGTGAGATGAAATGATCAGTAAGGGTATTCATGGATAAAATGAAACATACCATATACATTTGAACTTAAAAACATGAACATAATGTTTAAACATAAAAATCTTGAGCAATGACTTAAAACATGGAATTACATAAGGCATAGATCATAATGAAACATAAATCATGATAAAATAGCATGGGAATAAAACATGTAATTGTGGAAACCATTCATCACCTGTTATAATTTCTATAGTAGCCATGGCATTGCTTCCAAGACCATCTTAGTGGACAAAGTCCCTTTCTGAATCGAGTTTACCCCTCGTTTCAGTCCTGTAACACTGAACCAGATTAACTTTCCATTCTATCCATGTCTATCTCATTAGATATAAATCTTTACCCAATGCATTGGAGGGATATATAGGTCCCAAACATCTCATAATGAAATTAGTTTTACTTTTGCCACAAAATAAATATAAAACAGTCATCATAACCCAAGGAATAAAATGGGTTTCATAAACATTATCCCATCATCACATAATCCATATTAAACAAATGGATATTTCATCTTAAGAAAAGTGAAACCATGTAAATCATAGATACATTATACTTGAAACATACACATGTGAAATAATGTCATCTTAGGTGGAAAAATGGTTTTAAAAAAACACTTGAAATGAATTCTCGAGGAAAATATCCTTTCTTCTTCAAAATCATTTTCTTTTCAGAGAACGTCATGCAATTTAAAAAGAAAGATATATTGTTGGAAATATTCATGAAATGTTTTGGAGGATGCTTTATGAAAATAAGGCTTTTTAAAACCGTAAAAATCCGTTCACACCATATAAGTTAAAAAAAACATTCTTCTTGTACTTTTGTCGGAAAAGTCAAAAAGTACCTCATATGGTAAACAAAAGAAAGATTCCTTCCATACGATGTGGTAAAAGTAGAAAAGGGTAAAAATGAATTTAAACATACATGGAATAAATGTAAACATTTTATGAAGACATTTTGAGAATATATGGACATGGATAATAATCATAACCCTAGTAAATACTTACAAATAAACAATCTCGGATAAGAATGAGATTGGAATAATTATCCCTTACCATATGTCTAATATGCTCGTATGTATCCGAACCTCCTGTATAATGATTTAAATAATGTCATTGACTTATTAAATAATCATATTCATTGTTATGATATCATATATGGTTCACTTATGACTTTATATTACCCGTTCTTTTGTAAATTCCATGTTAAAGAGTGTTTTGGGTAAAATTGTTTCATTTATCGTCCGTGTTTTGACTTGTAATTATTCATATGATTGAATAGATCATGATTAATTAATTCCAGAATATAAAACATGATTTATATATAATATATATTCAGAATATACATATATATAATAGATTGATAAATTGAAAGAAATACACCGTTCATGGAGACGGAAGGCCGTACGTATGC
This sequence comes from Viscum album, assembly GCA_963277665.1. Classification (NCBI taxonomy): domain Eukaryota; kingdom Viridiplantae; phylum Streptophyta; class Magnoliopsida; order Santalales; family Viscaceae; genus Viscum; species Viscum album. The sequence goes on from OY728129.1 coordinate 480,963,492, forward strand.
ATGGACGTTGTTTTCGTTTCCTCATTGAATTGAATGGAATTAATTGGATGACATACATATATATATATACATAAATCCAGTATCATTATTATGTCATATATTTCATGATTACTTTTTATATATACTTTATAATCATTCATGAATGGTTAATCATTGAGAATGAATCGCATCACGTCGTGGAGACGGTATTCCGTACGTATGCACGAGCGATGATATCGTTCCCATGATCGTGGAATTTTATTGGAGTGTATGTATAATATTACAGAATAAATATCACTTTACAATAATCATATATAGTTATTATTTACACCATTATAACCATCCATGTAAGGTGGTGTTGGAAAATAGATTACACCACGGCGTGGAGACGGTATTCCGTACGTACGCACGCTGGTGATTTCGTTTTCCATAGGATGGATAGTTGGTTAAATAGGGTTGTTTCATACTTATAATAAAATATCAGTATATTAGTGATATTGAGGTTATTACTTCATAATGAAACAACCTAAGAAGAATAAGTGGAAGTAGAAATAAAGTTGAAAGAATCGGTAACGGACATTACCTCTTCTTTGAAGCGCCTCTTTGAGACCTCCTCCTAGGGCACTAAAATTGGTCTTTTAAGAACACCAGGACCTCTAGGATGTTTCTAGGGATTTGTAGAAGAGAATTTTTTAGGGGTTGGCCGAGCGTGAAGGCCCAATGTGGTGTGAGGAAGAGAGGGAGGATGTTCTGTAACGCCCCGACCCCAGCTACCCAGAGTCGGTGCATTACTTCGTAACATTGGCATGATCACAAGAAAGATCAAATCTCGAAAGACCGATTAGTTTAGTAGCCTTGGAAACACTAGATATATTCATAAGTTTTACATTACATCATAAAATGAAAAACTACTACAACAACATAATGTCTCCATAATCTACACTCATATCCCCACATAATATCCCTGCATGTCATTCATAACTTACTTCTTCACATCCTGGGAAAAATAAAACATAGAAAAGGGGTGAGCTCAAATGCCCAGTAAGGATAACAATAAGGTGGAAACTTTCATAAATAAGAATAAACATTTAAGGCAATGTATAACTAAAACAAAAGCCTTTTAAATACGAACATTCAACATGGTATGGCATAAATAAAATAAAATAATGCCATTTACTTATTCACATGGATATTCTACTAAACGAATAATCACATGCAAAAATCAATAACCACTTTCATAATGTTGGAATGCATAATGCCAGACTATCATAACCACATAGCCAAGGCCTCGTGCCAAGACTACAAATAATATTTTGTCAAGGCCTTGTGCCAAGACACTAGTTTGTCTCATGAGACCTACCGATGCATCGAGGAGCTATAGTGGGCTCCACCCGTCACTTAATAAGTCCAATGCATTCCCATATGAAAAAGGTTTAAACATAACATAAACATTCGTATTAAAACTAGCATACGAAATGTCAATAATTTCACCATAAACTATGAATGGTATAAAAATAGCACATCCACAGTCAAACATATCACAAAACCTTCAATACAATATAAAAGTTTTGTATCATAATAAATCAACTTCAAATAATCTTAAAATCCATCAAAGGATGTTGACATAGATGAAATCAAAATTCTTTTTAAGGAAATATCTGTTTTAATTTTGAAATCATTTAAGATCCATATAAAATAAGACATTTTCTTTGAAAATATTCTTATAAGCTTTTAAGGAAAGCTTTTATGATTTATAACGGCGGAAAATAACCGCACCCGCCGTATAAGTTAAAAAAAACATTCTTACCTCAATTTTGTCGAAAAGGTTAAAAAGGACCTTGTTTTGAAAACGACGGAAAGATTCCTTTATAAACCTCTTATAAAAAGTCAAACAAGGGTATAAATGACTTTAACCCATATTCTTGTAAATAGTAAAAATATTTTGAAATACATTTTTAGGAAACATGGATGTGGATGATAAAGAGATCCCAGTAGATTATTACGTATAAACAACCTCGAATAATGAAGAGATTGTGAAATAACCCTTACCTTGTACTTTTCCTTGGTTGGGGTAGGTTAACCTCCTGTATAATGGTGAAATAGTTGTTATTAAATTATAAAAGAATCATATACATTAATATGATATCATATATGATCTTTTAATATTGATATCTTAGTATTATCGTTGTTTCGGGTGTTAACTTACTTGTTTTCTTTCATATGTTTTGTTACGTAAGACATCTTTGTAAAGGATAGGTTGTATATTATTCATATCCAGAATGATATCAAGTCTTTAAACATCATTTTTAAATCATCAAATGATAATTATACATTAATGGTTACGATGGAGAATGAATCTCATCGCGTTCGTGGAGACGGTAGTCCGTACGTACGCACGAGCGACAATATCATTCTTTTGATATTAAAATAACATATAAATGGATGGTATATCATATATAAAGAATCATTAACATGTTATATTTATTATTTACATGAGTTACACATCATTATTATACCCATCCAAATAATAATATATTGAATAACATTTACACCACGACGTGGAGACGGTAAGTCGTACGTACACACGTATGGTGACATGTTATTAAAAGGGTGGATAGAATAATGAATATGGTTGTACCATATTTATAATAACATCACAGTATATGTAAGATACTGGAGTTATTATTTTAGAATGGTAAGAACAAAGAAAGAGGAAGTGGAAGAAGAAAGAAACTTAGAAAAGGGTGGTGAAATCATTACCTCTTCTTCGGGTTCTTCCTTTTGATTTGATCAAAAGGGCTCCTTAGGTTGGCTTTCTGATCAAACTAAGGCCTCTAGGTTGTATTGAGGGATGTTGGGAGAGTATTTGGGCAGAGTTTGGCCGAACCAAAAGGCTTTAGAGGTGTGAAGAAATGAGAAGGAGGAGTGCCCTTTTATAAGAGAGGTGAGGGGCACCTTTGGGAAAGCTAGAAATATTAATTTATAATAAATTCATAATCGGTTTCCAATGGCTCCAAAGTTGACTATTCAAAGGATAAGGTGGGGATGGGTCGAAAACAACTCAACCAATAGAATTTAGACAGGTTTGGGTACTTATATTAACCTTATCTTTAAGTATTAACTCTAAGTTAATTAGTTTCACTTTTACAATGTCTCTTTATATTTTTATATAATATGGTTAATAAACTTACTATATACATCCAAGAGACCCCCAAGTGGTCCATTAATGATTAACCTATCATAATATAAGTCTCTTGGCCGAACCTTAGATTTTTAGTAATTTAATATCAATTAATAATATAATATTTGTTTTAAGAACTCTTTTATGTCAATTTTGACACTATTCAATAGTTGATTTTTGTGAAACTCATAACAGATTGATTACTTAGAACAAAGTCAACTAAATCAATCCTAATATATCATATTATCCTATAAAATTAGTTTAATTCATTAAAAGTTTCATATTATATTTATTTGGGTATTTATAATATCAGTTATTTTAATTTTTCACTATTATAGTAATTACTGCATCATCATTGTGTCATAAATAAAATAAATTATTTAATGTCTAAAAATTATAAATAAAATATAATTATGTAGGAAATATTTTTATCTTTCTAATGAATATTTATAATCTAAAATACAACATATATAGCCCTATGTAACAATTGTTTTTCTAAAAGATATATGCTTGTGTCATTTTTGTATTCATTTTGACTTAATTAAAATAAAGTGTCATTTTCACTTACAAGTGGATCCATGGGGTCCCAAAATAGACCCAAAGATTCCCATGGTCGACCATGTATCAACCAATAGGGTTAAGACACGTTTTAGGGTAATTTTGTATTATTATAATATTATTTTATTTAACCCTTATTTACCGGATTTACCCTTTAACCATGGTAAATAAAATATTTACCGCAGTAATTATTCAAAATGTCTAAAAATAAAAGTTACCTATTTACACAATTTGGACATCCTGATTCCAAATATGGAATCCATTTTCCTAAAATCAAAACACAGAAGTGGCAGAAATTAATTTAAAATTAATTCCCGCTGTCAAAACAAAAAGCGTGTTTTTAAGAGATAATAACTATCAAAAGATTGACACTTGTTTATGTTCGGTTTAATTGTAAAATTATGTCCAATGACCAAAATTATATTAAATGGTAAAAATATATTCTAAATATACTTTAAAACCACTCAAATTCATAATTTATCACTATTAATTATTTTGATTAAAAAAGTTGTTTTTAATTAAAATTTAGTAATTTTCACTATTCATCAAAATATAAAAGTTATCCGAAAAGTACCAAAATTTCACCCTAGGATAATTTCGATATTCCGAATCCAAAAATGAAGTCCATTTTGAAATATAGAATATATATGATTTCAAAAAGTAGGTATTACTATTCATAACGGCTAGTTTGATTAGTTATGGTGTGTTAGAACTCGGTGTTGCGTACAACACACGCTATCACATTATTCAAAGAGAAGCGTACCGTAGAAGCTTGGGGTGTTACATTCTCCCCTCCTTCAAATAATTGCGTCCTCGCAATTTCTAGGGTATTACTGTATAAAAAGACTCGGGTGGTTCTTCATCATAAGTTCCTCGGGTTCCCACGTTGCCTCTTCTATCTTATGATTCCTCCACAAAACTTTTACCAGACGCGTCGTCCGGTTTCTCAGCACTTGTTCTCTCGTATCAAGAATCTTGATGGGCTCTTCGCAATAAGACAGATCGGGTTCCAGTTCTAAATCTTCATAGGTGAGTACATGAGTTGGGTCAGGCATGTATTTCCTCAACAGAGATACGTGGAACACATCGTGAACTTTGGAGAGACTTGGCGGCATTGCCAATCGGTAAGCTACAGCCCCAATTCGTTCTAGAATTTCGAAAGGTCCGATGTACCTGGGACTCAATTTACCTTTCTTACCAAAACGTATGACTCCCTTCCACGGAGATACCTTTAGGAAAACATGATCACCGACTTGAAATTCCAAATCCTTCCTTCGATTATCGGCATAGCTCTTCTGCCTACTTTGAGCTGCTTTGATGTGATTTTGGATTACCTTCACCTTTTCCACCGTTTCCTCCACCAGTTCTGGGCCCACAAGTTTTCTTTCACCAACGTCATCCCAACAGGTTGGTGTACGACATCTCTTTCCGTATAACGCTTCATATGGTGCCATCTGTATACTTGAATGGAAGCTATTGTTATAGGAAAATTCTACCAGAGGTAAATATTGATCCCACATACCCTGAAAATCAAGTGAGCAAGATCTCAACATGTCTTCTAAGGTTTGAATAGTCCGTTCTGATTTTCCGTCTGTCTGAGGGTGGTAATCAGTGCTCAAATGAAGTTCAGTATCCAGGGATTTCTGAAGACTTTTCCAGAATCTTGAAGTAAAACGGGGATCATGATCAGAAACAATCGATAGGGGTACTCCATGAAGTCTCACAACTTCATTAATATATAGTCTTGCTAGACGTTCCAGGGGTAGATCTTCTCTTATAGAAAGAAAATGTGCTGTCTTGGTAAGACGATCAACAATAACCCATATTGCATCGTTCCTTCTAGGAGTCTTTGGTAGCCCCATGACAAAGTCCATCGTAACATTGTCCCATTTCCACTCCGGTATGGGAAGAGGTTGCATGACTCCTCCAGGCTGTTGCCTTCCAGCTTTCACTTGTTGACAAACCATACATCTTGACACAAAATCAGCAATCTCCCTCTTCATGTTGTCCCACCAAAAATGTTCCTTCAAATCTCTATACATTTTGGTGCTCCCAGGGTGTATAGAGAAATTGGAACTATGAGCATCATCCAGCAATTCCCTTTTTAGATCAGGTATATTGGGAACACAAAGTCTCTTCCCGAATTTCAAAATTCCACCTTCATACACAAAGTCTCTCAATCTCCCATCATTCACAGCTTTAATCTTCTTTTGTAATTCTTCATCATCGGTCTGAGAACTCTTAATCCTTTCTAGTAAAGATGGTTTGGCAACCATTTGAAAAAGCATTGATGTTTCACCTTCCCTGGTTATTCCCATGTCCATCTTTACTAGCTCCATGAAAATTGGATCCCTTTCAATTCTCATATTGTTCAAAACTCCATGGTCTTTTCTACTCAAAGCATCTGCCACCTTTTTTGCCTTCCCTGGGTGGTAGTGTATTGTACAATCATAATCCTTGAGTAATTCAAGCCATCTCCTTTGCCTCATGTTGAGTTCTATTTGTGAGAAAATATACTTCAAACTCTTGTGATCAGTATAAATCTCACATTTTTCACCATAGAGGTAGTGCCTCCATATTTTCAAAGCAAAGATCACTGCTGCTAACTCGAGATCATGAGTAGGATAGTTTTGTTCATGAATTTTCAACTGTCGTGATGCATAGGCAATAACTCTATCATTCTGCATAAGGACACAGCCAAGTCCTTTCTTCGATGCATCACTATAAATAACGAACCCATCATTCCCCGATGGTAGAGTCAATATAGGAGCATTGACTAATCTTCTCTTCAGTTCTTCGAAACATTCTTCACACTCTTTTGTCCATACAAATTTAACCCCTTTACGTGTGAGCTTCGTTAATGGGTTAGCCAATCGGGCAAAATTCTGGACGAAACGTCGATAATAACCTGGCAAACCAATAAAACTACGTACCTCAGTTATACTCGTAGGTGCTGTCCATTCTTGGATTGCCTTGGTCTTAGAAGGATCAACAGAGATTCCATCTTTAGAGACAATATGGCCAAGAAAAGAAATCTCCTGAAGCCAGAATTCACACTTGCTAAACTTCCCGTATAATTCATGCCTCCTCAGAGTCTTCAAGATAATGCGCAAGTGATTTTCATGATCTTCGTAGGTTTTGGAGTATACCAAGATATCATCAATAAATACCACCACAAATTCATCGAGATACTCCTTGAAAACTCTATTCATTAGATCCATGAATACAGAGGGTGCATTAGTCAATCCAAACGGCATTACAGTAAACTCGTAATGCCCGTACCTGGTTCGAAATGCTGTTTTCGGAATGTCTTCCTTCTTCACACACAACTGATGGTATCCAGATCGAAGGTCAATCTTTGAAAAGTATTGAGCTCCATGTAGTTGGTCAAATAAATCATCAATACGAGGTAGGGGATACTTGTTCTTTATCGTTATAGCATTGATCTCCCTGTAATCGATACATAACCTCATAGATCCATCTTTCTTTTTAACAAAAAGAACAGGGGCTCCCCATGGAGAAACACTAGGGCGAATAAATCCCTTATTACTCAATTCCTCTAGTTGTTTCTTTAATTCGACTAGCTCTACAGTGGCCATTCTATAAGGGGTCTTCGATATAGGCCTTGATCCAGGAATCAAATCAATAGAAAACTCAACTTCTCGTTCTGGAGGATGTCCAGGTAAATCTTCCAGAAATACATCTACAAATTCTTTCACAACAGGTACATCCTCTATTTGAACATTCCTTTCCTCACCGACAGTTATTTCATTCTCTTCCTCCCCAATAATTGAATTAAGTTGAGCTACTGGGGGTGGATCTAAATAAGAATTAGGTGGTGATGATTCTGCTCTAAAAATAAGGTGCTCCTTATCATTATCATCAAGAATCGTAACCTCTTTCTTCTTACAATAAACCTTCGCATCATAGTCCGAAAGCCAGTCCATACCGAGGATTATATCAAACTCAATCATAGGTATGACGATGAAATCAGCAGATAAAGAAAATTTATGTGCTCTAATGGGGACTGATTCACAAAACTTTGTTGCAACGATACTTCCCTTAGGAGTTTTAACTGACAACTCCCTTATTAAATCAAATTGGAAATATCTAATTTTCTTAGCAAACTGGGAAGATATGAAACAATGCGATGATCCAGAATCAAATAATGCATTTGCTAAACTTGAGGAAACCATTAAATTACCTGCCACCACGTCTTTCGGAGCTTCTACCTCAGCAGTAGTGATAGCATAAGCCTGTCCTTGATCCCTTGGCCTTTTCTGAGGTAAGTTCTCCTGACACTTAGGACATGCATTTTCATAATGCCCCATCTCCCTGCAATTGTAGCACTGAACGTTGGTAGCTTCCTTCTTCCCCTTGCAATCATGAGCTTGGTGGCCTTTTTCACCACACTTGTAACAGACTCCCATTCCCTTCAAGCAAGTACCAGGATGTTTCTTCCCGCATTTACCACAAGATGGATATTCAACCTTTCCCTTCTTCCCCTTATTTCCATTCCCAGATTGATCAGCAGGTCTCTTCTTCTCTTGCTTTTCTTTAAAGTCATAAGACTTAGAGAATTCCTTTTCGGTCTTGATAGCACATGAGACAATGTCTTCGTACGATGAAAAGGATTGTGAGACTAATGCTCGACGGAGAAATGGTTTTAACCCATCAAAGAAACGATCAATCTTACTTCTTGGGTTGCGAATATAATCACCAGCGTACCTCGCTAACCTTGTAAAGTTAGCCTCATACTTTGTGACATTCTCATCCTCCTTTTGTCTCAGACTCAGAAATTGTCTTTCCATATCTGCTCGATGGTCGCGAGGAAAGTATTTTTCTAAAAACAGATCTTTGAACTCCCTCCATTCCATATTTGATACTTCATCATTTTCCTTCGTATTTTGAATCAATGACCACCATTGATCAGCATCTCCAGTGAGGCGGTAAACTGCCATGATAACTTTTTCCCTTTCACTGCTCCCCAAAGCCTGAAATATTTTCTCTAGGGAAAATATCCATTGCTCAGCTACTAAGGGATTTGTATTCCCATTGAACGTTGGTGGTTGTTGCCTCATGAATAGATCTAACATTGATCCTCCACGCTGCGGATCAGGGTGCTCCATACGGGTAAGGTTATTATTCATAACCTGAGTAAGTTGTCCCAGTATGGTGATTAGCTGATCAGCACCAGTTGCATCACCAGCCCCACTATAATTATCTTGAGCAGGAGGGCAATCCCTACATGGAGTGCGTGCATTGATACGGTTTCCATTTCTTCCACTAGGCGCCATTTCTAAACAATGGCATAAACTAGATCAGTTTATGAATCAAAATACATAATCCCATACTTATAAAACACTAAACATAAATTGAACTATCTATGGATATAATCCATAATCATAAATATGTTTTCTTTGAGGAAGTATATACTCATAAACCCTTCATAATGATTTGTAAAGAAAGTGAGAGTTATCCTAAGCATATCCCCCGGGAGTGTCGTAACCAAGAGTGCAGCAAGGCCCGTTGTCGTGCACCAGTTCCCGTTCGAGTCTAGCTCAAAGCGGTGTTTTCGGGTTTTACACCTAGGTACATCTGTGCCAGAGCCACCTCTACCTGCTCGTATCCAGACAGGTATGTATTGCTCGGAAAACTCACAAAGTCTCTACAATACCAAAATTCTAGGAAGTTCTTCTATACTAATCCTCAAAGTTCATCATAGGTCTACGTTCTCTAATCAGAGTTTATCTAAATCTAGCTTCCAAGGTTTGTACTAAACTTCCTCTGATACCAACTGTAACGCCCCGACCCCAGCTACCCAGAGTCGGTGCATTACTTCGTAACATTGGCATGATCACAAGAAAGATCAAATCTCGAAAGACCGATTAGTTTAGTAGCCTTGGAAACACTAGATATATTCATAAGTTTTACATTACATCATAAAATGAAAAACTACTACAACAACATAATGTCTCCATAATCTACACTCATATCCCCACATAATATCCCTGCAGGTCATTCATAACTTACTTCTTCACATCCTGGGAAAAATAAAACATAGAAAAGGGGTGAGCTCAAATTCCCAGTAAGGATAACAATAAGGTGGAAACTTTCATAAATAAGAATAAACATTTAAGGCAATGTATAACTAAAATAAAAGCCTTTTAAATACGAACATTCAACATGGTATGGCATAAATAAAATGAAATAATGCCATTTACTTATTCACATGGATATTCTACTAAACGAATAATCACATGCAAAAATCAATAACCACTTTCATAATGTTGGAATGCATAATGCCAGACTATCATAACCACATAGCCAAGGCCTCGTGCCAAGACTACAAATAAGATTTTGTCAAGGCCTTGTGCCAAGACACTAGTTTGTCTCATGAGACCTACCGATGCATCGAGGAGATATAGCGGGCTCCACCCGTCACTTAATAAGTCCAATGCATTCCCATATGAAAAAGGTTTAAACATAACATAAACATTCGTATTAAAACTAGCATACGAAATGTCAATAATTTCACCATAAACTATGAATGGTATAAAAATAGCACATCCACAGTCAAACATATCACAAAACCTTCAATACAATATAAAAGTTTTGTATCATAATAAATCAACTTCAAATAATCTTAAAATCCATCAAAGGATGTTGACATAGATGAAATCAAAATTCTTTTTAAAGAAATATCTCCTTTAATTTTGAAATCATTTAAGATCCATATAAAATAAGACATTTTCTTTGAAAATATTCTTATAAGCTTGTAAGGAAAGCTTCGATGATTTATAACGGCGGAAAATAACCGCACCCGCCGTATAAGTTAAAAAAAACATTCTTACCTCAATTTTGTCGAAAAGGTTAAAAAGGACCTTGTTTTGAAAACGACGGAAAGATTCCTTTATAAACCTCTTATAAAAAGTCAAACAAGGGTATAAATGACTTTAACCCATATTCTTGTAAATAGTAAAAATATTTTGAAATACATTTTTAAGAAACATGGATGTGGATGATAAAGAGATCCCAGTAGATTATTACGTATAAACAACCTCGAATAATGAAGAGATTGTGAAATAACCCTTACCTTGTACTTTTCCTTGGTTGGGGTAGGTTAACCTCCTGTATAATGGTGAAATAGTTGTTATTAAATTATAAAAGAATCATATACATTAATATGATATCATATATGATCTTTTAATATTGATATCTTAGTATTATCGTTGTTTCGGGTGTTAACTTACTTGTTTTCTTTCATATGTTTTGTTACGTAAGACATATTTTTAAAGGATAGGTTGTATATTATTCATATCCAGAATGATATCAAGTCCTTAAACATCATTTTTAAATCATCAAATGATAATTATACTTTAATGGTTACGATGGAGAATGAATCTCATCGCGTTCGTGGAGACGGTAGTCCGTACGTACGCACGAGCGACAATATCATTCTTTTGATATTAAAATAATATATAAATGGATGGTATATCATATATACAGAATCATTAACATGTTATATTTATTATTTACATGAGTTACACATCATTATTATACCCATCCAAATAATAATATATTGAATAACATTTACACCACGACGTGGAGACGGTAAGTCGTACGTACACACGTATGGTGACATGTTATTAAAAGGGTGGATAGAATACTGAATATGGTTGTACCATATTTATAATAACATCAAAGTATATGTAAGATACTGGAGTTATTATTTTAGAATGGTAAGAACAAAGAAAGAGGAAGTGGAAGAAGAAAGAAACTTAGAAAAGGGTGGTGAAATCATTACCTCTTCTTCGGGTTCTTCCTTTTGATTTGATCAAAAGGGCTCCTTAGGTTGGCTTTCTGATCAAACTAAGGCCTCTAGGTTGTATTGAGGGATGTTGGGAGAGTATTTGGGCAGAGTTTGGCCGAACCAAAAGGCTTTAGAGGTGTGAAGAAATGAGAAGGAGGAGTGCCCTTTTATAAGAGAGGTGAGGGGCACCTTTGGGAAAGCTAGAAATATTAATTTATAATAAATTCATAATCGGTTTCCAATGGCTCCAAAGTTGACTATTCAAAGGATAAGGTGGGGATGGGTCGAAAACAACTCAACCAATAGAATTTAGACAGGTTTGGGTACTTATATTAACCTTATCTTTAAGTATTAACTCTACGTTAATTAGTTTCACTTTTACAATGTCTCTTTGTATTTTTATATAATATGGTTAATAAACTAACTATATACATCCAAGAGACCCCCAAGTGGTCCATTAATGATTAACCTATCATAATATAAGTCTATTGTCCGAACCTTAGATTTTTAGTAATTTAATATCAATTAATAATATAATATTTGTTTTAAGAACTCTTTTATGTCAATTTTGACACTATTCAATAGTTGATTTTTGTGAAACTCATAACAGATTGATTACTTAGAACAAAGTCAACTAAATCAATCCTAATATATCATATTATCCTATAAAATTATTTTAATTCATTAAAAGTTTCATATTATATTTATTTGGGTATTTATAATATCAGTTATTTTAATTTTTCACTATTATAGTAATTACTGCATCATCATTGTGTCATCAATAAAATAAATTATTTAATGTCTAAAAATTATAAATAAAATATCATTATGTAGGAAATATTTTTAGCTTTCTAATGAATATTTATAATCTAAAATCCAACATATATAGCCCTATGTAACAATTGTTTTGCTAAAAGATATATGCTTGTGTCATTTTTGTATTCATTTTGACTTAATTAAAATAAAGTGCCATTTTCACTTACAAGTGGATCCATGGGGTCCCGAAATAGACCCAAAGATTCCCATGGTCGACCATGTATCAACCAATAGGGTTAAGACACGTTTTAGGGTAATTTTGTATTATTATAATATTATTTTTTTTAACCCTTATTTACCGGATTTACCCTTTAACCATGGTAAATAAAATATTTACCGCAGTAATTATTCAAAATGTCTAAAAATAAAAGTTACCTATTTACACAATTTGGACATCCTGATTCCAAATATGGAATCCATTTTCCTAAAATCAAAACACAGAAGTGGCAGAAATTAATTTAAAATTAATTCCCGCTGTCAAAACAAAAAGCGTGTTTTTAAGAGATAATAACTATCAAAAGATTGACACTTGTTTATGTTCGGTTTAATTGTAAAATTATGTCCAATGACCAACATTATATTAAATGGTAAAAATATATTCTAAATATACTTTAAAACCACTCAAATTCATAATTTATCACTATTAATTATTTTGATTAAAAAAGTTGTTTTTAATTAAAATTTAGTAATTTTCACTATTCATCAAAATATAAAAGTTATCCGAAAAGTACCAAAATTTCACCCTAGGATAATTTCGATATTCCGAATCCAAAAATGAAGTCCATTTTGAAATATAGAAAATATATGATTTCAAAAAGTAGGTATTACTATTCATAACGGCTAGTTTGATTAGTTATGGTGTGTTAGAACTCGGTGTTGCGTACAACACACGCTATCACATTATTCAAAGAGAAGCGTACCGTAGAAGCTTGGGGTGTTACATGTTCCCTTTTATAATGGAGGAGAGGGGAACCTATGGAATAACTAAAAATATTATTTTATTATAAAGTCATATTCAGTTTTTAATAGCTCCAAATTGATATATTTAGAATCTAATGTGGGGATGGGTCGAAATCCTCTCATCGAATAGAATTTAGACAAGTTTAGGTCATTATATTAACCTTATCTTTTAGTTTTAACTCTTAGTTAATTAGATTGACATTTACCATGTCACTTTGTATTTTTATATTATATAGTTAATAAATTTACCATATAAATCCAAGAGACCCCCAAGTGGTCCATTAATGATACAAATATCATGATATTAGTATCTTGGCTGAACCTTAGATTTTTAGGAATATAATAACAATTAATAATATAATATTTGTTTTAAAAACTATTTTATTTCAATTTTGACACTATTTGGTAATTGATTTTTGTCAAAATCATAACAGAATGATTAGTTCAAAAAAATTTAATTAAATCAATACTAACATGTCATATTAACATATAAAATTATTGTAATTCATAAAAAGTCTCAAATTACATTTATTTGGGTATTTATAACATCAATTATGTCAATATTTCATTAATAAGATAATTACTGCATCATCATTGTATCATAAATAAATTAAATTATTTAATGTCTAAAAATTATAAATAAAATAAAATTATGTAGTAAATATTTTTATCTTTATAATTAATATTTATAGTCGAATTTATCTTAAGTATAACCCTATATTAAAAATTATTTACTTATTAAACATTGGTTTTAACTATTTTAACCCTTCTTTAAATAAATTAATATTAAATGTCCTAATCTAATCCAAGTGGGCCAAAATGGTCATATTTTATTCCTAAGGTTGTTTTTAGTCTACCTAAACTTATCCAATAGAATTAGGACATGTTTTAGGGTAATAATAATATCATTTTTACCCTTAATTACCCTATTTACTTTTAACTGTGGTAAATAAAAGTAAAAAGTTACTATTCACCAAAAATTATTTTCATCTCATTGAACCACATTTTAATCCTTGATATTAACCGTGTGTCTCGGAGTTTCGAAATTCCACTCACAAAAGCGATAAAATTATGTTTTATGAAAAAATCAATTTTTAAACTATTACTTAGTGGTTTCACTATTTATAAAAAAAATGAAAGTTTCCAGAAAAATACCAAAAATTAGGCCTAAGATATATTTGATATTATGAATTCAAAAATTATGTCTATTTTACCAAATTCAGAACATATTAGTTACATTAAATAATTTAAATATTAATTCCCGTCGTCAAAACAAATAGCTTGTTTTTAAGAGATAATAACTATCAAAAGATTGACACTTGTTTATGTCTGGTTTAAATGTGAAATTACATCCAATGACCAACATTGTATTAAATTGTAAAAATATATTCTAAATATACTTTAAAACCACACAAATTAATAATTTATCACTATTAATTATTTCGATTAAAAAAGTTGTTTTTAATGAAAATTTAGTAATTTTCACTATTCATCAGAATATGAAAGTTATCCGAAAAGTTCCAAAATTTCACCCTAAGCTAATTTCGATATTCTGAATCCAAAAATGAATTCCATTTTGAAAGATAAAATTTATAAAATTTCAAAAAGTGGGTATTACTATTCATAACGGCTAGTTCATAATAATATTATAATAATATCTCGTTTAGTGACACTTGGTATTGCGTACTACACACGCTATCGAGGAAGGTCGTGATTGCATGTAATGCAAGGAAAGTCAGGGATGCATGTTTTGCAAACTCCTTTTGGTGTAGCGTACAACACAATACATTAATTAAATTAAAAAGAATATTTTTAATAAAATCTGGGGGTGTTACATTCTACCCCCCTTAAAATGAATTTCGCCCTCGAAATTTGTCAGCGTTATAAATGGTTTACTACTCGAAAGTTTCTTTAATAGAATCCCACATCGTAAAAATTAATACCAAAACTTGGCTTTACAAACTAAAGTATGAAATGTAATGGTTACCTAAATTAACTCATCAGTGGGTTTCCACATAAGAGATCATAGGTGAAAATATGGATATGGAAGAAAAATATAACCATCAAGTTCTGATAGAGAGTGGTAGAGAACATGGTTATGAAAAATCCAACACTAACAAAGCCATAAATTTGTGACGATCTAAGGTACCATCTGATTCATTGGATATAAGGGCACTAGGACCACATTTTTGGTTTTCAAGATCATTTCCCAAAAGTTGAAGAAATTGGAATTAGAAGAAATACTTTCGTTATTTTGGTACAGTCTCACCATTGGTCATTCTTTGGAAAATTTCTACTTCATATCTTAATTAAATGAAGTTGATTTTATCATTTGTGAAGTGTTAGCAGATCATGTGATAGAATGATGGGTCATTCCATCTGTCTCAAACAAAAGGTTGGAAAAGTTATCAAAAAATACATAAGTCCATCTATATTGAGATTAATCATATATGATTCCTAAAATGGAATTATACTACATATATCATACTGATTAATATAATAAAACTAGTTTCCACTAAACAGGGACTTCTTGTAGGCCAGTGATAGGCGATAAAGGCCAGTGGCACTTCGGTTGTGGGTTCGATTCCCACAGCCTTGTCCGACGCGATGGGTTGTCGCCCATCTTGTAGGTTTTCCTTTTTCTAAAACTACATTACTATAACATCCCATCAATAATATAGAAAAAAATTCTATACTTAAACAATACTA
This sequence comes from Viscum album, assembly GCA_963277665.1. Taxonomy (NCBI): domain Eukaryota; kingdom Viridiplantae; phylum Streptophyta; class Magnoliopsida; order Santalales; family Viscaceae; genus Viscum; species Viscum album. The sequence goes on from OY728129.1 coordinate 480,979,508, forward strand.
ACTTATGTACAACATATTTCATTCCAATTTTTAGGCTTATCCAAAATACTGTTGTCCAATCTCATATTATAGTGAACATGATTACCAAAGAGTTCATATAACAAGCTTGTTAATACCATAGTTGATCCCCATATATCATGAGATATGTCTTGTTGGTCACATTCCAAACATTCTAAGGCCTTAATCATGTATTCTCTTGAAAAATGAATACCCATTGAATCTTAGTGAAAACATAAGTGTTGTCAAAAGTTAACTCTTTCCACATACCAAAACCCCAAAATTCTATATACTCAAACCATGATATAACTATTTCCGTATATCAGTCATGATCTCATGAATACTGTCAATCATTTCATTTTCACCTTATCCCTACATTATGCGCATATCATCTTTTTTCCAAAAATATCTCAATCACTTTCCATGGTTACTGGTACCATAAAATTATTGAAAACCACAATAGACCAATACATAAATATTCCAATATTCCACAATACTATATACAACATTATTTTGGAATCCCATTACATAAACACTTAATCATTCCACCACATCGTTGTCATATTAAACATCTCCAATAGTGATCACATGTGACTTCCCTTTGTCCTTTGACTTAAGTGGTTGCTCATGCCGATCATCACTAACCCTTGTATTAGGGCATTTATTAGCATAATGCCCCATTTCCTTGCACTTGAAGCATTGATGTGTTGGTGGTGCGTTCTCTAAAGTCTTTTCTTTATTCATGTCATTAGAAACCCTTTTTCCATTACTTCGACACTCAGCTGCTCGATGACCTTCTTTTCCACACTTAAAACATTTTCTATTCCCTTTAAGACAATCTCCACCATGCTTCCTTCCACACTTTGAGCATAAGGAAACATTCACCTTCTTTTCACCATTATTCTGAGATTTCTCCTTGAACTCCATCTTACATTTCTTGTCAAAACTATGAGATAGATAAGTAACACCAACTTCCATTTCCACCTTGTTAGCACAACACACAATTTCTTCATAGCTACTGAAGTATCTTATAGCTAATTCCCTTTGAAGATTTGGTTTTAAGCCACTGAAGAATCGATCAAATATACTTTCAGGTTGGATGATAAAGCCAGATGCATAACTTGCAAGCCATGTAAAATTCGATTCGTATACACCAATAGATTCATCATCATTTTTCATTAGTTCAAGAAACTCCTTCTCTATATTTTTTCAAAGAATACGAGGGAAGTAATTATTGAAAAATAAGTTCTTGAACTCATCCAATTCCATGGACTCAATTTCATCTCTTGGCCTTGTATTCTTGATAAGATTCCACCATTAATCAGCTTCACCTTCCAAACGATATACTCCTAAGATGAATTTATCATGTTCAGAACATTGAAGAACTGAAAATATCTTTTCAGTGGTACTGATCCATTGTTCAGCAACAAGTATATCAGAAGACCCACTGAAATTTGGTGGACGTTGCCTCATGAAGGACTCAATAGAATATTGTTCCCTTCTCTGCTCATTTGGAAGTCCAGAATGATTCATAGCTTTTGCAAGTATAGCAATAAGATTTTTCACTCCATCTCCCATAACATTTGTTTTTTTAAGAGGACAATCATTGCACTGTCCATTTCATTGATCAACATGGTTCCTTCGGGTTCCAGCCATCATCTAAAACCAAAAAAGAATAGTGTGAGAGGTAAAAATAATGCTAGGGAAAACAACATAGTAAAGGAGGAGTACCATAAATATCTAACATCTTAGGTTAAATTTTGAGATAGTTAGTGCAATTCTTGGACTATAACCTATACGTATACTTAACCTTAGGGACATCCCTAGACATACCTTAGAAATATCTCTGGGGATCTCACTAAAGTTTTCACATCCTAGTTTCCAAAGGTTAACTAAACCTTTGCTCTGATACCAATTGTTGAGACCCGAAGCTTTATGTACATAGATATTACATTACTTTTAAGGAATACATAATACATAACAAAAACAGACACACAAGGATCATAATAGTTTAGTGTCTTTGGAAACATGGAACACAATCTTCTAATCATGGTGAATGATCTTCAACATCTCCCATAAAGATCTTCCACTTTTTGTTTCCTTATCTAAAACCTTTATTTTAATCCTGGGGGAAAATAAAACATAAAAATGGTGAGATAAAATGCTCAGTAATGGTAATCATGGATAAAATAAAACATACCATATACATTTGACCATAAAAACATGAACATAATATTCAAACATCAAAATCTTAAGCAACGACTTAAAACATGGAAGTACATAAGGCATAGATCATAATGAAACATAAATCATTATAAAATAGCATGGCAATAAAACATGTAATTGTGGAAACTATTCATAACTTGTTATGATTTCCATAGTAGCCAAGTCATTCCTTCCAAGACTATCTTTGTGGACATAGTCCCTTTCTGAATCGAGTTTACTCCTCATTTCAGTCTTGTAACACTGAACCGGATTAACTTACCATTCCAGCCATGTCTATCTCATGAGATATAAATCTTTACCCAATGCATTGGAGGTAGATATTGGTCCCACCCATCTCATAATGAAATCATTTTTTCTTGTGCCACAAAATAAACATAAAACATTCATCATAACCCAAGGAATAAAATGGGTTTCATAAACATTATACCATCATCACATAATCCATATTAAACAAATTGATATTTCATCATAAGAAAAGTGAAACCATGTAAATCATAGATACATTATACTTGAAACATGCACATGTGAAATAATGTCATCTTCGATGGAAAAATGGTTTTGACAAAACACTTGAAATGAATTCTTGAGGAAAATATCCTTTCTTCTTCAAAATCATTTTCTTTTCAGAGAACGTCATGAAATTTTAAAAAGAAAGAGATTTTTTTGGAAATAGTCATGAAATATTTTGGAGGAAGCTTTATGAAAATAAGTCTTTATAAAACTGTAAAAATCCATTCACGCCGTATAAGTTAAAAATAACATTCTTCTCGTACTTTTGTCGGAAAAGTCAAAAAGTAACTCGTATGGTAAACAAAAGAAAGATTCATTCCATACGATGTGGTAAAAGTAGAAAAAGGGTAAAAATGAATTTAAACATACATGGAAGAAATGTAAACATTTTATGAATTTTTTTTGAGAATATATGGACATCGATAATAGTCAAAACCCCAGTAAATACATACAAATAAACAATCTAGGATAAGAATGAGATTGGAATAATTATCCCTTATCTTATGTCTGATATGCTTCTTATGTATTCGAACCTCCTATATAATGATCCAAATAATGTCATTGACTTATTACAGAATCATATTCATTGTTATGATATCATATATGGTTCACTTATGACTTTATATTACCCGTTCTTTTGTAAATTCCATGTTAAAGAGTGGTTTGGGTAAAATCGTTTCATTTGTCATCTGTGTTTTGACTTGTAATTATTTATATGATTACATAGATCATGATTACTTAATTCCAGAATATAAAACATGATTTATATATAATATATATTTATAATACACATATATATAATAGATCGATAAATGGAAAAAAATACAACATTCATGGAGATGGTAGGTCGTACGTACGCATGAACGTTGTATTCATTTCCTCATTGAATTGAATGGAAGTAATTGGATGACATAAATATATATATACATAAATCCAGTATCATTTTTATGTCATATATTTCCTGATTACTTATTATATATACTTTATAATCATTCATGAATGGTTAAGCATTGACAATGAATCTCATCGCGTCATGGAGACGGTATTCCGTATGTACGCACGAGCGATGATATCGTTCCCATGATCGTGGAATTTTATTGGAGTGTATGTATAATATTATAGAGTCAATATCACTTTACAATAATCATATATAGTTATTATTTACATCATTATACCCATCCAAGTAAGGTGGTGGTGGAAAATAGATTACACCACGGCGTGGGGATGGTATTCCGTACATACGCACGCGTGTTGATTTCATTTTCCACAGGATGGATAGATAGTGAAATAGGGTTGTTTCATACATATAATAAAATATCATTATATTAGTGATACTGATGTTATTACATCATAATTAAACAACCTAAGAAGAATAAGTGGAAGAAGAAATAAAGTTGAAAGAATCGGTAACAGACATTACTTCTTCTTTGAAGCGCCTCTTTGAGACCTCCTCTTAGGGCACTAAAATTGGTCTTTGAAGAAGACCAGGACCTCTAGGATGTTTCTAGGGAAGTTTAGAAGATAATTTGGCAGGGTTTGGCCGAGCTTGAATGCTCAATGTGGTGTGAGGAAGTGAGGGAGGAGGTGCCCTTTTATAAGGGAGGAGAGGGGAACCTTTGGAATAACTAAAAATATTATTTTATTATAAAGTCATATTCTATTTTTAATAGCTCCAAATTGATATATTTTGAATCTAATATAAGGATGGGTCTAAATCCTCTCATCCAATAGAATTTAGACAAGTTTAGATCATTATATTAACCTTATCTTTAAGTTTTAACTCTTAGTTAATTAGATTGACATTTACCATGTCACTTTGTATGTTTATAATATATAGTTAATAAATTTATCATATACATCCAAGAGACCCCCACATGGTCCATTAATGATACACATATCATGATATAAGTATCTTGGCCGAACCATAGATTTTTAGGAATATAATAACAATTAATAATATAATATTTGTTTTAAAAACTATTTTATTTGAATTTTGACACTATTTGGAAATTGATTTTTTTGAAAATCATAACAGAATTATTAGTTCTACAAAAGTTAATTAAATAAATACTAACATGTCATATTAACATAGAAAATTATTGGAATTCATAAAATGTCTCAAATTACATTTATTTGGGTATTTATAACATCAATTATGTCAATATTTCATTAATAAGATAATTACTCCATCATCATTGTGTCATAAATAAAATAAATTATTTAATTTCTAAAAATTATAAATAAAATACCATTATGTAGTAAATATTTTTATCTTTATAATGAATATTTATAGTCGAATTTATCTTTTGTATAACCCTATATTAAAAATGATTTACTTATTAAACAATGATTTTAACTATTTTAACCCTTCTTTAAATAAATTAATACTAAATGTCCTAATCTAATCCATGTGGGCCTAAATGGTTATATTTCATTCCTAAGGTTGTTTTTGGTCGAATTACACTTATCCAATAGAATTATAACATGTTTCAGGGTAATAATAATATAATTTTTACCCTTAATTACCCTATTTACTTTTAACCGTGGTAAATAAAATTAAAAAACTACTATTCACCAAAAATTATTTCCATCTCATTGAACCACATTTTAGTCCTTCATTTTAACCGTGTCTCTTGGATTTTAGAAATTCCACTCACAAAAGCGGTAAAATTATGTTTTATGAAAAATTCCGTTTTTAACTATCACTTAGTGGTTTCACTATTCATCAAAAAATGAAAGTTTCCAGAAAAATACCAAAAATTAGGCCTAAGATATATTTGATATTATCAATTCAAAAATGATTTCTATTTACCTAATTCAAAACATATCACTTACATTAACTAATTTAAAAATTAATTCTCGTCGTCAAAACCAATAGCGTGTTTTTAAGCGATAATAACTATCAAAAGATTGACACTTGTTTATGTCTGGTTTAAATGTGAAATTACATCCAATGACCAAAATTGTATTAAATTGTAAAAATATATTCTAAGTATACTTTAAAACCACTCAAATTAATAATTTATCACTATTAATTATTTCGATTAAAAAAAGTTGTTTTTAATTAAAATTTAGTAATTTTCACTATTCATCAGAATATGAAAGTTATCCGAAAAGTACCAAAATTTCACCCTAATCTAATTTCGATATTCTGAATCCAAAAATTAATTCCATTTTGAATGATAAAATTTATAAAATTTCAAAAAGTGGGTATTACTATTCATAACGGCTAGTTCATAATAATATTATAATAATATCTCGTTTAGTGAAACTCGGTATTGCGTACTACACACGCTATCGAGGAAGGTCGTGATTGCGTGTAATGAAAGGAAAGTCAGGTATGCGTGTTGTGAAAGCTTCTTTTGGTGTAGCGTACAACACAAGAAATTAATGAAATTAAAAAGAATATTTTTCATAAAATCTCGGGGTGTTATAGAGATTCATTTCCACGTTCACCATTCAATAAGGATTATAAAAATATTTATTATTAATAAGTATGTAATATGTGAAATAGTAATTCTAATGAAGATATATATATATCTCTGTGTGTATATTTATGTATATACTTACACATATCTTAATCACTTACATCCGTTCAATACGATATGAAAACAGAAACAACGTTTATGCGTATGTAAGGTCTACCGTCTCCAAAAACAGGGCCTTCCATTTCATATATAAATCTATTATAAATATTAATATTCTAAATTTATAGGATTTATAAATCAATTTTTATATTCTAGATTTATTTAATTCATGATCTAAATGATACGATCAAGAATAACATGTTAAAACACGTACGATAAAGAAAGAGATTATTACCTGAAATGTTAATTTTACATGGAAATCATTATTAAATGGAAATTATAAAGTCATAAATGAATCATTAATGATATTATAAATATGAATATTGTTCTGGTATAATTTTATAACATACTATGGTCATTATACATGGGGTTAAATTTACCCTCGACCAAAGGAAAGTTCAAGGTAAGGGTTAATTTCACAATCTCTTTGTTATTCCAGGTTGTTTTCACGTAAGTATCTACTGGGACCTATTTATCATCCACATTTGTGTTTTCTTTAAAATGTAATTCCAAGAATTTTCAATATTTAATATACTATGTGTTAAATTCATTTATACATTTATTTGACCATATATATATTTTGAAAGAAATTTTTTTGTCATTTTCCAAACAAGGTACTTTATGACATTTTCGACAAAAATAAGGTAAGAATGTATTTTTTTAACTTATATGACGAGTGTGGCTATTTTCCACCATTATGTCATCATCAATGCTTCCCATACTATATTATAAGAATATTTTCAAAATAAATGTTTTCTTTTATAATAATATGACATTTAAATGATTTCAAAATAGAAAGAGATATTTCTCTAAAAATATTTTGATTTCATCTATGTCAACATCCTTTGATGGATTTTAAGTTTGTTTGAAGTTTATTTATTATGATACAAAACGTCCATATTGTATTTAAGGTTATGTGATAATGTGTTATTTTTACACCATTCATTATTTATGGATAAATTATTGACATTTTTTATGCTAGTTTTAATATGAATATTTATGTTATGTTTAAACTTTTTCATATGAGGAATGCATTGGACTTAGTAAGTGACGGGTGGAGCCCTCTATTTCTCTTAGATGCATTAGTAGGTCTGATGATACAAGCTAGTGTCTTGGCACAAGACCTGGAAAAAATCTTATTTGTACTCTAGGCACTAGGCCCTGACTATATGGTTATGAAGTCAGCCATTTTGCATTCCATCCTTATGAAATTGGGTATTGCTGTTGCATGTGATTATTCGACTACTAGAATATCCATGTGAATATGTAAATGACATTATTTGATTTATATTGGCCATATTATGTGGAAGTTTATGTTTAAAAGTCTTTTGTTTTAGTTTTATACATTACCTTAAATGTTTATACTTATTTGTGAATAGTTTGGCTATATTGTTAACCTTAATTAGCATCTGAGCTCACCCATTTCTTATGTTTTATTTTCCCATGATCCTAAGAAGAGTACTATGATAGATACGCTGGGTTAAACTAGTGTATTAATGGAATTATCAAAGTATAATTTATGTTGTGTTTTATTTTCTAATTTGTAATGTGATGTTCATGTATGTAATCTATTTTCCAAGACATCAAAACAGATCGGTCATTCGGGACTTGATTCATTGTAATCATGCCAATGTATTAAAATAATGCACCAAATATAGGCTTTTGGGGTTGGGGAGTTACAGTTAGTATCCATGGAAGTTTATTACAAACCTTATAAGACATGTTCAGATCCTTCTCACTTGACTTTCATGGTACGTGGGATCAATATTTACCTCTGGTAGAATTTTCCTATAACAATAGCTTCCATTAAAGTATTCAGATTGCACCATATGAAGCGTTATATGGCAAGAGATGTCGCACATAATCTTTTTGGGATGATGTTGGTGAAAGAAAACTCATAGGCCCGGAACTTTGTGAGGAAACAATGGAAAAGGTTAAGGTTATCCAAACCCACATCAAAGCATCCCAAAGTAGGAAAAAGAGCAATGCCGATAACTGAAGGAAGGATTTGGAATTTCAAGTAAGAGACCATGTTTTCTTGATGGTATCTCTATGGAAGTGTGTTATACGTGTCATTTAGAATGGTAAAATGAGTCCCAAGTACATCAGAACTTTTTAAATTCTGGAACGAATTGGAGTTTTGGATTATCGTTTGTCAAAGCCTCTAAGTCTCTCCAATGTTGACGATGTTTTCCACATATCACTGTTGAGAAAATACATGCCTGACCCAATGCATGTACTCAACTATGAGGAAATTGAACCAGAACGTGATCTGTATTATTGTGAAGATCATGTCTAAATTCTTGATACCAAAGAAAAAGTGTTGTGAAATGGGACGACTCATTTGGTGAATGTTCTATGGAGAAACCATAAGATGGAAGAAGCAACATGGGAACCTAAGGAACATATGATGAAGAACCAACTGAATATTTTTATGCAGTAATACATTAGAAGTTTCAAGGATGAAATTATTTTAAGGATGGGATAATTTAACACCCCAATAATCCACGGTACGTTTCACTTTGAATAATGCAATAGCTTTCATTGTTTGCAACTTCAAAATTCTTACACACCGCAACCAATAAAACTAGACGTTATGAATAATAATACCCAGTTTTTTAAATTTTATAAATTATATATTTCAAAATTGAATTCATTTTTTGATTCATAATATTGAAATGATCTTAGGGTGAATTTTTTGTATTTTTCTGAAAACATTCAATTTCTGATGAATAGTGAAAAACACTGCGTTATTGTTTAAAACTGAATTTTTTATTTAAATGATTATTTATTTTTTATAAATTTATTTTATATCAAAATAGATAAATAAAATATATATAAGTTCAATTTAATTAATTGGATTCATTTTATAATAAGTTTAGATATATAAAAAAGTTTATTGAAATTTTTACCTTCTTTTACTCACCTCTTATGAGTATTTGAAAATTTGCATAAAACATAATTTTACCACTTCTGTTAGTTGAATTTAAAAAATATGAGTGATAAAAATTATATCAGTACGTAAAATGTGGTTCAATAAGATGAAAATAATTTTTGGTGAATTGTAACTGTTGACTTTTATTTACCACGGTTAAATGTAAATAGGGTAATGAAGGGTAAAACTGATATCATAATTACCCTAAATCATATCCTACTTCTATAGGATAAGTTTAATTCTAACAAAAACTACATTACAAATAAAATATGATCCTTTTTTGTACACTTGGATTAGGTTAGGACATTTATTATTATTTTATTTAACGAAGAGTTAAAAGTATTAAATTCAATGATTAATAACTAAATTTTTTTTATATACGGTTAAACATGATATAAATTCAACTATCAAGATTAATTAGAAATATAAAATGATTTCCTACATAATGGTATTTTATTTATAATTTTTTGACATTAAATAATTTAATTTATTTATGAAACAATGACGATGAAGTAATTACCTTATTAAAGAAATATTAAAATAATTGATATTATAAATATCCAAATAACTATAAATTGAAACTTCTGATGAATTCCAATAATTTGATATCTTAATATGACATTTTTTGGTTGATTAGATGAATTCTTTTCGAATTTATAATTTTTTTATGACTTTGACAAAAACCAAATACCAAATAGTGTCAAATTTGACATAATTAAAATTTTAAAACAAATACTATATTATTGGTTGATATAATATTCCTAAAAACCTAATATTCAGAAAACAGACTTACATAATATTATATATGTCTTTAATAAACCAATTGAGTTTCTATTTGGTGTTTAGAGTATGTTTATTACCCATATATTGTACGAATACAAGAAGACACAGTTAAAGTTAAAATATTTATCTAAGCGTTAAATCTAAACGTTAAGGTCAAAATGGTAACCTAAACATGGATAAAACCTATTGGACGAGAATTTTTCGATCCATACCCAACTTAGCCTCTAAAAAAATCATTTTGGAGCCATTAGTAACCAAAAATGATTTTATTATAAAATAATATTTCAAGCGTTCCCTAAAGTAACCCTCACCTCTCTTGTGAAAGGGTACTACCCCTTCTCTTAATTTCGCACCTCCAAAGCCATTTGGATCAGCCAACCACGACCCAAATAACCTCCCAACATTCATAAATTTATCCTAGAGACCTTACATTGGTCATAAATCCACCCTATGGAGCACTTTTGATCAAATCAAAAGGAAGAACCCGAAGAAGAGGAAAATATTTATCACCACTTTCAAGTTCTTTTTTTCTTACACTTACTATTTACTTATTGTTTCCCTACCAAATTGATAACTCTAGTACCTTATACATAGTGTGATGTTATTATATATATGGTACAAATATATTCATTATTCAATTCATCCTACAAATGGAAAAGTCACCATATGTGCGTACGTACAGCTTACTATCTCTACATCGTGGTGTAGTTCGTTATTCAAACACTTCATTATTTGGATGGGTATAATAATGAGTATAACTGATGTAAATAATAAATATAAAATGTTAATGATTATTTATATATTATATACCATCCCATTACATATTATTTTACCATCAATATAATGATATTGTCGCTCGTGCGTACGTTTGGATTACCGTCTCCACGACACGATGAGATTCATTTCCATGTTCACCATTCAACAATGAATATAAAAATATATATTGTTAATAATTTTGTAATATGTGAAATAATAATGATACTAGAGATATATATAGATATTTATATACCTACATATATCTTATTCACTTACATCTGTTCAATATGATATGAAAATAGATACAACATTTATGTGTACGTATGGTCTACCGTCTCCATAAATGGTGCCTTACATTTCATATATCTATTTATTATAAATATCTATATTCTAAATATATATTATATATAAATCATGGGTTATATTTTTTATGTATTGAAATCGTGATCTAAATGATACAATCAAGAATAACAAGTTAAAACACATATGATAAAGAAAGTGATTATTACTAGAAATGTTAATTTAATGTGGAAAACATTATTAAATGGATTGTATAAAGTATTAAATGAATATTTACTGATATAATAAATATTAATTTGGTTCTGGTATAATTTAATAACATAATATGGTCATTATAAATGAGGTTAAACATATCCTCAACCAAAGGAAAGTTCAAGGTAAGGGTTAATTTTACAATCTTTTTATTATCCGAGGTTGTTTTTACACAAGTATCTACTGGGACCTCTTTATCATCCACATCCAAGTTTTTTTTAAATGTAATTAAAAACATTTTTACAATTTACTATAATATATGTTAAAGACATTTATACCCTTATTTGATCATATATGTTTTGAAAGGAATCTTTTCGTCATTTTCTAAATAAGGTACTTTATAACCTTTTCAACAAAATTAAGGTAAGAATGTCTTTTTTTAAACTTATATGGCGGGTGTGGAAATTTTCAGCTGTTATAACATCGCTATAGCTTCCCATACAATATTATAAGAATATTTTCAAAATAAATGTTTTCTTTTATAATTATATGAATTTTAAATGATTTAAAAATAGAAAGAGTTATTTCTCTAAAAAGTTTTGATTTCGTCTATGTCAACATCTTTGATGGATTTTAAGCTTGTTTGAAGTTGATTTATTATGATACAAAACTTCCATGTTATATTAAAGGTTATGTGATATGTTTGACTATGGATGTGTTATTTTTACACCATTCATGGTTTATTGATAAATTATTGACATTTCCTATGATATTTTTAATACGAATGTTTATGTTAGGTTTATACTTTTTCATATGAGGAATGTATTGGACTTAGTAATGGATGGGTGGAGCCCGCTATAGCTCCTCGATGCATCTGTTGGTCTCACGAGACAAACTAGTGTCTTGGAACATGGCCTTGACAAAATATTATTTTTAGTCTTGGAACAAGGACTTGAATATGTAGTTATAAAGTCTTGGATTATGCATTCCATCATTAGGAAATTGTCTATTGATATCACATGTGATTTTTCGCCTAGTAGAATATCCATGTGATTAAATAAATGACATTATTACATTTATATTTGGCATATTATGCTGAATTTTATGTTTAAAAGGATTTTTATTTAGATTTATACATTACCTTAAATGTTTATACTTATTTGTGAAAGTTTATGCTATATTATTATCCTTACTAAGCATCTGAGTTCACCCATTTCTTATGTTTTATTTTCCAAGGATTCCAAGAAGTGTATTATGATAGATAAGCAGGGTTAAGCTATGGGATTAATTGTGTTCTAGAAGGATAATTTATGTTGTGTTTTATTTTCTAATGTTTAATTTAACCTTCATGTATGTAATCTATTTTTCAGGACTACTAAAATGATCGGACTTTTGGGATGTGATTCCTTTTAATCATGCCAATTTATTAGAATAATGCACCAACTATTGGCTTCTAGGGTCGGGGCGTTATAGTTGGTATCAGAGGAAGTTTAGTAAAAACCTTAGAAGACCTGTTGAGATCCTTCTCACTTGACATTCAAGGTACCTGGGATCAATATTTTCCTCTTTTAGAATTTTTCTATTACAATAGCTTCCATTCAAGTATTCAGATGGCACCATTTGAAGCATTATACGGAAAGAGATGTCACACACAAAGTTGTTGGGATGATGTTGGTGAATGAAAAATCATTAACCCAGATCATGTTGAGGAAACAATGGAAAAGGTGAAGGTTATCCAATCCCACATCAAAGTTGCCCAAAGTAGAAAAAAGAGTAATACCGATAACTGAAGGAAGGATTTGTAATTTCAAGTAGGAGACCATGTTTTATTGAAAGTATCTCCATGGAAGGATGTTATACAATTCGGTATGAAGGGTAAATTGAGTCCCAGATAAATCAGACATTTCAAAATTCTAGAATGAATTGGAGTAGTGCCTTATCATTTGAAAATGCCTACAAGTCTCTCCAAAGGTCAGATGTATTCCAAGTTTCACTGTTGAGAAAATACATGCCTGACCCAACGCATGTCATCACCAATGAGGAAATTGAACTAGAACCTGATCTGTCTTATTGTGAAGATCCTTTCAGAAATCTTGATACCAGAGAACAAGTGTTTAGAAACCGTACGACTCGTCTGGTGAATGTTCTATGGAGAAACCATAAGACGGAAGAGGCATTGTGCATACCCGAGGATCATATGATGAAGAACCACCTGTATTTTTGAATGCAGTAATATTCAAGAAATTTCTAGGATGAAATTATTTGAAGGAGGGGATAATGTAACACCCCATGATTCCACATTAAGTTTCCCTTTTAATAATTCAATAGCTTGCATTGTACGCAACTTCGAGATTCTAACACACTACGACCAATCAAACTAGCCGTTATTAATAGTAATACCCAATTTTTGAAATTTTATCTTTCACAATGGACATAATTTTTGGTTTCAGAATATCAAAATTAGCTTATGTTGAATTTTGGGTATTTTTCTAAAAACATTCAATTTTTGATGAATAGTGAAAACACTACGTTATTAGTTAAAACAAATTTTTTATTTAAATAATTATTTATTTTATTTATGTTTATTTTAGGATAAAATAGATACATCATACTTATATAAGTTAAATTTAATTCATTAGAGTCATTTTATAATAAATTTAGATATATAAATATTTTATGGAAATTTTTATCATCTTTTACCCACCTCCTAGGAGAATTTTTAAATTTGCATAAAACATGATTTTACCACTTTTGTGAGTTGAATTTAAAAAATAATAGAGAAAAATTTGATATTATTAATTAAAAGGTTGTTCAATAAGATGATTTTTTTTGTGAATAATAACTTTTTCCTTTTATTTACCACGATTAAATGTAAATAGGGTAATTAAGGGTAAAATGATATCATAGTTACCCTAACACATGTCCTAATTATATTAGATAAGTATAATTATACCAAAAAAATCTTTGGAATAAAATATTATCCTCTTATGTCCACATGGATTAGATTATATCCTTTATTATTATTTTATTTAAATAAGAGTTAAAAGTGTTAAATTCAAAGTTTAATAACTAAACCATTTTTTATATAGGGATAAACACAATATAAATTCTACTCTAAATATTAATTATAAAGATAAAACTATTTCCTACATAATGGTAATTTATTTATAATCTTTAAACATTAAATAATTTAATTTATTTATGAAAAATGATGATGAAGTAATTACCTTATTAAAGAAATATTAAAATAATTGATATTATAAATATCAAAATAAATTTAAATTGAGGCTTATGATGAATTGCACTAATTTTCAAGGTCAATATGACATGTTAGGGTTGATTATATAAATTTTTTTCTAAGTGATAAGGTTTTTATGACTTTCACAAAATCTAGATACCAAATAGTGTCAAAATTGACCTAAATTAATTTTTAAAATAAATACTATATTATTGGTTGATATAATATTCCTAAAAACCTTCTATCCAAAAAAAGTACTTAAATAATATTATATATGTCATTAATGAACCACTTTATGTTCTCTTTTAAGTTTAGAGTATGTTTATAACCCATAGAGTGTAATAATACAAGAAGACACAATAAAAGCTAAACTATTTAACGAAGAGTTAAATCTAAAAGATATTGTTAAATGGTAACGTAAACTTGTCTAAAACATAATTTTTTAAGGTTTTTATACCCTTACCAACTTAATTATTTAAATAAATAATTTTTGATCCATTATAAATCGAAAATTCTTTTATTATAAAATAATATTTCAAGCTATTGTAAAGTGGCCCTCACATCTTTTATAAAAGGGTACTTCCCCTTATCTTAATTTCACACCTCCAAAGCCATTTGGATGGGCGAAACCCTACCCAAATATCCTCCCAACCTTACTCCCTTCATCCAAGAGGGATTAATTTGGTCATAAAGCCATCCTAAGGATAACATTTGATTAAATCAAAAGGAAGAACCCGTAGAAGAGGTAAATATTTCATCACCTCTTTCAAGTTCTTTTCTTCTTACACTTCCACTTTATTTGTTGTTTCCATACCAAAATAATAACTCCAGTACCTTCTATATACTGTGATGTTATTATAAATATGGTACAACCATATTATTTATTCTATCCATCCTATAAATTGAAAAGTCTCCATACGTTCGTACGTACCGCTTACCGTCTCTACGTCGTGGAGTAGTTTGTTATTCAAACACTTCATTATTTGGATGGGTATAATAGTGATAGTAACTGATTTAAATAGTAAATATAACATTTAAATGATTCTTTATATATGAAATACTATCCAATTATATAAAATTTCACAATCAATATAACGATATTGTCACTCGTGTGTACGTACGGATTATCATCTCCACGACACGATGAGATTCATTTCCACGTTCTTCATTCAATGATGATTAAATATATATATATATTATTAATAAGTATGTAATATATTACATAATAATTCTATTGGAGATATATATATATATTTGTGTGTGTGTGTGTGTTTGTGTGTATGTATATACTTACATATATCTTATTTAGATACATTTTTCAATACGATTTGAAAACAGAAACAATGTTTATGTCTATGTACTGTCTACCGCCTCCACAAATAGTGCCTTCCATTTCATATAAAAATATATTATAAATATTTATATTCAAATTATATAAGATATTTAGATCATGTATTATATTTGGTAGGTATTTAATTCATGATCTAAATGATACAATCAATAATAACAAGTTAAAACGCGTATGATAAAGAAAGAGATTATTACCCGAAATGTTAATTTAACATGGAAATAATTATTAAAATGGTAGTATTGTAAAGGCCCATAAAATTAAAGGGAAATTATTTCTTAATTTTCTTTGGGATTTCACAATAATGCGATTTCTAACGGCACTTGATTCCGAGGGCCGGTGTGCCCGGAATTTTCATCCGAAGTTTAGCTCGGGTGCGTTCAATGAACGAACGAGCGGGTCTTCCTAACTTTTGAACCGGTGCTCGGAATCGAATTCTGAGGGCACCGATGAATTCACAGCACCTGTAATTGCTTAGGAACACCTTATTCGGAGTTGCGTTTACACGAGAGGAGTTGTTAAAAATTGTGGATGTTAAAAATAAAAATTGAGCTACAATTTTTATTTTTACTAAGTGGTTATCCTTTGGGTGGAAGTTCGGTAACCACCCAAGTGTGGTTATGAGGGAGGTGGGGCCCAAACGAACCCCACCCCTTCATTTTCCCTAACATTACATAACCCTCCATTTATTAAAACAACTTCAGTTAATTAATTAAGTGGATTAATTCAGGTTTTTAATTTCAAACATAAGTCATGAAAATAAAATAAGTGAAGGACTTATTTTATTTTTGGGGTTGGACTTGTTGTATTAAGAGGGGATTGGGAGAAAGTGGTGAGGCTTGAAGATCTTCATCTTCTTCATCGAAGAACGTGAATAATGCATCGATCTTCGACGAAGAACACTGAATCCTCGGAGATCGATTACGCAACGCCGTGTACTGCGACGCCAATGACTCTCTCGTTCCGCGACGTCTTCTTCCACGATGATAAATTCCGTGAGGAACCCACGCTCAACGAATTTGACGAGGTAGGGGATTTTTTTTTTGTTCGTGAGTATTTTTCATTTCCGTTCTTCATGAAACTTTGAAACGCTTGTTATCAATTAACGGGAGGGGGCTGGACCGCACAAACACGGCCGACCCTCCTCCCTTGTATGTTGTGTTGTTGCGGTGCGAAGGAAAGCGGCGCGGTGCAACAGCACCGTGCGGGGTCATGCGGCAAGGAATGTGTGGTGCCATCGCGCCACGCCATTGAATCGAACGAGGTTGCGGCACCGTCGCGCCACGCCGGAGAACCACGAAGGCACTGCGGCCGGAGCGGGGCCGTAGTGAATTGGCGTGGCGCCATCGCGCCACGCCAGGCAGACCAAAGCCACGGTGGAGCAGGGACCGGCGACCGGTTCCGGGCCGCCGGCATCAGAGCAGGGGGACCGGCCAGTGCGAGTCCAATGTCGGAAACAGCCCACCAGCCGGAGCGGGCCATCCGATCAGAGGAGGAGCCGGGGGTTACGACCCCCGGCTGGCTGGATAAGAGCGGCCCCCCACATGGGGGCCACGGTTACGAAACAGGGGGGCAGCCCCCCCCATCTGCTCGGTCTAGCCACCTGGCCACCGGGGCCAGCGCGCTGGGCCACGCCCAGGCCGGGCCGGGCCACACCCATGCAGGCCGAAACTGGACCCGATTCAGGTCACCCAGTTCGGGCCGATCCAGGGGATACCGGGCCAGGTCGGACCGGGCCCAAACCCCCTAATACCGTACATCTCACGGTCTTTTGCTCATAACGTGGGCTGCAGACCTCCGATCGATGCACCGTCAGCTGCAATGCAATCCTTCGATCGGGATGGTCGTTTCAGTATATTACACTCAAGGTTTTAGAGAACTTTGGGTTCGGTCGGGTTGGTTCGTACACGAAACCAACCGGGCCCTCGGAGCGGAAACGCTTATAACTTGAGCTCTGGACGTCCGATTGACGTGCTGCCGACTTCGATGGATTCCTCTAAGTGAGATGGACCTTTTGGCTTACTACGATCGAGGATTATACACAGTTGGAGTAAGTTCGGGTTGATTTTGACTTAAAAACCAACCGGGACCCTGAACGAAAAAGCCAATAACTCTCAGACCGGGCATCCGATTGACGCGCCGTCTGTGACGTTGAGTTCCTATAAAAGATACCGAACTTTTGGATACATCAACTCCAGACTATGTGTCAGTTGATGTATCAGCCCCTCGGCTCGTGGAGCGTAACCTCCCGAATGAGCTTGCTGTGTGCGGGAACCATAGAGCTAGCTACGACTGCGATGACGATGACGACTGTTCAGAAATCCACCGTGGATTCGACGGCGACGACTGAAACACTCAGCGATTCTACGTGGATCAGTGCTACCGATCCTATGTGGGTCAGCGCTCAGCAGTCCTGTGTGGGCCAGCGCCTACAGATCCTATGTAGATCCTATCCTGTGTGGGTCATTGCGGGGGTTAGTTACCTATCGATCCTTTGTGGGTCATTGCGGGGTTAGTATCTATCGATCCTGTGCGGGTCCGACGCCTTAGATGAATCAGTAGCTACATCTGATCATCTCTATCATCTTACGAAGAAGTATACCTGTGTGAGTTGAGTCTTGACTTTCAATCCTTATCATCGATAAGATTGACTGGATATCCTGTGTGTATTACGTTATGCTTTCCAGTGTGGATTGGGTTGTGATTTCCTATGTGGACTGGGTTGTACTTGAGCTCGGATGTTAGAGCCGAATGAGAATTGATGACTTAGGTATATGTATGGGCATATACCTAAGTACTATCGGATGTTACTTCAAGATTGTATCTTTCCTTTTTAGATTATACTTTGTGGATTCTGGGAGACCTTCGAGGGTCTCGGGGTCCCTACTGAGTAGCTTATACTCACCCAAACATGGGATATGCCCACACTATGTTGTTTTGGTTGCAGACGACGGACAACACTGATCGTGGTTGAGGCACGAGGAGCAGGTCGGTACCCGGAGGTGGACCACTGGGCGGGACGTACTCGGAGTGGATGGCTGGACTCGAAGAGGTGTGGAGGCTACCTGTACCCACCCTTCAGGTGGGACTTCCAGTGGACGGCTTGAGGCTGTGGCTTTACTTTTCAGTTGTTGTACTCCCTTTTCAGTTTTACTTTACTTTCATTTTGGGTTTGTATACTGGCCCACTTACTTTTCCGCACTTACTTTTGTACGCAGTTTTACTTAGTATTTACTTCTACTTGCTTACTCTGATGTGTTTGTTTACTTCACAAAGGCAATGCCTCCCCTTTTTATTGGGAATTACGCCTTGGTGCTAGTCTCCAACACCTGGCCTATGGAAGGCGAGCTTGGGGTAGTCATGGCACGGGCCCCGAGGACGGGTCGTGACAAATTGGTATCAGAGGAGTTCGGTTCTACTACAGAACTTTGGACTCTGATCTTTCTTCTATGTGAAGCAATAGTTTTAAGGGTATTGAGTGTGATTATCAGTCCATGGAGTCCAGTGTTGGTGTGGTGGCCGACGTATCCGTACACCAGGACCCTGACTTCTGATTTCTGACTTAATGCACGAAAATATTGATTGCATGTGTGTTTCACGTTTTCTTTGTGATTACATTGTGTCAGCTCACCAGGTATACTGTTTGACCGTGGCACACCTGTTTCTTTTCAGGATGGCCCCATGACGGCAGCCAGCTAGGGTTTCAAGCATTGTGCGTGATGACAGCCCTCCGGGAGATGAGGCCTCGGTACAGGGCCCTTTGTCAGCAGAGGCACCGGCAGTACCTCTACCCACCGAGCCACCGATGCTACCAGCCCCAGCCGCTGACGATGCACTTTGCCTTAGTGCACTGCACGAGTTTTAGCATCAGCGACCGCCCAGGTTCTGCGGGGAGACGGACCCTCAAGCAGCCAAGGATTGGCTAGAGGTATTTGTTCTAGTTTTCAGGTTAGTGAGGACACCAGATGACCTCATGGTGATCCTCGCAGCGAGCCTCCTGCAGGCTGCAGCAGGCAGATGGTGGAGCTTGATGCTCCAGGTGCACGACGAGGCATCTCTCCTCTAGAAGGACTTTGAGAGCCTCTTCCACTCGAAGTTTTTCCCAGCCACCCTTCATACGGTGCATATCCAGGAGCTTCTACAGCTGCGGCAGGGTAGCTTGACGGTCGCCCAGTACTCGGCGAGATTTACAGATCTCTCGCGCTATTCGACGGACATGGTATGAGACCCATTCTTCCGGGCCCGGACCCTAGAGAAGGAATTGAGGCAGGAGATTAGGGCATCGCTGATCTCCCTCATCATTCCGACACAGGCAGGGGTACTAGAGTGAGCCCTTCTGATCGAGAGGTTCCTTGATGAGCCTACATCAGCAGCGAGACCTACCGCAGGGCGGCACGTAGCAGAGTCTTCTGAAGTTGGCAGTTGACGGATGACTCATGGGTCAAGGCAGACTAGAACCTCAAGTAGACGACCTCAGGACACTGGCTCAGTGGTGCGGGGCACATAGTGCGGAGCCAGTCTTTCAAGAGGCAGACAGTGCTACGCATGCGGCGGGCAGGGCCACATGGATCGTGACTGCGCAACCCACCGTGCAGAGGAGCAGTAGACGGTTGAGGATCCACCCAGGCAGAGGCAGAGGGTAGACCGTAGTGATCCGAAGGGAGCAGGCAGACAAGGCAGAGGAGATGGCCGAGCAGCTGGTGGTGGGAGGCGCTTTGAGGCTCTACCACCACCACCGCCAGGAGGTCCACCCCGACCACAGGGAGCTGGCGGGCAGAGACAAGCACAACTTTAGGCAACAGAGGAATACGACCACGGTGCACCCGAGATGATTCGAGTTACTCTCTATGTCTATTACACCCTTGCTGCAGTTATTATACACACATGAGCGAGTCATTATTTCATAGCCACTGCCCTTGTTTGGAGCTTGGAGATTCCGACAGAGCCGTTGGCTCGAACATTATGGCTAGAGACTCCTACGAGAGAATACTCGAAGATTACGCACTGGTTCCGGCAGTGTGAAATTACTCTAGGAGGCAGGAGCTTCAGCTGGGATCTTCTTGTAGCAGCGTCAAGGCCTTACGACATCATATTGGGAATGGATTGGTTATCTACAGTCCATGCTTAGATCGACTGTATTAGGCACAAGGTGCGGTGTGTACGCACGGACGAGAGCAAGGTCACCTTCACCTGTGAGAAGGGAGCCTTCACAAGAATAGGATGGACTCTCATAGAGGAGAGGACAACCCATCACTCATCAGTTGGCTAGCATCATCCTAGGAGCAGTTGACATGCAGAGTCATGGTTTTCCTGTAGTGGTGGATCACTATGCAGACATTTTCCCCGACGATGTTCTAGGACTACCTCCTCACAGAGAGGTAGACTTTTATATTGATCTGCACCCCGGGACAACCCCGATATCCACTCCAGAATATTGGATGTCCCCCGCTGAGCTTCGAGAGCTATGGGTACAGTTGGAGGACTTGCAGGTAAAGGGATTCATCAGACCCAGTGTTTCACCCTGGGCTTCCCTGATTTTGTTCTCCAAGAAGGCGGACGGGAGCTTTCGACTTTGTGTCGACTATAGTCGCCTAAACCAGGTGACCGTGAGGAACAATTATCCGCTACCAAGGATGGACGACCTACTCGATCAGCTCAAGGGAGCACGGTGGTTCTCAAAGATAGACCTCAGGTCAGGCTATCACTAGCTCAGAGTTCGGGATGAGGACGTGCAGAGGACGACCTTCAGGTGTCGGTATGGCCACTATGAGTTCTTGGTTATGCCATTCGGAATAACCAATGCTCCAGCAGTGTTCATGGCCCTCATGAACAGGATCATTCAGCCATACCTCGATCGATTTGTCGTGGTATTCATCGACGACATTTTGATATACTCGACCACTGAGGAGGAGCACGCCTACCACTTGTGGGTTGTACTAGACACACTCTGAGACCACCATCTTTATGGAAATCTCTCGAAGAGTCAGTTCTAGATACATGAGGTCCACTTCTTGGGACACGTTATCTCTGAGGCGGGAGTTGCGGTGGATCCTGCGATGATTGAGGCAGTTCTAGCTTGGGAGCCAGCCAGGAGCATGATGGAGGTGCAGAGTTTCTTGAGACTATCTGGGTACTACCGGAGATTTGTTCCAGACTTCTCCAGAGTTGCGGCACCACTCTCAGCTTTGTAGAAGAAGGGGAAACCCTTTCTGTGGTCAGAAAGATGTCATCAGAGCTTCCAGGAGCTGAGACAGAGACTGACCAGTGCACCTATCTTGAGGCTACCAGAGGATGGAATTGGGTACATAGTTTACTGCGATGCATCAGGGACCGGATTAGGATGTGTCCTGATGCAGGAGCGGGTCGTGATCCCCTATGGATCACGACAGTTGAGGAAGCTTGAGCAGAACTACACTACCCATGACCTGGAGTGAGCAGCAGTGGTCTTCGCTCTGAAGATGTGGGGACACTATCTGATGGGCGAGCGCTTTACAGTCTATTCTGACCACCAGAGTCTCAGGTACATCTTCTCACAGAAGGACCTGAACCTGAGATAGCGGCAATGTCTCGAGTTCCTCCAGGACTATGAAATTGAGATAGTATATACTCCAGGAAAGGGGAACGTGGTAGCTGATGCTATCAGCAGGAGGACGGGCATTCAACTACTTGGGGAGCCGACAGAGAAGCTAGCTGCTTTTGCAGATATCCTTCATGGATAGATATGGAGCAGACTTTCTTCAGTCACTCACAGTCACTCCTCCACTACTACAGCGGGTCAGAGAGGCACAACATGGGGACGCCGACTGTGAGCCGCGACGTGTGCATATATCCTCAGGACAGGAACCTGATGGTTTCTCAGTAGGAGGAGAGCACGACGTCCTTTTCAGAGGACGTACCTTGGTACCAGTTTCTTTACGGGAGGAGGTTCTGAGAGAGTTTCACACTTCCTCTTTGGTGGAACATCCTGGAGTGGTGATGATGTACCAGGATCTCAAACGACATCACTGGTGGCTGGGCATGAAGAAGGTTGTGGTAGAGTTCATTTCTCGATGCCTCACCTGCCAGTAGGTGAAGAAAGGCTTGGTACATCCCTTGGAGGTCCCAGAGTGGAAGTGGGATGTCATATCTATGGACTTCGTGACAGGACTTCCAGGCACTTCCAGAGGTCACGACTCCATTTGGGTGATTGTCGACCGACTCACCAAGTCGGCTCACTTCTTACCCATCAAAGAGCAGGACTCAGTGGAGATCTTGGGACGTCTCTACATCCAGGATATTATACGGCTACATGTTTTTCCATCATCTGTCATCTCTGATAGAGATGCTCGCTTTACTTCCCGTCTTTGGAAGGGGTTGCAGGAGGCATTCGGGACGCAGCTACGTCTGAGTACCGCCTTTCACCCTCAGACAGATGGTCAGATGGAGAGGACCATTAAGACTCTCGAGGACATGCTTCGCGCATGTGTCATCGACTTTGGTCACAGTTGGGAGGACCAACTACCATTGGTGGAGTTTGTGTACCACAAAAGGTACCACTCCACCATCGGGATGGCACCATACGAGGTGTTGTACGTCCGACCCTGCAGATATCCTCTGTGCTAGACAGACCCAGGGGAGTCAGCACTTGTGGGGCCGGAGATGGTCCAGGCCACGACAGAGATGGTCCAGGTCATCCAGGAGCAGATGAGGATAGCTCAGAGCCGGCAGAAGTCTTATCCTGACAGAAGGCGGAGGCCACTAGAATTCGAGGATGGCGACCACATCTTCTTTCGGGTCTTGTCTCGACGTCGATTATGGAAATTTGGCCTAGGCGGCAAGTTGTCTCCACCCTTCATCGGACCATTCTAGGTCCTTAGTAGGATTGGAGAGGTGGCTTATCGCCTGGCTCTACCACCTCAGTTGCACCAGGTGCACAATGTTTTCCATGCATCCCAGCTGAGGAGAGAGGTGCATGACCCAACACATATCATTGACCATGGGGAGCCGAATATTGATGATGGGGTGAATTTTGCGGAAGTTCTAGTGGAGATCGAGGATCGAGAGGAGCGGGTCCTACATGGATGGTCAATTCCTCTAGTGCGCATCAGATGGAAGCATTGGAACCTCCAGGAGAGCACTTGGGAGAGGGAGGCTCAGATGCGTGCACAATACCCACTTTTTTTTCCCTAGTTTATGATGTATATTTATGGGGACGTAACATCCTAAGGTGCGAGTAATGTAAACACCCGTAAAATTCAAGGGAAATTTTTTCTTAATTTTCTTTTGGATTTTACAAGAACACAGTTTCTGACGGCACTTGATTCTGAGGCCCGATGTGCCCGGAATTTTTATCCGAAGTTTAGCTCGGGTACGTTCAGTGAACGAATGAGCGGGTTTTCCTAACTTTTGAACATGTGCTCAGAATCGAATTCTGAGGGCACCGATGAATTCGCAGTGCCATTAATTGCTTAGGAACACCTTTTCCAGAGTTGTGTTTACACGGGAGGAGTTGTTAAAAATTGTGGAAGTTAAAAATAAAAATTGAGCTACAATTTTAATTTTTACTAAGTGGTTAACCATTGGGTGGAAGTTGGGTAACCACCCAAGTGTGGTTATGAGGGCGGTGGGGCCCACACTAACCCCACCCCTTCATTTTCCCTAACTTTCCATAACCCTCCATTTATTAAAAAAACTTGAGTTAATTAATTAAGTGGGTTAATTCAATTTTTTAATTTCAAACTTAAGTCATGAAAATAAAATAAGTGAAGGACTTATTTTATTTTTGGGGTTGGACTTGTTGTATTGAGAGGGGATTGGGAGAAAAAGGGGAGTCTTGAAGATCTTCATCTTCTTCATCGAAGAACGCAGAGAATGCACCGATATCCGACGAAGAACGCCGAATCCCCGGACATCAATTATGCGATGTTGTGTACCACGACGCCAATGACTCTCTACTTCTACGACGTCTTCTTCCGCGACGATAAATTCCGTGATGAACCCTCGCTCAATGAATTCGACGAGGTAGGGGATTTTGTTTTTGTTCGTGAATATTTTTCATTGTCATTCTTCGTGAAACCTTGAACCGCTTGTTATCGATTAACGGGAGGGGGCCGGACCGCACAAACACGACCGACCCTACTCCCTTGTATGTTGTTTTGTTGTGGTGTGAAGGAAAGCGGCATGGTGAAACGGCACCGCGCGGGGTCATGCGGCAAGGAATGCGCGATGCCGTCGCGCGGCATCGTTGAATCGAACAAGGTCATGGCGCCGTCTCGCCACGCCGGAGAACCCCAAAGGCACCGCAGCCGGAGCGGGGCCGTGGCGGAGGGGCGCGACACCATCGCGCCGCACCGGGAGAACCAAGGCCACGACCATAGGCCGCGGTAGAGCAGGGACCGGCGGCCGGTTCCGGGCCGCCGGCATCAGAGCAGGGGGACCGGCCAGCGCCGGTCCCGTGTCAGCAGTAGCCGACTGGCCAGAGCGGGCCGACCGGTCAGAGGAGGACCGGGGGTTACGACCCCCGGCTGGCCGGACAAGAGCTTCTGCCCACATGGGGGTCACGGTTACGAAATAGGGGGCACCACACCCCCACCCCCATCCACTCAGCCGAAAAGGCCGAGCCACCTGGCCACCGGACCAGCGCCAGCGCACCGGGCCGCCAGGCCGGGCCGCGCCCAGGCCGGGCCAGGCCACGCCCAAGCAGGCCGGTCCCGGACCCAGTTCGGGTCGCCCGGTTCGGGACGACCCAGGGAGTACCGGGCCGGGTCGGACCGGGCCCGAACCCCCTAATACTGGACCTCTCACGGTCTTTTGCCCATAACATGGGTTGCAGACCTCTGATCGATGCACCGTTAGCTACGATGCGATCCTTGGATCGAGACGGTCGTTTTTCTATATTACACTCATGGTTTCAGAGAACTTTGAGTTTGGTCGGGTTGGTTCGTACACGAAACCAACCGGGCTCTCGGAGCGAATACGCTTATAACTTGAGCTCCAGACGTCCGATTGACGTGCCGTCGACTTTGATGGATTCCTCTAAGTGAGACAGACCTTTTGGCTTACTCTGCATGAGGTTTGGATGTAGTTGGAGTATGGTCTGGTTGGTTTTGACTTAAAAACCAACCGGGCCCTTAGAACGAAAAAGAAAATAACTCTCAGACCGGGCGTCCGATTGACGCGCCGTCTATGACATTGAGTTCCAGTTGACGATACAGATCTTTTGGATACATCAACTCCATACTATGTGTTAGTTGATGTATCAGCCCCTCAGCTCATGGAGTGGACCCTCCCGAATGAGCTTGCTGTGTGTAGGAACCCTAGAGCTGGCAGCAACTGCGACGATGATGACGACTGTGCAGAAATCCTCCGTGGATTCGACAGCGACAACTAAAGCACTCAACGATCCTACGTGGATCAGTGCTACCGATCATGTGTGGGTCAGATCCTGTGTGGGTCAGCGCTCAGTGGTCCTATGTGGGCCAGCGCCTATAGATCCTGTGTGGGTCCGATCCTGTGTGGGTCATTGCGGAGGTTAGTTACCTATCGATCCTTTGTGGGTCATTGCGGGGTTTAGTACCTATCGATCATGTGTGGGTCCGACGGCATAGATGAATTAGTAGCTACATCTGATCATCTATGTCGTCTTATGAAGAAGTATACCTGTGTGATCTAAATCTTGACTTTCCATTCTTATCTTCGATAAGATTGACTTGATATCCTCTGTGGATTACATTATGCTTTCCAGTGTGGATTGGGTTGTGATTTCCTGTGTGGACTGGGTTGTACTTGAGCTTGGATGTTGGAGCAGAATGAGAATTGATGAATTAGTTATATGTATGGGCATATACCTAAGTAGTGTCGGATGTTACTTCGTGATTGTATCATTCCTTTGTGGATTATCCTTTGTGGATTCTGGGAGACCTTCGTGGGTCTCAGGGTCCCTACTGAGTAGCTTATACTCATCCCTGCACGGGCGATGCCCGCACAATGTTTTGTTGGTTGCAGAAGAAGGACATCGCTTATAGTGGTTGAGGCACGAGGAGCAAGTCTGTACTCAGAGGTGGACCACTGGGCGGGACATACTCGGAGTGGACGACTAGACTCGAGGAGCTGTGGAGGCTATCTGTTCCCACCCTTCAGGTGGGACTTCTAGTGGACGGCTCGAGGCTGCGGCTTTACTTTTCAGTTGTTGTACTCCCTTTTCAGTTGTACTTTACTTTCAGTTTGGGATTGTATACTGGCCCACTTATATTTCCACACTTACTTTTGTACCCAGTTTTACTTAGTATTTAATTCTTCATGCTTAATATGAGGTGTTTGTTTACATTACAAAGGCAATGCCTTCCCTTTTTATCGGGAATTACACCTTGGTGCTAGTTGCCAGCCCTGGCCTATGGAAGGCGGGCTTGGGGTAGTCACGACACGGGCCCAGAGGACGGGTCGTGACAAGTATAAAGTCATAAATGAATCATGAATGATATAATAAATATGAATATGGTTCTGGTATAATTTAATAACATACTATGGTTTTTATACAAGAGGTTAACGTACCCTCGACCAAAGAAAAGTGCAAGGTAAGGGTTAATTTCACAATCTCTTTATTATCCGAGGTTGCTTTTATGTTTGTATCTACTAGGACCTCTTTATCATCCACATCTGTGTATTCTTAAAATGTAATTCATTTTTTTTTACTATTTACTATACATTTGATAAATTCATTTATACCCTTATTTTACCATAGATGTTTTGAAATGAATTTTTCCATCATTTTCCAAACAGGTTACTTTATGACCTTTTCGACAAAATTAAGGTAAGAATGTATTTTTTTAACTTATATGGTGGTTGTGGTTATTATTTGGCAATATATCATTGTCAATGCATCCCATACAATCTTATATGAATATTTTCAAAATAAATGTCTTCTTTTATAATTATATGACTTTTAAATGATTGCAAAATAGAAAGAGATATTTATCTAATTTTTTTTTCATTTCATCTATGTCAACATCCTTTGATGGATTTTATACTTGTTTGAAGTTGATTTATTATGATACAAAACTACCATATTTTATTGAAGGATATTTTATAATTTTTACTATTGATGTGTTATTTTTACACCATTCATGGTTTATAGATAAATTATTGACATTTCTTATGCTAGTTTTAATGAGAATGTTAATATAATGTTTAAACCTTTTCATATGAGGAAAGATTAGGACATAGTAAGTGACAGGTGGAGCTTGCTATAGCTTCTCGATGCATCAATAGGTCTCATGAGACAAACTAGTGTCTTGGTACTATTCCATGACAAAATCTTATTTTTAGTCTTGGCATAAGGCCTTGACTATGTGGTTATGAAGTCTGGAATTATGCATTCTATCATTATGAAATTGGCTATTGATATTTCATGTGATTTTTCAACTATTACAATATCCATTTGAATAATTAAATATCATTATTTGATTTATATTAGCCATATTATGATGAAGTTTATGTTTAAAATGATTTTTTTTTTTATTTTTATACATTGCCTTAAATGTTTTTTCCTATTTTTGATGGTTTTAGCTATATTGTTATCTGTACTGAGAAATTGAGCTCACCCCTTTATTATGTTTTATTTTCCCAGTATTCTAAAAACTGTGTTATGATTGATAAGCAGGGTTATGCTAGGTGATTAATGGAATTGTCAAAGGTTCATTTCTGTTGTGTTTTTTTCTAATGTGTAACGTAGTGTTCATGTATGTAATATATTTTCCAAGACTGCTAAATTGATTAGTCTTTCAGGACTTGATTCATTATAATCATGCCTCTATATTAAAATAAGGCACTGACCATAGGCTTCTAGGGTCGGGGTGTTACACTTCTTGTACATATATGAAATGAACTCCAATCCTTATGAGCCCCGGTAAAATTAGGGTTGAACTCAAAAATAATGTGTTTTTTTGGGGTTCCTTTGATTTGTGATGCCCATTAAATGAATCATCGATTCATGCTCTTGGAAATATTACTTACAAAACACATATGTCAACAATACAAGTATATTCAAATTCCATAATATATTTTTTTCTATCAATATCACCTATAAAATATTTCATGGTCCTTGGAAAAGAGTGGGGAAACCAATTTTTAACCATACTATCGATGCATAATGGATTTAACATACCAATCAGAAAAATCACCCCCATACAATACTGAAACACTGATTCTTATGAGGCTTGGGAACACCATGCCTAAACCCAATACCATATAATGTTTTGGGTCATCCTTGAAATGTATGCAACATATTTTATACATATTAATCAATCCCTAGATGAAATACTTTAAACTGTATGGAATCTCATGGTCTGAGCTAAAATACATTAAACTATAACAAAAGAAATTTTCAGTGAGAACACCCTAAAATACCACAAAAAATTGTTTGAGAGAAAAGACCCTAAACATAAACTATAGAAGGTCCATTCTAGAAGCCCCTTAATAGTAGTGATTGAGGGCTTAATAGAGAGGACTCTAAACTACAGTAAAAGAAGGTCTGACATAGAAAACCCTAAACAATAGTAACAAAAGGTCTGAGCTAAAAGACCATAAACTATAGAAACCTAAGGTCCAGGATAAAAGATCCTAAAACTAATGTAATATATGGACTGATCAGGAAGAACACATACTAATGTATATAAACTATTATTTTTTCTGGAATGGAAATATGAAGAAAACTTGCCTTGGTAAAAACTCAAAAGAGGATGGCTAGAGAAAAATATGATTCAATGCCTATTAAGCCTGAACCTATTTGATGATTAGGAATAAATCAATGATATATGGAAAAAAAATATACATATTTTTAATGTACCTCTATATAGTCATATTAAAAGTCATTCAATTCTTACAATGTCCACTAACATTAGCCTAAGATAGATAATTATATCCCTGAGACATATATATTATACCGAAATAATCATTTTTTGAATAATATAATCTCAAGATTTCTCAAGCAGATATATGACACTACTGGAAAACCAACCTTTACCAACGGTTTGGAACCGTTGGTATAGGCCTCCAAACCGTTGGTATAGCCTATACCAACGGTTTGGAGAACCGTAGCCAAGTAAGCCGTTGGGATAGGTCTATACCAACGGTTCTCCGAAAACCGTTGGTATAGACCTATACCAACGGTTTTGGAAACCGTTGGTATAGGTAATATGAAATCTATACCAACGGTAATGGAACCGTTGGTATATAAATTCCAAAAATAAAATCACCGCTGGGATTTGATCCCAGGACCCCCTCGTTTATAATCGAACGACTTAACCACTAGGCTAACATCACTTTGTAAACATAATTTCATAAATATATATATGTATTATCATAATTATATAAATTTTTGATTTATATAATGTTCTTCGTTAGTAGATCTGGAAAAACATCAATGAACCTATCCCAACGGTTCTGAAAACCGTTGGGATAGACCTATCCCAACGGTTTTGACAACCGTTGGGATAGGTTCTGGGTGGGTATATTTTTATTAAGTTGCATGCTGGATTTTTTGCCACTTTTTCCCAACGGTTCTTGAGAACCGTTGGGAAAGAGTAACCTTTCCCAACGGTTCATCAAAACCGTTGGGAAAGGGCCTAAAAACACACCCTTTCCCAACGGTTTTGGTGAACCGTTGGGAAAGGGTACTCTTTCCCAACGGTTTTGATGAACCGTTGGGAAAAAGTGGGAAAAAATCCACCCCTTTCCCAACGGTTTTGGTGAACCGTTGGGAAAGGTCACTCTTTCCCAACGGTTCACCAAAACCGTTGGGAAAGGGTGTGTTTTTAGGCCCTTTCCCAACGGTTTTGATGAACCGTTGGGAAAGGTTAGCTATACCAACGGTTTTTACAAACCGTTGGTATAGAAGTGTTGGGAAAGATCATGTTTCCAGTAGTGTGAGTAATAAACCATATGTTGGATGGAATTAAACAGAATTTGTTGAGAAGACACTGTTATGGTTTGAACATTCAAATTTGGACTTTCATGTTTACATGAAATTATACAATGGATGGGTACCATTAATGATCTATAAAAATTTGATTAATGAAATTTAATGTACATTATATATAAAAGGAATTTAGATGGGGAAATTCAACATATAGATAATTAATGAATTTAAAAGAGTATAGGAAAAGGCAGAGTCTCCTCATTTTTGAGACTCTCCCTGAATTTCATCAAGACAAACGACATTGATGATCAAAATACAATATTATATGTTCAATTGAATTTTTCATGTCTGTAACATTCTGACATTAAGTTTTGGTTGACTATCAATGTTCTGCACACCCCACTTCTTCTACAATTTCCCGAGGAAAAATATTATCGATAAAATTTAGAATATATTTAACTCTTTTCTAAGTAGTTTCAAAGGATGAGTATTTCTTTGAAAGATCAAATCCTGCGAAATCTATCACCCCACCTGTTATGCTATCTGTGTATTCATAACATCCATTTCAGCATGCAGATCAAATATTTGTTGATGATTCCATTCCAGAACCACCAGAATCTCCACCCATTAGCTCATCTAGGGGAGTACCCTCATCAAAGTCATTCAATCCTTTTCCACTTGTATCCAACTCTTGGGTTGTTAGGATTAATTGTCTCATGATTTCATATAATGGATGGAAATTAAAACCACCAGCCCCCAATTCATGAATTTTTCAGGGATGATATTCTTCTTGATCATGAATAGATTTTACTGGAGTTTTAGTGATCAATTAATGGATGTTCACCTATATAATCTTATACTATGTCTGATCCCCTATAGCTATTGTAATGGGTACATCAAAAGGGGAAATAGGTAACAGGAAGAATAAGTAAAAGTTGATGAATCCCCATATAATCTTCCATCAAGAGTTGTATCTCCATTTAATCTTATAGGAGGACTAACTTCTTTTAAAATTCATTCCTAACTAAATGGATGACCATCACTATGATGAGGAAAATTCCCCAAAGACTCCCATGATTCTTGAATAAGCTTCACTTTTTTCGATCGAAAATAAACTTGGTAAAGCACATCACCTATCCACGTGGAGGAATAGTCTCTTCAACATAATTTCTAAGTAGGATTCCACCCAAGCGTGGGAATAATCCTATGATAAAAAGAAATATGTGATAATATGCAGAAAAATGATGTTAATATTGGTGTCCACACATGAAAATATAGAACAATATTAGCAGAAAATCCTCTAATATCATTTCCCCATATGAAAAATGATGGGAGGGGAGAAACCCTTTAGATGTAGGAAAATTTGGGTGAGATCCTCTAAGGGATATATGGATCTCAAATTATTAAGTCATCAATCCTAGTTGTGGGAACCCTATCCCAAAGTGTTATTTTTTTCTCATTCATCAAAATTATCACAACCATTATCAACAAATTTCATGTTCAGTATAGGATATGGAATTAAATTAGAATAACAAAACTAACACAACAAGTCAGAAGCGTCACCACAACATAATGGTGTGGCCATAATGTGGGATTTGTGCATCGGTAAGGGTAGAAACAATGCACCATGGACCCTAATAGTGTTGTGTTATCTATAGTAGTGTAAATTCTCCCCAATAGGCCAGAATAAAAAGATGGAAAGGGAAACCATTTCTGTAAGGGATTTTCCCAGAAGAATACTACCTACATGATTATAAAAGAGTGTAAGAGTCGATTTATCTAGATTGAGAGGTTGTTCCTCTCCAAATTTAAAATCCATCACTAGAATGGTAACTCAGATTATAGAATGGGATTCCCCATATAAGACATGACACATATTTAGGAACATTTAAATACAAACTTTTAGACTATGTCTTAGGTATATCTAAAGACTCAACCAATATCCCTATGAGGTATATTTTCTAGCTTCCAAGATTTCACAGTATGAGATGACACTATCACGGACTTGATGGAAAGGACACTGATAAATGAATATAGTGGTTGGAAAAACTCTGTTGTGATGGAGGAAAATGTAGATTCAATAATTAAAACAGATGAGAGAGAACATATTAAACTTCTTAACTATTATTTCAAAATGGTGACTATATCCCTTTCCAAAATTTGAGTCTGTGTTGGGTCATCACAGATGTTCGTAGTTGGAATAAATCTATTGTACATTTCCATAAGGGGGTATCCCATTGAGTGGGTAGATATCCCAATGGAATATTTCATCATCAAAATGGGTTAGATGGAATGAAATGGTACAAGGAAAAATAAATTAATCCGTTCTCTGAGAATATTCAAATGACGTTAGTTGATGAACTGAGATACCCATAGTACTATATAAATACGTATAGTGTGTAGCTAGTTGGAATATTCTTAATAGCTCCATCTAACCAAGAATTCTCATGCCAATTATTCATAAAATTTACGTCCATGATTCATGTCCCATTTTGAGCCTCATCCTCTATCCATGTTTTTTAAAAAAGATAAAAATATTTTCAAATAGATTATGTTTCTTGGATGGTGGATGAAAATGAATCAATATAGACCCAGAGTGAAGTTCACCAAAAAATATGACAACCCATGGGATTATGATATGACCTGTTGGACATCCTCAAAAATAGTCATCTAAATTCAATCAAGAGATATTGGCACCCATAAAGATGGAAAATTATTTTCTGGAGAAGGGATGGAAATTTCATCTGGTAGGCTAAATCCTTATATGGGTAGTTAGTTTGATAAATGATTTCATTGGTGTTGAGATGAGGGAATCCTCTTAAAATTTTCATTGTTAGAATTTCCAAAATTTCGAGGATTTACATTATAGTTCTCAACGATCATGTACCTAGAGCTAGTAGTAATGGATGAAGTGTATGATATGGAAACTATATGTGTAAAATAATTAGGTATAAGTTAAATTAGTGATAATCCCTATCAAAATAAATTCATTAATCCAGTAGTATCATGCCCCAAACATGAAACATAAGAATATTTGTGACCACATGGCATGATATAGTTCTCTTGAATATCATGATCCATGGATATATCATGCACCACATGACTCAAGAACTTCTGATGATTGCAAGACCCTCTATAAGACTTGTGATTACATTAAATTGACATGGTCACATGATCTATATAACTTCCATGTCATCTTGTGACAGAACTAGCGAATCGTGAAAAACATGCAGAACTAAATCATGGTAAATTATAAATACACAATTGGGATTTCATTTTTGATTGATTTGATAATTTTTTGTGGGAAATCAGATATCAAATAATGATTCTCATTAATAGGACATTTGAAAAATATCTCATGATAGGGTCTTGAAGAGATGCACTGTGATTAATTCTTATAGAAAATATTGTGTATGGGTCTCATGAGGGATGAAAAACACATATAATTGGAGATTTGAAGTCACTGGTGAATGATATCCCTTTCCTTTCCATATTTAAATGGAAATACATAGAATACCAAGAGTCACCTTGAAGGCCATACATCACCAAAGTCATTGATTGGTGATATTTATAAAGATTCAAGATGGAATTTACTCTCTTAATAATTCAGTCCTTGTCACATTAGATATCTTTCATGAGGGGGTGAGGTTCCATTTTAAATCCTCCAAATGGGAATATAAATATATAAAAAAGAAGTAATACTAGAATCATGGGTATTATTTTCTCTACAACCAAAAGGAATCGACAATGGCTAAAATACATGGATCCCGTAATATTCATAAGGACATGTAATCACATCACTATTGGAAGGTCATGAGAATAGGTATTGAACATCACATAACCTTATTGAGATCACATTGATCCCATTTGAAATGTCTTCATGTTCTTGCATAGGAGGACAATATAGTCACTGGACTTGTGGATGTAGCTAGATATGTTTCCTCCAATGTCAATCGACTTGTCAACCGAATGAAGATTGAAAATCATTCAAATAATTTTTATAATAATGGATGAAAATATGAAAATTTGGAGACATAATGATGCATTTTATATTAATGTCAAAAATTATACTATAAATAAGATACCACATAGCCACAAAGAAATACAGATCTTGTCACATAATAGCTTGCTGACATGTAACATTCATCGTACGAGGGGTCATTGAAATGTCCATAGAATTATTTTATTCCCCTAAAACATTGGAATATAAGATAAAGAGAAATCCATTAGAATTCTTGCACAAATTCGTAAGATCACATAAGGATCATGGGTCACAATAAGGATAATGAGAACGAATGACCATGATAAGGTAGGTGTGCCATGGAAAGATCCAATATTGACCAGGGAGAACCTTCATTGGAAACCAATGGGAAAAGGTCTAAAAATCATATAATATAATTCATGATATTATGAAAATGATTGAATAATTTTATGGTCATTTATTTTCATCTCATGTGCTTATTAAGTCCTCAAATCATCCATGGATCTCCCAGTGACATGTCCACCTTGGAAGAGGAAGTAATTTTGGAATTACTTTCATTAGTTGAAGGAATTCGAAAAAAATCTTGATTCATATGATGTCTCTTGGACTAAAAAATGGGTTTTCCCTGAAAATTCTCATACACCACAACATGACCAATTATTGGTCACATGACACATCATATACAAGGACATTGACAATGTTCAATTTCAATTGCATGATTTCTTGAGATCCCCAACCCTTGTAAAATAAATAAGGAAATATACAAAGAAATGATAGATGATTATCAAATAACAAGGATCCACCGACCTTCACATGAACATGGTTAGATTCTCCCATTAGTCTTCCTAGATCTTTGAATCCCCCATTCTACAAGTCACCATAATATCGTAAATGCCCATTGATATGTCGGACTGATCACATGAAGGCCCAAAACAAGTCTCCTGAACATGAAAACAACCCCTTGAGGATCCTACATATCTTGGAAAACATCCACTAATTCATCCTATGATCATTAAAACTGTAAATGGGTAATGTTTTTTTTTTGAACTAAAATTCATGTGACGCCATGGATGACCCATGATAGGGCCATACGAATCATGATAAATATAATTCTTCCAATCAACCCTGCTCAAATATATGAGATATAGACCAAAAATGGAAGTGAATAACTGGGTTAATAAGGCCTGTAAATTCCATCATCACTTAAATGAATTTATCAAAGATCCATAATAAATGGGAGGGAATGAGGTGACATCCCATAATGGCCAATCAAATGATTGTAAGGACTTATGTGAGGTAAAAATATGGGGAATTTTGTAATGGATCATATGGAATGCATGTTCACATTGCATGAAAATTCATAGTTCAAATGAGGTACTTAAGGCACTAAAAAAGGTCATGGAAAGGAGGTCCTACATGTTAGATGAGTCACATGAAACCAATAATAGGCCATTAATAGGGAAAACATGAGGCACATTTGAAATAAATGATGCAATTAAAGGCTATAAAATATGGGAGACTTATGAGATGAAATATTCACTAATCCTCATGTGCTTCACATGATAACTCAATATCATGGAATAGTACTGGGACAGTTCATTAGAATCATGCAAACCTCCCTTAAAAAACTAATTAGACCATGTGATTCCCCTTGGACATGTAAATCATGATATACGATTCCCTCTGAACATGAAATCCAAATCATGTGAAGTCCTCTTGGATATCCATCCAAATCTAGTGATTCCTTCTAGAGATGTCACAAATGATATGCAGTGACATTAGAAGAAGTCATCTAGGTATTATGATGAAATTTGGAAAAGATAGCCTAGAACATGCAATGTCCTCCGAAATAGATAGCTATGTGACATGGAATCCTATAGGCATGTCATCTCAGATTATGTGATGGCATTTAGAGAAGTATGACATATCATGAGGAACCCTCAAAACACGACATCTTCGATCTCATAGTGTCCTTTGGACAATCCATTTAGTTCAGACATCACCATTCATACATGTTATTCATTTTTATGTGATGGTCCTTGGATAGACATTCCGATTAAGTGACATCCATTGGATATGGCATGTGGATCATGCGATTTCCCATGGAAAAGTCCTCCGAGAAACTAGGGAATGTCATGAAATCCTCATACATGTCATGTAGACAATCATATGTCGTTGGAAGACAATCAGTATGAGTTAAGACAATATGTCTGGTCATGATAATATTTTCTAGTTGATATACATGTGTAACCTCAGTGTGTAAAACCAGATCCCATAAATCTAAGGGAACTCTTATTCCAAATATAACCAATACATGTAGGATGCCTTCCTGTGGCATAAAAAAGTATACTCACCTTGGTGTGAGTCCCCTCACACCACTACCATTTAAACCTTCAGTTCCAAACATCTCAGATGGGATGCCCATTATTTCTCATCCTCTTATGGTTTGAGAAGTAAACTAAACTATGATGGATATGATTCCTTTATAATGTTGATATGGAGGATTCATTCTTAAGGCCCTCTCTCTATATCCATCATTCAATGGGATGTCCCATCATGTAATTCCTGCACTCATATACAAAGATACTGATTACTTATGATCCCTTATTTCTCACACTTAGAAAGGGTCATGTGGGATTAGGGATTGCAAATTCTTATGTCATTTTTATCATGAATATTCACTAGCTTGGGAATCCTCGATATCTAACCCCGACCAGAAGTGTGATATGACTACGCCCTCAAAATGTTATCCAATTCATGGAAACTCTTAAGGACATAGCTAATGTTTCATAACTTTGATTCCCTCTATAAAAAAGCTAAGTAGAACTCCTACATGACTCATGATCACAATACATGGTGCCTAAGTACCCCCATATATTTTCTTTACAGAAGATTTTAAACTACATGTGTATAATAATCTATGTGATATTTTTATTTCTACTCTTAACATGATACATAGAACACCTTATAAAGGTTCAATACTATCCTCAGAATATTAATTGCCACATTGGATGATAAAAAATTCAATATTTTAATGTTTTTTGGAAAAATATATTAATATCTATCCACTTAATGTTAATTTATAAAGATTGTTATATACACACAAATGGACTTATGAATGGACCACCTTTACACACGAAAGGGTTTAATAGTTTGTCATTTTGTTTGGGTAAATTGTCCCAAATATAGATTTTTAAGGGATTAGAGAACATATATTAAATATATAGGAGAGTACAATAGTGTGAAAAAAATCCCCACAAAAGGTTTTGATGATCCTGAACTCCCATCAACTCAACCAATGTGAGTTCCTACGAGCCACTGGTTCCAAAACACTAATAGACTGTCTGCCTTTTGAATGTTGGTATGTACCCAGTTATGGGTGTGGGAACCATTGGATGTTTCTATGGATAATGATAATAAATTCTGGATCCTATTTTAAGGATTGTATATACATAAAACCCACCAAAATCAAGCCATTATACTATTTTTTCAACTATATATGCAACTATTTCTGATGAAACAAAAATGGTTAACAAACATGAAATAATTTAGGTATAAAATCTCTCCCATTAGAAAAAATAATAGACTTTCATGTACTCATCATATGATTTTTATCTTTCAATATGCATAATCCACATATACTTCAGACAAAAAAAATGGAAGTGACTGAAAACAAAATTATACTATTCATAGAGACAGTAGTATTTTTATACATGTAAACATTGTTTCTGTTTTCTAATGAAATTATGGTAAGAAGATAAATTATATTTTATAATTTTTGAATCATAATTGTATCATATTTACTAAATATATTTATTAAATCAACCATTATATACATAAATTTGATGAAGTTAAGGAATGGATATTATATCACTATGTAGAGGTAGTAGTCCGCATATACACATCCGTGATACTTTCATTTCCAATTTGCTGATGATGAATATTGTTGTAAAATCATGAAAATAACATATAATTATATTTATGGTACTGTATTTATCATATTAGGATAGAAAAATGTTTTCTAAAATTTTTTGAAGAAGAGATAAAATTG
Source organism: Viscum album (assembly GCA_963277665.1). Classification (NCBI taxonomy): domain Eukaryota; kingdom Viridiplantae; phylum Streptophyta; class Magnoliopsida; order Santalales; family Viscaceae; genus Viscum; species Viscum album. The sequence goes on from OY728129.1 coordinate 481,018,306, forward strand.
AAAAATCATGGGTGAGATTTATACCTTTTCTGTGAGATTCCTTCTTTATATTACACATTATGTGATGAAATACTTGACTTAGTATAATTCCAGTGGATATAGAACAAAGGTAATGAATTTTGGAATGAATTATTATTGGTTTTAGATGATCTATGTGGATAAAAAAATGTATATAATAAAGGATACGATGTTACATTTTATTAGTGGAGGAGATGAAATACATGAAATTACATAAAATATTTAAATAATGTAACATAATTTTCTTGTATAAGTCGAACTAAATTGTGAAAAATTCAATGTTAACAATTTTTTTTGAAATATGGTCAAGAATATAGAGTTAAAAAAATATGTAAATGTTACCCTTATCTCTTTGATAAAACCCAAGAATTCCCATTTTAACCTTAACTGTGATAATAATTTGTTTGGTTTTTACTATTCATTGTGGAAAAAACTAAATGTGGAATCATTACCAAATTGGGAAATTATTATTATAAATATATTTAAAAATTCAAATTTAATTTCAATTAGTGTAAAATCATAATTTTGAAATAATCCTGCCAATCGTAATGGAAACCCATTTTATGAATAAAATAGTGTTTACTCACACTACTGGCCTTGATATTAAAATTAGATTAAAGTGAAAATATTTTATAGAGCATATAATAATAAAATTCCAATATCATTATTAATCAATTGTTACTAATTTAAATTATAATGATTGAAAAATGTTTTTCATAGAATAATATGTATTTTTATAATATGGTTTTAAGAAAAAAAAATTGAACTTATACCAAAATAAAGTATAATTATAATTCCTATTAAATTTAGTAGTTTATTAAAAATTAATTGGGAATTATGTTACATTATGATAATATTATAACATAGTGGGACTTTTAAATTACTTGATTTTATGAAAAAAAAAATCTTTTTTTGAAAATTAAATATATTTCATTATTCACTTAAAAATAAACTTTTTTAGAATTATTATTAAAATAAATCATATGATAATAATTTTTCTAATCTCAAAAAATGATATAAATTTATATAAATGTATAATAAATCAATTAAAACACTTTTCAATAAAAAATATATCAATTTCTCCAAATATAATTTCCCTTAAAATGATGTTAATTTCCTCAAATAAAATTTCTAAAAACGATAGAACATAATTATAAATTTGAAATAAAAAAATAATTTTTTTATTAAAATGTATTTTTGAATCAAGTTATTCTACTAGATTTTTAGAAGCTTCATTGCAAGACTTGACTCAGTACCCATTTAGTGCTCCTACTACACACTTTAATAGTGGATCATTGCAGCAGACTATCACTAGTTTCTCTAGGGTCTGGAGAAGAGAACTCAGGCCAATTTGGCTGATGAGGAGGATGAGAATCAATATGAAGATGAGGCTGTTATCAAGGATGAATTCAATCATGATATGTATCATGTTGCACTATATTCTTCAATCAGGAAGGGTAAGATGAATGTTTTCGATGATGATGGATTTTAGTTGGTGGCACCGATGAAATTGATGTCCCATTTTCCCTCTGTCCATGAGGATCATGTGGCCAAGGTGGATGTCCGGATGGAATTAGCACATTACAAAGAGGACAATGTCCCAATTGGTGCTATAAAAAATACACAGGTTGATACTCAGCTGGTTCAGGCTGGGTGAATGGCTAGATCTGCTATGCTTGAGGAGGCTGCTTATCAATAGGGGGTTCAACGTTGTGTGGGTATGATTGGATTTGGTGCCACTAGTCAGTAGGGTGGTGTTCTTTTCATGAAAGACACCTCCGTTGATAATTTGGAAGGATCTGTTACCTGAAATGATGATTTGGTTAGTCATAGAGTTTTCCAGAACATTTTACAGTCACTTCCAATGGATGAGGATCAAGGGGCGTGCTCTCCGGCGGTTGCTGTCACAAAGGGTGTTGTACCCATATATTATAATCCCACTATTAAATTATTTTCCATGACAGAGTTGATTAACTCTCTTAAGTTTTATATGCTTATTCTTGAAGGTATTAAGAGTGTAGGATGCAGTAATCGAAGGATTTTTTCTTCAACACCTGCTTATGTTGATGGATCCAAGTCGCCAAAAGAGATGGACCAACCTGACCAGGTTGTTATGTCACCCTCCAGTGTGGCTGGGCATGGCGCCACAGATGCACAAGCTGCAGCTTCCAAGGAAGAAGCTACCCAGGATGATTTATTATCCTCTATGGAGGTTCTGCCTCACTCCATTATTTCATGTGGTGAATCTCTTCATAGAGATGCTTTCTAGGATGATATCTTAACCTCTAATGAGGATGAAAATCACTTTAAAATCACCTAGGAAGAAGATACTAATGATGTTACTGCCTGGCATACTATGGAAGAATTAGTGACATTTGAGGAATTAAATTTTCCCATGATGACGGTACGTGGAATAGGGCATCATCCGGCCAATCGGGGAGGATATCAGAGTTGGGGCTGGCCCTAGAAGAGGTAATCTTTGTGTTTTATGTGCATGATTTTTTTATCAGTTTGTCTTGTTTTTGTGTTTCACATGATAAAATTTCCTCCAAAAATTGTTTTTAGTTTACCCTCTTTCAATAAATTTTGGATCCATGGGTTTGGGTTTCTTAACCCATGGTTGAGCCGTTCTTGTAACGCCCCAACCCCATTTACCCAGAGTCGGTGCATTATTACGTAGCATTGGCATGATCACAAAATATCAAGTCTCAAAAGAATGATTAGTTTAGTAGCCTTGGAAACACTAGATACATTCATAAGTCTTACATTACATTATAAATTAAAACAAAACAACAACAACATCTTGTCTTCATATCCCCTCATACTATCCCTGCAGGTCATTCATAATATACTTCTTCACATTCTGGAAAAATTAAAACATTGAAAGGGGTGAGCTCAGATGAACAGTAAGGATAACAATATAGCGAAAGCTTTCATAAATAAACATAAACATTTAAGGAAATGTATAACTAAAAAAACCTTTTAAACATCAACTTCAACATAATATGGAAAATGTAAAATGAAATAATGTCATTTACTCATTCACATGGATATTCTACTAGACGAATAATCACATGAAATATCAATAAACACTTTCATAATGATGGAATGCATAATGCCAGACTATCGTAGCCACGTAGCCAAGGTCTCGTGCCAAGACTACAAATAATATTTTTTCAAAGCCTCATGCCAAGATATTAGTTTGTCTCATGAGACCTGCCGATGCATCGAGGAGCTATAGTGGGCTCCACCCATCAGTTATTAAGTCCAATGCATTCCTCATATGAACAGGTTTAAACATATCATAAACCATAACATAATCGTATCACATAAAACATGCATAAAGGAAATATAACATTTCCACATTTCAATCACAAGATATCAATATAACACATTGATATAATAAAAACACTTTCAAAACCATTTTCAATACCAAAATAAAAGAAAATTAAAACTTTGTATTTATTTTTCTTTTAAAAAAAGTTATGGCCTGTAGAGGAAGCCGAAACTCAAATAATGGTCACGGTGGGGGAGAATTCATTGTCGCCGAATACGTAAGAAAAAAAATTCCTTTTTCCGTTTAGTAAAAATGCTTCGTATAAAAGGATTCCTTTTTGAATAAAAGTAAAATTCAAAGGGTTTTATACACCATATAAAAAAAAGTTGTGTATAAAACAAAATATGCCTCAATGAAAGGTTATTGAGATGAAGTCCCTTCGAAGATCATTTTTTAAATAAAATAGATATATTATGTGTATTCACTATAATTACACATAATTAAAGTAAAAATACAAGATAGAACATAATTATATCATGACATAATTTGAAAGTAGGAGATTAACCCAAATAATGGAAATTAGGTTAAGAAGTTATCTTACCTTGTGTCTGACTTGACACGATTGTTCTTTAACCTCCTGAATAATAAACTAGATTTAATTTCCAATTGATTAAGAACCTTTTTAAAGTTCATTATTCCTTTTATATTACTTATTACTATGTTATGAACATTATGTAATTATTGATGTTAATAACGGTCGTTTTGTCGATCTTTCGTACTTGAGTCAAAAATAAACTTCTTATAATTACATGTTATTTATGTGGTAGAATATCCATTATCTCCAGAATTCTATTCATGATGTAGATATCATATATATCATATATATCTAGTATATATAATCATTCATAATATTACGTAACATTTAGAGGTAAGAAATGAAATGCACCGTTCATGGAGACGGTAAGCCGTACGTACGCATGAACGCTACTTTCATTTCTATTTAATTTTTAATGAAATGAAATCATAATAATATAAAGGTATATTATAATTCTAGTATAATATCATATATAATATCATTTACTCCATCCTTTATACATCCCACATATGGCATTAACGATTCAAATCACTTTGATGGGGCGGTAGTCCACACTTCCAAAAATGAAATTATCGCGTTTACCCATAATGGAAATCATAATGTTATTCCATAAATGAGAAATACAGAAGAATAAGGAAAACATAAACATTATATATATCATATATAAATATAGTGACATATTAATGGCCAGCTTGAGAGGTGTTAAAAGAATATTGAACAATCATCGTTTCGTGAGAGAGAAAGTTTCCAACCACAGAAACAGTATGTTCTTTAACCATTAGAAGAAGGTGTGTGTAAGTGTAAATCAAATCTTTTTCATAACAACATCCTATTATATTGAATATAATTTTTTTGTTACAAAATAATGGAATAAAAAGAGTTTTTAAGGTGTTGGAGAAGCAAAATAAAACAAAATAACATAAGAGAAGACATTACCTTAAAATCAGGTAATGTTTTTTTTAATTTGAGCCAAAGGATTCCTTGGGAAGAATTATGACCAAAGTGAGGCTTCTTGGAGTAAGTGAGGGAAGTTTAGATAGTATTTTGGCCGAGGTTGGCCAAGGAAAATGTATTGAATGTTTGAACATGGTGGTAGTGGTGAGGGCCTTTTATAAGAGGAGAAGAGGGGCACTCTTGGAATGTAACAAAATGTTACATTATTATGAAATGATTTTCGGATTTTAAAGGACCCAAAATTATATATTTAAAGTATAGGGTGATAATGGTTCTATATCTACCCATAAAATATGTTTTTGACAAGTGTAAGTCTTATATTTTACATTATCATTTCATTTTATTTAAAAAGTTCATTAATGAGGTAATCACTGCATCATCATGATGTCATTAAAATTTTAATTTATATAATGTATAAAAATTATATAAAAATTATCATGATGTAGGAAATCGTTTTATCTCTCTAATGAATTATTATAGTCTAAATTTTAACTTATATAACCCCATGTAATAATTGTTTTATTAAAACAACACATGTTTGTGACAATTTTATTTTTACCTTAGATAAAAAGTTATTAATGTCATTTTCTTACCCAAGTGGCTCCATGGGGTCCCCAAGTTGACCCATGGATTTTCATGGTAGGCCATGACTCATCCAATAAGTGTAGGACAAGTGTCATGATATTTTCATATTTTTATAATATCATTTTTACCTTAAATTTCACTAATTACCTTTAATCGCGACTAATAAAACTTAAAAGTTACTATTCACCAAAAAATTATTTTAATCCCATTGAACCACATTTTACATCCTAATGACAACCATGAATGTCGGATTTTTGAAATTCAATTAATATAAGCGGTAAATTTTCATTTAAACAAAAAATCAGTTTTTTAACTACCACTTAGTGGTTTCACTATTCATCAAAAATTGAAGTTTTTCAGAACAATGCCAAAATATCACCCTAAGTTTTAATTGATATTCCAAATTCAAAACTGATGTCTATTTTAAAAAATTCCAAACATATAAGTTTCATTAAATAATTTTATAATTAATTCTCGATGTCACAAAAAATTGCGTGTTTTTAAGAAAGAATATCAATCAAAAGATTGACAATTATTTATGTCCAATTTCAAAGTGAAATTAATTCTAATGATCATAATTGGATAAAATGGTAAAAATATATTATAATTACACTTTATAACCACTCAATTGTATAATATATCACTATAAATTATTTTGATTAAAAAAGTTGTTTTTAAGTATTTTTCACTATTCATCAAAAATTGGATGTTCTCAGAAAAATACCAAAAATTCAACATAGGCTAATTTCGATATTCCGAATACAAAAATGAATTCCATTTTGAAATATAAAATTTATATAATTTCGAAAAGTGGGTATTATTATTCATAACTGCTACTTTTATTGGTCGTGGTGTGTTAGAACTCGAGATTGCGTACAACACACGCTGCTCTATTAATCAAAGAGGAGCGTACCATGGAAGCTCGAGGTGTTACAGTTCTGGTATAATTTGATTATTCCTATTCCTGTTGAAAATTTAAAAATTAGGTTATAAAAGTCAAAATTAAATTAAAATATCATAGTGTATCGAAGAACATTTAAATCTCAATATTTTTTTAAGAATGATATTGTGTATATTAGTCTTTTAAACTAAAACTTTTGGTGTTATATTCTCCCCCTTAAATAAATTGTGTCCATGTAATACTTACCTCGGTAATCAACGATTTTGAAAACCCAAACCATAAAAATGGATATTAAAACATCCAATTGAAAATTAAAGCCGTCAAATATAATGGTTTTAGGAAATTACCCATAATTGGGTTCCCAGATAAGGATAATATTAATGGGATGTGAAAATATGGACATAGAAGAGAGGGATAATCACCAAAGTATAATTCATAGTCATAGAGAACATAGACATGAGAAATTTAATGACCTAAAAACTAAAAAATATTAATGGGTGAAAATGACCTTTAATTATTTAGAAAAAATTATAAAAAGGAAAAAAAATCATTTCATTGATCCCTTTCTGTAGATTTTATGAACTATATTACCATGAAATACAAGAAAATATACATTATTTCTTATAAACCCTAAACATAATTTAATTCTATAGATTAGTGTTTTAATTATTTCTACCTATTTTTGTTCCAAATTCCAATTATGAATGAAAATTATTATTTTTCATTCTTGAAGAACTAAAATAATCATAAAATAGATCAAAACATCTATAAATGTTATACAATATATTCTTATTATCTCTAACTAGTTACTAAATATAAACTTGTTTAGTAAATTATAATAAATGTTATATGAATAACATATTATTTGAATGATTTTTCTCAATGATTAAAGTAATTATACCCAATAATATTCTTAATTAAATCAAAATTTTAGTAAACATTAAAAACACTTCATAGAAATATTAAATAGTATTAAAAAACAAAGAAATGAAAAAAACGGTCTCAAAATTTCCAAATTCAACTTAAATTTTATCCCAAAACAATATAATACATCTCAAAATGTATCATACCAAACACATGAATACCTTAATCACATATTCTTTGAAATATTCAATTAATATAAATCACCATAAAACATAATTGAAAACATATATTCTTCAAAAAAGTTTCTTTATCATTTTACTTAAATATGCTCACTAAATATGGAATATATTCGATAAATATACAAATGAAATAATGTTCCTTGAAGATATAAAAATAACATTATTATCAAATCACTAATCTATCACGACTTGTCCCTCGGGGCCCATGCAATTACTACCCCAAGCCAGCCTTTTATAGGCCAGGGGTTGGCGAATATCACTGGAAAGGCGTATCCCTAAAATGGGAATACATTGCCTTTGAACTTGTACAAACACACTATAAAAATACACAAAAAGATGCAACCATGGATTAAAATTGCAATATTAATGGTGTGTATTGAATGTAAAAGGAGTCAAAATACAATCCCAACTAAAGAGTAAAACTACAACTAAAAAATAGAAAATAACACCTATAATTGTCCACTGAGGATCCTATCGGATGGGTAAATATAGCTTGTCTCCACTACTCTCCACGCCATCAAATATCTTCTATATACTACCTGGTCCTAGTTCCCTCAAGTCTCAGCCAAGCTGCTTTTCGTCTTCCCAAGACCCAAAAAGGATCAGGAAAAGCCTGTATGGGGGTCAATATAACAATACCCAGTAGGGACCATGAGACCCCCTAAGGCCTAATAGAATTCCACAAAGGAAAAACCAAAAAGAATGTTCTAAATCACAAATAACAAGAAAAATACACATCTCAAACTAGTTTTAAGTGAACTATAAGAGTACATATGATTAGTCGTGAAACTAGATCATCTTATGCTTTCAAGAAGAACTATTTCTGACCATACGGAGTCACACACAAACATGATAGATAGGTACTAACCCCCGAAAGACCCACACAGGATCTGAACGACATTGGATCGATATGCGCTTACCCACACATGATCGATGGGCGCTGACCCAGACAGGATCAGACCCACACAAAATCGGTCTACGCTGACCCACAAAAGATCATTCAGCACTGAACAACAGAGGAACTAACCCACACAGGATCTGTTAGTTCTAACCCACATACGATCACTCGGTACTAACCTTCGAATGATCTGTCTCCAACCTCCGCCTCACTGGCAGCCGCTGGATTCTCACTAATAGTACGCTTGGTTCTGGGAGAACATATACTAAATCCATTAGTCATATTTCAACCTGAATTAAGTACCAAAAAGAAGTAAAATTATGATATATCACGTCATAAGGTCCCAACACAACAGATGGCTCATCAACCGGACGCCCAGTCTATAAGTTATAAGCATTTTAGTGTCGAGTTCTCGGTTTGATTTGGGTACGATCCAACCTATCAGTAATAAAACATTCTTCAAAACCGAAGTGTAGTATCTCAAAAAGACTGTATCACTCCAACAATCCCAATACCGCAGATGGATTGTTAAATAGATTTTTTGTTCACAAGATATGGCCCTTTAAGCATTTCTCGGCCCAAGGGGTTTTTGGTCAGGTCCGACCCGGTCAGGCTAACTTGGTCCAAACTGACCCAGTCTGGGTCTGACCTGGCCTGGTTGGGCTTGGCTGTTTGGGCTCGGGCCATTGGGCCACGGACCAGCCCAGCCCACTGGGTCGTGTGACCAGCACCGGTCATGCGGTCAACTGCACCTGAACGACTCAAATGATGCGTTTGGATCTTTTAATTCGTGGTTCCACATGCCACAGCTTCATCACCCACAGGATTCCCAATAGTTTGTCTAATCCTTCATCCCCATCACGACATCAAATTTGTGACCCTTCAATGTGACATGTGACGGCACGCCACCTCCACCTCCATGGTCGGCCTCTGCAGACCCCCAATCCGACCACCGCAGAACCAAGCGGCGCCGCTCTTCCACAACCGCCGGTAGTTTCCAGTTACTTCCCTCTTCCTTCGGTGCTGGTCTCCATTTTCACACCTTTGTTTCTTCTGCAGGCCACTAGGAGATCTCTAGTGGTCCGTTCATCCTTTCGGACATTCCTATGGTCCACTCTGGATGCCTTCGCTGTTTTGTGGCTCTCAAATACGCCTTGCCAACATGTTCGTTGTTCCACCACGAAGAACGCACCAAATACATTTTAGCTAAGTGTCCCGGCCTTGTTGGATTTGGCATGCCCCCTCTACATTAGCATTTTAAACATGAGGAAGATTATTAATAAACAATATGAAGAATAATCACTGAATTCAAGACCCTACAACAACCACCTTCATGATTAGACGAGACGTGGATCAACCTGTTAGTCGGTTGGTCCATGTTTGTTATATTTTTCAAGAATGATAATAGAGGGAACATCAAAGAACATAAAACCTCAGCCTTGAGATCCATTGGAGGTGTCATGGTTGCGGCAGGAGGATCGTCCACATTGGTTGGAGTCATTGGAATTTTTCGATCCCGGATCATTCCTGCTAAATCATTTGTCCTCCGTTGGTGGATGTTACCGCATGACATTTCAAGAGTTTCTTTGCTTGAAAAAGTCAGGCCAAAACCCCACCCCAAGCTCAATTGAAATAGGATGAGTAAATTTGAGTAACACATTGAGGAATTAATGAGGTTCATTGAATTAATTAATGAGGTTCATTAAATGAATTAACAAGGTTCATTAAATGAATTAATGAACCACTTTTAATTCACAATGGTGGAGTTACATAGTTGATGAGTCTAGACCTTAAATGGATTTACAAGTCACTGATCCCACCACCACCACTCATCCGTTGGAGAAAATGAAAATAAAATTAAAATTACAGGTAATTTTACTTTTCTTTAAAAAGTCCAAACACTAAATTGTTTTCCCGACCTACTAAATTCGAAGTGAAGCTCTCCTAACACAAATCCCAGGGCTCTGCATTCAGCGATGCCCTTGGATTTTTAATCCAAGAATCAGTTAAAAGGATTGAAAATTCTTCCCATTCATTTATTGAACGTACCAAAAAACAAATGTTCCAAAATTCAGTCTAGGAACCCCGGGCCTCAGAATCACATGGTGTCAATATTCACATACACATTATAATCCCAAATATTTTTTTAAAAAAATTGACATGAAATTCTCAAGGCTATACATTCTCCCCACCTTAGGTCTCTTCATCCTCGATAGCTACAATCAAACTAGATGAATAAATGAGGGTACTGAGAAATCATCTAAGACTCCCACCATAATGTGCTCTTTTGGAGGTTCTCGTGATGCCAAGGAAATCACACCAGAGGAATCTACCATCCACGAAGGACCCAGTCCTGCCAATCCACTATCTCCACTAGGAACTCTGCAAATGGCATCCCATCATTTATGTCGAACTCTCCCCAGTTGATTACGTGCAACAGATCATACATGTATCTCCTCAACTGTGACACATGGGAAACATTATGCACCTAGTGCATCTATGGTGGAATATCTAGATGGTATTCCACCTCACCTACTCTAATGAGGATCTAGAAAGTTTCGATGAACCTCATAGATAGTTTTCTACCAAGACCAAATCTTTGTAATCCTTTTTGGGGTGAGACCTGTAGAAAGACATGTCCTCCCTCCTCGAACTCCAAGGGTCTCAGTATCTTTTGGTAATAAGGCTTATTCCATCTCTAGTAAGTCTTCATACACTCTTGGATGATCTACACCTTTTCTATGGTAGCCTATACCCACTCTGGACCCATAAGTGAGGACTCCACTGGGTCTGTCTAGCAAAAAGGTGATCTGCAAGGTCGCCCGTACAAGGAATCAACCGATGCCATGAAGATGGTGGAGTGATAACTATGGTTTTATAGAAACTCCACTAGTGGAAGGTGTTCCTTCCAACTACGGATGGAATCGAGGACACAATCACAACGCATGTCCTCGAGTGTCTGTATGGTTTGCTCAATCTGACCATCTTTCTGAGGGTGAAAGGTGGTGCCCAAGTAGAGCTGGGTTTCTAATTCCTCTTACAATCCTTTCCAAAAGTAGTAGGTAAAACGTGTGTCATGAAATAAGATGATTGTTGGTGAAACCCCATGATTTCGCACAATCTCTTGCACGTAGAGGCATCCCATGCCCTCTACTGATCACTGCTCTTGGATGGGTACGAAGTGGGACAACGTGGTGAGCCAATCAATGATCACCCATATGGAATCATCTCCCATTGACGTATGTGGTAGCCCTATCGGGATTTCCATAGAGATACCATCCCAATTCCACTCTGGTACCTCAAGTGGCTAAGATAATTCCACTGGTACCTGAAGCTTGGACTTCACTTATTGACAAGTGGGGCATCATGATACAAACTGTGCTACTGCTTTCTTCATCCTTGGACACCGGTACTGATGTCAGAGGTTTTGGTACATCTTCTTTACTCATCGATGTACTGCTAAAGGGGATGTGTGGAACTCCCTCAACACCTCTTCTAGAAGAATACCTGGAACCATAATGTGTCCTCTAAAGAGAACAACTTGCTCCCCACCTTCAGAAAATCCATCAACTGTCTTTATAGAAGATATTTAGGAACGTCGAGCCTCACAGTCTACGTCCCAAAGAAATACCTCCCGAGCTCGCTGAAGAAGTGGAGGAGTGACAGTCATAGACTAGAGGTAAGCTACCCCATCCCTATCCACAAAGGATATCTCTAATGATGCGGGCTTCTCTATCGCCTCACTCAACAACTATAGGCCAAACCACCTGCTGAGTGCATCTGCTACTAAATTCACCATCCTAGTAGTATTTAATATATAAAAATCATAGTCTGGGAGGAACTCTATCTATCTTCAAGGTCTTAGGTTTAGGTCCTTCTATCATTACATATTCCCGAGACTTTAATTATCAAAGTAAACAGAAATATGATCACCCATCAAGTAGTGTCTCCACATATTCAGTGAATAGACCACTACTGCAAACTCCCAGTCATTAGTAGTGTAGTTTCTCTCATGCTTTCTCAACATCCATTAGCCTTAGGTTATCACCACTCACTCTGGTATCAGGACGCAACCTAGTCTGGTACCCGATTCATTGTAGTAAACTATGTACCCAATGCCCTCTTCTATTAGCCTCAAGATAAAAGCACTTTTTAGTCTCTGCCTCATCTCATCAAAACTCTACATGAACTTCTATATCCACAAAAAAGTCTTATCATTCATTGTCAAGGCTAAAAAGGGTGCCGCAACCCTAGATAAGTCGGGTAAAAATCTCCAGTAGTACCCAACCAATCCTAGGAGGCTTCGTACATCAGTCACAGTCTTGGGTGATTCCTAAGAAAGAAATGCCTCTATCTTTTATGGATACATGGTGACTCCAGCCTCTGAGATAACATTCCCCAGGAAGTGGACATCCCATATCTAAAACTATAATTTCGAGAGCATTTAATAATGTTGGTTCTGCCATAGTGTGTCCAGAAAAATCTGCAGGTGTGTGGTGTGCTCCTCCTCTGATGCCGAGTATACCAAGATGTCTTCGATGAAGAACACCACAAAGCGATCGAGGTATGACTGAAATATCCTGTTCTTGAGACCCATGATCACTACCAGAAAATTTATCAGGGAAAAATGCATCGGCAAGAACTCATAATGTCCATACCGATATCTGATGGCTGCCTTCCGTATGTCATCATCCCATACGTTGAGATGATGATAGCCTGATCTACGGTCAATCTATGAAAACCATTATGATCCATTCAACCAGTGGAAGATATAATTGATCCTCAAGAGTGGATAATTATTCTTCATGGTCACCAGGTTCAGGCACCGATATTCCAAACAGTGCCTCATGATCCCGTCAACTTTTTTAGTAAACAATATTGGGGATGCCCATGGAGAAACACTGAGCCTTATGAACCACTTCCCTTGTAAGTCCTCTAGTTCTACCCGCAACTCCCGAAGCCCCACACGAGCCCTACGATATGATGGTGTACATATTAGTGCCATATCGGGGTACCAGTCGATCTAATAATATACCTAACTACGTGGATGTAGACCCCGAACATCGTCAGGAAAGACATCATCATACTGGTCCACCACTAAAAGATAACTAAAACTCCTCACGTCAACTACTCCGATGGTGAGGCTAGCCAACAGATGAGTAATTAGATGCACCCTCCCCTTATATAGTCCACCCCTTTCTACAAATGTTTCCTTCTCAATGGTGGAGTTATACCTGATCTCATCCTTATATACACAATGCACTTTGTGCCTAAGACAGTGAATCTGAGCATGGAATGTGGATAGGTTCTATACCCTAGATGATGTGGCAATGCCTTGAAGCTACAACTAGGAGATCCCAGCTGGAGATATCTCCTCCTAGAGTGAGCTCAAATTTCCTTCACTAGTGTGTAATCATCGATTCTTCTCCCATAGGATTCTCTAATTTCATGGATCAAGCCAATGGCTTCATCGGAATCTCCATGCTCCGAACGAGTCTTGTGGCAATAAAAGAGTGACTGGCACCTGTGTCTATAAGTGCTGAAGTTATGGTAGAATAGACCTAGACCATAACTATAATCATCTCCTAAGATCTATGGTTTTAGGCCTACACTGCCTAAAGATGGGCTCACCCCTGTACACCTACTCCATATGTTTGGGGAACCTCAAATTGTCGCCCACCACCTACTGCAAGGCTGACTACTCTTCCTCATCTACCACCCTATGGACCTTCTCAGTTGAATCTTTGCCTATGACATAGTGGTCCCTCGACGATCTACTAATCGTAGGTATGGAGGTTTGGGTAGACGTGATCCATGTTGCCCTTCCCTCTGCACATGATGCACAATCTGCCTCCTAGCTCACCTTCTGTACCTCGCATGATCCGCACCTCCGAAACTACATCCTAGGGTCACCCACCTATGATTATAGCCCGCTTGGAACTCTACATCATCTCTCTAATGCCTCCTATAGATGAATGAACTACATGTCTTCTGATGGTGGATCTAACCGTTTGTGACTGCTCATCTATGATGCTGTCATCCAACAGTGTTCACTCGAACACTCCATCCTGTGTCAGGGTATTCGGTGATATCATTGATGCTCTAATATCTCACTAGAGACCCCACACAGGGGTACAAGCCTTGAATAATGGGTCATGTACCATTTTGGGGGAGTAGCGCGAGAGGTAGGTGAATCTCACCGAGTACTAGGTCACTGATATGTTTCCCTACTGTAAGTAAAGATGCTCCCGGATACGCATTGAGCATAGTTTCACTTGAAGAAACTCTTTCTAGAAGAGGCTATCAAATTTTATCTAGGTGGGGGTCGCCTCATCATGTGACTGGAGTGTTAGGCTCCACCATCTCTCTGTTGTACCCTAGAAAAAGGCTAGTAGATAGGATAACCATATGCTCTTCTAGTGTCTAAAACAATAGAAAAACTCTAGCCACAACCTCCAGCCAGTCCTTCTCTGCCTGGCGATCTATCTCCCCTCGAAAACTTGGAGGCCTCTATATCTATAACTCGTGCAACGAACATAGTCGGAATGCACATTTTGCTGGTGGGGCCGGTGGAATTTTCTGCCTAATGGGTGGTGGTTCTGTCGGTGCACCACTTGATGGTGATACCATACCAAGAGGACCCAACACTGATGCCTCATCACTTAGTCGGCCATCATCGTGTACTCTCTTGGGAATCCTGGCTGGATATCTACGCAGTGGAATCCTAGAAGGAAATAGGTGCACCACAATCAATAATTTATACCTGGTGAGATGACTCAAAATAGATCAATGTAAAAAAAAATTCATAACACACTCAATTAGTGTTTTCGTGCACCCAGTCAGAAATCAGAATTCAGGGTCCTGGTGTATGGATTCGTCGGCCACCACATCATCGTTAGACTCCCTGAACTAAAAACCATACTCAAAACACTTAACAATATTGCTCCCTTAAAAATATTTGAGTCTTATTTATTCGGTAGAACTGAATCCTCTGATACCAATTTTCACAACCTATCCCCTGGGGTCCGTGTCGTGACAACCCCAATCCCACCATCCATAGGCTAGTGGTTTGTGACTAGCACCAGAATGGGGTATCCCTGAAACATGATGGCATTGCCTTTAAAACTGGTCAAACACACAATCCAATAAAAAACAAGATTCAACCACAATGTAAAACTGATGTAGTAGGGGTGTGTACTGAAAGTAAAGGAGGTCAGAATAAAATCCCAACTGAAGGGTACAACTACAACTAAAATACAGAAAATTTCACATGGAAACATCCACTAAGATTATACCTGAAGGGTAGGTACAAATCATCTCCACTGATCTCCACATCATCCAATATACTATATGAATTTCTTGGTCCTGGCTCCCTCAATTATCTACCAAACTTCTTGTCATTTACACAAGATACAATAAGGTGCGGGCAAAGATCATGTAGGGGTGAGTATAACAATACCTAGTAGGGACCCTGAGATATCTAAAGGTATCTCAGAATTCCACAAAGGAAAAACTACAAAGCATGATCTAAACCACAATGCACAAGAAAAAAACACATAGCTCAAACCATGTTTATGTGATGTATAAAAGTACAGATGATTCGTCACAAAGCTAGATCATTTTATTTTGTCAAGAGGCACTATTGCAGACCATAAATAGTCCGTTCCACTTAGATCGATAGGTACAAAATCTCAAAAAACCCACATAGGATCCGACCCACCCAGAGTTGATAGGTACTAACCCCTGCTGGACCCATAGTGGAGCTAACCAAGACATGATCGGTATGCGCTGACCTATACAAGATCATATAGCATGGACCCAAATTGTATCTTACCCACAAATGATCATTATTTGTGGACCAACATAGGATCGATGAGCGCTTACCAACACAAGATCTGACCCACAAAGGATTTTTAATTGCTGACCCACTTAGAGTCACTTGGTACTAACATCCGTATGATCTGTTTCCACCCTCTGCCTCAATGTCTTGCCCTGGATTCCCGATCATTAGACACTTGATTCTGGGAGAACCACTCTTAAATCCATAGGTAGTATCTCAACTGGAAAGACATCCCATGAAGTAGTAACCCAATGATCTGTCATGTCATAAGAGTCAAAACACAATAGACGACGTGTCAACCAGGCACCTGATCTACATGTTATAGGTATTTTAGTGCCAAGGTCCTGGTTGGATTCAGGAACAATCCAACCCATCCATACTCTATCATTCTCTAAATCCCAATTGACGTATCTCAAAATGAACATCTCGTTTCAAGGATTCAATTTTCATAGACAGTTCATCAAATACACGTCGGGTTCGCAAGATATGACCCATTAAGCTTTTCTTGGCCCGAGAAGGGTCCTGGTCCAGTCTGACCAGGCCCAACCCAGCTCAGGTCGACTCGACCCGATCTGGGTTTTCATCAACCTGGTTGGGTGGGTTCATGGCGGCCTTGTCCTACTTTGTCGTGGACTGGCCTGACCAACTGGCGAGCGCGACTGGTGATCTACTGCAGACGAATGGCTCAAATGATTCATTCAACTCCTTTAATTGGAAGCACCACATGGTGCAACCTCATCACCCACGGGACCCAGAGGAGCGGGTCCCGACCTTTACCACTGTCGAGTCATCAAATATGCGGTGTGCGACAGCGTGCCGCCTCTGCCTCTACCACCCGCCACTGTTGGCCACCCTTCCCACCACCGTGGCGCTGCTCTTCCATCAATGCTGGAAGTTACAAGGCACTCCTCTCGTCTGTCAGCACCAAAGCTCCAGTGTCGCCCTGACATTTCCTCCACAGGAATGTTGGTGAGCAATGGGGGCCCATTTTCCTTACGGATGTGACTACTATCCTCTTGGGACACCACCGTCATATTGTGGCCCTCAAATAAGCATTGTCGCCGCGTTCGTTGTTCCTCCATGAAGAACGAACCATGGAAAAGTTTAGTAGAGGGTCCGGGCATGGGTGGTTTTGGACCATTCCCCCCCCCCCCCCCACATTAGTATTCTAAACATAAGGATGATTATTAATAAACCAAAGGAAGATTAATCCCTGAATTTAAGACCCTGAAACCACTCACCTGCATGATTAGATGAAACGCAGATCAACTCGTTAGTCAGTTGGTCCACATTCGTTATATGTTTCATGAATAGGAAGTGAGAGTACATCAAAGCACGTAATCTCCCTACCTTGACATCATTTGGAGGTGTCGCGGTTGCACCGGGAGGAGTATCCATGTAGGTTGGAGTCATCATCATTTTTCATTTCGGGATCATTGCTGCCCGAGCATCCATCCTCTGTCTGTGGATGTTTCCGCATGACTTTTATAGAGTTTCCTCGTTTGAAGAAGCAGTGCCAAAACCCCACCATGAGCTCAAATTAAATATGATGGGGGAAAGGTGAGTAACACAATGAGTATTTAATGAGGATCATTAAATTATTTAATGAACCTCTTTTAATTCATAATGTTGGAGCCACATAGTTGATGGTTCAAGACATTAAATGGATTGACAAGTCACCGGTCCGGCCACTACCGCTCATATGTTGGAGATAATAACAATTACATGTTATTTTAGTTTTTAAAAAAATTTAAAAAAAATAACTTTTTCTCCCGACCTAGTGTGGTCGATGTGAAGCTTCCCTTAAGTGAATACCTGCATTCAAGATTCAATTGTGACCTCAGAATTTTATTCCAAGCAACAGTTTAAAAGATAGAAAATGCCACCCATGGGTTTACTGATCGTACCATAAAATAATGTTTATAAATTTAATTCGAGCACACCGGGTCTCGGAATCACATGTCTTCAATTTTCACACTCATAATAATCCCAATTAATTTTAAAAATTATTTAATTGAAATTTATGGGTATTTACATAATTAATTTTAGGGTAGCCTATATTATCAAACGTTCATTATAAATATTTGTCATCGCTTTATCCTAACTAGACATTATTATCTCAAAATTAGGAAAATATTAAGAGTTATATATCCTTAAATCATGTGTTTTAAAATAAATTATTCTCTTGCCTCTTTATTATTTTTCGTGGATATTGGTACAATTCAATATATACTAGAAATTCCATAAAGAAAAAATATTGAAGAACAAACCTATGAAGTTTCATAATTATGTTATCCCTAATATCAGTGTTAGAACAATTATTAAAAATAATAATCCATTCCCAATACATAAACTCTTAAATTATACCACTTCAATGATTGTAATAACATAAGACCTTTTTTATTCTAATACATAACCATTAGGTTAGGAAATTGACTCAGATAATTCCTAACATCCCCAGACCAAAATCATTGATCATTAAATTGTACTTTTGGATGAAATTTATTTCCCACCATTGAAATCTTCACTTTTCTTTAATAATTAGTAATTATATACCCTCTTTTTACCCACAAAACTCATCTTTTCATTCTTTTGAGATATTTCCTTGTGTTATTATGCCAACATTTTTGACATGTATGATGTTTAATATTATTTATTCTATGTTTTTCAGAAAACTTCATTATTCCCATTTTTTTAAATTCAGAAACTCACAAATGTCTAGGATTTTCTACATATATCAAGATAGTTGGTAAGGAATAATCACATTCATTCATAGTAAATCTACTATTTTGTTTTGTTTCATGGGAGAATTATAATTTCAATGTCTCTTACATTTTGAATTTATATGATTCTTAAAGGACCTAACCATTTAATAAAACCAATAATAATAGTGTCAAAAATGTTAATAATTGTTAGTAATCATATAATCATGAAAAATTATTCATATTATTCCTAATTCATGACTCCTTTCTTTCATTCTATAAAACCTTTTGTTTAATAAAGGTCATACAAGGTCATTATTTACTCAAAATATTTATAATTATTTATAAATAAATTATAAATTAACCTAAGGATATCACCAAAGAGTATCTTGCTGGGTGTGATGCCTTAGGCCCACTCATTGTGGATAGATGATGATCATGTTAATAAATAATTCAACCCTTTTTTCTGTTTACACCTATATTCATATAATCCATACATACATCCACTTTACAATATCATGGGAGGGATAAATTTTATAAATAACTACACTTCACTCTTTAACATAATGTTGGATGATCTCTTATATATAGGATTATCCTAAATGTTCTCATTAATATTTCCGCATTTTATTTTCCCAAAATAACTAAATCTATCAATGACACTAATATGTTGAATATATGCTAATATACAAATATAGTAAATCTTTATGAGGATTATTTAACGTATCTCCAAAATAAACATGTATAATATCCACAATGGTTTATTTTACCTTGAAATTATATACAAAAAAATTCATATTTATGTAAAATAATCATCATAACAAATATATTTCCTTATATAAGTAACCCCTGTTGAAATATCAAACCTACTACCCTTCCTTATAGTTAGGAAAAAAAGAGATAATACGGGGTTATATTAGATGCTCAATATGGGTAAACATGGGAAATATTAATCAATAATCATATATAAGAATATTATGAGAATAAGGGTACGATAAAATTTGGCTATTAGTATAAAACAATAACTAATAATTAATAGATCTTAATCACGATTAATGGTATGAAACATTATAATGACACATGATTGGGTAATAATCTAAATATGAACCATGATCTATGAGATTAAATTATAATCATATCATTATTTCAAAATTGTGTGGAAGCATCTTAGTCATAGAATCCATATAATATTTTTTGGTTAACTACCAAGGTCATTATATCAAAACAGATCATATATCACCACATGATTCCCATATCTTGGTGGATAAATTATACAAACCTATGTCTGATAGTGGATTGAGAATATTAACTCTTTTATAATAAGTATCTCATGATATATAAGGATTTAAAAACATTAGTGTGGGGATACATAATTATGGGTATACCTGTCAAATAATAAATTCCATACCTATTTTTTCATTAAATTATAAAAAAATTCATCATATCCTCATAGCATAACACATAGAAAATAAATTAATGTTTTACATATCTTATCAACATAATAATAAATCGTATAGATAATTAGTAGAGATTATATCATTGGATTATATCCCCTGTAAGGTTTAAAAATCCTTAAATTATGATGATATAGATTAACAATACCTTTAAAAGATCATATGAACATTTCTTTGAAAACATGAAAAATTTAAACTCGAAATTCCAAAAATATTACGCAAATAATTTTCCTCAAAAATATATATGGAATAATTATATGGAATAATCAATTAAAATAAATTCATTGGTGACGATAATATCATCTTGTCCAGTGTATATTTAAAAAACAACTCATTCACAACATTGAAAAAATTACCACATTACAAAAATGATATGAATATTACATTTAATTTTTTTATAAATCAAAACATGGGTAAAAATTAATTTATTAAGTGATTATATAATAATGAAAAATTATTGAAAAAAATAAAAAAGAAATATTTTCTAGGATGAAATGAATCTTGGCCAACTATAAAACAATGTCTATTTTCCTTGAAAACATTTCTTTAGACCTTTTAGTACATTAAGAGAAGATGCTAAAAGAATTTTTAATATTTAAATAAATAACAGGGGAAAAATAAATTACATAATATATCTAGGGGTTATATTATATAATTTCATCATCATTAAATTTATGCATAAATAATAATGGTAAAAAGTGAAATTGTGACATAAAACCCTCAATACTTTGGAAACATTTTTTCTATGAGCCCCATCAAATAAATAAATTAAAATTAATCATTAATTACCATGAAAATGAGTTTATTTATGATAAAAAATTTCAAATGTGAATTAGATGCACCTCATTAATTAATATAGGTGTGTAAGATAACATATGTCTCGACGAACACAATTTCAAATGATAATAAATACCAATTTGGAAAATTTTATGTGAAAATATGTGAGATGAAATAATGGGAACCTTAACATTAAATAACATGATATATTAAGTATTACCAACATAAAATTTCAAATGGGTAGTATATAAAACTAAAAAACCTATATTGGGGCATAACATGAATAATTTCTCGATGAAATAATATCGAGACAAAGAACCCTTACCTTATGTTCAACAAACATCATAACCTGAATAAACAATGATATAATAATATGAAATTTTTTATATTTATAATCCAAACACATATTAACACTTATAA
This sequence comes from Viscum album, assembly GCA_963277665.1. NCBI lineage: Eukaryota > Viridiplantae > Streptophyta > Magnoliopsida > Santalales > Viscaceae > Viscum > Viscum album. Next base: position 481,039,830 of record OY728129.1, read on the forward strand.
TAACATACATAGTTTACTTATAAATGGTGTTCACTCAATAGTTATTATTATTTTATTAAAATCACTATTTTTGGTAATTACTATTTTTTCATAAATGTTTCATTTTAGCAGTTTTGATCCTTTCACATTGATCTTGGTCCAGGAATATCCATATTGTAAATAATATGATGTATAATATATATATATATATATATATTATTTAAATATGTATAAACATCCATAAAATTCACATATGAATGATTTATTCCACAGTTCATGTAGATGGTAGTCAATACGTAAGCATGAATGCTATTTTTCATTTTACAATGAAAAGACTAAAAGAAATATAAATAATTATTTGACATTATATACTATTAATTTAATAATATATATATATATATATAATAAATTCATAATTATATCCATTCATGTGAGGTGGTGATGGAAACCGAATTATATTGCTAGAGGGAGGCAGCAGTCCATTTGTACACATGCGAGATACTTTCATTTCCCATGTGATGAAAGAGGGGTGTAAAATCATTGTGAAATCCTCAAAAATAACATCTAAATATATTTATGACATTTTATTATTAATTTTATCTTTTATAAAATAGTTTTATTGAATGATTATGAAGAAATAAAATTAAAAAGGCCCAGTTATGATATATACCTATTGTTTAAATAACCTCATTTGGCATGAACCTTAAGAATTGAATGATTGGTATTATAAGAATAAAAGGGTATATTGTATGAATTTTAGAATTATTAGAAGGTATTAGGTGTATGTTTTCAATTATTTATAAGTCTCTATCTCTTTGAATAAGGGAGGAGAGAAGTTTCCCTATTATATGTGATATATATTCCATATATCGGATTACATACAATATTTAAATAATATAATGTCATTTTCTTATGAAAGGGGGTAAAATTGTAAAATAATTAAAATTTATGTTAATATCGGATTTATATATCTTAAAATAATAGTAATTATACATGTTTATGTGGAAGTAATACCCTTTTCTATTTTTTTAACCCATGGTATACTTGTTTTAACCTTAATCTTGGTAACAAATTTTTTTATAATTACTATTCATTGTAAAAAAAACAAGTGGCCTCATTAATAAATATGGAAGTTATGATATAAAATACGGAATACATTAAATAAATTTAACATTCCATAATTAGAAAAATATATTAGTAAAAATAGGGCACAAATTGTATTAAAAACTATTTTGTAGAAAAATTCATTAGTAAGCATAAAATCGTGTTCACTCTCACTACATTCCAAGAAAATATAATTAGATGAATGTAAAAAATATATATATAGTATATAATCTAAATATTTTATTGTAATTATTTATAAATACTAAATTATTTAATTCATTATGATAAAAACACATTCTGCATAGAAACTCCTTTTATAAAAATGTGTTTTAAACCAAATAGTGGACTTAAAAAAATTAAGACAATTGATATATATTATTTAATTAATTAGATATTATATTAGATGTATATTTTTATATTTATTTAAAATAAAATAAAAACCATAATTTTACTTTTAAAATACATTATTTAATTATGTAAAATGTCATTTTCACAAAAATATGTATTTTTCAATCTTAAATTTAAAAGGATTCTTTTTTGAAAAAAAATTCCATGACTATATTGATATGATAATTTAAAAAATTATATTAATTTCCTAAAATATTATTTATAATATTTACTAAATTTATTATAATGTCCTTGAAAAATGTAGTAGAAATCATTTTTTAGAAATATATATATATTTTAAGTATTTAATGACATTACAAAAAAATTTATAGATATTTATTATGAATTAATAAAACCATTTTGTATATAAAAATATTGTGTATATATCCCATATACAGTTATTATTAATATTATTATCATTAATTTAACAGTTAGATTATAATAGTCACATTTATATAATATGTTTATTGTATATCTCATTTTTGTAAAACCTTGGTCTTCCATATTTTGTTTTTCATCGGGCATATTATTATTTTAAACTGAATTTTATGGGTGTTAAAGAAAATGTATTAGAGGTGATATAATTGAAAAAATTTCTCATTGATAATTGTCTCACTGACAAGTTTTGTGATCTTCCTCCACACCCAAAGTTACAGTTGTATTTTAATTGAGGAATCCTCAAAGGTCAAATCAGAAATTATCATAGAGATCGAAATATGGTCCATGAACAAATCAATTAAGGATGTTCTAAGTTAAAAACCTCTTGGGATATAAGTTACAAGATTATTATATGTATCCAGGACTCTTTCTTATTGAAATGGAAATGGGGAGGCATCTTGAGTAATTTTATTCATCAGTAAGGTTGCATAATTTGTCCTCCATGACATGCTTTTTAATAGAAAAAATGATATCAGATGATATTAGTGGTCAAATATCACATTAAATAGTTTGGGTATATTTTTTTTATTTTTTCCAACTCATGATATGGAAAAAAAGATGGGTTTTTTCATGGATACTCATATATATGGAATTTGGGTTTTGTGTCTAAATTTGAAGACATTACACCCACTAATGTTCGAGTAACCCCAAAAGGTACAACTAACCCAATGATTCCAATATCATCATCAATTAAGGTTGTATGTAGGGATCAAAATTGTTTTATTATAGTAGAAAACAATATAAATATCATGTCAACATAAATTCATATAGAGATACAAGTATCTTAGTGGTTAAAGATATCACATATTTTTATAGTTTTAAAAACCTCACAAGGTCAACCATTATAATTTGATCAATCTAGATGGGGGAAAACACATCTTTATTGAGTGTTGGGATTAGTAATTCATGGGTTTGACCCTCCAAATCTCCCTCAAAAACCCTATTGGGAGTGTCAGGATAAAATACTCCTTAATAACTATTGTCACCGAGCCCTATAGTTATGAGAAAATGTTCGAAGAAAATGATAATTCAAAACAATTTTTTAAAATATGTTCAAAATTTTATTATGAAAATATAAAAAATACATCACGGTGTAGTGAGAATATATATCTTCCATATTTTAAACCAATTTTTCATACTTATTTCATTAGAATAAAAATAAATTAGAGGTGTTACTAATGGTGGTATTATGAACACAGTCTGATTTTTTGTATAAACTACAAGGATATTAACCACTATGGTATGAGAACCTTCCACCTCATTCATAGTACTTGAGTGGGCACACTACCCAATCGTTCTTCCCTCCAAAAAATATTCTAGAGATGTGATGGGTGATTGAGAATATTTTAGTTATTGAAAAATATTAATATGTTGTTATTAGAAACATAAGTGATGGAATGATAATTCTAAACCATAATTTCTCCCATGTATTTCATATTAGTGATTAAATCATTATGATTATCTATATTAAAATAATATATTCTCAACATATCAACTACCAAGACCATGTGGGAGTAAATAATCTCCAATGAGTGGATCCTAGATTCATGGTATATGATATAAGAGTTATCCTTGTTGGTGTTATCCTTTTAGAAAATTCTGGTAGGTTTCATCACATTGAAAAACCCCATCATAATGACAACCCCTATTAAAGATAATCTCAAATTTCAATGGAAGAAAAGGTTTATTTCAAACAGTTCCACTGTCTAAAGGCCTCTAGATACCCTATATTATTTGGAATTAATGTATGTTAAGTCAACATGCTCTTCAATAGTGGAGCATATAAATGATTCCGAAAATTACATTGAATCTGAAACACCAGTGTGTTTCATGTAGTGACATTATTACCTAGTATTATTGCCTCCATTAGATGTTATGACTCGTCGTCACCATCCTTTTAAGTGTTTCCATCAAATATGTCATGAAATTATCCCATATTCCTTCCCAAAATAACCAAATCCAGGAATAAACATATTCAATTGTTATTATAATAGAAGAATCTATATGTTTGAAATTAGAGTGACACGTTTCTCTTTTTGTTTCATAATTATCTAGAACATGCATAAAATTTGAGGATATTGATCAGCTCATATTCTATGAGGAGGGACATGGCACTTATTTTCGTGTAGATGAAATTTCACCTCAATCTTGAAGGTTCATATTTATTATATATTATATTTCCATCAATTATGGATACTTATAAAACCCCTAATAATGATGATAGATATGTTTTTTACATTAAAGAATCCAGTTACACAATAATATATGGTTTTTTATTTCATCATACAATAAAAATATCAAATATTTTATATCTATAATGTTTTCTAAAGTCTCGTACATTTAACAAACATGCCCTTACTATACTGATTCTTTTGAGATAGGGTCCAAATGAGGAATCCAAGATTAATTGGTTGTTTAAAATTTCATCACCTCTCATAATTTTTATGATCCGACCAAAAAATTCTTGTAAGCTATTGATGTGACTAAACAAGGACATCACATTAGTTATATGATCATGATACTGATACAACACATCCAATTATGGCACCACTAATCTAATATATTTTTCACTTTATTGTTTTTTTCTATAAATATGTCTCCAAATTTTATATAGTGTTAAATTATCACAATGGAAGGAGGTATCTACTAATATGAAACACCAAGAAGGTTTCATAGTAGAAAATCCTATTGATATGGGGGAGAACTTTTGATCCCAGTTTGTAAAGAAACCCCCTTTTAGTGTCTACTAATAATACGTGGGAAGCCCATAGCTCATATAACATGTATGATTTTGGTTCCTCATTATATATAGACTATGAATAATGGGAATGATAAAATATTATATCAAGTACTCAATGCGATTTATATTTTTGGAAGAAGATTTTCTCCTTTGGAATATCATTTAAAAATAAGTATCCTCCTTGAGGGTGATGGAGTCCTGTCATCATTGTCCCATACCTAGGGTTTAGGAGGGAACTTTTCATTCATAACCTAAAAATGGGGCACCTATAATAACCTACACATCTTAGGGGAATACATAGACATCTTCATACACAATATGGAATGTATTTGTTTTTAGGATCTAACAATTTTTCATATTTTGAATTATACTTTTGTTTTAATGGGATAACGTCTACGTGACCCGAAAATCAAAATATATTCCCACTTTATTGAAATTCTATTCATACTCCAAACTTATCAGTCATCCAAAAAGTGAAAACCCTATTTTATATTTTTAACAAGTGTACAGTGAATATCCAAACTCAAATAAAAACCTACCCTATATTTTGTGATGCATTTTATCAATATGGAAACATAGCTATGGTCATGAAGATCTTACACATGAGTTACATTTTCTAGAGTCAACTTAGTATATCCTAGGACATAACCCTTTGATTTTTTGTTCGTTTTAATTAAATCCTTCCAATTTAAATGTTATCTCAATACAATTCACAATAGTAATTTTTCAAACATACTATTTGATTCCATGATCATGGTGTGGGTAGGGGTATATTATATATACGTGTAAACTCTTCAACCAAAAATTTCCTTAAATACTCACTCCCCTTATATCTGTAATAAACTACTTCTTTTAATGAACACATTAGCGTTGTTCATCCCTAATACTCTCAATAATTTTAGTCCATTTTATAGTAATAGTCTTGGTGCACTCATTTTATTTAAAATTCATATTTTTAAAGGAGAAACATAGTAGGTTCTATTTAGTATAAGATGTTAAAAATATAAATTTATATATTTTCACATATCATGAATGTTTCCACATATCTCCCATGAAACCATGAAGAATTTTTGTGATCTCATAGGTATTACACAATCACAATGAATTTATGTAATTGTGTAGTGGTTATGTGGTGGTAAATATTTTATGTGATTCTACAACATAAATGAAAAAAATAAAATCATTCATGTGAATGGAGATCTCATGCTATAAATTCCCTCAAGAAAACATCTTCACATATGGATACCTTGAATCATTCGGGTATAATGATTTTATCAAATAGTCATTCATGATATGTCATACACAATAAATAATTTGTGAATAAAATTTCTTGAAAATCCATTAAACAACTGATAGTGAATTATTGAGGTATATAGATCAATCGTGAAAAGTGGATTAGATCCCCATAACTAATTTATAGATGGGACTTCTGGTATTATAAGAATTATGTATCTTGTACACTATCTTCAAAAAAATTAAAAGAGAAACATTACTTCCTCACAGTTGAACTATCTTTAGGATAAGCATAACCAGTTTGGATAGAGTTACATTGTAATTCCAAAAACCAAATCACCATGATCAAGTCTGAGTGACACATGAAATCAAGTGTTCCAAACCTTATGCAAGTCATTTTTGAATAGCTGTTAGGTTCTAAAATCCATTAGTGGGGATAAAATAACCTTGATATCAATTAATTATGTATAACTAAAAACAAAAATAAACAAAGTAGGATAACACAACAAGATATATCTCATAAAAATATTGAAAAATAATTAATGAGGCCCATGGTAGAAGGTATATAAAATGTATGCGAAATTAAACAATACAAATAAAATTCTACATCATCCTTCTAAGGATTCTCATGCTAACACCCATAAACACCACACTCCATCTTCTATATTCTTAGATATTAGGACTTTACCTTTCCTATATCCCTAGTCATGATGTCATCATGTGCATCAAGATACCCATGAATGGTGTGGTTATTAATCTAGTAGGAAACCACTATTGTATTCTTAAAAAATATGACATTAATATACTACAATGTATATCATGATAAAATACATGTTCTATATAAGTAAATATATTTCTACTCATTCAATGATCCATTTCCCGCCAACCAAGACATTGAAACCCAAAACCCACATTATTTTGAATGATTACTGTAAATATATCAATGTCTATCAACACACATCACAAGATATTCCATAAGTCCCAACATCAATTATCACACTAAAAAAGTCAATACATGTTCCCCCTTTAAAGAAACATCACATGCCTCACAAAGATTGTGGTCATTATTATGAATAGTTCATTCCCTTCCATAATTTTGGTCATTACACTTGGATGATGGAAATTATCACCAAAATTGTTGTACATAATTTGATATGAATACCACCCCTACATGGAATTCTCCCACATCTTCTAGTAATTGATAGATTCTCAGTTCCGAAAAATGGTCTACTCCCACAAAAACAATGTTGGAGTTGGTATCCTAGAACATACTGTTTGTACACTATTTACCTGTATATTTGATGTATTGAATATTAGAAAAACCACTTATTATATATTTTACACTATTATGAATGAATATAATGTAATAATTTCCTAGAGTATACCTCACATTAATAATGTCATTGCATTTTACCACTATGATTAAAACATTGGTGTTTGATGATGATATTACAAAATTGTGTTCTCTAGTCGGATAAAATACATTTATGGGATGCATAGTACATAGAATATTGGGTGTGAGTACATATAAGAGGATGAAGATTCTTCTCATTATGTTTTCGGTTAGTAATATATAGGATAAGATATTTTGATAACATAACTAGCACTATGAATTGAAAATGGTTTGTTGTAATCTGATATTCATATCTGTGATCATGTTTAATGGTCCTTACACATTATGATTATTTTTATCCCAAGATTTGACTTTCATAAAAATTTGTATTTTGAAAACACTAATGATGAATGTTCATGGATACGTTGGATACATAGGTTGTGACAAGAGTTACATTCTTTTAATAGAGACATTAAATAAATGGGTTTTCCTTCCATATTTACGGAGGGCTATATCTCAAAACTTGGATTAGAATAGAAATTTTAGCCTAAATTCTAATACAATTTCATAATGAAATCATTATTTTAGATATTTAAAGAATTATTTCTCATGTATATAGGTTGGTGAAAATGAATTGGAACCCACATAATGAGATATCATGACAATCCAATTACATTACATAGTGAGCATCCATATGTGGTTATCAACATTGTGACATGTTTTTCTATCTCTTCGATACCTTAACCCACTACTAAAAAGTAATCTTGGATTTTAGGAATATTTTAATTATGATAATGAAAAATAATCGTATAGGGTATTACGCTATGTTTTTTCGATGATTCAGATTAAATTATAGATGAATTTAACTAATAGAATAATTTTTATTCTGAATACGGAGGGACACTTTTATTCATATTTTATTTATCATAAATATAAAATAGGACTAAAATATTTAATTTAAATATTTATTTATTTGTTCAACAAAGGATTGAGGAGTTCGAACAGACCAAGGCTATGTCTAGTGAAAAATATAATATAACAATCTTTTTAAATAGTAGTTGTTATTGTTCATGTTGGCACATGCAAAAAAAATATTATTATGTTATGCCATGGGTTTCATTAAAGGTTATAAATTATTTATATCTCGGAATGCAAGTAATTAACATTGTAATAAAAAATATAGGTCTTTAAATAGATGGTTATGTCAATTGTGTAGAGTAATTGTGTGTATTAGATAATAGTGACATGTTATTTGAAACTAATTATCTCTTTAATACCCATTATATCTCCCTCTCAAGAACATGAATCACAAGAGATAATCCTTCAAGTTCATATGAAAAGAGATCAATATAAACTCTGTCGGACAATCAATTCACCATACAAGCACCTGGAAGTCAATTCTTGTTTCTTGGTGACCATAAGAGCACATGTGGATCAATGCTAGATGGAATATATCCTTGGATCCACCCATTAAAAAAAGGCAACCCATAAAGGTATTTTTAGATGATCAACATCATTAATAAAGAATGATCCTTTGACTAGGAATTTATTTCATCATATATTATTTAAATAAAATATAAAAATGAAAAAGAACATTCTCACTCACGGTTCTGGAAAAATAAATATGAAGTAAAATTTTAATATTTCATCCATAACAGCATGTTTTTGTTGTAAACAAAACAAACATCTTTTATCAGAGTGGTCACATATAAATTTATAAATATTTATTTGATTGTCGATCCATATGAAATTTTTATTGAATTATAATTTTGTATAATTCATCCTCTATTCATATTTGAATTTACATGTGACTGAAATATTCATTATATTCATTCCATGTTTCATTTTAAAAAAGGTCTTATATTAGACGAAGCGAAATAATAGATTCCATCAGGAACTGCCAAACTTCTCGTCAGTAAGAGGGGATTACATTTCTTGAACTCAGAAGAGTGTATTTGTAACGTCCCAGATCCGGGTGCCACTCAACGGGTTCCCTGAACCTGGTTTGTCACGTGAACTCAAGTCCATTCCCCCAAATGGTAGAGCCTGTCGACTAGCAGCGAGGGCCCAGGTCTGATAGTGGGGAAACTATGCCCTCATTTTTCAAGGTGTAGCGCATCAGAATATAAGATAAACATACAACAACAGTGGAAATAATAAACCATACACAATGGGAATGAACAACTAATGACAAAAAGAGATACCATCAGTCATATATATATGAAGATGCGGTATTTCACTATTCTATATAACAGCCAAAACATGTTACACTGCAATACAATACATCACAACTGAAGTACAAGTATAGAAAGAAAAATAGCATAGCCCGCAGCATCACGAGCCAATGCTCGGTCCCATGCTCTCCTACACCCCAGCAGCAATCAAGAACTAGTGTAAGGGATCTTTCCCTTCCCTACACCTATAGCAACATAATATGTTTGGGTCGAAAATCATGACCCTAATAGGGTGTGAGAAATGAATCCTAGTAGGCACCCACCAAAGGCCCATGCCCAACTGTGTGAAAGTATGCAATAATAGTGTGCAGTAGTAAAATGCAATAAACTAAGCAGTACTCAAAAGTATCTAACTTAATAGTATATTTCCATTTAATTATTATTTTATTCTATTTAATATAAGAAAACACCAAATTTCATTTCTATGTAAATAGTCAGTGTCCTCAGACACACAAACCTTTACCCCTAGGTAATTATAATCCAACCTACAGGTAATTTCCCACAGGCATAACAGATTTTTCCCATGGGCGTAAGAAGCGTCTCCCACAGGCACAGAATCAACTTCCCACAGACACGGAATAAGTTTCCCTTAGTCTAGGATAACAACTACCCTTTGTAACACCCCAAGCTTCCACGGTACGTTTCCCTTCGAAAAATGCGATAGCGTGTGTTGTACGCAACCTTAAGTTCTAACACACACCACAACTAATCAAACTAGCCGTTATGAATAGTAATACCTACTTTTTGAAATTATATATATTTTATATTTGAAAATGGACTTCATTTTTAGATTCGGAATATCAAAATTATCCTAGGGTGAAATTTTGGTACATTTCGGATAACTTTCATATTTTGATGAATAGTGAAAATTTCTAAATTTTAATTAAAAACAACTTTTTTAATCAAAATAATTAATAGTGATAAATTGTGAATTTGAGTGGTTTTAAAGTATATTTAGAATATATTTTTACCATTTAATATAATGTTGGTCATTGGACATAATTTTACAATTAAACCGAACATAAACAAGTGTCAATCTTTTGATAGTTATTATCTCTTAAAAAACACGCTTTTTGTTTTGACAGCGGGAATTAATTTTAAATTAATTTCTGCCAATTATGTGTTTTGAATTTAGAAAAATGGATTCCATATTTGTAATCAGGATGTTCAAATTGTGTAAATAGGTAACTTTTATTTTTAGACATTTTGAATAGTTACTGTGGTAAATATTTTATTTACCATGGTTAAAGGGTAAATCCGGTAAATAAGGGTTAAAAAAATAATATTATAATAATACTAAATTACCCTAAAACGTGTCTTAACCCTATTTTCTGATACATGGTCGACCATGGGAATCTTTGGGTCTATTTTGGGACCCCATGGATCCACTTGTAAGTGATAATGACACATTATATTAATAAAGTTAAAATAAAAATAAAAATGGCATAAGCTTATATCTTTTAGAAGAACAATTTTTACATAGGGTTATACATGTTGGAATTTCGATTATAAATATTCATTAGAAATATAAAAAGCTTTCCTACATAATGATATTTTATTTATAATTTTTAGACATTAAATAATTTATTTTATTTATGACACAATGATGATGCAGTAATTACTATAATAGTGAAAAATTAAAATAATTGATATTATAAATACCCAAATAAATATAATATGAAACTTTTAATGAATTAAAATAATTTTCTAGGATAATATGATATATTAGGATTTATTTAATTGACTTTGTTCTAAGTAATCAATCTGTTATGAGTTTCACAAAAATCAACTATTGAATAGTGTCAAAATTGACATAAAAGAGTTCTTAAAACAAATATTATATTATTAATTGATATTAAATTCCTAAAAATCTAAGGTTCGGCCAAGAGACTTATATTATGATAGGTTAATCATTAATGGACCACTTGGGGCTCGCTTGGATGTATATAGTAAGTTTATTAACCATATTATATAAAAATACAAAGAGACATTGTAAAAGTGAAACTAATTAACTTAGAGTTAATACTTAAAGATAAGGTTAATATAAGTACCCAAACCTGTCTAAATTCTATTGGATGAGTTTTTTTCGACCTATCCCCACCTCATCCTTTGAATAGTCAACTTTGGAGCCTTTGGAAACCGAATATGAATTTATTATAAATTAATATTTCTAGCTTTTCCAAAGGTGCCCCTCACCCCTCTTATAAAAGGGCACTCCTCCTTCTCTTTTCCTCACACCTCTCAAGCCACTTGGCTCGTCCAAACTCTGCCCAAATAAGCTCCCCACATCCCTATCCTACTCCTTGAAGCTTCCCCTTAGGCAGAAAGCATTTCAAGAAGTCCTTTGGTTCCAACCAAAGTGAGTTACCTAGATTAAAGGTAACGATTTCTCTTAAATTATTTTCATTTATTTTGCTTCTCCAACCCCCAAACTCTTTTTATTTCTTTTCTTTTGTAACAACACCAGTATCCTCAATATACTAGGATGTTGTTATAAGAAGTATTCAAACTACACATACACACAACTCCATCTAATGGATGATGAACATAATGTTTCTGTGGATGGAAAATTAACGCCTCACGAAACGATGATTGTTCAAATACATCTTACCGCCTCTCATGGTGGCCATTATGATGGCACTGTAATTAAATATGATATTAATGATATATATTTTATATATAAGCTTCTGTAATTCCATTTTATTTCATACCATTAATCGTTTCATGTTGTATATACATACGATAATTTCATTTGAGGAAGTGCGGACTACCGCCCCCTTAAAATGATATGACTCGTTCATACCACACATGGAACGTATAAAGGATGGTGTTAATGAACTTAAGTAACATATATAAAATATTATATTATACTGGAATAGTAATATACCTATGTATCATTTGGATTCGATTCTTTTAAAATAAAAATTAAATGGAAGTAGCGTTCGTGCGTACGTACGGACTACCGTCTCCACGAACGCGATGAGATTCATTCTCCATCGTATCCATTCAAGTATAATTATCATTTAATGATTTAAAAATGATGTTTAAGGACTTGATATCATTCTGTATATGAATAAGATACAACAAACATGACTTATGTAACAAAACATATAAAAGAAAATGAGTAAGTTAACACCCGAAACGACGATAATTCTAAGATATTATTAACAAATCAATGTTAAAAGATCATATATGATATCATATTAATATATATGATTCTTGTATAATTTAATAACAATTATTTCACCATTATACAGGAGGTTAACCTACCCCAACCAAGGAAAAGTACAAGGTAAGGGTTATTTCACAATCTCTTCATTATCCGAGGTTGTATTATACGTAATAATCTACTGGGATCTCTTTATCATCCACATCCATGTTTCTTCGAAATGTATTTCAAAACATTTTTACTATTTACATGAATATGGGTTAAAGTCATTTATACCCTTGTTTGACTTTTTATAAGAGGTTTATAAAGGAATCTTTCTGTCGTTTTCAAAACAAGGTCCTTTTTAACCTTTTCGACAGAATTGAGGTAAGAATGTTTTTTTTAACTTATACGGCGGGTGCGGTTATTTTCCGCCGTTATAAAATCGTCGAAGCTTTCCATACAAGCTTATAAGAATATTTTCAAAGAAAATGTTTTATTTTATATGGATCTTAAATGGTTTCAAAATAAAAGGAGATACTTCTTTAAAAAGAATTTTGATTTCATCTATGTCAACATCCTTTGATGGATTTTAAGATTATTTAAAGTTGATTTATTATGATACAAAACTTCTATATTGTATTGAAGGTTTTGTGATATGTTTAAATGTGGATGTGCTATTTTTATACCATTCATAGTTTATGGTGAAATTATTGACATTTCGTATGCAAGTTTTAATATGAATGTTTATGTTATGTTTAAACCTTTTCATATGGGAATGCATTGGACTTAATAAGTGACGGGTGGAGCCCGCTATAGCTCCTCGATGCATCGGTAGGTCTCATGAGACAAACTAGTGTCTTGGCACAAGGCCTTGACAAAATCTTATTTGTAGTCTTGGCACGAGGCCTTGGATATGTGGTTATGATAGTCTGGCATTATGCATTCCAACATTATGAAAGTGGTTATTGATTTTTGCATGTGATTATTCGATTAGTAGAATATCCATGTGAATAAGTAAATGGCATTATTTCATTTTATTTATGCCATACCATGTTGAAAGTTCATGTTTGAAAGGCTTTTGTTTTAGTTATACATTGCCTTAAAAGTTTATTCTTATTTATGAAAGTTTCCGCTATATTGTTATCCTTACTGGGCATTTGAGCTCACCCCTTTTCTATGTTTTATTTTTTCCAGGTAGTGAAGAAGTAAATTATGATTGACTTGCAGGGATATTATGAGGGGTTAATAGTGTGGATATGAAGACTTTGTTGTTGTAGTAGTTTTTCACTTTGAAATGTAATGTAAAACTTTATGATTATATCTAGTGTTTCCAAGGCTACTAAACTAATCGGTCTTTCGAGATTTGATCTTTCTTGTGATCATGCCAATGTTATGTAATTAATGCACCGACTCTGGGTAACTGGGGTCGGGGCGTTACAGTTGGTATCAGAGGAAGTTTAGTACAAACCTTGGAAGCTAGATTTAGATAAACTCTGATTTGAGCACGTAGACCTAAGATGAACTTTGAGGATTAGTATAGAAGAACTTCCTAGAATTTTGGTATTGTAGAGATTTTGTGAGTTTTCCGAGCAATACATCCCTGTCTGGATACGAGCAGGTAGAGGCGGCTCTGGCACAGATGTACCTAGGGGTAAAACCCGAAAACACCGCTTTGAGCTAGACTCGAACGGAAACTGGTGCACGACAACGGGCCTTGCTGCACTCTTGGTTACGACACTCCCGGGGGATATGCTTAGGATAACTATCATTTTCTTTACAAATCATTATGAAGGGTTTATGAGTATATACTTCCTCAAAGAAAACATTTTTATGATTATGTATTATATCCATAAATAGTTCAATTTATGTTAAGTGTTTTATAAGTATGAGATTATGTATTTTGATTCATAAACTGATCTAGTTTATGCCATTGTTTAGAAATGGCGCCTTGTGGAAGAAATGGAAACCGTATCAATGCACACACTCCATGTAGGGATTGCCCTCCTGCTCAAGATAATTATAGTGGGGCTGGTGATGCAACTGGTGCTGATCAGCTAATCACCATACTAGGACAACTTACTCAGGTTATGAATAATAACCTTACCCGTATGGAGCACCCTGATCCGCAGCATGGAGGATCAATGTTAGATCGATTCATGAGACAACAACCACCAACGTTCAATGGGAATACAAATCCCTTAGTAGCTGAGCAATGGATATTTTCCCTAGAGAAAATATTTCAGGTTTTGGGGAGCAATGAAAGGGAAAAAGTTATCATGGCAGTTTACCGCCTCACTGGAGATGCTGATCAATGGTGGTCATTGATTCAAAATACGAAGGAAGATGATGAAGTATCAAATATGGAATGGAGGGAGTTCAAAGATCTGTTTTTAGAAAAATATTTTCCTCGCGACCATCGAGCAGATATGGAAAGGCAATTTCTGAGTCTGAGACAAAAGGAGGATGAGAATGTCACAAAGTATGAGGCTAACTTTACAAGGTTAGCGAGGTACGCTGGTGATTATATTCGCAACCCAAGAAGTAAGATTGATCGTTTCTTTGATGGGTTAAAACCATTTCTCCGTAGAGCATTAGTCTCACAATCCTTTTCATCGTACGAAGACATTGTCTCATGTGCTATCAAGACCGAAAAGGAATTCTCTAAGTCTTATGACTTTAAAGCAAAGCAAGAGAAGAAGAGACCTGCTGATCAATCTGGGAATGGAAATAAGGGGAAGAAGGGAAAGGTTGAATATCCATCTTGTGGTAAGTGCGGGAAGAAACACCCCGGTGCTTGCCTGAAGGGAATGGGAGTCTGTTAAAAGTGTGGTGAAAAAGGCCACCAAGCTCATGATTGCAAGGGGAAGAAGGAAGCTACCAACGTTCAGTGCTACAATTGCAGGGAGATGGGGAATTATGCAAATGCATGTCCTAAGCGTCAGGGGAACTTACCTCAGAAAAGGCCAAGGGATCAAGGCCAGGCTTATGCTATCACTACTGCTGAGGTAGAAGCTCCGAAAGACGTGGTGGCAGGTAATTTAATGGTTTCCTCAAGTTTAGCAAATGCATTATTTGATTCTGGATCATCGCATTGTTTCATATCTTCCCAGTTTGCTAAGAAAATTAGATATTTCCAATTTGATTTAATAAGGGAGTTTTCAGTTAAAACTCCTAAGGGAAGTATCGTTGCAACAAAGTTTTGTGAATCAGTCCCCATTAGAGCACATAAATTTTCTTTATCTGCTGATCTCATCGTCATACCTATGATTGAGTTTGATATAATCCTCGGTATGGACTGGCTTTCGGACTATGATGCGAAGATTTATTGTAAGAAGAAAGAGGTTACGATTCTTGATGATAATAATAAGGAACACCTTATTTTTAGAGCAGAATCGTCACCACCTAATTCTTATTTAGACCCACCCCCAGTAGCTCAACTTAATTCAATTATTGGGGAGGAAGAGAATGAAGTAACTATCGGTGAGGAAAGGAATGTTCAAATAGAGGATGTACCTGTTGTGAAAGAATTTGTAGATGTATTTCCGGAAGATTTGCCTGGACATCCTCCAGAACGAGAAGTTGAGTTTTCCATTTATTTGATTCCTGGATCAAGGCCTATATCGAAGACCCCTTATAGAATGGCCACTGTAGAGTTAGTCGAACTAAAGAAACAACTAGAGGAATTGAGTAATAAAGGATTTATTCGCCCTAGTGTTTCTCCATGGGGAGCCCCTGTTCTTTTTGTTAAAAAGAAAGATGGATCTATGAGGTTATGTATCGACTACAGGGAGATCAATGCTATAACGATAAAGAACAAGTATCCCCTACCTCGTATTGATGATTTATTTGACCAACTTCATGGAGCTCAATACTTTTCAAATATTGACCTTCGATCTGGATACCATCAGTTGTGTGTGAAGAAGGAAGACATTCCGAAAACAGCATTTCGAACCAGGTACGGGCATTACGAGTTTACTGTAATGCCGTTTGGATTGACTAATGCACCCTCTGTATTCATGGATCTAATGAATAGAGTTTTCAAGGAGTATCTCGATGAATTTGTGGTGGTATTTATTGATGGTATCTTGGTATACTCCAAAACCTACGAAGATCATGAAAATCACTTGCGCATTATCTTGAAGACTCTGAGGAGGCATGAATTATATGGGAAGTTTAGCAAGTGTGAATTCTGGCTTCAGGATATTTCTTTTCTTGGCCATATTGTCTCTAAAGATGGAATCTTTGTTGATCCTTCTAAGACCAAGGCAATCCAAGAATGTCCAGCACCTACGAGTATAACTGAGGTACGTAGTTTTATTGGCTTGGCAGGTTATTATCGACATTTCGTCCAGAATTTTGCCCGATTGGCTAACCCATTAACGAAGCTCACACGTAAAGGGGTTAAATTTGTTTGGACAAAAGAGTGTGAAGAATGTTTCGAAGAACTGAAGAAAAGATTAGTCAATGCTCCTATATTGACTCTACCATCGGGGAATGATGGGTTCGTTATTTATAGTGATGCATCAAAGAAAGGACTTGGTTGTGTCCTTATGCAGAATGATAGAGTTATTGCCTATGCATCACGACAGTTGAAAATTCATGAACAAAACTATCCTACTCATGATCTTGAGTTAGCAGCTGTGATCTTTGCTTTGAAGATATGGAGGCACTACCTCTATGGTGAAAAATGTGAGATTTATACTGATCACAAGAGTTTGAAGTATATTTTCTCACAAAAAGAACTCAACATGAGGCAAAGGAGATGGCTTGAATTACTCAAGAATTATGATTGCACGATACACTACCACCCGGGGAAAGCAAACAAAGTAGCAGATGCTTTGAGCAGAAAAGACCATGGAGTTCTGAACATGATGAGAATTGAAAGGGATCCAATTTTCATGGATCTAGAGAAGATGGACATGGGAATAACCAAGGAAGGTGAAACATCAATGCTTTTTCAAATGGTTGCCAAACCATATTTACTAGAAAGGATTAAGAGTTCCCAGACCGATGATGAATAATTTCAGAAGAAGATTAAAGCTGTGAATGATGGGAGATTGAGAGACTTTATGTATGAAGATGGAATTTTGAAATTCGGGAAGAGACTTTGTGTTCCCAATATACCTGATCTAAAAAGGGAATTGCTGGATGATGCTCATAGTTCCAATTTCTCTATACACCATGGGAGCACCAAAATGTATAGAGATTTGAAGGAACATTTTTGGTGGGACAACATGAAGAGGGAGATTGCTGATTTTGTGTCAAGATGTATGGTTTGTCAACAAGTGAAAGCTGGAAGGCAACAACCTGGAGGAGTCATGCAACCTCTTCCCATACCGGAGTGTAAATGGGACAATGTTACGATGGACTTTGTCATGGGGATACCAAAGACTCCTAGAAGGAACGATGCAATTTGGTTTATTGTTGATCGTCTTACCAAGTCAGCACATTTTCTTGCTATAAGAGAAGATCTACCCCTGGAACTTCTAGCAAGACTATATATTAATGAAGTTGTGAGACTTTATGGAGTACCCCTATCGATTGTTTCTGATCGTGATCCCCGTTTTACTTCAAGATTTTGGAAAAGTCTTCAGAAATCCCTGGATACTGAACTTCATTTGAGCACTGCTTACCACCCTCAGACAGACGGACAATCAGAACGGACTATTCAGACCTTAGAAGACATGTTGAGATCTTGCTCACTTGATTTTCAGGGTATGTGGGATCAATATTTACCACTGGTAGAATTTTCCTATAATAATAGCTTCCATACGAGTATTCAGATGGCACCATATGAAGCGTTATACGGAAAGAGATGTCGTACACCAACCTGTTGGGATGACGTTGGTGAAAGAAAACTTGTAGGCCCAGAACTGGTGGAGGAAACGGTGGAAAAGGTGAAGGTAATCCAAAATCACATCAAAGCAGCTCAAAGTAGGCAGAAGAGCTATGCCGATAATCGAAGGAAGGATTTGGAATTTCAAGTCGGTGATCATGTTTTCCTAAAGGTATCTCTGTGGAAGGGAGTCATACGTTTTGGTAAGAAAGGTAAATTGAGTCCTAGGTACATCAGACCTTTCGAAATTCTAGAACGCATTGGGGCTGTAGCTTACCGATTGGCAATGCCGCCAAGTCTCTCCAAAGTTCACGATGTGTTCCACGTATCTCTATTGAGGAAATACATGCCTGATCTGACGCATGTACTCACCTATGAGGAATTAGAACTGGAACCCGATCTGTCTTATTGCGAAGAGCCTGTCAAGATTCTCGATACGAGAGAACAAGTGCTGAGAAACCGGACGACGCGTCTGGTAAAAGTTTTGTGGAGAAACCATAAGATGGAAGAGGCGACGTGGGAACCCGAGGAACTTATGATGAAGAACCACCCGAGTCTTTTTATGCAGTATTGCCCTAGAAATTGTGAGGACGCAATTATTTGAAGGAGGGGAGAATGTAACACCCCAAGCTTCCATGGTACGTTTCCCTTCTAATAATGCGATAGCGTGTGTTGTACGCAACCTTGAGTTCTAACACACACCACAACTAATCAAACTAGCTGTTATGAATAGTAATACCTACTTTTTGAAATTATATATATTTTATATTTGAAAATGGACTTCATTTTTAGATTCGTAATATCAAAATTAGCCTAGGGTGAAATTTTGGTACATTTCGGATAACTTTCATATTTTGATGAATAGTGAAAATTTCTAAATTTTAATTAAAAACAACTTTTTTAATAAAAATAATTAATAGTGATAAATTGTGAATTTGAGTGGTTTTAAAGTATATTTAGAATAGATTTTTACCATTTAATATAATGTTGGTCATTGGACATAATTTTACAATTAAACCGAACATAAACAAGTGTCAATCTTTTGATAGTTATTATCTCTTAAAAAACACGCTTTTTGTTTTGACAGCGGGAATTAATTTTAAATTAATTTCTGCCACTTATGTGTTTTGAATTTAGAAAAATGGATTCCATATTTGGAATCAGGATGTTCAAATTTTGTAAATAGGTAACTTTTATTTTTAGACATTTTGAATAGTTACTGTGGTAAATATTTTATTTACCATGGTTAAAGGGTAAATCCGGTAAATAAGGGTTAAAAAAATAATATTATAATAATAATAAATTACCCTAAAACGTGTCTTAACCCTATTGGTTGATACATGGTCGACCATGGGAATCTTTGGGTCTATTTTGGGACCCCATGGATCCACTTGTAAGTGATAATGACACATTATATTAATAAAGTTAAAATAAAAATAAAAATGGCATAAGCTTACATCTTTTAGAAGAACAATTTTTACATAGGGTTATACATGTTGGAATTTCGATTATAAATATTCATTAGAAAGCTAAAAAGATTTTCTGGATAATTATATTTTATTTATAATTTTTAGACATTAAATAATTTATTTTATTTATGACACAATGATGATTCAGTAATTACTATAATAGTGAAAAATTAAAATAATTGATATTATAAATACCCAAATAAATATAATATGAAACTTTTAATGAATTAAACTAATTTTCTAGGATAATATGATATATTAGGATTGATTTAATTGACTTTGTTCTAATTAATCAATCTGTTATGAGTTTCACAAAAATCAACTATTGAATAGTGTCAAAATTGACATAAAAGAGTTCTTAAAACAAATATTATATTATTAATTGATATTAAATTCCTAAAAATCTAAGGTTCGGCCAAGAGACTTATATTATGATAGGTTAATCATTAATGGACCACTTGGGGGTCTCTTGGATGTATATAGTAAGTTTATTAACCATATTATATAAAAATACAAAGAGACATTGTAAAAGTGAAACTAATTAACTTAGAGTTAATACTTAAAGATAAGGTTAATATAAGTACCCAAACCTGTCTAAATTCTATTGGATGAGTTGTTTTCGACCTATCCCCACCTCATACTTTGAATATTAAACTTTGGAGCCTTTGGAAACCGAATATTAATTTATTATAAATTAATATTTCTAGCTTTTCCAAAGGTGCCCCTCACCCCTCTTATAAAAGGGCACTCCTCCTTCTCTTTTACTCACACCTCTCAAGCCACTTGGATCGTCCAAACTCTGCCCAAATAAGCTCCCCACATCCCTCTCCTCCTCCTTGAAGCTTCCCCTTAGGCATAAAGCATTTCAAGAAGTCCTTTGGTTCCAACCAAAGTGAGTTACCTAGATTAAAGGTAACGATTTCTCTTAAATTATTTTCATTTATTTTGCTTCTCCAACCCCCAAACTCTTTTTATTTCCTTTCTTTTGTAACAACACCAGTATCCTCAATATACTAGTATGTTGTTATAAGAAGTATTCAAACTACACATACACACAACTCCATCTAATGGATGATGAACATAATGTTTCTGTGGATGGCAAATTAACGCCTCACGAAACGATGATTGTTCAAATACATCTTACCGCCTCTCATGGTGGCCATTATGATGGCACTGTAATTAAATATGATATTAATGATATATATTTTATATATAAGCTTCTGTAATTCCATTTTATTTCATACCATTATTCGTTTCATGTTGTATATACATACGATAATTTCATTTGAGGAAGTGCGGACTACCGCCCCCTTAAAATGATATGACTCGTTCATACCACACATGGAACGTATAAAGGATGGTGTTAATGAACTTAAGTAACATATATAAAATATTATATTATACTGGAATAGTAATATACCTATGTATCATTTGGATTCGATTCTTTTAAAATAAAAATTAAATGGAAGTAGCGTCCGTGCGTACGTACGGACTACCGTCTCCACGAACGCGATGAGATTCATTCTCCATCGTATCCATTCAAGTATAATTATCATTTAATGATTTAAAAATGATGTTTAAGGACTTGATATCATTCTGGATATGAATAAGATACAACAAACATGACTTATGTAACAAAACATATAAAAGAAAATGAGTAAGTTAACACCCGAAACGACGATAATTCTAAGATATTATTAACAAATCAATGTTAAAAGATCATATATGATATCATATTAATATATATGATTCTTGTATAATTTAATAACAATTATTTCACCATTATACATGAGGTTAACCTACCCCAACCAAGGAAAAGTACAAGGTAAGGGTTATTTCACAATCTCTTCATTATCCGAGGTTGTATTATACGTAATAATCTACTGGGATCTCTTTATCATCCACATCCATGTTTCTTCGAAATGTATTTCAAAACATTTTTACT
The DNA here is from genome assembly GCA_963277665.1 of Viscum album. NCBI lineage: Eukaryota > Viridiplantae > Streptophyta > Magnoliopsida > Santalales > Viscaceae > Viscum > Viscum album. The sequence continues at coordinate 481,061,679 of OY728129.1, forward strand.
ATTTACATGAATATGGGTTAAAGTCATTTATACCCTTGTTTGAATTTTTATAAGAGGTTTATAAAGGAATCTTTCCGTCGTTTTCAAAACAAGGTCCTTTTTAACCTTTTCGACAGAATTGAGGTAAGAATGTTTTTTTTAACTTATACGGCGGGTGCGGTTATTTTCCGCCGTTATAAAATCGTCGAAGCTTTCCATACAAGCTTATAAGAATATTTTCAAAGAAAATGTTTTATTTTATATGGATCTTAAATGGTTTCAAAATAAAAGGAGATACTTCTTTAAAAAGAATTTTGATTTCATCTATGTCAACATCCTTTGATGGATTTTAAGATTATTTAAAGTTGATTTATTATGATACAAAACTTCTATATTGTATTGAAGGTTTTGTGATATGTTTGACTGTGGATGTGCTATTTTTATACCATTCATAGTTTATGGTGAAATTATTGACATTTCGTATGCAAGTTTTAATACGAATGTTTATGTTATGTTTAAACCTTTTCATATGGGAATGCATTGGACTTAATAAGTGACGGGTGGAGCCCGCTATAGCTCCTCGATGCATCGGTAGGTCTCATGAGACAAACTAGTGTCTTGGAACAAGGCCTTGACAAAATCTTATTTGTAGTCTTGGCACGAGGCCTTGGCTATGTGGTTATGATAGTCTGGCATTATGCATTCCAACATTATGAAAGTGGTTATTGATTTTTTCATGTGATTATTCGATTAGTAGAATATCCATGTGAATAAGTAAATGGCATTATTTCATTTTATTTATGCCATACCATGTTTAAAGTTCATGTTTGAAAGGCTTTTGTTTTAGTTATACATTGCCTTAAAAGTTTATTCTTATTTATGAAAGTTTCCGCTATATTGTTATCCTTACTGGGCATTTGAGCTCACCCCTTTTCTATGTTTTATTTTTCCCAGGTAGTGAAGAAGTAAATTATGATTGACTTGCAGGGATATTATGAGGGGTTAATAGTGTGGATATGAAGACTTTGTTGTTGTAGTAGTTTTTCACTTTGAAATGTAATGTAAAACTTTATGATTATATCAAGTGTTTCCAAGGCTACTAAACTAATCGGTCTTTTGAGATTTGATCTTTCTTGTGATCATGCCAATGTTATGTAATTAATGCACCGACTCTGGGTAACTGGGGTCGGGGCGTTACACCCTTGGGATAAGAAAACAACGCCCACAGGCTAAGCAAAACACTGCCCTCAGGCACAAGTGACCGGGCTATGCCGAACATGTAAATAAACATTCACATTCAATTACCCTCAAGGCAATTCTACCACCAATACTTTAAATGCATACCCTAGGGTATCCTGGCCAAACGGCAAAACAGAGGAATGCACACTCGGGGTGGTGTTGGATCCAAGCACTGATCCCAAACAATAGTTTTACCATTTTATTAATTACCTATAAAATACTAGGTATTTAATATAGCCACGGCCTCAGCCACACGATACCCCATATATGGGTTCGTGGCACTAAAAATGCACAAAACACACAACAGTTGGAATTTAAACACTAAGCCCCCTTCCTTAATCACCAATGAATGTTATAAGAGAACGGCACCATCTGAAACGTCCAAGAACGTTGTAGACCTGAGGTAACATATTTCTCTCTTAAATGAAAATAACTCATGTTAGGGGAAGAATTGGAAGGAACTATTAAATAATGGTGGATGGCTAACCTGTGCGGTTCCAACGAGATCCTCCAAGGTGGAAACGGATTCCCAACATGCGCTCAGCGGATCTCTGAAGCTCTGGACTCCCTCTCCCATTCCTTCTTCTTGTTCTAAACCTTCCCTGTGAACAGGGGAGGCTACTTCCCATTTTTAGAGAAAAAAACAATATAGACAGTGTGTACTTCCATGTACATGGTGTGTACATACAATTTTTAAACTGTTCCCATGGAGGCTTCCTGCCAGAGTGGCACTGTTCACCTGCCGAAATGACTACACGGAGTGTCTACATAAGTACACGGCATGTGTTGTTGCACAGCTGGCCACCGACCTACTATTTTGCCTACCGACTAACTACACGGCGTGTAAAGGACCACTACATGGTGTGTAAAGGACCACTACACCCTTCATCGCCAACATGGCCACACGCCCTGTGTACTCATTCCACACGGCCAGAAGTATATGGCGTGTGGAAAAGTACACGACGTGTGGAAAAGTACACGGCTTGTACTTCCAAAATTTTGGATTTTTTCCAATATTCCTTATTTTATCAAAAATACTTAAGGAAAGGAGAAAAGAAGAAACTCACCCCACAAATATAAGAACCAGGTTCTTAAAAACTTTTCCCTATGAAGAAATTCATCCCCGAATTTCCCTTCCAAGGGTGGTGAAGAAATAGCTCAGAACAGCTCTGTCCACTGAGCACGTACGTCGATCTCCCTCTCCCAGGTTTCGTCCTACACTCGGCCATGCTGCCATAACACCTGTACCATCTAAAGATCAACCTCCTCATGCTAAAAGATGTGAGACGTGTTTGAATGATAGTGATGCAACTGAGACACATGGAAGACGTCGTGGATGGCTCGGTAACGCTGCGGTAACTGCAAAAAATAGGCAACCATCCCGACTCTCTCCAGAATCTCAAATATCCCTACATACCTCAGTGAAAGTTTACCCTTTCTCCTGATCCGCCTGTGTCCTAACCTCGGTGAGAGACGCAAGAAAACCTTATCCCCGACCACAAACTCAAAAGGTCATCTACGAAAATCAGCATAAGACTTTTGACGAGACTTCACGGTAGCCATCCGCTTCTGAATCAACTGGACCTACTCAGTAGTCTCCTGCACGAGACGTGGTCCTAGTAAAGCTGCCTCACTGGCCTCCGACCAACAAAAAGGTGTTCATCATGGCCTACCATATAAAGCCTCTTATGGTTCCATCTCAATATTTGCCTGAAAACTATTGTTATATGAAAACTTGACTAGGGTAGATGCTTCTCCCAAGAACTCCCAATGTCTAGGACGCATGCACGCAACATTTCCTCTAGCACCTATATCGTACGCTCTCACTGGCCATCGATCTAAGGGTGGTATGTTGTGCTCAGAAGAACCTGTGTACCCAATGCCCCATGAAAACTCTACTAGAAACGAGACATAAAATTGGCATCCCTCTCTGAAATGATAGAATGAGTTACCCCATGAAGACATACGATCTCTCGGATATACAGCCTTCTGAACTCACCAACCTCAATGGTCTCCTTGTTCGGAAAAAAGTGAGCTACCTTCGCGAGTCTATCCATAACAACCCACATGGTATCATTGCCTATAGGTGACCTCAGTAACCCTTTCATGAAGTCAATCATGAAATCATCCCATTTCCACTCCGGAATGGGTAATTGCTATAACAGTCCGGCTGGCCTTGGTGTGCTCTGCCTTCACCTGCGGATAGGTGGAACACCTCGTAACAAAACCAGCTACATATCTCTTCATAACCGGCCACCAGTACTGACGTCTCAAGTCACAGTACATCTTGGTAACCCTGGGATGAACTGCCCAAGCTGAAGCATGAAACTCCTGCATCAGATCCTCGTGTATATCCCTTGGAACCCATACTCGTCCATGGAAACAACGAACCTCATCATCGCCTATCATCCAATCAGGAGGATGGTCCTCACTTGCCACCGACTCCCATAGAACAAGGCCTTCTAAATCAGATAGATATCTCATCCTCACTATGTCCAGGAGGGTAGAAGTCACAGCTATAGATGAAAGATAGGTCTGCCCCTATCTACCATGCACCTCCAGATGCATCTCAGAGAACAAGGCCATATGCTGCCACTCACCACTAGCCTCCTGCACTGCCTGTATCGGAGTCTTCCTGCTCAGTGCATTAGCAACTACATTACCCTTAACAGGTGTATAGGAAAGCTCAAAATCGAAGGACTGTAGGTATTTGACCCACCTCCTCTGCCTCAGATTTAGCTTACGCTGAGTAAAGATATTCTTAAGGATTTTGTGGTCAGTGAAAAACACAAAATGTTCTCCGAATAGATAATGTCTCCAACAGTGCAACGCATGCACAACTGTAGCCAAATCTAGATCTTGCATCGGGTAATTCCTCTCATGTGGCCTCAACTGCCGAGACCCGTACGCAACGACTTGATCACCCTGCATCAACACAACTCCTAGCCCAATACCTGATGCATCACAGTAAACTTTATAGCTCTTCCCCTGCTCTAAGAGTATCAGGATCAGTGATTATGTCAACCTTCCTTTCAGGTCCTAAAAGGCTGTCTCACATGCTTTTGACCAAATGAAATTCACACCCTTCTTAGTCAGACCCAACAACTGTGATGCTAAGTAGGATAAGTCCTATATGAAGTGCCTTTAGTAACTAGCCAGCCCCAAGAAAATCTGTATCTCAAACACATTCTTAGGCTGCTCCCAAGAAACTATTGCTCTCACCTTCTCTGGGTCCACAGCAACTCCTGCCTCTGAGATGATATGACCCTGGAAGTGAATCTGGTCCATCCAAAAGTGTCACAAGGAGAGCTTATCATATAGATGATTCTCTCTCAGTGTACTCAGTACAATCTCAAGATGGGTGGCATGGTCGTTTCGAGTGTGAGAGTACACTAAGATGTCGTCCACAAATACTACCACAAAAGAAACAAGATACAGATGGAACACCCGATTCATCAGATCCATGAAAATTTCTGGCAAGTTCGTGAGTCTGAACGGTATAACCAAGCAATTGTACGGACCATATTTTCTACGAAAACCTGTAACCGGTATATCTGATGGTCTCACATGCAGCTGATGATATCTGAATGTCATGTCAATCTTTAAGAACACTCGTGATCCACAAAGTTGTTCAAAAATATCATCTATCCTAATAAAAGGGTATCAGTTCTTGACTGACAACTGGTTCAACTTCCGATAATCCACACAGAGTCTGAGGGTATCGTCCGCCTTCTTCGCAAAAAGGACTGGAGAACCCCAAGGAGAAGTACTATGTCAGATGAAACCCTTCGCCTGTAACTCATCTAACTGCCTCTTGAGCTCATGTAACTCATGTGTAGACATCCTATAAGGAGGAATAGACACCGGTGCTGCTCCTGGTACGAGATTAATAGATAAATACACTTCTTGCTCCAGAGGTAGACCTGAAAAGTCATCCGGGAAAACATCCCTGAAATGATCAACCACTGGAGGGAAATCTTTCTGGCAAGTCCCCTGATCATCCAGATATAAGCTCACAATATGGGTTGTGACTCAACCTTGCCCATGATGCTCTGGTCCAGCTCGACTTGCCTGAACGTCCCATTCAACCTTGTATAGAAACTCTCCGCCCTCTGGTGATGTGAAACTCACCATGTGACGATAGCAATCTACAAAGGCTCGAAAGGGAACCAACCAGTCCATCCTGATAATGACTTCATAGCTCTTAATCTCTAAGATATAGAGGTCCCAAAGTAAGTGACACCATACAACCACAAGGGGGCACTCCTTGCACTGATGCACACCAGCCATTCCAGTCCGCAAAGGAGTGTCTAATGTCATAATTTCTGAAGAAGATGAAACATCGAGCCCAAGTCTCTCCTCAATGGGCATAGATATGAAACTATGTGTAGCACCCGTATCGAAAAGTACTGAAGATAAGACAGAAGCTACTAGAATAGTACCTCTGACTTCAGAAGGTCTGGGATCCTGCTCCTGCTGGGTCTGTTGCACTGCATATGTGTGCCCAGTGCCGCAGCCCTGCGACACAGCCTGGCTACCCTGAGTTGTCCATCCCTACTGCCTCTGAGATCTTGGTGTCTGGCTACCACGACCACGACCACCATCTCTTCCTGCACACCCTGACGTATTCCAGTTCCCTGACTAGTAAGAATCTCATAGTCCTGCTCCCGCATGCAGAGTCTGCATAGAACCCCTATCACTAGCCACTGGTGGAAAAACCCTACAAAAGAGCTGCAGATGACCCATCTTCCCAAAATCTCGGCACCCCACTGTGTCTCGTGGATACTGAGGTCTCTTGTGCCCCTATCTACCACACTGGTAGCACATGACCTGGCCAGCTGAAGCATTCTTCTGACTGGTATTTCCACCCTGAGAAAAGTCCATCTTTCTCTTCCTCTTGCCAGCATAAATAGTACCAATAACTGGTGTTGAACCGCCCTGGCCCACACCACCAGATTCCCGCAAGTTCATCTCTGTAATTAGCGCCTGGTTCACAATAGCATGTACTGAAGGCAACTTGAAAACATTCACAAGCGCTCGAATGTCATAACAAATACCATCCTCAAAGCGCCTGGCCCGCAACGTCTCATCACCTACCAGAACAGGTGCAAAGCACTGAAGCTCGGTGAAATGAGCAGAATAGTCAATCACTAACATAGCCCCCTGCTACAGATTCATGAACTCTCGAGCTCTATCTTCCCTCAGCGTCTCTGGAAAGATGAAGTCATAGAAGACTTCCTGAAAAGCTTCCCACTCAATGTCTCTGTGATTCTCAGATTGGGTGGTAACATCCCAACACCTCTTGGAAGAATCACGAAGCATATAAGTCGTGAGATTGACCCTCAGCCTTGGAGGCATCTCAAGATGCTCGAAAATAATCTGCATCGACCCCAGTCCAGACTCCGCAGCCTATGGTCCACCATCCCCTTAAAACATAGGAGGATGCTGCTACTTGAAGATACGAGTCAGCTTGACCTTAGATGTATCATCTTGCGGTGCTCCCTGAAAGGTTATCATGAACCGCCTAAAGTCTTCGCGGAACTGCACCTCCATGCCTGTATCCGGTATAACGACTAGCGCCGCATCTGGATCTACTGGAGGATCAAATGGTAGCCCATGGTCCACCATCTCTGGAGTATAGTTGTTGCCGCTCTCCTGGTGAACAACATGTCGTCGTCTAGATGGCATGACACTACAAGGTCAAAAACATGCCTTAGATTCAATATTAACAAGGCTGAAAGTGAAGGAACCATAAAGGGAACAAGAGGAAGAAGACATTTAATGATTTGAAATACAAGACTACACAGCGTGTACAATTACTACATAGCGTGTAATTGACTTCCCTTCCCCTGTCCGGGTCCTTCGACACGACTAATCCACATGGATCCCCTTTGAACAAAAACTACATAGTGTGTATAAGATCTACATGGCGTGTATGGTGTTATTTTCCAACTACCTGTGTCATTTGTGACAAGGGCGACCACTCGGCTTGACACTAAAAAGCGTGTTACACCCACACACGACATGTACACCACCCCATTTCCCAGCCACACAGCTAAGTCCACACGGACTGTCCTCAGACAAGACTACACGGCGTGTCCCACTGGTAAATGGCGTGTTCAAGGAGAGGTGACACCGACCCGTGTTGTTGGTTGCACGACTGAGTCACCAGGTCACACAACACGACATATCTGTCATTGACACGACATGTTAAAGGAAAGATTTCACAGACCCGTGTTGTTAGTTACATGACTGGACTTCAGGTCAGACTACATGGCATGCTCCATAGTGGACACAATGTGTATGTCTCAAGGTCTCCTCTGTCTGTGTTGTTCGATACACAGGAGGACTCCGGGCCAACACTACACGGCATGTAAATTAGGAAAACATCGTGTTTTCCCCAAACATTCCCTACCCTGTGTCATCGCCCACATGATTTGTGACACGGTAAGAGACTACACGGCATGTACTTAGAGTACACAGCGTGTACTTAAAAGGTTCATTTTTCTTCCCGGATAGAAGACCATACACGGCATGTTTTAAGATACTACATGGCATGTATACTAGATTCCTAGACAGTATGCCTCAGAAACATCCCTGGAACCCAGAAAATACTGAAAAACAACACCCAAGTGTCAAATTCCGACCTGTGAGAGCCCATACTCCCCACGAATAATATTTTGACATCTTATCTATGTTATAACCAAAATAACCATATAATGATCCACTAAATTTCGGTCAGTGAGGGACCATACTCCCCAAAGACCAAAGTTTGGCATTCATTCTATAACCAAGATGAATCAAAATTACCCTATCTCGCAGCAATTATTTTATCAGAGCAGCTATCACAACAACATGTTTTACTATCAAAACAACTATCACAACAGCATAAAAAATTGTAATGAAACTACATGGCATGGAAAATATGCATGGAATGTGATTTTTACCATGTTCCTAAATGATGCATGATATGGAATACCCTCATCTCATCGGGTTGCAATTAAATAGAAACCATAGATAAAATATAACCAGCACAATTCCAAGTGCATCACCCGACGGTGAAAATCAAATCAACTGTAAATTGAAAAATCAGTAAAATTCCAACATGAAGTAAATTGGTTTTCCCCTATACACGGGTTAGCTATGCCCGGGCACATCTTATTACCAACTACCGTTATGTCCTATCCCTGAATAAGGCTCCAAATAGTAAGTAAAAGAAAAGAAAACCCCCCTTTGATACCACTTTGTAATGTCCCAGATCCAGGTTCCACTCAACGGGTGCCCAAACCTAGTTCGCCACGTGACCTCAAGCGCATTTCCTCAAATTCCAGAGGCTGCCGACTAGCAGTAAGGGCCTAGGTCTGATAGTGGGGAAACTATTCCCTCATTTGTCAAAGTGTAGCGCAGTGGAATATAAGATAAACATACAACAATAGAGGAAATAATAAACCATACACAATGGGATGAACAACTGATGACAAAAAGAGAAACCAGTATTCATATATATATATGAAGATATAGTATGTCACTATTCTATAAAACAACCAGAACATGTTACACGACAATACAATACATCACAACTGAAGTACAAGTACAGAATGAAAAATAGAACAACCCGGAGCATCATGAGCCAATGCTCGGTCCCATGCTCTCCTACACCCCAGTAGAAATCAAGCACCTGTGTAAGGGCTCTTGGCCTTATCTACACCTACAGAAACGTAATCTATTTGGGTCGAAAAGCATGACCCAAACAGGGTTTGAGAAATGAATCCCAGTAAGCACCACCAAAGGCTCGTTCCAAACTGTGTGAAAGTATGAAACAACAGTGTGCAGTAGTAAAATGAAATAAACTAAGTAGTACTCAAAAGTAACTAACTTAATAGTATATTACCATTTAATTATTCTTTTAATCCATTTAATAAAAGAAAACGCCACAGTGAATTTCTATGTAAACAGTTAGTGTCCTCAGACACGCAAACCTTTACCCTCAGGTAATCAGAATCCAACCCGTAGGTAATTTCCCATAGGAATAACAGATTTTTCCCACAGTCGTAAGAAGTGTTGCCCACAGGCACAAAATCAACTTCCCATAGGCACGGAAGAAGTTGCTCTCAGGCTAGGATAACAACTGCCATCAGGCTAAGCAAACAATGCCCACAGGAAAAGCAAAACACTACCCTTGGGCGCAAGTAACTGGGCCTTGCCCAACATGTAAATAAACAGTCACATTCAATTCCTCTCATGGAAATTCTACAACCAATAATTTAAAGGCATACCCTTGGGTATCCTGGCCAAACGGCTAAATAGAGGAACGCACCTCCTGGGGTGGTCCTGGATCTAAGCACTGATCCCAAGGAACATTTTTACCATTTTATTAATTACCTATACAATTCTAGGTATTTAATATATCCATGACCTCAGCCACACGACACCCCATATATAGGTTTGTGGCACAAAAAACGCACAAAACGCACAACAGTTGGAATTTAAACACTAAGCCACCTACCTTAATCACCAATAAACGTTATACGTGGACGACGCCTTCGGAAACATCCAAGAACACTGTATATCTGAGGTAAAATATTTTACGCCTAAATGCAAATAAATCCAGTTAGGGGAAGAATTGGAAAGAACTATTAAAGAAGGGTGGAGGTCTTACATGTGTGGTTCCAATGAGATCGTCCGGGGCAGAAACTGATTCTCAACGTTCGCTCGGTGGATCTCCAAAGCTCCGGCTTCCCACTCAAGTTCCTTCTTCCCGTTCTAGACCTTCCCTATGAACAGGGGAGGCTACTGCCCAATTTAAGAGAAAAAAAACAAAGTACACGGCATGTACTTCCAAGTACACGGCGTGTACATCCCATGTTTAAACTGTTCCCTTGGCAGCTTCCCGCCAGCGTGGCACTGTTCATCTGCCGACACCACTACACGGCGTGTGCTGTCGCACAGCTGGACACCACCTTACTATTTCTCCTACTAACTGACTACACGACGTGTAAATCACCGCTACACGGCATGTAAAGGACCATTACACCCTTCATCGCCGACATGGACACATGCTCTGTGTACTCATTTCACACGTCCAGAAGTACATGGCGTGTGGAAATGTACCAGGCGTGTACTTCCAAAATTTGGGGTTTTTTCCTATTTTCCTTATTTTCTCAAAAATATTTAAGGAAAAGAGAAAAAGAAAAAACTTGTAGCTCAAAGATATGAACCGTGTTCATATAGTATTGTGTACCATAGTAAATTGCACAAGACAAAATTCACAAGAAGAAATACATACCGTGTAGTTATTACAGATGGTGTACACTATATGTTGTCAATGTAACTCGACACATAGTTGTCCAATTACATGGTGCGTATCATTGTACATGTCGTGTATTAAAAATAGAATGGTGACATAAATCATTCAATCTATGTTTTCAATATACACAGTAAAACCATGCTAAACTAACAAACTAAATCATTTACGATATATATGATATATATGTTGTTTATAAATAATGTATTTAATCAATTCCCATATCTAAGATACATGATAATAATCTGTAAAATTTTCATAATAGATACATGACGTGTAGCTTACATAACGTGTCATATAGCCTCTCTCTAAAGACCACACTATGTGTTTCAGTGGGTTTTACGAGCATGCATTATTTAGACCACATAGTGTATAAATGGGATATACACATCATGGAAACCAAAATGATATATATCGAAGAAACATGAGATCATATTAGGAACATAGAAAGTGGATACACGACATGTAGATGGCCTGTAAAAGATGTGTATTCTGGCCGAGTCAACATGCAGAAGCCCATGCCATGTGACCCTAAAACATTGAAGAAGAGGTACAAGATGTCTAGTGGGATAGTACATATCGTGTAATCTTCCAATTTCTTGTAGAGTTTAATTATTTTAAATTCAAACTACAACATTAAAACATTATTGTTTTGATCATAACATTATGTGTTTTATTATTTAAAAACTATGTTAAGGAATATTAATTTCTCGATTAATTTATTGTAAAAATGAAACTATTAGGATTTTCACTTAGTTTTCCTTAAATAAAATATGTTTTTTATCTCCAAGAGTATTTTGGGTCTGATTAATGAATATATACACATTATGGGGGTGAATTGTGTGTTATCAATAATCTTGACATATTTTCACATTAACCCTTGTTTTCATTTAATTTAGATATTTAACATTATCTTTTATATGTTATTTGAGGTATGGATAAAAAGTAAAATATTACATAATAATTTTTATTGGGGTTTAGGGATCAAAGATCCCATATTACACTCCACCAATGCCCTCTCCATGATCATGATCAATTTCAATAAAATATTCCAATAATCTCAAGGACTTCTCAATTTAGTGCATGTAGTTGACACATTTACAACAAGGTCAAATAGATCCTTATGGTTATGTTAAAGGGATTCAGTTTCTCCACAACATAGATTGAGAAGTTGATACTCCTCCACAACCGAATCGAAGTATCCAAAACTTCAATAAATAAATAAAAAAAATTTGATTGAATTGGCATCTTCTTTATCTTAGTTACAAATGTAACTGAAGGAACATTGATCTTATTCTTCAAAGGTTAATTGTTTTAATGAAATAAATTCATCAAAGAGATCCTTGGGGTGAATGATATTCAATAAAAATACAAACCAACAAACAATAAGAATAACACATTACTACGAGGTTGAAATATGTATATCTTAAAGGTATAGCATCATCAAAAATAAATTCACCGCTCAATATTATGTTTTTTAATGTAGTTATATATATATATAAATATTTTCACAAATATGTATTCATAAATGAATCGATCATGCTCAATCTATTTTCTATAGAAATGTTAGGTTTAATTTATTTGATAAGATCCAATAATTAATTAGGAAAAGTCAAAATCATTAAAATTTAAATAATATTACAGAGTTGTAATTTATCTTAATTACATGATTGATTTACTCTATTGAATATGATCATTTTAATTAGTCGAAAAAATAATTTTTAATGTATCATTACACTATATGAGTCTATTAAAAAATCACAGATAATGACATATATTAAAAACTCTTTTATTGAATTGTAAAACATAGGATTCATTCACATTACAAAAAAACTCCAAACGTTGAGTTGAAAACATACCATTGGTCAAAAATGTATGGTTGATATACCGAATTTTTGCTTCCACATAACATATTCTTACTTAAAAACATATGTTTTTTTGTCCTTAAATTTGTTTTTTAAAAAATATTAGGGTTTCATAAAAATTTAGGGTTGACGGACAATAATGTTCCAATAACAAAGGCCTTATGATATATATGTTTTTTTCGAAACACAAAGAATATGAATCATACATTACCCTTATAGACATAGTGTATGAGTAGTGTTTTCTGAGTACTTTCAAAACACATTCATTATTATTTAGAAAATATTATGTCCTGAAAATAAAATAATATTCTAAAAAAGTATATTCCTGAAAAATAATTAAGGATATTTCATTAGTGAAACAAACAGGGTCCTTTGTGGAAATAAAAATAATAAGATTTATAGATTATTTTTGAGAAAATAAATGCCCAAAAATCACCCAATTTTTATGATTACAAAACCTATAACATAACTTATAAAAAAATATAGTCAATTTGAGCACATCTAAAAGAAGATATACAAAATTATACATAAATTATCGTTATTAATTTACACTAAACATCTATTCATTTTTATATAATAAAATATGTTAATTTATTAAATAATATTGTGTTTACATAATTTTAACCCCATTTTTTGATGTGAAAAATTATTTAGGTGAAAATGGATTAAAACAAATAAAATGATGAACATATCGGTAAATGAATATTATATATTGTTTATGTTGAAAATGAGATATGTGGTCTGTATGTAAAAATGGATCAAAATAGTAAGAAACAAAAATAATTATTTAAAAAATAATATTTCATAAAAGATGATTATGATTGTAAGAATAATTTTTGATGATAAAGGATTTAAATGTATGGATTAATAAAAGTGAAAGTTATAATTTAGAATAGGTGACAGATTCGGGTGAAACTTGAATAGCATAAAGTACATCCTTCCATTATCTCATCTTTCCTCTCAAAAATTATGATATATTTTCACCTAACTGGATCATTATAAGCTTTGAATCATAAAAAATATTCAAACATTCAACCAAATTTACTTTAATAAAGTGATAAATAATTTTTTATAACATAAAAAGCTGAGATAACATTTATCCAAAATAATTGAGATGAATCCTGATGCATGACTCTCCTTATATTAGTTTCTCAATAATATATCACAGGTCTTCCAACAACACTTTGAGTGGAATGTTGTCAAATTGTATATTATGAATATGAACCTAGAAAGTGTAAACAATTACCATAATTGATTCAATCCTTCACAATAATTATGGAGATGTGTTTTGTGATTATTTGGATGCTCTAGACTGATTTGAACAACTTTTGACAGATTAAAAATGTCTCACCAAATATCTTTTCAAATCCCTTAAATGTTTTTTAGCATACATTGATTTTTGTTTTTTAAATCGATCAATCTTTAATCTATAAAAAAATATTCTTGTAACTAAAATATCTCGATGATTAGTCACATGGGGATGAATATATTCTGAATCCTATTTGGGAATAGATTAACTTATTAAATCTTATTAATATTTTCTTGTATCCTCAAATTCACAATGAAAAATTGAATTCTCTTCTCACTTATTATTAAAATGAATTATATATACATCAATTATATTGTTAAAAAAATCAAAATATTCTTCTTCTGGTGATTGATATTATTTTCCTCCATAAACCGTGAGTAAGGAATTTTTGCGACATTACTCATCAGAGGTAGAAAATTCATCCCAAAGTACCTTTGTAATGTCAGCAGGTGCAAAATGATCATTGAATATGTAATAATATAAAATAGATATTGATTCATTCTACGATATGAATATAGTTTCAACTAATATATGTCAATCTTGATTAAATATTTAATCAATATCCTAAACATTTTCTTTTATAGGAATTTGATGAATTTTGTTTCCATCATGATTGGAAATTAGATCAATTTTCTCTTCTCTACTGAGTATGTGATTTTATCGATGAGAAACATCACATATTGTAGTATCATTTACTTATGGTTCTTGAACTACGGTATAATGAACTAACGTTTCATCCCTAAATTTATGCCAGATGATAAAGTCTTCAATTTTTGGTTCTTTAAAATTTTCTTCAAGATATTGTGGGACTTCTCTAGTGTCTTTTGGACGAGAGACATTATATCTGATTATACATCTTATTTGTGGAACTAAATCATATATTCTATTTTCTATAGCAACATTTTCTTATATCTGGACTATAGTAGTAGATCCCAAAATTCCTCTTCAAAAATAAATAGGACTCAATCCCTACTAGTCTTCTAAAAAAGAATGAAACAACATTCCATGGAATGTAATCCAGAAGAAACCTATATTCATTATAGTTCCATCATTGATAATGATGCTATGATGAAACATGGTGTGCATTTTTATATCTCTAATAGATCCTAATTTTTAAAGAAGCAATGAAATTATTCTTCTATAAGTATAATAAAAAATTATTGCCTCCACTTAAAAATAGTGGTGCTTATACCTTAACATGTACCTTACAAAATAAAACATAAAATCACTCACCATGAGAAACAATATATCCATATCAGGACAAATAATTGTTTTAATATCACTATTTCATGGAATTTTTTCTGACTAAACACACATGACCATCAACTTCTTATCAGCATCAAGATCCTTCAAAATCATTTTTATTAATTGGGTGGAGCATAAGAGAAATATAATAGTATACTTTGATTTATGATTTTTATTCCCTATCGATTGAAGATAAAAATGAAAAAACCCCTTCATGGGGATAGATAAAAATAATATCTACTTCGATTAATGATATTTAAAACTTTGTATCATTTACCCAAGATACCATAACATCCTCTTTGTCATAGAAACATAACTGAACATTTATTGAAAAATTATTTTACTTCTATATTGAAAATAAACATGGTGTTTCCTTTAGTAATATTAAATTATACTCCTTCATACACTAGATAATTTTTTAAACTAAGATTTTGATGATGGATCCCATCAAAATCACTTACACTTCTATGATGAATTTTCATATAGGTGGCACATTATCCCTTCATCTTACTTGGATCACCTGTATTTGTTCTCTGAATCATTGACATTTATGAGAACCCGAGGGATGAATGTTTTCGATTTTAGGGTGTAGAAAGAGAAATGAGAGCTCTGGAAGATAAAATGGTTCGAACATTGAGAGAAAGAGTGAAAGAGATAAGATTTGTTTTGATAGTTTTGGTAATGTTATTCTAGATTATCTTGCTAATAACTCAATGTAATCATTTATTCTAAATTTTTAAATGACATTATTTTTCCAACAAACAAAATAAATTGTTTTTAATTAAATGATGAATAAATAAATAAGAACCAAATAAATTAAGAATTATTAATAGGAGAATTTATTGAAATAAATTAATAAACAATTATATAAAATTAACTATTCCTAACTCCACCCAATAAAATAAAACATAGTAGTGGAAAGTTATTATTTAAAAATATCAGTGAGTTTATAATTATTATTTAAAAATTATAAAGATATATCATTTTTATGAACACGATCTTCTAAAAAATGGTTTCTTATATCAATGGTCATGGTCCATGAATGTATTCTTTTATATTTTTTAAATAATATCTGCTCTTGTTTTGTCAAATAAAATAAATTTATTCTAAAAATATGTTCAAATCCTTGAAAGGTGTGTTTCATCGAAAAACATTTCACCTAGAAACTTCCTATATATATATATTCTTCCCTATTGTTGACATAGAAACTAAATGTTGTTTCCTACTCGAACATGAGACACTATAATTTTATAAAAAGTGACTGATTCCTGATGATTATTTTATATCTAATATTCACCCTCCAAAAAATTCTTCTAAATATGAAATTAAATTAAAACCAGATGTTATCGGTATAATAGAGATCAAAAAATAGTTCCTTTTTAATTGATAAAAATTACTTCAATAGTAGAAAGATGATAATATTTTGGGTGTGACTAAATTCTATATCATAGTCATAAAAAACCTAATGTCTTGTCTCAAATTTGTAATATTTAATAAACTACCAATTATACATATCTATATCATGTTATTAACTAGTATTCCAGCTTCATCAAAATCAATCTTTACATTAGTAAACATTGGAGATGTATAAGTCGTAAATTTTTTCTATTCCTTGATTTTTCAATAAATCAGTAAATTATTTTTATTTATTTAAAAAATTCAAAAAAACTTTTTGATAAATTGGAAATCCTTGAATGAAATTTATTCTCTTATCACACACATCTCAAAATAATTTTTATATCAATTGAATAATCAATACAAATATTTTTTTAAACAAAAAATAACATCATATACATAAAATTGTACTAGTAATATATCATAACAAATGGTTTTATTTAAAATTGATGGATATTCTAACACTAAAAAATTTCATTTTCTAGTAAAATTGATCTTAAACATTCCTACCACGATTTTGGACTTTTTAGAGAAATAGTGATATTTAGTATGTTTTGGATGTAAATTTGGAGGATGAGGGTTTTGAAAATATAATGGCTATTCAATATAAAATTCATCCATTAATATCAAATTAAAAATCTATATTTAACATCAATATGATATAATTTAAAATTCATATGAGAATCATAAGGTATACAGATCATAATTGATTCTAATTTAGAAAAATGTTGAAGGGTTTCATCATAGTCTATCCCTTATTCCAAAAATTATCTTTTTTCTACTAATCATGATTTGTTTTGGGTAATGATACCTTGATCAACAAATTTTTTTAATAAAATCCCATTTCGTTTCGATTACTGGATAATTGGTTAGCCTATCAACTAAATCAAAAAAAATATTTCATTGAATTTATTATGTTCTTCCTGAAAATTAAAAGACTGAATGTATTCATTTGAAACTTATTCTATAGTTTGTCGGTCAAATTGAGATAATAATGGAAAAATTTATCTTTGTTATTTACACATCATCAGGTTAGTTCTGATTCGTCTAGATTTCATATGATAGTTTTTAATGGATGTCATTTTAAGGATATAGATTTTCATGGTAAAAAAGTATTAGGTTCTTTAGCTTCATGTTCTTCTAGACTAGACTGAATTTTGTTTTCAAAATTTTTTTTGGGTGAGCCAAGAGTCATGTTGTCTAATGAGTCAATGATTTCTTTTGTTTTATCATTCCTTTTATAAAAAAATATAACATAAATAAACCTACACATGAAATCATTTTCATTGTATCCTTTAATATTTATTATACACTCTATATTATTTACCCGTAGAAGTATATCCAAGAATGATTCCTACATTAGCCTTTGGATCACAATTTTTGAGGTTTTCCTTAGTATTAATGATGTAAAGGTTACACCCAAATACATTACATTACCATAATATATGTTTTCAGTTATTTCAATGCTCAATGATTTTTTTTTAATAATAGGTATTATTCAAACTCTATTAATTATATAGAATGTTGTGATTACAAATTCTTCATAGAAATTGGAAAGAACACTATATTCATTTAACAAAATAGATACCATATCTTAAATAGATGTATTTCATCTTTCAACAATTAAAATATTTTGAGGTGTTCTTCAGGAAGAGAAGGTTATTTTAGTTCCTATGTATGAGAAAAATAATTTAATTATTAGTTATAAAATTCACCACCATGATGACTTTTTAATGAATTTATTTTTAAAATATTTTTTTGAATAATTTTAAAAAATCTTTCAGAAATAGTGAATATTAAACTTTTATGTATTAGAAAATTATACCATGTAAATATTGAAAAATCACCATACAATACATTAAGATATAATTTTCTATAAAAACATGATACACTTTAATGTCCAATCATATCAATGTGGATATGTTTTATTGGTTTAAATGTTGTAGATTTTTTAATATACTAAAAATTTGATTTGTGAAGTTTTCTAGTTTGGCATGCCTCTCAAAATCTACCATTATAAAATTTATGAATAGTAAATTACAGAACTATGTGTTTATTATAAAATTTATATAATACAAATATATTACAATATACATGTCTTGTTTTCCAGATCTATGATTCGTTTATCTCATCAGTTAAACAATTATCCTATTATTTCGACAAGGAATCAAGATCTATAGAATACAAATTATTTGTTAGAGGTTTTAGAAATTTAAGCGATTAATCATTGAAAACTAAGAAGGAATTGTTAAATTAATCCAAAAAAATAATAATCATAGAGTAAATAGATACTTATCTTGTTGTTCTTTGGCCCTTATACATAGAACACATTCTTGATTGATATTGATGTTAGATCTCAAACTAATAAAACTCCGACTATCTTCCCTTTATCATTATATCCAAAGGTGACTTGACCTCAATCTAGTTTTTCCAGTGTTGAAAAATTAGAAGAGTCTCTAATATAATGTATTGAGTATCCATTTTCAATATACAGTAAAAAATTTCTCCTTTAGTCTTTGACATTTAAAAGTTTTTAATCAATATTTTTTTAGTGACCATATTTTCTTGGGTCCTTCTACATCATCAAGAAAACATAAAAGAATCTATATTTTCCTTAATTTTTAAAACAAATTTAAGAATACATTATTCAGATCTATTCTTCGAATTAAAATTCAATTTAATTTCACTTATCTAAGGATTTCCTAAACAGATCTTAGAAAAATATCTTTTCATTCAAATACAAGAAAATATATCATATTTAGAACTTGGAAATATATAATTTTTGTAGAATATTAATTTTTCTCAAATTTTTTTTATTCCATATGTTTAATTTTTCGTAACATTTGTTTCCAAAAATTACATTTTGATATTTTCCCCTTTAGTTAATACACATTAAACACATTTAAATTATTTTACTTCATTCTAATGTTATTTTATTTTAAATACTTTATCATTAGAGTTTTATGTAGTTTTATTATTTTGTTCTTTATTTCGTTATATTCTTTTATCATTTCATATTTTTCATTTAAAATAACATTTTGAATTTTTTTAGTGTCTTTATAATTTTTATAAAATGTTTCTTTGTTTCTTTATGAATTGATTGATAAGAAACTAATTTTATACATGAATAGATATCTGAATAAGAATCAGGAGAATAATAGGATTGTACCTCATCTTATACTTGTATATAAAGAATATGTTTTATTTCATATTTTATTTCTCAATTTTTTAGTTATATTTGGAAGAGATGATGGAATCATCCGAAAAACTACATGTTGCATTCATATAACACTTTTCACATAATTATAATGATTATATTTCTTTTAATTTTTCATCTTCATTTATCTTGTTTTTTATTTTCACTGAGGGAAATCAGGTCTGATATGACTCATCTATATTCATTCATAGCATCTTAATTCCTTATATTCTTTCTCATATTTCATGAAATATTAATTAGGAGTATCTTTTCTTGTAAAATTTAATAAATATTTTTGTTAACTAATGTAATTAAACTACAGAATCGGAGTACTCTGAATCTTTTGAGAATATGATATATTAATACAATTTACATTTGAACCTTTCAAGAATTTAAATTAAGGGAAGTATTTTCCCATTTAAATATCTTCTTAAATTTCGATTTTTGTTTCATTTATACATCGTTTATTATCAGGGTTCCAATCAATTCTTTCATTATCAAATTCTTAACACAAGAAGACGGTCGAATTTCTCTAGATATACCATTTCATTTTGATTGAATTAATCAGATTACTTTCAATTCATTATTATATTGTGTGATAGGATCATAAAAAATAAAAACATCATCAAATATTTCAATTAATTTCCCACCCATTCCGGTGATTCTCTGACCATCATACGTTCAAAAGGTGTCAATGTTTTTCTGTAGTGTTCCTTAACAATATAGCATTTTCAGTTCCTTTATAAGAAATGGATATTGAATGAAACATTTTATAAGCTATAGGACACTGAGATACCTGATTGAATTCATTAGGAAAAATTCCATAGATAATGAAATTCATTTCCTTTGAGATGATTTCAGACTAAGCATATTTGGTGGGATTCCATTTCTCTATTTTTCTCAAGGATTTTATATAGAAAAACAATTTTCAAATAAAATTTAAAATAAATATTATTCATGTAGAGGAGAATATGAGATTTCCAAAAACTATAGTTATCACTATTGAAATTTGGAGAATGTATCATAGACATACATTTTCTAGGATCATCCTTTGACACATATCTCTCCAATGAACATATTCTTTTGATCTTGATAGAGGTTATTGAATTTTTTTCAAAACTCACATATTTGATACCAATTATTGGGTCAAAATATTTCAATGATACAAAAGTGGTTTGGGAATTGTGTATTTTTTATAATCCTAACAGATTTTGGATTTTATATATCTTTTCATTTTTTGTAGATATATTGTGTTTTATTATGTTAGTATTTTAATTAGTGGATAAAAATTATATACGAACAGAACCATTTTATAGTGGTTCATGTTGTAAGGATCCCTTATTCCACCCCACAAACACTTTCACTATGAGTTAGATGATTTTCACTAGAATGGTCCTCTTATCATATGACCTTCACAACTTAGTTTAGGAAGTTTAAACCATTAAAAATTGTCTATATATAGTATTTTAATTATTTTATAAGGAAATTGTTTCTCCATAGCTATGTCCAATAAGAAAATACACTTAACCAATTGAGTATGTGAAGCCAAAATTCTAATAATTCAAAAGAGTTTTATTTGATTTAATTGACAGGTTCTTGATCACAATTTCTATTATAACTGATAGGATATAAATATTATTCATGAAATAATCATTCCATCATGAAATAATTGTTTTTAAGGGATACTGGTGGGGAATTATCCTCATTAAAAATAGAAACAGTCAAATAATAGTAGTTATATAATAGTATGAGGTTGAAACATGTAAATATTCAGTGTGTATCCTCTCTAAAAATAACTGATTATCTTAATATTTTGTTTTTTAAAAGTAGTTTTGTAAATAAAATGATATTCACAAATATTTAGTCATATAGAAATAAAACATATTCATGGTAATTTATATAGAAATATTTATATTATTCTTTTCGAGAAGATCCAATAATTTATCATGAAAAATTGGAATCATTCAAATTTAAATAATTTAATCAAGATGTATCTTCCCTTAAAAATAAGCATGATTTCGTCTATTATATTTGTTCCCTAGAATTTTACAAAAAAAATTATTTGAATATATATTTATATCCAATGACACCATTTCCAAAATCGTGAATAATATTGTTTGTTTAAAACTCTGTTATATAATTTTCAAATGTAGGGTTCTTTCACATGAAGACAAAACTCCAAATGTAGATTCGAAAATGTACACTTGATCACAAAAGTATGGTTTCTATAACAGGATTTTGTTTTCTAAAAAAATTAGGTTCCTTACAAATTTATGGTATATTATCCATATATTCCCATTTTTCAAAAGTATTATTTCATCCAAATGTAGTGTTGATAAACAATACTTTTCCAAAACTTTAGGGTATATGTTCTATACCAACATTTCCAAATGTGGTGTTTATGAACCACATGTTATTATTATAGATTTATGTTATGAACATTGTTTCCAAAATACTTTTGCCACACATTCAGAATACATTAACAAATATTATCACATGTAAATAAAACAATCCTATCAAGAAATATATTCATAAAATATACATAAAGTAAAATCATTATTAATAAAGAAGAGAAATTGTGAGCATCAAAAACTATAATATTTATAGAGTAGTGTTGACATTAAGAATGACCAATAAAGGATTTAGATGGATATTAAGATAAAATGGAATGGATTAATTAATCAATTAATGGATCACATTTTTATCATAGTAAATGAAGAAAAAATAATTAATGGATGTCATCAATTTAATTTTCTATATATGATTTGTGTATGAACATTCATGATATTTTCCCAGAACAGTAGATGTGTTGGATAATTTAATTTAATTTATTATATTAGTTTGAAATAATTTATTATGCAATAAAATTTTATGGTATATGGTCCGTCCATAAATCTTCTATTATATAGAACATGTATATACAATGATATTTACGTAGTTACCATTAAAACAATCCTTTGGTTATCCTAACATGAATGTGAGTTTTAAAAAATTATAATTAATGGTGTTTCCCATGGTGCATAGAGGAGGGTTATGATGGAAACATAATGATCCCAATTGAGGTGTTACATAGAATAGGGTTGGAATTATATAGCTCTTGACTGGAAAAAACATGACTTATTTCCCTAAGGTCAAAGGGGTGATTAATGTCTAATAATTAAATTTACCACTAGATAATGATCATGAATTAATCATTCAATTATTTTTTATTTCATTTTATAAAATTATAAATATTACGGATGCGAGGAGGCTATCACATAACTAAATGAATTAATGCAAAAATATGAAGATTAATTAATGAAATAATTGAATTATGAGTATTTTTTTATCAAACATGTTTATTAAATTTAGCATCACAAACATAATACTTACAAGTCATATAAAGTATAAAAATTATTAAATTTATGCATAATTAATTAAAATCCATTAACATAAAATTATATCAGACTAAGCCTTCTATAACATGATTGAGAATTATACGATTAAACTAAGTGTAGTACATTTCCAAATTATATACCCTAACATTAATTGGCGATTTCTCATGAGTGTTTTGTATTGAATTTAAAAAACTATTATTGAGTTTGATGGTCAAATATGATTCCATAAAAATTTGGATGAAAGTGTTAAAAAAAATTATTTTAGGATTTTAGGATGGGGGAATCCACTCTGCACATCTAGGAGTTTTGTTCTTGTAGTTAGCAATATTTCATACCTAATTACATTTTTTTATTTTTATTTCCAATGCATGTGTTATTCAGAAATGTAATGTGGATCATTTCCAATATATTTTCATTGAAACAATATATTCAATGTTCCATTTTTGGGGATATTGAGAATTGATAAAATATTAAAGAATTATAAAAAAACTAATTTAATTTTGGTCACCTAAATTTAAATGAAAAAAGTACCAAAAATATTCTTTTTTAATTATAGAATAAAATGAAAATATAATAATCCATATTATCCCAATAATCATTGTTGGATAATGAAAAAATCCTAAATAGAAGTAACTTCTAGGAGTAGATTATGTTCCTAAGGTTTGTGGTACTCTGTGAATGAAAATATTATGTGTTATAATCCTTAATATGTGATCCTACCACCAAGGAAGGTAGTGATGAAGAGTTCCATTTTTACACGAAACATTTCTGTTTTATGGTTTACATTCAATGTTTCCTAATTTTTTATGTCCAATGAGATCTTGATGTATCATAGAAACAAAGATTAATATAAAATTTTTCATAACATCTATGGTTTTTACTAGGAGAATTCTAGGAAATATCTATTTAAGAGTGACAAAAAATCTATATGAGAAATCATGGGTAGGGTGACATAGTCGGGACTCAACATGTCATGTATCATTAGATACATTGAGTTGCTAGAGTTTCTATGGTTTAAAACCTATGATTTAGTGATCACCAATCTCATTCTTCACCACTTCTTAATATATTCTCCATCATCTATGTAATGTTAAATATTAATAACACTGATAATTCTCATATATTCCATCTTTCAATATTTTTATTTGTATATATGTATACGAAGTGAAAAAAAACAATCCATATGTATGGTAAAAAATGTAAAGGGATAGAGAATATATTTAAGAGAAAAGATTTTCCAAACCATTAAATGATGAGTAAGATCATATGTAAAGAAAAGTTATAGAATTTTTTCTATTTCTAATATAGAAAAATTTCTATAGGATGAAAAAAACACCTAAACAAATAATCATGGGGAAGCATATGGTGCATTTGTTTTTGAGTGAAGTAAATATGTTTATAAAAATTGGGAATTAGATAAAACGTTTGATACTCATATATTTATTGAAATACTTAAACCAAGTAGATTCAGTAATATTTATTGAGAGGATGAATTTCTTGAGAAACGAATGGAGATAAAAGTTATATTGTATATATATCAAGGACTAACACCTCATGTTGCAGACTAGAATGATCATGGTTTAAAATTGTATCTATTATGTTCCTTATGTTATAAAAAATATTTTTTATCTATCCATTCCTGATACAGTTGGCCTTATTTTTAAATATATGAACAAATTGGTCTTCTTTTATATGGATAGTGTTTTTTATTTAATGATACATTTAAATAAAAATAATTATGTGTTAGATTATATGAACCATGTAATGGAAATCAATACCAAAATTACATCACATGACTCATACAACACAGAACCTGAACATCACCGGACAAGTCATGTAATTTAAAATTGATGGACTAAATAACATTATGATGGAAATTTAGATTCTTTTGAGCTAAAACAACTTGGTGTATGTCATGCATGTTTATTAGGAAATTGAAAAAATCATCATATTATGGGAAATGGGAACATGATAAAGAGATTATAGAATTAGTTCATATCAATATGTGATGAAGCAAGGGGTGGTAACTATTACATAAAAACAGGTATTGATGATTTTAGTAGATTTAGATATGTTTACATAGTATGCTATAAGTTAGATTCTGTTGATAAATTCTAGGAGAACATGATTCATGTTGAAGTCCAACAAGGTAATAAGAATATGAAACTCCACTCGAACTATTATGGAGACTATGTAAATCAAGGATTCATTGATTATTTATGTGAGTTATTGATGCCATCTCAACTCTCTCCTACTAATACACCTTAGTGGAATGATGTTAGATAAAGGAGGTAATACAAATTTAGGGGCATGGTGAGATCAACAACGTGTCATGTGAGTCCTCCGTTATTCTTTTGGGGATACGAATTAAAAACAGTAGCATACATACAAAATTCATTGCCAACTAATGTGACAAATGATATACCTTACCAATTGTGGAATGGATAGAAACATTTGTTGTAATAAATAAATGTGTGTGGTTGAAAAGAATTTTTTAAGGCCTCTTCATGTAAGAATCTTTCACCTAGGTGCCCAATGATTATCTTTATAAAATATCCCAAAGAAAGAGAGGGATATTACCAATGAATTACATCTAAAACATTGGTTTATAGATCACCCAAATTTCATGAGTAGGATCTTATACCAAAAATAATGAGTGGTATTGAGATATGCTTTTATTAATTTCAGGTTCAAGATACTCAAGTCTAGAATCGCGAAAAAAATTCACAATTCTCCATGGATGAAGAAGTTATTCTAGAGAGATAATTACCATATAGGAGTACAATAATGGTTATAGAAAAAGAATAATATGTTTTTCTAGTCACAAATTATGATGACTCGTTATTAGTTGAAAATATTGATCATATTACCAACAAGTAGTAAGTGGAACAATTTCTTATAAGATTAAAGAACATATAAATTCTAAATTAGATTCCATGTACCAGAACATAGTATATATTTTCATAGATCCTATGAAACATTTTCATCATCTGAAATGTTGAAATCCTTCATCATTCTAATTTCAATTTTGGATTATTATGACTATGAGATTTTTAACAAGGATGTTTAAACAAAATTCTATAATAGGAACTTTAAAAATTTTTGTAAGAAAAAAAACTAAATATATTGTGACTCCAAATAATATAAACAAGCTATGAAGACAATAAAAACCATTTACGGATGAAAAAAAGAATCTATTTCATGTAACATTAATTTTAATGAATCCATAACGAAATTTTGTTTCATAATGAATGTGTGTGATCAATTTGTCTACAAATGGATTAGTTAGAGTGATGTAGTTTTTTTAATTGAACATTCTAATGAAGTTTTACACATTGGAAAATAAATGCCTATCTTACAATGTATTGTGGTGTGGTTAAATAAATTCTTCCAAATGAAGTAATTGGTAGAGGTAGAATATATTATGGGGATCAAGATCCATCATGATATATCCAAGAGTATTATTCTTCTAAGTCAATGTACATTCATTACAAATAAACTAAAGTGATTAGGTTTGGAAAATTAAAAGAGGTTATTTTTTCCAGCATCACATGGAATTCATCTTTGTAAAAATGACTCCTCATAATTATGAGGAATAAAATAAAATTTAACAATTTCCTTACCCAACTTTTTTTTGGGTTTGTCACATATGTTATGATATGTACTAGGCGAGATTTTTTCTATGAATTATGTGTATTAGGATGATATCAAGATGAACCAAGGGACCTTCATTGGATGATAGTCAGGGGTATCCTAAATCATCTAAGGCATAATATGAACATATTCATGGTTTATGGAGGAGATGAGGAACCAGTCACAAGAGCATATATAGATGATAGTTTCCAAACTGATCTTGATAACATGAATTCACAAACATGATACATATTAACTTTCAAAAGAGGTGGTATGATATTGGAGAGTTTAAATAAAGTTGTGGTCATGGAATCTACAACAAATACTGAGCATATTATAGCTTCTAAGGATGCTAAAGAAGCAGTATGGATGAAAAACATCATCAAAGAGCTTGGAATTATACATAGAAGTAAATTTCTTCTCACTAACTAGTATAATAATACTACAATGGTGGAACTCTCAAATGTTCCTAGCACACATCAGTGGATGAAATACATTTCTCATAAAAATTATTTCATAAAGTTATTTTCTTAGAGAGTAAAGGTTTTAGTCAGCAGTACTCCCATGGAAGATACCATGGAAGATCCCGGGACTAAATCCTTAACATAGTCGAAAAAATTTACGTGTGAGGCCTAGCAGGCTGAAAGTCAAAGGATGTTGGTTGTAGTCCATGTGGGTGACCGTTGAAGTTTGGATCCTTGAACTAACAATTTGTACATTTATTACAAGTATATTTTATGAATTGAATAATAATAATAAAACATATTATTATGAATTGTTAATTTTTTTATAAATTTAATGTAATAATTTCCTAAAGAATACATAAAATAGATAAAGTCATACAAATTCCCTAATATGATGAGAACATTGAATCAGTATAATGTTATTCTTAAATTGTGTTATATGGTTTGATAATGTACTATTATGGGACCCATTGTACATAGAATGTCAGGTTCAAGTACCCATAAAAGGATGAGTCTTATTATCACTATTTCTACTATTAATAATCTCTAATATGTGAGATTATATGAATAGACCCTCTAGTGGGAATTAAACTTGTTTTGATGTCATCAGATATTTCTATCTGTGAGTATGTGTAATGACCCTTATAAACAAATATTATTATTAATTTGTGTTATAACTCACATGTATAGTTTTATTTTGTTAAAAAGGATGATAGAGGTTCATGGAGTAATTGGATACATTGGGTGCATCATGAGTGACATGTAATTAATTGATATATCGAGGAAGGATTTATTCCTTCCATATTTATATAGCTTCATATCATTTCTGTTTGATGTGAATAGAACTATCACTGTATATTCCATAGTAATGGTGCAATATTGTTTTTATTTTATATAGTCAATGAAATTGGTATGAAGTATAGAGGTTGGTGACACTGATATGAAACATTATTAATGATATATTATGACAATGTGATTACATTACAAAGTGAGATCTCTTAAGTGGTTATCATCATTATAACATTGTGTTTTTTTATCTTGGGTAAATGGACCTTTTTATAGGAATTAATCTTGGAATTTCAGCGTGAATTTCTAATTTCAATGAGAAATAATCCTATAGGGTCATACAAAAATTATTTTTGATGATCTTAATTAAATTATTATTGAATTTAATTAATTGATTATTTATTTATTTTCATGAAAAAGGGATATTATAATTCATGTTTTATTGAATATATTTATTAATATATGAAATATAAAAATTATATATCTATTTAAGAGATCAATAAGTTCAAGAGGAGTTCAAACAGACCAAGACCATGTTTGGTGGCACATTTTACATAACAATCCAGTTAAATAATATTTTTTAGTGTCCACATTTTTGGAAGTCACAAAAGAATAATAATTATATTATTATATAAAATGATTTATATAGGTAATTATATTGCATAAGGGTTCAAACTCAATTAAATAATATTTTAATCTAAACCGTAGATATATAAATATAAGGTTATGACTATTGTGTATAGTATTTGTGTGTAATAAAAAATCATGAATTTTTACACACATCAAATTCTCTCTTGTCTCATAATTCATTGTCACACGCAAAAACTATAAACACAAGAGAGAATAATTTATGAAGGCCCAATGAGAAAAATTAATAACTCAAAACTATCAATTTTCTAATATTGAACCATGAAATAGATTGTTGTTGTTTGGAGAGTAATGGAGCATGTCAAGATCACTAATAGAGGGATTATACCCTAAGATCCATATAGTGCAGAAAAGGAAATTTCCAAAGTTCATTTGGGATTATAAACGTCATCAATGAATAAATATCCCAGGACTGGGTATTTTTCTAATCAAATAGTAAAAAAATTACTAAAAATATTTATGTGAAGGACCATCACCCAGGGTTATAGGAATAGAAACATTAAAAGTAATTTTAATATATCACCGATGAATACACACTTCCGATGTACATGATACCAAAAACAATACAAATTAATGACATTGCCCATATTATACAATGATCCCTTGTTTTAATCCATCATCAAGTCATCACACTAACCCTCCAAGGTGTATTTTAACCAAAACAACGAAACCTAATAAATGTGTTATATAAAAAGAGTTCTAAAAACTATGAAAAATCACAAGAAATATATATCATAGTATAGAAAAATATGGAATATTATGAAATTTTATTATGAAGATACACACATATCATATAATCTCATATAAATCATGGGTCACAAGGGAAATTCACTCACATTCAATCACATATCATGTAAGGGTCACCATGAATTAACAAATATATTGTTGCAACATCATATAAATTCCCAATATGGTACGGAACATCCAACTTTATGATTGTAGACATCAATGTAATGCCCCTACAAGAAGGTAATCACACAAAAAAATCTCACAACCATGACCTTTAGTGCAATCACCAAAATTAAAAGAGAGTTGAACATTATAGATTCAACAAGAGTAAGAGTAAAAATAGAATGAAGGGACTCTCATTGGAAGAATTAACCACGAGGTTCGACATTATGATTATAAATAACAACAATAATCTTCTATAAATGATATTTTCCCATTATAATTGAAAAAACCCTTGTCTGATTACATGAAACGTCATGTACATAACCATAATATCCACATTCTATGATCATTCAATAGGAATGAGGGAATTGAGTTTAACAAATAATTACTCACCATAAATCTCCACTAAAACACCCAAAACCGGAAACACCAATAAATAAGGATTTACTATGGTTGTCACATACATGACTTCTTTTGAAGGAATTTTTCAATTAATTTCCATTAATTCTTTATTATGGGGGTTTCCATGCATTTTGGGGGAAATGATGAGTTTTAAAAAAAATTACCAAACCGTGATCCAATTTCTAGATTTAAAAAAAATTATTTTCATTTATAAATCCTTCATTTATAAACATTTTATACACATTAAAGTTCCCTATTGGAATATCTTGGTATATTAGAAACCACCATATCCATTTTAAACTCATATGAATCCATAATAATGATGGATTTGGGTTTTTAATTAATGTGTTGGGTGAGCCCGAATGCCCATTTCGTGCTTTAAATATTTTTTTTTTAATTTCTTAATATCTTATTCAATTTTACTTTTTTTTGGTAATTCCATGTATCACCCCAACCCAGATATCCAAGGCATGCCCCATCCTCTCTTCTCTCAATTTGGAAATCAGTTGATTAACAAATTCAGAAGAAGCTTTTCTGGATTTCAAAAATCTACTAGATTTGAAGAGGTAAATAAATCCTTTCATAACTCCTTCTATTATTACTATTTTCTCCATTTATAGTTCCTACATGACCCAATAAGCCTTATTCGAACCTCATTTTTATTTATGGTTGTTTTTAAATTCATATAATGGTGTATTTGGGTTGTTTTCTTCATGATTTATTTGGGTATGTGTTTATCTCTTCATTTACTTTTTTATCCTTAGGGTTTTCTCTCTCTTTTGTGAATTTATAGAGTGTCCAAAAGTTAAGGTTCCTACCTGGGGATTTATTTTGGTTTTTTTATGAAATATTATTGTTTAGGGTTTGTTTTCAATTCATTATGTTGTGGAGGAGGTGCAGTTGAAGTTTCACACCAAGATTCAAATTTTTTGACTCAAAATGTAGGTGATTCCAGGTATAACCATTTTATGATGCGTTCACCTACTTGTTTTATTTATTTAGTTTGTTTCTAATCTGTTGTGTGTAGTGTGAAAACTATTTTTTTGGATTTTTTAAGAGTTTAATTTTTCAGTTGCATATTTCCTTGAAATTGGGTGCTTTTAATGTGAGTCTCTTGGGGAAATGTTTTGGTGTAATTTATAACATATTAAAGTGATTTATTAGTGTTTAAAGAAGCATCTAATTCTGGTTTGTTAATGCCTTAATGTCATGTGGGCCTAGGAAGGGGTTTTGGATTTGGTTTAATGTGTGAAACCATATTGTACATCGTGAAAGTGATTTTTTGAAAACATGTGTCTTTCATGTGTACCTTCTGTGGTATTTTTTGAGGTATTTTTATAACACTTTGGGTGGTTTAAAAATTGTTGTTAGGGAAGCCAAGTATGTTTTGTATTGGTATTGGTATGGTTTTGGTCTTGAATGAGGGTTTTGAAATGGGTTTTGTATGCAAACCATAGTTATACCTATTAGGTTGGTTTTATGATAATTGTAAATGTTTTATTTGGTTAAACAATATATGAAAAGCATGAATATGTACTATTTTGGTGAGTTTGTTCACCTAAAATGTGTTTTTAAAGAGAATGTGGTCATTTTTGATGTCAAACGTTTTGTTAATATTTTGTTATTTGTCAAGGTGAATTATGAAATTGTGATGTGGGTGTGAAACAAATTTTGAGGCGGTTTTGTGTGAGTGTGATGTGTAAAATGGATTTTTTATGGAAAGGGTATTATGTAGAATGTGAGTGGGATGTTATTTTATGTTTAGAATATTGGAAAAGATTTTATAAAATCATTTAAGGATTTTTTGAATTGTGAAAGATATGAAAAATGTTTGGTGGGTTAATTTTGCGTGACATTGATTTCAAAATTTATTTGGATGAAAAGGTGGATTTTGTTGTTTGTGTATTATAAATGTGGGATATATGGTTTATATTTAATGTGGGATATCTTATTATCATGGGAAAATTATATTTAGTTGCTTGTTGAACTTGTTTGAGCACAAGAGGGAAACTCGGGTATATAGGTTGGTGGATGTGTACTAGTATTCTAGTGATCTCGTGGGGTTTGGCCTCAGTTTCATGTAACAAGATTGATGCTTACAACACAAACTAAACCATGATGATGATGGGGGGCACTAGGTTATGGGTACGTTCCCAACTAGTGGCTTCTTGCAGGAGACCCGATATATATTATGATATTTACATTCACTGAGATAAGAGGTACCTGGGACCCACGTTAAGCTAGTGCTTATGTGTCATTTCCCATTGTTTGTTCTAATTAGATAATTTTACACATACCTTCGGCATAGGGTATATTTGGATTAAACATTAGTAGCATTGGAATTTTTTTTAATGTGTTGATTCTTAAAATTAGCCCACATGGAAACTATTTTTTTACTTAATGTTGCATCTTTTAGAAATTGTAACTAGCCTTTCTTGTTAACAAATACTGGAAATATTTTTTCCTCAAATGTTAATCACATGGGATCCTATAGTGGAGGAATACTACTTGGCTTTGGGTGACACCCTTCTTACAAAATTTGGTGTACATAGATTTGGTCTATTTTGTTGTAGGTTTGGGTAAAACTTTCCGTACCAACAGTTTGAAATATTAGCAGTTGTTCTTGGTGGAGTGTTATGTGGATGGATTGAGGGCAGTGACACTTTCCATGTAGAACTTATTGGATATCCATTTTTGGATTTTTACTTTTTTAATGGTCTTTTTTCATTGTTTTAAATTGTGTATTTCAGTTCTGAAATTTTTTTAAAGATGATTGTGTTTGAAAAATCCATATTCGTATTTTTGAATTCGTTGGTTGTTTTATGTTTGTAAACTCAGGTAAATCATTCCAAATTTTAGTTAATGATACCAGGGGACTTATTCCAGCTCGTGGGGATTGGGAATTCATTTTAGTCCTAGTCATGGGCCGGGTACAGTGCCAGTTTTGATGGAAACCAGATTCGGTTCGTGACAAAGGCCTTAGATATATCAAAGGGAGAAATGATCGATAAAAATATGGAATTAATACATGATCATAAAAACTCTATATCCATCCCCATCCTTCTACCAAAATAATCCCAATAATCATTAATAATCAAATGTGTTATTAATTGAGTGGTTTAATCAAGAGAAAACAAATGAAAATGGAATTAATCGCTCCCCCATAAAAAATATATTATGATAAAATAATTGTAAAAATGTATAGATATCAAATGGGATTGTCTGTGTTTTCAGTTATTACCAAGTGGTATGAACAATACCATGACATACACCAAGCTCCAGCCTTGGTTATGGTGTCTTTGAACACAAATCCTGATATGACATCCCTTACAACATGCTAACTGAGACCATTCCATTTCACACTCACTGAACCATCCAAAAATTTAATGGTGGGGTCTCCTTGTTTTGGATCAAAAATGACCCCACTTATTTTCCACCATATTGGCCGAACATGGAAAAGATATTTTCCTTCATTCACATTTTACACAGTGGTAAAACACGGTCTATATAGATTGAACAAGGGTGTGGTGCTGGCTATTTTGGACAGTGGAATCTAAACCCCAAAATAATATTCCCATATCATTCTAAGCCTCCCTTATGAATTTTAGACCCATGATTCAAAAAAAAACATTCCAACCCTCACTTTAGTGATGTTTCATCATACAGATAACTTTACACTGAAAATGAGTATGATACAATTATTTTCTTCAATTTAATTCTAATCCTCAAGAGGTGTATCTAGATTTGGAATTAATTAACTCAAGAAAATTTTCCTGAACATCATAATATCACTCTAATGATCCCTCTTTGTCCTGTTCATTCGTCCATAATATTTGTAGAATTGGAAGAAACATCCCCCCATAAGAAATTCTTTCTTCTGTACATGATCCAAAATGGGTTTTCAAAAAATTATGTGTTTGGTTCCAAGTATATATCCTCATAATATAAAATAATCACATGATCATGATTGAATATCTAAAACTAAAACACATGGACCACCTCATGCAATCCTTAGTAATACTAAGGAAGAAGAAAATGGTAAATCATTGTCCCTATGTGCATGATGATCTCATATGGTCTAACAAACAATGGATATATCTTCTTTTTCATCTGATGATATCAATACCCTAACTGAGGATTCGACCATAAGAATATCCAATCACCCAGAAATAACTCGAAAGTTCTCCACCAAAGGTGGATATGTGATCTCTTTCTACCCTAAGAGTTCCCAACAACTTCCAGATCAGAAACACTGTAACCAAAGTATCGTTCACTAATATTTGTCCCACAACTTGGGAATCACCCATCTTATTCCAGTAATGTAGTGAGTTATAAGATCTAAAATAGAGAGCCTCATAGTGTTTCATCTATATATAATACTGAAAAATATTTTTATAAGAAAAAAATAAAAATTCTATATTGTCATCCCACCATACTATAATGTAATGGAACAGTCACAATGTATATACTAGTGAATCTAGACAATCCTCTCATAATTTTCATCTATCTATGTGTGATATGTAATTCTCAATCTTATGGGACACCCCATTGATTTTTAACGGACCTTCTGGAATTGACATGTAAAACATGTCCATATTTCTGATACAATTATCAAGGGAAATCACAGAATTTTATAACCTCATAGATATATATAATTCCCAAAAAATACATAAAAATAATCACATTGATCATTAATAAATGGGACACATTAGTCAGTCTATCCACTCTCACCCAAATAATGTCAGTATACTTTGCGGTACTCAGTAACCCTAATAAAAAAATAGACCATGGAATCCTCCTATTTCCATATGGGATCCCATAGTGGAAATAGTAAAACAATAGGACATTAATTATCTTCCTTTACTCTTTACCATGTAGGAAATTGTAAAAAAGTAATGATATCCATCTTAATTCCTTGACACCAACACAAACATCTATGTCCTTAATACATCTTCTTCAAACCAGGTTTCACATTCAGATGTGATGCATTAGAGTCTCTCATAAGCTCACCCCTGATAGAATAAGGAACTATAAACCATCCCAGGATGTAAATAATATTCTATAATTCTCATATCCACATGGTATTATACCATCTCCCAAAAACCATTCTTTCATAAGAGTATAATTGTAAATTTAATCATGGATTGCCTTCACCTGATCCCCTATAGTTGACGTGGTAACAAATGGTAAAAATTTCACTTTCCCTCACATAGTAATATCCATAAACCAATCAAAAAAAAATCAGATTACATTATTTATTAGATGTCTTTTATCCATGCTCAAAATATCCTATTTATTCTTATTGTGTCAATTTGCAGCAATGTTACCCTTGGCTAGTGCATAAGATATATCAAAGTAAAATATCTTTTAATATATCACCCAACACCTCTACCTTGGATTCTTGCCTCAATATGAACACATATATTAGATGACCTTGTGTTATATGTAAACATAAAACATCCCTCCTAATAGATTGTATCTCAACAGCTTTAATGTGTTGACCAAAACTTCAAATTCTATGTCACGAGTTTGTTAATTCTGCATGTGGGGTCGCATATGATGTGAACCAAAAGCTACCACCTAATTATAAAAAATCATAATATAACATAATTAAAATATATTGTAATTAAAAAAATCTATATAACACATCCAAAGTTCTATAAAATTCACCACCCTAGTTTTCATCAATATTTTATTTAGGTTAAGAAATGCTTCTGCACACTACTCCTACCACACAAACATCACCCATTTCATGGTCAATTAACTCTTGGGTGTTGGAAAACATGTGAAATACTATATGAAATGATTATATTATCCTTTTATTACATTGGAAATCCTAATATAAATATTCACTTTGAATGTGAGTCCCTAAAATCACTTCCTACACCACTTTTGAGTCTACTGAAATACCATCCTCTCACACTACATTCCCTTGGAAAAAACTCCTAAATCAAAAAGAGACTCTTTGAAATATTAAAATAAATATTATTTTACCAAATTATACTCAAGTGTATCTCTTGAATAATGTAATATCACTCAATGGTCCTTGAATATATAAAGATGTAACCAATGAACACCATTATGAAAATGTCAAGATATGGATGAAACATATTTTTCTTGAGGGACATGAACACCACTTGAAATTTCATAAAAAACAAACAATATCACCAAGAACTCATATAGACAATACATTATCTTAAAAAACTATTTTTTTATTTCATCCTCCTTGAATCAAATCTGATGATAACATGAATAAATGTTGATCTTGGAAAACCAAACAGCTCATCAAACTGATTAAGAATATCATCACACTAAGAAAAACGATACATATTCTTCACCATCACCTACTTTAAATTTCAGTAATCTACACAATTTTTAAGATTACAATCCTACTTTTAAAATATTAAATAGAGAAACGTAGAAAGGTGTTATTAGTCTAATAAATCATTTAAATGAAATGTAATCATCTGAACGTTGAGTTCCTTCAACTCAGGTGAAACCATATTCTAAAGAGATATTGACATAAGTTATTCCCCTAGAACGAGTAATTTTTTAGACTCCATCTATCTATCATTAGGTAGACCAAATAAGTCTTCTTGAAATACATATCGATAAATATCATCATCTAGTGTAAAATATGGGGCGATAACATTGATCATAGACAACGAGGATATCCTAAAACATACATCGTAGGACTCTAATTTGACTAAACATTTGGCCTACAAACCTCCTCTGAATTATAATTTATTATTCATTAAAATGATACACCCTTATTGGATTTAATATATACCCATCTCAGATACTAGTTGATGTGTGTATGACTGATTATAGGCTAATCCCTCTCTAAGAGAACATTGAACATGGTTATCCTTTGGATCATTACATATAACAAATTACCATAACTAGTGATAATTATAGGAAATTATAGAAACTTCTAATGATTTTATATTTTAATCCCTAAGGTTATTTCCAGGTAAATAATTCCATATGATATTATAACTGGTAGTTCTTGTCCAACATTAAAAATATAAGATATAAATCAATTGGAATAACTTATTTAAAAAGGAGTTAGATAATGTAGAGAAGATAAACACCATACCATGAACCACATAAGGTCTCTTACTTTTATCAGTTAGATCCGGATCCACAAAAATATAATTATGATACCTCATCTCCATGACCTCTCCATTGTGTCATTATAGTCTTAGGAATCTGTACCATCTATCGAGGTCATATGCCCATAACGTTATGAGATCTCCTAAAACCCTACAATTAATTCCTCAAACAAAAAAGTTGATGATGACAAGACCTTCCAGATTTGTAGAACTCAAGAGGTGGATTCCAACATTCATTATGAAAAATTACTATTTTCTAATAATTTATTTACCTTGTAAAATCACCTCCCATATAGGAAACTATGGATGTCCTAATCCAACCTATCCTCCAACAACCTTGATATTCCTGGTCATATTTTCTCTTCTTACTGTTAAAAAATTTTCCCATAGAAGTGAGAGAAGTATCAATCACTAGTCTGTTATGAACTATATGTAATCCTTGTACCATATTATCTTCTAGACCATTCCTAATGGTTAGGGCCTTTTTAACACCTCCAGTAATGAGGTCATATAAAATCTTCAAACCTCCCATCTAATCTTAGGATGGAGGACTATAACATGATTTTTTGGATTTTGGGTATCATTTTCATTTTGAAGAGGGGTGAAGCATAAGAACTCCATGAAATGATAATAATACAAATATATATAAATATAACCCTAATATAACTCCATGAAATCATGGGCATAGTTCAGCTACATCATATTAGGTTATTAGTTTTTGAAGTACAACTCATTCAAGGATAACAAAAAAGGAACCTATTATATTATAGACTAATTCATGGTAGTTTACTATCTCATGGTAGGAAATCATAACATAACATTTCAAATATTACTCACCCATATATCGGTATCTAGACTATATGAATAATTATCTTGTTGATGACTATCCACTACACTAAATTATGTGGTCCTCCAAAACCCAAATAGTTCATTGGATGCTAGATATGGATGCCTAGAGTATGAAAATTTATAGTCTTCTAAATGATTCCACCTTGAATGGGAACAATATAGAAAATTCATCAATGATATGGATCTATAACATGATTAATAGATTAAATAAAATAACATGCTAGGTTATATCCCCCTACACCACTGCCAATAGTCAAATAATGTCCTCCCAAACGTGGGCATCATGGGTGGCCTCTACATATAGTCCCATCAAACACCTCCTTTAAATAATTTCTAAAATTAAAAAATGATCATTTTATATTAATGGATCTATTATTTCATGATAGATCCAAAAAAGTATATGGGATCAAAAAAATGTCCTTATAGGAGGATACCCAAAACCCATGGTGTAACCCTATTTCCAATAACCATAGTCAAGATCATGTTCTCTAAACCTACATGTTATAAATAATCATATACACAATATAAATATGATTATTGTGTTTAATTAATTATTTCAAAAAATTATATGTCATAATAATAGAGAACATTGATATGTCAAAAATAGATAAATACATGCATATTATGAACAAAGATCACAAAGACACGAATTTATTTAATTAAATAAAATGTATCACTCAAGAGTGATATATATATATATGACCTGTAATACAATATTCCAAGAAATTTTTTATGAATTCACATAAATCCAATAAATATATACAACACAATACACTCAGTATTATCTTGAAGTCATAAAAACAAAAACTGTAGCTGTAGCCCCAAAAATTGAAACCCATAGGTCTATTACACATGTGTTATGCATGAATTCATGAAACTCCACTACATTAGTCCCAAAAAATGTAAATCCATTTTAACTTTCCTAAAAAAATAGTAAAAAATAAATAGTGGAAAATATCATTTGATACCACTTTGTAAGGCCCCAACATTAATCAGTCTGTCTAAGATGGAGTTCTGGTTAACCTCATGATTTCCTCCTGAAATGGATGTAAATATTGAATAGTAGTATGTGTGATGTATTAGGTTTATGGAGTGGCTCTAAATCCTTATCTTGTTTTACTTTTTGTAGTTTTGTTTTTAGATGAACCTCTTTCATGATATTGGGAAATTAAATCCATGATTTTCCTTGAACTAAATGATTTTTTTCAGATGTGTATTAATTATATAAAAGTTCCTTAGGGTTATGAGTGGGTTTTAATTGCATTATATATTGAGAATCAATCATTTTAGGGTTCACATATTGGGGCATACATTTTGAAAAAACCATGCATCATGTCGGAGAAACTGTGTGAACCTCTTTATTTATTGGGCACAGTTTAACAAACCAACAAGGTGGGGGTGCATGATCACAAACGGACCTCTACATTTTTAAAATAGTTGATTCCCATGGAATGTGCATATTTTTTGATATAGGGTTCTATTGAAGTGTATGATGTGGTGCTTGGACATTGGGCACCACACTATTTTCACTACATTTTCTAACTATGGGGAAAATATGTAGCCTCTTTAAAATTAAATATAGTCATTTATATTCTTATTTCTATTAAGAGGGGTTTCCATATATTCATATCCAGCATGGGGATCTTATACAATTATTTTATGGAAAACTCCCCCCAAATACCAAAGGCATTGATCTCCACTCTCTTCCTAAGATCCATTTTTATTGTGGTTGGTTTCATTGGATCAACATTTGAAAGGGCTTTAATAATATTTTTTTCTTCAATAATTTTTCTATCTTTGAAGTTCTCTAAATCCATGTGATCTATTTTACCTTATATTTGGTATATTCATTAATAAAATTTATTTTTTCTAAATTGGATTGAGTTTGAGGCTGATATCACAAAAGAAATAATCCTGTAGTATGAGGTAGGTGGTTTCCATTGTTCTTCTTGATTTTTCATTATTTTGGTAGGTCCTTTCTTGAGTACTCCATTATGTAGGATGGGCGAGACTCCTAATTAATTAATTATTAGTATTTATATTAATTATTATATATTATAGGATGTTATTTGGAATTACTTAGCAATAATTAAACTTGTGAGGACAATTTAGAGGATGCGGTCCACTTCATTAGATTTGTCTAAGTGTGTTTATTAACTTGAATTAATGTTTTTATATTGTTATGAATGGTTTCATAAAAACATGATGAGATTTTCTTGGGGAATAATGAGGTGTTGAACACTTGGACTAAGGTGATATGATTAATTAGTTGGTTCTTGGAACCGAAACTATGGGTAATATTAATCACCACGATGGACAATATGGTCATTGGTTTGAGGTGATGCGGTCATCAGGCAATGAGAATGGCCTATGTTTTATTGGATATTCATGTCCATTAAGATTCATGACATGGTCATATAGACCCTAGATTCTAGGATGACGAGTCTTAGAAAAATTGTTCTGAATTTTTTCCTATGTGATTGGTCGACATGCTGTTGGAGTCGTGTAAACCAATATAGGACTCAGATGTTGAGGTGGTGAAGACCACCTATGTGGGTAGAGGTCTTCATTAAATTCTCCTTTATATGGTGTTGATGATCATTGAGTTCAAATATGCATTTCAAAGAATGAAATTTGGTTGGTGCAGGGACATCAGTTAATGGTATTTAGAAAAATGGTTGGAGCCTAAGGCTCACTAAATATGAGCATGTTGGGATGAGATTATTTGGGACGATGTATATTATCATTCCTCCCGACATTGGTTGTTGTGCCGAGGGTAGTTACTATTTGTATAATAGAACATGATGTGCCTTAGATTTCAGGCTTTATGTTGAATGTAATTTTATATGCTAAGGTCATAGGGACTATGTAATTTTTAGGGTGTGACATTTGAGGCATAGGTGATATGATTTATCACACAAGGTGTCATTGGAAATTAGGCGTCAATGTTCTATTTACAAAATATTTCGAAGGTCCCTCTAGGTTTTTACTCATTTGAGGATGAAATAGCCTTTAATGTAAGGATCTTAACCACTATATTAATTTAAATGATGGTATGTCTCTATATTCCATATATATAATTGGTGGATCATGGTATACATGAAATGGGAAAAGTATGTGATTTATTCATTGTGGATGTTAATAACATGGGAACCAGGTTATTTCTAGGATGTGTATGTGATACTATATTTATATCTGGATAGAATTACTTATATATATATATATATATATATATGTTAGGCACACATTGGTGGTGGAATATTGATATTTATTCTCACACATGACATGGACCATTCAAGATGCATTTAGACATTATTTTATTGAGATTAGGTAAGGGGCCAAGATTAGGAGATATACCATGGGGACCAGGGTAAACCTTCTTCAAGGGATAGATGGTAAGATATAAAGGTAGTTTCTATATTAGTTGGAGATTAATTTTATTTATTTTTCTATCAAACAAGTTTAATATCTGTATGTTCTTAGGACGTCCTAGGAGAACCTTTTAGTTTATTTGTTATTTTGTTTGACATGACTTGAAATAATTTTATATTAATGGAATCAAGTTGTGTTCTAATCTACAAATGATATATTGGACCTTGGTGATTATTATTTATTATTGTTTTTTTCTTCTACTGTTATGGGTTGCGGGTTCACGAGTTGTGGTCATTCCTTCTGTTGTGTTATATTTATCTGTACCAAATTGCTATTATTATTATCAGAATCATATTGTATAGTCTCCCCACTATCACTTCTCTACACCCTTTCCCCTAGTAGGAAGCCTTTGGTGTTTGGGGAGGAATGCTTTTGGATTAGTGGTAAACAAGGCCAGAGAACTGTTCTAGTGGTATGACATGTCAAGGCACTACAAATAAAATTAGAGGAGTTTATTTTTATTATATTTTGATCTTAATAATAAGGAAATAGTTTACTAGATACTATAATTTTGTTAAAACTATGTTTAGATCTCGTGTATCGGTGCCTGCAGCCCGATATATGGGGGATAAACCATGTTTCCCGGTGTGAAAAATTGAGGTTATGTATTTCACTTTTTATAGTTGACATGATTTCAAAATCACATGGTCCACTTGGGATTGATTTGTATCACTTTTGAGATTGAAGTATTCTCAACTTTTGGCAATGGGGATTTTGGGACCCTTAGCTCAGTATGGATGGGGATATATAATTATGTATTCTTGATAGGGATATATATTGTGAAAATAATATATTTTATAGTGATTGATTTTTAATATTTTCCTTAGGAACATGTATTTCACTAATATGGGTTTATTTTTTATAGTTTCACAAATGGAAGCTAAATATTGTTTTCTCTATAATCCTCTTTTTGGTAGAATTATACTCATCTATCCTAGACATGTGGTTCCAATAAAATATGTGTGAGATTCTATGTGGTATGTAATATATATGTGTGTTGGAATGGATATGATAATATTATATGGGGATTATGATATAGGTGAGTTAATTAAACTACAAACACATAATCTACCGAGTTTTTTCCTGATTTTCCACTTTTTTTCATTCTAATCAGCTACCTCAGTATACATGTGAAGCTCGAATATAATGTGGGTAGATGATGGGGAATGATTTTTGGATATATGTGACATTTTACTTTGTCATGTGTAGTATAAGGTCCATTATACTAGATTTTAATGTGATATATAACATTGATATGGGTGATTAAGGGGTCCTGAGGTCTGATATTGTATGACATGGTTGCAATAGGGGAGTGAACGAGAGGTGTGATTGTGATTATTATTACATATTTCCTTATATATGATATTAAAATATATATGGTTATGGTCATATAACCATGGTATTGGTATATTGTGGGATTCAAACTAGGTGAATTCGGATGGAGAATTACGCATGTGTTGATATGGTGTCACTTGAGCATACATGGGTTGAGGCCCTAAGGGTCTAGATGGGGACCCATAGGTTTTGGATGATCATAATTTGTATTTATGGAATGGGTTTAAGTTTGGGTATTGGATCAATAACAACATTATATGGAAGATATTGGGTCATGGCTTGAATAGATAAGCATAAGGGGAGATTGGTTCATGTCATCAATAGAATCGATAGGGGAGATTAGGGATCTAAGTATTCTATAGAATACATGACATGAGAGTTCTAATCACATCACCCAATACTATTTTAGGGAGAAAGTGAACCACATGTTATATTGAAATAGATCATATTGATCCAATCCATCTTTTAGAAGCTTCAGATAATGCCATACTGAAATTGTACCACTATTTTCCAAGCCAAAGTCATTATGTAGGTAATACCATACCCATTACTCCCTCAATTGTATTATCCATTATGAAAATTTAATTATTTATTATGGAGTTTAATTATTAATTCCACATTCCATTATCGTGGAAAAAATGATGTTTCTTAATGAATCCATGTTATATGATCCATGTGGAACACTTATGCATGAAATGAACTTATTAAGAAGGGTGAACCTTAATAGAACTCCAATGCATTGGTAAAAGAATAGTATCATGATACATAAAGTTAAATGAGGGTTTACTCATTCTAATTCATGTTTAATGAGGGTTCACTCATGCTCTATGTGTAATGGCCTTGGCTCATGCTAATATCATGTTAAATGTTGTTACCACATTTACATGTTAATCATGATATATCATGTCTTTATTTACATGTTCCTCTTATGATCCATTGATATGCCTATTTCCTAACATGAACTATATTATTCATGTTATTCCTTGTTTACTCCCTTACTGGGCTTTATAGCTCACCCTTTTATTATGTATGTCCCCAGGTTATCCTATGTAATGCTAAGTACGAAGGAAAGTTCTGGTCATGTAAACTAAGTTTTCAATAAATATGTTGTGTTTTCTATTTTAAGTTGTTATTTAATGTTCCTAACCCCAAAAGACACTAGGACTTTGGATCATCTACCTTCTATAATGTGATGATTTTATGTAATAAATTTTTTTATGTGTTAAATAAAGAGAATGGTTTTTATAGATCATGAGATAGAACATAAAATTGGTGAAGTGCCTAGATTTTAAAGAATAAAACTAAGAGTACTTCTTGAGTTATCATGCTTGCATTCGAGAGAATCCTGGTAAATTTTTAGGCATATAATCCTAGATATATTGACATGTGGCTTGTGGGATAAATATTTAGGTTATGAAAATGGGATTCACGAATGAATACACATATCATTATTAAATGAAATAATAATGGTATTCACATGAATCACATTATGCGATTGAATTATGGATCAGAGAGTGGTTTTGTGAGGTAAAATGACTAGTGGAATTAATGGAATTCTGGCATTATTGGTTCCTTGGTGTATGATTTGAATCATAAATTTTCTGCAATAATGATGATGAATATGAGGA
Source organism: Viscum album (assembly GCA_963277665.1). NCBI lineage: Eukaryota > Viridiplantae > Streptophyta > Magnoliopsida > Santalales > Viscaceae > Viscum > Viscum album. The sequence goes on from OY728129.1 coordinate 481,105,771, forward strand.
TTGATAATATCAAGGATCGATTGTTGAGATGAACACAACATGTGAGGGGAAAATGTATGAAATGATAGAAATTTTTTAGGTTTAATGTAATAAAATCCTTATATTGCGCACTGTACCATTGGTGGTCAAAGTTTTGTGACCCAAATTGGGAATAAACATTTAGTGTAATCAAAGGATATAATTCTAGGTGAGTCATGAATTGTTGATATTTTCAATTTCATATTTGATATGTGTATGAGAAGGAAATTTATGCCCAATAATTACATATGGTAATTTTTGGAACATGATCCATTTATGTACAACCCTTGTGTGGGTAGGGTCATGTATTTGATGAGAATATGAATCAAATGTTATCTAGTTCCCTATTGAATAAGATCTAAATTGTTTTTATAATGTGTCAGATAGAGTATGTGATTTAGAGTTAGGATCAGTGTGGTTTTGATGTTATCTATATGTTATTATATTAAATGGTGTGATAGTGCTCGAGGTTGTAGAAAATGATGCTTTTATATTTTGATGGTCAGTAATCATTAATATTTGGTTTCTATGTATGTTGAAAAATTCAAAAGGATTTTTATTTTTTGATTACTGGACACTTATAAATATAATCAAATATTGATTAAAGAATTTCAATTTCTAAAACCTCTAAAAAGACAAATTTGGTCTTGGAATGAAATTGTTTAGGGTTTTGGGAGGTTTTAGGAGCATCCTTGTGGATTGGGGCCCATAGTTTCTATTTTTTAGATGTAATATTGGGGTGCACAATTGGTGTATAATAAGTTCTAATCGTGTGCCCCAACCATGAGGCACATAATATAGAGGCCAATGGTTATAATAACCATATGTAATTAATATGGGCACTCTTTTTATTATTATTAAAGATATTTAATATTCTTGGAACGTAGTCTATGTAATCATAAACCAAAACTACCTGAGGAAGAAGTTAATGGAAAATATTAGATGTATAATTGAAAAAAGGTTTTTCCAAAACTACATCAAAACCATAGGACCATTAAAAATTGACGAAATTTCAATCATCCCTTTGGTCTTCTAAGAACTTATCCACATTTCTTAAATCATTCTCCACTCAAGCAAGCTGACCTTATTCCCCATTACATAATTCTTCAATACACATCAATGTGGTGCTTTATTAGGTGTTTTTATTTTCTTTTAGGTATGATATCACCTACACCGGTATCCCCTATTCAGATACTTTTCTCATTTTTATTTTTTTCCTCCTTATTAGGGATTTAGTTATAATTTCACAACATATTGAGGGAATAGTCTGACCATGATAATGATTTTACTCTACCATTGGAGAGGGTTACCTGGGACATTATTTGTAGGTGGTTGATCACTTTTTCTATTGAGTTACATCATACCATTGATTTTTATTTGGATTTCCATGAAAATTTAATTCTTCATATAGTGAAATAGGTGGTGTATCTTATGTATTTATATTTTCATAGGTTAGGGGGTGTGTCGGGGGTGGCCAACACCCTATTGCTTGAAGAGATTATGGTCTTTCAATTCCAACTTACTCTTAGGAAATTATGAATTTTAATGATAAATATTTTATTTGAATATAACTGGTTGAGATTAATTAATTATTTATAATGAAAATATAATTATGGATTTTTGGTTGTTTGGTTAATATAAAAGGCATTGGATTCCTTAGATGACGATGGACGAGCATGGAAGGGACATGGTAGTGGCTTCAGCCCTCAGGGATAGATTAGAAAAGATTTGGTAAAAGGTATATGGTCTCACATGATTTCATAATGAAATTTATGTTTTGGATATGTGTGTTTGGATTCATGGGAATAACTCTTAGGTTGGTTCTCATGATAGTTATATTATATTAAATTTCCTAATTAAAATTAATTAGCATAAATTATTTGGAATAACCCATGGAAATTAGCTAGTATCCTTGATCTTTGATGGTTGAAGATGATACTAAGAGACACCGAGTGGAATCCAGAACATTTGTGAGATGAGGCCAGTCTAATGAGACACATTTCCCATAGTTATGTGATAGAGGTGTCTCATATCCATAAGAGTAGGTGTACCAGAGAACCATGTTCAAGTAGTCCTTTGAGTAACCTTCGTGTTCAATGTGTTTCTTGTTAATTTCATGGTGAGGGTGGGGTGAATGACACTCTCATGTATAACTTGTTCCATCCTTTGTGGATTGACTTTAGGATGATCATTTTTGTGCTGTTTAAGAAGATTGTCCCAAGGAGACCTAGCGACTGAGATGGGAAATGTCCCATCTCCTTTTCCATTTCCACTGTGGCAAGACCCCGTGTAACTAACAAGGTTGTTCTACCCTATTGATGATGCCAAATAACATAATGTTATTTTACTGTTAGATTTTGAACGATGACCATATTTGTGACTGAAAAATGTGAGATAGATACATGGCTTTATTGAGACTAAGGGTACCCATTTTTAAACAATTCATAGACTGACTCAAGTTAGTGGGTTTATATGGAAATAGATATTGATAATCCCTGGTGTATGATTAGAACATTATTTGATGTTTTCAACCTATTTTAGTAATCATGATCTCGGTAATGTTATGGGTGTCCTACCTTGGATTTCCAAGGGTATTTGATATATGTTCCAATTTATTATAATTTTTATATTTATGTTATTTATGGTATTCTACATAAATTATTTTGATGAATGAAAGTAAACTCTCACAATAGAGTGTTGAAATGCTTATCGAGTGTATGACCAGATGAATCACTCAATATTAGAGGTTTCTAATTCTAGAAGGGAGATTAAATTATTAAATTAATTCTATATGAGAGGTTGGTTGTGATGGATTTTAATCTTATTCCTAGATAAATATACTCTCATAGTTGATGTATGAAGACTATTGGATTGTCTTACATCAATTTTTATCCCGATGTGGATATGTCCTTCATATAGTCATGGATCTGATATGATTGGGATTCCATAAATTTGAAGCCTAAATGATTAGGTCGAACATTACATGGTAAACTGTAGAAGGAATTATGGTGGGGAATACGAGTTTATGATTTGTCAAGGGCCTGGTATATTCATAGGCATGGATTCTTTGTCATACTCTTATATGGGAGATTGTTGATGACTATGAAATACTCCCATGTGAGGGGTTTTCTATAATAATATGAAAATCACCCTATTGGTGGATTTGTTTACTATAGGTTTTCATGATTTTTTATGTTTTTGGAGACACACATACGTTATACTAATGTATGATAGGTTGATCGGCGTCATAGAGAAAAGGATCGATGGTATAATTTAATTATTTATCTGAAATGAATATCACATGCTCTTATCCCGACATATGTTGATTAGTGTGGGACAACATTGGTGGTTCCATACAATGTCATGTAATGACACTCGGCTTAGGACACCCCTGCACGTGGGTACTTATGTATATGCTTGCATGGTTTTTGGGATAGGTTTGTCTAATGTCCAGGTTTCATTTAGTGGGATAACATGTAAATATAACGTGATATCAGGATGATTTTTTCCCAATATGTCATCGAGCTAACATTGATTATTCCATTTTCTAATTAGACTACAATGTATATGTCAACAAGCCTATTTGGTAGTCAGTTAACTATATATCATGGAATTTTTTTTCTTTTCATCATTTAGTTTATTTATATTAGGGTAGTCATATTTATATTCTTATGACATTAGTTTAGATACTATTTTGGATGGTTTTTTATTATATTAAATTCATTTAAAACTCTGAAATCAGGGGTATAGTATCCCCACAGTACCATCTTTTCCCCCTATTTCATGTTAGAAACCTCTGATGTATAGAGGGGTGCACACAAGGTATAGTGGTGAAAAATAGTCTATAAACTGGTTAATGGCTTGAAGTGGTAGGATGAAACCTAATGGATTTAGTTCATTCCTTTTCATTGGTTTTAATTTTATTTTCTACATGGTATATTGTATATTTCAGAATGTGTCAGATCCTTTGATGGGTATTAGATTGGTAAATTGAGAATACCCATTCTAATAAAATGACCATGTCAGTAGGGATTTTGGAGAGTTGTCTATGTTATTAAATATGTGCTTCGATATAATATTCACCTTGATACAAACATATTTATTTTGAGTTCTAGAAATAATGTTGAATTCTTACTCTTAAGGATTTGGGAGGATTCCATTGTCTTTATTTTGACTATTGGAATGTGGTGGAAAGATGTGTCTCATTCGTCATGATGGACATCTATAATTTATGTGACATATATGCCTGAGAGTATGAACATTTTCTGAAAATTGAGGCTCAATTTTTTAAAGTGTCAATAACTACCAATATGGTGACTTACCATAAAAGTACATTGTCCAATTATACTCAACAATACAAGCCAGTATAATTATTTCCCTCTGATGGTATGTTATGTTTACCTATATTGAGACACTTGTCTATGATAAGTGAGACATAGACCTGGTTCTGAAGACTTGAAATGACACTATAGGGATGGTAAAATATTGGATGTCAAATAAAACCTCTTTATGGGTTTTTATTTTTTAGGTTATGTTATTTAACATAGCATTATCAAAAAAAATTCAAAAATAGATTGGAATGTCACTATTCATAACGTAATCGTGTGATGTGTTTCATTTATAATTGGTCATTTTAAGATGATGAAATGTTTTTTGTACCTGTTTTCCAACAAAAAACATCATTTGGTGATGATTCCCATTGGTGGATGCTCATAAGGATGGGTTCGCTAGCTGTGGGTGGTGGTTGGTGTAAAATTTCATCGTATGTGTGACCTTGATATGAGATTATTTTCTTGTTTATATGGTAAGAAAATTGTAGCAGTTGAATGGATGAATCAATTTTGGTTGGTACCATAATGTGATTCAGGACTTTTAGGGCTATGTGGGAGTCCTAGAGGTCCATAGACTTGAATTTTACCATGTTGAGTTGATTATGGTATTATCAATAGCTACTTGTGAGAGGGTTTACACCATGATTTTTTTCATTTGGAAAAGGTTTCTTGTGTAGGTTCTTCGGGTTATGATATTGATCCACAAGAGGTGCTCATGGTATATGAAATACGAATGATATTTCATTTTTCTATGAATCACCAGAGTGTTTCTGGATCGAGACTAGAGTTGATGGGTTGGAATGTTTGGGTTCATGAATATGTTGACTAGTGGGTGCGATTTTAAAGACATGGATAGAGTGTTGGTGAAAATTTCCTATCTGGATGGCACCGAGTTGCAGGTAAGAGTACAGATGAGTGTGGTACACTCTGCACCAGTGATGTGCACCTGTGGTGCTAGAACGATGCCCTATGGTGGGTGGTTATTTTATAGAACATGGAAGAAGTGTTATTCTATATTCAAAATGGGATTTCCAATGGAGCTCTATGTTATTTGAGACATAATTGTTTTGCTGAATTGTATGTATGGACTTGATGGAATTAAACATATGGGATTCATATCTAGTTTTTGGAATTAGTGATGACTGATAGTGGTCTATGGATCGATTAAATTGGATGAGATGCTTACATGCATAATGGTTTGGGGCTGATATGAGGTTCCAAAATATCCCTTAGTGAGAGAGGGGACATGGAAAATGTACTAGGTTTCATGGGATGGATGAGCAGAGGATGCACCTAGAAATTAATGGTATTTAAGATGTGGTGTTAGGGATTAGTAGTGGATTAGTTTGGTTCCTGATAAAGGGCATGTTATTGGTGAAAAAACCTATTGAGGTGATGCTCAATAGTGATTAGGGTTGTACAGACTAGTCATTAGGCCAAAGGTGGATGTTACATGGGTTTTTCTTTTTACTAATTTATTGGAAGTGTTATGGAAAGGATGTTTCTAATTTGAAGATCAACATGTCAGTTTATATCATGTGATTCTAACATGAGGGGGGCTCTGGGAAAAATTAATGTTCATTAGAAATTATTTTCAGAATATTGACATTTATTGAAAGGGTAATTTCATGGTTCTTATATTTAATTTCACCAAAATTATATTATGTAATTAGATGTGGGTTCATGGACGATTAGGTGATTGCACTGAGGTTGAGGGCATATTTATTATTTTATATATATGTTTCAGTTCTTATAGTCGATATTTTTTTCGAATTCATCCAAATATGGATCACCTTGTTTTCATGTATGTAATTGGATGTAATTGGCCAGGAAAATAATTTGGAATTTCATTTGGGATTTGAAGGGAGATTTCGTATCATGGGCTGAGGCCTTTCTAGGAAAGGCTGGAATGACCATGTTGGGAAGGGATGATGGATTCACATCCATTATAACCTAAAATTTGGAAATTATAATGGTTTTTAGTTTATAGAGGTGTTCTCATATTTTGATTGGTACAGATTATGAGAATCATATTAGGTGTGTTAGGGGGATGCTAGAGGTGTGATTCGATTGGAAATTAAAATGGTTTAAGATGACATAGAATGGAATTATTTATCGTCGCCATTGTCTTATAGTGGGGAGAGCGACGGGTTAGTTGATAAATCGGATTATAATGTGGTCAATGTAATGAGTTAGAAGGGATTATATGAGTGTCGTATCTATTTTTCTAAGGTGGTGACTATCTTTGGCCTATGGTTTTTGGTCAAAGCATTATATGTCCATGTTAATGTTTGGATGAATATTAGTTGTTCTATAGTGGGATGCAGTTTTTTTTATTTGGATTTCACGATTGTGGTATGTTTGGATAAATTTCTATATGCCCCCAAAGACTTGTTAAGGATGGGAAGTTGTAATATGTGAAGGTTGTAAGATTAGATGTCTATTCAAGTAGAATATTTCTAAATAAATTTCAATTTTCAACTTCTGGATGGGTTGAATGTTGATTATAAATTCATAATGTAATTTTTAGAGATGGAACCACTAAAACACCAAACGTTTTACCTAGAATAAGGCTCCTTAGAGGCTTCATTGGTTTTGGGGGTCCCCTGGGGGTTTGGGGCTCAAATTTCTAATTTTTTAATGGCTTCCTTGGTTGCATAGTTTTTTCCTTAATAGTACTTGATTAGTATGGGTCCTGAACCCTAATTGTGAATCCAAAAATACAAATACATAAGTTTTTTGTAACCATGTAGAAGTTTCAATAGAATATTGTGAGTGTATATATAGATTCATAGGAATTATACATGGTTGTATCACATTTTATGTTACCATGAAACATCATTGCGTGAGGTAGTTGGCCCTATACAATGTTAGGTATATGTTTGGTGCATGGTTTATCTAACCTAACACAATTTAAAATGTATGAAAATTCCATATCCACCTTTAGTATTTTAAGACCATATACCCATTTCACTTATCTTTACACCTTTCATATGAGAATACCTTCCTATCCCTTGGATCGTTATTCCATCTCCATCACAGGAGGCATTTTATTGGGTGTTTTTTTGGATGTTTTCAGTTATGATATCTCATACATTAGTAAAAATTATTCTACTTCTCTCTTCAATTTGATTGTTTTGTTTCCAATTATTAGTACATAATTCTAATTTCACCAATGAACAACTGAATAGGATGAGTATGATTGATATTATAATTTTTTAATGGAGAGAACCACAATTTATTTTGTCTACATGTGATGGTTCTTCATTTTTGTTGAGGCACGCCGTCTCATTTATTTTTAATTCATTCTAATAAAATTTATTTTTATTATTTATTAAATTGGTGGAGTAGGTTGAAAATTTATTCTAGATCAGGTTCTGGGCTATATCAATGTTGTAAAAATACTTTGTTTCATGGTAACCTATTTGTTAATTATTGTCCAATTGGTTTTTAGAAATTATTCCTATTTAAGTGTAACAGATTAATTAATTTTTATGAAAAAAAGTACTACCTATTAATTCATGATTTATTACTTAATAATTAAAAAAAATTAATCCCAGAATATTTATATTTCAATTGTATCTATAAAATGGTATATTATAAAATAAATTAGTATAGGGGGTATGTTAAAATTATTTAAAACAAACCTTGTATGCTCATTATTTTTCTTCATTCATAAAACTGTATTGGATACCTGAGGAAAAAACATAATAAAGGGTTCTGATAAAAATACCTATATAGAAATAAATAATTAATAACAAGAGTAAGGTATTATAAGTTTAACAATTGACATTTAAATGGGACATAAAATGTATGATAATCGTAAACATGAAGAATTTTACATGAAATAGAATGATAACATAAAGGTATCTTGGGAATGTGGAAACAATATTAAACATGATATCATCAAAATTGTTTAAGGATAACTTCCAAGACATCATACCATGATGGAAAAAGATCCATAATTGATTAGGTTTACCCCCTATTACCATAAATGACATATCATGAGTCTAAAACATTTTCCAATTCATTAGTGTAACATAGAATTCAAAGGGAACCTTTCAGATTAGTATCATCTCTATACATAAGTGTCCCACACATACCATAAAATTTAGGATACCTTTTATAAAATTTAACCCTATAATAAATAATTTTATGTTACATACATTTAAGTAACCAATAAATGATGGATATGTGTATCAATGTGAATACCCTTATGTGGAAATGGGAGTAGATATTAACTACAAAATCATTAGGCATGAAAATTCATAGTGGAATTTCTGAAACATAATGATTATACATAACGATTCATAATATTATTAAATGGGATTGAGCATGATCTCTAATCATTTAGAGATAAAATTTGGAAATAAGAGGGATATGAAAATTTTTTTTCCAAATTTTTTTTAAATAAAAAATTAATTACCTAAATAGGGTGGCTGAATAAAGAGGATAAAGAGATGTTCCATCACTAAATTCAATCTTAGTAACATCTGAGGTAAATTTAATAAGTTAAAATTATTAATGATATATAATTATTTCGAAATAAATTGGATAGAAAGAGGTATTTAAAATTTCATGATAACATAACCAATTTATACTCAAATCAATAATTACAAATAATGTTCTTCAATAGAAAATAAGTGAGGGAAATTTCATACCTTGAGAGGGTGATTCTAAAATCTTGGGAAGATATTATTGTGTGCTTAGGGAAAATATTGGAGTGATCTATATAAGGAAGGTTTGATTAAGTATGTGCTTTAGGTTTTTTGAGTGAATAGGATTCTGGGAGTGTGTGGATTTATATTCAAAACAAGAATGATGATATTTATTATTTTCCAAACATTGATTTTGGACTCTATATAAATAAATAATCAAAACCACAATCATTACCATTGTTTTTACCTAGGTTTTATTCCTTGTATGAATTGGAGTATTTAGTTTATAATTCTATGGGATGAATACAAAAATATTTTACCCTTGGGGATGTTGAATTTAGTAATCTTTATAAATAATCAATTTTAAAACCATACAATATAATATTAGTTTTTTATGATTCATAAAGGCTTTGTAAATTTTATAAATTAACAATAAAATCCATATTTAAATGCTGAAACATGGATTTGTTCATGGATACCTTTTATACAATGTAGAATATAATTTTTTTCTTTTATGATCTTGCAATCCACAACATATTTTATACCATATTTCACTTTACAAAAAAATATTGTTGTATATGAGAATTAGGAAAAATACACTAAAGGATAATTTTAATGTGATGATTCAAAAAATAAAGATTTATTTTATCAAAATAATTTATAAATATTTCGATACTCACATTAAACATGGGAATCTAAATTTATTTAGAAATTTTGGGTTTTTTATCATAACAGTTTTTGAAACCATATAACAATTAAATTTGACCTCATAAAAATTATATTATCATTTATATTAAATAAATATTATTTAATTTTATAATTTTATTAATATAAAATTTATTTTTAAAATCATAGAATTCATAAAAAACGAATGTCTTATTTGAAATTTCATTTTATTAGGAAATTACAATTTATCAAACTAAAAATCCATTAAAAATTAAAGAAAATAAAAGGTAATTATCTCAAATATTTTTTACAATATTAATATTCCTATTAGTGGGTATTTCATACATATCTATTTGTTTCATAGGGAATTCCTTTAGGGTAAGGTTTGTGATGATGAAATTTTCTTTTGGTTCTTCAGTGTACATGGATTGGGCCATGAATGAGATGATATTGAACATCACCAATAAAAATTTTCTATCATTATTTAGTTATATGATCATGTCGTGTGAATTGTCAAGGGATAATTCAACTAATGTTTTCTCCCCTAGATGATATGAGAAATGGGATTTCTATGGTACAATCCTAGTGGTTAAGGATATCACTTCCTTTTTTTGTGTCAGTTTGATTTATCAAAACCCTATATTTATAATAATCAAATTTTTTATAACTATAATATGTAATTGGTTAATTAAAGGAATCACATCAGGAATTTTATTTATAAATGTTCATTTCATTACAATAATCCCCCTTCAGAACATTCTCCCCAATAATGTTCACTTGACTCACTAAAACAGATTAGGAAAATTATGTTTCATCACATCATATGTTTCCCATGTCTCTTCTTCAGTTCTATGGTCTCCACAAAGCACTTTGTTTAGATTCATTTTCTTATTTGATTGAACTTCTCGTCTATTATGAAAGATCTTCTCTGGAAACTCCAGATATGAAAGATAATTATCTAATATTACCACTATATAACTTAGTACATGTGAGTTTTCAGGTATGTACTTCCTAAATAGGTATACACGGAACACCTCATGTACTTGATATCAGTTAGGTGGGAATTTTAATCAATATTACACTACTCTAATGAAATCATATTTCTCAATAGGTCCAATGTATGTTGGACTATACATTCCCTTTATCCCAAATCTCATGACATTATTCCTTGGATATATGTGGAGGAATAATTTATATCCAATCTCAGACTCTAGATCTCATAAATTATTGTCAACATAGATCTTTTATCAACTCATTGTATACCTAATGTTAAAGTTTATATTTTTGTAATTTGACACCCTTTCCTGGACCATTTCATGAACTGACATTTTGTGTTCAAAAAATTCATAACAACATGTAGTTTTTCTTCATCTCTTAACATGAATGGATTAATTTGGATCCATTTTGATTCTTGTGTGGAAACTATTATGGTGTGAGAACTCATTCAGAGGAAGATATTGATCTCATCTTCCATTGCAGTCCATTGATCATGCTCTCAACATTTCCCAACGTGTATGGATAGTATGCTATGATTATATTTAATTTTTAGGGTTACAATCTATTTAGACCCTCAACTCAGTATTTTGAGCATTTTGGAGAATCCTCTAGAATATAGAGATAGATCATGGGCCCCGATAAAATACATTTGATAGATGTGTTCCATGAATCCTCACAACTTCTCTAATGTAAATCCTTTCATGTCGATTGAGTAAGATTTAATCTTGAATAGAAATTAAGTGAGAAGTCATTGAAAGGTGATCCCCGAAAACCCATATAGAATTATTTACACATCATCAAAAGACTAGTGAAAAATAACCATTTTTATGTTTTCCCATTTCCATGTAGGTATGTGTTAAGTTTTTATCATTCCCATGGTTTTTTTCCATTCATCCTTCATATGATGAAATTCAAGTCACCTTGATGTATATTTTATTATCAATTACATCATATTGTCTAAAAAATAGTTCTCTTAAAGATCTCGATAAATATTTTTCCTTCATGTTTGGTTAGACAAGGTCATTTTATGTGTGTCATCAAATAGCTTCATTAACATAGTATTTTATGGTATAAATAGTCATGAAAAAAATCATAAAAATTAATTCCTTATTAATTTTTAAATGTGAGTATTTTCATTATCTTATGGCTTCGATCTTCTTCTGAGTTTCCAAATAGTCACTTGGATCAACCTGTATCTTATCTAGAGTGATGGTTAAGAAATATTTGTGCAATTACTATTTATGTTCCTTATTTTATGATTCCCATGTCCATTCATTTAACATATGATGTGTTTTAATCCTTCTTGATTATTATAAATGATAAACCTTTCAAATTATATATATATAGAGTGTCATCCATGTTATTTGATTTCCCATTATGGTAGTGGATTGAGAATACATCATTCCTAATCAACTCTAACCATATTTATTGATGCATTTTCATATCTTCCAATGTAAATATATACTTTATGGCCTTATGGTAAATTTCTTACAAATCATAAAAAATACACATTTGATCCAAGTAAACTACACATTTCTATCATAGTGATTAATCATTTCCATCATAAAATGTATTTTATTTTTATGGATACATGGATTTCACATTGTTATTAATATCATTATCCTTGAATGGAACTTCCTTTACATGATTCACACAGTTGTTATACTTTTCATAAATCGCCTCATTTCTTATGTTAATTTGAATAGTGCTTAAATGATCATCATGATCTTCCTTTCTTTTCTAGTATCCTAAAATATTTTCTATAAAGGCTCACAAAAATTTATCAAGGAAATATTTTAAGACTATATTCATCATTTCTATTATTTTTTTGTAGAGGTTTAGTGATTGGGAATTGAGTTACTATGAACTCATAGTTCATGTACTGTGTTAGAAAATAATACTTGGTGATATCGTTCCTATTCACCCTTACCTGATAATAACCTAATCGAAGAACCACAATAGAGAAGTATTGGTATCCATATATATGATTTAAAAATTAATATATATGTGGAAAATGATACATTTAATTTATCTTACTCTTTTTGATTACTTGATAATCCTTGATTATCTGCATTGTCCCATCATTATTTTTCATGAAGAGGATAGAAGAACCCCTAGGTGAATCACATGGCTGTATTAACCCATTATCCATATTCTCAATTATTTTCTACTTTAGAAACACATGTCCCCCAATTTCCATTCTATATGGAATCTTAGATATTTTAATACCCCTACTAATAATCTTGATTCGAAATTTATCCACTTAGATAGGATGAATACCATGAAATTATTTAGTAAACAAGTCATCATATTCCATCAGAACAGATGAGTCTTCATGAATGATCTATTTTATAGAATCGATAATTTTATCTAGGTATACTTTCTGATAGCCTAATAATATTCTTTATTGAGATATTGGTGCTAGAGAAGAATCATTATGCACCTTGCACATGTATAGAATCAGTGGATGTTTCATGATACAGAGAGTAATTTCCTTCTCACACAAATGTATGTCAACTCTATGTAAGGAACACCAATCCATTACAATATTTTAATAAAATTTTATTAAAGGTAGTGTCCAAAGGTTTAATTGAATTTTCATCAAATGAAATTTGATAGGGTAAGATTTATATAAAATTGATGATATAAATTTCCCCATATTTCATTTCCACTAGTATCTCTACATCAATGATTTGTGGTGGTGTTTGAATTGTTATAAAAAGACTTTTATGATGTGAAGGAATATGTAGAACAAGATTAAAAAATTACATTTTCTATTCTTGAATGAATAACATGAGTACCTATCGCCGCTTCATTTCCAGGAACCCCTTTAATGGGTTTGAGGGAATAATCCTATTTACTACCTTTGAGGTAATTGGTGTAACTATTACTTGAAAAAGGGAATGGTTCTCATATTGTCTTTATTCCTTATAGTTAAAATAATGAATGATATACTAAAGATTTAATAGATCCTTCAACACTTCTATCACGTCGTTGGTTTTATCCTATTGAAAATTGTTAGTTGTGTTCCCATCCTCCCCAGGTCTAAATAATTTCATCATCCACATTGGGAAAATTCTAGGGTTCATTGTTCTACACTTTTGACAAGTGTGATTCTGAAATTCGTTACTGCTATTTCAATTCTCCATCATACAACCAGAATGAAACTCTACTTTCAACATCTAATCCCCCTAAGAACTTTGAGATTTTTAGATTTCCATTTAGTCATTTAGGGAAAATTACAAAATTTTCACATTTTTCTCAAATTCATGAATTCCAATAGATTTTATTAGACTCATTTTGAACCCACCAAAGAATCAGTCAACTTTTTATTTGGGGGTAATGACATAAATGGTGGGATATCAGGTAATTCTTGTGATTTTTTCCTTATACACCCTACAGGATTCCTCGTATTTTTTTCTTAAGGGAAAGGAAATCCATTCCCATTTTATGTTGGATAGTGAAGGTATTATATTTTTCAGGAAGTGTTTTCTGAAAATCCTTCTACGCCTTCTATTAGATCTTTTCCTCAGGCCTCATATTCTTTACCAATTTCCACCAATGATACTTTTATCCTTCCATATGCAAAAAAAAAGTATCACAGTCTCATACTCAAAAAATTTATGTATAGAGAATATAATTTCAAAAGATTTGATACATTGTTCTATGATTGAGGTATATTAAGATCCATTGACAAAAGGATACCTCAGCCTCAAAAAAGTCTCAATTGCAGCTTATTCTTTATTATGGGGACCTGTCCACTCTCCAAGATTTGGGTTTCTAATTAGAACATGAGTCAACTGAGATATTATCATAAAAAAAATTTTGATTCCTTATACCATTAGGCTTGTCATCTCATTTGCACAATCATCACATTTCCATTCACATTTTTTATTTACTAAGTTCCTCCTATTTCCAATGATACGTTAAAATAAAGGGAAAGGTATGGAAGGGTAATTTTAATATATTAAACATTAAAATGGAAATCTATTAACATTAATGGGATAATTTATAAATGATATGCATTTCTTTAAATTATTAATTTCTATGATTTAATAATTCTTATCTTGGATCTATTTTCTATAATAGAATATTATGGGAATTTTAATTCCCTTAATAATGGTTTGTAATGAGATGGTGAATTTACTAAATCATATCCCATAGGAGGGTAAAACACGGTGTATATCAAGGATATTTTTCCTGCACTATGTGATAATAAATTTTAGATTGATGAACCTGTTTTTGGGATTAAAATGCCTAGGTACCTCTATGCTAGAGGTAAATCCACCATTTTTATCCATACCGGGATGTATTTTCTTTGAAACATTTCACTATATACTTTAACACAATTTAACAATATTTCTTATTTTCATTATTATTCGTTAGTATTTCACTATTGATTCATATTTATAATCCCAACAATAACTAGATTTTCCTTGGATGACAACTACAACAATCCTTGTTTTTTTCTATAGTAATTCATGATTTATTACTTAAGAATACACATAATAAAACATTTAACATCAGGAAATATAATGTATCTAGGAAATTTGGTACATTTTATAACAAAATAAAATAGGGTTTACATCAAAATTATTTAAATATTCCTTAGTGTGTTCATAATTTTCCATAATTCTTATAACTACATAGGATAAACCAGTGACATACATAACAAAGGGGTGAGATATAAAGCCAAGTAAGGTGATTAAAAAAATGACATGATTAAATTATTACATGTTAGGCAATATGTATTTAAATTGTCAATAAAATCTATGAGAATCAAAAACATGTATAATGAGGCATGATAAAACATCATAACATAAAGTAAACATCGGAATGTGGACAAAACATTAAAATGACATCATAAACAAAGGTTAAGAAAATCTAGAAAAACATCAAAAAATGGTGTAAAAATTCCAATAATGGATAGGGTTTACCCCTAATCCCATAAATTATATATCAATATACTAACACATTACCCAATTAATTAGATCAATATATAATTTTAGCTGAATCAATCATATTCACATCATGTACATGCATACGTTTTCCCTATAGATCACACAACAGAAGGATATATTTCATTAATTCCAACACCAAGAATCAGAAGTGCAGGTTAAATACAAGAAAATATGACATAAATTAAAGGAAGGTACATTTAAGAATATACCATTTAGTGGAAATGGGGGTGGATATTCAAAGCACGATCATTGTTATTGAAAAATAGCAGTGGAATTTTGGCATCAAAAGTACAATACATACACATTGATAATATTATTTAATTATAGTTAAAGGGGTTTCTCATGATTTTTATTTCAATATAGAAGTAATATGTAATATGTTAGGGAATATAAAAACATTATGAATTGGATGAAAAACGCATTACATAAATATAGTGCCGGAGTAAAGGGAATAATGAATGGGAAGGTCAATAAATTTTGACATTATAACAGCTTAGGTAAATTTTTTAATGAGAGGGGATAAATGAAATATACTTTTTAGGAACTAAATTGGATAGTATTGGAAACATTATAATTTCCTTAATATCTAACAAATTGGTATTAAAATGGATACTTACAAATAATGTGATTTAAATGAAAACAATAGGGAAATCCATTACCCTAATAGGGTGATTCAAAAAGCTCTAAATGAGCTTCTAGGGAGACCATGGGAAATGATCCTCACATCACTTACAACTAAATAATTCATGTATTTATCATTTATCATAAATTATCATATGTTATTATTCATAAAAAATTCAATTATTTTAAAAAAATACCTAAAATTCAATGTATCAATTATTTAAAATATTTAATACAATTTTTTTTTCAATTTTATGACTATAATTTTCTAAATATTAGAAATTTAATTTTTAATTAAAATCCAAAATTACTCAAAAAAAAACAGTTTTTGAAAGAATATGTGATTTTATAATACTCTGAAAAATTATCTAAGGACTCATTAAATTATCCTAATATCAAAAATAAAATATTGATATGGGAATAAATTTTAGGAAACTAAATATCCTTTTAATTAAAATTTTAATTTATAACATTACAATTAAATATATATGACTCAAAAAATTACCACACTTAATTAATAATTTTTATAGTATTCATTTACTTATACTATGATATAATTATATCGTATTTTAATTTACAATATTAATAAATTTTATTTACTCTTCCATGGGTGAGGTTACTATTAATTTGGATGATTTACCTTTCATAAGAGTCATGTTACTATTGCTAAGGTCCAGTTACTATTTCATCAGTATAGTTTCCTTAACTTCAAAAAATACCTCCAATTTAATTAATTCTTCTTTAATAATTTTTTTACTCTGTACTATAAGTGAATTTATGTGATTTATAATATATAAAATAAATATAAATGGAAATATAATTGATAGTATTCTTGTATATTATGTGGTTTATAATAATAGGGTAGAAACTAGTAATTCATAAATTTATATATGGTATTTGTTAAATAGTGATTTGAATTGAAATTTGAAGGGTTTTTTAGGCTATAAAATTCAATTGGAAAATTTTTATACCAGAACCCTGATATGAAATAGGGAACTCAACATTAAATAAACCTTAGTAGTGGGAAGTAGGTTTTTTCTCTAGTGATTTATCTCAACCAATTCGACACACTTATCTAACAATATGAATCGTCGATGTGGTGTGATTATTATATTGGAATGAATGTACCGAATCTATTACTATATACTTACTGAATTATTATGGGATTTAAATATACAGATTTATTCCAACACAACGTCCTCGAGTCAAGCACCGAGATTATGGTGATGATCATGCACTTGAGGTGGTGGTCTCGGAGCCAATAATGTCACCTCTAATAGTGCAACATGTGTCACCATATAAAATCCATGACGTTGGTAAGGATTCACAATTTTGAGAGGTAATCATATATATTATACTGACTATATAGTTTTTTCCATGACCATACTCTTCTATGGTAGAGTTGACACATGAGTTTCAGTATCATCCTCCAGAATCATTTTTTCAGAATGTTGGACCTCAGTTAATGGAGTCATATATGGAGACCATGTTTTCAATTTCATACCACCTTAATTCACTTACTGAGAGGATAACTAATATTTCTATTTTTTTCATATTTCAATATGTTTTGGTGGGATGTGATGAATCGGGATGATCAATACTACTGTATGATTTAGGGGAACTACCAGTATAGTTTCTATGAGTATTTATTCCCAAATAAACTGAAATCTTATAATGATATATATATCATGCACCTATAATATAGAATCACTTCTGTTATGGACTACATAGTTATCTTCAATAAGATTTTTTTTAATAACCATGGAAGGAGATGAGATGCATAGGGTGAGGTGCTATGATGATGGGATTCTTTTATACACCATTAGAGATTGGGAAAACGGGCTTGCGATATATATCATCTCATTTATTACAAATAATTCACTTATAACCAATAACATTATGAGAAAATATGATGGTACATAGCACAATGTATTACTATTAAGATTGGGTAGTGGTTCTTCTAGTGGAAAAAAATGTTATCATGAGTGTTATTAGTAGGGAAGTGGTAGCCAGAGCCACCACACTAGAATTTTTGTAATATTACATAATTAAAGTATTAAAGGGGACTTTATTCCCTAGTGTGTTAGGAATCCAGTTGAGTGAAATGAATGTAGTTTAATGCTCCATCATCAGAGATTCTGTGGGACCTTCCCAACTATTTCTAGTGGGAGAGGATCTGCAACAGCTCCAATTTCAGGAGAAGTATTAATAGCTATATGTTGAGATTGTATTTGGGGTATCACTAGCCAATTAGGCCACGATGGAGGTCATGTCAATGGTATCCAGACTTCTTTTATTTATTGTCAGCAGAGTTGACCTACTCAAGGTAGTCGAGACGTATCTTAGGGCCACAGATTAGGGAAATTGCATGTTGTATTACTAATACCCGATTAACAAATCATATGGTTGTATATGGTATGAGTTATTATTCTAGTAGCATCTATTATCCTATCTTTTCTGTTCAAAATTGTTTCTTCACAATCCATTTGTATCAACTATGAAATGCCATGGTTTAGATGTTTGTTACTACTATGGAGTTATGTCCATTGGTACTCCATTGGGAGTAAGGTCGATGTGTGTAATACATTATTCGGAATCCCCCATTATTGTTGGATGTTTTTGTTTCTTATGTGACCTCTTTTTTCTCGAGATGACAGACACCACAGTGATTCTTTAGATGGATAGGTTGGTCCCCTAACACCCTTATATGGACTACTATCTCTATATGTTATCATATATATTAGTTAATGGTTTTATTTATCATCACAAGGGTGAATGGTTTTTCCAAGATGGTATAACTATATCAAAGAATTATGGGATGTAAAGAGTTATAGCCTAAATGGAAAGCCTTTATATAGTGGATTAGAGGATATGTCAGGATGATTTTACTCCAGTTGTAGATCATTTAATGGATTTCCTACATAATTTTTTATGGTTTTCCACAAGAGATACATGTGGATTTCTTTATCAACATACTTCCAAGAATATAACTAGTATCCATTCATCATTATAAAATGGATTCTAATAAGTTGTAAGATCCCATGAGGCATCTATAGTACATAGAATCAAAGTGTTTTATATGAACTGGTTCATCTCCGTGTGGTTCTCCCATTTTATTCACCGGGGAGGTAGATAGAACCCTTAGGCTATATATAGATAACTAGATGTTGATTCATCATAAATTTAATAAAAATTATCCTTTTCGTTTCATAGGTTAAATTTTTGATGAGTTCGGAAAGGATATCTTATTCTATTAGATCGATCTAATATTAGTCTATCATCAAGTATGTGTTATACAATCCAACAAACCTTGTAAGATGATTAATAGTTTTTAGGGTAGTTATGCTTATTTATTTATGTAGTTCGTTCTTATGAATGAGATCACCATTTTTCTATACTTGATGGATCAAGTTTTCCACCCATACTTGGATTCCATCATTTCGGTGTTCAGGGTCAACATATTTCTGTACTCACATACTTGAAATGATTTTTCCAAAAACCATGATAATTTTTTTCATTACACTGAGGTGGAAATATTAAATGTAATGATCACAAATGTACACTTCTAGATAATCATGGTTTACATATTGGTTAATATTATATTAGAATATGGTGCATCAGTCACTAAAGAAAAGGCGACTATTTTAGATTCCTATGATTATTCTAAGAACATTGTTCATATATAGATTTAGTTGGGGATAGTTGAATACAATAATATCTGTATATTGTATTTCATTTACTTTTCAACACTGCTTATAGGATTTACTATGATATGTGTCATGTTTACACTATCAAACACCATCGAGAAGGCCTTTTAAAAGACGAAAGGAAGACTTACATTAGCACCAATATTGATTCTACAATAGTATGGAAGTGGTTTTATAGTGTTCTGTGATGCATCAGACAATAGTATGAGAGAAAGATGAATTCAAAATGATTTAGTCATCACATATGTGTATCTCTTATTTCTAATTCATGATCATAATTAATTTACACCCAACCTCGAGTTTACATAAATCATTCATGCCTTGTGTTACAGGAAAGATAATCTTATGGGTGATATCTTTTTGAATTTTATAGAACATAGGACCATCTTATATAACATTAAATTACATGAATTTATCTCAAATAGAGTATATGGGTTGAATACCTTTAATATTTTTATTTTGAGATTTCTTATATTCATGTTATGTGTAATGTATTTTTCGATGGACCATGCTAGAATACTCAAAAGAATGATTTTCTACAAGCTAGTGATGAATGGAGGTTAACAAATCATTATTTTGAGATTCTTATAGAGGTTCAAAAAAGTTACCACTAGATGTTTCTTATATCCTTGGTTGTAGAATCATCAATACTGGAAAGAGTGATGAGGATGTGGTTCTAAGATCCTAAATTCTTGCACTCAAGGGACTGTATTTTAAGTACTATCCCACCACTAGGTTTGAAAATCTATGGGGAAAACTTCTTTATATACATGGGAATATCAGTTATCTAAGATACATTATATAAGAGTTCATTTATTAATCCCATGGTTTATAGTTGGTAGTGCACCCAGGAATCTCTAAGATGTTTTGTTATTTCGACCACCAGTATTGGTGGAGTCGGATGGACATTTAGATCACACACATTATCACTATGTGTTCCACCTATCAGTATGTGAAGGTGGAACACCAATGGACCACTATCTTGATACTACCCTTACTAGTATTAGAATAGAAATGCGGTGAAGTCGTGATGGATGTTGGGAATGGATTACTATGGTCTCTTCAAGGTGGTAACCTAGTTTTGGTAGTTGTGGATTGACTTAAAATGTTATCCCACATTCTGCATATAAGGGAGACCTTATAAATGGAAAAACATGACTGACTCTACGATTTTGAGATTATATTCAGACATGGGGTCACTCATACTATTGGTTTAGATAGGGATGATCATTTCACATCGATGTTCTGACTAGGTTTATATAAATATTTGTGTACATAAGTTCCTATATGCACAACCATTCACCCTAAGACCATTGGCTAGTTAGAATAGACAATTCATGTGTTATAGGATATTCTATGAGCATGCCTACTTTATTTCAAGGGTTATTGGGATGAACATATACCCCTTCTTGAGTGTACATGAAAAAATAGTATTCTAGAAATAGTATAGATGGCTATGTAATAGGCCTTACATTTTTGGTCGTTATATTCTCATCTGTGATGTATAAGTGTTTTGGAGGTAGTGATACTAGGTCCTCATATCATGTAGGAGACTTTATAGTAGTTTTAGTTGATGAAAATTGGAAGGGTACTACATGGTATAAATATAAATCATATGTGAGTCACATTTGATGACCTATGGAGTTTAAAGTTACAGATCACATTTTTTTGTGAGTATCACGCAAGATTGGGCATAGGTCGATGTAGAGGAAAATGAAGTTATTATATCTTATTTTTCAACCATTTTATATCTTGGAATTATTCAGGCTACTCTCATATCATTTTTGGTAACCTCAATGTACCGTGACAAGGAAGACTTCATCAACGTTTCACAAAATTTCCAATTTCATGCTTAAATGAATCATAAATTGCATCCTGAGGATGTTGAATTGGATTTGGATTATTCTTTTTATGATTATCTCATTTACATAATTCCATGGTTAATTCAAGATCTCTTAAGATTGTTTGTCCCATCAGTATTGGTGTAATAGCAGCACGACCGTATCTAGGATGAGACTTGGGAGCAGGAGGTCAATTTATGTTTCCAGTGGCCAAAGTTGTTATCATATTATTATTTACCACCATTGGAATGGAAAAATGAATACATGTTCTTTTTTGGGGGTAGACAATAAGAATATAAATTTGTGTGAGTTAAAAAACAATTTAATTTTGGTTTATTTTCAAGGATTTCACCAAATTTGAAGGTATAATAATGTCATAGAAGAAATAAGGGTGTATGGGGACTATTTGGAATATGGATCCCCAATATTTTAGAGGAAAGAACTAGTCCAAATGAATAATATATACCGTATATTCTATCCTTCATAGATTTAAAAATCATGTGGGGTGTCATAGGGTTCCAAAAGGGGGAGTGCATTGTCTACGCAATGTTTTTCTAACTGTGCACTGTAACTCATGTTTGCTCTGTTCCCTAGGAAGAGGGGGATGTACATGTAGAAAAATCATCCACCAAAAACATGTGGAATAATATCCTTGGATAAAATCTGGTTCAAGGTTGGCACACAGTTTGGTTAACCATGCGTCGAAACTGTGTTCCTCTTTAATGTTTGGAAAAATAACCTTCTTCACATCTCTGCCTTTTTAACTCAACACTTTTATTTTTCTTACATCCTCATCAAGACATAACCCATCCCCCACTCTCATTGGAATCTCCTAAATCCCATCAATATCATATTTGCATTATTTTATACTTCCAAAATCTGATTCAACTTCCATCTATCTTGTTGGATCACCACCAGTATTTGATTTTACCTGTTTCCTTACATTCTCAGTTTATCTCATCATCAATGAAAATATTTTAGTGTGATATCATATTCCCTATTATCAGGGAAGTAATCCATTATTCCATTTTCTTTCAATAAATTATATATAAAATGATGATAGTATATGAGGAGTGTATGATAGGCTTAAGGTAGGTGGTCAATGACTTATCCCACAGTTTATGTCCACCCATAAATAATTTTCCTTTTTCACATCCTGGTTTTTTCTGGAATTTCTCCTTAAATTAATAAAACTTTGATTCATTTTTCTAAATTGATAACTAAGGACCTAAATATACCTTTAAAAATCATTGTATGTTAATTCATCAATGCTGACCACCCCAATAATGGTGTGTTCTTTTTCTTTCCACTACTGATATATATTAGGATTACATGACACACCATTCAAGTGTTATTGACATGACCTTATTTATGTGAAAACCTTATTAAAATAAAATGATTTAAAATTATTATATTCCATGTATATATATTTATATGGATATCACATTTCCTAGATAATTTTTAAATGAAATGGAATTGGATTCATATCCTTATTAATCTTATCAGTTAGGATATAAGGTAATGGAATAAACCTAATGAATTATTTATAAGGATGAGTATTACATAAAATATGATGAATTATGATTTTATATGAAAATTTTATAAGGTTCTTGTTTTATATGGATCTTTTTCATCTTTATAGGAATGGTTATACTTCAGGATACCTTATATTCTTGAGGGAACGCCTTGATCCTATGGAGGACAACATTCCTATTCATTGATCTTGTTTCCAAGGTAGATACCAACCATGGAACATGGTCCTTGTATATTTGATGATTCCATGAATGATTCCATAGTATCACTATCCTCTTCCAGAAATTAGAATTTCATGGATTCATTCTTTCAATTCAACATGATTTCATAGGATATGTGGATCCTTAGATAATTATCCTTGTGATGTAATCATGCGTAGAATTTGATTTACATTACAATTGATGCACATATTTGTTAAGAGATATTTCTAGATTATTTCCATGTGTCTAGACCTTTGTTTACACTTTTCTCATATTGATATGATGCTTGGTTCTATACTGTGAGCTAGCATGCATTCTTAGTATAATGATTCCATGTTTCCTCTTGTATATTTGTTGGTATTATAAATTTTAAATCCAATTTTCTCTTGTATTATTTACCCAATCCTGTTATTAAATGTTAAATGAACACATTTTTATTGACATCCAATATAGGATGTATCATGCATGGTTGGCCAGGTGTCCCATGAAGTACATGAGCATGGATTAGGTAATATTTATTTCTTGTTTACATGGATATACCTACATACTATTACAGTTGATATAATAGATGAATTTTCATAGAAACCAGTTTTGGTTTCCTACTGAGGTCATCAATCACCCTATGTTGGATCCCAATGGTACCTCAGAAGATTTTATGATTGCAAGTGTATACAAGTGGAAGTTCCCAATTACAAATCCATGAATTCTTGTTTTAGGATTGGAGATTAGTAAGTGTTTTTCAGGCCAATGATCAGGATTCTTGGAAGGATTTAGGTCTTGACTAAGTCATTTATATATGTCTCTTTCCATATATGCTTGATCTTTTATAAAGACTTCATCATTTTATATGGAACTATTTTATCATTTGAGTTGATTATTCATAGTAAAAAATTTTATACCTGTTCCACCATCGCTTCTATTAATATTTCTTTTTTTAGTTATTTATACATCGTTCATGTTGTCTTATGCTTTAATTATGAATTTATACTCTCTATATCATAGAATATTAGACCATATCTACTAGTAGGATGCCTCTTTAATATGTGGTGGAATGCATGAGGCCATATGTCCAACTGATTTGTAAACTGTTATAAGGTGATCTGTGTAGGGTTTTCACATATATTTAAAAATATATAAAAATATTGTTATTTTTAAGTATTTATTTTTATAGGCACTTATTGTTTATTGGAATTTTATGAAAAATTTATATTTAGTTTTGAGTATTAGGGGATTTAAATCTACATCATATAAGTCTGTCCACCAAACTCAAATAGGAAAAATTTATAATTGGTCCCAAAAAACTAGTTCTCATAAACTTATTTTTCAAAAAATAGTTAAATAAAATTCTATTTTAAATTGGTGGATATGCACACCATATTATATTGAATGGATTTATGTTTTTCTTGGATAATCCATCCCATGTATATTAACAACTAATCATATGAGAAATATGCAGAATCATTCTTCAATATTCAATTTGAAAAGGAATTTTCTATTTTGCTTAAAATTTATTGGAAATAGTTTCAAAGTGTATTCCGAACATAATCATATATTAAATGAAAACAAATTATAATTTAAATCCATATTATGATTTTTATAATATGTAGAAATTTAGTTAACATTTTTTTTTTGAGAAGTGGAGGCATGAATTGGTTTCCCAATTCATGTCCCAAAAAGAATTTTATTAAAATCAAGAAAGTTGCGTTACAAACACGAGGTGCAAATAGCTCACACCAGCAAGGAGTTAAACACTCATGAGTACCCAATCAGCAAAAACAGCCAGTGAAGAAGAGATCACCAGAATGCGGCTCCCTTCAAGATTTGACTTGCATCGTAAGAGTGGAGACAGAAAAAGTGTTTCCAGAGAAGCTCTCCAGTCTAAGAGACCAACCACCATCAAGTTGCAAGAAACTGGTCATCAGTATAAGCAGTTGACCTAACCTGTAAATGAAACTTAACGAAGTCTAGGGGACAACATCCAGAATAGCATGCTGGCAGTCAAATAAAGTAGAGCAGTATGTCATATAATCATTCCAGAATTCCAAAAGAAATTTAGTTAACATGTGATTTAATATTATATCAATTTTGTTGTATGATTTTTGAATAAAAATATTATCGAAAAAATATTTTTTCATAAATCCATGATTAAATTAATGATTTGATCAAATGAATGTCTCCAAATTCAATAAAATGTCTTTTTCCCAATACTAGTGAATATTAGGAGTAACATTAGAAATTATTGTAAATACAATGTTCTTTGAAAAATTAAATAATGTTTAAACATATATCAAAATGGAAGCATGTGATTTTGATTTGATAGTTTTTAAAAATGATTTTTCTAGTAGTAGAGGTAATGAGAGATAGAGGAAAATGGAATTAAACATTCACAGTGAAATTAAAGATCTGTAGTAATGGGATTAATTTGTGTAATGATTTAAGTTTTTTAAATATAAAATTTTACGCATGTGGATATTGTGAACTATGATTTGAAAATCATATTTCAATTATTATTATTTACTGTAATTAAAGTATTAAATTTAAACAAATACACTTATTTTTCTGGAATTTAGAACCAATTATTACACTCCTCTCCTATCTAGTGTGAATCCCTAGGTTTTGGAGAACTGGTATCTTCCTCCCATACATATGACAACTCTCCCATGCATTCATTGACTATTGGAACAGTTCGAAAATATGAGTACCACGGTATGTGAATGGATACTTACATATTACTATAATAAAAAGTGATAGAATCTATACATGATATAATTCATATATATATTTCCAATTATATTATGGGTGGGCTCATAAACCCATCTCTAAAAATTGTGGACTTATATCCCATTTCTTCACACTCTATATGTTTATATGTTCTTCCATTAATGGTCATGGGGGATGTTAATGGTTTTTCTGGGTGAAGGTGGGATAGGTGGGAGTATTCTCGAACATGGGATGAATACCACATGACTATAAAATGAAGATAAATGTATCTATTCCAACATACATTTTATTTAGACTGTTCCTTATTTTTCAGATAGTGTGAGAGATACTTAGGGTACTATTCGATATAAATAAAGGGACTAATGGGATGGCGATTCTTATAAAATAAATTCATTGTGAAATAAATCATAATTTTTTAAAGAGAATCACAAAATGTTGTATCAGAAACATTAGTAGTGAAATAATGACAAAAATTGGATGTTTTCTAGTGAAATGAAAGTTACATTTTCTAGAATTTGTTTTAGAATTTATATTAACGGTATGTAATTTTAAGATGATTCCAAAAAAATGACATCAAATTTGTTATAAAGTTATCTCTCTATAGGTGGTCAATGATGAGGTTAAATTCAAATTCAATATCACCCCCTTTTTAGATTAGATAAAACTTTATTAGTATTAGGAACATTTCTAGTTATATTTTCATCAACGATTTTTTCTTACAATTTTAGAACCATTTCATCATCAGGTCATTAGTAAATATTGGACATTGATTATTTTTTGACCATATATTGATCAATCTGAATATATTTTCCAAAATCAAAAAGTTTATTCCATATTCTATTAACATTAATGATTAAAAAGTGTGATTTAGTTTCTCAAAATATACTCGAATTCTTCACTAAAATACATTTCTATTGTGGGAAGTTATATATAATGAGTTAACATGTGGACTATCCCAAACGAATCAATTAAAAAGTGTCAAATAGTTCATATCCTTAATTATAAGAATCTGTTTGAGCCCAT
Source organism: Viscum album (assembly GCA_963277665.1). Classification (NCBI taxonomy): domain Eukaryota; kingdom Viridiplantae; phylum Streptophyta; class Magnoliopsida; order Santalales; family Viscaceae; genus Viscum; species Viscum album. Next base: position 481,133,047 of record OY728129.1, read on the forward strand.
TGTGTGCATGAGATTAAACCGTAATTACACTATGTAATCTAAGTAGAATAAGATGAACACTATTTTGAGAAGACAAATCTACAAATGTATCAATCAAAACATATTCTGCCACTTTTCTCCTGAAACTGGAACATATGAATGATATATGAAATGAATGAATATGTACGAGTAAGAAATTACTATGAAAAAACACCCTAATAAAATGGTTTATTAATAATTTACTATAATGCAGAAACTCCATAAAAAAAATTATAGTTCTTAGTGAATCAATTAGTGGATAAAGGTAATCCTTCTATTGATGAAGATCTAGAAAACCACATATTTTTTACACTACCCAATAGTTATGATGCATTGGTTGAATCCCTCAGTAAATTCATGTCAGAATAAAACATTCCATGGATGCAGTAAAGGTTTAATTATTCAAATAGTATTCTTGAAGGAAGGATTAGAGTTACAATTATATACCTGATCAAACCTTGTAGAAATATGGGAAACAATAATGAGGTGGTCAATTGGTATGATTTTAAAGAGTGATTTATGAGAATAGGATAGTCCACTAGTGGAAGGAGGATAATATAAAAATTACACCACTTTGGAATGGGAAGACATGGGAAGAAGAAATACCAAAACTTATTATAAGTTAAAGGAAGAGGTATTAAGCAGAAACAAATAATTACAGACACATTGTTGATTTTCAAAAGATAAATTTCACTTTCTCTAAAAAATGATGAAGTTATATTATTTCTCACATCATGACAGGAAATTGAATGAGTGGATGATATTGTAGAATCATTCCACATCATTCTAAATCATTAGTATTTCAATACATATAGGTGACTTTAGTGTATTCAGGATGGGGAGTAACATTTTTGATGAAACAAGTAGTGGGTGATATCAATGTGAAGAGGGGTATTGTATACACAATCACCGTGACAGTTGTTTGACATGTTCCATGTATTATACTAACAATTTTATTAAGAAAATACTTTAAAAAATACGTCAATGTAATGATATTTAACAATGGAGGATAAAAGATGATGGAAGGGGACATTATTATTTCCCAAGGACATATGTTTGGTATGTTATACAAAAACTCATGTGAATATATGTGTAGAAATCCTAAATATAGTTATGTGGGAGGAATCCTAAAATTTTTAGAATATGGGACTGGACCACATGAGTGATTGTGGGAAACAAACCTTAACAAATAACATATACTTCATTTTGGACAAGGATAAATAACCCAATCCTTAAAACTACTCCTTATATGGGTTCAATCGCAATTCCCCATTCTGTACTTATTTATTGAGGATATCAGAGTTATTGGATCTACTAGAATATACTTAAATATTTACCATGTAAGATTATTCACTAATATATAAAACATGATTCGTTTTTTTAGAAAATCATGTAATTTTTTTGTTGTTCTTATAAAAAAAAGACGAATCATTAGAATAATTAATGACATAATATTCAATGGTGTTTTGTGAAAATGGAATTAATCTCAAGTTTCTTCATTCGAACAATATGAGAATGTAAAAATATATTTATTGTTATGCCAATTATAGGAATAATGTCATATGACATGTGATTATGGTCCCTTTAACCCCAAAATAAAGTAGAGTTAATGGAATGATAAAAACAAATCATAGATAATGTTAGGGGTATAATTATTTTGACTAAAATGACTATGATTTTATAGGGATAAGTTGATTTGGTTGCATGATTTCTCACAAATATATCACCACGGATCATAATAAATTTGATTCATCTACATAATATGGTAGTCATGAAATATATTTTACTCTCCTTTATGAGTATTTAAATGTTTATCAATTAAAATTATATCCAATGTGTTTTGAATGAAATTATATTTTCTTATCGTCCATGGTGATTAGGAGTTTATATACATGGTTTTGGACCAAAATGAGATGAAATTGATATAAATTTGAGATTTCACATTCCAAGAGAACCAAAAAAAATTGTGTCATTTAAAATGCCATAATTTCTTGTACATAATTTGATTGTGAATCAACTAATGATCCCAATACTATAAAATGCACCAAATCCCATTAATGAGGAGCACATTCTAGATGACCCATCAACTGATGATTGATAGGTAGTTGATATATATACTGATTACGAGGAGACTCAATCCTTTCTAGTATATTTTTTATAACCATCACAAGATCTAGGTGATAGAATAATGCTCAAAACTGTCATTTTATATATTTAATGGTCATTTAGATGTAGGATTTAATCAATAACATATATTTTTTGGACTAATTATTATGAAATGATGAGGAAGGATCATAATTATTTCATGATAAAATATTTCCCCAATAAACAATCAATTAGTTACATTAAATATAGGATGATATGAAGTCATTTCTGATGAACTACAGGTATGATTTCGTAGACCCGCCCAAACGTATGGAAAAAGTAATAAAAAATAATGTTGGATGGAAATGGGATAGAGTTCACACCCAAATTTTATTTAATTTTCAAATGATTCTTTCAAAATAATTAACATGAATTTTATTAATCCATTTAAGAAATGGTAAAGATGACTCCAATTTGAGTCATTTTATAATTGGTGGATATATTGGAAATGGATATTTAGAAGGTGTTTATGAAGACAAATTTTTTTCATGATTACCTCATCCAACAGATCTATATAAATAATCTTGAAGGATTTATGATATATAGAAACTAAAAACTCGTGTGAAAATTGATGGTAACATTTTTTCACTCTATATTTAGATTGAGGATATGTTGATCATTGGGATGGATGAAGTGAAGATATATAGTTAAATGATGATTTATCCAAGACCTTTTTGTCGAATACTTAATAACAAATCAATAGATTTTGGGGATTTAGAAGATTCAAAAGAGGAATATGATGTTATTATGGGCATATTGGGATATGTATGTTGAATGTGTTCTAAAATATTTTATCATGGATAAATCCAAATTGATGAAAAACTTTCTTCCCACTCATATAAAGTTGTTCATGAGTGTATATCCTTTATCATTGGAATACATCAAGGATATTGAGATTATACCATAATCCATGGTTTATGGTAGTTTAATGAATTTAATAGTGTGTAGGGGGACAAAAATTTACCATATAGTTGTGATTATGATTGGATTGTTTCTACAACACTAGGAAGCAACACATGGATTTAATCAAGTGGATTAAAGCAACACATGGATTTAATCAAGTGGATTATCTGACATTCTAAAGGAACATAAAATATATGATATTTCTATGAGGGTAGTGATCCAATCTTGGAGGTCTATACAAATATAAAAATTTGTATATATCCTAACCATTGGAATTATACATCATGATATATTTATACTTTTATGAGAGGATATATAGAACAAACAAATCAAGGTTACAAAAGTTCATCAATTTATCCACAACCAATATAGAGTAAATATCTACCATAGAATATTAAAATGAGATATTTTCGTTAAATAATTATATATATGATATTGTATTCATAAATAACGAGTACATTATTCATTGTGATAGTACAAGTGTTGTATTCATCAGAAATAAATCCTTGTCCTATTATAGGATGATGAACATTGATGTTTTTTTCATTGGCCACATGAATAAAGAGATGATAATCTATTATGAATTGTGAAGATCCAATGGAATGATAAAAATATGAATATACTAACAACTATAGTATCTTTAGAAAATGTAGAACTTCATAGATACTATATTGGATCATAGTTGGAGTGGGATAATTTATGGATATTATTTCATCCATCTTTTTGATGGGCTGGTGCACCCACTTCACAATATATTATTCTCCCATCCTGATGATTTGAAAATCTATATTCCTAGAAATTATTCCCTCAATATTCAGGGGTGATTTCAATGATTTTTGTTGGTGCGGGTGGGATAGGTTGGAGTTATTTCAAACATATACACATCCCATATTTAATATAAATATAGAGTAAATTGAGACATTCTATCATCAATTTGAGCCAAAGAGATTGTTGTTTTCAATATAGAAATGAGAGATCTCAATGTGAAAGAATGAAAATTTAGAATGGGAGGGGTACATAATATATATTTTTTATTGTCGAAATAAATCCCATTTACACCATTTTTTCATTATTTTTTATCATTGAATTAAAACAAATCTCATCTATGCTAATATAAATGTGCATTTCAAATAATTTTTAAAAAAATAGAAAACATTATGTGGTAGGTAGGGGATATTGTGGGATAATGAAAAGGTATAATGGGATTAGATTGATATGTTATAGTGAGGGATCACTATCTCAATGTAATTTTTAATTACCAAGTGGTCTCCCTTAATTATCTATTCAAGGTGGTTGTACTTCTTCAAGCCATCAAAACCAAAATTCTTCGTTCCATATTAAATGATCCTATAAAAGGTCCTCAAGGGAACAAGGAGTATTGTAATGAATTTAAGTTGAGGATGAAACATAATTATCTTCATTCATATTTTAATTGAATAATTAAGGGAGTTGTTATGGTTTTCGACTGCCATGGATTTGTCTTCATGTATTTTATTGAATATTTGAGTGAGGGAAGTTCCATTTATTCAAAATATAAAACTATGTTAACTGGAATCTATCAATTATCATCTAACAACATTTATCATTACAATGTTGATTCTGATTTTTTCATGGTGGTTATTTCTATTTTTGGATTTTCTCTCATTCATTAGTGAATCACCTACAACATCAGAGCGTTAAAAAGGATTATTCCAGATAATGAAAGAATTATACAAACCTGGATGGAGGGAAATCAAGAGAAAGATTATATGGCATCCATTTTCAACCAAGTAGATTTTCAGAAGATATTTTTCATTATTTTTATATTTGTATTAGAATGAGTTATCATTTTTATATAGTTAACACATAGCCTTCAACACATTATTCTTTGTTAATTTTTCAATTTCTCTTTTGATTAAAAAACAAATATATCAAATTTTCAATTATTCATCAATATTATTATTAAAATATTATATTTGTAATACTGAAAAAAGTGAGCCTGAATCACACAAAAAAATATTTAAATGTTTTCAAGTTTCACTCCATTAGAAAAAATGATTTTCATGATACTTTGAATTATAATCTAGATTAAATTAATATAATTAATTTTGAATATACATTATTGATAATAGGATTTCAAAAATCACCACAAGAAGCCACCAAATCCATTTTGAAAAAATAGGGATCCATGTTTTGGTTGTATACACACCATAACAGTTAGTTGGGTCACAATAGGGAATTTAAGATCATCATAATAGATTTCTAAAATAGTTTCTATTTCGGAAGATAATGATCACTGATGTATGAAATGAGAAGTGGATAATATTTTTTTCTTATAAAATGATAATATATTTTTTGATAAATACTAAATCATTATCATCAATAACATAAAATAAAAAGGATTAATTACAAGAAAAATGTAAATAAATTATTTATTTCATTTCAACGATCAATTACATATCCAAATCTATATTATCTAATCTTAAAAATGGACATGATATTATTAACATTTACAAACCCAAAATACCACCACCATAATAAAACTAACATTTTTTTATATAATGGTCATTATAAAGAGCCAGGATTATTTATCCTCACCCTCGGGATAACTAAATCACAAAAATACACAATAATGAACTAATATGAAAGACTATATTAGAAAACATATTAAATGAAATATTTATGTGGAATAATAAATGAAAAAATAAATAAATATTTTTATAAAAATTAAATAATCTCACTCCTAGAAATATGAGATACATAACCCACAATATTAGTTTTTTCATAGTAATATTAGAAATAATATATTACAAATGATAATGATATTTCATAATACTATTTATTCGAATTATACAAGATTCCAAAATAAAATGTACTAATGATATTATGTATTAGCAATAACAATTTTGTAATAGAAATTTGATAATACAATGTTTAATAAAAATAACTAAAAAGGGAAATAAAAATAATTAAAAACATACAAAAAATATTTTCCCACATATGAAATTACAGTGGTGAACTACAATGACCACTTACTATAAAATATCCAAAATATTAACTTAATAGTTTTTCTAAAAAATAGGACCAGATATAAGTCTTGAGTCATACCCTTGGGGGATTAATCATGGTGTTATAGAATTTAATACTTTTCATAAAAGCTTATCCCTCACCCATCATCTATTTTTATTTCATTGTTCTAAGGAATAATTTTTATATACTAAAATATATTCCTTATTCACACTAGATTTGAAACACTAAACTATAAAGTAAAATTCACATAAAAATAATGATTTTACATTATTCATATACACTTTGATATATACATGGAGAATAAACATTGAAATGTTGTGTGGTGCCAAATTCCACTAAACAAATTATTTAGGGGATATAATTGTTTCTTCCTGGTTACTCCATGCCATGAAATATTGTCTTTATAAAGGAATATGATGGGAAAAAAATATTTAATGGGTCATTTATTATTCCTCCTCCTCCAGGATCTATTTAGGGGATTTATTCCACAAATTATAGACATGATATTCTCTCCACAATAAACAAAAGAATTGTATCTCTAGGTATCATGAAAAATAGATTTAACGAGTTATTTAACAGAAAATTATTACTTTCCTCTAAATCAAAAAGAGATCAACAACTTGTTAAGAGTTGAATCAATGAATTCCACATGAAATCCAATGAAAAATTTAACTCATCCATATGAATAATAATTCTAGCGAAGGAATTATCATTTTATGCTATTTCTTCTTCACATAGATTAAATATAATTAATGAAATTCCTCAGGTATAATTCCTTCTTCCTCAGATTAAATATATCATTTAATTACACTCTATATTTTCTCTTTTTATAATCTATATATTTCAATTTCAAATTCAGTATTCTCTAGAACATCTATATAAGATTATACTAATAAACCACCATCTCCAATACATTTTTCCAATGGAAAGGATCATGGGTAATTTCTCTAAGGATTTGAGATCATAACATTTATAAAAGATTCCTCAATGTAGAAAATTCTTATATTTATGATAAGTTATCCTCCAAAAAATATATCAATATATTTTAGATTTTAAATTTAATTGAATCTTTTATTTTATAAAAAATATGTTCACCATGGTACATTCACAGCAATACCGAAAAATGGTCACACATTCACCATGACATGGAAAATTCCTTCTCACTCGATGGCCTTTGAAGATAAATGTTATAACTCTCTTCATCCTACGTTTTAGAACAATTTTTATATTTGAATCCTTTTATAATTAATCACTACTATATGGATGTTGGAGTACCATGAAATAATGACCATATTGTATGATGTTGATCAAAATCCAAGAAAAAAAACACCCAAGATGTTTGGTTTCCCATTTTAGGTTAAAACGATAAACATTATTACTCAAAATGACTTCCATTATAGTATTTTCATCACAATATTTATTATTTCATCATGATAAATGTTTCAGTTGAATCATGTTCTATAGGATCGGTGGAGATTCACATTTAGGTTCATAGGATTTTTGTATTAAATCATGACCTCCTTGGTTTCACTATGACTATCATTGGTTTTACCAGTCATAAATTAGAATAAATTGTTGTTATTAGGTGGTATCACACTATAAAATATGGATTTACTCTTCATTGTGGAATGACCACCATTTTCACATGATATCTTTATGTATTTTAAAAATAACTATATATTTGGGGATATTTTTTAATTATATTCTGTTTTCACAACTACCTTAGAACCCTATATGATCAGTGGTGCATCATCATACTTTTTATTTATTTGGTAGGTTTTGGCCATCAATTTTGAGAGTTCAACTCCTTATGATCTAAGGTAATTTCCTTTCCTCTATTTCATTATTATCACCTTATTATTTTTAATGGGATGTAATAGATGTGTTGTTGATTCATTTTTACTATTTTTCTTGATTTTTATTTGAGAGGTAATGATTATGTATAGTCTTTATAGATGATCCTCAGTTTTTAGATAGTGTGATAAGATTTTACATTATCAATCAGTGTAGTGGTCATTAATGTCGCCTTTAATGTAGGTGATTTAAGACGTATCCTTATTTAGATATATGGGATTGTTGATTAATAATTTCATTTCTTTAATTTGGATATTTTAATTAACTAAAAGAATACAATTAACTAATTAAAGAAATTTAAGGAAAAATAGTTGATTTTATTGTGTGTTACATAATTTCATAATATTTCTTAAGATAAGATTCTATTTATGGATATTACTACAAATAAATTCATTTTTTCTCTTTTATAATTTTTAATTTTTAATTTTTAAATGATAAAATCACTATACAATAAAGGTTATGCACATTAATACAGTAATTATTTTTTTTCATAGAAATATAGAATTAAGATGTGGATACTTATTCTTGAAATTTTCAGATTACATTGTGTAATGATCAATTATGGGATATTCTATATGATTTTCATTTTCATTTTCATTTTTTTCTTCATTTTTTTGATAAATTATTGTTATACACTATATGGAATTGGTTGGTTATTGTGGTTGATCGGGATGATAATGTGTGGGTTTTTGTTTCAAAAATGGTTGATGGGCCATTCCTTTATTATTGAAGTGAAATAATGGGATGGAAATGGTTGTGCATGTTGTGTTGAATATTGAATGGTTTTGGTGACTTTGGAAATGGGATATTGTGATGGCTAATGATTTTTTATGAGTGATCAATGTTGTTTTTCTGATAGTTTCTTCATAACAAGGTTCGATGCTAAAATGAATAAATGAATGAGTAAATAATGAAAAATGTAATAGGTTTATCAGAATATGAGTTTCCAGAAATATTAATTTTCGTCATATGAATATGATATTTGGTAATATAGTATATAAATGAATCATTTTATAGTTAAGATAAATTATGGAAAATGATAATGGATGGTTCTCAATTAATTATGTACAAATGAATATAATTTTTTTGGTGATAATAAGTTTAGTATTTAATTAATATTTTATTATAAAAGACTTTATTTAATTTTTTTGGGTTTTTTGATGTTATTGGTAATGATTGAATTATAGATTGGAATAATTATTTAATTAATGGTAGTCAAGAATATATTATAATATCATTCCATAATAGTGAACGAAAAATATTTTTGAGTTAGAACATTAGTTAGGCTTGGGTAGATTATTATATCACTGTACTATCTTTTGATTTCATATATTATGATTCCTAATATTTTTTATAGAATATATATGTGTTGAGAATCATGTCTGTTCGATTTGGGTTGGTGATTTGAAATAAAATTCATCAGTTGACAGTATGAGGGATGACATGATAATGGAAGTTTTTTCTTGGAAGAAGAAACTACGTGAGTTATAGCATCAGCTGTTGTAAATGAATGATGGGAAAGTCTCTAATTGGGAGAAAAATTATTGGTTTGAATATTTCATCATTTATCATAGTATAATATATGATTGAAATGATCATTTTATTATATTGGCTGTTAGTCGGTAGAGAGGTGGTGGTTGTAAGTGAGGGATTCAATTTCACAGATAAATATAAGAGTTAGAGGTTTTATGTGATTATTTTAGGAATAATTTTCATGTGGAATTTATTCTATAGATGATAAATGTGGTCATGAATTAAAAGTCTCTTTCACTTCAATAGGAGAGCATTAGTGTGTAGGATATTGGCGTACAGCTAAGGAATCTTATTCAGTATCCCCTTGAACACTTTTGTGACTAGTAGGATATAGTGTAAAAATGTTTATAAGAAATTTTACTTAGTATTCCACATATGATTATCTAATTTAAAGTATATATTTATATAGAGATCATAGATATGTAAGATTTTATTGGGAAAATCGAATCATAGCTTGGGTCATCTCTAGAGGAAAGTCTTCAGAATTTCATAAAGAATAATTGTCTAAATGGGGGGTTCATAGAAGTTATGGTACGATAGGTTTTTGTTGATAGTGATCCACACATAGATCTCTATATACTTATCTAGATATATATTTTCTCATGAATATACTAGGATTTATAAACTAGTGTTCTTTTCTTACTGGGTCCATGACCATTGCTCATCTGAAAGCCTAATAATTATGAAGGAAAATTGTGTTATAGGTGATCAACTGCTATTATATCATCAGAATCATTTACATAAATATAATTATTAAAATATTTAATATTAATATTATTTTCATTTGAGTAGATATAAATCTGGTAGAGGTAAACCCTACAATATCCCTCTTCCATAAGGATATAGGGTTGAGAAATCTCTTGGACATGATCATCAGTAGGGTCAGTGGGGTAGAGGAGTAAGTCATAGTCATCAAAATCCCATAGACATTCTATAATATAGAAGACTAGAGATTATATGAGATACCATTTACTTATATTATACCTTTTATTATACATTATTTGACTCAAGAGGTTGCCACACATTCAAAGAATGTATCATAGGATTATATTTGGGTCTCATGTTAGTGGGGATTCTAGTGTCTATTATTTTTTTATATCTTGTTGGAGATATGTATTATCTTCTTGATGTGGGTTTAGGTAGTTAGATGATGATGAAGCATCAATAGCTACAGATATATTAATTCATATTGAAAATAAATATATACAAATTCATTCATATAATTTATTTATTTTAATATAATATCTATATTAATTATTGTTTTTAGATGAAAATTTATCTCATTCATGTAGAAGGTAAGAGTGTGGTGTAAATTATTTTGATAGATCACTAGGTATTCCGCTTGTGATTAGAACCACTTCTATATTAGCTGGCAGACTCATTATCATGGTATGTGGTATTATAGAAAGTTTTGTTTATAAGATTCATTGAAATGTATCTATATATATTCCATGAAAATGTGAATACACTTCCCCCTAGATGATACATCAGTCTTGGGATTTATTTAAAAACATATTTCTATCCAGTTTTTATCTCTCCATACCTAATGAATCCTTTTGAGTTCATGGAGTTAGAATTTAGGTCAATAATTTGATGGATAAGGGTCTCATTTTCCCTAGTGTATCTCCTTGTGGTTAAATTTAGTTATTTTTAAAAATAAAAATTTTCATTATGAGTATATTTATAGAAAATCATTAGTAAGAATAGGTAATAGTGAATATCCATTATCCCATTTCAGTGATAGATCATTTGATCAATCTGTTGAAATGATCCAGTTGGTTTTTAAGGATTTCTCTATGGTATGGATATCATTAGATGAGGGTGTGGTCTGGATATATTTCAAAGGCTTCCTCAATGTGTTTTAATAGGAACATAATATTCATGATTATACTATTTGGTGTCATAAATTTCCCTAACTAGTTTTATAAGGATGATGACATCCATATATTATGATTTCCTAGATCACATTTTGGTAGTGTTGATCAATGGAATCCATGTGTACTCAAAGATAGTTGAGGATCACACTGAGCATATGATTTCTATTTTAAAATACCATCAACAACATAATTTCCATGGAATACTATGCATGTTAATATTAGAGACCCATCAACTTTATTTCCATATGAATGTAATGTCTCAACATGTAGTGGAAGTGGATTTTTCATGGATTATGGTTTTTCTTTCATTGAAAATACCCATTAATGTCTTATATGTACATTTTTTATTTTGAAATTATAGATATTATTCTGGGTTCATATCTATTTTATATCATATTGTGACAACATTTATATTATTGACTAGGATATTCGAGACCATCATATAGATTAATTTGTGTCTGATTGCTTTCGACTACCTGATGGAGAAGCTTTCCAATGCATCTCTCATTTATTTTCTAATGAAGATAGTTAAATTAATGGAATTATATAAATATTTTCCTCTCGGATTATGATTCTCTTTTATGCTGAATAAATTAGTGATATCATATGGATCTTGGTGGATATTCCATCATGCGAATGTTAGTGAAACCCATGTTCTCGAGCTCGCCACAATTGTGTTTTCATTGGACTAATAGTTGAATTACATAATCAATGAATTATGTTGTTATTCATTGGTAATAAAATCATGACCCATATTATAGGACCATGACATTAATATGTGATAATAAACTAGGTAGTGGGAATTATATTTCTAATACGCTATGTGTGAATTCTCATATTAATGTTGTACATGATTCAGGAGATGCATAGGGAGTGATGGAGAATATTATAACATAGTATCTTAATATAGAGGAATATAGTTGTAGGGGTTTTTATTATTAGATGACCATGTAGTGACCCATATTATAAAAGGATAAGGAGTTCCTATATACAGATCTCGAGGTATAGGTTTTTCAGGATCACATAATTTGTGGTGATACTCCCAAGGTATGATCAGAGGATGATCAATATTACGTTTTGTTTCATATGAAGGATTCTATTTTGATGGAGATATAGGAAGTGGTTCCTCATGATTTTCATATATCACACATAGTTGTACATCTTTGTATGGAAAATATGTATCATTCCTTGAGGAGTTAGTTTAGGTGTCCAATGCTTTATCATTCATTGATAGAGAATTTGTTGGATTTTTTTGTCTCTAAAAGTGTGAATACTAATCATTTATTCCTTGGGGATTTTTGGAAAAAAATAGATAAATGATATTGGAATTTTGTTGATATCTCAGTGGATTTCATCATAGGTTTTCCCCAATCCTAGGTAGAATGTGATAAAAATAGGGTTCTTATGGATTAATTAAAAAATATGTCAAAACTATTTTAAATCAATGATTTCAGTGTTGTGAATTCTTCTTTCAGGACACATATGGATTAGATAGTAAAAAATCATGAGGTTGTGAGGAATATAATATTAGGTAATGATCTTTGTTTTACCTCATGATCCTTAAGTGGTCTTCAATGTAATTTTGGATCTTCTTATCGTTTTATTATGGAAATAATTTTTTTATAAACTTTTAGAAAATTTTCATTATTTTTTATTTCTATTCTAATTTATTTATTTTTATTTCTTATTGGATGGAAATAATCAAAAAATGTATTTTATAGCATCTTGTTAATTTTCGAGATAAAAATGAGAATAAATGGGATTTTTGAAGCATTAAAAGAGGCTAAATTCAAATAGGGAAACATTATATAAAATATAACTATATAAGATTCCATGTATGATATTTAATACTTCCATATATTGTATATGGGTTAAATAGATAATTCCTTGGGTATGCGAAAGATTTTCTGTTATCGTAAAAATGGAAATATTAATAGTAATGGGTCATGAGATAATAAATAATATTCTAATCATAATTTCAAAGGGATAAATAAGTGTTATCCAATGACACAAAGGAAAATGTTAGGGTTTTTTCATTGAAACCATCAATATATAATAGTAATTCCATTGAAATTTAAAAGGAGCATAGATCATGTGATCTCAATATGGAGGATAAATTTGGGAATACATGTTGTGACACATCGGGTAATCCCAAATCATGAAACTAGAATGTATGATAAGAATTAAAAATATATAAAATGATTATTTCATGATGAATGGATTCTATGTCATGATGTATAAAAAGACGTGGGGACATTGTGAAACTTATGAATCAAGGGATGGAGTTTCACCATGACATGATTTTTTTCTCCATTGGATGAAGTTTCCTTCAAGTTTAGATGAGGTTGAGGAATAAATTTTTTCTAGGTAATAGTTACAATGTCCGGAAATATACTATTTAATTATTAATTAATATTAGAATCATGGAAAAATGTGAAAATAACTACACGTTTTTGAGGATGTAAGTGTTGTTGTGTATTAGATGAGAAATGAATGAGATTATAAAATTAATAAGTTATATTATGGTGTAGATGAGGTGTTTTTTCCATGGTTAGAGAATGTAAAAAATTAAATCTATATGAAAATATAGTTTTTATATGGTGGTGATAATTTTTATTCCAAGAATTTGAAATATTTTAGGAAAATAAAAAAGGAAAAGTATTTATCTTCCATATACTGTTTATCATAATAGTAGATAAGAATCGTGATATCCAATTATTTTAAATGGGATAAGAAAATATTGATTTATTAAAATACTAGTGATAATATATTCATATTTTTAAAGCAATTTTTAAGGTATTTGGGATAAAGGAAATTTTCTATAAAAGGATAGAAGGCCATGTGAAGAAAATAATGAGATATTTGGAGATCTTACACTTGGGGGTTTCCATAGTTATGATCTTTTTTCTACATATATCATTACATTGCGCAAATAAGAGATTTTTACTCTTGATTTGTTAATGAAATTTTTGTATGATTTGAAATTTAATTCAATTCTTTGTTTGTTTTTTCTTTTATATTCTCTCTTCTATGATGTGTGGTTCATTGGAAGGAAGAAGATGGTTGTTGAACCCCTCTCTATAGTGGTCTCAGTTGGGATAGATATTTGATTGTAGTGGGTTTGACCTCTTTAAAAATAATTAACATCTTTTCATTGTCATTATTAATGGAAAATCCCAATGGTTTCCTCATCTATAACTACGTACCGACCTACATTCCAATGGATGGTGGTTATTTGGGGTATAAGACCTGACGAAATGTAGGGAATATCTTTAGTTGAGAGGATGGGAGGTCAGGCTCATATCACCCTTAAGGGGGTAATTGTTTCCCATTATGGGGCTCTCTTATAGATTTATGGCATTTTTGGGAACCTATTTCTAATAATAAGAAGGGACCATTTAGCATAACAAGAAAATTTGGGGTTAATTCTACTTATATGAAATGAAAGGAAATATAATTGAATAAAAAAGGAAAGGGTGTATCATTAGTGAATGTAACATTATGATTCCAAGATCTCTATAATTTTTTAAGTAATGGGTAGATTATTTATACGATGAATCCTAGTAACCAAGTACTTCATAATTGGATGCCACATAGGGGGAGAGTAATATTCTATAGCGGGGATTGAACCATTATGAGGATTCCTACCAAAATGGCATGAAGGCCTTATTTTTTATTTATTTATAGATAATCCCCCATTCATTGTGAGTATTACTATTTATCCTAGTCATTGCATTAATATAAACTCCCATATTTTATTAAACCTATACAATTAACAATATGTAGAGAGGACATATGTACAGGCATTGATGCATCAAATATTTGATCTCATGTCCTTAAGAGAGGTCCTACATAACTTACTTATAGTAGAAATCATTTTACCATAGTTCGATCATTCCCTTAGGACTATCCCCAAGGTAGATACACTTATATGAGGGGTTTTCATATCCTGCACTTCATTGGTGATACATACTAGGACTTCCTAGGATGATGGATATTTTTTATGTGAATGATATTACTATTGAAACGCCCTAAGCTCACTTGATCTATGATTAGAATAAGAAAAAAAGGATAATATGTAACCACTATCACTACACATGGGTTTAGGGATTATGCGCTAATATAATTCTTGGAATATTTATTATAGAGATGGAGCTATAGGGAGGTGTACCTTGTATCATGGTTATAGTAGGAATTACAGTCATCATAGTTTAGTTAACTAGGTCATACACACTGAGGTGTCCCTTGTTATTGTATAAAATTATAATCTAGATTAAATGATTATTGCAAATCCCTACATCTATGTGAGATTGGATCATTTTAATAAACATGGGATGATAATAAATAAACATCATTTCTTATGGATGTGGGATTTTATTTGTTGGGAATTCCCTTAGAAAATTAATATAGAAATTGAACGTCTGAGAGGTATCCTACGTATCCTAGTTGTGGAAGGTATATATGATTTGTTAGTCTTGATGATTGACACATACACTGTTACGAACCAACCCGCGTCGACCCTGAACCGGTTACCCGAGCCGATCCGTGACATAACTTCAAGCGCGTCTCCTCATACGCTAGAGGTTTCTGACTAGCGGCGAGGGTGTAAGGTATTTCAGTGGGATACTATACCCTCTTATCAGAGTGAAAACAGTTGACAAAACACAATGATAGTGGAAGCGCTTTAAATAAATGAAAGTCGCGGAAAACATTTTCATTTATAAACTTTGGACAAAATTATTGAATGTCAGTTTACGTAGCAGATGCATGCATGACATGATAATGATAGAATGAAAACATTAAACAGCACAACATGCTTACACATCAATGCAAAACTAAATAAAAAAAGTCTCAATCCCCGAGGGCGATCTCCATGAGAATCCCGAGCCTCAACTTGGTCCTTTGCTCCTAACTCCAAGTACAAGAAACAGCAGCGATGAGGTCCTGCAACCAAATACAATCAACTCAGGTACCCCAGTGCAATGGGGGCCCGAGTAGGGTGTGTGATATAAATATCAGTAGGCTGGAACCACCAGTGTCTAGAACACTCTAGACAATGAAATATAATTAAATAGTGTGATGGAATTTCCAAACAATAACAGTACTACATTAACAATCAACACATGTCCAGGTTCTGAAAAGGACACCTGACAGTAATACCTTCTTCGGCCCATAGCCGGAGTAAGAACCTGCTCAAAACAACACAGGTACATTTTTTCAAGCATAAAAAATACTTTTTATCATTTTTCTCATTTATACTCTATTTATTCAATTATCATTTGCAAGGTTTCCATGTTCCTTAGGTGATCACATAACCTAGTACAAGTTCTCAACTCATGTTTGAAATCTATTCATTCGTACCCTTCTTTATTTGATAAATCTCACTCGGGTTTTAATCGCATCTCTCGATCCTTTCATAAATCATTAACATCATTCGTTTGGTGTTGAACACCATGTCAAGCACCCCAAAATCTCATTTTCTGTAGATCGTCATGTCTAACACCCTAAATTACGTTTGGTGTAGATCACCTTGTCTAACACCTAGATAGTTATTCGTTGTAGATCGCCATGTCGAACACCCAATATCATAAGCATGGATAACCATTGGGGAGGAACGCCATGTCCAAACCCATCTTTTAAATTGGTCAAGAACGCCATGTGTTGGACCCAAAATATCATTCATTTATTATCATTTATGAATGAATTAATTAATCGATAGAGTTCTCATTCCATATTTAATTCTTCACATTTAATTATCCAAATGAGTTCTTAACTTTTCATAATTAATTCTCATAATTAATTATCTTTGATCAACATTTTGGACCATAATTAATTCATATAATTAAATACCTTTCAAAGCCAACATCAGTTCATGATTAATTTCCCCCAATCAATTACCTTATCAAAACAAAACAAAAACTCAATTACAATACCTGAACCAATAAACAATCCGCAAAATAATTATCTAAAAAAATTATTTAATTAAAACTCAGTTTAAAGGGGTCATGCAACACATGAAATTAATTTAAATACTTGACTGAATTAATTAAACAACAATTAATTTAAAGACTTAACAACTTTAATTAAACAAATGTTAATGTAATGATTTAACTGCACAATTTAAATAGAAATTAATATTAAAATTAATAATGGTGCACCAAAGAATTAATTAATTGTGTAAATAAATAAAAGTGGGAAGGAAATGGTCCCTACCTCGAGTCATCCCAGATTAATCCACAACGCTCTACATCAGCGGCTTTCAGTTCACCAGTCACGCAGTTGTGCGAGCATGACTTTTATGTGAATATATATATATATATATATAAAACTATTCACCTATATACCATATGTGTGTGCCTGGAAATGCGAATAGAAAAACATTGCCAAAATTAACCACTGAGGTAAATTGACTCTGGACTAGATAAAGACCTCAAGGGTCCGTAGACTCACTTTAATATTTAAATTGGCGCAAGATATAGAACAATTATGTATATATATATTATTACCCAAATTTCAGCGATTAACGTAGTCGCGCTCTCCCGAGGTTGTCGGAGCGTGGTCCAACGGTCCCAACATGCAACCCACATAACCTTGAAATAGATAACACGTGAATTTTTCAAACCCTAATTGCGGGTTTTGGCCAAAACCAAACCGGTTTTGAATCAAAATCCAAATCGCACATGAGATGATTAGAAACATCAAGGAAATTCATACCCCGAAAAATCAAATCAAACTGAGAAGGAAACAGGAGGAAGAACTCGCGGAATGAAGAACCCATATCAGCGGGTTTCGCCGTAGATCTGCCCAAGGAAATCCACACGAGCTCCCACACTGCCAACAGGGGAGCTCGCTCGGCCATCGCGCAACAGGGGGGTGTGCTGCAAGGGCTTCCCGGATCAGGTTGCAGCTGTGTGAGGCACACAGCAAGGAGGCCGCATCACAAGATGATTCGGGGTCACGTCGTCCTGAATCACGCAACATGAGGAGGTCCGGCCATGGGATGTCCAATCGCGGAGCTTGGTCGCGCAGCAAGGAGAGCCGTAGGAGGAACCTATGCCGCCTACACCTTAGGGTTTGGGGGAGGAGCTACGTTATTGATAAAAGAGGGAAAGGAGAAGGAATAAAAGAGAAGGAAAAATAAAAATAAAAAAAGGAAGAAATAAAAGGCCATGCGTGGGGGGGTCACGCCCTTCCCAACACCACAATTAAGAAAAAAAAATTCTTTTTTATAACATATATATACACTTAAATATATATATATACCAAACTACTTATATATCTACATATATATATATATATATTCAACAATATTAACTAAACCCTCTTTAGTTTTAAAAATAAATTAACCCATAAGAATAAAAATAATTTCATTATTATTATTTAACCATGATTAAGATCCAAAACCACCAATTAAAATTCATCATCAAAATAATGATCTATTAATTAAATTCCTACATCAAATTAAATCCTCTAATACACGATATTAATTTTTACGCACTTCTGGTCAAACTACAACTCCACAATTAATGGCATTTGATAGCCACTTAATTAAATGTGTTTGCACCACATTAAATAATAATAATCTCCCACTCTTATTATTAAAACATCCATTAATTTAAATTAATTAAAATAACATGTTTTGCCAACCGTTCAATCGCATGACTTGAATCGCGCGGTCTAACCGCCCGTGCGTAGTCCGATGTCATCGCTTGAACCGGTTTGCGTACTCGGAACCTCGTTACGAAGCACGGTTTTAAAAATGACACACCGATAGAAGAAAATTTTTAAAAATCTCATATTGTATTTGGTCTAAGAATGCAGATTCTTACAAACTACCCACCTTAACAAATTATCATCCCCAAGAATCCTTTGGGAACCAAGGAAAACATCACCCGACTTACGAGGGTTGTGAAGTTTCATTAAACAAGATCTCATCGCATTTCCAATGCCCAATGCATCATTAGAGTTTCCAAAGAAAACCGCACTTAAGCATTTACAACCTGAGCAAACGTTCACCTTAAAGCATAAACACCCTAACAGAGCATTACATCTAAGGCCATTATCGAAACCTTATTAACGAAAATGGTCGATATCTATCATACAACAGAAAGAGGATACAAATGATTTCATCGGAGGACATCATGGAACCAAAACCCACACTCATCCTTTAACTGACGACGTGTCTTTAAAACCATTAGATTACCAACTGCACGTACACCGAAGTCCTGACCCGACCTTTGGTGACGTTCCAAAATAAAACCATTACAAGTTTATTGAAAAAAATCGTGCCTCTGCACGAATAAAGTCAGACCAAGAAATCACACATCCTGGGTACACTGCGGAGTACATCGAAAGTCAATCCTACAACTTTTAAACTTTAGCGCGGCGTATAACTGACGCTATCTCAGTGCCTCTAGAACGAGTTCATGATGAGGGACATGCTCGTCGCATTCGAGGGAGTGAACTAAGAGAAAATGAAGATCATCAAGAAGATCACTCGTGCTACCACACAAGAACCAACATATTACAGAAACGATGTGACACTACCCACCTTAGGGTTTTCTATATCATCACAAGAAGAGATCAGCCGCTAACCAGCGCGCTTTTTCAGAATATTTTAACCCATGTGTGATGTTCCAAGAACCTCGATCACCACGTCAACATCTCACTGAAAGATGATAATTAAACTGATCAGCATGTCAAAACACCCAAGTAAAAAATTTCTCCCGAGAAGTGGGATGAAACCGATTCCTTAATGCTCAGGTCACTCTTCCATAGAGGAAACCTGAAACTGTACTCAAAAGTACAAGAAGGTCTACATCAGGGTCGTGTCATGTCACATGACGATCATCCCGGATGATTTCATAACAAGTCATCCATTTAATAAGAAGAAAAGGGGCCAATGACCACCCATATAAATGAGGATGTATTTCTAAACTGAAAATTTCCTAATAGGGACAACATCACAAAAGGCACCAACCTTAAAAGTTCACAATGGAAACAAGGCATATCATGCACTAAGGGTTCTACCTACTACCACGAGCTAGAACCCTTACAGAGCACACGTTTCGATCCTATCTCTAGGTCACACAAAGCAGGTAAACCACTAGGCTCAAAGAGCCCCTTAATTCATTTCTACCATTAACATTTGAAAGAATTATAACAAACACACAAGCACTTTGTCGCAACAAGTCATTTGGTTTCTAATCAACGCCATCGGACAAACTGGAAAGTTATAACAAAGTTTTCTTAAACATTTAACATTCAATTTTATTCAAACATTATCAAGAAATTTAGAATTTAATCCCTTTTACCAAAAAGGTGACCTCCAAGGGTCCCATTCATTCAATCCGGGTTCTTCAAAAAGCAACCCTATTACAGTTCATTTCATTTAAAACTCAACAGTTTTCTACTTCTAACCATGTTGAAAAACACAAGGTTATACAATTCTTAATCACATGGGTGGATACCTACCAATCGTTAAGGCACCCACACACCTTACTTCTGGCATTTGGATCCCATTAAAGATTAATTCACTTTATTATTTACTTTAGCAGCCATTTTCATAGGTCCTAATACACGGGTTACCCTTTTACCCAGTTATAAAGAGCCCATGCACCATACAACTGAACACCGGTTCCGTCATAATCGCAACCAACAAGATTTATCCAAAACAACCTATCATTTATCATAAACATACTATGTCACTACATGTAGCTATCACATCACAACATGTTCAAATCACCAAAACAATGTTATAACACAGAAACATGGCATATAAACAAGATAGGCAGTATGACATATTATCACACAAGCATGTTAATTGTATCACTGAAACATGCAATCTATTCAAGGCTTACTAAGGAAATACCATGAATGTCACATATTCAAGGCACACAATCAATATTAGTTGGCATCATACTAATGCAACTACATGGCATGGCATATATGAATGGAATGTGAATCTTTAAGTGTCTAATATGATGCATGTAATGCAATTTCATTTCCATATCAGGCCAAGGAAAAAAATTCAAAACATTTTATAATCAATAAGAAGCAGAAAGCACAACATTCACCCAAGGTGAAATCATATCAATTGTAACAACAAATAGTATGAACATAAATCCCAATCCTGGCCACGTGGTTATTTCCCATACATGGGGTGATCAGTCACAAGCATGACTATTAACCCAAGCACTGACACATTCCTAGTCTCCTGTCTACCATCCCCAAAAAATTAATACAAAGAAAAAGAAAGAACAGTGGTCCTCTGATACCATTTTTTCATGAACCAACCCGGGTCGACCCTGAACCAGTCACCCGAGCCGATCCGCCACTTAAAATTAACTGCGTCTCCCCATACCCCAGAGATTTCCGACTAGCAGAGAGGGTGTAAGGTAAGTCAGGGGGAGAATATACCCTATTATCAGAGTGAAAAGAGTGTAAAAAAACAATGACAGTTGAAACCCTTTATATAAAAGAAAGCAGTGGAATACATTTTCATTTATAAAGTTTGGACAAAATTAATGAATGTATGTTTATGTAGCAGATGTAGGCATGACATGCTAATGATACAATGAAAACATTAAACAGCACAACATGCTTACACATCAATGAAAAAGTAAATAAACAAAAGTCTCAAGCCCCAAGGGAGATCTCCATGAGCATCTCTAGCCTCAACTCAGTCCTTTGCTCCTAACTCCAAGTACAATAAAAAACAACGACGATGTCCTGCAACCAAATAGAATCTACTCGGGTACCCCAGGGCAATGATGGCCCGATTAGGGTGTGAGATATAAATCTCAGTAAGCTGGAACCACCAGTGTCTATCCCACTCTAGAAAATGAAATATAGTTAAACTGTGTGCAGGTATTTGAAAACAATAACAGTACAACATTAACAATCAACACATGTTCATGTTCCAAAAAGGACACCTGATGGTAATACCTGCTTCGGCCCATATCCGGAGTAAGAACCTGTTCAAAACAACACAGATACATTTGTTCAAGCATAAAAAAATACTTTTTATCATTTTTCTCATTTATACTATGTTTATTCACTTATCATTTCCAAGGTTTCCATGTTCTTTAGGTGAACACAAAACCTAGTACAAGTTTTCAACTCATGTTGGAAATCTATTCATTATTACCCTTCTTTATTTGATCACATCTCACTCGAGTTTTAATCGCATCTCTCGATCCTTCCATAAATCATTATTATCTTTCGTTTGGTGTTGAACACCATGTCAAGAACCCCAAATTCTCATTTGGTGTAGATCTCCATGTTTAACACCCCAAATCATGTATGGTGTAGATCGCAATGTCTAACACATAGATAATTATTTGGTGTAGATTGCCATTTCTAACACCCAATATCAAAGTCTTGGATAACCGTTGGGGAGGAATGCCATGTCCAAACCCAACTTTTAAATTGGTCTAGAGATCTATGTCTAGGACCCAAAATCTCATTCACTTATTATAATTTATGAATTTATTAATCAATTGAAGGAGTTCTCATTCCATAATTAATTCTTCACATTTAATTATACAAATGATTTCTCATCTTTTCATAATTAATTCTCATAATTAATTATCTTTGATCAACATTTTGGCACATAATTAATTTATATAATTAAATACCTTTCAAATCCAACATCTGTTCATGATTAATTTCCCCCAATCAATTATCATATAAAAAGAAAACAAAAACTCAATTATAATACCTCAACCCATAACAAATCCCCAAAATAATTACCTAAAAAAATTTATTTAATTAAAACTCAGTTTAAAGGGGTCATGAAACACATGCAATTAATTTAAATACTTGACTGCATTAATTAAACAACAATTAATTTATAGACTTAACAACATTATTTAAACAACAGTTAATGTAATGATTTAACTACACAATTTAAATAGAAATTAATTTTAAAACTAATAATGGTGCATCAAAGAATTAATTAATTGTGTAAAAAAATTAAAGTGGCAAGGAAAGGGTACCTACCTCAAGTCATCCCAGATTAATCTACAATGCCCTACTTCAGTGTATTTGATTTCACCAGTCACGCATTTGCGCGAGCGTGACCTTTATGTGTATATATATATATACAAATATACACCTATATACCATAGGTGTGTGTCCTGCAACGCAAATAGAAAAACATTTCTAAAATTAACCACTCATGTAAACTGACTCTGGACCAGATAAAGACTTCAAGGGTCCGCAGACTCACTTTAATATTTAAATTGGAAAAAGTTATATAAAAATTATGTATATATATATTTTTACCCAAACATCAACGATAAACGTAGTCGCGCTCACCCGCGGATGTCGGACCATGGTCCAACGGTCCCGACACGCTGCGCGCACATCCTTGAAACAAATAACACAAGAATTTTTCAAACCTAGTCACAGGTTTTGGCCAAAACCAAACCGGTTTTGAATCAAAATCCAAATCGCACAAGCGATGATTAGAAACATCAAGGGAAGTCATACCTCGAAAAATAAAATCAAACTGAGAAGGAAATGGGAGGAAGCACTCGCGGAATGAAGAACCCATATCAGGGGGTTCACCGCAGATCTGCCCAAGGAAATCCACACGGGTTCGCACACTTCCAGGAGGGGAGCTTGCTCAGCCGTTGCAGAACAGGGGGGTGCGCTGCAAAGGCTACCCGGATCGGGTTGTAGCTATGCGAGGCGCAACGCAATGAGGTCGCGCCGCAAGAGGATCTGAGGTCGCGTCGTCCTGAATCATGCAGCAAGAGGAGGTCCGTCCAAGGGATGTCCGATCGTAGATCTTGGTGGCGCAGCAAGGATAACCGGAGGACGAACCCACACTGCCTATGCCTTAGGGTTTGGAGGAGTAGCTATGTGATTGAGAAAAGAGGGAAATAAAAAAGAATAAAATAGAAGGAAAAAAAAAATATAAAAAAGGAAGAAAAAAATACCATGCGTGGGGGGGGGGGGTGACACCCTTCCCAGCGCCCCAATTAAGAAAAAAAATTATTTTTTGTAACACATATATATACTTAAATATATATATATATATATCCCAAACTACATATATATCTACAGATATATATATATATATATTCAACAAAATTTATTAAACCCTCTTTAGTTTTAAAAATAAATTAACCCTTAAGAATAATAATAATATCATTATTATTATTTAACCATGATTAAAATGCAAAACCGCCAATTAAAACGCGTCATCAAAATAAGGCTCTCTTAATTAACTTCCTACGTCAAATTAAATCCACTAATATGCGATATTAATTTTGGCGAACTTTTGGTCAAACCACAACTCCACAATTAATGGCATTTGACTGCCACTTAATTAAATGTGTTTTCATCACATTAAGTAATAATAATCTCCCACTATTATGATTAAACAATCCATTAATTTAAATTAATTAAAATAACATGTTTTGACAACTGTTCAATCGCGTGACTTGACTCACGTGGTCTAACCACCCATGCACAGTCCGATTTCACTGCATGAACCGGTTTGCATACACATAACCTCGTTACGAAGTGCGGTTTTAAAACTGACACACTGATAAAAAAATTAAAAATATCATTTTTTATCCAGTCTAAGAATGCGGTTTCTTACACACACACACTAATTTTTCCCTTTTGATTATAGATTACTCTCTAGGGATCCCCTTTTGATCAATTAGTACACTCTATGCATTCCATTTTGATTTGGGCTTACACTATGAGGGTTTCCTTCTGTCTAAGATTACACCCATAGGATGAATGATGTTATCAAATCTTGGTATTCCCTTTTTAACGGGGGTTACACTATGAGGTTTCACATTTGGTTGGAGATTTCCCCCTAAACTTTCCCTTTTTATTGGTTCATACACTCTAGGGTTTCCCCTGTTTCTAAGTCTTACAAACCAAGGATGAATGAGGTTATGAAATCATGGGATGCCCTTTTTATTAGGTACCACACTTTGAGTTTTCTCTTTTCATTGGGGATTACACTATGAGGTTTCTATTTTGATCTTGCCTTACACTCTTAGGTTTCCCATGAATCTAGGACCTACAAAATGAGGAATAATGAGGTTATAAAATCCCAGGATTCCATTTTTCACAGGGCTTACATGCAGTCCTACCATGATTTTTTTGTTCATTCATTATGTTTTGATTGTTTTCTTGATATGTATGAGAGTATATACCTAACATATCTAATGAAATTAAAATGATCTAGTTTAATTTTCTGAAGGAAAACATATAAATAAGATGGAATATATAATTGTAAGTTCATGATCAAGGTCAACTTGTCCATAGGAAATCAAGAGACCTATATGATTTGTCTTGGAAGACATCGCATGACATGGATAAATTGTCTAGAGGTTGTTGAATAAACCACTTAACATTTCAGAGTGTCATCACCTGATATGGATGAAACCTATGAAGGATTTCATGAGAGTCGGTGAAACATGTCATAGAGGGTATCTCTTGTTATTTATTACATATCTGGTAGGGAAGCAAGAGTCTCGACTGATGTGCCTAGAGGATGTCGTGAGTGCTGGTTGACATGTCTGGTTTGGGAGTGTGAGCCACAACTGAATTACCCAAATGGTGTCACAAGAGCTATTTCACTTGGTCAGTCACTTCCACAATCCCTAGATGACATGAACAGACACCCTTATATGAGTCATGAAATATATATAAAGGAAATCGCAATGCTTGGATGCCGATCCCAAATGAGTTTGCGAGACTAAAATGGCGTACCAAGTGGATATTTATGGAAAACATTTCCATGTTCAGGGGAATTCAAAAGACACATGTAGGATGTCTACAGAGCATGCTGATGTCTTGGTGAAATGTCCTGGTGTTTTCACCTATCTAGGATGGCTCAAGTGAAACCCATGAGGGTCAGTGAATGTGGTTTCTTTACATCCTCAACATTTAGTCTTTGGTGTGTCCCCTATATTGTGAATGCCATTGTTTTATTCAATGTCTGTTAATTTTATGTCTTACACAATTTAGAAGACATGATAAATTTTTCATGCATTTATTACCAGATGTCCTTCGATTGATATTTGATGATAATATGATGAAATTATTAATATTTTATGATCATTCTGGCTGTTTTTCAGTATTTTACCAGGAAGAGGACTTACTGGTTCTGAGATCATCCACCCTAAGAATATTTTTCTTGTTCAGGGCTATATAGATCATCCTGGATATGAAAATACATCACCTTTAATTTTGTATGGGATGTTAGATTTATATTCCTCTCCACCATGTTTTTTATCTATTTTCTATGGAATATCTTGTGTGGTTGCATGCTGAAGTATGTGAATGGTTATGGCACCATGGATCTTCATGATACCCTTTGATGGATCAATCTAAGGGATTCACTTAAATTTCATCAATCAAAAGTCCCTCCCTTAAACTTTTCCTTTATTGGATTTATTTTAATTACTTGGTACTTTTTGAAACATTCAGGATATGCCGAATGAATTTCTTGTTGTCATATTATGATGTCCAACGTCATTTGTGAGATTACAACTCCTATTGGAAGGCTTTTTCATGATCTCAGTGCCTTTCTAAGGACATTTGATGAGGCAAGGATGTCTTTTATAGGGGTCTTCACAAGATCTGGGCAACTTGATAAGGATTCTCATGATACCATGTTGTGGGAAACCATAGCATATCCCGAGAGTTTTAGGACTGTGATAGGATTCCACCTCCTGCCTCATTTATTTCATTTTATTTATTTTTCAAAGTTTGGGTAGTTCTCAATAATTATTTAGTGTTATTGAAAACCAATACCATGCCACTCGGTTATACATAAAATGATTAATAAATGTATTATGGATATTATTGAGAAATTTGAGAAAAAAATCAGCAAGTATCCCATAGGGATCACAAAGGGTTGTCCATGGTTACCTATACATACCTGAGGCCTTTTTCATGATGTGGATAACCGGACAAAAGGATTTAATGAGATGGGGTAGGAAAATCAGAAGGGATTCATAGTTCCTCACAAACCTCTAGTACCATGTCAGTGTTCTCTAATGACTGGATGTGGCTTCCTCATGGTTCCCATTTATTTCATTTGTTTTATTTTAAAAATTATTAGCGGAATCATGTGTTTATTTGGATTTTGAATAGGAAATTACCCTTTCATTTGTTATTGTTTCACATGATATTTAATAACATGAAATATCTCTGTCCTTTGGATATTTTCCTCAAATTTTAACATGATTTTTTTTATGGTTTTGTCAGATGATCACCGATGAAAAACTGCATAGCTAGGGTAATCTTATTCAGATTCCTATGTATAAACAATAGTTGTCTGGAGATCCCTATCGAGATAATTAAGACTTGTTGAAAGTGGATACACAAATTCCTCAATAGTTTATGTGGTTCACATTGTTCATTCTTTCCACCTTATAATATTCAAGTGATTGCGAGTTCATTAAAGGCTCGAATGATCCGATGGTCATAAACACCTTTTGATTCCTTTTATTTTTTGAGGAATATAATATCCATATTTAGTTATTTATTCATTTCTGTATTTTTTGATGTTCATTTCATGGGAATGAAAATATTACCACCCTCAAGAGCGATTTCTTTGATGACAAGTGATCGATTTTGAGGAATATAAATTCCC
This sequence comes from Viscum album, assembly GCA_963277665.1. NCBI lineage: Eukaryota > Viridiplantae > Streptophyta > Magnoliopsida > Santalales > Viscaceae > Viscum > Viscum album. The sequence goes on from OY728129.1 coordinate 481,161,022, forward strand.
AAATGTTTCTTCAGAAGTGGCACAAACCAATGTCTTGGGTGATGTTTTGTATACAGTGAGACGTTTTTTTAATTTTACCAATATATTGAGGGACTAAGAGTAATTTCTTTAAGTTGAAACCCCTAAGTCAGAGCATTCACACATTTTAATTTTCACTTGCTCATGTCGCAAGACCGTTTTTTGTGACCTACTTTTAAGGACTATTCAGGATCCTTCATCATGATCCCATTTCAATAGAACTATTTCAAAAGGATGATTTTTCAATTATTTTTGTCCAATACATCTACAAATCATAATTAAGTGATTTTGGAACATTTTCTATAAGTAATTTCATGGTCTTAAGGGTTTCACAAGATCCACTAGCTTGATCATATGGTTGATTGATTATCATGTGATTCGTGTGAACATGTACAAGTTACACAATATTTATAATCTAAAGGGTTCATGCTATTACACAATTCTTGTAGGTTTATGAGAATTGAGAAACCATTGGGGTCCATGCGATTTACGAACTAATTATGTGGTTAATAGATCCACCATTAATTCACATGGTGTTTCTAATGCATCAAGTTTATTATGTCTTTTTTCCTTTTAAAAAATATTCTATTATATTTATATTAAATATTCCACTTAATATTATTTATATGGCTTCTAGGACACATCGATCTTCCCCAATTTCATCCAATCAATGCTATATGATTTCTAGAAATTACAGTGTCAACCCTCATTAACATGTGTATTTAAATACTGAGTTTCTAAAGAAGTTCCTCTCACTTGAGCTTTAGGACTATCCTCTTTCTTAATGAAACCTTTTGTATGGATTTGATTTGTTGGAAAAGACCATCAACCCTCCTTTGTGATATAATATTCCATCTTGTTGGGTGACATCTTCTTTTGGTTGTGTTCAAATGACAATCACCAAGGATGGAAGACATGTAATAGATCAGTACCATGTGTTAACTTATAGATTGTCAAATGCTTCATTATGTATGGATTGTTGTTAATTTACTCATCATCCCATTTCACATACCTATTGCAACATATTTTCCACCACTATGAAATATCAATGTAGTACATGGAAGTCGTTGTGGGATTTATGTCATATTAGAAATTTCTATGATGAATGTCAATGACCGTTCTGGGTTAGGAAGAGATGAATAAAATTTACTTATTACTTTTAATGGGTTCATCTTTATGAAGCTATGTGGATATCCCAACTCATCATTCACCACCTTCCTGATCTCCTCCATGAAATGATCATTCATTGGTGTCCCGCTCTAACACATTCCATTTACCCCATGGTGAAGTATTAATTAACCTATTAGAGATATAAAAAATGGGATGCATTCACCCTATTCAAGAGATGTATGATGCGTTCCACCCTAATATAGATATTTGCGATCATCCCTCACATAATCCAATTTTTGTGAAAGAAATTATTATCATTTGATGGAGAAGGTGAGGAATGAGATGAAAATTGGTTTCCTCCATTCTTTTAAGTACTGGATCAATATTCTTCGTTATTTTTTATTGATAGGCCAACAACCATACACCCTAATCAATTTAGCTATTATAAAGTACACACTAGTACTTGTTTTTATAATGTTCTCTAATAGGTTTGGTATCACAACTCATTAATACACCAAGAGAATTTGGAGATCACTTCAGAACCTATGTTGAAAGGATTTATATCCATGTTTCTTAACTGTTGGATTTTCCCATATGGGGAAACAATTTCAATGATCCAATTTATCACATTAGTGATGGATAGATGGCTTGTGAATTAAACACTTTAATATGGTAGTGACAATCCTTGATAATCATTATCATTTCATAAGACATTTTCAATAATGTATAACTACTTACCGAATCAGTGGACCACTGTAATTTTTGTTTAGCTAGATAGTGGTGTGTTTTCATTGTTTTGAATATTATTATGACACATGGATCCCCGATGTTTCATCCCTCTCTAGATTGTAGAATGTTTCAGGGTTTGGGACTATGTGACTAAGCCCTCCCAAGGATAAAAATTCACTAATCCAATCTAACAACTTGGAAATTTGTAATTAACTTGTATTGAATGGAATGATCATATATAATGATAGTGGTAACCTATATGCAAGGTTGTACATGACAATTATTTGAATCGGGGTTCTCACGGCAAAGGTGGACGAGCTAATTATCTAAATAACATATACACATTATTAATTCACTCATCAGTTTGGTTGAACCAATGGGGATCCCCTCACCCCGAAGAATTTTTTTCAAGGGGAATATCATCCTATTATTACCCACCACTTTTAGAAGATTATATAATATTATGTTACAAAGGATGAGATCATACATCAGCCTACTGATGCATCCAATATGCTTACCAAGGATTGTGCCCAGGCTTGGGTAGCATCTTATCCGGATGGTGTGATTAACTAATAGCCTGTCAGGTGGATGTTCCTTTTTACTCACTAAACCCTATATTTTTAGATGTGATGGAATTAAATGATGATATCGGGGAGATTTCAATAAATAAATCTTGTTTGAGTGATAACTGCACTGATGGTGAAATAAAATCTTTTGAGGAGATTTGTCCTCTACTATTAGATATGGATGATACAACTATTGAGAGAAGAGAATATGGGGCTTTATCTCTTGCTTTCCTACCCCAACAACTGGTTATTCCTCCTTATATCATCCCTTACTCACTGTTTATAGATGTTTAGATGTAATGTAAGATGAAATGGAATCATATTTATACCTCGTTTACTATGACTCCTTAAGAAACATTTCCTGACTAATGGTCACTCCTTTAATAATTTTATCATGACTACATGGAAGGTGGTTTTGATCGACATAGTTTATATGATATCGTGATGAAAATCAACCGGAATCAGTGATATTTTCCCATAAATGAGAGGTATATTCATGAATTTTTAGATGAGGCTCCTCTCACTGGGAAGATAAAGGAGGCGTTAAAGGGATTGTAAAAGAGTTTCTCATTGATATTTATGTATTATGCTCTGATAGATGCCTTAAATGTGCAGATATGGTGATTTGAGGAGATAATTACCCATATAATGTATGACATTTCAATATCATCATCCTCATTGTATACATTTCCGAATATGGTCGAATAGTTTACTATCTTGGTAAGGATTCTCCATCATGTAAAAGAAGTGGAAGAGGCAAGGAGAGCAACACTCCATAATTCCAGCAATGCTTCCCTTCTATCTATTGCAAATATTTCCAGTGCATTTAACAGATATTTATCATAGTTTTATCTTTTTATGCTTTATATTTTTTATGAGACTTCAAAGAGACTCTAAAATAGGGAGATCCCTCCACCTTTTTCCAACAATAAAAGAATGAATTTTCTAAACATTTAACACTATTGTCCAATTTTTTTCGTCGATGATATTAAAGATACATTTTTTATAAAATATTTTATACCATAGATACCCATCCATTTAATAATATCAAGTCAATTTGAACATCTAGATATGAATATTTAAATCATATTAGATTAATTTTGAGAAATACTCATGAAATCCAACCAACCCATGATTCATTAATATTTTTTCTTCACATATTTTATTATGAATACCATCTTGTAGAAGGATATTTTGGTATAATTTATGTTCTAAAATGATTGTGCTCTATTTTTCACCAAATAAAACAATTTTGGAGTGAATAACATTCGTTTTTTGGCCATATGGTGGGATATAAAATTTTGAATGATAAAACAGTAATATATTGTATTTTAGTGACTCTTTAACTTAGAAATGTTATTTATTTAGATTAGATTCTTTTATCATGGGATTTAGTTTTCATTAGTTTAGGATTTGTAGCTCTGATCTCCAATCTCTTTAGTTTATAGTCTTTTACAAACACCCAGATATTGATTTAGTTTCGGGTCTTCTAGCTGAGACATGATATTTCTTTAGTTTATTGTATTTTAGCTCAGAACATATATTAATTTACTTCAGTGTATTTTAGATCATATGTAATATTTATATAGATCGATATCTTTTAACTCAGATCTAATATTTCTTTTAGTTTATAGTATTTTATCATGGACATGACATTGCATTGGTTTAGGATCCTTTATATAAAATCTGACATTTCATCTGTCAAGGTTCTATTATCTCTAAAATGATATTTCATTTGTTTAGGATATTTTAACTCATATTAGTTATTTATTCGGTTTAGGGAATTTTATCTTGGGAATTAGTTTTCTTTATATTATGGTATTTTATCTCTGACCATCCATTTATTTAGTTTATGGTATTTTATCTCAGACCAGATATTTCATTAGTTTAGGGTATTTTAGATCATACATGATATTGATTTGGTTTAGGGTCTTTTAACTAAAAACCAATATTTGTTTAGTTTTTGGTCTTTTAGCTAGAACCTTATTTTTCTTTAGTTTAGGGTCTCTTAGCTCAGACCAGATTAATGATCATGGGATGTGGGGAAGACATTCCAGGAATGACCCAAAACACCCCGAGATGCTGGTGTTTTCAATTGGGTATCATGGTATCTCAAGGATAAGAAATCCCTTATTGTAGAGTGAAACATTTAGCAGACAACTATACCTATTTATGACAGATCCATGGGAATATATTCATAGTAATGAAAAGGGTCCCTGAAAATGAGTATCCTTTCTAGAGGACATGGAAGATTTATTAAGGTAATAATGGATGGGGTGAAATATTAGGGATGGTAGATCGAAATCGATAGTTGGAATGTGGGTAATGTAAATCAAAACCCAAAGGTTGTAGTCCATGAAAATGAGATAGGTAATACATTCGAAGAATGTCCATTGACATTATGAGATTCCAGATTCCTCTATAGTGTTTCTAGGGATCACAATGAGTGATGTACCTTTCTTGAAAGTAGGATATTCATTTAGTTGGTGCCTCAATTCCCTAATGCATTGGTAGCATTTCCAAGAAAATTATGGTCTCCAATATTCTCATAGGGCCGTGAAATACTTTTGAACACTCAAGAATCCATATTATGATATTTTGTAATGGATGAACTCTATCTCTAAAGGGTTTTCGGACCCTAGGGTAGTTCAGCTCTTAATTGTGATGTTGAAGACCAATTCCCTGTGGCTTTTTAATCAATGGGTGTAGTCCATAGAATCCTTTAGAATGAAGCCTTGCAGTCCTTCCATGAGAAATGGTAAGAAACATTGGGATTTAACATCGAGGATTTTGAATTCACATGGGTAGAGTGGTTTAGGGTTTTTAAATATTGGACCAATGTTATTTGGTTAGGGGAATGATGTGGGACACTCATACACAGGGAGGTTCAAATCACACTATGGTGTTGAGTTCGGTCGTAGTGGAGTCAGGGCTCACAAGGATTGGAATTTTCTTTTGAAGAGTGACACATTTGGTTATTTACATAAATATTTATGCATGATTCATGGGAATGTATGAATATCCAATAAAATTTCCATTGAAGCCGGGTAAATTTACAAAGGACCAAGAAAGGTTGGGATGATCCAAGGTACCCAAACCATGATGTGCGATTTAAGGAAAGTGTAAGATCCATGAGGGATTTGAGTACCCAAAAAGTTGTTCCACCTCTTGGAGAACATATTATTATGGTGAGGTGATGTTAAAATTCATTAATTTAAGATATTACCAAACTAGTGGGTCAAGTGTGTGTAGCTTTACTTTATTAGGGATGGTGAGTTGACCCTATAAGATTTATGCTTTAGTTTTTTGTGTCCATATTTATTCATGAACTAGGGGGATAATGATTTTATCATGTGAATACTTCACATTTTCTTAGGCCACCATTTGTGGATTTTCATCCTGACATGTTTTCTTTCTCATTTGCTATCAGTTTACAGCCATGTAATTTGGACCAGTATAGGCTGGAGATTTTGGTCATACAAATTCGACCAAAGTATATCCAGTTTACCGTCATGACACACATGGACCTAATATGTGGGGTTATACAAGTAACATCCTTAAATGGAATACCACTGAATCGGTAGTCGAACTGGTGGGTCACCTGGTCTAAAGCACATCTCCCCATATGCCAGATGCTACCGACAGGTAGCAAGGGTCTCAGAAGGTGATTGTGGGGATACTATACCCTCTTATCACAATTTAAAAATTATATTATAAGATAATAAACAAATGTAATAATAGAATATGTAAATAAACAGTTGATAAATAATCATAATAAAAATAATATTAATTTTATAAAAGTGTCCAATGCTAGCTCATATAATAGATGAATTCATAGCATGATAGTGATACATGAAAGAATGCAGTAACAATATATCATGCTTTACAACAATAAAAAATAATAAAAAGGAATAAATGATCTATAATAGACCTCCATGATAAGATCGAGCTTCAACTATATCCATTTAACATATCTCCTATGATAAGAGACACAAAAACAACCTAGGTCAGGCAAACAAGAAGATTTACTCGGGTAGCCTAGTGAAATGGCTTTTCGAGTAGGGTGTGAGATATAAATCTCAGTAGGAAGAAGCAATTGGTTCTTAGACCAATATAGATAGTGTAATATAAATTAAATTGTGTGAATATATGAATTGTTGTTAACATAGTGGAATAAATAAATAACACCCTTCTAGGATCCCAAATGGACACATGACGATTATACTATCTTCGGCCCCTTTCATAGATAAGTTTCTGATCTTGTCATCCTTATATATATATAATAGTAATATATATATATATATATAGTATAGATCTATGTAGCATCCTATTATATGAACCATGTGTGTACCAACATGAAATGAACATTGCACTAGGGTACACAAGTAGATCTTCTTGTTTGTATGACCTAGTTTGTTTCATGTGTCTCCTAAACATGGGAGATAAAAGAAATTAATAAAGTTGATTCCCAGAATTCTCATGCATATCACTCATATATATATATATATATATATATTAGGTTGACATGATCTTACACAAATCCCCAAATCGATCTGAAGCTGGTATAACCGTCTGGTGTCCATTTGGGATCTTGGACGGGAGTTATTTATTTATTCAACTACATTATTAACACTTCATTAATTCTCAAAATTTAATTAATCTTACATTTTATTGATAGGGCTAGATACTAGTGGTTCCAGGCTACTGATATTTATATATCTCACCCTACTCGGGCTGCCATTCCACTAGGGTATCCAAGTAGAACTTCATGGTTGTAGGATGTAGTTTCATTTATGTGTCACTAGTACCTGAGGTATAGGATAAAATGATCAAGTTAAATAGGAATATTCTCATTGAGATATCCAATGGGGAATTAATATATTTTCTTTATTTTATACAATTTTAAATCTTGTTTTATTGTTACTGATTTCTTTTATGTATCATTATCATTCCATGTATTCATCTATTATATGAACTGGTGTTGGACACTTTTATAAACTTGATATTATATGTATTCTTCCACATTTTCAAATTTTTATTTACTAATTTCTCTCTTTTTATTTATTATTAGTTGATAATTCCACTATGCAATATTGATAAGAGGTTATAGAATCCCTATTATAACCATCGGAGACCATTGCTTCTAGTCAGCAGCCTCTGGAATATGGGGAGAAACTATCGAGGTCGTGTGAAACAATGGTCTGGAAACAGGTTCGATGGTAATCAAGGCATGGACGTTACAATACATCATATCCTAATTAGGATACTCAGGGGAAAGATGAACCCATCATCCTTCCAAGTGAGGGATGAAAATAATAACTAGAAAATAGGTTTATACCCACACACCTATACCAAAGGTTGATAAAAACCATTAGGATATAGGTTCTAGGTAAACCTATCTCTATGAATTTAATGAAACATTATGTAAACCTCCCTAGATTTTCAATTCTGTCACACTCATACCCATGTCCCTTTGAACCTAAAACCCTTGTCTCCCCCACAAAGTGTATTCTCTACTGAGTATCTATCACACTAATCCCCAGCATGAACCCTCTCATCTCCCCCACCGACCCTTTTCTCCATGGATTCCTCTGTCATCCATCATGATAATCCCACTCAAAGCTAAAACCATGCTGCAATGGTCTTCTTCCTTTTGATTCCACCATTATTGATTCAACATTCATCCATCCTGTTAATACTCAAAGCCTTCAACTCACCTTGGTTTGGTCTCTAGTTCCATTTGCCTATTTCCTTATGGGTATCTCTTTCCCTATTTACATGTTTGGTTTGATCAAATAATAGTTCATGTAGATAACCTTATTTTTGTGGTTTCTTCATTTTACATGGTTCATGGTACTTTTTTATTGGTTGTTTGGATATCCACCATCAGAGGCTATGTATTTTTGATCATGTGTTATTGATTTGAGGTTGGTTTTCCCATTCCATTACTATTTATTTTAAAACCACTAATTCACTGGTTTCTTGATTTTTATTTATTTATTACATTATATTTCCAATTATTTTTATCAAATTAAAATGGTAAAAATATTTTTTTATATTATTATTTTGGTATGATACAGATTCTACTAAATGAAGATATAGTCTAAATCTAAATTTTTGTGACTAGTCAAAAAAAACATTTAAGAGACTGCAAAAATTCCCTTTGAAAATAGTATTTTAAATTAACAAAAATTTGTAGGTATTAAATGTGATTTCTCAATGCTATCACTAGGAATTTCATGTGATACATGAAATGATATATTTTATAAATATTTTTTATGATTTTTTTTGAATGAAATGTAAGGGTTTCAAAAGGATCGACCCCATTTAGGCCATGAATTAAAATAAACGGAGATGTATGAAAGCATGATGGTTTTTGGATAAATATTCATTTCCTAATTTGTTTTGGATAATAAGTTTGTGTTTTAAATGGATTTAAATATTTTTGGTAATGGTTGGTTTTAATTGTGATTTCAAATTATATTTTAAATTATTTAATTAAATGGGTAATGTAGCTCTGAATAATGATTTTTTATTGTTTTTATGGCCTTTTTTGCACTTTATGTGATTTTATAAAGTGTATGAGACCCTTATTAATCCCATGTGACCATTTTACCCTTTCCATATTTTTCCATGGTAGTAATACTTATCAGGATATAACAAGGGTTTTGAGATCTTATTAGCTAATTAGTGTTTCTTTCCACAAGCAGCTATTGTGTTTTGAATTTTCCAATTTATCAACACTATAATTTTAACACTTATTCATATTTCTAATTTGAAATGTTGTTTATATATTAATTTATATATGATTTATTATTTTCTATGATTTCTGATATTCCATTTTAAAAAAAATCACAATAATTGACATATTCAAACTTCAAATAGACTAGCTTCCAGTATCATCCAAAAACTCTTTTAATGAAAATATTATATTCCAATTGGTTTTTCGTAAATACTCTACTCTCTTAAAGGATTGAATTTTCTCAATTAATGCATAATTTATTTCTATTGATATTAACTATCATTCAATACTTTATATTATCATATACTTTCATTTTTATTGTCTAATGTTAAACAATTTTGTTTAATAATGTCAACTATTATACACTATAATTTTTACGGTCAACTATTATAAATTTTTATTTAATACTCTCTACTATTATAAACAGTCATTTAATATTTAATACTATTAAAAATTTTCTATGTATGGTCCTTTATATTTTTATACAATATCATTTTTTCAAATAATTTGTGTTGGTGGTATTAATTAATTTTAATTGAGGGATTCCCATTTTTTCAGGACGTGACAACCAAAAAACCATAGACTATCATTTTTTAAAACTTCTTTGATTGATTATCAATCCAATATACTGAAATGTATTGGAATAAATGGGCATGTACTCTATCTTTTAGGTATCCCATCTACTATTTTACCTCACTAAAATATATATAAATATACCCAAATTTGGGTATCTACCCATTTACATGCTCTTATAAATACATATTCCTAATTCAAACCCAATGTACCAAAATGTATAATTTTTGGGATTCTCTTAAAAAAATCCATTATAATTTTTAGAAATCAAAATTATTCTATGATTTATAGGTTTTTAAAATACATTTTACTTAATAAAAGTTTAAAAAATGTTGTACTAGAATAAAATTCATCTAAATTCTGTGAAGAAAACTATTTTACATTATAATTTTTAGATGTTTTATTAATTTTAATTCAATTTTTTATAGTAGAATTTTTTAATGTGGGATTTGACCTATTATCCTTTTAATGTTATTTTATGTTTAGGTACACCATGTTTTTGAGTGCTCATATTTTCTTAATATGATAATATTCGTGAATTAGTAGTGTTTTCATTAGTATGTTTTTTATCTATGGTGGATCAACTTATATAATATTTTTGGATTCCTGTCCAATGATAATTCTTTTTTGTTCACTGCAATTGAATGTATATACTCAAAAAATTTTGATGAATTCAATTAAAAATTCTTTAAAGATGTCCATTTTTTCATTTTTCCTAAACCAATCCACTTGATTTACCAAATAATTCTTTTTTGTATTTCCTATTGATTGCAATGAAATATCATTCCATTCTATTTTTATGAAGGCTGACAAATTTATATCATAAAATGTGGTCGTATCACAAAATCAGTTTTCTTTTAAAAAATGAATATTCGCCATGGGTTTTTCGTATGTTCTGTTCTATATCAATTATGTCAATATTTATAATTTATTTGTTTAGGGGTTTTGAGTTTTTAGTGTCTCCAAGAATATTTTGGACATCATTTCGGTGGTTTTGGGTTGATGTTGTCAATGCAGACATTAACGGGTATGTATAGGTCGGTGTATACATATATATGTTCCCCTCCACACACACACACACACACACACACACACATATATATATATTCACTCTGGAAAGTATGAATATATATATATATATATATATATTTGGGATAGGTGTTCTTATGTATATATTAAATAAACACATATGTCTGTTTGATAAAGGGGTATATGCAAGTATAAGCATATATGTAAGGATCCACAAGTACATATTTGGTTATGAAAATATGTCTATCAAGCCTAGGTGTCCTTGTATATATATGATAATTTTCATATGCATTAATGGGAAAAATAGAAAATTCAAGTTCCCATCTTCATAAGTAGAGCACATTGAGCTTGAGGATGGTTCCCTTGAAGAATTGTCCATCAAATTTAAAAAACGTTAAATTCTTCTATTTAACAGCATGTTTTTGTACTAAATAATGCTATTAATTTCATTGAATAATTTTTCAATATGAAATGATTTGTTTACGGAATTCAATCAAATCTAATCAATCCAACCTCATCCAAATCATCACAGACCAAATTAAATGATACTAACCTGAACTCACTCAAACTGATTTGAACAAAATATTCCATAATATATGTAGGAAAAAGAAATATATTTTGAATTATATTAACCAATAAAAGGTATAACAAAATATTATTAAATGATTCAACAATAAAATAAATTATCCTATACCGAACAAATAAATTAAATCTAACTAGAACTAGAACCAATCCTATCATGTCGTACCAAATAAAATCTTACATAAATAGTATAATCCAGTTATATCTATCATGAATTTCTTCAATTATGATTGAATCAAACATAAAAAACGTTGATGAACCACTCAAAACCAAACCAACTAATATTATTAATAGTAAAACCAAATTACATTTAACTAAATATTGAGGCACCCTATAAACCCATATTGGAATGAATATAAACAAAAAAATAGAAGGAATCATTTTAAAAAATATACAAGAACTAACAAAAATATTCAAGTATAAATGTAAATTAAATGAACAAAAATATATTTAGAATTATCATAGTCATGAATTTAGAAATCAAATAGAAAAAAATGATTGAAATTAATATTGACTATATAGGACTCATCCCACTTTAAATAATAAAATATTACAAATGATGAATAAAATTTAACCAAATATAATTATTTCAAAACTATATGGGGAAACAAAAATGAACAAAAATGAATGAAAAAAATTGATATGAACTAAATTTATTTAATAATAATTTATTATAAAACAAATAAATGAAATTATCTATGTAAATATAAATAAAAGAAATGAAAACTAAATTTAATGAAAATATCTCCCACAAACATTTATTGACCAGAACAAGACAAATATGAAACTAATAAAAATGATTATATTAAATTCATAATAAGATTAATTGGTAATTAATATGAATTTACCATTTTATAGTATCACTTAAAAAGGTGGATCGGTTTCCCCCTTTCATCCATGAACAGTATTTGACACAAGTAGAATTATGGTTCTTATATGTTGGGCATAGACTTTTATATTCATAGGAGATAGGTATTTCATATTTCTGATTTAATTTTTTTTCCATTATTGCATTATCCACTTAGGAAATTTATCAATTTCTATGAATAAAGGGTAGTTATATTCTGTGAAGGGGTCCATAACGGTACTAGAGTTTTCTAAAGGGTTATATTTATAGGGGAGGTAGATCGATGTTTTAGAGGGGTCAATTGGTTTGTTTCATTTTTGTCTGATTTATACCACCTTTCTTCTATTTTTTTATTTCCCTTCAGTGTGGATGATTGATTTACGAATTGGTCATGCTGAAATTTATTGTATTTTTTGATATTGTTTAAATTAATTTTTTTGGGTGAAATTGTTCAAAAGTGTTGATTCCGTGATGACCAGGCACTTATGATCACCCATGGGAATAACCAATCCACCTTAATCCATCATTTTCATTCGTATATTATTTTTTGACATGGTAGTTACTATATATGAATTATGATAGCACCTCTCCAACATGGAATACCTGAGGCTATATTTAGAACAAATTCATAATTATGTTAATAATTAACAGAAAATAATAATTATTTTAGAACATAATTATAATTTATAAGATAAACTATTAGAATGTGAGGGAAAATTAGAGGTATTCATATAAAAACAAAGACCATATCAAGGAGACTCAATAAAACATCGTGCTGATGGTTATATGAATTGACCAACTCTCACAAAACACTCAAACTAGTGTAAATAGTTTTAAATAAAAAGTTATTCTTCTCAAAATAAAAATTGGTAAAATGGAGGTGAATTTAATTCTATATGAAGCTAAAATCCACTATATTTATTTTGATATGGTCATAAAATTAAAAAATTCATGAATCTCTAAGTGAGTAGTTTCTTCATGGATGTAGTTGGGAGAAAAATTGAATGAACATTCTTTTATAATGGTATTGACATAAGTAGATATCCATTGATGATGGAAAGATGATAGTTTGAAACATCATAGTATGTGTGTTGGTATGAATAGAGTTCATGAGTTCTCTAATATCATGCTACTATGAGAGATATTTCATACAACATCAGTTGATGATGGGTTAAAAATTCATTTATTTTATTCCAACATGGTTTGAAAATGTGATACTATGAAAAGAAATACTTCCTACATGATCCACCGATATTATAACCATGAAGATACCCAAATAGTATCTATGAATAATGAGATATGTCACAATTAAAAAATAAAACATGGATACACATATTGTAAAATTAAACCACTCATTAATGATTACTTAGTATAGATACTCTACAACTGTATATCTTCTCTTACACTGCATCCAATTTTGAAAAATTTCTCAAATGGGCCTCACCAAATAAATATTAAAGTTTATCATTTCCAAATGATAGAATAATATCTAGGGATAATAAATAGTATGGAGATTTATTATATAGGATTCAAAATAATCCCACAGCATATTGCCTAGATTAAGAAATCATGTTTTGGGGTTTCCTTGAAACCCCCATCCCTAGGGTTAATACATGGAAATATTATTAATATATTACTCCACAAATTCTCCTTGTGTGAGAAAATATTTGAAGCATCATTTGTTTGATAACATACTATATCCCTTCTCTATGAGAATCCCTAATGGGTTTTCCATTTATATAACCCTAAAAATAGGAGATCTATCATCATGGAAATTCCCTCATAATTCACTTTCCCATGAGATTCCCTCTAAGAAGAACAATCAATATGATCCTAAAAAATAATATATACCTTCTCTTAGAGAATTCCATATAGGTTGGTTCCTTCCATTAAATAACCAATAAAATCCAATCTTCTTTTTAAGCCATCGTGGATACATCCACTATATTTCGATTAAGTACACCAACCTCTAAGGAAATACTACTATGAATATCTCCCTAATGATTGGTATATGAGTCCCTTTTAATTAACAATTACAATACACATTGAGTTTAATTATCTCATGAGAGGTCTTAAAGTGATTTTCATTAAAATGGTGATATATACATACATTTTTTTCATTCTATTCACCATAATTATCTTTCTTGATAATAAACTCCAAATGTATTCCATGGATTCATTCTATCATGATCAAAACCAGAACAGGAAAAAAAACACATCTAAAACCACATTATATACATAATATTGACATTCAGTGCAACATAGGGATCACTAATTGGAATGGGAACTTGAGATCGGTGAGGTGTAGATCAACTGAAAGGGAATCCCTCATATCCTTCAAGAGAGAAATATAGGATCCTTTAAATTTACATGTATCATGGGTAATGGTGAATTATTGTATTGGCTCTGAGGTTTCTCTATTCCACAATGTATCATGAAATGTAGTCACCCTCGATCTCTATGGTATGTGATTGGGAGGAAGAATTTTCAAGTCTCTGGCATTTCTCCCACAAATTCACTCCCCGATCTATAGTAGAAATGGTTTTAGAGGCGCCCTAATTTCGGACTTCATGGGTCCACACTAAAATTTAAGGAACCTTTACATGTATGATGTATATTGGAAAACTCCATCCCTCGAACCAAATAGATAAATCATTCCAACTTGAATTATCTTGGCCTATCATTATATGAAATACTAATGTTGGGAAGGGGTTTGGATTGGATTTATGGTCTCTCATCACAAAAACTCTTTTATACAGATTATTTTAATCTCATCTTGGATCTTGATTGGTTTTTTGTGTGGATAAGCTCCCATATTTATTACAACATCATATTTTAGGATTATTACTCCCTTCCCCATCCCCTTTTTAATCACTAATCAACACTTCCTCC
Organism: Viscum album; assembly: GCA_963277665.1. Taxonomy (NCBI): domain Eukaryota; kingdom Viridiplantae; phylum Streptophyta; class Magnoliopsida; order Santalales; family Viscaceae; genus Viscum; species Viscum album. The sequence continues at coordinate 481,176,110 of OY728129.1, forward strand.
CTCCTCCACCTCGATTTTCTCAATAACAGTTTAGTTGGACCTCTTCTTATATGTTTAGAAAACCTCACATCCCTCAGTTTTCACTATATTTAATTAATTTGAACTTCATCATACCACAGTATTTTTATGATTTCATCACTCTTCAATCTTTCAACATACACTTCAATGCATTTATACGGTGATTTCCAATATTAATATAACACATTTCAAACATTAAATATTTAGACATATCAGTCAATTCATTTAGGGGAATCATTTCATAAACTCAATATTTAAAATAAAAATAATTACAAAACATATATGGATCATGAGACCTATGTTTAAACATTCAATTATATTCAGAATGGATTGATACATTTCATATAAATTTATTAGATAAGTCATATTCATGTTTGGGTTCTGAGTTTACCATATGGATGAAATGCCAAAATATTTTGAGTCATATTGATTTATCTCAATTTTATATATCTAAAAACATGCCTAATTTATTTTCTATTGAATATATACCCCTAGATTCAAAAAAAAATATGTGGTCCCCTACATTAAGTAACATCCACTATAGTCTATATAACCATTCTAAAAATTCTCTTAATAACTCTCATTTTCCCTTTTAGTGTAAATGGAAAAAATGGTTATTGGATCCCATATTTTGGAAATATGAAGATATCATTTCTCTTAAGCACATCCAAATTTTAGGATGAATCGATATTGTTTATTATTGGTCCTTCTTAATAAAAATTATTTTACAGGAGTGGTACCAAAATTTATATACTCCCTAACATTTCTCTCCATATTTCATATCCACAAAAAATAAATTATATGGGGGATTGTCATAGAATTTTAAATGATGGTGTAAACTATGGGTTCTGAATCTATGTGAGAGTTTAAATTTTATAAATATACATAGATGAATGGTTATGAAGCTTTTTTGTTTATAGGTTCTTATAATCTGAAAAAATGGTATAGGTAATTATTTTTGGAGGGTTGTCTGTTCTCAAATTTCATCATATCTGAGACCTTTCAGATAATATAAACTGTTAAAATGTCCTAAAATATTTAAAAAACCCTAATATCATGGTTTTTTTCACATCATGATGTCATTATAGATTAACAGAGATGGAATTTTTTTATCATAAATTCATAGGAAATGAATATAGTTAAAATTCTATATGGATAACATCTCTTATCAACATCTTAAAAATAGATATTCCAATTCTTATGAAAGACTTGCATGAATTTCAAGGATTGAATTTATCATGGAACAAGTTGTAAGGAAGCATACAACTAAAAATTGGCACTATGAAATATCTTATATTTTTTTATCTATAAATTAACCATATTTTAGGAAACATTATATAAATCATATAAAATATAAGTTTCTGGATTTTTCTATAATTATCAAATAATATATTTTGGGTAAAAATATTGATATGAACACAGATTCAAGTCTTTCAAGTTTAATGGTTTTGAAAGAGGTTCATGGCGGAACAAATTTGCTTGATGTGTAGATGATGATACACCAACGGTTCTATAAACCATTGGTGACCTATTGTGTCTGACAGGGAGAGGGTATACCAACGTGGGTGTATTCTACTGTTATATAGTTTTATTGGTCAATATGTAATCCGTAGTGTAATAACCTGAGATTTTATTAGAATTATTCTATTTAATTTCATTGAGGTCTTGTGTTGTACGCTACACCAAAATTATCTTGTGTTATACGCAACATCGTATTAGCTTGCAGCATATCCGACACTATTCTTGGCTCGTGTTACACACAATTTCAAGTTAGTATTGTAGAAATTATTCTACACAACATTATGTATAGATTTTTTTTAAGGTATAAATGAAATAAGTTTTAATTATGTTATACGCAACAACAAAGGTAGCTTTCACTACACGAAACCTTGACTTGGCTTGCATTACATGCAATCGTGACCTTCCTTGATAGCTTGTGTAGTATGCAATACTGGGTTTCACTAAACAATGATATATTGTTATAATATTGTTATGAACTAGCCTTTATGAATAGTTGTATCTACATTTTGAATTTTATGACATTATAATTAATATAACAAATTTTATATAACATTGTATGAGAACAAAATAAATTTTTCGGGTAAAATAATTATTTTTAAAAAAAATGCGGTTTTGCCTCCTTTTGATGGCGCACCAACATTAAATTTATTTTTTGATATGTTTATAAGTTCAACATGACAAAATAAAATTCTTATTTGGAATCAGGATATAAAAATTTACTTTGGATAAATTTTTCATATTATTCTGATAACTTTCATATTTTAATGAATAGTAAAAACACGCAATATTTTAATTAAAAACATCTTTTTTCATTGCAATGATTTATATGGTTAGATTATATTTTTAATTGTTTTAAAAGTGTAATTATAATATATTTTTACCATTTAATCCAATTTTATTCATTGGAATTAAATTCACTTTGAAATTGGACAAAAACAAGTGTCGGTCTTTTGATAGTTATTGTTTCTGAAAAACACGCTATTTGTTTTGATAACGGGAAATAATTTTAAAAATTAATTAATTCCACTTATATGTTTTGAATATGAAAAAATAGAAATCATTTTTGAATTTGGAATTTCAAATATAGCTTAGGCCGATTTTTTGGTTTTTTTTGGAAAAACATCAATTTTTGATGAATAGTGATACCACTTAGTGGTAGATAAAAACATACTCTTTCATTTATATGAAATTTTACCACTTCTATGAATTGAATTTCAAAGATCCTACATAAATTTTTGTCATCAAGAAGTAAAATGTGGTTCAATAAGATGAAAATAATTTTTGGTGAATAGTACCTTTTGACTTATATTTACTGCGGTTTAAGGTAAATAGGGTAATTCATGGTTAAAAGAATATTATAATAATTCAAAATTACCTTAACACTTGTACTAACATTATTGTATGAGTATTGGACGACCATGGGCATCATTGGGTCGATTTTGGGACCCCATTGAGCCACTTGGTAGTGATAATGACAATTTGGATTAATTAATTTAATGTAAAGACAAAATTGACATAAACAAAAATCTTTTAGTAATTACATTTTATAAGGAGTTATATAAATTATCTTTTTGGCTATAAATATTCATTGAAAAGATAAAAATATTTCATACATGGTGGATGTTTTTATAATTTTTAGACATCAAATAAATTAAATTATTTATGACACAATAATGATGCAGTATTTACCTCATTAATAAATGATTTAAATAAATAAGATTATAATGATTAAAATATCATACAAAACATGTCCAATTATGAATGGATGATTTTATTTAGACGATGAGTCATATTATCATCATATTTAATTATTTTTGTACCTTTCAAAATCGAAGATAAGTTTATAATAAAATAATATTTTCAAACATTCCAATGGTGCTCCTCTCCTGCCTTATAAAAGGGCACCTCCTCCCTCTCCTCCTCACACACTTTTGAGCCTTTAAGCTCAGCCAAACCCTGCCCATTTCCCTTATCAACTTCCATAGAAACATTATAGAGGTTCTGGTCTCCTCAAAAGATCAACTCTACTGCCTTAAGAGGAGGTTAGGAAGAGGCGCGTCAAAGACAAGGTAATATCTTTTACCGATTCTTTCCAATTTATTTCTTCTTCTACTTCTTCTTCCTTATTTGTTTCATCGTAAATTAATAAAATCAGTATCACTAATATACTGATATGGTATTATAAATATGAAACAACCCCATTTCATCTTCTATCCATCCTATGGAAAATGAAATCACCACGCGTGCATACGTACGGAATACAGTCTCCACGTCGTGGTGTAATCTGTTTTCCACCACCACCTTACTTGGATGGGTATAATGGTGTAAAGAATAACTATATATGTTTATTATAACATCATACGGATTCTGATATATTATATCATCCACTCCAATTCAATTCAATAATTATGGGAACAATATCATCGCTCGTGCGTACGTACGGATTACCGTCTCCACGACGCGATGAGATTCATTCTCCATGATAACCACTCAAGAATGATTATAAAGTATTATAATGAATAATAATGAAATATATGACATTATAAATCTACTATATTTATGTATATATATATATATGTCATCTACTTACTTCCATTCAAGTCAATAAGGAAAGGAAAACAATGTTCATGCGTACGTACAACCTACCATCTCCATGAACGGTGTATTTCATTTCATTTATCTATCTATTATATATATATACTGAATATATATGATATATAAATCATTATTTACATTCTGGAGGTAATTGAAACTTTATATAAGGAATAATATTATCAAAAACAACAAGTCCAAACATGTACGATAAATAAAACGATTTTACCCAACACGCTGCTTTAACATGGAATTTACCACAGAACGGGTAATATAAAGTCATAATTGAACCATATATGATATCATAACATTGAATATGAATCTTTAATAAGTAAATGTCATTATTTAAATCATTATATAGGAGGTTCGGATACGTACGATGCATATCGGACCTAAGGTAAGGGATAACTTTGCCAATCTCGTTTTTATCCGAGATTGTTTATTCGTAAGTTTTTACTGGGGTTATATTTATCTTCTATGTCCCTATTTTCTAAAAATGGTTTCATGTATGTTTAAAGTTCTTTTTACCCATTTTTTTCTTTTACTACAAGGTATCTAAGAAATATTTCTTTTGTTTACCCTACGAGGTACTTTTTGAATTTTCTTGAAAAAGTACAAGAAGAATGTTTTTTAACTTATATGGAATGAAAGGATTTTCATAGTTTCATAAGGCCTTATTTTGATGAAGCTTACTCTCCGTGATTTCATTCCTATTTTCAAAAAAATCCCTTTATTTTAAAATTTCATTGAATTTTGTAAAAATAAAATTATTTTGAAGAATAAAGGATATTTTCCTCAAGAATTAATTTCAAGTGTTTTATCAAAAACATTTTCCATATAAGATGGAATTATTTCATATGTGTATGTTTCCAGTAAAATGTCTCTATGATTTACATGGTTTCACTTTTCATATGATGAAATTATATCCATTTTTTATGGATTATGTTATGATGGGATGATGTTTATTAAACCCATTTTATACTTTGGGTAATGATGAATGATTTATGTTCATGTTGTGGCACAAGTGAGAATTATTTCATAATGAGATGGGTGGGACCTATATCTCCCTCTAATGCATTGGGTAAATATTTATACCTCATTAGATAGACAAGGCCGGAATGGTAAGTTAACCTGGTTCAGTGTTACAGGACTGGAACGAGGAGTGAACTCGATTCAGAAAGGGACTTTGTCCACTAAGATGGTCTTGGCTGCAATGCCTTGGCTAATTTGAAAATTATAACATGTGCATAATGGATTACACAATTACATGTTTTATTTCCATTATATTATATCATTATTGATGTTCCATTATGATATTTGCCTTATGTACTGCCATGTTTTATGTCATTTCTCATGATTTTGATGTTTAAACTTTATGGTCATGTTTTTATGTTCAAATGTATATGGTTTGTTTTATTTTCTCCATCCTTACCCTTACTGAGCATTTGAGCTCACCCTTTATATGTTTTCTATTCCCCAGGATATAAATAAAGGTTTTAGGTAAGAAAACAAAAGGGGAATATTTTTATGGGAGATGTTGAAGATCTTTGACCATGATTAGAAGATTATGTTCTGAGTTTCCAAAGACACTAAACTATTATGGTCCTTGAGTGTTGGTTTTTTTATGTATTAATTATTCCACAAAAGTAATTTAATGTCCATGTACATTAAGCTTTGGGTCGTTACATTTGGTATCAGAGGAAAGGTTTAGTTATCCTTTGGAAACTAGGATGCATAAATTTTAGTGAGATCCCTAGAAGATATTTCAAAGGTATGTCTAGGGATGTCCCTAAGGTTACCTATAACTTTAGGTTATAGTCCTAGAATTAATATAACGATCTTAAAATTAAAACTAAGAAGCTAGATATTGAAGGTACTCCCCATTTATTATGTTGTTTTCCTAGAATGATTTTTTCCTCTCACACTATTCTTTTTGGGTTTTAGAAAATGGTAGGAAACAAGAAGATTCATGATAATGGATAATATGATTTACAATGTAATGATATTCTTCATGAGAAACCAAATGAAACGAGATTTGGAAGTCCAAACATCATTATTACGCCTAATCAGCAATCTCTTAATATGATCAATAATCTCAACTTCTGTAAGTTTTCTGAATCAGCTAATAAGAGAAATATATAGTTTCAGGATGATCATATAGGAAAGAATGTTCACTTTTCATCATGTAATTCATGTGGTAAGAGGCATTAGTGAGTGTGATTCAAATGAATTGGATAATGCTTTGGGTGTGGAAAAGAAGGACACAAAGCCAGTACTTGTAAAGGAAATGGTTCAGTTAACACTGTGGACATGGATAATGGTATGGATAAGACATCAAAAATGGTTAAATGTTTTAAATGTGGAATGTACGGGCATTATGAAAACCAATGCTCTAAGGGAAAAATTCATGAAGAGAATCAGCAAGGTCGTATGGGTAGTATTTATGTTGATGATGATGAAGAGACTACAAATGTTATATGAGATGAAAGAAATGATGAAGCTCAGTCAGTGGTTTAAGAAGGCAGTGGAAAGATTGTTTGTTTATGAAGAATAATGTATGGTATTATGGAATAAAGAAAAATCTAAGGATTGATACACTGGTGTCTTTCCTTGAGTTTTTGAAAGTATATAATGAATGGTACCGGTAACCATGAAAGGTTATTAAAATATTTTTGGAAGGTGGATGATATGTTCCTAATGAATGGATAAGAAGATAATGAGATGTTTTATAGTATTAATGAGCTCATTAATAATAAAAGGACAAAGTTATATCATGGTTTGAGTATATAGAATTTTTGTATTTTGGTATGTGGAAAGTGTTAACTTTTGATAGCATTCATGTTTTCACTAAGGTTCAATGGGTATTCATTTTTCAAGAGAATACAATATTGAGTTATTCACATATTTGGAATGCGATCAAGAAGATATATCTTATGATATATGAGGGATAAATGATGGTATTAACATTCTTGTTATATGACCTTTTTAGTAATAATTCTCTTTATACTATGAGTTTGGAAAGAAGTATTTTGGATAAGTCTAAAGATTGGAATGGATTATGTTTACCATAAGTTATTACTGTTTATGGCTAGAATTTTTTTTATATTATTGATGGAATGTTATAATAGTGTAGTTTTAGAAAAAGGGAAACCTGCAGGACGGGAAACAACCCATCATGTCGGACATGGATACATGAATAGAATCCACAACTGAAGTGAGACAGACCTTTATCGCCTACCACTGGCCTACAGGAAGTTCCTGGTTAGTAGAAACTAGTTTTATTTTATTAAGAGGTTTGATAGGTTAAGAATAAGTCCATTTTAGGAACCATATATGATTAATCTTAGCATAGATGGACTTATGTATATTTAATAACATGTGATAGAGGTAGATGGAATGACCTGTCTTACTATCACCTGATCTGCTACCACTTCGAGAATGATAAATTCAACTTCATTTCTTTAAATATGAGAAGAAGTGGAAATTCTTCATAGGATGACCAACAATGATATTACACTGAAATCAATTAATTATTTCTTCTAATTCAAAATTTTCAACTTTAGGGAAGTGATATTGAAAACCAAAAATGTTGTCTTAGTGCTCTTATATCTGATTAATCAGATGGTACCTTAGATCATCACAAATTTATGGCTTTGTGATTATTGGCTATTTCATTTCCATTTTCACTAGCACTCTCCATCAGAACATCACGGTTAGATTTCTCTTCCATATCCATATTTTCACCGTTGTTCTCATATGTGGGAACCAATGGATGAGTTACTTTGGGTATTCGTTTTGTTTCTAATGTTCATTTTTTAAAATTATGTTTTAGTATACCTTTTTACGATGTGGGTTTTTATGAAAGAAACTTTCAAGTAGTAAACCATTTATAACCCCAACGAATTTCGAGGGAAAAATAATTTTAGGAGGGTAGAATGTAACAACCCTTGATTTTATGAGAATTATTCTTTTTAATTTCATTGATGTCTTGTATTGTACGCTACACCAAAATTAGCTTGTTCTATATGCAACACCGTATTAGCTTGCAGTATACGCAACACTTTTCTTGGCTCGTGTTACACACAATTTCAAGTTTGTTTTGTAGAAATTATTCTACCCAATATTGTGTATAGATTTTGTTTAATTTATAAATGAAATAAGTTTTTATTATGTTATATGCAACAACAAAGGGATCTTGAACTACACGCAACCTTGACTTGGCTTTCATTACACGCAATCACGACCTTCCTCGATAGTGTGTGTTGTACAGAATACCGGGTTTCACTAAACAACGATATATTGTTATAATATTATTATGAACTAGCTGTTATGAATATTAGTATCTACATTTTTAATATTATGACATTATTATCAATCTTAAAAATTTTATATAACATGGTATGAGAACCAAATAAATATTTTGGGTAAACTAAGAATTTTTCAAAAAATGTTGTTTTCCGCCTTTTGATGGTGCCCCAACATTAAATTTAATTTTTGACATTTTTATAAGTTAAATTTGACAAAATAAAATTCTTATTTGGAATCAGGATATAAAAATTTACTTTGGATAAATTTTTCATTTTTTTCTAATAACTTTCATATTTTAATGAATAATAAAAACACCCTATATTTTAATTAAAAATAACTTTTTTCATCGCAATAATTTATATGGTTATATTATCTTTTTAATTGGTTTTAAAGTGTAATTATAATATATTTTTACCATTTAATCCAATGTAGGTCATTGGAATTAATTTCACTTTGAAATTGGACATAAAAAAGTGTCGATCTTTTGATAGTTATTGTTTCTTAAAAACATGCTATTTGTTTTGATAACGGGAATTAATTTTAAAATTTAATTAATGCCACTTCTATGTTTTGAATCTGGAAAAATAGACATCATTTTTGAATTCGGAATATCAAATAGAGATTAGGCAGAATTTTTTGTATTTTTCTGAAAAACATCAATTTTTGATGAATAGTGAAACCACTTAGTGGTAGTTAAAAAACTGACTCTTTCAATTAAATGAAATTTTACCACTTTTTTTAATTCAATTATAAAAATCCAATATACATTTTCGTTATCAAGAAGTAAAATGCGGTTTAATAAGATGAAAATAATTCTTGATGAATAGTAAGTTTTGACTTTTATTTACTACAGTTAATGGTAAATAGGGTAATTCAATGTTAAAAGAATATTATAATAATTCCAAATTACCTTAACACTTGTTATAACCTTATTGTATGACTAATGGCCGACCATGGCCATCTTTGGGTCGATTTTGGGTCCCTATTGAGCCACTTGGTAGTGATAATGGAAATTTGGATTAATTAATTTAATGTAAAGACAAAATTGACACTAACAAAAATCTTTTAGTAATTAATTTTTATAAGGAGTTATATAAATTATCATTTCGACTATAAATATTCATTGGGAATCTAAAAATATTTCCCACATGGTGGGTTTTTTTATTATTTTTTGACATCAAATAAATTAAATAATTTATGACACAATAATGATGCCGTATTTACCTCATTAATAAATGATTTAAATAAATAAGATTATAATGATTTAAATATTATCCAAACCATGTCCAATTCTGATTGGATGAATTTTATTTCTACCATTAGTCATTTTAACTTAATCTATAATGATTTTTGGACCATTTTAAACCGAAGATAAGTTTATAATAAAATAGTATTTTCACACTTTCCAATGGTGCCCCTCTCCTCCCATTTAAAAGGGAACCTCCTCCCACTCCTCCTTACACCCTTTTGAGCCTTGAAGCTCGGCCAACCCCTGCCCATTTCCCTTCTCAACTTCCCTATAAATATTATATAGGTTCTAGTCTCCTCAAAAGATCTAATCTAGTGCCTTAATAGGAGGTTAAGAAGAGGCACGTCAAAGAAGAGGTAATATCCTTCACCGATTCATTCCAATTTATTTCTTCTTATACTTATTCTTCTTTATTTGTTTCATTATAAATTAATAAAATAAGTATTACTCATATAATTATATTTTATTATAAATATTAAACAACCCTATTTCATCATATATCCATCCTACGGAAAATGAAATCACCGCACGTGCGTACATACGGAATACCATCTCCACGCCGTGGTGTAATATATTTTCCTCCACCACCATATTTGGATGGGTATAATGGTGTAAAGAATAACTATATATTGTTTTTATAACATAATAAGGATTCTGATATATTATATCATCCACTCCAATTCAATTCAATAATTATGGGAACGATATCATCGCTCATGCGTACGTACGGATTATCGTCTCCACGACGCGATGAGATTCATTAGACATGTTAACCACTCAAGAATGATTACAAAGTATATATAATGAATAATAATGAAATATATGACATTATAATGCTACATGATTTATGTATATATATATATTTCATCTACTTCCATTCATGTCAATAATGAAATGAAAACAACATTCATGCGTATGTACGGCCTACCATCTCCATGAACGGTGTATTTCATTTAATTTATATATCTATTATATATATATATATACTGAATATGTATTTTATATAAATGATTATTTACATTCTGGAGGTAATTGAAACTTGATATAAGAAATAATAATATCAAGAACAACAAGTCCAAGAACGTACGATAAATATAACGATTTTACCCAAAACGCTGCTTTAATATGGAATTTACAAAACAACGGGTAATATAAAGTCATAAGTGAAACATATAAGATATAATAACAGTGAAAATAATTATTTAATAAGTAAATGAAATTATTTAAATCATTATATAGGACGTTCGGATATGTACGAAGCATATCGGACTTAAGGTAAGGGATAACTTTTAAAATCTCATTTTTATCCGAGATTGTTTATTCGTAAGTATTTACTGGGGTTATATTTATCATATGTGTCCCAGTTTTCTAAAAATTGTTTCTTGTATGTTTAAGTTCCTTTTACCCATTTTTTACTTTTACTACATGGTATGTAAGGAATATTTCTTTTGATTACCATACAAGGTACATTTTGACTTTTCCGAAAAAGTACGAGAATAATGTTTTTTTAACATATACGGCATGAATGGATTTTTACGGTTTCATAACGCCTTATTTTCATGAAGCTTACTATACAAGATTTCATGACAATTTTAAACAAAATATTTTTATTTTAAAATTTCATGGCATTTTGTGAAAAGAAAATGATTTTGAAGAATAAATGATATTTTCCTCAAGAATTCATTTCAAGTGTTTTATCAAAACCATTTTCCATATAAGATGGAAATATTTTATATGTGTTTGTTTCAAGTATAATGTCTCTATTATTTGCATGGTTTCACTTTTCTTATGATGAAATGACATCCATTTTTCTGTATGGATTATATTATGATAGAATGATGTTTATTAAACCCATTTTATATTTTGGGTAATGATGAATGATTTATGTTCATGTTGTGGAACAATTAAGAATGATTTCATTATGAGATGGGTGGGACCTATATCTCCCTCAAAAGAATTGGGTAAAGATTTATATCTCATGATATAGACATGGATGGAACAGTAAGTTAATCCAGTTCAGTGTTACAGGACTGGAATGAGGAGTGAACTCGATTCAGAAAGGGACTTTGTCCAATAAGATGGTCATGTCAGCAATGCCTTGGCTACTATGGAAATCATAACATGTTATTAATGGATTCAACAATTACATGTTTTATTCCCATACTATTTTATCATTATTGATGTTCAATTATGATTTGTCCCTTATGTACTGCCATGTTTTATGTCATTTCTCATGATTTTGATTTTTAAACTTTTTGGTCATGTTTTAAAGTTAAAATGTATATGGTTTGTTCTATTTTCCCCATGATTACCCTTACTGAGCATTTGAGATCATCCTTTATAAGTTTTATTTTCCCCAGGATATAAAGAATGGTTTTATGTAAGAAAACAAAAGGGGAATATTTTTATGGTAGATGATGAAGATCTTTCACCTTGATTAGAAGATTGTGTTCCGAGTTTCCAAAGACACTAAAATATTACGGTCCTTGAGTGTTGGTTTTTGTTGTGTATTAAGTATTCCGAAAAAGTAATGTAATGTCCATATACGTCAAGCTTTATGTCATTACACCTAGTACCTGAAATGATGGTGTCCATATTACAGTCCTTGAGTGTTGGTTTTTGTGATCATTGCCTGACAGGTGGTACCAGATGGTGTGGGACCTACCAGGGTACATGCATAGGAACAAATCATGAATTGAGAGTGATGAATATAGATTATTCTCTGTTAATCCTTTTTCTCTATGATGTGGTCAAGTGTCGAGGTTTGGATCAGGTTCTCTAAATAGAATCTTGTAGATATTATTCAATTTTTTGGAACTCATGGAACAATCCAAGATAAGTCATTATGATCAGAGGTTTCTACAACTCATCCCATATATTGTCAGCATATTGTTCCATCATTATCTCTCGTGAAAGATGGATATTAATACAATTGTTTAAAACTTCCATATTTTTATGAGGTTAGACACAGTCTCATTTTTTCATTGCTTGATGTTTTTTTGGTTAATGATCATCATTTTCCTCATAATGGAACTCAATTGATAATGGAACTGATGATGAAGGTATTTACATCCAAAAATGGATCATACTAGAAGAATTTTATACCAAACAATGGTGGTCCCTATAAATTCTGGGCAGAACACCTCAGTATTGTATCCTCATATTTATCTTGAGGGCCCTACATCATCCCACACCAAGATATGAAGTGTTTGAGCTGTTGTTCGGGGTTTCTCAAACCGTCAATGGTAGAGAAAGTACGATTTCAAAATCAAGGTGCGGGTATAATGTCATACAACCATTATGGATGTGGAATTATCTCAGGATTCATAGGTTCACATATCTCCTCCTTGTAATACATTTGAGTAGCCATGAAAACAATGATGTTATGTTGCTCTATGGGGTTGCCTTATAAACCATCTCCCATCTATAGGGAGTGAGAAGGTCCTTATTTGGTTTCCCCACAATTAACTCCCATGGAATTCGGATTCATCCAAATACTATATGTATATCTTGATGAGGGATAGGATATCATAGCAACAAAGTTAAATCACAATCAGTTTAGACATCCACATTTATATAGATTGGCTTCCTATATTTGGAGAAATTATAATTATCATATGTAACTTTTACTTGTGAGTTGGATCTTATAGTGGGAGGTAAATTTTCCTAACCCTAAATATGATACCCAGTAGGTATATTTCCTCTTATAAATCCCCTCATTGAGTTATCAGAGAGTTTTATTTCACTCTCATATTACGACAATTATTCCTCTATGAAAGGAGCCTCTACTCTACTAGGAAGTGACCAGGATATAACTACACCATTCCCTTTTTATTTTTTTCCTTTTATACAAAGAACATGTATCTCATTATTCGAAGGTTCTATATTTTGAAGCATTTTCTGGTTCAGGGTGCTTCCTGACTTGGTTGGTGCATCCAGATCACCCTCCTCTCAGGGTATATTTTTTATGGTGCATCCCTCGGTATTTGTGTCTTGATTCAAAATGTCTACCAAGCTGACAGTGATGACACTCACATAGGTATATTAGGTAATGTTGGATGTTCCCTAACATTTGATGCAACATGATGATTATAAAATACATTCTTCCAGGTCGTTACTTTAACCCTTGTACTAATTGGGACTCTTTGGCTAGAGACCATAGTAGGGTCTATTTCCCACCAATGCATGGTACACCCTTCTTGGTCAATGAAAAATGAATTTGAGGGAGTTTACATTCATGATATCTAAATGAACCCCAACTAAAATTGGTTTGTATTGTGATTAAAGTAATGTGTGGGATTTAATCAATTTATTTTCTCCTCCCATCAAAAAAATACAGATTCTCTATCTGGTGATGATGATGATGACAATTACCTCATCCCTGTGAGATATGTGTTATTTGAGGATGAAATTGTCGTTTATTGGTCCAATTATTAAGGATACAATGTCTCCAACTAAGAATATTATACTTCATGATATGTGAATGATGATACAAATATAAATAGACCAGTGGGATGGGGTTAACATGGAATCATCGTTGATGTCACCAGAGTCCTCTCCAGGGACAGTGAACCTATTCATGGTGATTAAGATATTAATTCCCGCAGCCTAGTGGGATGGGGATGGTACACATCATATGTTGATGGGTCACAAATCCTCTCAAGAATTGGTTATCAAAGAGGCAAGGGTGGTGGTATATATTCCCCCAGACCGATTAGCAGAGTCTACTCATACATGGCTGATATAGAGGAAACTACTGTAGCCCATTTGATGAGGTTCAGTTGTTCTTGCGTCAGAGTTGGGTGTGATGGAATCCTGTGATGAGAACCATTACCTATAGAAAGTAATACAAGTGATTACAACTTCAGTCTCTTTGTTTAAAATGTATTCTCTTTGGTTTGAGGGTCTCAATTGGGAAACCTATTAGCACTCACTCTCTTTTTTTCAAGATGTATTGGCATAACTGAAGTAGTAGCAATCCGTTTTACTTACTAACAAGCTCAAGCATTACCTAGTCCCCTAATTTCACTAGAATCTATAACATTATAAGACATCGTATATGAATGGTTCTTTGGTTTTAGGTGTGTGTAAAATTTTAACACCCCATAAAAATCCCAATCATGAACAAAGATGCAAGTAGTGGCTTCATATATATGCTTCGTAAGTGTTTTAATGAAATGAAAGAAATCATATTATTGATTTACACTATTATTTTCTGGTTTTGTTTCTTAGGACATAGAGCTAGTTTCTATGACTAGATAAAAATAGAATATCTTACTTTTATGATAGTGAACCTTATATCCTAGATATGGGAGGTCTCTAGCCTTTGGGTACAGATTAGTGGCCCACATATTTTGGTGTTGATAAGGCATGAACCCCTTTTCTATCTCATTGGTGATCTCATAGTTAGATGTAATGAGGGGGAAAATACAATATAGAGGTTGTTTTTTGTTATCTCTCCCCATATTTTAATGTCAGCCTCATCTTAATCAGAGTTACATGACTTTATATGGTCAGACCACAAATGAAGAATCAGAATTTCACCTACTGATGAGAGTGGAGTGTTTCATGATGTTAACGAGGAAACATATATAGTTGATCTCGAAGTTTCAATCACCTCTCTATATAATGTATTTGGAGATTGGGAAACCACTATATACATAGGATCTTAGAATAGGGGACTATTTCCATTTCAGTTGTAAATATCATTGTGGGGAGGTTGACCATGGTGCATTTTAGGGGTAGAGTCCCTACAATCCACCTCCACACTACCATGATGAGAACTATCATGGAATTTAATGTATTCTAGTTTCGTCGAAATGTATAGTGACCCTTGTGGTGTTGATAATGTGTCTCCAACTCCCTTAGGGACACTAGAATTAATAATATTTGGATTATGGGACCTGTTAACTATCATTATCATAAGATTCAATAATTATTTTTGGAATTTTGTAGGGGTATGATGATGTTTTATGACAGTTACTAGAACCTTCTTATAACCATATGATGATGTGGTAGTCTATTACCATGGGTAAGAATCTTCCATAATATTCCAAACAGTTGTCTCATTATTCATAGGAATATGAGCATATCCTGAGACTTTTTCCATTCACACCTAGTGATCCTTAGTCAAGAAGGGAGTATGAGCCTGATATTGTGACATTGGGAAATCCAACTGATCAATCTTCACAATGGTTAGAGATTTCCATGATGTGTTTTCCACTCTCACTATGTGATCCCCAATTAGAGAAGAAATATGAGCTTGGTCTGAATATGAGTTCCCCAAAATAAGATGTTGGAGAACCTCTAGAATGGGAAAATGGACATAAAACTCAACCCATATGGTATCCAAATGATGCCTAGTACAGTCGTTCGATTGGTGGAAGTATGAATATGTTCCTTACTTCCATAATCTACTAGAATATTCTAGGAAGGTTTAATGGAAAGAATATGAGTTGTACCTAAGGCTTGTTGCATTCCCACATTGTAATCCCTATCTAGAACAAGGATATATGCTCTATCCTTGGACATTAAAGTATTCTACTATACTACTACGATAGAAATATGGCCCTACCCTAAGGCTTGTTCCCCTCTCACTTGGGGAGGCCTAGCCAAAATGGGAGTATGATCCCAATCTTGGGACTTTGGAATAAACCTCCAAATTTCATCAATAGGCATGTTCCCCTATCCATAGGCATGTTATGATTTCATTTGGTGAGATCCAGTTGGAACGGGAATATGATCCTAGTATGATATGTCATCCTTTATATCAGAATATACAGATTATCCTTCTAGATAGGAGAAATAATGTGTGATTTCTCCTACAAAAATACTTGATCACAATTTATTGAGTGTGAAAATGTACTAGCTATTGGGATATGGATATGATCATTTCACATTATATACAATAGTTCCAGAATATTATGGTGGAGTAATTTAGCTATTTCTAATGTATGTAGTTAATTTAGAAAATATGTATAAGGATACATGCCTGTACATTTCATTCTCCGAAATACACTGAAATATTTATTCAATAAAAGAGGTACAATTAACCCAATATTTTCCTCCATGTTCCACTATAATATGTTGATGGACATCACGCACGGTGGTGGGGAGATGTTCCCCCCAAGCCTACTTTGTTAATTTTCCTCTAGAATATTTTCCAAGAGAGTAGGGATATGGGATTGCATACTCCTTCCTACTAGAATATAATAACCTAAATCATTGGCATGAGTGTATATATGATACCTCTCCATGATATAAAAAGACTTCATCCTCCGATGAGCCATCCACTTTGCCTGTTCATTGGCGTCATAAGAAGCATTGTGTTAGATTGTACTCACTACAAGTGACTGGTGGGTACCAGTGGGATGATGCTGGCGACGACGGTTGGTAGCATCCCTCCTGGGGAACCCCAAAATCATAAGGGAGCCACATTAGGATTCCTTTTCAACCATCATATGATATAAAAGGTGAAATGTTTCATGATCTAGGTATAAGCTTCAAAAGCAGTTATTTTTAGAGAAAAAGGCTACTAGATTAGCAGCGGCCATCCCTAGGTGAGGCGGAGTCTCCAGTTTCCATGCTAGGAGAAACTCATGGATGAATTCCAAGGTCGGGATTGTACCACATAAGTAGTATTCCAAGACCATATATTTAATCACAAACCATTGAAGTTGTTGAGCATGTGAGTTTGTTTTATGAAAAATGGGGGTTGCATCCTTAGGTTATTTATTGAAGTGATTCTTGGATTAAGAGGATATTGTCTCTAATCCAGATGATAAGTGAAATATCTGTAGTCATGAAGATGAACCAGAAAAAGGTTACTACTTGGTGAAATATAATAGGAATTACATTTTCAAAAACATATTCATAATTAACACAATTGTTATTTTATTCATGATCCAACCATTCATGTCACATGGAATTATCATAATGTGGATTGAATTATTTTTTGAGAACCATGGGTTCGGATAATAATATGTAGGATTATGTTGGTATTAATACTTTGTTTGTATAGGGTATTCCAAAAAATGTGTCCTAACACATGCTTCACTGATCATTCCATTACATTAGAGATTCAGGTCAGTTTAAACATTTCTTTATGCATATGGTTTGAAACAAAAATTTCATGATGAATAATTTAAAATAATTTTTTAATTTATAGACTCACATGATGTTTACCATGTCTATTTTGATAGAAAATATATGACTGGGGAAACCCTCAATGAGTTAGGCTTAGTTGGTCTATATGGTTGATTGTAGGGGGTTTGAACTCTTGCACAATAACTAACAATAATAATTTTCATTTTCAATGGAAACATCCAAATGTTACCTCATAATTAACTGGGTATAGAAATATTTTACAAATCCTGGTGTTTAGTTGAAGTTTTAGATGCAATGACACTAGTGATTCACATTAGTTGATAGGATGTGAGGACTGGCTCATCGCACCCTTATGGGGTGAATTTTTTCCTACTCGGAGACACTGTTATAGATTTAAGACATGTTCTTGAACCTCTTCATAATCCTGATACGAGACCAGTTACCCTAACAAAATTATTACAGGTTCATTAACATTATATTCAAAAGAAATGGAATCTCAATGATGGAAAAATAAAATTTCATTTTGTTAGTGTATCATTCTATATTCCATTGAGGTTCTCCAACCTTTTACATGAAATGGGTAGATTTGTTATATTCTAAATCAATATAACCTAGTAATTTGTAATTTTATACCATGTGGGGAGGCAATTAATATTCTTAACAGGGGGAGGAACCATTATGAGGTTTCATGAATTTTCAAGTTATTTTTGGAATAAAAACCCACATAGTTTATTAGACGTGGGTTGTTTAACATCACATGAAGATGAAACATGCATGCACGCAATGGAACCAAATATTTGAGCTTGAATCTTGAGGAGAGGTATTTTGTATCCTAGTTAGAGTAGGAATCTCATTTACTTTAGTTAGATCACACCCATGTGACTGGTCCCAATGTAGATACCTTTATATGAGGGGTTTTCATATCAGGCCACTCATCAATGATTACATAGTGGAATTTCATAGGCTGGTGGATATTCTTGATGAAAATTCTATTACAATTGTATCTACCTAGCCTCACATTAGCTATGGTTGGTATGATAAACAAGGAAAAACATGTATTTAGTCTCACTGCACATTGGTACAAGGATTATGCACTAGTAAATATCTACATATATTTATTATAGATCTTGAGACTCATAAATACATTCTATGTATCTTGGTTATATTAGTAATCAAAGATACCATAGTTCAATTGATCGGGGCTTACACAGTTATGTTACCCTTATCACTATAGAGATTTATAGTGTTGATAATGTGTTTATATCAACTCCCATTTCCCACAAGAGCTATGACAATTCTGAGAAACAATTTATAGAATTTAATCAATGTCATTGCATACATATTTAAGACATTATGTGATGTGAATACCCATCGAAAGTTAATATAGATCATAAGCCTCTAGTATTTTTCCTATGTATCCTTGTTGAGGATGTAATCAGGGTCACTATAGTTTCATTGATTGGGGATTAAACTTTATGGTTCCCCTTTAGAATGGGAATTACACTACGGGGTTTTCCTTTTGATCAGGGATAACACTTTATAGTTTCCCTTTTTATTGGGTCTTAAAATCTCTGAATACACTTTCATTCAGGGAACGCACACTCATGATAAATAATGATACCAAATCATGGGAGGTCATTATTATTAGGGCTTACACTATGAGTTTTCCCTTTTGATTGGGTCTTTTATAGTAAGGTTTCTATATTGATTGGGGATTTTACATGGAGTATTCCCTTGTATCAAGGCCATACAAAATGAGGATAAATGAGGTTCTCAAATCCTAGGAAACCATTTTGATCTAAGATTACACTCTATGGTTTTCCTATTGATCATGGCTTATAATATCTGGTTTCCATTTTGAATGAAGCTTATAATCTGAGGATTCCCCTATATCTGGGGCTTACTCAACAAGTATGAATGAATTTATCCAATCTTGATATTCCCTTTTGATTAGTCTCACTTTAATACCTATCTTGCAAAGATTTTTTTTTATTATTTTTTGAATATTTTCTTGATAAGTATGAGAGTATGTACCTAGAATATCTAATGTCATTAAAATGATCCATTTGACTTTCCTAGGGTACTTCAGATAAATTTGATGGCATGTCTAATGGTTATCACATGATCAAGGTCAACCTATTTTGAGAACATTTATAGACACAGATGCTTTGTCCGAGAATCCATCGCATATCCTGGATAGATTTTATAGAGGGTGTAACATAACCCTGATGACATTCCCAGTGTCATCTAAAGAGGTAACCGACACTTATTGGGGT
Organism: Viscum album; assembly: GCA_963277665.1. Classification (NCBI taxonomy): domain Eukaryota; kingdom Viridiplantae; phylum Streptophyta; class Magnoliopsida; order Santalales; family Viscaceae; genus Viscum; species Viscum album. The sequence goes on from OY728129.1 coordinate 481,196,180, forward strand.
GTTGTTATAATTAGTGAAAGACATCTTAGAGAGTGTCGTGTGACTCTAACGATGTGTCTCGTAGGATAATAAAAGTCACAACTAACATTATTGAAGTGTGTAGTGAGAGCTGGTTGAAATGTCTAGTAGGGGAGCGTGTGTCTCCGGTAACTTGCAGAGAGGGTGTCACGAGAGCTGTTTGACATGCCTAGGTGCTACCGCGAGACTTGTACGACATTAAAAAATATGTTTTTATGAGTTCAGAGATGCATCTAAAGGACACTACAAGGATTGGGTGATATGCCCGGTGGGCGTTAACAAACTGATGTGGCATGATTAGGGGAACTTTATGGTCTACTTTTTTAGGTTCATAGTATTGTTCATTAGCCAAATAACATGTAAAGGAACATTGCGAGTTCTGAGAAACATGTCATTTTCCACTCATGTGTCTTGGATGGCTCATGTGAAACATGGCAGGGTCAAAGAACCTATTTTTGTTTATGTCCACCACATTTAGTCTGTATTCTATCCATTATATTTCTAATGCATTATATTTATTTAGAGTTAAATTATTTTATGTATCGTGTGATCTTCTAGACATGTGGGGTATTCCTTTTGTGTCTTAACATAGGTTTCTCCATGTGATCTATTATGATCACATGAAGCACTTATGTATGTTTCATGATTGTGTTGGTTTTCCTCTAGTATATTACCTTTAGTAAGGCTTTCTGGTCCTGAGATCATAAGCACCATGAAATTAGCTCCTGTTATTGGGTGTGAAAATATGACGTGATGCAAAAAATCCACCACCTTTCATTATGGATGGGATGTGGGATTTATATGAATCACCACCATAGTTGTTCACTAGTTCATGCATTATACCTTGATATCTCACTTGGGTCCAAGATAGAGTCAAAAAGGGTTCTGGCACAATGCATCTTCGGGAGCCCCTTCCGTGGATCACTCTGAGGGTGTCATCTTTTTTTAGGGACAATGAGTCCTACATGTCAACTATTACATTTTTAAATTATTTAAAATTATCAATGACTTGTTGAATCACATGGGATATGCCAAAGGGATTCATTTTTGACATGTTGACATGTATAAGGTTCTTCGTGAGATCAGGGTGCATGTTAGAAAGTCATTGCATGATTTCAATTACTTTCTTATGAAATTTCATAATGTAAGGATAGATGTTCTACGATTATTCTTCATATCTGGACAACATTAACATGATTATTTCAAAATGGTAATGATTTAAGCCTTAGCTTATCCTGAGAGTTTTATGACTGTGTGAGGAACTCACTTCCTCCCACTTTTATTTCCATTCGATTATGTTATAATGCTTAGTGAGTTCATGAGGATTCTCATGTATTGATAATGTAAGAACCCTTACCTCTTCCTGATGCATCACATGACCAATAATGGTATTATATAGATATCTCATCACTTCATGGAAAAATCCATCCATCCATTCTGACGGTTCCGAAGTTGTAGTGCGTGGTTTCCCCGAAATACCTGAGGCCTTTCATATGAGAAGGCTGAAAACCCATAGGGCTTTCATGAGATGAGGTGGTAATATCTCCAGGGACTCGAGGTGTATCACCTACCTTTAGGGGAGTGTCACTAGTACTTTAAAACTAATATTGGCTTTAGCCTCCTCCCTTTCTATTTCCATTGTTTTATTTTACTAGGGCTAGGGGGACATGAATTCTTTTTTAGGATGTTGCGATATAAAATTAAGCTTCTCACAAGTAATTGTTTTACAAGATATTTATGTTTTATAATGGAATCAAAATCTTTTACATTTTACTCATATTCTAATTGGAATGTTTAGATAGTTTTGATAGGATCTCAATAATGGAAAACTGTGTGGTTAGTTGGAGATAATTTGGCAAACTCTACATGACCAATGGTAGTCCAAATATCCTTCACTAGAGATATAATAATTTTTAACATAGAATCCTTGTGATCCACTACAGGTTATAAATATAACATGTTTCTTTTCATGGGCTAAAAATCATCATAAGATTGTGAGTCCCCTGAAGGATCACGTGATCCCCATGTATCGGCCACATTTTTCTTCAATTGCTTTTGCAGAAATACTAATACCCATATTCATGTATTTATTACTGTTTGAGATTATAGATCCTAATTTTGAAGGCCAAAATAATTTTATATTCTGTACCAATGATGAAATTATTTTTATTAGTCTTATTAATGCTGGAAAGGATCATTGGATTATCTTGGATGTTAGTCCATATTAGAGGTGCAGTATGTTAGTGGTGGTTCTTATTTCATGGTGAATTCTAATTGTCAAAGGTATTAGAGGAAGATTTTTTGGAGAAATTGCATGATTAATTTCTTTCATATATTATAATTGTGGTCATGAAGTAGTATTCTCTCATTTTTTGATAGCGGAGCCTATGCGTGTAGGAATTTGGGGTCAAAATCAAGCATCGTCTTCGATATTCCCTTGTACACTTCAAAAATATAGAGGATAGAGGGGCATAATTTTTTATAAGAAATGTGTCTCACAACTGAACATATTTTCATATCCTTGGCATTGTATATATATATATATATATATATTTTTCTATAAAATGACGATGTTATTTGAAATACACATTCATAGTCAGGGTTTTTGAGAGGGAAGTTAACTGTTGAGTAGATCAATATATGAGGGTTATTAAAAGTTTGGGTGTAAATGGTTTTGGTTAAAATGTAGATACTATAACATCTCTCTATTATTTTCTTGACATATAAGTTCATGAAACTCTACATTTATTTATATATGAGTGTTTTTTTCTGACAGGGGTTGTGTTCATTGGTGATTTCAGTTCCCAAACAATGTCGAGGAAAAAATGTGGTGTAATGGATCAACATCAAGTATATCCTAAAAATAAATTACCTTTAAGGAATTATAAAAATTAAATATAATATGATTTTGGTATGTAGTAGAGATATAGATCAGGTTTATGATAACACTATGTTATACCTCCTCTACTCGAATATTAGGTTGATCTGGACTGGGGACATGCATATCAATTAGGTGAGTGCGGAATAGGTGAAGGGAATGTTTAATGGCATTCCATGTAGATTACAGAATCTAATTGACTAGAGATCATTTGAGGTACCATTTACTTATATTATACCATTTTTTATACATTTCTTTTAAATGGAATATTCCCACTACATTATTGAATATACCTTATAATGGGCATTGTGTCTCATGTTAGAGAGAATTCTAGTGTCCTTGGTGTTTTATTTTCCTGTTATAGGCCAGTCTTATCTTCATGATGTTGTTTGATGTGTGATATGATTATGAGTTATAAAAAGACACTAAGATATTTCTTTATACTTAAAAAAGTATAAAATTTCATTATTATCACATATATATATATATTATCTGAACTCGATTAATTATTAGGTTTAAGGGATAGTATCCCTATTTTTTGTAAAAGTTGAGAGTGCGGTGTTCTTCAATTATGAAGATCACTAGATGTGCCACAAGTTTTTAGATCATATTCTTTCTTAGTTGGAAATATCATTGTTGAGTTCAAGGAATGTGTAGGTAGTGATGATCCAGAGAGTTATTTTGGAGTTTTATGATATCTTCCTTGAAAAAGTTTGACACACTTCCAACTTGATGTTACATAATGTATGGGATGTAGTAACAAACTGAAAAATCTCTAGTTTTGATTATTCTTTATCTGATGTTGCCATCAGGGTTATGGTAGTTAGGAATTGATTTTAGTGATTTGATGCAGAAGGGAATCATTTGGCATAGTTTATCTCATTGGGGAGATATTTATTATTTTTAATGCTATAAAATTGTAATAATTAGGTTTTCATATACTATAAATAGTTGGAATTGGTAAAATTGAATAAAAATTAACTATTTTTAGGGATATATGGTTTGTTAAATCTGTTCAAATTATCCAGTTTTTTTTAATATTGATCATTGGTAGGAATTTCACCAAATGATGGTTAGGTGGAATGATATCCCAAATACTTCCCTAATGAGTTGATATAGTCACATCAAGTCTATGATTATAGTTATCATTTTCATAAATGCCTTGACTCTTTCTATGAGGCCCTTTCAATCCATTTTTCATGAGTTCTTAGAGAACATTATGGTAGTGTTAATCAATGGAATCCTTGTGTACTCATTTTCAGAAGAGAGGAATGCTAATCATATGAGGTCAATTTTAAAATACCTTAGCCACCATAATTTCTATGGAATACATACAATTAAATATTCTATACCATTCAACTACATTTTCTTTAGAATTTGGTGTCTCAAAAAGGAGTGGTAGTGGGTATATCAAGTATAGAGTTTGATATTTCTTATACATTACCTAATAATGTCTCATAGGTGTATTATTTCTTCAGTGTTTTTAAAAATTAATAAAGGATCATTCCTATATTATATATTATTGGAATAACTTTTATAATCATGACGTGGAAGTACCAGACCATAATATATATTAATTACTACCAGACTGCTTTCGACTACCTGAAAGAGAAGCTGATCATTGAATCAATAATTTTGTTTCTAGACGGGGGAGTCATATTCAAGGTTTTATTCAATTGTTATGTTCTATGATATTTGTGAAACTTGATTCATTGTAAGTTATTGATATCATATGGATCATCGTATTTATTCCTTCATTAGAATAATAATTCCACCCATGATTTCGTGATATCATCATTTTTGTGTTAATTGATATAATAGTTGAATTAAATCATCAATGACTACATTTTGGTCTTTATTGATCATAAAATATTCATTCATATCTATAAAATGGGTATTTTATATTTTCTATAATATTAAGTGTATTATTTTTTAATATTATATGGATTATTTTTTAGACCATACACTGAGATGGTGTGCGATTCCAAGGTCCGGTGTACTCAGAATAAATATTTGAAAAATATTAAATATATTAAATACAATGTGTGCAATGTTTTATAGAATAGTTTAATAATTTCTAAGCAGGATCATGTATTGAAAATATAATTCATAATTTGTTTTATAATTTATATTTTACCCTTGGAACAATATGATCATTTTCAGTGTGGGCTGTTTGAAAAAAAATTTTCACGGGTGGAAAACTAAGAAAATTAGTTAACATAAAAAAATTATATGTATTTGTAAAATGAAACAACATTATTCCAATTTAAATATATTTTGATGTAATTTGTATTGTGGTTGGGTACAAAACCATGGAGACCTAAGAGCTGTTGGTGGAGATCTTTGTTGGCGAACGACGAAAAATTCAAATCATATTGTCAATTGTTAGGGTGACAGTGTAAGAGGGTCTCGTCAATGACAATAAAACAACCAATATTTGGAAAAAAAAATTGATTCAATATCCATGTAGGATTTCATTTTTATTAGATTCATTCCCATTTCATTATTTCTATGATTAATGAAAATCAATCGATTAACATATTGATTTGCAATTCATGTGTATTGCAGGATGGGTTATATTCATCGCATTTGGGAGAATTATTTTTTAATTAATGATTTATTAATTTTTATTCTCATTGAAACATATTTATATTGACATGAAAATATATTTAAATTTATTTTTTTTATTTTTAAATTTATTTTTCCTCTATTATTTATACCTCACAAGGGTTCTTCATTTGGACAATGGTTTGACATAACCCGATCCATCGATGGTTGTGAAATTTTTCCCTGTCATAATGATATGATATAATTGATTGGGGATCATCACATAATGATGGTGGTGTGATTATTGGGACTGTAGTGAATCATACCATGTAGGTACCAAACTTCATGTTCAACGGTGCACAATGAATTTGGGAAAATAATTTTGTTTTCCCAGTAGTCTGAGGGAATAGATCCTGTTGATTAGGTGATGGAATGACATGATGAGGCACAATTTATGTTTTTTCAATGCAGAGATCCCAAGATTGAAATATAGAGAAATGAATAGGTTGTAGAGAGGTGGATATGGTGGATGGAAAATTACATGTTATATGGCTTTTACAACGGAGTTACACGTCATGTGGATCCCCTAATAGCGGTGCTTGGGTTCCATCTAGAGTTATGGATCACACTACGTGTGAACCCGATCTCATGGTGTGTAACCTAATATGTGGGACTCAGCATGTTAATTATAGAGTTCACAGATACTAGTTAATATACATATACTGATGGAACACTATGTACTTTTTAATGGACACAATTTGGTGTACAAGGGCTGGTACAAGGACCCGACCTTAGTACATGGACTTAGGAAAGTCACATGGGTAGGGAACCGTGGGTATTTAAACTCCATGTACTCCTTATAAACACCATGTATATAAATAATATGTATCAAGTGAGTCTCTTCCACATGGTTTGTTATGGGGATAACTGGGCACTTAATGTACCTTGTATAATACATAGTCTTACAAAATTAAGTGTTCTTTTGGCTCTTCATGTTCTAATTTTGGACTAGTATATATTAATAATGATACATTCGTACTTTTTAAATGAGGATAAAATTATTCATTACATCTATATCACAATATTGTGATCCCCTCTAGTGTTCGAGTCTAATATAGAGTTGTGGTGTCCCTCTGTGGGACTGGAATGTGATCCTATACTATCCTTCTTTATGAGGGGGATCTTGTGGAATAAAATGATCTCCCTGAGCGGGGATTTGATCATCTATCTCTCAATTCAAATTTATTGGCTTTCTAGAATCATTGTCATTTAATCCCCTACGTAGATGGTTTTATATATTTGGTTTGTGGCATCCCCTAGTGGTCCTGGGAATGGCCCCTATCTTAGTATGAGTGTCTTCGTAGACTAGATTTTGGGATGGGGCCCAATGAGCTAGAACACTTTATCGAGTGTCCAATAATACTATATATCATGGGGTACTCTCCCAAAATGAGTGTTTCTTTGAGAATAATATAGTTGATGGAAGTTGTTTAGGAATTCTGGGTGGTGTGGTGCCTTTACTATGTATATTTGGGTGTTCCTATTATATATTTTTTTCTATATTGTATTTAACTATCATTACATGGTGCTTTGTTTTTATTGTTTTTGAAATTTCCTATCGAGTATTGTTATACTCACCCATTCATGGGCTTTTCCCACATGTTTCATGTATTATTACGATGGATATCCTTTTGAGTGTGTCCTGAGATGACAGGGAGTGGATGGATCATAGTTGGAGCTCAAAATGATCATTTGTTTTACCAAAAACATTAATTGGACTTAGTACACTCTCTTGGAGTTGGAAAGACTTGTGAAGTTTATTTTTTGGATTTTATATAACAATTTTTTCTTTTTAGTACTTTTATGGTCATAATATATTGTATTATCATAGAATTATGGATGTATTGTTTCGGTTATTTTACATTTCAGCATTGTGTGGGATTTCAGATGTGTGTGTCTCTATATGTAATTGTGTCTAATGAAATAAATTATTGAGATATTCCTACATAGCCTTAGTTTTTTACCTTTTCCTATTGTAGGAGGGTTTGGGGAAGTCTGCATGTTATACTTAGTATTTTGGGTCATGCCAGAGTTGTTGTAGAGGAGTCCTTTCTACATTATGATCGATGTTTTTGAGATTGGTTTGGGACAAAAAAATTTATGTGTTTAGAGATCAGCATTCATTCTAGGGACTCCATTATTTGTTGTGGCTAAAAACATATCCATACTCTAGTAATCTTATTACCTACTTTTGACTCGGCACATGTAAACATTGGTTTCATAGAAATTTTGGGAACATACAACATATGGGAATTGTTTTTTTCCATGTAATACATGAGTCATCTCCCCATATATACTATTTTGGTGGTGGTACATGTGTCCTAATTTAGGATACCTCTATAGAGATAGCTATCTATGATTACAATGTGTAATAGTGAGGATGATACACATAGGGATGAGGCATCAGTAAAGGGGAATGTACCATAGATAACACCCATAGGTGGATAACATGCTATACCCCCAATTGTTGAGAAGTAACCTGTTATGGTAGTACCAGCTGAGGAATCATGTAGTCGTAGTGAATTGCATGATTTTTTGACGTATATAACTTCTATTTTTCAAGTTTATCTAGATCCCCTGGTGGATGAGGACTACATAAAGGTAGTCAGACACATTTTCTACATTTTGAGGATGACGAAAGACTAGATGGAAGTCCTCATGGAGAGTCTCTATCAAGGATCTACTTAGTTATGGTAGATCTTGTTTAATCAGTAACATGAGGAGACATCTCCCATCTATATAGACATTGAAAATATTTTTAGAGAGGATTTTTTCTAGAAATGTATTGATAGATTCACATACAAGAGCTTCTACATATGTAGTAGGGAAATATGACTATGTAGGAGAAGTCATCGAGGCTTATAGATCTATCTCATTACTAATTGAATATGGAGTAAAATAATTATATATAGATTTGACCATTCAGAAGGGATTGTGAGAAGACAATAGGGATACAATAGTATCCCATTGGAATACAACCTATGACTGGGTGCTTGAGGGAGCCTGGTTGGTGGATAAATTTCTAGAAGTACATACACCAATATTGTGATTATAGTAGTGGAAACCTAGTAGTTGAGACTTCAATAATAGGTAATCACCAATATTCATATGGATCCATGTGTTTTAGACACTTCAAGAGGTGATACTAGGACTCAGGTCCTATGGAGCAAAACAATTAGGGTGGATCATATCAGTGGAGGGACATGCGGTGTTTCTCTAGCCTTGGTTATGGAAATCTGGGTTGAGATTTCCTAACACACCATTCTATTGATTTCGAGAAGGTATAAGGATCATTGAGATAGAGAAAGCAGAATGACTAGGTTTTTCTATATGGAAGAGGAAATGGTAGAGGGGAAGTAGGGCAGAAAATAGAGGTCATAGGTTCAACCATTTACCACCACCACACCTTGGTGGTCCATGCTAGACTGAGTTACTGGTGTATAGGGATGGGGCCAATTTCCCTCTATGGAAGCATATGACCCCGATACACCAGATATGACATGAGGTATGATATGTGTATTTTATACATTAGTTGTAATATTGATAGATATAATTTCTAGATATTTTGTCCCACTAACTTATCTAGTTTGAGAAAAAGAAATTTTAGTTGATCCTTTGGAATGAATCCTACTATTAGAGACTTCGAAAAGACAGGACTCAGCGATTGCACACTCATGCCGACAGTGAAATATAATACATCTATTCAAGGGGTTTTTATGGGATGTCTTCATTTCAATAATTAATTTTTTGAATGTAATTTTATATATGCAATGAGTATCAATAGTTCATACCCATATTAACTGATTTAGTTTGAGGATATTGATTGTTTGTAGTGATGGGATGAGGTTTTATTTTATTTTTTGAAATTGAAATTGTAGAAGGGTGAAATTTGATCAGGCATAAAAGAGTATAGCCCATTAGTCTATATTTTCCTAGTATGACTCATAGAGTAGTGGATGCTTTGGACTATTAGTTTCATGTAGTGGAAGTGGATTATGTGGAAATATTTCCTTAGGACGTTCCATTTTTACCTACCCATCATGAGATAGACTTCTAACTTGAATTTCATCATAGGATAGATATGATAGCTACACTAGTATATCGAATGTCTCCTATAGTCCTTCAAGAGTTGAAGTTCTATGTAAGGACCCAAACATTCATTAATGAAAACCCCTCTTGATCTAATTAAATGTCTTATTTTGGTTATATAAAATGTAAACATCATTGGTTTTATGTTTCTTGATTTTAAAATACCATTATGAATTGTTATTATTTCTAATATAGTCATTGAACAGTGATCACATGATTAGTATAAATATAGGGCTTTAACAAATCCAATTTACTCAGACAAAGGATGTGATTTCCGCGTCCAGTAGAATTTCCCCGTATGAAGCCCATTTTCCTGATCTCGAAAAGGTGGTGGCATCATTGGGATTCGCTATTGACCAAGCTCAAGCCGAGCTTGAACATGTTTATCTTGAGCAGAGCTGACTATGGGAGAAGTGGAAGTTAATTGAGATTACCACCCAAGCGATATTATTAGAGCCACCACTAGAGTCTATCACAATCACACACTTCACCCTTCAGTCTTATGCTGGTATTATATGGGGTTAGGTAACAAGAACCTAGCACTATGACTATGTACATTATTTTTGTATAAAGAATGTGCATTAATTTTATTATTGTTACTTTGTAAATATTTTTTAAAGATGAAATAGTTTTTAGTTAATATTCAAATATGAAATCTATTTTTATGAATTAATGGATTTTTGAATTAAATAATATTTTAATAAAATATTATTATTGAATTATGTTTTATTAAATAGAAATTATCATATAATTTTATGAATGCAATTGTAATGTTTATTATGTTTTGAAAACTGTTATTTTCAAAACCCCTGAATTTTCGATAAATGTATGTTTTTATATTAAAAATAAAAATTCACATATTTATAAAATTATTCAGATAAAATCAATATAATTTTTGGAATAATGATGTCGAAATTATCCAATGGTGAATTTTTCATAATTTTCCGAGACAGTCGAATTTTTGGAAAAAAATTAAATACCGTTTTAATATCTAATGTGTTTTATGACATCATATTGACCCAATAGCAATGTAATAAAATACTATAAACATTATTTTCGGCCAATATACTTTTTATAATTAAAATAATGTGATTTTATTTTTTTTCATTTATTTTAAAAATCTATTATGGACCCTCCAAGACTTATAAAACAGTTGGACTTTTTAAATTGTTTTCATTGAGAGTGTGACTCACCTCCACATAATCAAACCTATTATTTTAAGACGTTTTCCTAATGGCCTTATAAAATATTGTTTTCCACTTCTTTTTTTTAATATCCATGGTAAAAAATGATGGTCTGGTTTGTGGTATTGATTAGTTTAATGTGAGGTGTCCCAAACCTAAATAATAAAAAATTCCATCTCCTTTCCTATAAAAACCCACCCAGGTTCCCACTTTCTCTTTACTGAATGCCTTTTGAGTTCGACTGAAACCTACCCTCATCTCTATAGAATCATCCCAAGGTTCCCCATGATCATAAGAATCCTCTATGAAGCCTCTCCCAAACCATTGGGACCACACTTCCATGTAAGGGATTTCTTCCTTTCTCATCTTTGTCCAATTTTCAGTAAGTTGTTATTCCCTATTTTTTCAATTACAAATGTTCGGATAGGATTTTTCACCTCCTCTATACTGTTCTCTTTATTTTTTGATTATGGGATAACCCTTTTTATCTCATTAATGTCTCCCATTTACACCCGTTAACATGCTGAAATTCCGTGAGAGATTTCTCTCTCCTATTTTACATCCATGTAATTCTTTTGAATTATTCATCTAAATTATATTATGTTTGTTTGGACATGTATATATATGACCCCATTACTATCCATTGTTTTTAAATATGATGAGACACCCCTTTATCTCTCATCAACCATTTTTTATGAGTTCGTATTTCACGTCATTATGCTGCAGAAAATGCACTACGATTTTCCATGATAATGTCATTGTGTAGTGAATACAATGCCCATTTCTCTATCAAGGGTATTCATCATTATGAACTTTTACTTATTGATTATAAATATTCATCTATTTATTTTACATCCATTTATCGAGGAATTAATTATGATGATTGATTCCATGTTGTATGATCCATGTGGCTCATTTATGAATGAAATGAAATATTTAAGAAGTGTGCCCCCTAATAGCGCTCCAATGCATTATGTAAAGTATAGTAACATGATATGTCATCTGAAATAGGTGTTCAGTCATGATAATTCATGTGAAATGATGTTTTACTCATGCTTCATGTGCAATGAAGGTTTAATCATGCTCCATGTCCAATGAGCCTTGGCTCATGCTAATTCCATTGAAGTGTTTTTTCTACATTTCCATGTTATGATTATCATGGTTCACCATGCCTTTATGTTCATGTTTCTATTGTTCTCCATTTATATGCCTATTGTCACACATGTATTGTATTCCTCATGTTATTCCATTTTTATTACCTTACTGGGCTTTATAGTCAACCCTTTTCCGGTGCTTGTCCTCAGGTTATCCTATGCAATGCTATGTATGAGAAAATGTAGTGTTCGAGTAAAAGTATTTTTCAATAAAGATGTTGTGTTTCATGTTTTGAGTTGTTATGTAATGATATTAAGCCCCCAAAACACTAGACCTCTCGATCTTCTATGTTTTATTAAGTGATGTTTATGTAATAAAACATGTTTTTTTGTGTAATAAAGAGCCAGGTTGTTATAGTTGGTATAAGAGGATAGGTTTAGATAATATTGGGATTAGGATTAGAAAACCCCATTGAAGACATAGAGACAAGAAGTATAATAAAAACATCCCTAAGTATTGGTGAGTATTTATTAAGTGGTTCATCAAGAAAATGCATCCCTATCTGGATACGTGCAGGTAGAGTCAGCTCTAGCATAGATGTATCCTGGGGGTAAAACCCAAAAACACCGCATTGAGTTAGACTCGAACGAGAACTAGTGTATGACAATGGGCCTTGCTGCACTATTGGTTACGAAACTCCAAGGGGATATGATTTGGTAATTTCTGAAGATTAGTATGAACCCTTATTAAGGGAATTATAAAAAAAAATCTCCTAAGAATATATGTTAGAAATTAGATCATAGATACCATAGATTAAAGCCTATGCATTCATATGTTAAGAAAATACATGTTTTTTATAAGTCATCTGTTTTGTCCTTCGATTACCCTTTATGTGTTACCCCTAACTATCCATTTAATCTAGCCAATGGCCGGTAATATGAGGACTCGGGCTAACAACCGATGTGAAGATCAATTTGATGAATGTGCTAATGAGATTCCCAATCCGATGGGAGTGGGAATCACGAACATTGGCATTCCTCTCTCTCACTTTATCAATCTTTGAATAGAAACATGGGTCAAGGGAATCGTTCAACCCCCCCCCCCCCAAGAAATAACAAGTCGTTATCGAGAGATTCATGAGACAAAGGCCTCCAACTTTTAATGGATCATCTGATCCCTCAATCACCGAACAATGTATCAAATCTATTGAAAAGATATTCTCCGTCCTTCCATGTTCCGAACAAGAGAAGGTTATTTTTGCTGCTTATCTTATGGATGGTGAAGCTGATAAATGGTGGAAATTGATCAAAAAATACAAAGCATGAGGAAGAGAGCGAGGAATTGTAATGAAAGGATTTTTTGGAAGATGTTTTTCGATAAATAGTTTCCGCGCACCCTTCGACATATGATGGAAAGGGAATTCCTTCCCCTCAAGAAAAAAGACGATGAATCTATCAATGAATATTAGGAAAACATCACTAGGATTGGACGATACACCTCCATCTTTGTCGTTACCCCCGAATGGATTGTTGAAAACTTCATGGGTGGGGTAAAACCTAGCCTACAGAAAGTACTCTCGATCTGTGACTTCGGCAGCTATAAGGAAATTGTCTGATTTTCCCTCATGGCTGAAATAGAGATTGAAGAATCTTAGGGATATCATGGGGATAAGAAGCATAAGGTGGACTTTAATGTAGGTGGTTGGATGTATTAATCCAATAGAGGAGAGGAATTCTCTGTTCAAACCTCAACACATTGTTCATTTCTATGATTGCAAAGAACTGGGGCATCCTTCAAATCAGTTCCCTAAGCCAAGGGTTTTCTAATGCAACTGACAACCTCTAGGGCATCCATGGAGAGATTTTCTCCTCACTACTGTTGAAGTGAACCCTAACAAAAAAGTGAAGATAGGTACACTATTTATTCATTCAATAATAGAGAATATTCTTTTTGATTGAGGATTTATTCATTATTTTATATTCCATATGTTCAGTAGAACAATCCCATCACCACTAAAAATCATGGAAGTAATGATGTCGGTGAGTATGAAAAATGTGGCAATCATTGCATCCCATGAATATAAATCCTCCCATGTCATAATCTGTGGATTGAATATCTCGATGAACCTCATCATACTCCCTCTAGTGGAATTTGAAGCAATTCTTATCATGGGTTTCCTTTCCTTATATAGAGCCAACATAACTTGCTGTGAGAGGGAAATCACTCTCCATGTGGAGAATCGACCTTCGATTCTATACAAGTGAAAAGAGGAAGATGAATCTTCTTTAAGTCCATCATATCAAGCATGGATATTACTACCCTATGAGCATGTGTATCTAGATTAGATGATTGAGTCTAATGAGGCAACCAGCTTTGAAGACATTCCTATTGTGAGGGAATTTACGGAAGCATTTCCAAAGGAATTGCATTGTCTTACTCCTAGAAGAGATGTTGAATTCTCAATTGATCTTATACCTGGGGAATTGCCAATATCCAAGACTCTATATAGAATGGCTGTTGTGGAGCTTATTGAGATGAAGAAACAACTATAAGATAATCTGGATAAAGGGTTTTAAGCCCAAGTGCTTCACCATGGGGTGAACCAGTCCTCTCTGTCAAGAAAAAGGATGTGTCAATGCCCTGGTGCATCAATTATCGCGAACTTAACTAAATCACGATAAAGAAAAAGTATCCTCTCTCATGAATTGATTACTTATTCGATCTTCTTCATGGAGCACAATACTTCTCCAAGGTGGATTTGGGGTCAGGATATTGTCAAGTAATGGTGAAGAAGGAAGATATCCCCAAGACTGTTTTTTGTACAAGATACGGGCACTATGAATTTATTGCAATGCCTTTCTGACTCACAAATTCTCCAACAATATTCGTGGACATGATGAATAGAGTATTTAGGGATTACTGTGAAAAATTAGTGGTAGTATTTATAGATGATATTTTTACATACACCAAAAAAATGGAGGATCAAGAGGAGTATCTATGAACTATATTGGAGACCTTGCGGATGGAGAATATCTATTAAATGTACAGCAGGTGTGAGTTCTGGTTGAAGGAGGTCTCATTATTGGGCATTATTGGGCCATATCATCACAAGAAATGAGATATTTGTGGATCCCTCCAAAACAGAGGTAATTGAGGGATGACTGAGGCTAACATCAGAAACTGATATCTGTAGCTTCTTGAAGTTTGCTAAATATTATCAACGATTTGTTAGATATTTCTCAAAATTGTCCAACCGTTGTCCCAATATAACTCGGATGGGTGTAAAGTTTTCTTGGAGCGATGAATGTGGTGAAAGCTTCAAGGAATTAATACGAAGGCTTATCATTGTGTCTATTCTCACTTAACCCAAAAGTGGAGAACTTTTTGGGGTATTCAGTGATTCTTAGAAGAAGGGCATGGGATGTATGTTGATGCAAAATGTCAAATTCATTTCCTATGCTTCAAGGAAATTGAATGTTCATGAGAAGAATTATCCAACACCTGATTTGGAGTTGGTTGCGGTGATCTTCGCTTTAAAAAATATGGCCTCATTGTCTCTTGGGGGAGAAGTTTGAAATATATGAGGACTACAAAAGACTCAACTATATATTGACATAGAAATAGTTGAACATGCACCAACAAAGATGGTTAGAGGTGATCAAAGACTATGAATGCTCAATCCATTACCACCTTGGGAAAGCAAACAAGGTGGCATATGCTCTAAGATGAAAGGAACCAATAATTCTATTATTGATTATAATTGAGAAGGAACCAATCTTCATATATTTGATGAAGATGGACAAGGGAATCAAAAATAAGTGAACATCATAAATCCATTAAAAAATGATTTCTCAACTATCTAATTTGGAAAGGATAAAATATTCTCAAAAGGATGATGTGGGAATTCAGAAGATAGTGGAAGCTATCAGAAAATGGAAATCCTTGGAGTTCAATGTTAATGATAAAGGAATTATGATATTTGGGAAAAGATTATGTCTTTCATCAAGTCCAGAGCTGAAAAAGAAATTTTTCATGATGCACATAGTTCAATTTTCTATATTCACCCAGGAAACCCAAAGATGTATCGAGATATCTGAGAGAATTATTGGCGTGATAATATGAAGAGTGAGATCACTTAGTATACATAAAAGTGCCTGGTGTGTCAGCAAGTGATGGAAGAGAGGCATAAGTCTAAGGGGATGATGCAACCATTGCCCATACCAGAATGGAAATGGGAGAACATCACCATTGACTTTGTCACCGGACTTCCAATGACATCCAAAGGCAACAATGCAGCCTGGGTTGTTGTGGATCATCTTACAAAGTCTGCACAATTCATTGCATTTCAGGAGGATTTCACATTGGAACAGCTAGCACAGATATATATTATGGAAGTGGTTAGGTGGAATGGATAACCACTATCTATGGTATCCGATTGAGATCCATGATTCACCTCTATGTTTTGGGAGAGTTTTCAACGTGCTCTAGATACTGATATGAATATAAGTACGACTTATCATCCTCAAAGTGATATTCAATCCGAGCAGACTATCCAAACACCTGAGGACATGTTGAGATCATGTTCTATGGAATTCAGAAGAGGGTGGTTCAACATCTTCCACTGGTTGAATTCTCCCACAATAACAGTTTCCAATCAAGCATCTGAATGGAACCTTATAAAGCCATGTATGAGAAGATGTGCAGAACACCGACATGTGAAGATAAAGTTGGTGAGCGTAAGCTTCTTGGACCAGAAATGGTTGGAGAAATGGTGGAGTGGGTGAAAACCCTTCAGCTGCATATCAAGGAATCCCAGAGTCAATAGAAGATTTATGCATATAACCATCAACAATACCTTGAGATTAAAGTTGGATACATGGTATTTCAATGAAAATTTCCAGGGAAGAAGGTCCTGATGTTTGGAAAGAAGAGGAAGTTAAGTCCTAGGTACATCATCCCCTTCGAGTTTCCTGATCGTGTTGGGGCTATGGCCTATCAACTTGAACATACATCTACCATGGACAATGTATGTGATGTCTATCATGTATCCCTATTAAGAAACTACATATCAAACCTTCACATATAGTCACTTCAATGGTAGTACAACTAGAGGATGATATTTCTTAAGAGGAATAACCAGTGATGATCTTATATCGTAGAGAAAAAGTTAAACAAAATAAGACAATTCCCCTCATCAAGGTGTAGTGGAAAACCCAAAAGTGTGAAAAAGCAACATGGGAATCAGAGTAAGTGATGATGCAAAGTTACCCACATCGGTTTTAGTGTGGGAAAAGAAAATTTTGAGGGCGAAATTTCTAAAGGGTGGGGCGAGATTGTAATGAACCGAAATTTCATTAATGAAAATTCCTATGGATCTAATTAAATGTCTTATTATGGTTATATAAATCTGAACAAAAATGTTTTTATATTTATGGATTTTAAAATACCATTATGAATTGTGACCGTAGCTAATATTGTCGTTGAACATCGATCACATGATTTGTATAAATGTAGGGCTTTAACAAATCAATTTTGTAAAACAAAGGAATCGAGGGCCTCATCTAGTATATTTTCCACATAAGAAGCCCATCTATCGAAGCTCGGAAAGGAGGTGGCTTCATCGGGTTAAGATCTTGACCAATCCTAAGTGGATCTTGATCATGTTATGCTTGAGTGGAACCGACTACGGGATAAGTGGAAGTTAATAGAGATTACCACACGAGCGATGTTATCCGAGCCACCCAAAGAGTCTATCACTGTCGCACACCTTACCCTTTGGTATTATGTGGGTGTTATAAGGGGTTATGTAACAAGACCCTAGAACTATGACTATGTACATTATTTTTATATAAATAATGTGCATTCATTTTATTATTGTTACTTTGTAAATAGTTCTTAAAGCACAAATATTATTTTTTGTTATTATTCAACTACGAAATCTATTTTGATGAAGTAATTGATTTTTGAATTAAATAATATTTTAATAAAATATAATTATTAAATTAATTTTTATTAAATATAATTGATCATATAATTTTATAAATGCAATTTTAATTTTTATTAAGGTTTGAAAACTGTTTTTGTCAAAACCTATGAATTTTAGGTAAATTTCGGGTGTTATTTTAAAAGTAAAAATTTACATATTTTTAAAAAAATTTATATAAAAATATTATTATTTTTGGAATCCGGACATCCAAATTATCTAATGGTGAATTTTTCATATTTTTATTAGACAGTAGAATTTTTGGGTAAAAATTAAATTCTGTTTAAATATTTAATGTGTTTTATGACATCATAATGACCAAATAATGATGTAATAAAATAATATAAACCTTATGTTCGGCCGATATATGTTTTAGAATCAAAATAATGTGATTTTAGATTTGTTTTATTTATTTTACAATGATTTTGTGAACCCTCCAAGACTTATAAAACATTTTGTCTTTTTAAATTATTTTCTTTGAGAATGTGACTCACCTCCACATTTGCAACCCTATTATTTTAAGATTTCCAGCCAAGGGACTTATAAAATATGGTTTTCCACTCAATATTTGAAATAAAACATGGTCATAAACCATGGGCTGGATTGTGTTATTGATTAGTTTAATGTGAGGGTTCCAAATCCTAAATAATAAAGAATTCCCTCTCCATTCCTATATAAACCCACCCAAGCTCCCACATCCTCTTCACTCAAAGACTTTGGATTTCGACCAACCCATGCCTTCCTCTCTCTAGAATCCTCCCAAGGTTCCTCATTCTCCCAAGAATCCTCTCTCGAACCTATCCCAATCCTTTGGGATCACACTTCCATGTAAGGGATTTCTTCTTGTCTCATTTTTGTCTAATTTTATTTAAGTTTTTATTCCATTTTTTCAATAAAAAATGTTGGGGTCTAATTTTACACCTCCCTAATAAAGTCCTATTTATGTTTGGATTATTTTAGAACCCTTTCTATCTCATTAATGACTCCTATGTACACCCATTATAATGCCAAAATTCTGTGAGGGATTTCTCTCTTATCTTTTGTTTCCAAGTAGTTCTTTTGAATTATGCATCTAAATTCCATTAAATTTGTTGGTAAATGCATCTATATTACCCAATTATAGTCCATTTCATGTAAATATGATGATACACCCCCTTCTCTCTCATCGACCATTTTTTATGAGTTCTAATTTCACGTCGTTATGCTGCCGAAAATGCACTATGATTCTCCTAGCTAAGGTCCTTCTGTAGTGATTATCATGCCAATTTCTCAATCAAAGGTATTCAAATTTTTGAAAATTTACTTATGGATCATAAATCTCCTTGTATGTATTACATATCCCTTTATTGTGGAATAAATGATGATGATTGATTCCATGATGTATGATTCATGTGGCACACTTCTGCATGAAAAGAATTGTTTAAGAAGGGTGCACCCTGATAGCGCTCCATGCATTGGGTAAAGTATAGTATCATGATACGACATGTGCAATGGGTTTTGAATTATTCTAATTCAATTTCTATGAGGTTTTACTCGTGCATCATGTGCAATGAGGGTTTAATCATGCTCCATGTGCAATGAGCTCTAACACATGTTAATTCTATGATAAGTGTTGTTTCCCCATTTCCATGTTATGATTATTATAATTTATCATGCCTTTATGTTTAGGTTTCTCTTGTGGTCCATTGATATGCCTATTTTATAACATGTATTTTAATCCTCATGTTATTCCATTTTAATTCCTTTATTGGTATTTATAGCAAACCCTTTTCTGTGCATGTTCTCATGTTATCCTATGCAATGCTACGTATGAGAGAATGCAGTGGTCATGTAAAAGAAGTTTTCAATAAAGATGTTGTGTTTCACAATTTAAGTTGTTATTTAATGATCCTAACCCCAAAGAATATATACCACTCGATCTTATATGGTTTATCAAGTAATGTTTATGAAATAATTCATGTTTTAGTGTGTAATAAATCTCAGGGTTGTTATATTCCATTTGGAGAAAAAATGGGAGAAGTTATTTGTGAGACCTGGTTTTCCCCAATTGGATCCCTAATTTTGTTTTCCTAGAAGGAATATAGGGTCCTGATGTTATGTGTGTATTACTGGTTCTTGAATCAGAAGACATAAAATAATATGTTTTTAACTACAATGGATCGTAGATCTCTTGGAACTGTTAATAAGGGGGTGATGGTTCTTGAAGATAGACCATAGGGCTGGCTATCTCCAGTTGTGAGCATGGGTTAAGGATATACATAATTTGGTATTTAGATTTCATTAATATCAATACTAATACATGGTTTTCTTGTTTGGCATGAGACATTCCCTAGCAGTGTTCATGGGGCTAATGAAGTAGATCATTAATCCTTTATTAGACCGGTTCAAAGTAGTATTCATTGATATCTTCCAAGTGTATTCATCGTCTAAGGAAAAGAATACAAGACACTAGAGGATTGTCCTGGAAACACTATGAGAGAAAAAAATTTATGGGAATCTCTTGAAGTTTAAATTTCGGAATCAAGATGTCCACATTCTAGGACACATCATCTAAAATGTAAAGACCCGTAAAATTCAAGGGAAATTTTTTTCTTAATTTTCTTTAGAATTTTACAAGAGCGCGGTTTCAGACGGCACCTGATTCCGAGGCCCGGAGTGCCCGGAATTAATTTCCGAAGTTTGGCTCGGGTACGTTCAGTGAACGAACGAGCGGGAATTTCTAACTTTTGATCCGGTGCTCGGAATTGAAATCCGAGGGCACCGATGAACTCGCAGCGCCGATATTCGCTTTAAGAGACCTTTTCGGGAGTTGCGTTTGTTGCGGGTTGAAAGTTACGTTTTGGGGTTTTTAGTTTGAGTTAAATAAAATTGTGAAGAACAATTTTATTATAACTTCTTAAAACCTTTCAAAGGAGGTTGGAAGTGGGACCCACACCCACTTAACCTCCCTTGGGAGGATTAAGTGTGGTGGGGCCCACACGAACCCCCACCTTTTCAACTCCCCTCTCTCCCTCTTAATGGCTTGACAAGTTAACTTCTATTTAATTATACAATTCATGTATATTAAATAAGTGAGTTAATTAAGGGAGTTAAACCCTTTTTGAATTTCAAACCTTTGAAATTCTTGTGGTTAAGTTATGAAATAATATAAGTTAAAGCTTATATTATTCTAGGAGTTTCTTTTACCCTTGGGAGGATTTCTTGAGAGCTTTGGAAGCTTTTCTCCTCTTCTTCTTCAAACTCAACGAAGAACGCGAAGAACGTCGTTCTTCAACGAAGAACTTCTCCGACGAAGAACGACGCCTCTCTTCTTCGTCCTCGGTGTCAACAAGAGGGAACGCCGCTTCCTCTTCGGACCTTCTTCGTCGGCATACGAAGATTCGACAACGACTCTTCCTCCGCGACATCGATATTTCACGACTACGTCAACGTGCGACTATCGAGGTAGAGGTTCTTGAGTTTGTTGTTTTCTTTATAATTTGACTTTCCTCAAGACTTGACGAGGAACGCTCTTTTTCCGACGAAGAACGCCGCACCTCCTTTCTTCGTTCACCGTGACAACGAAGGGGACGCCACCTTCCTCGGACAACCTTCGTCGGCGTACAAGGTTTCGCCAACGACGTATCTCTTCGGGCATATCTCTTCGTCAACGGATTTGACGAACGACGACCGCGACGCCCGACCTCCGCGACGCCGTCTTCCGCGGAACGTAGACGATTCTTCGAATCTTAAACCCGAGGTAGGGGTTGTTGATTTCACTTTGGTTTCCTTTTTCTTTTCTTGCTCGTGGTTCGTATAACTAACGTGGGGATGTTGATTATTTTAAGATCCGTTATTGCTTAACGTGAGGGGGGCCGGACCGCATGAACACGGCCGAACCCCCTCCATCGTTCATGTTTAATTCTTGCGATGGAAGCAAAGTGGCGTGGTGCCGTCGCACCACGCGGATTACCACGCGTTTATTTTTACGCGGCGCCGTCGCGCCACGCCGAGGTAGAAACTTCAAGAACGCGACGCCGTCGCGCCGCGTTGAAAAGAATCAAAGCACGATGAAGGGGCGCGGTGCCGTCGCACCGCGCCGGATGACGAACGCCGCGGCCGGTTCCGGGCCGCGACGGGACGAGGAGACCGCGGCCGGTTCCGGGCCGCGGCGGAAGGCAAGACCGGCGGCCGGGCCGCCGGCGTCGGAAGCCGAAGAAGGGGACCGGAAAATTCCGGTCCCGTTTGAGAAAACCGGCCGGCCAGCTGGCCGGCCGGATGACTTAAAACCGGGGAATTTAATTCCCCGGCCAACCCTTTAAAACCCCCCTCTTAATGAGGGGGGCGGTTCTTGAGGGAAGGGGGCAGCCGCCCCCTTGGTTCGGCGCCAGCAGGCCCCCCCACGTGAGGGGGGGGGGGGGGGCGGTTTTAATAAAACCGGCGCGGCACATAGGCCGCGCCACTTGAAGAAGGGCGGGGGCTTAGCCCCCCGCGTGTGCCGCAGCCCGCCGCCGCCACCGCGGCCCGCCGCCGCCGCCACCGCGGCCCGCCGCCGCCGCCGCCACCGCGGCCCGCCGCCGCCGCGCCGCCCGCCGCCGCCGTCCGCCGCCGCCGTCCGCCGCCGCCGGCCACCGCCGCCGGCCGCCGCGCCGCCCCGGGGGGGGGGGGGGGGGGGGTCGGGCCGGGTCGGCCCGGACCCGGACCCCCCCGTTTCGAACCAGAATTGGTTTTTGGCCCATAACATGAGCCTCGGACCTCCGAATGATGAACCGTCTGCGGCAACGCGATCCTTGGATCGAGACGGTCGTTTCGGTATATCGCACTCAAGGTTTCGGTTTACTTTGAGTTCGGCCGGGTTGGTTCGTTCACGAAACCAACCGGGCCTTCGGTGCGGAAACGCTCATATCTTGAGCTACGAACGTCCGATTGACGCACCGTCAGTCGCGTTGTGTTCCTTTTAGTGAGACGGATCTTTTGGCATACTCCGCCCGAGGTTTGGACGCAGGTGGAGTACGGTCGGGTTGGTTTTGCTTTAAAAACCAACCGGGCCCCGGAGACGAAAATGCCAATAACTCACAGACCGGGCGTCCGATTGACGCGCCGTCTGTTTCGTTGACTTCCTCTTGATGAGACGAAACTTTTGACATACTCCACCCGAGTTTTGGATACAGTCGGAGTATGGCCGGGTTGGATTGTACCCGAAATCCAACCGGGCCCCTGGAACGGAAAAGCTGATATCTTTCAGACAGGACGTCCGCTTGACGAGCCGTCAGCAGCGTTGGTGGTTACGTTGAGTAACGGTCCCTTTGAGTTTACCCTATGGGAGTTCGGGGTACAGTTGAGATACGGCCGGGATTGGTTTCGCTCACGAAACCATCCGGGCCCCTGGGACGAAAAGGCTAATAACTCACAGACCGGGCGTCCGATCGACGCGCCGTCTGTTGCGTTGAGACCCCTGTGACGAGACGGACTTTTGAGATACTTCTTTTCGGGACTTTGTGATACTTGGAGTATCGGCCAGTGGCTCGTGGAGCGGACCCTCCCGGAGACGAGCGTGCAGAGTACGGAGACCGTGTAGCCGGCTGAGACCTGACGACTGCTTGACCGACTCGACTTGGAGTGAGTCGATTAGCCCAGTGGACGGAGCGCCGGTATTTGGCTGCAGACCCACGGCGGACGGAGCGCCAGGTAGATGGCAGCAAACCCGCGGTACTCGACAGGAGGAGTACCTCAGTAGGCTTTTTGGGCGAGCGCCCGGTATTTGGCGACAGACCCTCAGCGGACGGAGCGCCAGGTAGTTGGCCGCAAACCCGCAGTACTCGACAGGAGGAGTACCTCAGCAGTCTTAGGGTAGTGAGCGGCGGCCTCGGAGTCGTTACAGGACCACTGTACACTCTAGAGACGGAGCTCTTCAGCAGTTACGGTTTCGATAATGAAAATCCTGGTTTGAGCTGAGACTTTTGACCTTGTGTTACTTCATGATTGAGATGGGTCACTTGCTAACTTTGGTATATGTATGGGCATATACCCGGGTAGTGGTTATCCGTCGTTTCACAATCCTTGTGTTTCCTCATGATTGAGATGGGTTACTTGATAACTTAGGTATATGTATGGGCATATACCTAAGTTGGGTTTATCTGTTGAGATCTTCTTGTGTTTATCCTTGTTGGTTTTTAGTGAGACCTTGAGGGTCTCGGGGTCCCTACTGAGTATCGTTATACTCACCCCTACACGGGCTATGCCCGCACCTCGTTGTGTTGGTTGCAGACGACGGACAGTGCTGACAGAAGCCGAAGGTTCGAGGACTTGACGGTACCTGGAAGTGGACTATACGACGAGGCGGTACCCGGAGGTGGACCACTGGGCGGGACATACTCGGAGCGGATGGCGGGACCCGAACAGCAGAGGAGCTATCTGTACCCACCCTTCAGGTGGGATTTCCAGTGGACATCTCAGCGTAGTAGCTTTACTTTTCAGTCGCTGTTTTCCCTTTTTGAGTTGTACTTTACAGTTGGGCTTGTATTTCCGGCCCCTTTTTACTTTTCAGCTCTTCTTTTTGTTCTTAGTGTTTTACTTCCGCTTGCTTACTCTGTGGTGTTTGTTTACCTTACAAAGGCAATGCCTTCCCTTTTTCTGGGATTTACGCCTTGGTGCTAGTCGCCAGCCCCTGGCCTATGGAAGGCGGGCTTGGGGTAGTCACGGCACGGACCCCGAGGGCGGGTCGTGACAAATTGGTATCAAAGGAGTTCGGTTCTACCGCAGAACTTATAACTCTGATGTTTCTTTCTGTGAAGCAATAGTGTTGAGAGTACCGAGTGTGGTTTTCAGTTCAGGGAGTCCAGTGTTGGTGCGGGCGGCCGACGTATCCATACACCAGGACCCTGACAACTGATTTCCGACTTTGTGCACGAAAACACTGATTGCGTGTGTGTTTTCAAAGGTTTTTCCCCTTAAAACAGCTCAAACCCGGTCAGCTCACCAGGTATAATCGTTTGATCGTGTTACGTTGTTTCTTTCAGGATGGCCCCACGACGGCAGCCAGCTAGGGTTCCGAGAATCGAACGTGACGACAGCCCACCGAGCGACGAGGCCTCGGTGCAGGGCCCTTTGTCAGCAGTGGCACCGGCGGTAGCTCTACCCACCGAGCCCCCGATGCTTCCAGCAGCAGCCGCTGACGATGCACGTCGCCTCAGCGCACTGCATGAGTTTCAGCTCCAGCGACCGCCCAGGTTTCGCGGGGAGACGGATCCCCAGGCTGCAGAGGACTGGCTGGAGGCAGTAGTACGAGTGTTTAGGCTAGTGAGGACGCCGGTAGACTTCATGGTGATCTTTGCTACCAGCCTCCTTCAGGCAGCAGCAGGTAGGTGGTTGAGCCACTTGTTTCAGTTTTGCGATGAGATGGACTTCGCATGGGAAGACTTCGAGACCTTCTTCAGGGTGGAGTTTGTGCCAGTATCTCTACACCTCGAGCGTGTACAGGAGATTCTGCCTTTGCCGCGTGTTTTTCGATCAGAAGCCGAGTCATCTGTGGGCAGTAGACAGATGATGCAGAGGTCCAGGAGGACCAGACCAGCAGTTGGGCGATCTCGGGTTTTAGGACCAGTGGTGCAGGGCACCCGGAGTGGGAACAGAGCTAGCCGTGCAAGGAGCAGGTTGTGTTACTCATGCCGCGGAAAGGGTCACCTGGCACGTGACTGTCCGACTCCTCGATCCGCAGGCTTGGAGGGAGCCACCGAGGTTGAGGCAGCGACAAATGCTTGAGCAACAGTAAAGCAGGTGGACAGGAGCGGAACTAGTGGATACGTCTCTTGTACTTCTAGTTCCATGTTGATGTTGCTTTTGTGTAGCGTCTTGTATTATGAGCTGCAATAATAAAAGACGCATCCTTTGTGATGTTTTCATTCCTGTCCTCTTTTGTGATGTTACTAAGAGGTTCCAGTTGACTGTTGACTTGACCCTCACTTGTGAGACATCTACTGGAGGAGACCAGTTACCACACACTGATGCCGACAGTGTGACTCAACCCTTGGAGGCGAGAGTAACGGTTGGATCTCTTAGTAGTAGCGTCGAGGCCTTACGACGTCATCCTTGGTATGGATTAGTATCATCCATGTTAGGATCGACTGTTTTAGGCAAAGAATGTGGTTCATCCAGGGGATGAGACCAGGTTTCTCTTATCGGCAAAGAAGAAATCTTGCAGCTCATGTGGGACCAGAGATGGTCCGGGCCACGTCAGAGGAGGTCCATGTCATCCAGGAGCGGATGAGGGCAGCACAGAGCCGGCAGAAGTCATACGCTGACAGGAGGCGGAGGCCACTAGAGTTCGAGGATGGTGACCACGTCTTCTTGCGGGTCTCACCTCGACGTGGTATTCGGAGATTTGGCCGAGGCGACAAGTTATCTCCGCGCTTCATCGGACCCTTCCAGGTTCTCAGCAGGATTGGCGAGGTGGCTTATCGCCTGGCTCTACCACCTCAGATACACCGGGTGCACGACGTCTTCCACGTGTCTCAGCTGAGGAGATACGTGCACGACCCGACGCACATCTTTGATCATGGGGAGCTTGACGTTGACGATGGGGCGAATTTTACGGAGGTCCCGGTGGAGATAGAGGATCGACAGGAGCAGGTCCTACTTGGGCGATCGATTCCTCTTGTGCACATCTGATGGCAGCACGGGGATCTCCAGGAGAGCACATGGGAGCGGAAGGCTCAGATGCGTGCTCAGTAACCTCTTTTGTTTCCCTAGTTTTTGTTGTATCTTTACGGGGTTGTAAAGCCCTGAGGTGGGAGTTATGTAAAGACCCGTAAAATTCAAGGGAAATTTTTTTCTTAATTTTCTTTAGAATTTTAGAAGAGCGCGGTTTCAGACGGCACCTGATTCCGAGGCCCGGAGTGCCCGGAATTAATTTCCGAAGTTTGGCTCGGGTACGTTCAGTGAACGAACGAGCGGGAATTTCTAAATTTTGATCCGGTGCTCGGAATTGAAATCCGAGGGCACCTATGAACTCGCAGCACCGATATTCGCTTAAAGAGACCTTTTCGGGAGTTGCGTTTGTTGCGGGTTGAAAGTTACGTTTTGGGGTTTTTAGTTTGAGTTAAATAAAATTGTGAAGAACAATTTTATTATAACTTCTTAAAACCTTTCAAAGGAGGTTGGAAGTGGGACCCACACCCACTTAACCTCCCTTGGGAGGATTAAGTGTGGTGGGGCCCACACGAACCCCCACCTTTTCAACTCCCCTCTCTCCCTCTTAATGGCTTGACAAGTTAACTTCTATTTAATTATACAATTCATGTATATTAAATAAGTGAGTTAATTAAGGGAGTTAAACCCTTTTTGAATTTCAAACCTTTGAAATTCTTGTGGTTAAGTTATGAAATAATATAAGTTAAAGCTTATATTATTCTAGGAGTTTCTTTTACCCTTGGGAGGATTTCTTGAGAGCTTTGGAAGCTTTTCTCCTCTTCTTCTTCAAACTCAACGAAGAACGCGAAGAACGTCGTTCTTCAACGAAGAACTTCTCCGACGAAGAACGACGCCTCTCTTCTTCGTCCTCGGTGTCAACAAGAGGGAACGCCGCTTCCTCTTCGGACCTTCTTCGTCGGCATACGAAGATTCGACAACGACTCTTCCTCCGCGACATCGATATTTCACGACTACGTCAACGTGCGACTATCGAGGTAGAGGTTCTTGAGTTTGTTGTTTTCTTTATAATTTGACTTTCCTCAAGACTTGACGAGGAATGCTCTTTTTCCGACGAAGAACGCCGCACCTCCTTTCTTCGTTCACCGTGACAACGAAGGGGACGCCACCTTCCTCGGACAACCTTCGTCGGCGTACAAGGTTTCGCCAACGACGTATCTCTTCGGGCATATCTCTTCGTCAACAGATTTGACGAACGACGACCGCGACGCCCGACCTCCGCGACGCCGTCTTCCGCGGAACGTAGACGATTCTTCGAATCTTAAACCCGAGGTAGGGGTTGTTGATTTCACTTTGGTTTCCTTTTTCTTTTCTTGCTCGTGGTTCGTATAACTAACGTGGGGATGTTGATTATTTTAAGATGCGTTATTGCTTAACGTGAGGGGGGCCGGACCGCATGAACACGGCCGAACCCCCTCCATCGTTCTTGTTTAATTCTTGCGATGGAAGCAAAGTGGCGTGGTGCCGTCGCACCACGCGGATTACCACGCGTTTATTTTACGCGGCGCCGTCGCGCCACGCCGAGGTAGAAACTTCAAGAACGCGACGCCGTCGCGCCGCGTTGAAAAGAATCAAAGCACGACGAAGGGGCGCGGTGCCGTCGCACCGCGCCGGATGACGAACGCCGCGGCCGGTTCCGGGCCGCGACGGGACGAGGAGACCGCGGCCGGTTCCGGGCCGCGGCGGAAGGCAAGACCGGCGGCCGGGCCGCCGGCGTCGGAAGCCGAAGAAGGGGACCGGAAAATTCCGGTCCCGTTTGAGAAAACCGGCCGGCCAGCTGGCCGGCCGGATGACTTAAAACCGGGGAATTTAATTCCCCGGCCAACCCTTTAAAACCCCCCTCTTAATGAGGGGGGCGGTTCTTGAGGGAAGGGGGCAGCCGCCCCCTTGGTTCGGCGCCAGTAGGCCCCCCCACGTGAGGGTGGGGCGGTTTTAATAAAACCGGCGCGGCACATAGGCCGCGCCACTTGAAGAAGGGCGGGGGCTTAGCCCCCCGCGTGTGCCGCAGCCCGCCGCCGCCACCGCGGCCCGCCGCCGCCGCCGCCACCGCGGCCCGCCGCCGCCGCGCCGCCCGCCGCGCCGCCCGCCGCTGCCGTCCGCCGCCGCCGTCCGCCGCCGCCGGCCGCCGCCGCCGGCCGCCGCGCCGCCGCGCCGCCCCGGGGGGGGGGGGGGGTCGGGCCGGGTCGGCCCGGACCCGGACCCCCCCGTTTCGAACCAAAATTGGTTTTTGGCCCATAACTTGAGCCTCGGACCTCCGAATGACGAACCGTCTGCGGAAACGCGATCCTTGGATCGAGACGGTCGTTTCGGTATATCGCACTCAAGGTTTCGGTTTACTTTGAGTTCGGCCGGGTTGGTTCGTTCACGAAACCAACCGGGCCTTCGGTGCGGAAACGCTCATATCTTGAGCTACGAACGTCCGATTGACGCACCGTCAGTCGCGTTGTGTTCCTTTTAGTGAGACGGATCTTTTGGCATACTCCGCCCGAGGTTTGGACGCAGGTGGAGTACGGTCGGGTTGGTTTTGCTTTAAAAACCAACCGGGCCCCGGAGACGAAAATGCCAATAACTCACAGACCGGGCGTCCGATTGACGCGCCGTCTGTTTCGTTGACTTCCTCTTGATGAGACGAAACTTTTGACATACTCCGCCCGAGTTTTGGATACAGTCGGAGTATGGCCGGGTTGGATTGTACCCGAAATCCAACCGGGCCCCTGGAACGGAAAAGCTGATATCTTTCAGACAGGACGTCCGCTTGACGAGCCGTCAGCAGCGTTGGTGGTTACGTTGAGTAACGGTCCCTTTGAGTTTACCCTATGGGAGTTCAGGGTACAGTTGAGATACGGCCGGGATTGGTTTCGCTCACGAAACCATCCGGGCCCCTGGGACGAAAAGGCTAATAACTCACAGACCGGGCGTCCGATCGACGCGCCGTCTGTTGCGTTGAGACCCCTGTGACGAGACGGACTTTTGAGATACTTCTTTGCGGGACTTTGTGATACTTGGAGTATCGGCCAGTGGCTCGTGGAGCGGACCCTCCCGGAGACGAGCGTGCAGAGTACGGAGACCGTGTAGCCGGTTGAGACCTGACGACTGCTTGACCGACTCGACTTGGAGTGAGTCGATTAGCCCAGTGGACGGAGCGCCGGTATTTGGCTGCAGACCCACGGCGGACGGAGCGTCAGGTAGATGGCAGCAAACCCGCGGTACTCGACAGGAGGAGTACCTCAGTAGGCTTTTTGGGCGAGCGCCCGGTATTTGGAGACAGACCCTCAGCGGACGAAGCGCCAGGTAGTTGGCCGCAAACCCGCAGTACTCGACAGGAGGAGTACCTCAGCAGTCTTAGGGTAGTGAGCGGCGGCCTCGGAGTCGTTACAGGACCACTGTACACTCTAGAGACGGAGCTCTTCAGCAGTTACGGTTTCGATAATGAAAATCCTAGTTTGAGCTGAGACTTTTGACCTTGTGTTACTTCATGATTGAGATGGGTCACTTGCTAACTTTGGTATATGTATGGGCATATACCCGGGTAGTGGTTATCCGTCGTTTCACAATCCTTGTGTTTCCTCATGATTGAGATGGGTTACTTGATAACTTAGGTATATGTATGGGCATATACCTAAGTTGGGTTTATCTGTTGAGATCTTCTTGTGTTTATCCTTGTTGGTTTTTAGTGAGACCTTGAGGGTCTCGGGGTCCCTACTGAGTATCGTTATACTCACCCCTGCACGGGCTATGCCCGCACCTCGTTGTGTTGGTTGCAGACGACGGACAGTGCTGACAGAAGCCGAAGGTTCAAGGACTTGACGGTACCTGGAAGTGGACTATACGACGAGGCGGTACCCGGAGGTGGACCACTGGGCGGGACATACTCGGAGCGGATGGCGGGACCCGAACAGCAGAGGAGCTATCTGTACCCACCCTTCAGGTGGGATTTCCAGTGGACATCTCAGCGTAGCAGCTTTACTTTTCAGTCGCTGTTTTCCCTTTTTGAGTTGTACTTTACAGTTGGGCTTGTATTTCCGGCCCCTTTTTACTTTTCAGCTCTTCTTTTTGTTCTTAGTGTTTTACTTCCGCTTGCTTACTCTGTGGTGTTTGTTTACCTTACAAAGGCAATGCCTTCCCTTTTTCTGGGATTTACGCCTTGGTGCTAGTCGCCAGCCCCTGGCCTATGGAAGGCGGGCTTGGGGTAGTCACGGCACGGACCCCGAGGGCGGGTCGTGACATAAAAGGCTAGAGTATTAGTTGAACCAGTTAAGGTAGAGGCAATGCTCAATTTGGATCCACCCAAGATTCTCTCTAAGGTGAAGAGTTTCCTTAGGTAGGAAGATTACTTTTGGAGGTTTGCACCATAACTAGCATTAGTTAGAACACCCTTTAAAACTTTTAATTGAATGTGGAAGCCTTTCAGGTGGACGAAAAGGTTCCCAAAATTATTTCAAAAGCGGAGATCAAGGATGGGGAGTTCTCACATCAGGATATTTCTAAAGGAGGGTCTCGAGTATGTAGTGTTTTGTAATTCATCATGGAACAAACATTGTTGTGTAAAAATTAATAGGGAGGATGTTATTGATTTTGGTTCTCTTCAGTCGCGACCACATGAGTAGAACAATGTGACCCACAATCTTGAGAAAGAATTAGTAGTATTCATATTGATATGTTAATACACTACCAAATGTGATATCATTTTATCATTTACTCTGACCACAATAGTATAAAGTATATCATTCTCAATAGAATATTAAATTAAGATAGATATGATGGGTATCGAAACTCCAGGGCTATGACTTTGAGGTTTCCAATAATCATAGGAATGGGAACATGGTGGAATTTTCTCTCAGTATAAGATCTCATTCCAAATTGTTGTCTAAGGGATCAAAGTAGTTAGCCTCATTTCAGTTTACCTTCATGTAGGAGGGTAGTTTTTCATATCTTATGTAGATGGACGTTAGCCCACCAATTTTATAGATTGTCAGGGATGGTCAGTATAAAGATACTGATTTTGAGACCTTGTTTTCTCTAATATCCACTAGAAATGCCTTGATGGACATTCTAATGGTGTGGAGAACATTATCCATTTCATAGGACATATGATGGTACCTTTTACATTGCAAGAGGTTGTTTTTGGGGAGTTTCATACATCCAATTTTGAATAACATCTAGGTGTGTAAAAGATATACTAGGACCTCTAAAGTCATTTTTGGATTCTAGGTATGAATAATGGAGTTGTTGAGTTAATCTCTTGACACCTTACATGTTATTAAGTGAATAATTTTCACTAAGTTCTAGAAGTTTTAGCTCAACCCCATAAGGTACCAGAGTTGTATTAAGATGGGATTTTCATAGACTCCTTTACGGGATAACCACATACATGTAGGGGAATTTAATATTTCTGGGTGATCGTATACCGACTCACCATGTCGGCCCACAAACCATCCATTTGAGATCATAGATCAGAATAGATTTTGGGTTTCCTCCACATGAAATAGATATTGATATTTCTTGTAGTTACCTTAATGATAATCTCTATCTTTGATTCCCACTTCATATATCTATCATGGAGAAGATTACATGAAGACATTGGGACCCAATTAAGCATGATCCCAACATTTCCCCCCTAGAATGACAGCTATATAGAGAAACCCATTAAGGTCTTGGACGAAATGTTGCGGGATTTCATGTTGGAATTTTTAGGATGTTGAGAGGATCAGTTAACCTTGTTGGAGTATGAATACAATAATAGATTCCATTCCAACATTGGTATGGAACCATTTGAGGATTTGTATGGGTGACCCGTTAGGTCACCACTTTGTCAGACTGATCCCGAAGAGTCAACATTCATGGTTTTGAAGTTGAGGCGAACTACAATAGAAAAGGTTTATATCATAAATGAGTGGATGAAGAAATCACCAAGCTATCTGATGTCTTATGTAGACTAACAACAATGTTCTATGGATTTTGAGGAAAGTGACCATGGGTTTCATATGGTCTCACCGAGGTTTTAATTTAGGACATTTGGTTGCAATAGAAAGTTATCTCCACGATTCATTGGTCTCGTACAGATAATGTGTAGATTTTCAAGGTTAGTGTACCTCATATCTCTTCCAAAATAGTTTGAATGGGTACATGATGTATTCCATGTGTCATGACAAAGGAGGAACATGCATGACCTATCACAGGTCAATGACTCAGGAGAGTTTTACATCAAGGATGGAGATACCTATTAGAATTAGCTACTAGAGATTTAGAATAAATAAGAGAAGGTCTTTAATGGGTGATTGATTACCCTTTTATGTGTCTGGTGGAAGCATGAGAACCATCATGAGTGAACATGAATTTGGGAGCCTCATATTCATCCATAGTTCCCACATCTATTTGTTTATGTATCACCCCAGGTAAATAAAGAATATGACATTTTCATATTTATCCATATTTGTGAATAAAATATTAATATTACTTTAAAGGGGACGCTATGCTCGATGGCGTACCCAATACGCAACAACGAGTGTCTTGGGAATCTTACGTTGCACTCTAATAATAAAGTAATATTATTTTAAATGGTAGTTAACACCTAGCCATTGTAATGGAAGGAATGAACGGAACTAACTACAAAATGATTATATATGTTTTTCAAATATTTTTACTTTTATCCAATAAATGTTAGAGGTTTAAAATGCGAATGAATCCAATTTTAAGCGTAAATATTCTAATATTCTTTAAAAGGTCGATTAACAACCTTTTGATGGCGAACGATTTTTAAATACACTTTTTG
The DNA here is from genome assembly GCA_963277665.1 of Viscum album. Taxonomy (NCBI): domain Eukaryota; kingdom Viridiplantae; phylum Streptophyta; class Magnoliopsida; order Santalales; family Viscaceae; genus Viscum; species Viscum album. The sequence goes on from OY728129.1 coordinate 481,229,491, forward strand.
ACAATTTAATATGTTATATTGCACCAAATAAAATTCTTCATTAGAATAGGGACATCAAAATTTTTATTGTGTAAATTTTGGGTATTTTTCCGATAAAGTTTATTTTTTAATGAATAGTGAAAAATGATGTATTTTAATTCAAAAGCTATTTTTAATCTAATTTAATTATATGATTAGATTATATTTTTAATTGGGTTTAAAGTACAATTATAATATATTTTTACCATTTAATCCAATAGTGGTCATTTTAATTAATTTCACTTTGAAATTGGACTTAAACTAGTGTCAATCTTTTAATAGATATTGTTTCTTAAAAACACGCTATTTGTTTTGACAGTGGGAATTAATTATTAAATTAATTAATGCAACTTATATGTTATGAATTTTGTAAAAAAGACATCATTTATGGATTAAATGGTTGTCATTAGGATGTAAAATTTTTTTCAATAGGATTAAAATAATTTTTTGGTGAATAGTTACTTTTAAGTTTTAATCGCGATTAGAGGTAATTAGTGTAATTTAAGGTAAAAATAATGTTTTATAATATGAAATGACCTTGAAACATGTACTACACTTATTGGATGAGTCATGGAAGCCCAAGACAATCCATGGGTCAACTTGGGGACCCCAAGGAGCCAATTTGGTAGGAAAATGACATTAATACCTTTTTATTTAAAGTTAAAATAAAAATGTCACAAACATGTCTTGTTTTACTAAAAAAAATTACATGGGGGTATACAAGTCATATTTTTGACTATAAATATTCACTAGAAAGCTAAAAATATTTCCAACATCATGATGTTTTTTTATAATTTTTAGACACTAAATAAATTAAATTATTTATGACACCATGATGATGCAGCGATTACCTCATTATTTAACGATTTAAATAAAATGAAAAGTTAATGTAAAATATAAGTCCTACACTTGTAAAAAACCTATTGTATGGGTGTATTTCAAACCCTTATCACCTTATCCTCAAAATATTTCCTTTTGGGACCTTTACAATCCTAAAAGAATTATATAATAAATTAATATTTTATAACTTTCCAAGAGTGCCCCTACTCTCCTCTTATACAATGCCCCCACCTCTACCACCTTAAACACACATCTCAAGCCTTTGTCTCAGCCCAAAACTGCCCATTTCATCTTTCCACATCCCTATATTCATAATTTAAGCCTCTCCTTTGGAATAATTCTCTTCAAGAAACCCTTTTGGATCATACCAAGAGGAGTTGCCTGATATAAAGGTAATGTCTTCACTTGTTTTTTTTTGTATTTTTTTGCTTCTCCAACCCCCTAAACTCTTTTTATTACTTTTTTTTGTAACAAAACCAGTATATTAAATATACTAAGATGTTTTTATTAGAAGGATTCGAGCTACACTTTCACACACCTCCATCTAACGGTTCAAGAACATACTATTTCTGTGGATGGCGAATTACTTCCTCACGAAACGATGATTGTTCAATATTCTTTTAAAACCTTCAAAGGTGGCCATTAATATGTCAATATATTTATATATGATATATAATATGTTTATTTTTTACTTAGATTCTGTATTTTTCACTTATGGCATACCTTTATGGTTTCCATTATGGCTAAAGGCAATATCTGCATTTTAGGAAGTGCGGACTACCGCCCCCTCAAAGTGATTTGATTCGTTAATGCCATATGTGGGATGAATAAATGATGGAATTAATGGTATTACATATGATATCCTACGGGAATTATAATATACCTTTATATCATTATTATTGTATTCCATTGAATACAAAAAAAATGAAAGTAGCGTTCATGAGTACGTACGACTTACCGTCTCCATGAACAGTACATTTCATTTCTTATCTTCAAATGTTATGTACTATTATAAGTACATATATATAATGGATATATATGTAATATATTACATCTAAATTATGGATATCATTCTGGAATTATAATATATATATCTCTCATTTTGTTTTAATTCCATTAATATGACAAAAAATGAAAGTAGTGTTCATGCGTACGTACGGCCTACCGTCTCCATGAACGGTGCTTTTAATTTTTTATCTCCAAATGTTATGGAATAGTATAAAATGAATATATACTGGATATATATGATATTTAAAACATAAACACTATTCTGGATATGATGTACCTATAACTACATGGAAAATTCTTTTCCAACAAGTTCAATTTTTACTCATCTACCGAACATCGACAAAACGTCTAATATGAACTCACTTTATTAATCAATTATTATAACATTATAATATGTGATATGAACTGAATAATAATCTTTAAATTAGGTCCTTAAGAAATTATAAATTGTCCAAATATTATTATTCACGAGATTAAAGAACGATCGAGTCATGTCAGACACAAGGTAAGGGATCCTACCCCTCTCTTTTTTAAGTACACTTTTTTATGTCATTCCTTTTAAGCTAATCTTTCTTATGATTGGGATGTTCTTTTATATTACTCTTACTGTACTTTTTTATTTTTATATGATTAGAGACCCTATTTTCTCTCATCAATCCATTATGAATGTTTTGAGTGGTGCCGTTAGGCTGCCGAATTTTCGTAAGAGATCCAACCACTCTCATTCTTTTTAAGTACTCTCCTTTATGTCACTTCTTTCGATCTCCTATTTGTTATGTTTGGGGATGTTATTTTATATTCCTATTGATTTAAACTTTATGTTAATATTATTGGAGACCCTATTTGATCTCATCAATCCATTTTTGGAAGTTTTAAGTGGCGATGTTAGGCTGTCGAGTTTTCGTAAGGGATTTTTCATCTCACTTTTATTCCCGTGAGATTTATGCTAAATTGGCCACCATTTCCTTTGAGTGGTGTATTTACTGTCCATTATTATACTCTTTGTGTAATATAATTTCATTTATGGGTATTTACATATTCATTGTATGACCCTTCTTCAATGGGGTGTACGTTTCGAAAGTTACCCAAATCGGTAAGGGGACCTTTCACCCTCCTCTTCTTTAAAAAGACTTCTTTTGTTATGTCTTTTAAATTACATCTTATTATGTTGGGATATGTTATTATATATCCTTATTGCTATAAATTTAATTTACAAGTGATGAGATACCCTTTTTATCTCTCATCAACTCATTTTCTGAATTTTAAAGTGACCCCGTTAGGCTATAGAATTTTACCAAGGGAACTTTTTAATCCAATTTTTATTTCTTTGGGTTCAACATGTAGTTATTGAATAAGTCATCCTTTTAATATGTTTTAATGACCTATGATTGTTTTAAACTTAATATCCACTTATATTGGGTGTATTTATATTTGTCACACATAATTTTGATATTGATTTATCCTTAATTTAAGGATACATTCTTTATATGGGATTTCATCCCATTTTACATTTATATTGAGACTTCATTGTTGTTATGAACCAATTCACTCTTATATGGTGTATATAGTGTCCTGTGGAATATTATATCATGAATCCATTTATTCTCATGATATTATAAAATTTTGATTAAATGTTATTCTTCAATAATTATATTCAAGTGTATCTAATTTTGGTAAAAACCCTTTAACTAAAATATCACTTTAAATGTTTTAATGATTTGTTCCTATTAATATCCATGTTTTCAAAATGGTTTTAAGGATTTTTATGGATATTAATGGTCTAAAATTTTAACATATTCAAGGTTTTATGAGACACTTTGATTCAAAAATCTCTTTATTAAATGTTTTAAATGGTTTTGAAAATGGGTTTTATTGAATGGATTCATTATTTCAATATCTTAAAATGTTATATTGTTATTGCAACGTGGGAATGTTATCTTTCCTTTATAATTAAGTTATGTTCTATGATTATGTTATGGTTCTTGGGAATTGTTTATAAAGATGGGTGGTTCCGTGATAAACTAAGGGCGGGTGAGCCCGATATAGCTCTCCAATCCATTGGGTAACGTGAAAGAGTTAAACGTTATGTTTTCTCTGAAGAGATTTAGGAAATATACTGTGATGGGTATTCCAAACGTAACCAAGAGGGTTAATACCTACGTAAGAATGTTATGAATGCCTCAAGTTACCTGTATACCTTATGTTTTCTATGTTTTATTCATGATTTGTTGAGTTATGTTAGAGTGCTTATGTTTTATTTCATTTCCATATTTTTATATCCCTTACTGATATTTTTATGCTCATCCCAAGTTTTTGAAATGTTTTACATAGGACTTAAAGATTAATAGGGTCAAGGATGGGATCAGGGAAAGACATGCTATATAAAACATGGAACTAGACATGCTTCTTTTAAGAGTTTTTTTGTTTATGGAAACGTGGTAGAAGTGTCTACTTTGTAATCTTTTGAGATGTAATAGTTATGTCCTAATTCTCTAAAACACTAAACCGGAAAAGATCCTCAATGTGAATTATTCATTTAATTCAATAATAACTAATGTTTAAGGTTTTGTCCTTATAGATGGTATCAGAGGTAGGTTTAGATAACTTTAGAGGTTAGGGTATTCTCTAAGCATTAGTGACATTACCATAATGGCTATGATTTTAGAAAGTGTAATAGTTTTTAGATAAAGTGAAGGAGTAAGTATATGTTAGTTTTTATCTTCCTCATTAGTACATGATAATTTGGTTGATATACTCACACTGACATTTCTGGTTTTAGTAAATGGATGGATCTAGTAGGCACCAAAGTGACAATGGGGTTGAAGGAAACTGTGGTGGTTCTCTGATTAAGAGACCGGATGAAATGGGGGATTCAATGAGGAAACTCGTGGTTGTTATAAACCAACTATCATGGAGTCATGATCAACCACTTGAACCTTGGTATGTTCTGTAATGCATAATGTATGAGATGACCAATCGATGTGGAAGTTCAGGTAATAATTATGAAGGTAACCATTGGGGTTTATATGATCCTTACTTTTGAAATAATTATGAGTTACTATATGTTATGATGGAATATGAACGACTTGAAATAAACATGAGGTTAAAACATTTTAGGGTTATTTTTGGAGTTTTATAAAGAGGAAAACATGCAGACCGTGTGACAACCCATCGCGTCGGACAAAGCTGCAAGAATCGAACCCACAACCAAAGTGTGACTGGTATTTATCGCCTACCACTGAACTATGTGAAGTCCCTGGTTAGTATGACTTATTCTTTTTATCTAGATGGTTTTATGAATTAAGAGTAATTTAATTTTGGGTTATCTATGGAAATTATTAACCTATCATGGATGATATGTGATTAGGTTAATTACTTTTCAATATGAGACTTTAAGAGAAACTGATGTTATTTGGAGATATGTGTTAATTTTTACCTTGGATGACTATGTGATTAAATCCTTATAATATTTGGGTTTCAATCTAAGTCTGGTTTAATTTGAAGAATTTTATGGACAAATTTTTCATTGAATGGTATTCATTGAACTTTGCGTTTTGTTGGACAAATTTTGGTGATTAAGAATAGATTTTCTTTTTATAAAGGATTATCCTTTAGTTGATTATCTGATCTTGTACTAACCTTATTTGTTTTGGTTTTGGTTAATGTCTAAAGACATGGGAAGTGTATAGTTCTATTTTTTGGATTAGGTGATTCTCTAGAAGTTGATTATAGCTCTCTTAATGTAAACAAGTCTTCCTAAATAATCATCATTTGGGGAAGTATGAGTTTGTGTAAGAAATCTAGTAAAATTTGAAAGTCAACATGACAAGTAAGTATGTTTTCATAAGATCAAAAATAAATTCCTCAATTAAAATTAACTTAAAACAAAAATGTTGTCTATTAACTTTTCCAACTGGGGAATCGAATACCGTTTAACCCACCACAGGTTTGTGATTTTCTTGTGGTTAACTTTATCCTAAACATGTTTTCTATCACTCTCCCCCAGAACATGACCCTTTGAATTTTCCTCCATGTCCATGTTTTATTACATGGAATCCTAGTTTGGGTTAACTCGGGTGACCTCTTTTCATCTCTTTCTTTATTTTAAAGTGATAGTTTTACTGACTCTTGTTCGGATGTGGGATTTTCAATGAAGTTTTCAAGACCAATTTTAAAAATTGTGAGGACGCAATTCCCAAAAGGGGAGAAGGATGTAACACCCCAGGTAAATAAAGAATATGTAATTTTCATATTTCTCCATATTTGTGAATAAAATATTAAAATTACTTTAATGGGGACGCTATGCTCGATGGCGTACCCAATACGCAACAACGAGTTTCTTGGGAATCTTACGTTGCACTCTAATAATAAAATAAAATTATTTTTTATGGTAGTTAACGCCTAGATGTTGTAATGGAGGGAATGAACAGAACTAACTACAAAATGATTATATATGTTTTTCAAATATTTTTACTTTTATCCAATAAATTTTAGAGGCTTAAAATGTGAATGAATTCAATTTTAAGCGTAAATATTCTAATATTCTTTAAAAGGTCGATTAACCACCTTTTGATGGCGAATGCTTTTTAAAAACAATTTTTGACAATTTCATATGTTATATTGGACCAAATAAAAATCTTCTTTATAATTGGGACATCAAAATTTACATTGTGTAAATTTTTGGTATTTTTCTGATAAAGTTCATTTTTTAATGAATAGTGAAAAATGTTGTATTTTAATTCGAAACCTCTTTTTAATCTATTTTATTTATATTATTATATTATCTTTTTAATTTTTTTTAAAATCCAATTACAATATATTTTTACCATTTAATCCAATAGTGGTCATTGGAATTAATTTTACTTTGAAGTTGGACTTAAACTAGTGTCAATCTTTTAATAGATATTGTTTCTTAAAAACACGCTATTTGTTTTGACAACGGGAATTGATTATTAAATTAATTAATGCAACTTATATGTTTTGAATTTTTAAAAAAAGACATCATTTATGAATTCAGAATATCAAATATAGCTTAGGGTGAATTTTTGGTATTTTTCTGAAAAACTTCTATTTTTGATGAATAGTGAAACCACTAAGTGGTAGTTAAAAAAACTGATTTTTTGTTTAAATGAAACTTTAAAACTTATGTGATTTGATTTTAAAAAAATAATATATACATGTTTGTATTTAGTATGTAAAATTCGGTTCAATGAGATTAAAATAATTTTTTGGAGAATAGTAACTTTTAAGTTTTAATCGCGATTATAGGTAATTAGTTTAATTTAAGGTAAAAATAATGTTTTAATAATATGAAATGACCTTTAAACATGTCCTACCATTATTTTATGAGTCATGGACGACCAATAAAATCCATGGGTCAACTTGGGGACCCCATGGAGCCACTATGGTAGGAAAATGACATTAATACCTTTTTATTTAAAGTTAAAATTAAAATGTCACAAACATGTCTTATTTTTATAAACTAGTTTTTACATGGGGTTATACAAGTAATATTTTTTACTATAAATATTCATTAGAAATATAAAACTATTTACTACATCATGATATTTTTTTTATAATTTTTAGACTGTAAATAAATTAAATTATTTATGACACTATGATGATGCAGCGATTACCTCATTATTTAACGATTTAAATAAAATGAAAAGATAATGTAAAATATAATACCTAAACTTGTCAAAAACCTATTGGATGAGTGGATTTCAAAACCTTATCACCTTATACTAGAAATATATCCTTTTGGGACCTTTAAAATCCAAAAAGCATTATATAATAAAGTAATATTTTATAACTTTCCAAGAGTGCCCCTCCTCTCCTCTTATAAAAGGCCCCCACCTCTACCACCTTACAAACACATCTCAAGCCTTTGGATCGGCCAAACCCTGCCCATTTCATCTCTACAAATCCCTCTCTTCATCATTGAAGTCTCACCTTTGGCATAATGATCTTCAAGAAACCATTTTGGATCAAACCAAGAGGAGTTGCACGATTTAAAGGTAATGTCTTCACTTGTGTTTTTTTTGTTTTATTTTTCTTCTCCAACTCCCTAAACTCTTTTTATTAATTTTTTTTGAAACAAAACCAGTATCATAAATATACTATTATGTTTTTATAAGAATTATTCGAGCAAAACTTTCACACACCTCCATCTAATGGTTAAAGAACATACTATTTCTGTAGATGGTGAATTACTGCCTCACGAAACGATGATTGTTCAATATTCATTTAACACCATCAAAGGTGGACATTAAGATGTCACTATATTTATATATGATATATAATATTTTTATGTTTTCCTTAAGCTTCTGTATTTTTCATTTATGGCATACCTTTATGGTTTCCATTATGGGTAAACGCGATATCTTCATTTTAGGAAGTGCGGACTACCACCCCCTCAAAGTGATTTGATTCGTTAAGGCCATATGTGGGACATATAAAGGATGGAATTAATGGTATTACATATGATATCCTAATGGAATTATAATATACCTTTATATCATTATTATTTAATTCCATTGAATACAAAAAAAAAATGAAAGTAGCGTTTATGCGTACGTACGGCTTACCGTCTCCATGAACGGTACATTTCATTTCTTATCTCCAAATGGTATGTACTATTATAAGTAAATATATATAATGGATATATATGTAATATATTACATCTAAATTATGGATATACTTCTGGAATTATAATATATATATATCTCTTATTTTTCCTTAATTCAATTAATATGACAAAAAATGAATGTAGTGTTCATGCGTACGTACGACCTACCGTCTCCATGAACGGTGCTTTTAATTTTTTATCCCCAAATGTTATGGAATAGTATAAAATGAATATATAATAGATATATATGATATTTAAAACATAAATACTATTCCGGATATGATGTACCTATAACTACATGGAAAATTCCTTTCCAACAAGTTCAATTTTTACTCATGTACCGAACATCGACAAAATGTTTGATATGAACTCACTTTATTAACCAATTATTATAACATTATAATATGTGATATGAACTGAAAAATAATCTTTAAAGTATGTCCTTAAGAAATTATGAATTGACCAAATTTTATTATTCAGGAGATTAAAGAACGATCGAGTCATGTCAGACACAAGGTAAGGGTTCCTACCCCTCTCTTTCATTTTAAGTACACTCTTTTATATCATTCCTTTTAAGCTCATCTTTCTTATGATTGGGATGTTATTTTATATTACTCTTACTGTACTTTTTATGTTCATATGATGAGAGAACCTATTTTCTCTTATCAATCCATTATGGAAGTTTTGAGTGGCACCGTTATGCTGCCGAATTTTCATAAGAGATCCAACCTCTCTCATTCTTTTTAAGTACTATCCTTTATGTCACTTCTTTTAAACTCCTATTTTTTATGTTAGGGGATGTTCTTTTATATTCATATTTCTGTAAATTTTATTTTAATATGATGAGAGACCCTATTTGATCTCATCAATCCATTTTTTTAAGTTTTAAGTGGCACAGTTAGGCTGCCGAGTTTTCGCAAGGGATTTTTCATCTCACTTTTATTCCCGTGATATTTATGCTACATTGGACACCATTTACTTTGAGTGGTGTATGTACTACCCATTATTATACAATTTTTTTAATATAATTTCATTTATGGGTATTTACATATTCATTTTATGACCCTTCTTCAATGGGGTGTACGTTTCCAAAGTTACCCAAATCGGTAAGGGGACCTTTCACCCTCCTCTTCTTTAAAAAGACTTCTTTTGTTATGTATTTTAAATTACATCTTATTATGTTGGTATATGTTATTATATATCCTTATTTCTGTAAATTTAATGTACAAGTGATGAGATACCCTTTTTATCTCTCATCAACTCAGTTTTTGAATTTTAAAGTGACGCCGTTAGGCTGTCGAATTTTACCAAGGGAACATTTTAACCCAATTTCGATTTCTTTGGGTTCAACATGTATTTATTTAATATTTCATCCTTTTAATATGTGTGAATGAACTATTATTGTTTTAAACTTAATATCCACTTATATTCAGTGTATTTATATTTTTCACACATAATTTTGAGAATGATTTATCCTTAATTTATGGATTCCTTCTTTATATGAGATTTCATCTCATTTTACATTACTATTGAGACTTCATTGTTGTTATGAACCAATTCACTCTTATATGGGGTATATACTATCATTTGGAATATTATATCATGAATCCATTTATTCTCATGATATTATAAAATTTTGATTAAATGTTATTCTTCAATTATTGTATTCAAGTGTCTCTAATTTTGGTAAAAACCCTTTAACTAAAATATCACTTTAAATGTTTTAATGATTTGTTCTTATTAATATCAATTTTTTCAAAATGTTTTTAAGGATTTATATGGATATTAATGGTCTAAAATTTTAAAATCTTCAAGGTGGTATGAGACACTTTGATTCAAAATTCTCTTTATTAAATGTTTTAAATGGTTTTGAAAATGGTTTTTATTGAATGGATTCATTATTTCAAATTCTTAAAATGTTATATTATTATTGCAACATGGTAATGTTATCTTTACTTTATGATTAAGTTATGTGCTATGATTATGATATGGTTCTTGGGAATTTTTTATGAAGACGGGTGGTTTCGTGATAAACTAAGGGCGGGTGATCCCGATATAGCTCTCCAATGCATTGGGTAACGCGAAGGAGTTAAACGTTAAGGTTTCTCCAAAGAGATTTAGGGAATATACTGTTATGGGTATTCCAAACGTAACCAAGAGGGTTACTCCCTACGTAAGAATGTAATGAATTCCTCAAGTTACCTTTATGCCTTATGATTTCTATGTTTTATTCATGATTTGATGTGGTATGTTAAAGTGATTATGTTTTATGGGTAAAGTATGATTTCATTGATTCTTATGTATACATGTACTCATGATTCCTTTCCATATTTTTATATCCCTTACTGAGATTTTTATTCTCATCCCATGTTTTTGAAATGTTTTACACAGGACATAAAGATGAATAGGGTCAAAGATGGGATCAAGGAAAGACATGCTATCTAAAACATGGAACTAGACATGATTCTTTTAAGAGTTTTATTTATTTATGGAAAGATGGTAGAAGTGTCTACATTGTAATCTTTTGAGATGTAATAGTTATGTCCTAATTCTCTAAAACTCTAAACCTGAAAAGATTTTCAATGTGAATTATTCATTTAATTCAATAAATAGTAATGTTTAAGGTCAGATCCTTATAGTTGGTATCAGAGGTCGGTTTAGATAACTTTAGAGGTTAGGGTATTCTCTAAGCATAAGTGACATTACCATAATGGCTATGATTTAAGAAAGAGTCATAGTTTTTAGATAAAGTGAATGAGTAAATATGTCTTAGTGTTTAACTTCTGCATTAGTACATGGTAATTTTGTTGATATACTCACACTGACATTTCTGGTTTTAGTAAATGGATGGATCTAGCAGGCACCAAAGTAACAATGGGTTTGAAGGAAACTATGGTGGTTCTCTGATTAAGAGACCGAATGAAATGGGGGATTCAATGAGGAAACTTGTGGTTTTTCTAAACCAACTATCAAGGAGTCATGATCAACCACTGGAACCTTGGTAAGTTTTGTAATACATCATGTACGATATGACCAATCGATGTGGAAGTTCAGGTAATAATTTTAAAGGTAACCATTGGGGTTTATATGATCCTTACTTTTGAAGTAATTATGGGTTACTATATGTTATGATTGAATATGAACGACTTGAGATAAACTTGAGGTTAAAACATGTTAGGGTTATTTATGGAGTTTTATAAAAAGGACAACGTGCAGACCGTGTGATAACCCATCGCGTCGGACAAAGCTGCAGGAATCGAAGCCACAACCAAAGTACGACTGGTATTTATCGCCTACCACTGGACTACGTCAAGTCCCTGGTTAGTATGACTTTTTCTTTTTAGTTAGATAATTTTATGAATTAAGAATAATTTGATTTTGGGTGATCTATGGAAATTATTAACCTATCATGGAGGATATGTGATTAGGTTAATTAATTTTCAATATGATACCTTAATATCAACTGATGTTATTTGGAGATATGTGTTAATTTTTACCTAGGAAGACTATGTGATTAAATCCTTCAAATATTTGGGTTTCAATCTAAGTTTGGTTTACATTGAAGAATTTTATGGACAAATTGTTTATTGAATGGTCTTCGTTGAACTTTGGGTTTTGTTGGAAAATTTTTGGATATTAAGAATATATTTTCTTTTTATAAAGGATTATCCTTTAGTGTATTATCTGATCTTGTACTAACCTTTTTTGTATTGGTTTTGGTTAAAGTATAAAGACATGGGAAGTATATTTTTTTCTTTTGTGGATTAGGTGATTCTCTTAAAGTTGATTATAGCTCTCTTAATGTAAACAAGTCTTCCTAAATACTCATCATTTGGGGAAAGTATGAGTTTGTGTAAGAAATCTAGTAAAAGTTGAAAGTCAACATGATAAGTAAGTATGTTTCCTTAAGATCAAAAATAATATCCTCAATGAAAAGTAACTTAAAACAAAAATGTTTTCTATTAACTTTTCCTACTGGGGAATCTAATATCATTTAACCCACCACAAGTTTGTGATTTTCTTATGGTTAACTTTCTCCTAAACATGTTTTCTATCACTCTCCCTCAAAACACGACCCTTTGCTTTTTCCTCCATGTCCATGTTTTCCTACATTGAATCCTAGTATGGGTTTACTCGGGTGACCATTGTACTTCTATTTCTTTATTTTAAAGTGATAGTTTTACCGACTCTTGTTCCGATGTGGGATTTTCAATGAAGTTTCCAAGCCCAATTTTAAAAATTGAGAGGATGCAATTCCCAAGATGGGGGAAGGATGTAACGCCCAATGTAAATAAAGAATATTAAATTTTCATATTTATCTATATTTGTCAATAAAATATTAATATTACTTTAAAGGGGATGCTATGCTTGATGGCGTACCCAATACGCAACAACGAGTTTCCTAGGAATCTTACATTGCACTCTAATAATAAAATAATATTATTTTTAATGGTAGTTAACGCCTAACCGTTGTAATGGCGGGAATGAACGGAACTAACTAAAAAATGATTATATATGTTTTTCAAATATTTTTACTTCTTTCCAATAACTGTTAAAGGCTTAAAATATGAATGAATCCAATTTTAAGTGTAAATATTCTAATATTCTTTAAAAGGTCGATTAACCACCTTTTGATAGAAAACACTTTTTAAATACACTTTTTTGACAATTTCATAAGTTATATTGGACCAAATAAAATTCTTCTTTAGAATCGGGACATCAAAATTTACATTGTGTAAATTTTTGGATTTTTTCCGATAATGTTCATTTTTTTAATGAATAGTGAAAAATGTTGTATTTTAATTCAAAACCTCTTTTTAATCTAATTGATTTATATGATTATATTATCTTTTGAATTGGTTTTAAAGTCCAATTATAATATATTTTTACCATTTAATCCAATAGTGTACATTGGAATTAATTTCACTTTGAAATTGGACTTAAACTAGTGTCAATCTTTTAATAGATATTGTTTCTTAAAAACACACTATTTGTTTTGACAGTGGGAATTAATTATTAAATTAATTAATGCAACTTATATGTTTTAAATTTTGTAAAAAAGACATCATTTATGTATTCGTAATATATAATATATCTTAGGATGAATTTTTGGTATTTTTCTGAAAAACCTCAATTTTTGATGAATAGTGAATCCACTAAGTGGTAGTTAAAAAAACTGATTTTTCGTTTAAATGAAACTTTACCACTTTTGGGATTTGATTTTCAAAAATCCAACATACATGGTTGTCATTAGGATGTAAAATTTGGTTCAATGAGATTAAAATAATATTTTGGTGAATAGTAACTTTTATGTTTTAATCGCAATTAGAGGTAATTAGTGTAATTTAAGGTAAAAATAATGTTTTAATAATATGAAAGGACCTTGACACATGTCCTGACCTTATTGGATGAGTCATGGCTGAACCAGAAAATCCATGGGTCAACTTGGGTACCCCATAGAGCCACTTTGGTAGGAAAATGACATTAATACCTTTTTATTTAAAGTTAAAATTAAAATTTCAAAAACATGTCTTGTTTTACTAATACAATTTTTACATGGGGTAATACAAGTCATATTTTTTACTATAATGATTCATTAGAAAGATAAAACTAATTCCTACATCATGATATTTTTTTATAATTTTTATACACTAAATAAATTAAATTATTTATGACACCATGATGATGCAGCGATTACCTCATTATTTAACGATTTAAATAAAATGAAAATATAATGTAAACTCTAAGACCTAAACTTGTCACAAACCTATTTTATGGGTGGATTTAAAAACCTTATCACCTTATCCTTGAAATATATCATTTTGGGACCTTTAAAATCCAAAAATCATTATATAATAAAGTACTATTTTATAACTTTCCAAGAGTGCCCCTCCTCTCCTATTATAAAAGGCCCCCACCTCTACCACCTTACACACAACTATAAAATATTTGTCTCGGACAAACCCTGACCATTTAATCTCTCCACATCCCTCTATTAATCATTGAAGCCTCACATTTGGCAGAATTCTCTTCAAGAAACCCTTTTGGATCAAACCAAGAGGAGTTGCCCGATTTAAAGGTAATGTCTTCACTTGTGTTTTTTTTTTGTTTTATTTTGCTTCTCCAACCCCCTAAACTCTTTTTATTACTTTTTTTTTGTAAAAAAACAAGTATCTTAAATATACTAGGATGTTTTTATAAGATTTATTCGAGCTACACTTTCACACACCTCCCTCTAATGGTTAAAGAACATACTGTTTCTGTGGATGGCGAATTACTGCCTCATGAAACGATGATAGTTCAATATTCTTTTAACACCTTCAAAGGTGGACATTAAGATGTCACTATATTTATATAGGATATATAATATGTTTATGTTTTCCTTAAGCTTCTATATTTTTTATTTATGGCATACATTTATGGTTTCCATTTTGGGTAAACACGATATCTTCATTTTAGGAAGTGCGGACTACCGCCCCCTCAAAGTGATTTTTTTCATTAATGCCATATGTGGGACGTATAAAGGATGGAATTAATGGTATTACATATGATATCCTACTGAAATTATAATATACCTTTATATCATTATTATTTCATTCCATTGAATACAAAAAAAATGAAAGTAGCGTTCATGCGTACATACGACTTACCATCTCCATGAACGATACATTTCATTTCTTATCTCTAAATGTTATGTACTATTATAAGTACATATATATAATGGATATATATGTAATATATTGCATCTATATGATGTATATAATTCTGTAATTATAATATATATATATATATATATATATATATATATATATCTCATTTGGTTATAATTCCATTAATATGACAAAAAATGAAAGTAGCGTTCATACGTACGTACGGCCTACCATCTCCATGAATGGTGCGTTTAATTTTTTATCCCCAAATGTTATGGAATAGTATAAAATGAATATATACAAGATATATATGATATTTAAAACATCAATACTATTATGGAGATGATGTACCTATAACTACATGGAAAATTCTTTTCCAACTAGGTCAATTTTTACTCATGTACCGAACATCGACAAAACGTCTGATATGAACTCACTTTATTAACAAATAATTATAACATTATAATATGTGATATGAACTGAATAATAATATTTAAAGGAGGTCCTTAAGAAATTATAAATTTACCAAATTTTATTATTCAGGAGATTAATGAACGATTGAGTCATATCAGACACAAGGTAAGGGATCCTACCCCTCTCTTTCTTTTTAAGTACACTCTTTTATGTCATTCCTTTTAAGATCATCTTTCTTATGATTGGGATTTTATTTTATATTACTCTTACTGTACTTTTCATGTTCATATGATGAGATACCCTATTTTCTCTCATCAATCCATTATGAATGTTTTGAGTGGCGCCATTAGGTTGCCGAATTTTCATTAGAGATACAACTTCTCTCTTTCTTTTTAAGTACTCTCCTTTATGTCACTTCTTTTAAGATCCTCTTTGATATGTTTGGGGATGTGATTTTATATTACTCTTTCTGTACATTTTATTTTAATATGACGAGATACCCTATTTTATCTTATCAATCCATTTTTGATGTTTTAAGTGGCGTCATTAGGTTGCCGAGTTTTCGTAAGGGATTTTTCATCTCACTTTTATTCCCGTGAGATTTATGCTACATTGGCCACCATTTCCTTTGAGTGGTGTATGTACTTCCCATTATTATACTCTTTGTGTAACATAATTTCATTTATGCGTATTTACATATTCATTTTATTACCCTTCTTCAATGGGGTGTACGTTTCGAAAGTTACCCAAATCGGTAAGGGGACCTTTCACCCTACTCTTCTTTAAAAAGACTTCTTTTGTTATGTCTTTTTAATTACATATTATTTTGTTGGGATATGTTATTTTATATCATTATTTCTGTACATTTAGTGTACAAGTGATGAGATACCCTTTTTATCTCTCATCAACTCATTTTCTGAATTTTAATGTGACGCCGTTAGGCTGTCGAATTTTACCAAGGGAACTTTTTAGCCCAATATCGATTTCTTTGGGTTCAACATGTAGTTATTGAGTATGTCATCCTTTGAATATGTGTGAATGAACTATGATTGTTTTACAGATAATATCCAATTATATTGGGTGTATTTATATTTGTCACACATAATTTTGAGATTGATTTATCCTTACTTTAATGATACCTTCTTTATATGGGATTTCATCACATTTTACATTTCTATTGAGACTTCATTGTTGTTATTCCCCAATTCACTATTATATGGTGTATATACTGTACTTTGGAATATTATATCATGAATCCATTTATTCTCATGATATTATAAAATTCTGATTAAATGTTATTCCACAATTACTGTATTCAAGTGTCTCTAATTTTGGTAAACACCCTTTAACTAAAATATCACTTTAAATGTTTTAATTATTTGTTCTTATAAATATCCATGTTTCCAAAATTGTTTTAAGGATTTATATGGATATTAATGTTCTAAAATTTTAAAAGATTCAAGGTGGTATGAGACACTTTGATTCAAAAATATCTTTATTAAATGTTTTAAATGGTTTTGAAAATGGTTTTTCTTGAATGGATTCACTATTTCAATATCTTAAAATGTTATATTGTTATTTCAACGTGGGAATGTTATCTTTACCTTATGATTAAGTTATGTGCTATGATTATGATATGGTTCTTGGGAATTGTTTATGAAGACGGGTGGTTCCATGATAAACTAAGGGCAGGTGAGCCCGATATAGCTCTCCAATGCATTGGGTAACGCGAAGGAGTTAAACATTAAGGTTTCTCCGAAGAGATTTAGGGAATATACTATGATGGGTATTCCAAACATAACCAATAGTGTTACTCCCTACTTAATAATGTCATGAATGCCTCAAATTACATTTATTCCTTATGATTTATATGTTTTATTTTTGATTTGATGAGATATGTTAAAGTGCTTATGTTTTATGAGTAATGTATGATTTCATTGATTCTTATGTATTCATGTACTCATGTTTCCTTTACATATTTTATATCCCTTACTGGCCTTTTTATGCTCATCCCATGTTTTTGAAATGTTTTACACAGGACTTAAAGATGAATAGGGTCAAGGATGGGATCAAGGAATGACATGCTATCTAAAACATTGAACTAGACGTGCTTCTTTTCAGAGTTTTTTTATTTATGGAAACATGGTATAAGTGTCTACTTTGTAATATTTTGAGATGTAATAGTTTTTTCTTAATTCTATAAAACTCTAAAACTAAAAAGATCCTCAATGTGAATGATTCATTTAATTCAATAATAAATTATGTTTAAGGCTGGGGCCTTATAATTTAACCCTAGTTTTGGATTTTAGGGATAAAAATATCTAAGATGGGGAGAATGTAACATATCATATGATACATTTTATTTAATATTATATAAATTATTTAAGAGATTATAATTGATATTGAGTGAAATAATGGGGCCATGGGTGCCCAATTATTTTAAAAACATTTTAAATATTTTAAATGGAATGTGTGCATAGTTTTCCAAAAAATAGAATAACATATAAATGGGAGCCCTATATTAGAAATTTAAGGGTACTGTTGAGTTCATAATGTGAGTTTTATCTTAGGTTTGAAATAATATTTTTCAATGTTGGTTTTTTATGAAACATTTTTCACACGGAGTAAACTAATATTTTTAATTTACCTAACAAATAATTCTCTATTGTTTAAAGTGGAGACCTAATTCCTATTTTAATATATGACTATTTATTTTATGTCATTATTATGAACGAAACCCTTCATACCTTAGAGTTGTTATAGGATATCATTCTACAAAAATGATGATGGATCTGTATTGGATCACGAAATATTGCACTGAGGGAGATGGAGGATCTTTTAATATATTACAATGTAACTAATATTTGTTAATGATCAATCGAACTCCAAGAAGAACATGATTTTTATTGTATTTATTCTCTATTATTGATTTCATTGATTAAAAAAATCAATTAACTAACAAATGGAATCAATGATTATGAATTTTGTGGTATGGGTTAGATTAATCTACTTTGGGAGAATTAATTTATAATTATTTATTTCTTTAATGTTATTATCATTGAAAGATATAAATATTATAAAAATATGTCACTCTATTTCACAATAATAAATGAATTATTAAACAATATAGAAATTAATAAAACCATAACAATATATAAGAGTAGTGTATTTGGTAATTAGAAACATGGAATAACATCTATATCATGGGATAGAACAAAATTGATGAAAACTCCCTTAAGATGTGTCTGAAATTCCATGTATTTTAAAACTGCATGGGATAACCTAAGGAAGCACACAAAAGTTGGGTGATATATAAATCCTAATAAGATAATAATAATGGAATAAGGTTATAAATGTTAGATAATAGGAATATAAATTGAGAATAAAAAGAAAAATTAATAATAAGTTAAGATATAACATCATAATCTTAAAGGCATTATAGTAAATGTAGAAAGAACAAAAAACAATGCATCATAAACATTGGTCAAGGAAATACCACTACTGAATAATGTTGTAAAAATGTCATATAAAGCAATTATGTTTAGTCCCTGCCCCAAACTGATGTCTCATTAGATAAAACGTAACACAATGCACTGTAGTTCTAGGTATTTTCGGTTTCACCTTTCACTTTCATTCCATTCTAAAGCTTATGTGTGCACATATATCATACAACATGGATTCATTAAACATCATATGTTACTACAAAATCATGTAGTGTTGAATAAATTTGTGTAATTCTATATTCTATGTTGTATATGTTTATTAACTTTAATAACCTTGATAAGAAGTCGGTAAGGTATTCACTATAAAATTGTTTTGGAAATGAAAATCATGGTGAAATTTTATCATCATAAAAAAATAACAAAAAAATCAGAAAAAATGGTTTCTTTGAGAGAAATGGATACTAATTAATTAGGAAGAAAATTTGAATGTATGGGGTTATATAATTACATATTCCATCAAAAAGAAATGATGATAAAATACATATGGTAAAGAAGATATTTGAATAATGTGGAGAATGGAAAAGATCATTTACTTGAGTGCGTGACCCCAAATGCTTGTGAGGGGATTCATGGGAGACTGGGGGAACCATTTGAGGACTCTATATAGTGTACGGAGGATTGTTTCCATGCTCAAAAGAGTATAACTGAATATAAATGTGAGATTATGTGGGTTTATATAGGAAAGGGGGAATATTTCCTTATTATTTCGGTTTTGGACTCAACATAACAAAATAACCAATACTAAAAACAATACCATAGTTTTTTCCCATGGATTCTAACAAAAAGGAGTGGTTATAATTTTTTAATAAAGAAAAGTTCCAATCATAATATTATAATTACTTTGCTTTAGTAGAGGTGAGTCATGCTCTTAAAGGAATGATTTTAAAAGCATAAAATATAATACAGGTTTTGGAGAATTCATAATGGAATTATAAATTCAATAAAATAAACATAAAATATAATTATTATAATGGGAAAATATAAATTTGGTCTTGGATACGTTTTATTGTATTCATTACCTCACATTTGGGTCATTATAATGTCACAATACACAAATTATATGTATATAATATTTAATTTTTATCTGAAAATTCTACTATCACAATAAATTTAAAAAATACCGCTGTATTATTTTGAAATTATTATTCCAAAAATAATATTCATATTAAATGAATAATCTTCTATAATTTTTAATTTCAGTTTTAAAAATAAAATTGATATTTATTATGAAATTTATGTTATTTTTTACAATAACATTTTTAAACCCTTATAAAAATTGCATTTGAAATCATTAAAATTTAATTATCATTTATATTTAATAAAACTTACTTAATATAAAAATTATTAAAATATTATTTATTTTATAAATTCATTAAATGATCAAAATAATTTTGTAATAGATTTATAATATTAACCAAAATTATTGTTTTTTTATTGACTAAAAAAGAAATCATTTATTATGTAACAGTAATTGGACGAAAACATGTTCATTATTCTATATAAATATATATATATATATAAGTATTAATATTCATAGTATTAAGATACAAATCCCTGTAATACACTAGAAAGCTCATAAGTGTAAGGTGAGTGATTATGATACTTTCATAGGGTGATTCAACCCATGTGGTTTGGGCTGTTATTTCAATGGGATTGAACTTCTACCATAAAAGGTTTCTCACATTATTAAGTTGTTCTATCTCATATTGGGATTGGGAAATAGAAAATCTTAGAGATGATATATCCCACAAAATCTCTTATAAATGACTTCATAAGGTAAAATCTTATTGGTTGGGACATCACATCTGTTTTCTATGACAATTGGATTTGTTGAAAACCAATATTTATACAAATCATGTGATAACAATTCAATGGAAATATTATCAATGGATTATATTCTTGAATTTCTATTAAGTATGAATGAATCTAACAGAAAAATAAGTACATGCGTTTTCTATAAATATATTACATAATAAGACATTTAATATTGTCAAAAGTAAAATTTTATGTATAGTACATCAGCTCACTATATTCTTCCACCATAAGAAATTTCACCCTCTAAAATTTCATTTTCCACACTAAAATAGATTAATGTATCTCTATTTTACCACTTCCTCATATTCTCATGTTTCTTTATCAATATTTTGGTTTCTCAACAGCACCCTGACAAGATTCATTGTCCAATGTTGTATAACAATGTCTCTATGATTTAAGACATTCATTGACTAATCCTTATATTAATGATAATTATTCAATGGTACCACATCTTTATTGAGTACATGTGAGGGTTCTGGTTTGTAAATCCTCATTAGGGATACACAGAAAACATTATTAACTTGATATAGGTTAGGGGGACTGCTAATTGGTAGGCCACCACTCTGATGTGATCAAGGATCTCAATGGGGTTGATGTATCTTGAATAAGATTTACATTATTCCCCAATCTCATTACTTTTTTCAGGGATATATACTTAGTAAAACCATGTATCCAACATCAAACTATAGTTCTAGTCGATGATTGTATTCATATATCTTATGTCAACTCTAAGCGGTCTCAATGTTCTTTTGGGAGGTATTAACCCATTCCATCATTTACTCATCCATTTCAGGACTTAACAGTTTTCTTTTTACAACTTAATCTAAAGAAGTCAGTTTTCTACACCTATTCCCATAAATGGATTCATAGGGAGCATTTTGGATGCTTGAGTGGACACTGTTGTAGTAAGAGAAATCAACCAAATGAATAGATTTCCCATCAAACATTGAGGTCAATTGATTCTGGTCTCAACATGTGCTCAAGTGTATCTACATTCCTCTCATATTGGACGTTATTTTGATGGTGATAAGTCATGATGATGTTCCACTAATTGTTTACAGTTTGTTGGAATCTCTTCCAAAATATAGAGGTGAATCGTATATCACAATAAGATAAAATCGAAAGGGGTGTTTCATGCATCCTCACCACTTCTCTATGATATATCCTTTCAGTTTGATAATGTGATAAATATAATTGAATCTTAATGTAGTTAATAGTCTTTTTAAGATGATCCAAAACAACTAATATACAATTATAACATATTTATGTATATGGAAGACCCGAGATAAATTCCACGGTGTTGTTTTCCCATTTCAATGATGGTATGATTAATGGTTGCATCATCCCCTTATATTTTGTCCTCTCCACTTCCACATGCTGACATAAAAGACATATTTATGTATATTATGCAATCTATCTCTTCATATTGTCCAAAAAATAGTATTCTCAGCGATCTGGATACATAATGGGGCTTCCTTGGTGGATTGAGAAGGTTGAGATATGCGAATAATCCAATATAGCATTCTTTATCATAGGATTTGATTGAAACCATTATCTTGACCATACTATCACAACTCCTTCTGTATTAACATTTAATTTTTATGATTTCTCTTTCTATATAGTACAAAATTTCATCTAAATTCTATCATCATCTATTTGATCATCCTTTAACCTCTTCAAAAGATACTATTGATTAGTCAATTGTGAAAGGATAAAGCATTTTCCATTCCATAGAATTTTAATATCCTTCCTTTCTAAATCTAACAAGATAAAATACCTTTAAATTATCATTAATGATATAATGGAAGGGTCCTTTTGAACTAGAGCATCTTGCACTTTATTTTCTATTCTAAGATGTTAGATAATTGAGATTTAATAGTACTTGATTATCTCTACCAATCTTTTTTGAAGCATATTCATTTATTTCATTATCAATATATACATAAAGATTTTTTTATTTTTATATTTGACACTTCTCCTCATAAGGAAAATCTATAAATTTTTTAAAGATAAGACCTCTAAATCTAACTCTAGATCATGTGTTGGTTAGTTTTTTTCAGGATCTCTCAACTAACTTGAGGAAAATTCTATGACTTTATAACTTTTCATTAACATGTTTCCCAATCCCTTCTTCATATAATTGTAAATACTAAAAAAAATTTCTGCACTTATGGGTAAATCATGAAAAGGGAAGTGATATGTAGCAACCCTCAGTTTTTAATCCTTAGCATTACATAACTGTTTTGGACTACTTAGACATTATTAAAATAGACTGAAAAGACTGTAGTTGGTATAGTGCCTTGGGAAACATGGAAACATAAACACTGGGGCATGTGTGAGCTACATCACCTCCCAGAAGGTTCTTCTTGACTAGCACCCTTCTTAGACATACCATACATTGTACATATCTTCACAACCTGGGATAAAGAAAACATAAAATGGGAGAGCTCAAATGAATAGTAATGGTAAACAAGGAATATATGTAAGAATAAACATGAGTAAAATGGTATGAGAATGTGATCCTAAAAATATAAGATCATACCATGCATATGAAATATCATTATCGAAATCGCAAAAAAAGTATTGGTAATTCAAAATACATGAATCATATGAAATAAATTTCATAATCCATGAAAGAAAAACATATGGATATGACATGGATTTTTTGAAAACACATATACTTACAATGATTTCAATAGTATCCAAGGCATACATGCCAAGATCATCTTAGTAGCATGGTTTCACTCCACATTCAATCAAAATAGTCATGGATTACACCCATGTCCATCATAGATGCATGAGTTCACTCCACATACCTTCATTAGTTGTCATGGTTCACTCAAATGGACATCATAATAGTAAAGGTTCACTTTCAAGATCATATTAGTTAATATCATGAAATTTAAAAATTTACCCAACACATTGGAGGGAGATATATATCATACTCGTCAATAATTAAATAATACATAAAATTTCCACATGATCATAAATAAACATATTATAACCCATTAAATGAAATGGGTATCATAAAAATGTAAACATATCACAAATTGTGGAAATATTATAGGTTTCATAGTTATTTCATCAAAATCATGTCACGTGAAAGAGTAATGGATTTAATATACATATTAACCATGAATGGGAAACGGGTTTCATAAATACCATTCTATTAATCATATCCCATTCATAGAAAGGATATGAATGAAACACTTAGACTAGAATGAGTGACATCAATAGATGTAATCTTTTATGTAAAATAATTTTAAAATATCATTTAGAAAACATTTCTTAAGAAAAATATCATTTCTTGTTAGAAAAATTTAATTTAATACCTAAAACCATTTAAAAATATATTTCTTAGAACATACTATGAAAACTTATAATGAAGTCATTAAATCATTTTGAAAACCATTTTCCTTGAAAACTTATAAAATAATCTTCAAAAAATTTTAAATACCTTTTTCTATGAAAATAAAATGACAAAAAATTAAAGAAGCTTGAAATTTTTTTGAAAAGCATTTTTCATGAAGAAATATTAAAGAATCATGAAAATATTTGGAGAAAAACTTTTATTTAAAAAATTATAAAATAATAATGAAATGAAATTTAAAACCATTTTTCCTGAAAATTTCACATAAAAACATTTTCTGAATGATTATCGTTTTAAATATTCAAAGGGATATTAAAATAAATGATGGTGGGTAAATCAATACATGTCATACATGGTCAAAAAAACATTTCCTTTGCAGGATAAAAATCTTATAAAACTACCATGTTTGTAAAGTGATAAAAATATTTCCTTGAATTCATTGCTGAAAAAAAATTAAAATTTAAAATAAATATTATTGGATAATGGTTTAATATTCTTTGAATCCTATTTTTCAAATCATGGATTTCGGAATGAAGAAGGTTTAACGTTAGGCTTTCCTCAAAAAACGTTCCTCGCTATCTTATGTAAAAAAGAGTAGAATTTGGTACCAATACATGAATATATACTGAAATATCAGAGGATAAACATAATTTATGTATATTCGTTAGATACAGATGATAATATTTCATTAATGGATGCATAAACATAACTAATCCCAAAAATAAAATATACAGTCTTGACAAAATCTTATATCTTTGTATCTTGGTTTCATACTCCCCAGGTAAGCAAAAAAATTAAATGAAAATATAATATCATTAAATTATTTTTATTAATTATATTTCATGAAAAAATGGTAATATATTCACCATAAAAAATAGTGTAGGTGCATTACAAAACATGAGTCTCAATGATGGAAAATTGATATAAAACATTTTAACAATTTAGAAAATTTAGAATGTCAATGCCCATGAAAGAGGATCATAAAATTGAAATGGGAATAATATTTTTTAATTATAATATACATAGAATAAAATCATCATTATTACATACACCACATAAATGTAAAGTGTGGAAAACAAAACATGTATCTCACGTATATTAATAGTGAGATCAAATCCCCCAACCTTGTGTATTGACTCACTCAGAACTTGTACAAGCATCCTATATATTAAATATATGTTTGTTATACATATATTAAATAATAATATTCTTATATTTATTAAAATATATGGTTTTAATATGACCTTATATTACCTGTTTGTTAATGATCCTATGTAATGTTTCCACTTCATGTAATATTATCTTTGTTCTTCGCATGTGTCTTAATTTGATATATAATATGTCCTTATGATTATATAATTATTCTAGAAAGTATAAAATTATATAAATATCAGTTATATACATTATAAGTGTATTAAAATAATTTATAGAATAAATAATAATGAAATGGAATTCATCATTCATGGAGATGGTATATCGTTCGTACACGTGAACACTGTTTCTTTTTTTAATGTCATATTGAAAAAAAGAATGTAAATAAGATTTGTATATATATATATGTATATATATATATATATCATTATTATAGTAGAATTAATATTTCCTATATATAATATATTTTTATTAAACACAACCTTAATACATTGCATGTGGTGTGTGAACGAATCACATCGCTTTGAGGGGGCAGTTGTTCATATTTCATCAAACGAGATTATCATATTAACACCAAATGGAATATAATGAGATTTGTCTTGTAAAAGGAATACTTAATATTAAATAATTTTTAAAAATATAATATATGACATATGTAAATAGTGTGTTTATTTTAATGTACACCATGATTGGTGGTAAAGGATAAATGAACAATCTTCATTTCATGAGATAGTAGCTCCCCAAACAATGAAATAATATGTTCAACATCCATTATATAGGGGTGTGTTTAAGTTTAGGTAAAACCTATTGCATAAATAAATCATATTATGTGGAGGATACTGTCTTTTCCATTCAATAATGTAATAAGGTTAGTGGAGGAGGTTATGTAGGGAAATAAATGAAAGGATCTTGCGAGAAGGCATTGCCTCTTAATCAAGAAACTCCTTTTGGTTTATCTCAAAACGGTACGTTGAGAGGATTTCTACCCGAAGAGAGGCTTCAAGGTAGATGGTAGAATTGTTTGTATAGTACATTGGATTATATTGTTCAATAATAAATGGTTTTAGAGGTGTGAGGAATGGGTATAGGTGGTGTCCTTTTATAGGGATGTGAAAGGACACACATGGAATTTTTAAAAGCAAGTTAGATGGTCACATGTTATTACCTAATAAAAGTCATAAAAAACCAACAAAACTCAATAATGGAAGGTTTATTATAGAAATATGGACATAAAATTGGTTTTGGGAAAATATATTGGTCATTTTGGCTGTTATTTTTATGGTTTATACCCTAAATAAGGTTAATTAGGCCTTAACAACTATGATTACATTTAATAACTTTTACTAATCAATTTGGTAAAAAATTAAAATGGTCTTATTATAAAGTGAATATTAGACTGAATACAATGTTGTATATATGATTTTATAAATTCAATTCAATAAAATGGAAAAATTATGATTAGTTCTAATCTTGTAGATGGGACGAAATAATGGTGATTTAACGTAGGAAAGAGATCAATAGTTTGGTAAGATTTTATATTCAGTTTCTATGTTAAATTTATTATAAATAATTTCATTATATTAATATATGTAATATATATATATATAATGTAACATTAAAATATATTTAAAATATCATTTATCATTAATAAATAATTAGTCAAAAATGATGTTTTTGACTAAAAAAGTATTTATAACTATTCCAAAAAAGATGAGGATTCTCACAACAATACCCAAAAATCACTATAAGATAAATTCAACATTATGTAATAAAAAATTAAGTTCATTTTGCCAAACTATATTTATAGATGTGTCTAAATTTAATTTTATTATGAAAATCGGTCTATTCAAATAAATGGTATTTTTA
Organism: Viscum album; assembly: GCA_963277665.1. Classification (NCBI taxonomy): domain Eukaryota; kingdom Viridiplantae; phylum Streptophyta; class Magnoliopsida; order Santalales; family Viscaceae; genus Viscum; species Viscum album. The sequence goes on from OY728129.1 coordinate 481,256,755, forward strand.
ACACGGGAAGGAAATTACCAAAATTCTTATTTTTCATTGTCAGTATGTTTTATTTATATAAAACCATTGAAATAATATTTGTAATGTTTTTATTATTATTCATATAATGATTTATAATGGTTATTTTATAATTAGATCATTAAATTTATTAATTATATATATATATAAATCACAGAAACACAGTGTTTTGTGCATCGCAAGCCTATTTGGTGTCGAATGTAGCTCAATACAAGCTAATATTATATTCCAAATGAGTGTTTGACGTAGTGAAAAGATATTTATTGTGTTTTTTGTGGTGAAAAATATCAAAAAAATTAAATTAATTAATAAAAAATTCTAAAAATATTGAGGTGTTACATGATAAGTCTCCCTCTAGTTGCTTTGAATCTCTCTTAATATTCATATTTCCAAGATAAAATTACTCTCTTATGATTTTTCATAGTTATGGGGTTTGAAAATCATTATGAATTTCTAAAGAATCAACAATAATACCCCAATAAATCATGGAAGCTATGGAAATCTATCACAAATGGTATCCTCTACCATCATTCAATTACTTCTTTCTTCGAATGGAAAACATATATCCCATTTCTTGTGATGATATTTTGCAAGAACAATAACTAATTCATCCATAACTAATATTTTTTTAACTTTCCATGATTTTTATCCTTTCTCAAGGTCATTATCACAGTTCTAAGAATCTCATCGGGCCCTCATTTCAATTAATCTATATTTGAATATCATCTTTAAATACAACCAATATATTTTTGAGGTAATCTCTAAAGACTCTATTCATCATGTCTATAAATATTTATGGGGAATTAGTGAGTATTAATGGAATGACTCTGAAATCATAGTTATCATACAATGTATAAAATGATGTATTGGGGATGTCCTCCTTCTTCACCCTTATATGATAAAATCATGATCCATGATCCACCTTGTAAAAGTATTGTGCACCACATATATAGTCTAAAAAGTCACGAATCCATTGATAAAGATATTTGTTCCTTATCGTGTTTTTGTTTAGATCATGGTAGTCAATGAAAAGGTGTAATGACCCATCCTTATTCGTGATGAAGAGGACTTGTCCACCCCATGGTGAAGCAATATGGAATAAGAAAATTTTATCTTTACTATTTTATAGTTGTTTCTTTTACTCCTCAAGTCCCATAAAAACCATTATACACTGATTTTTGGATGGTGAAAAACCCTAGGTATATGCTCGATTGAAAATTCAACATCTAGGCTAGGTGAAAGACTAGAAAATTACATAGGAAACAGATCAGTGTATTCCCTCACAATAGGAGTGTCTTAAATGATGATTATTTCATAAAAATAAATCATTTGATCAAGATATGTTTACACATGGGGATACAATATCCATTATTTATATATTAGTTATAATGAATATTCATCCTCCTCCTTTCAAGTGAACATAAATCAGGGGTTGATTCACAAGACAGAGAGTGATTTCCCTCCCATGAGAACTTTTTTTATATCTATATAGGTAAAGAAAATATATTCCTAGAATTGAATAAAATTATAAAAAGGGATTATGAAAAGGATTTCTAGGACGATCAACACTAAAATTTTGATAGGAGTGTGTTATATACCTTGGATGCAATAATTTTCATAATTTCTATTTGAAAAGATAAATCAACTTCAATGCTTTGTGGTGGTGTTTGAAAACTACAACTTATCATAAGCAATATAAAGTAATGCATTTTACCAGAATAAAAACTACATTTTCTGTCCTTGAATGAAAAACTAGAATACTTATCACCACTTCATTGCCTTGATCCAGCTCATGTGTTTTCATGAAAAATATCTCCATTTTTGCCTTGGTGGTTGTTGGTTTTCTAGGAAAACACTTGGCTATATCCATCTTCTTTCAATGTACCATAGTATCCTGTAGTTAATGAAATGAACAATGAACTATGTGTTGATGGTAGTATTGTTTTGATCCATTGCATCCCCACATTTTTCATATTAGCAGTCTATATCTGTGTTCCCTTCCTTCCAACACGTAAACAATTTTCTCTTCCCATTTAGGCAATTTCAGGGTTTGTTATTTCGAAATCATTGACAAATTGGATATAGATAATTCTTGTAACTGTTAGATTTATATATTGGAACACCAGAATTAATTTCCATTTTCTGCTTCTTATCCATAGGATACCCTAAGATTCACCAATATCTATTTCACTGGTGAGGGAATATTAGAGATTTTTCTCATATCTATCAAAGTCTCAAATCTCCCGATCATTTCATAGAACATGTTTTAGTCCACCAAAAAAGTATTAAACCTTGTATTAAGGGTTAATGATAATACCAAAGGCGTATCATGAAATTATTCTAAAGTATTCTTTATAAACCCAGATATATTTTTTATATTTCTTCTTAATAGAAAGTAAATCCCTTTTTATTTTTAGTCCGAGAGTCCATGGAAAATATTTATCAAAAAACAATTTCTGAAATTCCATCCACAAAATCGCTTCAATCACATTTTCAGTATTCATATTCATAACCAATGTCCACCACTAATCATCTTCCATTTCAATAAGGTAAAAAACAATTAGAACCTTATCTTTCCCAAAACATTGAAGTATGGAGTTTATTATCTCAATAGAGTCGATCAATTGTTCATAAATTATGGGATTAAATGATCCACTTAATGACAAAGGCATTTGTCACAAAATGTTCTGAATTATATATTGTTCTTTATTTTATGGATTTTCATTCTCATAATGATAAAATTTTCTTCTCAATATCAAAGTCATCTAATAGTGTAATGTCATAATGTTTTTAATTCTTACTCACATAGGGTGGGGAATCTCATTGGGGGAAGTAAAAATATTTGTCTTCACACTGAATGTTTACCTGATTTATCCGATTTTAGGATATTATGTAGAATAAAAAATAAATTTTTCGATGATTATTTTTAAAATTATAAACAGATAAATGATAATTTATTGAAATTAAATGGATAACTTATAACATTTATATATTTCTTTAACTGATGAATTTTTATACATCTATCTTTCTTATCCATTTTCAATTTCGTAGAATATATTATTATCGTAAATTCTTTATCCCTAAAAAATTGTTCACAATGGGATTATGAATTTACCAATGAATATCATTCGATATTGTCAAACTAAACGTGCAATTATGCTCGTTTCAGGTACAATGTTAATTAGATTTAGGCCTGACATACCATCTCGGAGTTGTAACCCCTAGGTATATCTATGCCTCATCCACATTCATAGTTAGTATAAAGATATGGATGTATAATAAGCCACTTTATCTATATATACCAACATTTAGGTATTTTTTCTTGTAATTATTCTTATCCTTAATGATTTATTTATATATTTATAATTTTAAATGCAAAAATAACTGAACTTTTCCTTCGATAGCTACTATAACAACCCTCCTCTTTATTTTACATTAATAAATTATTTCCCCCATAATATTACACTTAATACAACCTTGATGATCGATATTTCTATTGTATTTATGATTTAGTTATAGGGTATAACATCTTGAATAGGAGACACAACAACATTATTGAAAACATCCTAAACATGCTTCAAAAATTTCATGGATTTTAAAACGTTACATGATAACATGAGGATATATATATATATATATATCATAGGGGATAGCTATAAATCCTAGTAATGTAATAATAATTGAATAAGGTAATAGATGTTATAAAAATGTAATTTTAATGACGAATAAAAAAATATTTCCAATAATGAAAAATATTGAATGATAAGTGTATATGTGGCATGTGAAACATGGAAACAACATAAAACACATCATTATAAACATAAATAAAGGATAAAACTAAAAGAAATGATGGTTTAATAATTCCCATAATGGAATAAGGTTCACTCCATATCCAAAAATGATGTATCTTGATACTAAGAAGTACCAAATGAATTGGAGCGCTATGTAATTTTGGGTTCACCCGTTACTTTAATTTCATTCTCACGATAAAGTGTGCCACATATATCATACAACATGGATTCATTCAACATGATATTTTATTATATAATTAAATAGTTGGGGATAAATTAATTTTAGTCGCAAATAAACTAGTTATATTTTTATAAAGGTGAATATCCTTGATTGGAAATGGGTATGGTATTCATGAGACAATTGTTTTGGCAGGGGAAATCGCGGTGACATTTTAAAAACATAATGACATGAAATAAACATTCATAAAAAAAATTTGATGAGAGAGGATGAGGTCTATAATTACATTTATATAAATTTTATAGTCAGGCAGGTCTGGAATAAAAATCCCATCACAATTAAATTATGATAAAACATCTATGTTAATGAAGAAAATTGAATAAAGTGGATAAAGGAAAATATCACATACATGAGTATAGGACTCCAAATTATTAGAAGGGGTTATTGAGAGCATGGGAACCTTTGGAGGATTTTATAGGGTGTATAGAAGTGTATGTATTATCTTAATGGATATTTAGTGAATATAAATAGGATATTTGGTGTGTTTAAATATTAAAATAAGGGGTTTCATTATTATTTTGGTTTTGGACTCTACATAATAACAAAACTAAAAACAAAGGCCATACCACAGTTTTTCGCATGGTTTAATCCAAGTGGGATTGGTTATAATTATTTCATAAGGAAAAGGGAGAAACATAATAATAAAATGCCTTTTTATGTGAAGGTGACTCAAACTATGAATTAAATTATTTGAAAACCATAAAATATGTTAATGGTTTTAAGGGATTCATAATGGCTTTAAGAAATTAATATAATAAAAATTAAATGTAATTATTTAAAATATAAATTTTATATTCAATCATGGCTAACTTTTATACTCTTTATTTCATCCCTCTGGGATCATTATGATTTCATAATACTGAAATTATATTTATACTGTATTTAATTTATACCCGAAAAATTTAATGACTAAAAAAATTATAATTAATTAACTATTGGATAATTTCTGTGTTTATATTCTAAAAATAATATTCATTTTATATAAATTAATTTATAAATGAGTGAATTTTTAATATTGAAATAAATTAATTTTTTTAATAAATTATTTTTTTTACCATAATAGTATTCAAAATTTTATAAAAATTATACTTCAATTCATAAAAATTATATGATCATTGATATTTTATAAAATAATTAATAATAATATTTTTTAAATTACCATTTATTTAAAAAATACATGAATTCATGAAAATTGATTCCATAATTGAATTTGAATATTATCCGAAAATATTATTTTTGTTTTATTAAATCAAAAGAAAAATAATCTATAAAGTGATAATAATTGGATGAAAATATATTCATTATTTTGTGAAAAAAATTTACACATATTCATATTTCTAGGGTTCTGATCCTTATCCCATTAATACACAAACAAACATTATAAGACTATGGTGTGGGACTATGGGACTTTCATATGGTGGTTCGATGTACATGGTTTGGGTCATGATATAGATAACGTTGAACATCTTCAATAAACGGTTTCTCTCATGCTTATGTTGTTGGATCTCAACATTGGATTGGTAAAGGTAAAGCCCTAAAAATTCTACCTCCCTTAGATTCTCTTATAATTGATCATAATAGGGTAGAATCCTATTGGTTGAGGCCATCACATCCAATATTTGTGTCAATTGGATTTGTTAAAACCTTATATTTATACTAATAATGTCATCACTTTTCAACAACTATATTTTCAATGGTTCATTTTTATGTTGGTATTCTAAATACAAAATAATATAATAGAACAAATTTAGTTAATCTGTTTTATATAATCATATTACATAATAAAAAATTACATTAAATCCAAATGGGAATCTTATTTATAATAGTTAAAGTCGGTATTGATATTGACATGAACACAGATCAAGGATCATTCCTCTTGATTGTTCTTGTTGATCTCGACCACCATTATTCATTCACCTCGGGCATTATTAATTTGAACTAGTGATTGAAATATCATGATCTATCAATCATTTCATACAAATTTCATGGTACAATGATTAGATATCATAGAACTAGTATTAGCATGAACCGAAAGTTGTGAGATAATGGATATGGTAGTGAATCAGATGACATATGTACCTGATTTGTGGGTTCCTTGTAAAGACCCGGAATTTCCATTTAATTTTTTTAATTAAATGGGAATTTTTAGAGTCCATGAAAATTGACGGCGCGTGATTACAATGCCCGGATTGCCCTGAATCAATTTCTAATGTTTTTTTGGGTATGTTCACTAAATGTACGAGCATTTTTCTTTATAAATTTTAAACTAAGGCTTAGAATTGAAATATGAGGGCACTGTTGAACTCGCAGCGTCGGTATTCTCTTATGGAGACTTTCACCTCGATGGTAGTGGGTTGATATTGAATGATAGTTTTTGGGTTTTTAGTGTAAGATAATAAAATAAATTGAACTTCACTTTATTTTATTTTTGAGGCACCATGTGGAAGTTGGAGGTGGGATCCACAAGAACTATACCTCCTTGTGGAAGTTGAAGTGTGGGGACGACCAGACCTTAACCTCCCATCAGAGGTTATGGTGGTGGGTCCCACCCGAATCTAACCTCCCATAAGAGGTTACGATGTGGGGACCACCCAGGGATAAACCCCCTAATAATGGTGGGATAGGAAAACCTCTTAACTCCCCTCATTAATGAGGGAGAGTCTCTCGACCCCCCAACATTAATGTGACAACCCTTCCTCTCTTTCAATTATGAAAACCTCATGAATTAATTAAGTGGAGCCAGCTTAATTAATTAAGCCAATTTGAATTTACACCAACGAACATAATAGATCATAATATATTATTTTGGCTTCCATTTTATTTGGGTGGAGTTTGGGGAAAGGAGGAACTTGGGAGATATATTGGGAGAAGGCTCCCAACGAAGAATGTGTTCTTCCAATGAAGGATGCCAGCAAGGAGCATCTCCGACTTCTTCCTCTGAAGCACCTTGCAGATGCAACCGATGTGGGACGTCTTCGACGACCGACCCTCCCTCCTCATCGTCTTCAAAAAACCGATGCATGAGCTCGATATTCGAAGTGTGAGGTGGGCGTGATGAATGATGACAACTCCGAATTCTTCCCCGCGACATCATCAACGAGCAACAAACAAAAGTTGGGGTTTAATTTTATTTAATTATGATATTATTACCATGTTAAGTTTCATCCAAAACAATGAATGGGGACCAACATATTATTGAGTTGATCCGTGGATGTTTTTCCTTGCGGGTTGGGAATATTTTGTTAATGAGGGATTATGCGAATTGATGTTTTTAAGATATCATCCATGTTCGCTGTTGTGCTTCATTCAAGTGAGCCAATTTCTATGACCCTAAATGCAGAGGGTATCGATCAAACCAACGTGGTCCAACCCCTCTGCACGATCTCCTTTGTGGTGTTCTTCGAAACAGAGTAAAGGGATATCAAAGGATACGAAGGCAACAGTCGCGCTATCCACAACCTTCGTGACCTACACCGCCACCCCGACCGCATCGCCCTCACTGGACGTGTCACCCACGCCGGCCGCACCGCCCACGCGGGCCGCGCTACCTTTCCGTCTGTGCCACTTTCGCCAGCTGCGCCCCTCACAAGAGTTGGCCGATATGGCCATTGCGTGCCCCATGGTTCCGTCATATGCACACCCTGGGCACCCCGCATGCCCCGCGCCACTCCTGGCTAAATCGGCCCGCTGGCCTCAGCATGCCCCACGCGCCCCGTGGATCTTCTGTCTGTATGCTTCGCGGTGCCTTGGTCGCACCACCTCAGCCCCGGGCTGATCCACCCCGAGCCGGCCCCTCAGGGATTCCTCCTTGTCGTGTTGCGCCCTTGTAGGTCCCTCTAGGCCGAGCTTCCCATGCGACGCCATCCAGGCCGAACAACCCTCATGCCAACCCGCAGCCAGTCAGCACCCTCATGACCGGTCCTCGCTCTCGCAGCCCACCCAGACCCCTCATGGCCAGCTGGGATGGGCCTAGCATGCCGGGCCGAACATAATGGGCTGTCATGCCTAACAGGTCTAGCCAAACCCAATGGGCCTGGACGGGGCTACCAATATTGGGTCAGACTGGACCCCGCCCCATTATGACCCATTCAATTTCTTTTGGACATATCATTGGCACCATACATACATTTGATGAACCTTCAGCAGCGCTGGTAATCCTGGAGCATGACGGTTCCTTTGAGTATACCCCACAAGATTTTGGGATATAGTTGATATACGGTCAGGTGTGTTCATGCACGAATCCAACCGGTCCCCTGGGACTAAAAGTCTAATAACTCACAGAACGGGCGTGCGATTGACACACCATCTATTGCATTGAGACCACTTTGATGTGTCAGATCTTTGAGATACTTCTTCGTGGGACTTCGTGATAGTTGGAGTATTTACCAGTAGCTCGTGGAGCAGATCCTTCCAGTGATGAGCGAGCAAAGTGTGGAGATCTAGTAGCTGGCTGAGACCTGACGACTACTGACAGATTGACTCGAAGTGACTCGACTAGCCCAGTGGGGAGGGCCTGGTTGGGCGGCAGACCCATGGTGGAGGATCACCTGGTTTTGGAAGAAGACGCGCCCTACTCTACAGTAGGAGTACCTCTACAGGCTATTAGGGGCAACACGTAGTTTTGGTGGAATAACAATGGTGGGGAGCGCCTTGGTGACATAGTAGACCCACAATACTTGACAGGAGGAGTAACTCAGCAGTCCAATGTTAGTGGGAAGCACCTTGGTGTTAGGGCAGGCCCACTGTAATACATAGAGGAGGAGTTCTCCAGCAGTCGTGGTTTCGATAATGTGAATAAAAATCCTGGTTGAACTAAGTTAGTAACTTTTTTGTTTTCCTCTTGATTGAGATGGATTACTTGATAACATAGGTATATGTATGGGAATATAACTAAGTGGGTTATCTTTTTATTTCATACATGGTGGTTTATCCTTGTTGGATTTTGTGAGACCTTGAGGGTCTTGGTGTCCCTACTGAGTATCATTATACTCTCCCCTGCATGGGCTATGCCCGCACCTCATTGTGTTGGATGCAGACAACAGACATCACTGACCGAGGCTGGGTGTACCGGGACAGGACAGTACCAGGAGGTGGACCTTACAGCATGTTGGTACACAGAGGAGACAGACGAACACGGAGTGTTGAGGAGGCGATCTGTACCTACCCTTCAGGTAGGAACCTCGACAGACAACCCAATGGATGTTTTTCCTTTTTCCTCAGTTGAACATGTGCTTTCAGTTTTCTTATACTTTCTAGTTGAGATTTTATTCCTGCCCCTTTTTTACTTACTATATTCACTTGTCAGTTATTCAGTTTACTCGTGATCATATCTGGTGTGTGTGTTTACTAGTTATAAAGGAAATGTCTTCCCAGTTTTAGGGAATTATGCCTATGGTGCTAGTCTCCTGCCCCTGGACTATGGAAGGAGGGTTTGGGTTAGTCACAACACGGGCCCTGGGGGATGGTCATGACATTCCTCAACAATCAATGAAGAATACCAAACAATCCCAGTTTTTGGAGTGCATCAAAGGCTCAGATATTGTTGAATTGGAAATGAAATGACTAAATGAGGACCAATCTACTTTTTTTATAATTTATTACCAGATCGAAGGATGGATCAATGGTTGGGAGGCATGGAGCTAGATCTATATTTTTTTAAAATTTTTGGTTACACATTGTGTACTTCGGTGTAACTCACTGTGTGGGGACCCCCAATTGTGGTGAAAGGCATCAAATGGAGTTAAGGATCAAACGCGGTGTGACCATTTTCATAGGTAATAAGACATTTTTTTGTGACATTCCATGTACTTTAGAGAGAACACAGACATATGATAAGGTACATTTCCACATGGAACATCACATACATATACATGAACACAACTTGGTGTACACAGTCTGGTACATAGACATAAACATGTTATATGTACATTGCTATGTAGAACATACATGTAATCACATGTCCCTATTTGTTGTGAACTCATTCTACACATAGGTCATATGGATACTACATAACATGTGAGGCTCTTCTATACAGGAGGATATGGGGAAATATAGACACACCATGTACCCCCTAGTACACACCATGTACACTCTTTAAGAGTGATTATGGCTCTTTTTTCGAGTTTGGACCACTTTATGTAGAGTACATTCCCTTGGAAATTTTTTCATAATGGTATATTGTGACATTACTTCCCATATCACTAGATTATGGGCTCGTCTAGAGGTCGTGTGTCAGATAGTGATGTGTTGTCCCCCTTTGAGATTATATTTCTATTGACTATGATCATTTATTCTCAAGGTGGAGTTTGTGTAATTGGTGTGACCTAAGAGTAGAGAATTGATATTACATCTAACAGAATGTATAGTTAGGGTTTATGTAATCATTTTCATTTGATCACGTACATAGTAGGATGATCTAAATTTGCTTCAGGGTATACCCCATCATTCTTGGTCATGACTCTCTATTTGTTTATTAGAGTATTCTTAGACCAATTAAAAGTTAGGGACCAATGATATATACATATTGGACGAGTTTCATCAATAATATCATTTCTTTTAGAGTGGATTCTCCCAAAACATGTGTTAATTTTATCAAAAGAGAATTGATAGATGTTGGCTATGAGCACATGGCCGCGTGGTATTTTTTTAGTATATCTATGAGTTTTTGTCAAAAAATTATTTCCATATATTATTTCCAGATTAATTTAATTGGTGCTTCTTCTTTGGTGTTTTTTGGGTTTCTCAATAAATATTTTTATGCTCACCCTTGCATGGTATTTTCCTACACATGTATTGTCGTCTGCAGAGGATGACCCATTTGACAATGTCCTTGGAGGATATGGAGTATGTGGAGCACAACTAGAGCTCAAATTTTGAGGTGTTTTACTAAGGGATTGAATTTGACAACGTCCTCTCCCTTGGAGTATGTTAGAATTTTTTAGTTTTTGTTTGGGCTTATATGTGGACCCTTTTTATTGTTTTAGTTCTTTTTTGGTTGTACCCTATTATGGAATCTTAGATGTATTCATGCATTTTCATAGTTCTTATGAAATTTTTTCATTGTTTGGGATTGGAAATGTATGTGTGAGTATAAGTAATTTATGATAATGCCTCCCATTGGCAGTATATTCCTACTCATCAATTTTCGCTAGCCCGAAGCCTATTGTAGGAAGGCGTGGGGTAGTCACAAGTCAGACCTTAGTAGGTCGGCTCATAAAAGATTTGAATTTTCATTAATGATTTAGGATGGAGTTTATATAAGACCATGAAATTGAGATATTATATAAATAATTTAATTGGATTTTGTTTAATGGTAATCTAATTATAAATTCCCATGGAAATGATGTTCTTGATTTAGAAGATGCATGGAGAGTAAAAGAGAATATTGCGTCCTTGTAACATGATAGGGGGTTGTTCATATCATATGACCATATAGAAACCCATATTACAAATAGTTGGGGATTTAATATTTATATATATTGAGGTTGAGTGATTTCATGATCATAACATTTTTAGTGATACTCCAAAGGAATAGTTAGAAGATAATCAATATAAACTATTGTTTCCAGGGAACATATTTATTCTCATGGTGGTGGAAGATGTGCTTCTTTACAAATTTGACATATCAAACATAGTAGTTCATATTGGTATGTACCATATCTACCATTCATTGAGGAGTCAATTTTGCTGTCTAATGATAATGAATTAAGTGGTTGTGTTTTTTTGGAGTGTTTGGACTCAGATTGGGGGAAACCAAAGCATTGAATCCTTGGACATTTCTTGCAACCATTGGATATCCTAGATTGGAAGTGGTAGGATATATATGAGGATGTAATCATAAGTTTTTCTAGAATACCAATGATAATGTGATTATTTTTAGGTGATTATAGATTTATTAAAAAGGTTATATTATTTATTAGAAATTTATGAGTCAAGTTTTTTGGATGCTTTGGTCTGGCCATATGTGGATGAGATTGTAAATCATCATTTAGTTTTGATAGACATAAACTTTAATCCAGATCATTCTTTTTACTCATGAGAATCTAGATGTATTCAATGTTCTTTTTTATATTATCATTATATTATTATGGATATAATTTTTTCATATATTTTTAGTAACAATTTTATTGATTTATTTTTTATTTTTTCCTAATTTTAGTTTTTTAATTTTTTTAATGGATTGACATAACATGGAATGGATTTTATGGTGTTTTGTTTTGGGATAAAAGGAGAATAAATGGTTTTTTTGAAGTATAAAATGGGACTAAATTCAAAAGCGATAAAATTATATAAGAGATAATTGTTAAATTGTCAGTAGTAGATATGTAATATTTTTAATATAATTTCAGAAGGTTATAATGATAGAGCCCTTGATATGTATGAGGCTTTCCCATATAATAAAATATAAAATATTGACATGTATGGGTCATTAGATAAGACATAGTATATTCATAATAATATGAAAGTGATAAATAAAAGATATCCAATGACAAAGTAGGTTTAGTAAGGGTATATCGGATGAAAGACACATTATATATGTGTAATCACAATAATATTGAAAACGATATATTATCACGTGATCTTGGCATGAATGATTAATTTGGGAAGACATATTGTTCCACCTCTAGTTCTCTAACATCATGACAATAGAATGATTGATAATCATTCGAAATATATAAAACCATTATGTCATAATGAATGGATCTAATGCCATGATGGTGAAAAATATATGGGGATGTCAAGAAACATGGAAATCCTAGGGATAGTGTTTCACCATGAGAATATTGTTTTCTCCAGGTGATGAAGGTTATTTCATGGTTATATGAGGTTTATGAATAAATTTTACCATGTTAATAGTTTCCTTGACATCAATGCTACTATTAAATTATGAAGGAATATTCTCATCATTGAAGAAAATGAAAATTAAAATTGATTCTTAAGGATTTAAGTTCTAGTGGAATTAGATCCATAAATGATTATCTATGTGATACGTTATCATTATGTGTTGATGATGAGTTTGTTCCATGGGATGGAGGATGATAATAATAGTATATTCATGGAAAAATGAAATCTATACTATGGGGATAATTTTTATTACATTAATACAATTTATTCTGGAGCAATAAAATATGATAGATATATCACTTCCTAATAAGGTTTATGATTATAGTAGATAATAATTAATATCTCTACTAATATTAAAAGGGATATGGAATTTGTTTTTATGGAAATTATTTGTGATATTCTAATACTGTTTTTATTGAAATTTTGAAGGTGTTTGAGTATAAAAAAAATTATATAATAGTAGAGAAGGAAATGTGATGAAAATCAAAAGCTATTAGGGGATCTTCCTCATAGGTATTTCTATAGATTGGTTTTTTTTCTACCTATATATTTCCATTGTGTAATTATGGGATTTTTTTGATATTTTAAGGAAATTTATGTAATATTACAACTTTTATTCAACTATGTTTTATTTTTTCTTGTCATATTCCCTCTTCTATGATACATGGTATATTCATTATGAATGAAAAAATGATGATATGTGTCCAAACTCATAATATTGAGTGATATTTATATAATAGGTTGTGTAATACAAGATTTAATTCTTTATCACTCATGGGATGATCTTATTCCTAATTACTATGTTCATAATTAATTAATTCATCATATTTATTATTGAATAATTACTCATTGTTATTAAATAATTGTTGAAACCCAGAATTGTAAAAACAATTAATTCATCAAATGTGATTTAAATTTTCCATTTTTTTATGATTGTATATTAATTCGAATTAAATATTTCCATTACTTTGATTATATTTGAGTAAGATACTATGGTATTGTTGATAAAAAACAACCAAATGGATATAAATTTAATTTTTAATCACATAAATATTAGTTTTATTACTTTTATGATAATCTTCAATTTGTTTTATTTTGATGAAAAAAAATACTTTAATAATGATAACGATATAGTCAATCATGATTTTCTTTTTCTAAATTAGCAGTCAAATTTATAGATTAGTTAAGTTAAATTTGAATTCATGGCTTAGACACAAATTTTAAGATATAAATTTTAGATATATGTTTTTATTGTGATTCCAACATTGTTGTGGGATCAACCACATTCTTTCTCTATATTATACAATATTAGATAGTTTTGTTCGGATTATAAATAATTTCTGAACATTGTGCACCTCTTGGAAGTAATGACACGTGAAAGGAATTAAATTTTTGGGAATTGGTATCGGGTATCAATGAAAACATGTGAATGAATAAGTATTTGTTGTTTAGATAAAAAATTTATTTTTGAATTTTTACTTTCAGGATTTAGTTTATTTTTTTCATTTTTTTCATGAGTAATGTTTTAGTGGTGGTGTGTGTAGGATGAATGACATGATGAGTGGGTATTATTCTATACAATTTTTGAATACCTACTATGTAGAGGTTCCTATTTCAAAGACAATAAAAAAATATTAATTTTAGTCCCAATTCTAAGATGGATTGGATGCTTTATACTCTCATGGATATGATGAATTATTGAATAAAAATATAGAGTTAAACTATATTCCATCCAAATTAAAGATATATTTAATTTTGGAACACCGAAATATAATCATGGGATTTTAATTAAAATTACAAAGAGACAATACTTCCACTACATTCAGAATGTTTTTCACAATAAGGTTTCAAAAGATATATGTTTGAGGTGTATGGTAATTAAGAAATTAAATATCCTATAAAAATAGTAATTTATCATGGATCAAGATGTGATATCAATAATTATTGTTGAATATTATAAGAATATATATTACCTATTAAACATCATAGTTTTACATCATAATGACAAAATGTGGAAGTTAACTAGAATGAAATTTAAACTAAATTGACAAAGTAATGATAGAAATATTTCATTTAATTTAATAAAAATTATGGTAAATAACATCACAAACATTTTAATGATGAGAAATTATTTAAATTAAAATATCTATCCTATAATTCAGAGATGAGAAGAATGATGAAGTGGTTAAAGGTGACGATTTCAAAATTTGGTCAGCTTTTGAATTACATGCATATCCATTATGACTTTTGGAAACATTTATTTAACTAAAAGAAATTATCAACCTTATATAATGTGGAATAAGGAGAACCATTTCATGGGGTGAGATGAAATAATAATTTGGTTTAAATCCATCATGTGTAACTTCCTTCAAAAAATCTATAATGCTACAAATTGTGGTAAGGTCTAGCTAAAATACCTTAAAATCACATTTTATAGGAGACCGTATTTTTATTTAATTCTTAAGAATTTGTTCTACAAAATAGTTTTCGTGTTATATTATTGTCTGATTCTAAAATAAATTATATTTTTAACTGAAATGGATGAATTATTTCAATTTACAAGGTATTTGTCGATATTTTAGGTTCAAAAAAATATTCCTTAATGGAAGAAGAATAAAAATGGATGTAATTTCATAAAATGGGTAATGTTATTATATATTGTATATTTTTTACCTTCCCATTACCATAACAGTTTTTTGAGGGTTGAAATTAATTTTATTGTATTGAATAAATGTGTTGAATTTATTGAGAGAAAATTTTATTTTTTTTCTTGAGTTCCCTAATATATGATATATCATTAACTAGAAAAAATATTTTTATATTTTGGAAAAAATATATTAATCATGGCCACTAATAATTATTATATTTTAGGAAATTATTGACCTTTTCCTGATCATTACAATTTATATTTTTTTGAAATGATTGTCGATATAAGTTTAATTCTTGATTATAATTCATTGAAATTTTTATAGAGTAGATTGGTTTGTTCTCTATTACATGATTTGAGTGATTAATATGTATTTATTTTATGTATAGAGAGGTAAACTAATCTTTTTTGAAATATTTATTCCTTTACCCTCTTTCATGATATAATCCTACCATTCAAAATAAGTAAAGAACATTCTTGTTGTTAAAATCAAAAAATAATAATCTTAAACCTTATCAAAATGATTGATGCCATCAACTGAATATTTTTATTCTATTTTACCATTATAATGAATATATATCTTATAATTATACAGTCCATAGATTCCATGAGTTTACTTATAGGAAGATACAATGCATTCCTATTTTTACATCATTCCCTATTTATTTGGTATAAATTCAGGATTTTTTTAGAGTTTAAAAATTTAGTTGTGAAATGTTATAGGGCTACAACATTTTATTAATGAAACGATGAAGGTGGGTTTGTTTTATTGGTGTTTGTTAAGAAATATTGATATGTTTTATAGTTAATTATCTTATAATATATCCATTACATTATTAAAATATAAATAATGAAATCCATAAAAATGGGATATCATGGATTGACCATTAACTACCACATTACACATTCATGTGGAAACTGTTAAAAATATTTTTATAGAAGATTGATGGTAGTTATCATGGTGATATATTGTTTTAATTTTCGAGGGTGTGGGATTTTTTCTATAAAAAATTTAATTAAAATTAAATGAGAGAATAAAATGTTTTAGATAAAGAGTGAAAAATTCATAACTAATTTGAAAACCCATAAGTGACCTAACGAGGAAGACGATAAATAATGTGGAACATGATATATTTTGAGGGAGGTTGTTTTTTTAGAATAATTTACAGAGATCAAATTAATATCATGCATTTTAATTTTAGAAACCATAACCCTTTTCTGACATGAAGTGAATTTTTAAATCAATTCCCAACATCCTTTACCCACTAATACATTTGAACCTAAATGGGTATTCTATTTAATTATGTGTTTAATTTATAATTTGATATATATATATATATATATTATTTTTATGATTATGGATAGGGCACATATCCTTGTGATTGGGCATAAATATGATTAAATGAAATTTATTGATGAGTGGATTTATTTTTAGTTGAGGTAAATCATAAATGGATGGAAAATCAATGATATGATAATTAATATGAGTGGTAGTTGATAGGTCAGTAAAATTTAAATAATATTATATGTAACACTGGAACATAATGAATTTTATGAATTCTTTTCTCATAAAATTTTTATTTCTGATATTATTTTTATAGGTATATTAAATTGAATATTTTTTTTCATTTTTAGAGTACAAATATTTTTTATTTGATGTTAATGTTTTACTCAGGTGCATAAATAATTTTATGCATTGGGGAATTATATGACTCTAATATATATATATATATATCATAATAACATTATTTTTTCTATAATAATTTTTATAAACATTATACATATATTTTTTAAATGGTAATAAATAAAATGAAATGTATTTTTCTGTTGGTTTGATTGTTTTTCAATAAAAAAGATAATAGAATAAAATTTCAAATATCTTTGCGGGATTAAATTCAAAAATAAAAAAAACACTACATAAGTGATTATTTATATGTAAGTGTCATTGGTTTATATATAATAGTCCCTATTTGATATATATGATATTACATATAATGAAAAATATTTCAAATAATTATTCTCTATTGATAAGTACTAGAAATTCATTTCCCATAGTAAAAAATATCATGATATGTATGGCTTATGAGATAATATATAATAGTCTCATCAGAAAAGAAAATTGATATTCTAAAGTCATAATGTGATAGAAAGTGATGTGTATGTGTAACATGAATGAAAACCTTGATATGTAAGAGTAATAACTTTTGACAAAATGGATCTCACTTTGTGTTAGTTTTCCATAGATGAATAATTTGAGAAGACCTATTAAAACATGTTTGGTTTTCCTGTTCTTCAATAGTTTAACGAATGAGAAGGATCAAAATAAAGGGAACCATTGTTAAATGATAAATGTATCTTGTTCCTTAATATTGATGTAGAAGTGGGGATAGTGAAAAATGTAAAAATCTTGGGGATGGTGACCCATCACGACATTGTTTCATTACCACATGTTGTAGGATTTAATGTGGTTATGTGAGGTTGAAAAGAAAATCTATTAATGGGATTATAGACGATACCATAATTAGTTTCCTTTCATCATAAAGGGAATTTTTCATCACGGTTGACCATGGATGAAGGTAAAATAATATTATATATATAGGAGCTACTGTGTCTTGTATGAGATCTAAAAGAGATTGCTGAGGATATAAGGTTTCCGGTGGCATGGCAGAGGTGTTTCTACTAATTTTTTATGATGAAGATGATAGCATCCTAATAATATCACAGTGGTCATGTCATGGTGATAATTATTATACTATGAATATCAAATATTGGGATAAATTAAAACATAAGAACTATATCACTCGAAGGGTTAAGTGTACCATTACATCGTGAGGGTTATGACACCCAAATATAAGAATCCAAATATCGTAAATTTATTGAAGTGATAATGAGATATTATTTTAAGAAATATTTTATTTGCAAAATATTTATGGTATTTTGATGGGTTTTGATTTCGAGAAACTTTCCTATAAAATGAGATAAGGTTACATTGTGAAACATATGAGAATACATTGGATTATCCATCGGATGGTTAAAATAGATTTTTTCTTTGAGTATTTATTTTTATATTGTATAATTATCAG
This sequence comes from Viscum album, assembly GCA_963277665.1. Lineage (NCBI taxonomy): Eukaryota > Viridiplantae > Streptophyta > Magnoliopsida > Santalales > Viscaceae > Viscum > Viscum album. Next base: position 481,275,376 of record OY728129.1, read on the forward strand.
ATGGATTATATGGATATGTTCATGAAATTCATGATAGTTTTATATATTTATTCAATTACTTAATAGTTTTTCTTCTTATATTCTCTCTAATAGGATGTTTGATTGATTTATTATTACCTTTCAATCAAAAATGAGTGTTTAAAACTATCTGAGATATATATTGATGGGAGAGGCAATAAAAATTATTTTTTATTATCCATATATATTCGAATGGTCTTATTCATTAATATAGCGTTTTCAATTATTTAATCCAACAAATTCATTATTAAATAATTGGTAGAGTTTATTCTATAATAGAAAAGCACAAAATTAAAATGATAAATAATTCTTAATATGTGTGTTGGATAATTCTTTTACTATTGTTATTGTATGTAAATGAACACTAACTATGCTAACTTTATTAATCATGAAGTCATGGGATACTAATTTAGTGTTGATAAAAAAATAAAATGGATATTAATTCCATTTGAAATTATACAAGTATGATTTTGATTTATTTCATGAGAGTATTTTATTTTTATGTTTTAAATAAAAACCATCCTTAGATATTGATTACCCTCTCTTAAATTTATCTTTTAATTTTCAACTCAACAAATAACTTGATAGATTGTTTTTTTATATTTAACATTGTGAAATTAAAGAAATGTTGAGGATATAACATTTTGGTTAAAGTCTTCAATAGGATTCCAAGTCTATCGTGGGATAAACCTCGTGATATTATTATATTACACCTATGTAGTTGGTGTTGGATTGTGAATAAAAATTTAATATACATTATCTGCAACATGTAAGTAAAAATGTTACATGAAAAGCCACTATAACACTACTTTTAATCAATTGAAGGATATTTACACTAAGTGGTCCATTCATGAACTAGTGGACATATTCTATACAAGTTTTCTGGATTCTGGTAGTATTTGGGTGAATCATTTTCACTTTATTGAAATTTAATATAATAAGATTTTTCACTATCACATTATCGTTGATTTATCAAGAGAATATTACGGGCTTAGATTTAAATCCCTATTGTGATGAATTTTTTTATAGTGTCAATGATCATTAGACTAGATGTGGTATAGTGCACAAATAATAAGGTATGGTGAATTTTTTAAAAAATATAAGCAACTCAATTATTATATATGTTTAATAATAATTAAAATTGGAGACCTATTTAATTTGAGAGCATATAGAATGTGTAATTGACAATTTCTCCCGATTAATTGAATTATGGTTTTGGTCTTGGAAGAAAACTTTTCTAATAGATTATCAGACCTTTTGATGTGTTGGGGAATACTGGTGAGGATTTGTGTGGTTTAGTTGTAACTAAAATAGATCAACAACATCTTGCATGTGTGAAATATATTTTTTTTTGAATCTTAAATAAGACCCCCCATGTAATTGAATGTAGATAGTTAAATTTTTTGGAAGAAACAACATTTAGGGAGAGGTCCCTCGAGATTTTGGAATTTTAAGAGAAGGTGTTGGATTGGAATTTTATTCCCCTATTTCATGTCTTGTATATGGATAATGTATTAGATGAGTGTACGGTGGAACATAAGTAACATATGAATACTCAATATCCCATATTGATATGAATTATTTTATGTTTTCCAAATTTTATATTTTATACAAATATGATTATAGTTTATTCATTCTAGTGTCATTCAAGGGTTTTAGTAGTTGAAAATTTATTATTTTAGAGGTACCTTATGGTGATTTTTATATTTCACTGTTGTAATTATTCATTCTATGTTTTGTTTTTCTTGTGGAGAATGTGAAATTTTTTTGAGGTATCTAATGTAATGGAATGTATTACCTTATAGATTTTCATTATAGATCATGGGTGTTAGAGGTGTTGGGAATGAATAGAGGATGTTTAATAAAACATAACATGTTGTTTTAGTTATTTTTTCATCATTCATGGTGGGACACATCATTCTAACTGGGTATTATAGAATTTTCAATCAGCCAGAGAAGTGGGGTTATATAAATCTAGTGCATTATTTTATAATGGTTTGGTTTACAGTGTGGGGAATGTGCTGTTACATGGAGTTGATTTTATGAGTTGTGAGGGTTTCACAGTTTTCTTAATGGAATTGTGTCGTGTAATACTGATAATGGATACATAATAAAAACCCCTTGTTTGGAATACCTGCACCATTGATATGGAAAATATATCATGGGGGTCTAGTTTTTTAAATTTATTGTTTTATTCATTTTTGTGTAATTTTTTCATAGTGTACATCATTGCACAATAGTTTATTTGTCATATACCAGGATCAATATGGAGGTCTAGATACAATTTGCGGTTCTCATGTTTTTTGGATTATATTTAGACCACATTTATAGAAAGCCTTAACATTCATAAATAAATATGACATATTATTAGAAGATTATTAAATTCCTAACATAATGATCCTATCGAAAATCTAATATGTTCAGTGTTTTTGAAACATGGATATATAAACCACTTTTTCATAAGAAATATACTTTTTCTGTCAGTAAGTTTTTCATAACAATAATACTTTTTGGACAAATAATACTTGAAACATCTATTTATAACTTGGGGAAATGAAACATTCTAAAGGGTAAGAACATATTATATATAAAGGTAAATTAGGGAGATGTTACTGATCTCTTAATAAAAACATGAGAATAATTTTATAAGAACCTGATATTGATATTAAAAAACCATACCCATCATATCATATATCAGAATCTAGAGTCATGTCATAAATATAACAACCCCATCTCCAGTAACTCAGAGGTGGGGCATACATTATTACATTTTCATAGATAAAAGGGATAAAATACCTTAGAAAAAACTAATTTAACTATTTTATAAAATCATATAAATACATGATACCCATTATATGATGAGAAATAAATTAAAAATCAATGTAATGAAGAAACTTTTTCATCCATGTACTCAGTACAAGAATTATTCTTCATATCCTACGCAAAGGAAATAAAAAAATATTAATAAAAAATACCCAATGAGGGTTACATATAGTGGAAGCTATCATTAATAAATAAATAATAATTAATTCTTAAGGTAAATAACTAAAGACACATTCCATTTAATCAATAGAATTGAAATCATAATTTGATATGGAATTGTTAGTATAAAGAGGTATATAACTGAAAACCCATGCCATTTAATCAATAAACTGTGAATTAAATGCATACAAAGATAATGTAATTGTGAAAATATCACAGATAATAATAATAAAATAATTTTCATTGTATTAAATTATTAATTATGGGACATTATGGTCCCATGAATCAAGAATACCTATATTATCATGATATTACAAAAAAATGATTTAAAACTTATGTATAAAATCCCATCAGATAAAGCAAATTGATTTCTATAATAAAACCTATAGATGAATTTAGGGGATACATATATAACTAGGGACCATGCATAAAAACAATTCCAAGTAATTCTATGAATATCAAATGATTTATTTAACTCATTAATCTAAATTCCTTATCATCAAATATCAATATTGATTAATGGATGCAGATTTTATAGTATTTCCTATGTTAATAAAATTACATTAAAAGTAAACATGGTATGTAAAAATACTATAAGTTTTAATAAATTATAATATCCATAATATAATAATATTTATAATGAACCATAGTCACAATAAAGTTATTTTTTCAATAGAAAGTAAACCATCAATTTAGATAGTGAGATTTTACTCTAATTTCCACCTCTTTGTTATATTTAAAATTTTAACTCATTAAATATTAACACTAAAATGAAATTTTAATCATCATGATAAAATATTTATTCATGTTAAATAAATAATATTTTTAGTATTTTTACCCCATAAAAGTGAAAATGTCAACATTAAAAAATATTTATCAATGAAATGGAAATTGAGACGAAATCCCTTAAAAGGATCACACCATTGAAGTAAATATTAATCAATGATTCAATTATGAGTATAAATTGTAAATACACATAAAAATGTTGAAATATAACATAATAATATTAAAAACATTAAAATATTAAAATTATAATATCAAATAAAAACAATATGTAATACATCCCAATGAAAAGAAATTATGTGGTGATATTCGTGACTAATTGTTAAATTTCATGTCAAAACCCATAAGATTAAATAATTAAATTTAAAAACTAAAAATAATATTACAATTACGTTTTCATGATATTACAAGATATGGGGGAAATATATATACACCATATAAAACAAATTCGGTGCATAAAATTATGATATCCCTCAATGAAAGGATATTGAGACGAGGTCCCTTTCTTTAATATTTCCATTTAATAAATGTGGTTTAACCTATTTTATAATGGTTTTAATAATTTTAATAATTTATTATTAAACTATAATCATGTTTATAATATCATATTTTATACAATTATTATTTTTTACCACATTTTGTTAATAATATTTAATTATTTTCATTGTTTTATGTGTTAATTACCTTGTTTTCTCATGTGTGTTTTTTTTGGAAAGATCCATTTGATGTAACTCGGATATAAATATATAATATGAAGAATGATAATAATATTATAGATATCATATTTACTAATTATATACATTAATATAGAAATTATTATAAGATGGGCATGGAAAATGAATCGTATTGTTTTGTGGGGATGGAAGGTTGTACGTACACACAAGGGATGATGTCATTCCATTAACAGGTGAAAGAATAAGGGAGAATAAGTTATAATAATATTATATTATTTATATAATTTCATATATTTCACACATATTCATTAAATATTTATTTATTCCATCAATGTAATCCCTACATAGAAAATGAATAAAATGGATTCGTGAGGTTGTAGTTATCCATTAACATGAATGACATAATCATATTTAAAATGTATTTAAAAGTAACAAGTTATATGAGATATTATAATTCCATTATTATTTTTTTATAATTAATATTAAATATAAACATTATTTCCATCATTATATCCAACCATGATAGGTGTTGATGGAAAAATAGTTATATCGGTTCATGAGGTGGTAGTCTGCCATACACATGATCGACAACTTCGTTTCCCATTATTAGAAGAGGATATTGATATAATTTTATAAATTAATAGGATAAAATCTAATTATATGAGGTATATTTATTTTATTATAATAACATTACTAAATAATAGTTTATGTTTATGGAAGAAGAAATAAAATAAAAACGATTATTACATAACATTACATCTTTTTAGAGATACTTGTTTAGGATTTCAACAGAATCCAACCTAAGAAGAGATTATGAACACTCTAAGGGATCTAGTATATTTAGTGGGGATTATGGATGTTATTTGATATGGTATTTTCAGAAATAATGGATTTGGAAGTGTGAAGTGGGTAGAAGAGGTCGTGGCCTTTTATAAGTGGGGGAGAGGACACATAAGTATTTTTTTAAATAATAAGGCATTCACACATTTTTATCTTTACATAATACTATACAATTATCCTCAATTGTAGGTAATATGGTAAAAATATGTCCAAAAAATCGGTTTTGGAAAATTTGGATGTTTATTTTAGCCCTTAACTTCTTAGTTTCACACATTATAATTATATTATTACCTTAAATATGGTAAATAATTTCTGCTTATTTTACTATTATTAATGTTATAAAATTATGTTATCCTTATTAAAAAATATAATTTATTATAATTAAAAATATGGAATCCATATTTCTAAAAATTATTCACATATATGGTAAAATCCAATTTAAAATTGTACACATAGATGCGATGAAAAATGAGGTTCTAATGATAATATTCTCATAAGTATATTAGATTTTAATATCATGATTCAATATAAATTTTTTTCCAAGTACTATAATTATATTTATTAAATATAATTAAATAATTTTTAAAATAAAATAATCATATTATATATTATATCTATGTACAAAATTTAAATTTCAATATACTTTCTAATAAAAATTATTTTTTTCACTATTAATTGAAAATTTTAACTTTTTACAAATATACCAAAAAATAATCCTATGATAATTATGACATAATTTCTAAAAAAGTTAAAATAATTTTATCAACTACGTTTTTAAAAAAATTATACTGAATAATTTTATCATATGTTTGCAATAAGCAACAAATCTGTTTTCTTTGAACAGAATAGTTTATCATAAGACATAACTTTTACATTCAAATTATTCTTATTTTCTTATTTATCAATAGAAATAAAAAAAATTAAAATTTAATTAGTTATATTCATACCTAAAAATACAACATTTTGTTTATAATGTCATAATTAAATACTATTTCAATAATGCATCAAATTTCATTTAAACCCAATGTTTCATCTATCAAAATCTATGGGAGAGATTTTATTTAGTTAAAAGGAAACAACCCTAAAATATCATGGTGTTACATTAATCTGTCCAATAAAAATACTATCCTTGAAATTTTATAGATATTACCTTCTAATCATATGATGTTAGTTCTTCATAATAACTTTTTCTGGTTCTTATATTACTTCATCCATTTTATAATTTATCTATATTACATTTTCAACATGAGTCCTTCGATATCTCAATACAATTACTCTAGAATCAAGAAATCTAGATAGTTTTATCACATTAAGATATATTAGGTACCATATAATTGAAGGTCTCGGGTGCATTAGATGTTTGTGGGTGGATGTGCCCACTTGACTTTTTGTCATTAGCAATGATAAATATGGGATCAATACAGCGATAAACGCCAAAATCCACATATCGAATCACAGAAATAGACAAAGAAGAAAAATAGTCCCAGAACCACAAAGGAGGGTCATTAGAGGTTGATTATAATGAATTTAATTAATTGACAAGAAGTAACCTTTATGGCATTCTTTCTTTGTTTATATTTCTGATCACATTCAGATGTGATTCGTTATTGCGTCGCATAAGCCAAGTGTAGACTTACTCTAGAGGTAATCCACATGTGCACCATGTATCTCTGGATGACGCAAAAGAATCTATGTGTGCTAGCATGTAGAAGCCTTTTCTTTCATTGTATGCATTAGATCTCCTTGATCCGATGAATGGGGATCTCTCTCGGTCATGAGAGTGTTCTTGGAGGAAGGAGTTCTTTTGGCCTTGAGAGAATTCTCCAGAATTGTTGTGCACAACGATTAAGGAAAAGTGTTGGGGTTGTGAGGATATTTATAATCAGGTTTGAGGTTATAGTGTTATGATAATAAATAAATGTGTTACACCTTTTAATTATATCATTAACTCTTATTAAAAACCCTAATTTGAATCATTAATTCCTTAACATGCACCCACACTGATTATAATAAATATCATTTTATAAAACAATATTATTTCATGAAAATCTATGTCAGGACCTGTCCTCAGGGCCCATGTCGTGACTACCCCAAGCCCACCTTCCATAGGACAGGGGCTGGAGACTAGCACGAAAGGCGTAAATCCCGTTAAAAGGGAAGGCATTACATTTATATAAGAAAAGAAACACAATAGAGTACCCAAGCTGAAGTAAACACTAAGTAAACTGAGTACAATGGTAAGTGCTTGAAAGTAAATGGGCCAGTATACAAACCCAACTGACAGTATAATACAACTGAGAAAAAGTAATGTACAACAGAAAGGACATACAACTAGAAGATAGAAGCTTCTCATGGGTCATCCACCTCGGATCTTACCTAAAGGGCATTACATTCTTGTAAAGCTACAACACACACAAGGGAAAACAAAAGTGGTTCTGAGAACGCATATAAGCCTTCTGCTCCCATGTTCTCTCCTGGAGGTTCCCTTGCTGCCAACGAATGCACACTAGAGGAATCGACCATCCACATAGGACCCTCTCCTTTCAACCCCCGACCGCTACTGGAACCTCTGTGAATGTCACCCCGTCATCGATGTCCAGCTCCCTGTGGTCGATGATGTGTGAAGGGTCATGCACGTATCTCCTCATCTGAGATACATGGATGACATCGTGCACCTGGTGAAACTGAGGTGGAAAGGTCAAGCGGTAAACCACCACGCCTACCCTACTGAGGACCTATAAAGGTCCGTTGAACCTTGGATATATCTTTTCACTTTGGCCACATATCTGTAGACATTGTCGAGGTGAGACCCGTAGGAAAGATGTGGTCGCCATCCTCGAACATCAGGGGTCTATGTATCCTATCATCATAGGATTTCTGTCTGCTCTGTGCAGTCTTCATCCACTCTTAGATGATCTGTACCTTCTTCGTCGTAGCCTAAACCATATCTGGTTCTACATGTTCTAACTCCATCACCATCCACAAATGATATCTGAAACGTGGCAATCTGTTGTCTCGCCACCCCAAACAGTTGTATATCAGTCCTCCTACGGAGCACTTCCACAACAATTCTCCCCTTCCCAGGAGTATAGACCATCTTGAAGTCATACTCCTGGAGGAACTGAAAAACTGAAAACTCTTGCTTTCACTAGGGTAAGGCTAGCCGACTCAAGGGTGATCGGCCACACCTTCATAAGCATGATTTTATCCTTGTTCTTCCTGGGTTTCTTTTTTCACTGACCAAGGAAAAACCTCATCCCAGCGTTGTAGATATACCACAACCTTTTGCATAATACTTTCAATTTGTGTATGAACTGTGGTTGCCCAGTCCATACTCACACTAACGTTGTAAGGCCTTGATGCTGCAACTAAGAAGTTCCAACCGAAACTCTCACATCAAGGGTCAGATCACACCGTCAGCGTAAGTTTGATTATCGAGTCTCCTCCAAAAGGTATCTCCAGACGCGAGGATCAAGTCAATGGCTTAACCGGAAACTCTAGGTATGGGACAAGATTCATGGAAGGAAGGAATGACTGATATCTATGTCTATTGATACTGAAGCTCCTAGTAGACACAGACCGTACCTCGAATCATTACTAGAGCCCCTGGGTCATACTCCTTGACTGCATGCAGCTACTCTCTTTCCTTTCCCTCCTGCTCCTTGATCCTGGTAGGAACTACAAAGGCAGGTGGTTGCAACACGTCAAAATGTACACCACCCCATGATGCTCTCCTATCCCTGCTTCCACGTCTGCTAACCTGCAGATTCATCTGTCCTTTTCACTTCCTCTCCTTGAATCATTTTACATGCCCAAGTCTCTAAGACTAGTGATAGCTTTCTGCTTTTCCCACTTCTATCCTTCACTGACTGCATCCACTCAACCAATGAATTATCAACCACAAAATTTCTCTCTAGAATCCTAGCATAAGTATGAATGAAAAGAGAAAGAAGTCTGAATCGGATTTCTTTTAGACACACCTCACTCAGAAGTCTGAGCCTTGAAGAACTGATCACATCGTATTCATTGAGTACCAGGAATGGTTTTGTATGCCCTGATGAATACTCAGCTATCGACATGTCATCCTTCTGAAGATGTATAAGCTCTAGAAATCTCTCTACCACCCCCTCAAGCCAGTCCTTAGCTGCCTGTGAGTCGAGCTCTCCTTAGAACTTGAGGGATATATCGTGCTGAAACTTGTAAGGCACTAAGCCTACAAGTGTCCTCTACTGGTATAGCCGGTAGTGTCTACTGACCAACAGGTAATGATATAGCTGACACACTACCCGAAGTTACTATCTCGGGTATCGGTCCACGTACCGAAGCCTCTCCACTATACGGACCATCCTCATGGTCACTCTCTGGGAAACACAAGTAGCTAAGTCCACAATTCGCTCTAATAGTGTCTAAACTCGGCGTAATACTCTATCAATCGTCTCCATCCAGTCCACTGCTACGTGGGAATCTGTCTCGCCTCGTAACCTCAGAGGCCTCTGATGTTGGAACTCCTACAACGCACTCTGCCAGCATGCACCGTCCACTAGTACAGCTGGGTCATCTTCTGCCAAATGGGTGGTGGTGCTGCTGGTACACCACCTAAAGGTGCCAACATAGTAAGAGGGCCCTACACTAGAGCCTCATCACTCGGTGGACCGTCATCGTGCACTCTCTCTCGGAAACCCTAGCTGGATGTCATTACAATGGCTTCCTGATAAAGAATAGGTGCACCACGGTCAAAAAGTTATAGCTGGTGAGCTGACTAAAAGAGACCACAAAGGGAACTCTTGAAACACACACAATTAGTGTTTTAGTGCACTATGTCATAATTCAGAGGTTAAGGTCCTGGTGTATGGATACGTAGGCCACTGCACCAACACTAGACTTCCTGGACTGAAAACCACACTCAATACTCTTAATACTTTTGCTTCATAGAAAACAATTAACTGAGTCCTGAGTTCTGTGGTAGAACCGACTCCTCTGATACCAATTTGTCATGACCCGTCCTCGGGGCCCGTGTCGTGACTACCCCAAGCCCTCCTTCCATAGGCCAGGGGATGGTGACTAGCACCAAAGGCGTAAATCCTGTTAAAAGGGAAGGAACTGCCTTTATATATGAAAATAAACACAACAGAGTGTGCAAGATGAAGTAAACACTAAGTAAACTGAGTACAAAGGTAAGTGTTGGAAAGTAAATGGGCCAGTATACAAACCCACCTAAAAGTACAGTATAACTGAGAAAAGTAAAGTACAACAGAAAGAACAAACATCTGGAAGATAGAAGATGCTCCTGGGTCGTCCACCTCGGATCCTACCTGATGGGTAGGTACAAATAGCCTCATCAACGCTCTCACCTGCCAACCTCCTCCGAGTACCGAATCGTCCTGAAGTCCACCTCCAGGTACAGAATCATCGTGAGGTCCACCTCTGGGTACCGTCCAGTCGTCGAAAACTCTGTCTTTGTCCACGCTTTCCATCGTCTACATCCAACACAATATGGTGCGGGCATAGTCCGTGCAGGGGTGAGTATAACGATACATAGGAAGGACCCCGAGACCCTCAATATCTCACTAAATCCAACAAGGATACCCACAAAGAAAAAATAAAAACACGTAGTATCAACCAACTCTACTTAGGTATATGCCCATACATATACCTAAGTCATCAATCCCAGTTCGGCTCCAACTCACGAGCTCAAGTACAACCCAATCCACACAATAAATCACAACCCAGTCTACACAGGAAATCACAACCCATTCCACATAGGAAAACACAACCCAGTCCACACAGGAAATCACAACCTAGTCCATACAGGAAATCACAACCCAGTACACACAGGAAATCATATAGATGGTAATGTTTGAAAGTCAAGACTCATCTCACATAGGTATACCACTCACGAAGAGGAGTGGAGATGATTAGATGTAGCCTCTGAATTATCTCCTCTGCCAAACCCATATAGAATCCAAGTATAGAAGTCGTCGTTGCCGAACCCACGTAGGATCCAAGTACTGTAACCATTTCTGCCGAACCCACGTAGGATCCAAGTACAGTCGTCCCCACTGCCGAACCCACGTAGGATCCAAGTACAGTCGTCATCACTGCCGAACCCACAGAGGATCCAAGTACAGTCGCCCTCACTGCTGAACCCACGTAGGATCCATGTACAGTCGTCATCGCTTCCGAACCCATGGAGGATCCAAATACAGTCGTCCTCACTGCCGAACCCATGTAGGATTCTAGTACAGTCGTCATCGTCGTCGTAGTCATAGCCAACTCTAGGGTTCCCTCACACAGCACGCTCGATTCCGGGAGGGTCCGCTCCACGATCCAAGGGGGTCGATACATCAACTTCCATGAAGTCCCCCTAAGAATTATCTCAAAGGACTGCCTCGTAAAAGGGGTCTCAACACAACAGACGACGCGTCAATTGGACGCCCGGTCTGTTGGTTATTAGCTTTTTTAGTCCCGGGGGCCCGATTGGTTTCATGTACCTACCAACCCGACTGTATCTCAACTGTACCATGAACTCTCATAGGGTATTCTCAAAGGGACCGTTTCTCAACGAGATTACCAACGCCACTGACGGTTCGTCAAACGGTCGTCCGGTATGAAAGTTATTGGCTTTTCCGTTCCAGGGGCCAAGATGGATTTCGGGTGCAATCCAACCCGGCCACACTCCAACTGCGTCCAAACCTCAGGTAAAATATACCAAAAGAACCTTCTCATCAAGAGAAATTCAACAAAGCCGACGGCACATCAATCGGACATTCGGAGCTCAAGTTATAACCGTTTTTGCTCCGAGGGCCCGGTTGGATTCAGGTTCGAACCAACCCGGCCATACCCAAACATTACCAAAATATTGAGTGTAATATACCGAAACGACCATCCTGATCCAAGGATCTCTACGCAACTTACGGAACATCGATCGGAGGTCCACAACTCACGTTATGTCTATTTAAACGAAAACAATCCGAGAATAGGGGTATGGGCCCGGTCTGGACCGACCCAATTTCCCCCTGGGTCGGCCCAAATTGGGCCACCTGACTCGGGTCCAGGCCCAGCCCAGTTGGTACGGCCTGGCCTAGGGTGCATGCCCGGCCCATGAGGCGCGGCGGCCCGGCCAGCGTGGCGCGGCGGCCCGGCCCGCGTGGTGCGGCGGTCCAGCCTGCGCGGTCTTCGGGATGCGGTGGCCTAGCCGCATGGCCGGGTGGTGGAGTCCACCTGGTCAGCGTGACCAGGTGGTGGCGGTGCCCTGCGGGGCCCACCCTTTCAATCAATGGGGCGGTTTGCGCCCCCTTTGTCTCCCATAATGGAACTGGAAGGCCCCTGTTCCTTCTTCACGGAACCGGCAGGCGCCGGTTCCTTCTCCATATAACGAGGTGTATCTTTATTTCATATCGCAAGGAAACCAAAGGATACTATCTATATAACCCTTCAAAAAAGAAATTGAATGTCGCCTGACAAGCTGTCTTTCCTGAGAGGGAGCACATCCTCAAGATGGATAAGGGGAGAAAGAATGAATTCGATGAAGTTGATGCTCAAGATACACAATAGTTGGTTTAGGAACAAGTTCCATAGGTCCCCGTTGTAGAGGTTCCAGAAACACAAGTACTACATAGGAGCTCAAGAGAGGTAAGGGAACCAGAGATATTTGGTTTCCTAGTCAGCGAAGATAGTGAATCATTATTGTTGGACAATGATGAAACTCTCTCCTACAGGGAAGAATTAGAAAGCTCAAAAGCTGCAAGATGGCTAGAAGCTATGAATTCTTCTGAGATGGATTCCATGTATTAGAACCAAGCCTACGATCTGGTCGATGAGCTAGTTGATGTAATGAATGTTGGATGAAAATGGGTATTAAAGGGAAAACTGGCCATGTAAAGTCAAGTTAACACCTATAAACAAGGCTAGTGGCTAAAGGATTTAGACAACGTCAAGGAATTTACTATGATGAAGCCTTCTCGCCAGTTTCCATGTTTAAATCCATATGAATCATACTTTCCATAGATGCTTACCATGACTACAAGATTTGGTAGATTGATTTCAAAATGGCATTTCACAACGGGAACCTTCAGGAATATGTCTATATGACACAACCAGAAGGGTTTGTGACTCCAGGTGAATCCAAATGGGTTTGCAAGTTCCAGAAATACATTTATGTATTAAAGCAAGCATCTAGGTCATGGAATATTTGATTTGATGAATCCATAAATGAATTTGGTTTCATTAAGAATGAATGGGATCCATGTGTTTGTAAGCGGTTTAATTGGAATGAAATCTCTATCCTAGGAGTATATGTTGACGATATATTTCTTATTGGAAATAATGTACCAGTCTTACAGTTAGCTAAGGATTGGCTGAACAAGTGTTCCTTCTTGAAGGACTTGTGTGAAACGTCCTACATTCTAGGGATCAAGATCATTCATGATAGACCCAGGAGGTCACTTGGACTAAGTCAAGGTACATACATTGACCAGACACTAAAGAGATTTAGTATAGAACAATCCATGAGGAGATTGGTTCCAGTGTCTCATTGATTACATATTTCTAAGAAAATGTGTCCCCAGACACAACAGGTGAAAGATAGAATGAGTAAGATCCCATACACTTTGGATATATGATCCATCATGTATGCCATGTTATGTACCAGGCATGATGTTTCCTATGCACTGAGCATGGTAGGAAGATATCAAGAATATCCAAGAGAACAACATTGGACTACTGTTAAGACTATCCTTAAGTATCTAAGAAGAACTAAGGATATGTTCTTGGTGTGTGGAGGAGACGAGGAGTTTATCATCAGTGGGTATGTTGATGCTGGTTTTCAGACAGATCTGAAGGATCTGAAGCTGCAATCTGGATATGTTTTCTCTCTCAATGGAGGAGCAGTGAGATGGAAGAGTTCAAAGCCGCATGTTGTCGCCGATTCAACAATCGAGTCCGAATATATAGCGGCTTCTAATGCAGGAAAAGAAGCCATCTGGATTCAAAAATATTTCTAGGATGTTGATGTGATGCCTAGCAGTAAATATCCTATCACGCTGTATTGCGATAATACTGCAGCCGTGGATCTTTCAAAAAAACCATGGTCACATCAACGGAAAAAGAACAAACTCCGAAAGTATCACCTCTTGAGGGATTTCTATCAAAGGGGTGATGTTGCAGTGAGCAGAGTTTCCACAGAAGAGAACGTGGTGGACCCCATGAATAAAGACTTATCTCAGAAGAAGCTTGAATATCATGTGAGAGCTTGCACGTTAAAGGTTTATTGCAGTTGGATCTAGTCCAAGTGGGATTCTGTTGGAGTTGGTGGCCTAGAACCAACTACTTTGTACTTTATTCATTAATAAAAGCCTTATCACATCTTGATTATTCTTCATCCTGACAATTCATGTGATAATGTCCTAAGGATGGCTGTTGCATTAAAGTGTCATAGCGGATCCCTTCTATGATGAGAACCCGAAATTACCATAACATTGTTTATGAATATATGTTTCTATGGCCGGATGTTGTTATTAGAGAAACACAAATAATACAGACCATTAGGGGTGAGGACTCATAAAACATTGAGGCACTTTCTCATGGTGTGGGCCCTTGGTAATATCTTGGATGATATTATGAGAACGAGACCCGCCAAAAGGGAATCCATATTTTATAGTGTAGATTGATGTTCCTATCTGGGGACGTGTGTATTTGTCCTTAGAATTTAAGATTATTATTAATGTGTATTAAAACATGCACATATAGATGTATTGACAAAATCTGTGATGAAACACCGTTCAAAGAGAGGTTGGATAAGATGGGTGCATCATGAGTAATACTACATTAATAGATAATGCGAGAATGGATTTTTCCCTTCTGTTTCATAAAAGAAGTTGATATCTCAGGACCTTTGATGGAATTGATATAGCCTAAATAAATCCATGGCCATGGTATGGAATGGGTGATTTCAATTCTAGAATGTCAAAGAAAGAATAATCAAGCACATGGGTTGACGGCACTAGCATGAAACCAGCTTGATTCAAGATATCATGAAAAATGGATTATATTACACAGTAAGCGTTTGTATGAGGTGAAACGTCATTACAGTGTTAACTTCATTCTCTATTGGTTCCTTGGCGTGTTTTTAGACTCTAACCTTGGACTTTAGGTCGGCTCCGCCTAATGCCACTGAGAAAAAGGCTTAGAAGGTCACACATTATGTGTGTTAGTGTATCTCATTTAAGTATTAATTTAACAAGTTAAATATAGATTATTCCCGAATGTAGTTTAATAATTATTTAAGGATTCATGATGGCATTTATTTTGACACTAGTTATTCGAGAGAATATATTGTGGAAAAATAATATTTATTTGTTAGCGAGTAATGCAGTTACACTTATTTATGAAATAAATGGCCATTACTCAATGACTAATAAATGCGATGGGGGAAATAAAGAAAAATTGAAAATAAAATTACACGTCATGTATATTGGATATACACGCCATGTAGTTTTATGGAAAATGTGGAAACATCATGTATTAATGATTACATGGAATGTTGTTTTTCCAGTTAGGATTTTGAGGAAATAATATCGTTTTATTAAATGATATTTATTATAATCAGTGGGGGCGCATGTCAAGGAATTAGTCATTAGACATGGGGATTTAAATAAGTGTTAATGAAATAAATAAAACACATAACACATTTATTTATAGTCATAACTCTATAACCTCAAACCCGATTATAAATAACCTCACAAACCCAACACTTTTCCAGAGAGAGTCGTTGTGCAAAACAATTCTAGAGAGTTTTATCAAGGCCGAAAGAACTTCTTCCGCCAAGAACGCTCTCAAGACCGAGAGAGATCCACCCCCACCATATCAAGGTGATCGAAGGAAGACATTTCAAGCGAAGGTTCTTCCGTGGTAGCACTCAAATATCCCTTCGGAGACATCCATAGATACATGGAGCACATGTGGATCACTTCTAGAGGAATCCTACACTTGGATTATACAATGAAATGATGGATCACACTGAATCGTGACCAGAGACATCAATGAAGAAATAATTCAATCAAGGTAAATCTTCTCAATTAATTAAATTAATTATAACCAAAATATGATGATCCAATCTCTATGGTTCTAGGACTCCCTCTTTCATTTTTCATTCTTCGTTCTATTCCGAAGATTTGGCGTTTTACATTTTGACGGATCTTAGTTTGATCATTGTTAATGCTAAAATTAAATTTGAGAAAACCCACCAACTCGCTTCTGCTGCACCCAGAACCTTCACACTAAACCATTGGTATGTCACAATTTGAATCATTATATGGAGGACCATTCAATTTTCCATTGTGTTGTGTTGGGGTTGGAGAGTCTGCAATTCTAATGACTAATAAGGTATATAATAAGAAATATATGGTTAATCTGATTTTCAAGAGGATAAAGGCAGAAAATGATCAAAGATGATTAATATCAATCATTGGATGATAACTATGGAGGTTGATGTTGGTTGTCACCTATCTCAAAGGGTGACTCCCCATCATGGGCAGTGATGGTTTGGTCGTGGGAGTAAGATTTTGCACAATATTATTGGGCCATTCATGGTATTTTATTGTGTCAGAGTTATGGTGTATTAGGTATCACAACCCCCATTGATGAAATAAAATATCTTTATTGAAAACATCCTTTACATGACCACTACATTCCCTAATACATAGCTTTTTATGGGTAAAACTGAGGACATGCCCAAGAAAAGGGTAACCTATAAAGCCCAGTAAGGGAATAAACATGGAATAACATGTGGAATACAATACATGTTAGACAGTAGGAATATCATTGGGTAAAAAGAGAAACAAGAACCTAAATCCTTGACAAAGCATGGTAATCATAACATGTAAATGTTTCAATGACACTTAACATGAAATTAGCATGATCCAAGGCTCATTACACATGGATCATGAGTAAACCTTAATTACCCAAGATGCATGAGTAAAAACTCATTGTATTTGAATTATAAAGATTCAACAACCATTTCACATGATGTATCATGATACTATACTTTACCCAATGCATTGGAGTGCTATCATGGTGCACCCTTTTTAAACATTTCATTTCATGCTTAAGTGTGCCACATGGATCATAAAACATGGAATCAATCATCATCATTTATTCCACGATAATGGGATGTGGAATACATACATGAAGTTTTATAATAAATAAGTAAATGTTAATAATGGTGAATATACTTGATAGAGAAATGGGTATGGTATTCACTACACAGTGGCATTGGCTTGGAAAATCGTAGGGAAATTTCGGCAGCCTAACTGCGTGAAATAAGAACTCATAAAAATGGTTGATGAGAGAGAATAGGGTGTCTCATAATATTTACATGAAATGGACATTAATGGGTTCATATAGATACATGTCCCAACAAATGTAATGGAATTTAGATGTATAATTAAATATAATTACTTAGAAGTAAAAGAGGAGAGAGAAATCTCTCAATGCATTTCGGCATGGTAATGGGTGTACATGAGAGGCATTAATTAGAGAGAAAGGGGTCACCAATAATCCAAATATAAATATGGAAGTATGGGGGAGGTGATAAATCATACCCAAAAATTTTTAATTGAAATAAAAAGGGCATAAAAACTTAAAGAAAATTGGAAACAAATGAGAAAGAAACAAAATCCCTTACAAGGAATTGTGATCCCAAAGGCTTGAGGGAGGCTTGAGAGAGGCTTCTGGGGAGCTTGGGGAGCCTTGGGTGTATTCTAGAGAGAGTGGGTAGAGTTTGGTCGAACTCCAAAGTCTTTGAGTGAAGTGGAAGTTGGATCATGGGTGGATTTATATAGAAAAAAGAGGGAATTCATTATTATTTTTGTTTGGGACACCTCACCTTAAACTACTCAAAACCAAAAACCATACCATGGTTTTTTCCCATTTTTTTGTCAAAGAATAGTGAAAAATAATATTTTATAAGTAAATGGCCTAACTTATTAAAATAATATTGGGGATTATGTGGAGGTGAGTCACACTCTCAAGGAAAACAATTTAAAAAGACAAAATGATCTATAAGCCTTGAAGGGTCCTATATGTCTTTGTAAAATAAATCATACAAACCCAAAATCACATTATTTTAATGGTAAAACATATATTTTCTGAACATAATGTTTATAGTACTTTATTACATCACTATTAGGTCAGTATATTGTCATCAAACGCATTATATATTTAAATGGTACTTATTATTTACCCAAATATTTGATTGTCACATAAAATTATGAAACATTCACCATTTGAAAATTTAATGGTCCTGATTCCAAAATTAATATTCATTTTATCTAAATAATTTTATAAATATGGGAATTTTTTACTTTTAAAGTAAAAACCGACATTTAATGAAAATTCATGGGTTTCGACCAAAACTCCTTTCAATCCTTAATAAAAATTACAATTGCATTCATAAAATTATATGGTCATTTATATTTAATTAAAACTTAATTTAATATTAATAATAATAATATTTTACAATAATATTACTTAATTTGAAAATCCATTAATTCATAAAAATATATTTCCTAGTTGAATATTAACTAAAAGTACTATTTGTGCTTTAATAACTATTTACTAAGTAACAATAATCAAATCAATGCACACTATATATAAAAAAATAATGTACATAGTCATAGTGCTAGGGTATTGTTACATAACAACTTATAACACCCGCATAAGTCCGAAGAGTATGGTGTGCGATGGTAAAAAACTCTTGGGGTGGCTCAGATAACATTGCTCAGGTGATAATCTCTATTAACTTCCATTTCTCCCGTAGTCGGTTCCTCTCAAGATTAACATGTTCAAGATCTTCTAAGGCTTGGTCAAGAGAGAAGTCCAACGATGCCACCTCCATTCGGAGCTCTAAAAAATGGTCTTCGTATTGGTCAAGTCTACTGGATGAGTCCATCGCATCCTTTGTCTGTGTAAATTGGATTTGATAAAGCCCTATATTTATACTAATAATGTGATCTCTGTTTGATGAATATATTAGCAACGGTTACAATTCATAATAGTATTTTAAAATATCTAAACATAAAACAAATGAATTTTTCATTTTATATAACCATAAAAATACATTTAATTACATCAAGAGGAATTTTCATTAATGAATGTTTGGGTCATTACAATCTTCCCCACCCCCCCCAACAAATTCTTCCCTCAAAATTTCCTTTTCTCACACTAAAACAGATGTTGGTAACTCTACTTCCTTATTTCCTCTCATTCCCACATCACTTCTTCAAACATGGGGTTTCGCCACTACACCTTGATGAGGGGCATTGTCTTATTTCGTAGAAGTTTTTCTCTACAATCATAGATCATCACTGGTTTCTCCTCATAAGAAAGATCATCCTCTAGTTGTTCTACCTTTGAAGAGAGTACATGTGAAGGGTTTGGTATGTACTTACTTAAGAGTAATACATGAAATACATCATGGAATTTGGCCATGGTAGGTGGAATTTTTAGCCGATAGGCCACAACCCCAACACAATCAAGAATCTTGAAGGGGCCGATGTACCTAGGACTTAACTTACCTTTCGTTCCAAACCTCCTGACCTTCTTACATGAATATATTCATAGAAATACCATGTCTCCAACATTAAACTCAAGGTCTCATAGATGGTTATCTACATAACTATTCTGTCAAATCTGGACTACCATGATATGCTGCTGAATGGTTTTCACCTAATCCAACATTTCATTGACAATTCTTTGTCTTAGCAGCTTACGCTCACCGACTTCATCCCAACATGCCAGAGTTCTTCACCTCTTCCCATTTTTGGATTCATAAGGTGCCATTCATATTCTTGGGTAGAATATATTATTGTAGATGAGTTTAACCAGTGGAATATGTTGGTACCACCCTCCATTGAAGTCCATAGAACAAGATCGTAACATATCCTCTTTTGTCTGAATAGTTTGATTTGATTGGGCATTAGTTTAGGGAAGATATGTCGTACTGAAGTTCAATTCAGTGTCCAAATAATGTTGAATACTCTTCCAAAAAAATAGAGGTGAATCTTGGATCTTGATCGGTTATAATAGATACTGGTACTCCATGCAACCTTACAACTTCCCTGATATGTATATATATATGTGCCATTTGATCTAATATGAAATCCTCCCAAATTGCAATAAAGTGTGCAGACTTTTTAAGACAATCCACTATAACCCTGATTTCATAGTATCCTTTTCATGTCTTCATATGTCCAGTGACATAGTCCATGGTGGTGTTCCCCCGTTTCCATGCTGGTATGGGAAATGGTTGAATTATCCACATAGACTTCTTCCTCTCTGCTTCATTTTCTGACACACCAAGAACATTGAGGTATACTAAGTGATCTCCTTCTTTTTATTATCCCACCAATAATGCTCTCAGAGATCTCGATACATCTTTGTGTTTAATTGGTGAATAGAGAAATTTGAACTATGTGAATCATAAAAAAGTTCCTTGTTCAGCTCTGGAATTGATGGAACACATAGTATTTTCCTCAATATCACAATTCCTTCTTCATTAATATTTAACTCAGAGGATTTCCCTTTTCTGATAGGTTCTAATTTCTTCAAAATTATCATATCATCCTTTTGAGAATCCTTTAACTTTTCCAAAAGAGACGGTTGAGAAATCATTTCAAAAATGATTGATGATGTTCCCAACATTATGATTCCAATGTGTATCTTCATCAATTCTAATAAAATTATATCCTTTTCAATTCTCATCAATGATAGAATTTTTGGATCTTTTCTACTTATAGCATCTTCCACCTTGTTCACTTTACCAGAGTGGTAATGGATTGAGTTGTCATAGTCTTTGATTAGTTGATACCATTTTTGTTGGCACATGTTCAACTTTTTCTGTGTGAATATATACTTGAGGATTTTTTGGTCCATATATATTTCACACATCTACCCAAAGAGATAATGATGCCAAAATTTTAAAGTGAAGATCACCGTAGCGAACTCCGAAACATTTTTTTGGATAATTATTCTCATGAACATTCAATTGCCTTGAAGCATAATAAATGACTTTGTCAGTTTTCATCAACACATAGCCTAGGCCCTTCTTCTATGCATCTTTGAATACCACCAAATGGTCTCCAGTACTGGGTAAAGTGAGCACATGCACAATGATAATCCACTTTTTTAACTCGTTTAAGCATTCTTCAGATTCATCACTCCAAGAAAATTTTACTCCCTTTTGAGTTATCTTGGTAAGAGGGTAGGACAATCGGGATAAATTTCTCAAAAATCGTTGATAATATCTAGCTAACCCCAAGAAGCTACGGATATCAGTTACCGATGTTGGCCTCGACCATCCCTCAATTGCATCTGTTTTGGAGGGATCCATATATATCCCATTACTTATGATGATATGGCCCAAGAATGAGACTTTCTTCAACCAGAACGTACACTTGTTGTACATTGCATAGAGATTCTCCTTCCACAAGGTCTCCAGTACAGTTCTTAGATACTCCTCAGAATCCTCCATGGGTTTGGAGTATATCAATAAATCATCTATAAAGACTACCACAAATTTGTCAAGGTAATCTCTAAAGACACTATTCATCATGTCCATGATGATTAATGGAGCATTACTGAGCCTGAAAGAAATTACTATGAATTCATAGTGACTGTATCTTGTATGAAAAGTAATCATGGGAATACCTTCCTTCTTCACCCTTACCTAATAACATCCTGACCACTAATCCACCTTAGAGAAGTATTATGCTCAATGCACCAGATCGAACAAGGCATCAATTCGTGGGAGAGGATACTTGTTCATTATCGTGATTTTGATAAGCTCATGATAATCAATGCAAAGGTGCATTGACCCATAGTTATTTTTGATGAAGAGGACTGGTGTACCCTATGGTGATGCACTTGGGTGTATAAACCCTTTATCCAGATTCTCCTGTCATTGTTTATTCAGCTCCTCAAGCTCCACAACAACCATTCTATACTGAGTCTTGGATATTTTCAATGCCCCAAGTATATGATCAATTGAGAATTCAACATCTCTTCTAGGAGGAAGACCAGACAATTCCTTGGGAAACACTTCATCAAATTCCCTCACTATAGGAATGTCTTCAAGGATGGTTGCCTCCTTAGACTCAATCATCTAATCCATTTACACATGCTCAAAGGGCAGTAATATCCACACTTGAAATGATGGAGAAAAATAAGATTCATCTTCCTCCTTTCACATGTATAGAATCGGGGGTCGATTCTCCACATAGAGAGTGATTTCCCTCTCATAGAAATTTATGTTGCTCTATATGAGGAAATCCACTCCATGCCATAAATTGCATCAAATTCAACCAGATGGAGTATGAAGAGGTTCTCCGGGAAATTCAATCCATAGATTATGATATGGGAGGAGTTATAATCATGGGATGCAATGATTTCCGCATTTTCCATACTCACCAGCATCTTTACTTCCATGATTTGTGGTGGTGTAGTGATTGTTCCACTAAACCTTTGGGATATAAAAGAATGTGTAGAACTAGAATCAAAAAGTTTGTTCACAATTCTTGAATGAATAACTTGTGTACCTATCACAACATCATTTTTGGGGTTCACTTCAGCAGTAGTGATGGAAAAAGCACGCCCTTGTTACCTTGGATATTGTTGGTTGCCTCCGAAAACCCTTGGCTTAAGGCACTTATTCATAATATTCCCTAGTTCTTTGCAGTTTTGGAAATGAAAAACATGTTGTGGTTCGAATGGAGTGTTCCTTTTCTTTATTGTAGCCGTGTTTTTTTATTAGAAGCTAATAGCTAGATTTCATTCTCTTCCTATCCTAAAGCATTTCCTCCTCCCCTTTAGGAAATTTATTGGGGTTTTCTTACTGCACATTTGGCATGTGGGGTGATAGATCTTTTTAGCACCATTGGATTTATCTATCAGAACACCGGCATTGAAGTCCAACTTACGCTTCCTATCGCCGTGAAACCCCTGAGATTCTCTGATCTCTATTTTGACCTTCAGGGAACATCAGACAATTTCCTCATAGCTATCAAAATCATGGATCACCAATACTTTCTGTAGGCTAGGTTTCAACCCACCAAAGAAGCATTCAACCTTGCATTCAGGGGTAACGACAATGCCAGAGGCATATCGTGCATGACTTGTGATGTTTTTCTCATAGGCTTTGATAGATTCATCTTCTTTTTGCATGAGTTCAAGGAAGTCCCTTTACATCTTATGTTATAGGTTGCACGAAAAATATTATCGAATAAAATCTTCCGAAAATCCTTCCATTCTTATGCCTTGATCTCCTCCTCGGGCTTCGTATTATTGATCAAAACCCACCATTGATCAGATCCAACCTCTATACGATAAGCAGTTAGGATAACCTTCTCTTTTTCAGAACATTGAAGGATTGAGAATATCTTTTCAATGTAGTTGATCCATTATTCGGCGATTGAGGGATAAAATGATCCATTAAAAGTAGGAGGTCTTTTTCTCATGAAGCTCTCGATAGTAACATTCTCTTTCGTAGGTGGGTTGAACATTCCCCTTGTCCCATTTTTATATTCAAATCCTGAGTTAACTAAGAGTGAATTATGAAAATGTTTTCGAGTCTCGCTCCCATCGGATTGGGCATCTCATTAGCATAGTCATCACATTGATCTTTATATCAGTTATTAGCCCGAGTCCTCCAATTACTATCCATTGGCTAGGATAATTGGAGAGTAAGGGGTAACACATAAAGGGTAATCTGTGGACAAAACAGAATACATATAAATAATTTTTATTTACGTAACATATGAATCCATAGGCTTCAGTCTATGATATTCATGATCTACTTTCTAACATATATTCATAGGGGTGTTTTTTTATTATCTCAATAAGGGTTCATACTAAGCTTGTGAATTTACCAAAGAATATCCCATGGGAGTGTCATAACCAAGAGTGAAGTAAGGCCCGTTGTCATGCACGAGTTCCCGTTCGAGTCTAGCTCTAAGTGGTGGTTTTAGGTTTTACCCCTAGGATTCATCTATGTTATAGCAGCCACTACCTACTCGTATTTATATAGGGATGTATTTTCTTGATATACCACTTACTCAATACTGACCAATACTTAGGGATGTTTTTATTATACATATTGTTTTCTCTAAGTCTTCCCTAGGGTTTTCTAATCCTACTCCCAAAAATAACTAAACCTATCCTCGGACACCAACTATAACAACTTTGATCTTCATTACACTCTTAATCATGATTTATTACATAAAAATATCTTGATACCAAATAGATGATCAATAGGTCCAGTGTCTTTGGGTATTTGGATCATTACATTACAACTTAAAACATTAAATACAACATCTTTATTGAAAATTTCCTTTACATGACCACTACATTCCCTCGTACATAGCATTGCATGGGATAACCTGAGGACTTGCATAAGAAAAGGGTGATCTATAAAGCCCAGAAAAAGAATAAACATGGAATAATATGAGGAATACAACACATGTTTGAAAATAGGAATATCAATGGATAATAATAGAAACATGACCATAAAGGCTTGATAATGCATGATAATCATAACATGTAAATGTGGCAACAACACTTAACATGGATTTAGCATGAGCCATGGCTCATTTCACACTAAGCATGAGTAAAACCTCATTTCACATGAAGCATGAGTAAAACCTCATTGAAATTGAATTAGAAAGAGTAAAAACCCATTTCACAAAATGTATCATAATACTATACTTTTCCAAATGCATTGGAGTGCTATCAGGGCGCAACCTTCTTAAACATTTAATTTCATGCATAAGTGTGCCACCTAGATCATAAAACATGGAATCAATCATCATCATTTCATCCACTATAAAGGGATGTGGAATAAATACATGATTTTTTATAATAAATTTGTAAATTTTCATAAAGGTGAATAACCTTTATAGGGAAATGGGCATGGTATTCAATACACAATGAAATTAGTTTGGAAAATCGTAGTGTAATTTCGGCTGCATAACGGCATGAAATAAGAATTTATAAAAAATGGTTGATGAGAGAGAAAGTGGTGTCTCGTCATATATACTTGAAATGGATGGAAACAGGGTAATATAGATATATTTCCCAACGAAAATAATTGAAATTAGATACATATTTCAAAAGAATTACTTGGATGTAAAATAGGAGAGAGAACCCCTCATGGAATTTCAGCATGGTAATAGGTGTATATGGGACTCATTAATGAGAGAGAATGGGGATTCCATCATCCAAAAATAAATAGGGAAGTATGGTGGATGTTCTAAATCATACCCCAACATTTTTAATTGAGAACAAATGTGCATATCAACTTAAAAAATTGGACAAAAATGATAATGGAAGAAATCCCTTACATGGAAGTGTGATCCTAAGGGATTGGGAGAGGCTTGAGAGTGGATTCATGGGAGCTTGGGAACCTTGGGAGGATAATAGAGAGAGAATATCAGGGGTTGGTAGAACTCTAAAGGCTTTGTGTGAATAGAAAGTGGGTTCTTGGGTTGGTTTATATAGGAAAAGAAAGGCAATTCATTATTATTTATGCTTGGGACACCTCAAATTAGACTAATCAAAACCACAATCCAGCCCATGGTTTTTGCCAATGGTTTATTTGAATGGGGAGTGGAAAATAATATTTAATAAGGCCAATGTCATATCTTCTTAAAATAATAGGGTTGCTTATGTGGAGGTGAGTCACACTCTCAAGGAAGACAATTTAAAAAGACAAAATGTTTTATAAGCCTTGAAGGTTCTACTAAAGCATTGTAAAATAAATCAAACAAACTCATAATTAAATTATTTTAATGGTAAAACATATATTGGCCGAAAATAATGCTTATAGTACTTTATTACAAAACTATTGGGTCATTATGATGTCATAAAACACATTATATATTTAAACGGTATTTAATTTTTACCCAAAAATTCGACTGTCTCAGATAATTATGAATGATTCCCCATTGGATAATTATGATGTTTGGATTCCCAAAATAATATTCATTTTATCTAAATAATTTTCTTAATATGCTAATTATTACTTTCAGAAACCGATATTTATAAAAAAATCACGGGTTTCGATAAAAACTCATTTCAAACATTAATAAAAATTACAATTGCATTCATAAATTTATATTATTATTTATATTTAATAAAATTTAATTTAATAATAATAATAATATTTTATTAAAATATTAATTAGTTAAAAAATCCATTAATTCATCAAAATATATTTCATAGTTGAATATTAACTAAAAATACTATTTGTGATTTAAAAACAATTTACAAAGTAACGATATTAAAATTAATGCACATTATTTATACAAACAAAAATGTACATAGTCATAGTGCTAGGGTATTGTTACATAACCCCTTATAACACCTGCAAAAGACCGAAGAGTATGGTGTGCAATGGTGACAAACTCTTGGGGTGGCTCAGATAACATTGCCTGGGTGGTAATCTCTATTAACTTTAATTTCTCGTGTACTTGGTTCCACTCAAGCATAACGTATTCAATATCAGCTTGGGCTTGGTAAAGAGAAAACCCCAATGATGCCATCCCCTTTCAAAGCTCTGACAAATGGGCTTTGTACGAGGCAAGTCAACTAGATGAGGCCATCAATTCCTTTGTCTTAGTAAATTGGATTGGTTAAAGCCCTATATTTATAATAATCATGTGGTCACTGTTCAACAGCTATACTAGTAATAGTCACAATTCTTAGTGGTATTCTAAAATCTAGAAACATAAGAAAAATGATTTCCATAATTTATGTAACCATAATAAGACATTTAACTAGATCAAAAATATTTTTCATTAATGAATGTTTTGGTCATTACAATTTGGTTCATGTCTTATAGTGAGAATATGGAATGGAGGATAGTACGTGGGAAATATAGTCATAGATATGTGGTCACTACCCCCACGATATTACATGTTTATCTATTCTCTTGTAATTTTCTTCCCCTAGTGATTATAGACCCTTTTAGTTATGGGATGGAATTGTTTTATTAATTATTATTGCTTAATATCTTTTGATAGGTATCTCCACTTATAGAGAGTTTAAAAGATGGTTTTGGTTGTCATGTGGTTTAAGATTGTTACTTTTATGAAGCGGTTGAGATCCTATGGTGGTGATATCCTTTAGAGGAATCTTGAGGGGTGGATGTTCGGATGACCCCTTTTCTGTTTCATCAGTGGGATGGTTTTGGATTCACAAGAATGAGAATGTTTTCAGATGAATATGATGTAATGTCTCAGACCTCTATGGTCTATTCTTGTCGAAAACCTGGTGTATGAGGTGACACTACTGGAAATTGGGCCTATACCCACGGTTTTTCAGAAAACCGTGGGTATAGGTCCCACCTATACCCACGGTTTTCCAGAACCGTGGGTATAGGTATAGTATGGGAACCTATACCCACGGTTTTGGAAAACCGTGGGTATAGGTACCCTATACCCACGGTTTGGACCAAACCGTGGGTATAGTTTTTTTGGTGAAGACCTATACCCACGGTTTTTCCAAAACCGTGGGTATAGGCATTGCTTTGGAAACCTATACCTACGGTTTTTAAAAACCGTGGGTATAGGGGGTATTTTTTTCAAAGACCTATACCCACGGTTTTCAAAACCGTGGGTATAGGTTTCCCGCGTTATTGTGGGTGGAGGGAATGGGAAAAAAATTGCGCGGGACGAAATAAATTTTACGTGGGAACAAGGTTGTAAATAATTTAATTACACATATACTGGTATTAATGAACATAAATTCGCTAGGTGTGTTGGTTTAGTTAGTCTTTCAATTCTGGGAAGTGCGGTGTTCGAAACTCGGCAGGATGTAATTTTAAATATATCAACAATATTAATATAAGTATAACACTGTATATTTAAATTAACAAAATCGGTCTAGCTTAGTTGGTTCGCCGCGGTATTCTCTCCCTCCCGGTCCCGTGTTCGAAACCCGGCGGTTCCTTTTTTTTAATAACCGCATCAGTATTAATATATTAAAATAGAATAATCATTATATACATATAAATATAACTGCTCGGTTGGTCCGCTGGTCAGGTGCTGCGTGTAGGTGTTCTGCATGGCGCGGGTTCAAAACCTGCTGAGCGTTTTTTTTGAATATAAATTTTTCCCACGGTTTTCAAACCGTGGGAAAACCCCATGCCACGCTGTACAGCAGCGGTTTCATGTGTGAACCACCTATACCCACGGTTCTACCAAACCGTGGGTATAGGTCAAGACCCCTATCCCGACGCCATTCCAGCCCACGGTTCCCAAAACCGTGGGTATAGCCTATACCCACGGTTTTGGGGGCTATACCCACGGTTTTGAACCGTGGGTATAGGTCGTTTTTCCAGTAGTGTGATCTAGTAGGTCTAGGTGACTTATTTCAACACGTTTCTAAATATTCAATTATTGTGAATAGTTTTTCTAGAACATCGATTTATCAAACGATATATCTTCGAATGATGACTCACAAAATGGTATCTCCCCGAATTGTGACTCATTGAAGAGTTACTCACTGAACAATAGCTCACTGAATAGTCACTCATCCAACAGTGAATTTTCCAATGGTGACTCGTCCAATTGCGAGTCATGAACAGTGTTTCAAGCTTCCTATATTTTCACCCCGTTGATGTTATCTTTGATGTAAAACACAATAAAATCCATGTTTTAATGGATTTTCCACTTATTCACCACCCATACTCCTATATAAATTTTCTTATGGGTCTGAGTTCCTTAATTAGATAAAAATACATAATCTTTACCAGATCTTCCATTAATGGAAAAACTAAACTGCATCTAAATCATTGTTCGGTTTTTATTTTCAAAAGGGCTGAGATAACTTCATACCTTATCCTTTTTATTAGTTTCCATGGTATGGGATGCCTATAGTTCTTCTATCTATGGGATTATTGTGATCAAAAAAATATCCTTGGATCATGTGTCCATTGTTTTTTCCGTCTATATGAACACCCCTCATTTGGTGCAATCAGGAAGGGTTGATCTATCTTTGATATAAATTATATTCTACCTTAATTCTTCTAGGTTCCTCAATATTTTTACTTTTAACTCCATTTTCCATTTTATTTCATGTCACATCCATGATCCTAATGTAGATTTATTGGTTGTTGGTAGGTGTAGTGATATCTTTGTATCCTTGGGTGGATGCAGCCATTGTAGGAGAGGTGATCCGATCAGTTGTGTGGGTTGTTCATGGGTGATAAACATTGGAGAACTTCTAAGGTAGGGTATTCATTACATCTCTATTTATTTACATTAACTTGTATAATTTTCATGATTTATACCATGGTATCATAATGAAATTGAGATAATAAATATTTGAACAAGAATAATGATTTGTTATCAATCTCATTGCGATGTTATTAACTCATGATTTTATATATATTGTAATCTCTATTCCGTTTATTCTAATACTCTTACTCTGGATTGAATTTAATAATTAACATGAATCCATGATTGAATTATAATTATTTGGATTAATAATAAAGATTTATGTCGATGAATCAGGTTTCTATTATAATTTGATGACAACCAAATCGATAATGTTTTTCATGTTTAACTGAATTGGTCAATGAACATAAAACAAGATAATTCTTGTTGATTAATTTACCAAAGTCATGTTAAATTAATTTATTAATTAATAATTTATTTCTTGATAATATCATTTCATAGGTTTCCCATAGTTGGAACATATGTTAATGAATTTGTTAATTTATGATGGTATAAGAACCGATTATATGGATAAAATATAATTCATTTCTAGGGAATGAGTTGCACACTTATTGAATGGGAAAAGTGACTTTTGCTTTGGAGCTATGAAAGATTGATTTTTTAGTGTAGTAATACCTTATTTAATGTCCTAGTGGTCATTGATATGATTGTTCCTATTACATGTGATATGCTCTGTGTATGAGACTTGTGGGTGTGGGGGTACGGAGTCCCAGAAGTGATGTCAGTTCGGGATGACGGGGCTTAGAGGGATATTGTGGTATGTTGGGGCAGGTATGCCCAGTGTTTGTCGTAGCAGTTAATTGCAGGAGTGGCGAGATTCATCGGTTTATGAATGTGGGTGTTTGGGAGGGAAACAAAAATTATGGAATTGGTTGCATTTTGCCCTACCCATTGATATGAAAGATGGATGCATGTTGAATCTATTGTTTTCTTATCTTCGTTACATTATACACTGATTGAGGAATTTTATATTACTTACAGTTCTTCAAAAGTGGATAAGAAGTGTAGTGTATGCCAAAATAATTCGATTTTAGATTCTTGAGGAGGGATGGGTCTACGATCCTACTATAAGTGGTAAGGACTCTATTGGGAGTTCATCTACACACCATATTGATACCCTTGTGTTTGGTAGCTTATAATGTTTTCTTAGAATACCATGAAATAGAGAATTTGTTCACATTTTTAATAAATGGATAAATGTTTGACCCCTGAGGTTGGAGCTTCTTGGGATGCAATTTCAAGTTATTTGTTATGAGAATCTGCGGACTCGGATTGGGTATGCAAGGGGGTAGGGATCTTGTTTGGAATGATAATGGAATGTAATTTGTAAATAATAATGGTTAATTAATGGATAAATAATTAATTTTCATAATGTGAAACTGATAAAAAGAGAGTAACTAATTCGATTTAGATCTTTATATTGTTATGTGATTATGGGATATCTGGTCTTAGGAGTGGCATCTGAGAGTCCAAGAGACTTTAGCAGTATATGAGTCTGAAACTAGATTATTCCCATTGTTGGAATGTTAACTATATTATATCATGTAATTTATGTGTTTCTATACACTAAAAACCATGGCAGTTTGGAAACTCACACCCATTGGATACTGATCCTTAGAAGAGTTTTCCCAACATACTGGTGGGAGGATGGATGGAAAACTACCCCATTTGGTCTTCCTCTATTCTCTTCATAGTTACTTGTGATGGTATGCATTGTGGTTAGTTTTTTCCATATATGTATGTAGAGGGAAATAATTTCTTGTTTTTATTTCACCCCCATATATTATGGATATTGACCCTTACTGACTACTGTCGGTATAACGTGTATAGGATATGAATGACTGATGATACCTACTCAATGTATGGGATATAATCGATTGAGGAATAATACATGATGTATGACACACGTTATGAGGGATTTTTTGTCTCCCTAAAACTCCATTGATAGTTTTGGTTGTGTGGATGTGGTGGTGAGTTTCATGATGCTCATGTTGTCGTGAATCACCCAGGTGTCTTTTGGATGGACTTAATAGAGATAGATGCTCATGACGTGTGATATTGTGGAAAAGCATCAAACTAGTAATGACGAGGTAGCATTGTACCCATGGTATTCTTCATTATATTCTAATATATTATATGAGATACTTTGTGAGAGTATCCATGGATAGACTTGGAACTTAGTAAAAAAATTTAAGTGACGAGTTAGTTTTTCTCATTCGTCACTATGCTTTAGAAAGCATTATTTACATTTACATGAGAGGATATCGGGAGGATCCTTCAGTGTATGTAGTTATACTCACACAACATTTATATGAACTATTTTTCAGTTCAGTGGGATTAGGTTGGAGATCGGGCTATTTAACACAATCTTGGGGTTTGTGAAAGCATTTTGAGGGTCATGGTCATTGCCGTTTTACTTCATTTTGGTACATGGAATTTTCCTTTTAACTTGTAGTAGTCTCTTCTTGACATTACATATGTGTACATAGGTTGTATGTTATATTTTAGTCAGAGTTGGAGTTGGTTGGTGTATATCTTATTTCGCTCTTTCACATGTGTTCACTTATAGTGTAATGTCTCTCATCTGCATGTTTATCATACCCTCAGTGGTAGTCGCCAACCTAGGGCTAACTGGAGGCAGAATATAGGTGGTCACTATCTCTCATTTCCTATTTCACGACCAAGAGGGTAACACATTGAGGGGATGGGGTCATGACATTGTAAATACGATTGGAATGTATAATTTGAATCATGGTTTCCCCTAACCTTTAATCAGAACTATGTGTCCTATTTTTACAATATGGGGGAAATACATGGCTAGACGTACTATTTAGAAACCATGTATAACAACTATTTATAGTTGAAAATAATTAATTTTTTCATTATAACCTTTCTCAAATCATAGTTATGGTCCTTGGATATGATATGTTATCCAATAAAAAAAAGAAAGGAAATAATTCAAATTAAAACAGGTATGATTTTGGATCTATGTGTATGTTTGGGATCCAACTATTGTCAAATAAAATCACTCAATGAGTTATGTGGTGTATACTATAGGAGTGACCCAATAGATATTTTTTTGGTAGTAAAATTATATCTCAAAATACTTTATATCTAATTTTCATTTTTGGGTGAACTAAATTTATTGTTTTTAATATTTTTCCTAGTTCTAAATGTATCCCTAGCCTTTTTTTGTTTGAATGGAATGTATTCCTAGGTTTAGGATTCAAATTATTAGGATGTGTTGTTGAATTTAGTATATTTTATTAGTGGGTAAAATGGTTTTTGGGTTTCTTTGGGATTTGGTGGTGATGGTTTTGATAAATGACATAAAGGATGTAATAAAGTAATTTTCCAAGAGTATTCTATTAAGAGATATCAATGGTGTATTTTTTAGGTGATCTTTTCATTTGAATTTTATTTTTCTTGGTAATTTAAAGGATACCTTATACATATAGGATTTGTTTTAGTGAAATTATTATGACATTTCTTCTATTTGTAAATGTTTTTGGTATGTTATATACTTTAAAACCTTCCTATTGTCCACAATTAGTGTTTTTGAATGGTGAACTATACATTTTATTGATCTAAAAAATTATCAATAGGATCATTCCATTTTTATGTATTTTTAGAGACTTTATAATTTCCTGTGATTTATAATATATGATTTTTTGCAACTCTTATTTTCAATCCTTGGTTCCTCTATTATGTGAATGACATGGAAGAACATAGATGAATTTAATGTTTTATCCTTTTTGTTTATGTTAATTCTTTATAGTGGGGGGGTCATTGTAAGAAATATATTGTTTAATAATTTATTTCTATGTTATTTGAAACATTATGGTTGAAAATTAACCCCTAATTATAACTATTGAATGTGACAGTTATTATGTGATGTATCTTCTATTTGATAATGAGTCTTTTAAAAAATATTAATGTTATTTATATTAAGGTTTAAAATTAATGATTTTTAATTATCCCTATCACTTTATTTTTAAAATATGGAATTATATGAAGATTTTTTTTAAAAGTAATTTTATCAACTATATATAATTCAGAAAATTTTCTGTCATGACCATGTATAAATTTATTTTATATTCCAAAATCATGAATTCTTGTTAAATGGTTTTTTTTATAAAAATAATCAAGAATTTATAGTAGTGGAATGATTTTATGGTAGGAGGAATTATAACACATTCTTTTTAATATTTTTTTTAAACAGAATATTTTAGTGGTAATTTTGATAAATAAATTTACAATTTCATCATTTTATTCACGAGTTTAAGAAATATTATTATTTTTAATTTAATTTAACTTAAAATATGATATTTAAAATAATTTTAATGGAGTGTTATTATTCCAGGTGATTCATATTTTTTCTAAATTTTTGAAAAGGAAAGTGCATTTTGAATGCAATTTAGAAAAAATATATAGAGTTATGGTTTTCATATAATATGATGATTGGGATTTTTTAAATAATTTTTGAATTTTAATTTAATTTATTATTTATATTTTTATTAATAATTTTACTTTTTTTCTTGTTCTTAATATTATGTATGTATTGAATGAGAAAGAATCCCTATTTCCGCTTTAGGAGATCTCACATGATCAAATGTTGTGTTGGGGGGGGGAGCTCTCCCTCTTATATTTCCCCCCTCTTTCTTCTTCTCCATGGTTCAGACTCTATGTAGTTACATGTTTGGAGATAGGTGAGTTTCCTATACCTCTTTCAATACATTAACATCTCGTATTTCTCCAATATGTTCCCTAATTTAGAATTTCTATGAAAATAGGGATTTTTCAAAGGGGTTCATCCATTAAATGGTAAGAAAATTATTTTAAAGAGCTATTTATCCAATTCTTGGGTGGAGAATATAGATTCTATCATTTAGAATATTGTCTGAAATCAAGGCATTACTAATTATCTATTCTTTAAGTATGTCAACACTTGAGACTTGGAAAACATTATTATTCCTTTAAATAAATAATTTTTGTTGATTTAATTTTATTTATTAGGTGTTTTGATGTACTATATACCAATTTATATTGAATGTTACTTTTATATGCTGAAATAAAGTGGTAGGGTTTCTGTAACTTTTTTATAGATGATAAAATGTTTTTTGATTGCATTTTTAAACTATATTTTTTACTATTGTAATGTATATACTTCTTACATATTGTATTTTTTTTAAAAATGTATATATTTTCATCCATTGTTTCAATTAATGTGGTAAAATTAATTCTTCAAATGTATTTATTTAGTTTAATAAACAAATTTCCCACTAATTGTTTGAAAAATACCAACTACGGATTGATAATTTAATAAATGTTGTTTCTTCCATTGATGGATTTCAATGGGATTTTAAAAACTTTTTATGGTGGTGTGCAATATTATTTTTAAAATAATGTAATGTTTATAATGTTTTAATGCATTTTTTCATTTGTGATATCTACTTTTTAAATATTATTCTTTTTATAATGAATTTAAAATCATATTTATTTTATAAATGGACATTGTATATTGATAAAACTATTGTATGTTGCAATTAATAATTAATTTACTCTGGCCCCTTGATGTTAAAAATATCTTAGAAACCCTTGGTTGTATATATGGAAAATCAAGGACAAGTAACAACACTATATAATATTTCTACATATTGATATGGTTATCTATTAAAAAAATGGGAACATGGTTCTCACATTGAAATTT
The DNA here is from genome assembly GCA_963277665.1 of Viscum album. Taxonomy (NCBI): domain Eukaryota; kingdom Viridiplantae; phylum Streptophyta; class Magnoliopsida; order Santalales; family Viscaceae; genus Viscum; species Viscum album. The sequence goes on from OY728129.1 coordinate 481,310,670, forward strand.
AATAATGAAATCACAAAACTCCCATTAATACAAAACCTAATGGACCTAATTCTTCCATGGAAAATTAATACCATTGATATACCCTCTTTGGAGATTCGTTAGGTTCCCATCCTTCATCTCATATATAGCCCTCCTTGATGTTGTAAAAAACCAGAAATATGAAATTATATTCACTTCTCATTTTAATCATGAAAATTTATTTTTTTCAGGAAAATTCAAATAACATGGTTTGAAATAATGTAAAGCTTAAATTTTACTCGCTTGTTAATTTGTTTAATTGAAAGTGGAAATTTTACTTTCAAATATGAATTTCAAACTAGAATGGAGGTTTATTTTTATATAGAACTATTTTGGAACCCTTTGGGTAAATCATTTGCAAGTTTTTGTATAATCAACACCTACATTTAAACCCATATGTACTTGTAGAATTTTTTATGTTTTTTTTTCAGGATATTCTATAGAGACACCCATGGTTTTTCCATATTTTGCGAATGTGTTCCTCTTAAAAACATGGAGAAGAGTTAATAGAGGTCCATAAAAGATCCCAACTATTTAGGCCATGGGCATTATTGTTTTTATCATATCATTATATTAAATATAATTTATCTATATGGAATATGAAATTATTATTCATCCATATTTCATTTATTTTTAGTTTATAAATCTATTATAATCAATACTATAGATTGGGTTTTTAGAGAAATTATTCCCCAATGTGTAACATCATCCCTTTATCATTGTTAGTTTCCCTTAAGGATCAGGTGGAATTCACTTTAATATAGTGTTGAGTGATATCAGGTTCCATGTAAATCAAGGGTGGTCCATTATAGTGAATTGTTTCTGAATGAAAAATAATATTTTACTTGGAATAATGCAAAGAGAATAAATGGTTGGCCCATGTTATCTACTTCTATTGGTTCAATCAACTACAATCTATACAACTAATCTATTTAGATTCTATGTGAAGTGAATTTTCATGGGGGAATATCCTAATAAATGATATCTATGTTTCAATTATTTTTCTATTGTGAGATAAATATCCAAGTTACTGCTAGTTTATATGGCCATTTCTTAAGGACCACCTAACAGTGTCTTTACATGTCCTACTAGAAAACATTTGAAAATTAATACGTTATATAATTTACTAATCTATTAGGGTTCATAATAGTGAATTACCAAGTTTGTTCTCACATGGAAGACATGTAATTCCTAAGTTATTTTCTTTTAATTATTTTTAAACCAATAGTTTTTTTGGAGTTTTATTGGTCAAAAATATTTAAAATAAAGTGACAAGAGTTGAAAGAATCATTTTAAATGAGAATATAGAAATAACATTCCAATTAAGGGTTTTCAAATTAGATTACCACATATTTCACTGATGAATTACATAACTTGTTGGCTATAATATTTTAATAATGTTATAAAAATACTGTTGGAAAAAAATTTATTTTAGTTAACATATAATTACACTTTTTATTGAAAAATTAAATTTATCCACGAACATTAAGATCAATATTAATTTAAAAAAATCCAATCAATTTATCAGTTATTAATAAACTAAGATACATTAGTCATCCTCTAATAACATACACCTTTGTCAATGAAAAATTATGAAATGAAATAAAAAATTAATTCTAAATGTGATTCATACAAAAACACTATTCTTTAAGGAAATTGATAGATAAATTAAACACCAATCCTTACACACTTGACTAAACACTCTTTATGAATCATGAGACACGAGACTTTTGAATGGATAATGATGGTTAATAAGTTTATCATAACAATTTAATAAAAGAGAGAAATGATAAAAATTAAATTTAAAAGATACTGGAAAGAATAAAATCTTGACTTAATGAATGATATGTAAAATCTGAATTATTTTCGATGTAATCATATCAAAAAAGATTGAAAAAATATAGAAATAAAAAAACCAAAAAAAAAAGATACTCTCTCTCCCAAAAAATTAAAAAATAATAACTATTTATAATCCTAGACTACAAAATGGTGCAATAAAATCTATTGTTGTGTTGTGATATATAACTAAAATAGAAAATAATTTACATATTCCACAAGGTAACTTTTTCATAGCTATAACACCATGTTACCTTCTATCCAAAATAAGTCATCTTTTGGTTTTTGTTCTGTAATATGTTCATGAGAATTATAGGATTTTCAAAAATGGAGAACCTCTATAGGAAAAAATGACATACATTTTTGGGGTTTTTGTTTTTTAATTAATTTAGTGCATGTATAAATTCTTTAAATACTTAAAGGGTTCCTATAAAAATATTTTAATGCTAAAGGTGGTGTTGGTAATTTATGCAGAACTAGGTTTTAAACTATCTACTAGGAGATTACATTCTATTTAAGGAAATTAAATATCTTGTAATTTTATACATGAATATGTCATGAATCTGGTTAGGTTGTGATTAGTTACACAACATGAGGATATTAAATTTCATGTAATGGTTAAATCTCTATTTTTCTCCCTAGGCGATTGGTTTGTTGGTGTTTTTTGATTTTTTCTGGATTTCATGATGTGAAATGAGATTAAACATCACGTACATATCATTTTTTATGTTATTAAAGTGTTTCAAAAATTATTTTAATTTCTTTTGGATACATCCCTCCCACTTGAATTTATAGGTCATTTTGGGAAATTGGGGAGCTCTCTTCTTTCACTGTAACGTTCAATCAGTGATTATTGATTATTGTGGTTGTAGTAAATCATTCCAGATTACGGTTACTTCTATTCACTCAAAGAAATTAGTCACGTATATGGAATTTTATATAGTCTTGGTCCATATTTTTGAATTATTGGTGTTTTTTATTGATCCGTTTCATTTTCTTGTAGTTAACAGTCTTACAAAGGATAATCCATAAATTTCTAATATGTATTGTCAATGGAATTTATATTTCAATAATTATTGAGGTATGTGTTTCTAAAAAATTGTTTAATTCAATTAAATTGGTTATAATTATTTATATATTCTATTTTTTCAATGATTTGATGTTATATGTGGTTTGAATATATTTCTTGGAATGGTAAATGTTTTTAAAGGGGGTTTCATTAAAAATAGTTTTGTTTATTATGAAATTAGTTTTTTGAAAAAATGAAGTGATTTTTGTTGTGTTTAAGAAATTTTTTATAAATGTAGATAATGGGTTTAAAAAGTATTTGACAATATTTTCACTTTAGTAACATTGGGGGATCTGGGAAATAGACATAGGAAATCAATGTGTCTCTAGAACTACTAATTGTTATTTTTTTGATATTGAAAAACTGTGGAAGGACTCGATATTGGTGGGATCTAATGCATGACTTGATTGAGGTATCTTTTTAGGTCTAGTACATATTTATATATAATAAAATAAATAAATTATAGTGTTCTTTTTCATATCTTCATTTTTATCACAGGATGTTTTTTATTGTGGATAGTTGCTCAGATGTTTTATACGAAGTTTTATCACATGGCTTCGCATAATGTTATTTCATGGATATGTGATTAAATGTTTACCTTATGAGGCATAGATAGGATTCCTTCTTTTATTACTTCTAATTTCCTTATTTATATATTGATAACAGGAATGAGATTTTTGTAAAAGAAAGAAAAATAATTTAGAAATGGGGCTGGGTTTATGAAAATTATTTGTAAAACTGTTATTATTTTAAGGGTTTAAACTATTATATTATTTATATTAGACCTCATAAATACATAGTGGTGGTATCCTTCAAGTCATTATCCTCAAACCAAATTTTTTTCATTGGTAGTTTATAGATTCTGTAATACATGATCAATGTAAACAGAACTACATCGTTCAGAATTTAATATTCTATTTTTTCATAAACTTCATAGATGGATGGTTTAGATGTGGCGGTTGGTCACAAGGATACTTTTTAGTCTTGTTTGATTAGTACTTTTGATGTTTTTCATATTAGACTTGGTTTTTAAGATCCTAGTTGTATATATTTTCATTTAATTTGCATTATAGCTTTATTTATTGTCTTATTATATTTAATACTTATCATGTTATCTTTATAGAACCTCGCTATGATGAGACAACTTGAGAAGATTATCTAGTTGACCCATGTTGGACTATTACAATTTTAATCTAAGGAATTTTCATCCTATATTTTTTTAAGACTTCCTCGTTTTTTTCTCTGTCTTGGGTAGATAGGATTTAGGTTTGTTGGGATTAGAGAAATATATGAAAGATGGTTCTTGGAAAACTCACTTCCATGTATGAAATTGAGTTACAATGCTTGGTCTGAAATATGTTAATAAGTTTGAGAAATGGTGTTTGGGGATATTTGAAAAAATATTTTTGGGTGTCTGATGAAATAGTCTATTTCCTTTTTAGAGTGCATCCTTTTGATTTCTTGGATTCATAATTACTTAAAATTATTTGGTTTTAATTATTTTATATTGTAACATAATGTTTGAACTATGATTTTTGATTTTTCTTGTGATTGATAGGGTTTTTTTCTTAGAATTTTTCAACAAATACTCTTAGAATATCTCTTCAAAATAAATGAATGGAAGTTGTAACATAGTATATATAGGAGAATCCTCAAGTAGGATATTCAATGGTAGAAGGAATATTCAACACTATTAAGACTCTAAGACTACTAGGTTTTAGAATCTTATGACTTCTATAGGATCACAGATCATAATTTTCTAAGAAACATCTGCCCATTATTTATTGTGATGAGGGACAACAGAAATCAGATGAGTTTCAGGAGTGGATTGATGGTATCTGCAATATCATGGAAATGCTTTAAGACTAAATGGTGTGTTTTCCATTCAAAATATTTAAGGACCAATATAGTTTCGGTTGGGAACAACTATTCAGTTTAAGTTACATGAGAACCTTACATTGGGTTCCTTCAAGAGAATATTTAATCATAAATTTTTTCTTGGGACATTATGGTCAACGATGACCCAAGAGTTTCTGACGTTGAAGCATATAGGGAAAACTATTTAAAAGTATTATACTCAATTTTGATGAGTTCTTTTAGTTGGAATTGTAGTTTAGCACTAATGAATATCTAATGTCATATAGAATTTTGTTATGATTGAGGCCAGATATTTGTCTTATGTTGATTTTCATTTGATTTCCTACCATTATGGAGGTAGTTAATAAGGAAAATTATGCTGTGGATGTGATTTCAAGAAGGAATGGTTTGGATAGAGATTTGTTTGGTGCAATTTTTAGCCAGAGTATATCATTTGGATTGTTAATGAAGTGAAAGGGTATCCATTTTTCTTCTAGACTAGTGCAATGGAATTATTCATGAATGTTGTTGATTTTTTACTATTAGCAAGGGTGGGTTGATCAAATCAGCACAAATTTTTTTGAGTCTCCCAATACATATCATGATAGTGGAAAATTTCCAAATGATACATTTTTTTTAAAACGATATCTCAGGGTGGTAAGGAAAATCCACTATCACCAAGGGTTTATAGGTTCATTATGATGGTCCCAAGAATGGTTTATATCATATGTAGGCCAAGGGATATATTAATGTGGCTATAATCAAAGGGATTTATGTTGAAATGTATTCTTGATAAGAATATATAGCAAGTCCATCTACAGTTAGATGTACGATGTTCATCTCATATTACTTTGCCCAATATTTGTTTCATATATATTCTACTCATTATTTTATATCTTAAATGTTATTTTACCATTGGGTTTACATTATAAGATTATTCCATAATTGATGGATCCTTCCATGATTTTGGGAAACCATTATGAAGAAGGATTTATGCTTGATGCATGTCAGATGATTATATTCGATGATGAAATGTTATGAAACTTTTTAGTTCATTATATTTACATATCCAACATAATATTTTGCATGGATTGTATTTTCAGTGTTAAGTACTAGATAGATATTATCCTTGATGGGTTGAGTTCTTTAGTTCAATATGGTCTGTCGTGTTTATCTAGGTGAGGGGGACTCTAGATCTTGAAGCGTGTGGCAGGTTGTTCCTTCTACTAGAGTAATTTCATCCAAATTTTAGAGATATGTCTTGATATAGTTGACCCCTTTTGGATGGAAAATTCCAAAAGTTGTGTGTGTGTACATTGGGGTCTTTTCATATTATATTTCTCATTCAAACCATAATTATTGTATTAGTTTACTATTATAAAGTTCCCTCATTGGATTCCCATTTCTATTCTATCAAATTGACTGGAACCTCCTTAGTTGGTGGAACTTATTTTCCAGTTTAAGGAACTAGAGTCTGATGTTTTTATTCATCATAACATGCCACCATGGGATTCACCATTCCTATTTTCTTATATGGAATATTAATTTCTTAGGCATTTTCTTTTTTACGAAAGGTTAAATTAGGTGTGGCATAAAATATTTTATCATTTCCCATCAATTGATGACCATTCGGACCATCTTAGATGGGAATGTTGGTATTAAAGATTGAACATCTGTTAGGGTACAAAAAGTGAAGAGTCAAAGAAGAGGATATACTTATGATATTTTATTTAATCTATCTTGGGAATTATATCTTTCATGTTATGCCTTTCAATATGACTTACACTTCTTTAGTTATTATCGATTTTTTGAACAAATTTTTTCATTGGTTCTTGGAAATTTTCATTGTTGTGTTCATAGATGTTATATTGGTTTAACTTATGTGAGATGAGGATCATATAGACCATTTGGGTTTCAATAATTAAATCATGAAGGGATTTGACCTATTTGGTATTCAATCTAAAAATAGTTTGGATAAGGGAATATAAATTTATGTGACGTGTGATATCGTCATGTTGTGTCTCAATGGATCCTATGAAAATACAAGCTGATATATCAAGGGAGAATCCTAGAAATGTGTTTGAGATCCAAAGATCACTGGGTATGGATAGTTATTATATATAATTTGTTTATGATATCTTGGAGATCAAATATTTAATGAGAACATAAATCTTTAGAGTTTTAATGATAAATTGGAATGGAAAATGTAATAGATATTTTGAGAATCTGAAGGAGTGGTCAACTTCAGCACCAGTTTGGATTCTCTTGAAAGTGGGTTTATGTTATGATGTTTTCTACTATACTTTTGGTATGGGTTTGGAAATTATATTAATGTATGGGAAATATGTGGTGGAATATTTATCACACAGGTTGTTACACCTGGATTTTATCTACCTTACCCATGATCTTCAGATGGAAGTAGTTATTAATGAACTAAAGATGCGACATTATTATCTCTCTGGGGTGTTTTTTATAATATATTTTTTTCATAAAAGCCTAAAATATATTTTTACTCATATGGATATAAACCTGTTATAGATATGTTGGGTAGAGTATCTTACATCCATTTATTTAGATATTACTTACCCACTTTGGAACAATAATTTGGTTTCTGACTCATTAAGAATAAAATTACCAACACAATCCATGAATGAGTCAATTGAGGAGTGGTATTTAGTTGGTTTGTTTGGTGAGAAGTGTATTGTAAATGAAGTGGTTGGTGCAAAAGTGTTATTATCTTCACTAAAAGAAAACACTTTTGCTATCGACTTAAGATCAAGAAGATGATAGAAACAATGTTCAAATGGCTGGGTAAAATATTTTTAGTGGTGAGACATTCGCTGAGTGGTATCGGTCTCCCAATTGTGTTTTTTAATTTTGTAGATGGTTTGTTGATTGATTTTCCAAAACTAATTAATTCATGGATTGAGGGAACTGGTATTGTTTTTTAATTAACCATAGGGACAATAATATGTATCATGACTTGATATATCAATGTTGGCAGTTGGGTATAAGATAGTTGATTGTCGATTTTTTATCGTGGAGACTTAATTGTCAATCAATCATGGTGGAACCCTAGAGGCCTACAAGTATATTGTTTCCCTTACCCATTCGAGTATGTAATGGGGATGATATTTCAATGGATTTTATCATTGTATTTCTATATAATCATAGATTAAAGTATTTTATTTTGGTGGTCATTATTTTAATCATGAAATTAGTGAATTTTCTACCTATCAAGGATATATAGGATGTTGAAAAACATGGGGGCTTATATGTTAGAGAAATTGTGAGAATTTAGGGGATTCCCACTGTAGTTCTATATGATTGGTACTTGATGTTCACATCCAGTTTCTAGAAAGGATTATAACATGGTATGCATTCTTATTTGAAATTAAGCATGGATTATCATCAACATAAGGATGGATTGGAAGAGAGGGTTATATATGTTGTTGAAGATATTCTCCCTGATTGTGTTTTTGATTTTATATGATCATGGGAAAATATTTTTCTTGGGTTAACTTTTTCTATTAAAATAGTTTTAAGGCTTCAATAAATATGGAGACCTTTTAGGATTTTTCTTGGAATCCATGTAGATCTCTCGTGTTATGGGAAATGATGGGAGTGTACTCTTTATTTAGGACTAGTCTTGGTCAATAAATGATGGATATGGTGTATTTTATCAAAAACAGATTGACCATGAAACATATTCATTGCATATATAATGGGGATTTTCATCATCGCCCACTAGGGATTTAGTTTGGTGATCTGGTTTTTCTTATAGTTTAACCTCAATTAGGACATTGTATGTTAGGTAAGAAAGTTAAGTTGGAACCAATGTATGTGGGTCCCATTGACATCGTTGGCTGAAATGGGGAAGGTTTCCAATTAGATGGATATACAATCAGTATTGACTTCTATCTATGATGTGTTTCATGTTTCCAAGATAAGGATGTTTGAACCAGAACCTTCCTATGGGATTCGATGGGACGATGTATATTTTGAGCCTAACACCATTATGGTTATATAGCCAGTTCAAATTATGGATCTCCATGATATGGTACTACACGGTAAAATGATTCCACTAGTCTCAATAATGTAGTAGTGCAAAAAATATGGCCACGACATGTGGGAGTGGTAATTGATGATATAGAAAAAGTAGCCATCATTTGTTGCATGTCCAAAAATATGAGTATTTGTTTTGGATAAAATGGTTTTATGGTGGGGAGATTGCAATGCCTCATTATATTCCTTAAGGTATGCAATTTATTTTGTTTTGGATTTCCTTTTTCAATGGGTACATGGTGGTATTATGATGAATATAGAGAAATATATAGTTAAATTTTAATAACTTTCAAGGTGGTGTTATTTTTTTAATTAGTGGAGTCTATGTATAAAATTTTCAAATCCCTGATAGGGTTGTCCTAGAGTTTGGAGATTGTAAAATGTTTTTTTGGATCTTATGTAGAACTAGGTCATTTTATATATATTAGAATATTAAATCTCATTTAATGATCACTAAAATATGTCATGAATCCAATTTCCGGAATGAATTGCATACATTCTATGATATGAGTCTACATAATATAATGGTAAAATTGGTTTTTTGGCATGTGGAAATGGGGTTTTACGCATTTTTAGTTTTTTGGAATACACGATGTTAAAGGGAATTACACATAAAGTAAGTATCATGGTTTTTTATAATAGTTCATTTGATGGATGATATTCATTTCATTCATTCCAAAAAAACACCCTCTCGAACCCAAAGGTTTTTTTGGTAGATTTTGGAGATCTCTCCTCCCCCCAGACCATTTTTTTAGTGACTAATCATCATTTTTGTTGGGTTTTTCCCTATTGGGTAGTTTTTTTATTTTCTGTATTCATTGTCTATGGTCATAGATGTGGCATTAGATGAATTTGTGGTTCATATTTGTGTTTTATTGGTGTTTTTATCAATCCATTAACATTTGTTTATCGCCTTCCAATGGCTGGACTAGGGTATTCTTATATCCATTTTCCAATACTGATAGTGTTCTATCATTTTTTATATAGTTATTTCAAGACAATAGGTTATTTCTATGAATTAATTATCTTTATTGATAAGTTCCTTTTTTGTGTTCATTGAATTGAATTGATGTGTGGTTTTAAAGAGTGTTCATCTAAATATCAATTTTTTTAAAGATAATTTCCTTAAAACACGATATGTTTTAATTCATAAATGGGATTTTTCAATCCCTAATGTGGTTTCCATTTTCTTTGAAAAATTATTTATAAATGGAGATCATGGTTTTCTAATGTATTTGAAAAGGCTTTGATCTTTGGGACCTTTGGTATGTTTGAAATAAGACATAGTAAAACATAGTGAATCTGGCACCAGTAGTGGTTTCTTTATTGATATCGATAGACTTTGTAAGGACTAAATATTAGTTGGATCCAATGTTTAGATTGGTTTAAGACTATTTTTATGTATAATACATATTTTTCCATTGGCTGGATCCAAAATTATAGTTCTCTTTTTCATTTATGGATTTTAATATCGTGATTTTTTTCATGGATAGTTTCTAACATGGTTTATATGAGGATGTATAATAAGGTTTTTCATCATTTAATTTCAGGGATATGTTTTTACTTTCATACCTTATAATTCATGGATATGATTTTTTATTTTATCAGTTCAACTTGTCATATTTCTAGCTTTTGAGAACATGAATGGATTTCATTAAAACCAAAAGAAAATTATTTTCATATGGGTTTGGATTTATGAAAAATCATTGTTTAGATTTTTTAAAAGGGTAGAACTATTTCAAAATTAATATTAGATCTTGTAATAGGCTCAGGGGAGTTATTATATTGAGAATTATTATGACACCATACTTATTTCGTTGGGTGGTTGTAGATGGTTAATTATAGGATCAATAAAAAAAGAAGTGCATCATGTAACATTTCAACTTTTGTTTTTTATATCCTTTATTTTGGGATAGTTTAAAGATGATGGTGGTTCACATGGAGACTGGTTGGTCTTTTTTGAAACATACATTTCTTATTTATCATGATTGGATTATTTTTTATGGATCTAGTTTTATATCTTTTCTTCCACATTGGACTCTAGTTTTATGTCTTTTTCATTATATTCATGTATTTTTCTATTTTCTTTGTTGTACCTCACCATGATGGGCTGACTCAGGTGGCTTGTTTAATTTAATTTTTTATGTATGTTTCAATGACATATTAGTTTTGGTGGTGACATGGAGTACATATCTACTAATAAAATCACCAATTTCATAGGAATCATATAATTTATATCAATTTTTTTTGTTTTGGATTTTCAAACCAAATTTATTGATTTATTATGGAGAGATTGAGCATCAGTTGTGGTGTGATTTTTTTAAATCTAGATAAATCTACCCCCTCAATCAATGGTGTTAAGGAATTTATCCAGCTGTAATGATCCTCTACTCCTCGGAGGGAATTATTGTAAATTAATATTGTAGAGTGGCTAATGAGGTCATGGAAAAATAATTTAATCATCCCATATCCAAATAAAAATTATCACACATCAGACATACACTTTACAGACACCTTAACCATATATGTGATTGCTACTTCATTGGTTTTTTGAACATTTGGTTACACCCGGTGTGATAAACATACCATTAATCCACCTATTATATCATCATGTGACCCTATGTTGTAGCAATTTTCATATAGATATGTCATTGTTTCACAGTTTCTAGAAACATTTGGTGACTAATTGCAGCTAGAGTGTGCATTCATGTGCAGAATGGGTAGATCAAATTGTTTCCCTTTTCTCTATTCTTTATTCAATAATTATCATTGAAATATATTACACCATGGAATCTAGGTTCATATGATATTTATTTATAGATAATTACAGATATCTCCTCTTAAAATACATTAATACATGATGGGATCCATTACAAGAAAATTTCTTCTAGGTATTCACTCTCATCATTGTCCAAAACCATTCATATTGTGATATTCAAGCTTGAAACGTGATTTTATTCTTTAAAAAAAACTCCTCCAATAGTCTAAAAATTTAACTTTATGTTCAATAATTTCACAAATCATTATAGACACAATTATGGAATATTAATTCCATGTATCAATGAATTAAATGATTAAAATATATTAAAAAATTTGTGATATGAATTTCTCCAACACATGAACTTTTATTTTTTCTCATGAAATAATATTAGAAAGTATTATAAGGAATATAATTCCTTAAATAAGAGCAATAATTTACCAAATATGTCAAGAAAAAAATTATTTTAATATTATAAAATATTATTATACTTATTATTCTTAGGTATCCATTCATAGCTCATTTATAAATCCACGCCTAAATATTTTTCCTCCATCATTATAATTTTACAAACATTCCATAGACACCATTAACTATATTATGATATATGTTTCAAGAATTTACACTCTACTATTGGGATAAATAAAAAATAGAGTTATGGTAAATCTAAGGTGAATTAATTCTATCTATTGGAATGTATAATATCTCAATCAATAATGTATAGAAATTAATCCATTCCAATCAAGATGACTTTTAAATGGGTTCTTCTATGGTTAACGGTGGGATATATGTTATAAAATAAATAAAAATTATTCGATGGAAAGGGAGGATCTCAATTATTCAATTAAAAGGCATAAAATTTCATTTAATCGAAATTAAAAATAATTCCCCTTTAAAGGAATATCTCTTATAAATATTATATTCTCTCAATGATTCTAAACTCAATTATTCATAATCAATGGATTAATTCTAATTCCTATTTTTAAACTTTGTTTCTTCATTTCAATTGTAATTATATGAGGAAAGAATCTCTAAATGATCAAATAATATTTTTATCTACTCCCAAAATTATTTTAATATTATTTAAAAAATATTAATTTGGGCATGGATGATCATCACATTGTCAAATACAAGTTCTAATATATCCTTTTTTAATTTCAAAAAAATGATAGTGGAACCATGTATCAAATGAAATTTATATTGAACCCCCTCTGCACATAATATCAAATAATGTCTCTAGAGTTTGAAATAAAATAGTGAAAAATACATGTTAACAATATTAATTTTTTTGGATTAATAATTGATTAAAATATAAAAAATAAACAATGATTATATCATGATTAAGATAGATATTTTTACATAATCATTAACTACAAAAGATTTTATTTAAGTATCATGTTTTTGTTTATTTTAATTGGTAAACAAAAAATATATATTATAAATGATAACAAGTTAGATCAAAATGATAGATCCATATAATTAAAAGAATATTTATCAAGAAGTTAAAATTACCTGTTTAAACTCAAAACTTTTTAAGGATGATATACAATGACCACAAAAGAATGCAAATATTTAAAACAATGTGAAAAATTAAGAAAAAAGACCTAGAACATAGAAAATATAGAGTTGGGAATATTATGACTCCTTGATGTCCTCACATATATCTATATTAGGGCCCCCTCCTATAGAGATACACTCATGGATAGTGATAACTCTCTAAGCGACTAATCACTCCGTCATTAAGTCACCACATGATCCCCAAAAGTTCTCATAAGTGTTATATTAATCTGTGTGGAGATTTAATCAAGTGTTATTGGTAAACCAGAAATGGAAACCAAGGAATTTGTTGACTGTTATTCAGATTCTTTATGACTATGTTGATCTCTATATTAGTTTACTAAGGAGAAAGTGGAGGTGCCTTTGGGGTAATTGGGGAATGATCCTCTTCTATAAGCATGATAGTCTATATTTATTAACCCTTTATAAGAATAATCTATGTAGGGGGTATAATGAGAGTATGGGTCACAATATCTAATGTGGATTACATGTCAAATATTATACTTATAGCCAACTCAATGTAGACATTTTTGGTTGGGGTCTTGAAAATAGAGTTTGTTATATTTTATACATTAATATAAAGATTCAGATCAAGATTACTATCCACCAATATTGATGTAACGACCAGAATCCGGAGCCACTGAACTGGTGCCCCGTGCCCGGTTTTCCACATGAACTCAAGCGCAATTCCCCAAACCCCAGAGGCTGCCGAATACTAGCGAGGGCCTCGGTGAGTTAGTGGGGATACTATGCCCTTATTTGTTAAATTATATTGCGGAAGGATAAACATAAACAATATCGGAAGTAGTAAACAACATACACACAACTGAAACTAAACAGTAGAAGAAATGTCTGATATAATAATGATACAGCATGGTACATGTATCTATGAAAAGCAGCAAACAATACAAAGTGTTGAAATACAACTGAACCCAAAGTACTAAAAGTAAACAGTAAACTCCAGCAGCATCGCAAGCCTAAGCTCGGTCCCATGCTCTCCAGATCTAACAAACAATCAAGCACCTGAAGTAGAAGTCCCACAATCTCTATCCACACCTCCAACCATATAACCTATTTGGGACAAAAAAAAATTGACCCAAATAGGGTGTGAGACTAATCCCAATAGGAAACCACCACTAGATCTGGTCCCTACTATCAGTGAGGAATATAGAAAAAGTAATGGAAAATAAATGCAGTATAGAAACAGGACTACACTAATCTAAAAAATCCTACAAATATCCATTCACATTTATTTATTCATTTAATTCAATAATTTAATTATAGACCAAATAATCTAGAAAAAATCCCTATAATACAAAGGCATAGTAGGTAACACAATAGGTATCCCAACGGAGTACCTAACTACAAGCAGTACAAAACCCAAGAATGTTCTTTGGCTTGGTGGAGTCGTCACGACCAACCGAAAAAAAAAATTATCATGCTGACCCTTTGGATGCCTCACGTGGGAAAACACCTATGGTCAAGTAGTCAACGATGACCAGGACACTCTGAGGAAGCAATCATCATCAATTCCCCCTATGGTCTTGCGGCGATAATATATACTCTCTGAGGAAGAACTTGAGTCTAATTCCCCCTTTATTCTCGATTTGATAAATATCAGACCCTCTGAGAGAGAGCACAAATTCAATCCCCCTTATGGTCTCGTAGTGTTAATAATTAAACAGGATATCTGGGGAAACACTCAACGTTAATTCCCCCTATGGTCTAACTACACCAGGTTCCCACAGCCCTGAGTAAAATCAATCATACATAAACGATTTGTAGCAGCCCTAAGTAAGTTCAACAACTACTTGGCTAATAGCTACAATGCATTAAAAGCATTTAAACAGTAGGAAACGCATGAAATCGTTCATATCAAGGAAATTAATCAATGAAACAAGGTTTGCCTCACCAGCAACCTAAAAAATGGTGATGAACAACCCAAAACAAGGAAAACACCCATGGGGTGATCCTCAAACATACAACATGCAATCCTTATTCATCTAACAGTCTCAAGCACACAAGAAATCTAAGGTAGATAATAATACATGATAAAAATTCAAAACTGAGATACCTGATACATTGGTATCCAGAACTTTTGCACAACAACTCAAAGAAATTAAACATAAGGCAACAGACCACCTGCCTATAAGGTTTTGAAGATAACATTAACAATGAAGAACAGTCAAGACTCTCGGGTTGATTCTCCAACAACCCTCCTTATATCTCTTCTCCTAACACAAACAAGACCAAATCTAATCAAATTTGGAATACAAACCCTTAGATATACCCATAAAAAGTGTAGATCTAAGAAACCGATGGAATAGGAGAAATAGATCTAAGTAGATCTAAGAACCGATCAAAAAAAAAAGGAGAACTATCACATACTTCAAGAATCCGGCTACTATTCTCAAAGAGAAGCCTTAAGATCGCCTCTGGAACGCTTGGGAGAAGTTTTCCAACCTTTAATGGAGATTAATCCCGAGTTATGGCCTCTCAGAAGTTTAAAAGATGCGATTAAAGGCAAAAAATATTTAGATCCACAAATTTAGGATCTAGATTTATGTGCTCGTACGGTTTGCTCGCATGGTAAGATAAACTGTGCACTAACTGTGCGGTCTATATTTCCTTTTCAACACATCTGGCATGGTCTTTTCACACGGTTTCCATTAACTATGCGACAATCGTGTGGTTTCCACTTCCTCGAGTACCATCTATGCACGGTTTGGCCGCACGGTTAGACAAATCATGCGCCGCGCGTGCAGATCCCCATTTTTCCTCAAAACATCATTTCATGTTCCCCCAACTCCCCAAACATCACACATAACTTTAAAACCAATAAAAAAATAAACCAAGGGTCACATACCTGAAAAAGAAGATTTGGGTTCTTACAAACTTTCCCCGTTAAATAAATTCCTCCCTGAATTTCCAAACATGGTGTAGAAGAAGAAACCTAGAACAACTTTGGCCACTGTGATCGTACATTGGCCTCCCTCTCCCAAGTCTCATATTGTACTCTCCCATGCTGCCATAACACCCGTACCATAGGAATAGACTGGCCACTAAGAACCTTGTCACTATGATCAAAAATCCTTATTGCATTCTCTTCAAAAGATGCATCCTACTCCAACTCAACCTCATCTGGTTGAAAAACATGAGACGGGTCTGAGAAATACCGTCGAAGCTGAGAAACATGGAAGAAATAATGCATATCCTGGTACCTATGAGGTAACTGCAACATGTAAGCAACCATCCCGACTCTCTCCAGAACCTCAAACAGTCCAACGTATCTCGGTGAAATAATTCCATGTCTCCTAATCCTCTAACGTCCCATCCTCGGGGTAGCACACAGGAAAACTTGATCTATGACCTTGAATTCCAAAGGTCGTCTCCACTAATCAGCATAAGATTTTTTTCAAAAAATTTCAGTATCCATACTCTTCTGAATCAAATCCACCTTCTCTGTGGTCTCCTGAGCAAGACGAGGTACCAACATAGCTGCCTCTCCTGCCTACAACCAACACAACGGTGATCGGCATGGCCTACCGTACAAATCCTCGTAAGGTGCCATCTGAATAGTTGCTTGAAAACTATTATTATACGAAAATCCACTAGGGGTATATGTTTCTCCCAAGAACCTCTAAAATCAAGGACACATGCTCGCAGCATGTCCTCCAGCACCAGAATCGTGTGCTCTGACTGGCCATCTGTCTGGGGATGGTAAGCTGTACTCAGAAGTACATGTATACCCAAGGCCCTCTACAGCCCATGCCAAAAATTTAAAGTATAGCGGGTGTCCCTATTAGAAATGATCGAAATCGGAACCCCATGAAGTCATACCACCTCACGAATGTACAACCTCCCAAGCTCATCCACACCGGAGGTCTCCTTGATCGGCAAGAAATGTGAAACCTTCATGAGCCTGTCCACTACAACCCAAACCACATAATTCCCTCGAGGAGATCTCGGTAACCCTGTCACAAAGTCCATCGTGACATCATTCCATTTTCACTCAAGAATGGGTTACTGTTGTAAAAACCATGTTGGTCGCTGATGCTCTGCCTTCACCTGCTGACAGGTGGAACACCGCATAAAAAAACTAGCCACATACTTCTTCATACCTGTCCACCAATACTGACAACGTAAGTCTCGATACATCTTTTTGATTCCAGGATGAACTGCCCATGCTAAAGCATGAAAATCCCACATCAGATCCTCACGTATGTCTACTGAAACCCATATGCGGCCATGAAAACATAACACCTCATTATCGCCCACTGTCCACCCCGGAGTAGGGTCTCCATCTGACACACCCTCCCATAGAACTAGGCCTTCTAGGTCTGATAGCTGCCTCATTCAAACTCGATCAAGAATAGTAGAGGTAACAACAATAGAAGAAAGAACTGCATGTCCCTGTTTGTCATGAACCTACAAATGCATCTCAGAGAACAGAACCATGAGCTTCCACTCAATTTTGGCATCGTGAACTGCCTGTAAATGAGTCCTCCTTCTCTATGTGTCTACCACAACATTTCCTTTCCCAAGAGTATAAGCAATGTAAACGTCGAATGATTGTAGGTATTCGAACCACCTATGTTGTCTCAGATTTAAGTAGCGCTGCGTCAAGATATACTTGAGGCTCTTATGGTCAGTGTATACCACAAAATGTTCCCCCATAAGATAACGTCTCCAACAATGCAAAGAATGAACAACTGTAGCTAACTCCAGGTCATGTGTAGGATAGTTCTTCTCATGTGGCCTCTACAGACGAGACCCATACACAAAAAAACGATCCTCCTGCATAAGCACTACTCCAAGTCCGATGCTAGATGCATCATATAAAAATGTATAACTCTTGCCCGGCTCTGGAAAAACAAGGATTGATGCTGAAGTCAATCTCCACATCAGCTCTTGAAAGGCTGAATCGTAGGCTTCTGACCATATGTATGTTACACCCTTCTTAGTCAAGCCCATCAAAGGCGCTTCTAAGTGTGGCAAGTCATGTATAAAACACCTATAGTAACCATCCAGTCCCACAAAAAATCATACCTCGAAGACATTCTTTGTCTGCTCCCAGGAAACTACTACTCTCACCTTCATTGGGTCTACTGATACCCCTATCTATGAGATGACATCACCCAGGAAGTTAATCTCGTCCATCTAGAAGTGTCACTTTGAGATCTTAACATATAACTGGTGATCTCTCAGTGTACTCAATACGATCTCAAGATGGGTAGCATGGTCGAGTTGAGTGTGAGAGTACACAAGATATCATCCACAAAACCCACCATGAAGGAATCCATGTAAGGATGAAAAACTCTATTCATCAGCTCCTTGAAAACTGATGGCTCATTCATGAGACCGAATGGCATAACCAAATACTCATACATAACATACCTGCTTCGAAAGGTTGTAAGAGGTATATCAGATGGTTTGACCCACAACTGATGGTAGCCGGATCTCAAGTTGATCTTCGATAACACTCTGGATCCTCGAAGATGATAAAAAACATCATCAATCCTCGGTAAGGGATATCAGATCTTGACCATAAACTAGTTTATCTTCTGATAATCCACACAAAGCCGTAAAGTACAATCCGCCTTCTTCGCAAAATAAAAAGGCGAACCCTAAGGAGAAGTATTGGGTCAAATAAAACCCTTTTCCCTCAACTCCTCCAACTGCTTATTGAGCTCTTGAAACTTAGGCATATACATCCTATAAGGAGGTATGTATACCGGTGATACTCCTGGAACAATCTCAATATATAAGTCTACCTATCGCTCCGGAGGAAACCTTGAAAAGTCTTCTGGAAAGACATCTAGAAATTGATCGACTACAGGAGGAAAATCCATCTTAGAAGTCCCCTGATCGTCCAGATATAAACTAGAAATCTGGGCAGTAAAACCGCCCAACCCCTGATGCTCTGGTCCAGCTCTATTCGCCTAAACATCCCATTTTCCCTTGTGAAGAAAAGATCTGCCCACTGGTGACGTGAAACTCACCCTGCTGTGATAGCAATCGACAAAGGCCTGAAAAGGAACTAGCAAGTCCATTCCGAGAATGAAATCATAACTGGGAGATAAAGATTCCACAGGAAGTGACACCCACAAATCTCAAGGAGGAACTCCTTGCACTGACGCACACTAGCAGTTCTAAGTCCCAAGGGAGTGTCTAGTGTCATCATACTTTCAGAAGTACAGATAGAAAGTATAAGGCTCACCATAGTGTGCACAGAAATAAAGCTATGAGTAGATCCTGTATTGAAACGTGCAGTGGATAAAAATGAGTCTACCAAGATCGTACCTCGCACTATGGAAGGTCCAGGATCTTTCTCTTGATGAATCTGCTCCACCGAAAACGTGTGGCCAGTACCACGACACTGTGTAGCTTCCTGAGATCCCTGAGCTGATCCTCCCTGAGCATGAACACTACGTTGATGACCTCTACCCTAGCCTGAATGACCTGAAAAACTCAATCCCCTAGTCTTCTTCAGAACTCGTAATCTTGTGCCTGTACACGGAGTCGAAACATATCCTCCTTCACTACCCACTGGAAGAAGAACCTTGACAAATCGTTGCAGATGACCCATCTTTCCGCAAGATCGGCACTCCACTGGGTCTTTAGAGCATTGTGGATTCTTATGCCCCTCCTTCCCAAACTGGTATCACACAAACTTGATACCTGAAGGAACATCTCTCTTCCTCGAGTCACCTCGTGTAGACTCTCGGTGGTGCTTCCTGCTGTTAGTAGGAAGAGTACAAACTCTGGATGCTAAACCGCCCTAGATCACTACTATAGTATCCCTCATATTCCTCTTCATGATCAACGCCTGGATGACTATCAAAGAAATATAAGTCAACTGGAAGACGTTTACCTATGATCTAATCTCTGGTCTGAGTCCCCCCTCAATCTTCCTTGCTAAGAACAGGTTGTCATTCCCCAAAATGGGAGTGAAACGCTGTAACTCTATAAAACAGGAGGAATAATCCATAACTGATAGAGTACCCTGCTGCAGGTTCAAGAACACTCTGGCTCTGTCGGCCCTCAGCATCTCCAAATAGAAGTAGTCATAGAACGTACACTGAAACATGTCCCAAGAAACTATCTACTGGTGCCCTGCCTGATAAACTACATCCCACCATCTCTTGGTGGAATCTCACTGCATGTAAGTCACGAGTTTCACCCTTCTATCTGGGGGAGTCTCGAGATATCAAAGACAGAAACCATATCCTCAAACCCAGATTCAGCAGCCTGAGGTCCTCCCTCCCCTGAAAATGTGAGAGGATGCTGCTTCTGGAAGACTCGCACTAGCTCTGTCATAGACTGGGCAGGTTGCTGAGCTCTCTGAAAAAGGTCTGCATGAACCTCAAAAATCCCTCAGGGAACTGTGTGTCCGCACTAGTGTCCAGGATAACTGTCGGTTCCATATTCGGTGTACAATCATTGTCAAACCCCAGACGTGCAACGGGAGGTGGTCTTGGCAGCATGATTCTGCAATGTCAAGCACACCTTTATTAACGACGAGCACAATTTCAACATAAAATAGTCAAAACAGAACAAAAAAGGAAAAACTCTTAAAACTGGAAAACATGGTTACTCGGCGTATAGTCTATATACACGGCGTGTTCCATAAATATTTTACTTGGGCGTGTACACCAGCCAAGCTGGCTGTGTAAACCCAAACTACACATCGTGTTCTTACATATACATGGTGTGTATCCTCCTTTTTCTTCCTTCTCGGTTACTTCTACATGACTAATCACACGGACTGTCCTAGATGAAGACTACACGGTGTGTTTTTCCACTACACGACATGTCCATAAAGATTTTTCTCGCCCGTGTCATTAGTCACATGGACTGGTACACGGGCCACAACAACACGGCGTGTCAACAACGTACACAGTGTGTTGTCTCTAAGATCTTCTAACCCATGTATTCAACTACGCGACTTGGTCACAAGGAATAAAAGTACACGACGTGTACTTCAAGTACATGACATGTAACCATGAAAAGTATTTCTTCCCAAATAGAATAAAACAAGGCGTGTGTTCATAAGGCCACACACCGTGTTATCTAGGTTTCGGGGTAGTAGGCATACAAAACTCCCCAAAACCACTGAAAAACACTGAAAACTAACATCTATGGGCCAAATTCTGATCTGTGGGGGCCCATACTCCCCGCGAATCAAATCATGACATCATAACAATGCACATAACAAGTAAACAGTATGATAATCCCCTGATCCGCCAAATTCAGATCCTTGAGGGCCCATACTATCTCTAAGACCAAATCTTGGCGTCTATGATAAATAAGCTATAAAATAAGAAATACCCTATCAGCATAGCAGTTATCTCTATCACAGCAACTATCATAACATCATGCATAATCTATCATGACATCTATCACAACAACATGCATATTCTAATGCAACCTAGATGGCATGGTAAAATGCATGAAATGTGACTTTCTTTCCAGTGCCTATATGATGTATTAGATGGCATACCCTCATCTCATCAGGTTGCAACAAAATAGAACCACAATCATATAAACTGTAACAGCACAAAAAAAGTGCATTACCCAATTGTGAAATATAATCAATTATATAACTTGAAAAAACTAAAATGTGCAATTATAGGGAAATATAGATTTTCCCTATACATGGGTTAATTACTCCCATGCACAGTTAAGACCCAAATACCCATTTCTTCCTATCCCTATCTATTGTCACCAAACATTAAGGAAATAGAAAATAAATATAACTCCTCTGATACCACTTTGTAAAGACCCGAATCTGAAGCCACTCAACTGTTGCCCCGTACCCGGTTCGCCACATGACCTCAAGTGCATTTCCCCTAACGCCAGAGGCTACCGACTATCAGCGAGGACCTTGGTGAGTCAATGGGGAAACTATGCCCTCATTTGGTAAAGTATACAGTGGAAGTATAAACATAAACAATAGCGGAAGCAATAAAAAACATACACACAACTAAAACTAAAAAGTAGAAGCAATGTCTGATATAATAATGATGCAGCATGGTACATGTATCTATGAAAAGCAGCAAACAAAACAACGTGCTGAAATAAAACTGAACCCAAGGTACTAAATGTAAACAGTAAACTCTAGCAGCATCACAAGCCTAAGCATAGTCTCATGCTCTCCAGATATAACCATCAATCATGCACCTGAAGTAGAAGGGCCACAATCCATATCCACACCTGCAACCATATAACCTATTTGGTAAAAAAGCAGGACCCAAATAGGGTGTGAGAATAATCCCAGTAGGAAACCACCACAAGATCTGTGCCCTATTATCAGTGAGCAATATAGCAAAAGTAATAGAAACTAAATGCAGCAGGGGAACAGGAGTACACTAAAGCAAATAATCCTACAAATCTCCATTCACATTTATTTATTCATTTAATTCAATCATTTAATTATCAACCAAAGAATCTATCAAGAAGCCCTATAATCCAATGGAATAACAGGTAACACAACAGGTATCCCAACAGACTACCTACCTACAAGAAGTACAAAACCCAAGATTGTTCTTTGGCTTGGTGGACTTATCAAAACCAACCAAAAAATTATTTATCAGGCTGACCCTCTGGGTGGCTCACACGGGAAGACCCCAATGGTCAAAAATTCAATGAAGGAAAAGACACTCTGAGGAAGAACTCGTTGTCAATTCCCCCTATGGTCTTGCAGCGATAATATAGACTATCCGAGGAAGCACTTACATCTAATTCCCCCCCTCAGCCTCGATTCGATAAATATAAGACCCTCTGAGAAAGCACAAATTCAATCCCCCTTATGGTCTCGTAGTGGTAATAATTAAACAGGACCTCTGGGGAATCACTCAATGTCAACTCCCCATATGGTCTAACAACTACAGGATCCCACAACCTTGAGTAAAAGAAATCGTACTTAAACGATTTGTAGAAGCCCTAGGAAAGTTCAACAACTACTTGGATAATAGCTACAATGAATTAAAAGAATTTAAACATCAGGAAACACATGCAATCATTCAAATCAAGGAATGTAATCAATGCCACAAGGTTTGCCTCACAGGAAACCTAAGCCAAATGGTGATTAACAACCCAAAACAAGGGAAACACACATGGGGTGATCCTCAAACACACAACAAGCAATCATTATTCATCTAATAGCCTTAAGCATAGAAGAAATCTAAGAAAAATTATAATACAAGATCAAAATCCTAACCCGAGATACCCGATACATGGGTATCCGACATTTTTTCACAACAACTCAAAGACATTCAATGTAAGGCACAAACCACCCACCTCGAAGGTTTTTATGAGAACCCCAACAATGAAGAAAGCTCTAGAAACTCAGGTTGATTCTCCAAGAACCCTCCATAGATCTCTTCTCCTAACACAACCAAGACCAAATATCATCAAATTTGGAATCCACACACATTGATCTACCCATAGCGGGCATAGATCTAAGAAACCGAGGGAAGAGGAGAAGTTGATCTAAGTAGATATAAGAAACGATAAAAAAAGAAGGAGAATGATCAAATAACTCAAGAATTTGGATTCGATTCTCCAAGAGAAGCCTTCAGATTGCCTCTAGAATGCTTGGGAGAAGTTGCCCAACCTTCAAGGGAGAGTAATCCCGAGTTATTTCCACTCAAGAGTTTAAACGAGGTGATTAAAAGAAAAAACGAGTTAGATCAACAAATTTAGGATCTATATTTAAGTGCCCATATGATTTTCTCCCATGGTTAGACAAACCTTGTGCTAACCGTGCGTTCTGTACTACCTTGTAAACACTCCTCGCACGGTCTCTTCGCACGACTTTCCTTAACTATGCAACAACCATGCGGTCGCCATTGCCTCGAGTGCCATCTATGCATGGTCTAGCCGCACGGTTAGAAAAAATGTGCGCCGCCGGTGTAACTCCCCATTTTTCCTCAAAACATTAGTTCAAGTTCCCTCAACTCTCCCAAACATCACCCTTATCTTTAAAAGCAAGAAAAAACATCAACCAAGGGTCACATACCGGAAAAAGAAGATCTGGGTTCTTACAATTGACCTCTTCCATATTAATATAGATGATATGTGTTAAAATTATGCATTAATTAATGGTATCTACTCATAGGTCTTATTCAACATCCCTTTTGACTTTATTTGGGAATCCACTAACTATCATTTGTTGATATGCACCTTCATAATGTCATGTGTCTCATGGGTCATATTGTTTGCAGTTGTACAATGCATCAAATATGTGAATTCATAGGTAACTAGGGGTATATTGATTTGAGTAGAAGAAGTTGATAGATGATTACATATAAAGAATGTTTTATACATAAATTTAGGGGGTCACCATTGGTGGGGTTGCGATGGGGAGGAATGGTGGATGATGAATTTAGCGGAATGAGTGGTTGGGGGAAATGACACCTCTATCATAAATAATATTTTATGATTTAGAATAACCACATTTGTAATTCTCCCCAAAAATAACTATTTACATTTCTTGAGGAATGGAATGTGGTATTGGAAGAGATGGGGTAGTGATGGATATACCATTAGCTATAGGGTGAACATATTAATGGTTGGAATCCAATGAGTTAACCTTTTTGGAATCATCTTCCTTAGGAAATTTTTATACACCACCACCCATTGACACAACTTTATTTCCTTTCTATAATAAACTCATTATTTCCAAAAGTGGTAGGTCGATCAGGTATAACTTCTCTATCTAGGTGAGGGGTAATAATGAATTAAAATTTCTTATTTTTTCTAAATGGTTAATACTTTTCCATATGTAATTATTCTATGTTCCTCTTTAATTAATCCATCAAAATATAACAAAAACTATCTCAAAATTTTTATGACCTACTCCCAAATTAAAAGGGAGTAGAGAAAAAGAAATTCCAGAGTTATTGGATTCAATATTTTTTATGAAACATGGGTGTTGGGTCTATAATGTGTCTTTAAAAGAGAACATTTAAATTTAGTTATCTTAGCCACAATAGGGTGGTGTTTTGTCAATGGGAGGGAAATTGTCTACAACTACCTTTGATGGGATATATCCTTTCATTAAACTATTATAAGCTCTGAATACACCTAATTCCAAAAACAAATCAGGTTTGAAATGCATATCTTCAGCCTAATGTTTAATAAAGATTATATCAACCATTTCCATCACGATTTAACATAATATGATCTTCTTTTAGTGCCCATTTCGATGGGAAATCTAGTGTCAAATATTTATTAGACTATTATCATACCAATGTAATAGTATCTAAATATGTATCCCTTAATTTAGGTGATCCAATCATTTCATATGTAAATATAACATCATTTGATATGAAATTCAATCCATCCGACAGTAACACACTACCCAAAATAGTAAAGGTTTGGTGTCATTGGAGACATAATATATAATAAAATCAGTTAATAAAATATCTTCAAAATATCCAGGACAAGCTTCTCATATAATACATTTCATCGACATACATTATTTAAATCCTATATTTGTAACATAGAAAATTGAAAACATAAGGAAGGGTGATTTCAAGAATTTCACTATAATTGAATATATAAGTGTAACGACCCAAAGTATTTCAATAGAAAAATCCCTTATTATATCTATGTCATAAAAAGACAAAATAATGAACTACTAAGTGATAAGTGACCTTTAAATATAATTTTTTCACCACTATGTTTGGAATTTTAAAAATCTGACATACACGGTTGTGTTCAAGATAGTTTTTGGAGTCGAATGAAACAAAAATAATTTTTGGTGAATTGTAACAAACCTTTATGAATAGTAACCTACCCTTATGAATAGTAATATGACCCTTATGAATAGTAAATAAGAGTAACATTACCTATGAATAATAAAATAAAATTTAGACATCGTAGAAAGTGACAATTTGACCTTAGTAAACGTTTTTGGTATTTTATAAGTCATAAATAATTAATTATAATTAATTAATTTAAAAGAATATTTATTTTCCTGTAATTTATTCATAAATTATTGAATCAATGTCTAATAGTTTTTAGATAATTTTACAAGACCCTACATAATTTTTGAAAGAACTATAAAATCAGTTTTAATCTTAAAAACTGTTTTTTTATGTAAATTATGATATTAAATTAATAATATTTAGAAAACTATTTTTGAAAAATAGAATTCATTTTTGGATTCTACACGTTGAAAAATGGTTGGGTTAAATTTTTGGGAATTTTCTGAGATACTTGAATTTTTGATGAATAGTGGAATCCGATAATTCACAATAAAAGTGAAATAATGTATTAATTGAGTCATTGATGATGTTCTGCTGATGTAAGCCCACTTGGTTCGGGATTACATTAGAAAATTACTATTATTGGTCATCCAAGACTCATTATTCCTTGTATTTGGTGAAATTAATAAACTAATCAATTTTATATTAAGGAAACCCCTCTCCCCTCCACTATAAAAGCCACAGTTCACTCCCTCTTTTCCTCACACATCTCAAGCTCCAAGCCTTCTCTAAATTCTGCCCAAACACCTTCCCTAGCTCATCCCCCATGTCCAAAAGCTGCTGGTCTCATCAAAACACCAAGCCTATCTTCCATAAAAAGGATCTCAAGAGGAGGATTCTAAAGGTAATTTCTCTCTCTCTTCTCCTTTAATTTCCATTCAAGTTCAAGTTCCTTTCTTGGACTCTCTCTATCTATCTTCATCCAAATTGTTCTGTAAATCCAGTATTATATATATACTGTAATATTATGATTCTAATGTTATATTATATCACCCTTTCCCTTTCCCTTTTATTTTATTAAAGAGAACGTTTTTCATGTTGTGTTAATTTATCACCTTCAAAAACAACATGCTCTCTTCTTCCATTTCTACCTTCAGATCTGGTAATGAAACCATTTTTATGGTTGAACCAGAATATTTTATATGTATTATGTTCTATTTTATTTTCTGGAAATAACCTATGGCCTTATTACTAAGTTAAATGTTAAAACAAGATCGTTGTGATCAAAAAACTGCCCAAATTAACCCAAATAACCATCATTAAATTTTTTATCTAATGATTTGTCCAGTTGGATCTAACATAATTCAATATAAAATTATTAAAGATACTATAATATCATTAATAACATGTAGTATCTGTTCTATATGTTTACCCATGATCTACCCAAACATCAATTTAAGTATACAAGTGGACCGCTCAAGAAAACCATAAAAACGAACATCCCCGAACAATGTTTTTGAACTCTATAAGTCATCCAAAGGAACATAATATGAAATAATGAAACCATAATGAACCCAATTAATGTATAAAAGGTTCTGGAATTTCTAATTAATTAATATAATGTCATTATACAGGACATTAAAGAGAAGGAGGCATTCGAGTACAAGGTAAGGGGAAATCTCAAACCCAATTTTCTTCCTTCAGGTTCTCCCTCTTTCACTCCATTTTTGATATGGTTACTCCTAAAAGATCATTTTTTCATAATTTCCTTTACTTTTATGGGATATACATGTTTGTCACTAGTTTTTATGTCCAACAAAATGTTTTCCAAAATAACTCTTCTTTCAAGATCTCACCTTTTACCTCTCATTCAAGGTTGATGGTTCTTGTATCAAGTATATTGTTCCCTCTTTCTTTTGGGATCCCAATGCTTATGAGTGTGTTATTAAGAGATGAAACCCATTCCTTTCCATGGGTTATTTATTTACATGTTTTATATGTGTTCTATGTGGCAATAATGATAATGATAATGTTATGATGTGACGGGTGCGCCCAGAATTATATAGCGCAATATGAATGTTTAAATGTGACGGGTGCGCCTGGAATTATACAGCGCTCCAATGCATTTGGTAAAGTGATTAATCTCATGAGTAAATGTGAAATGATGTGTGAACATGATGCTAGCTTTGTTCACAAGTATGTGTGGTAGTTAACCTCTAAGACATGATGTTTCATTTTTATGCATTTCCACATTTCAAGTCTTTTACTTATGCTCCTCTCATGTTCATGATCTTTTGCCTATGTTATGATTATGCTCACCCCATGATGTATTGTTCTTATCTATCCTCTTACTGGTCTTTTCGATCACCCCTTTTGATGTATATCCTCAGGTGGCTACATGTAATAAGGAGAGGACAAGTGCTACTAAGAAGCTATAGAAGAAGAAATTAAATAAATTTTTATGGTTGATGGTGTATTTGTTATGTATGGTCCTAGTTTTCCCAAGACACTAAACCTCTGGATCCTCCATGTGTAATACTATTATGTTGTTTATCTTTTAAATGATGTAATAGTAATGTAAGAAAAGGCCGGGTCTCTATAGTTGGTATCAGAGGAACGGTTTAGTTAACTTGGGAATTAGGATTAGTAAACCCTAGAGACAACCTCTAGCATGAGAATAAATACAAATATGTACACAAGAATATTTACCTAGGGATCCCATATGTTATGTTTTTGGTATAATTGTTTAAATGAATAAGTTATTCATGACTTGTTTACTTATGTTTTATTCTATCCTTTTCTATTTTAGAAAATGGGGGGAACCAGGAGAAATCAGGCCAACAACTCTTGTGAGGGACAATGCAACGATTGCCCGAATGACATCCCCAATGATTTTGGAGGTGGAGTTCAAAACTTCATGGCTATGCTTACCCAATTATCTCAGGTTATGAATAATAACCATAATAATGGGGAACATCCTCCTTCACCAAAGAGGGAGCAACTAGCTATCAGATATTTTATGCGACAACAACCACCGACGTTTTGTGGATCTTCCGATCCACTAGTTGCAAAACAGTGGGTCAACTCCATGGAGAAGATATTTTCTGTTCTTCACTGTTCCGAGAAGGAGAAGGCGACTCTAGCCGTTTATCGTCTAGATGGAGTAGCCGATCAATGGTGGGATTTTATTAAGAACACCAAGCCAAGGGAGGAAATTGAAGAGATGGAATGGGAAGACTTTAAGATAATTTTTCTTAATAAGTACTTCCCAAGAACTCTTCCCACGAAGATGGAGAGAGAATTCATAGAGCTCATGCAAAAAGAAAGAGAATCTGTCACAACCTATGAAGCACATTTCACAAGGCTCACAAGGTATGCTTCATGTTTTGTTATCAACAATGATATCAAAATTGATAGATTCTTTAGTGGATTAAAACCACATCTTCGAAAGGCTCTTGAAATTCGAGACTTTGGGAGTTATGAAGAAGTTGTTCGGTGTGCTCTCAATGTGGATATGGAGTTTGGAGAATGGTCCCATGGCTATGGTGATAAGAAAAGAAAGATGTAGTTTCAAGATGGTGGATCTAGTGATAAAGATGGGAAGAAAATACAACGACCCACATGCCAAAAATGTGGGAAGTTGCACCATGGGAACTGCCTCAAAGGTACGGATAAATGATTTAAGTGTGGGAAGGAAGGACACCAAGCTCACGAGTGTCGAAAAGACATGAAAAGGAAGGATAATGTAGCTGATGAAAGGAGATAACCACTTGTTGTTCAATGCTACAACTGTAGGGACCTAGGGAACTATTCAAACCAGTGCACTAAACCTCGAGCCCTCGAGGGTAATTAGCACCAACAACAACCAAAGCCAAAGGAATAAGGGAAGGCTTATGCCATCACTACTGCGGAGGTGGAACATGATAATGAAGTCGTACAAGGTACACTTCCTATTCACTCAAGAATGGAAAATGTCTTATTTGATTCTGGTTCTACGCATTCCTTTATATCATGCATGTTTGCTAGAACTATAGAATCGAATCCCCGAAACCTTGAAGTATAGATATATGTAAAAACACCAAGTGGTGCAATCATTGCAACCCAAGTCTTTGAATCTTCTCCTGTTGATGTATGTGGGAAGATTCTTCCGAAAAATCTTGTAATACTTCCCTTGGTGGAATTCGACCCTATAATGGGAATGGATTGGCTCTCGTTATATAGAGCACATATCAACTGTCGAGAAAAGGAAATATATTTTCATATTCCGAACCATCCCATGCTCCTCTACAAATGCAAGGAAGATCATGAATATCCTTTAAAAAATCCTTCAATGGTGTGGGTGATGATTCCCTATGAAGAAGCATACCTCGCCCAAATGTTTGAGTTAAAGGAAAGTTCCAACCTTAAGGAAATTCCCATCTTAAGGGAATACGGTGATGTATTTCCCAAAGAGTTACACGGAATTCCCCCAGATCGTGAGGTAGAGTTCTCAATTGAACTCATACCTGGAGCTACTCCTATCTCAAAGTTCCCCTATAGGATGGCTCCTATCGAACTGGAGGAGTTAAAGAAGCAGCTGCAAGAGCATCTGGACAAAGGGTTCATATGCCCTTGTGCATCACCTTGGGGTGTGCCAGTGCTCTTTGTGAAGAAGAAGGATGGTACCATGCGGTTGTGTATCGATTATCGGGAAGTCAACAAGATCACCATAAAGAACAAGTATCCTCTCCCAAGGATTGACAACTTGTTCGACCAGTTAAGAGGAGCTCAATACTTCTCAAAGGTGGATCTTCATTCTAGATATCATCAATTAAAGGTGACGAAGGAAGATATTCAGAAGACTGCCTTCCGTACAAGGTATGGGCACTATGAGTTTTTGGTGATGCCCTTCGGACTTACTAATGCCCCTCCAATCTTCATGGATTTGATGAATAGAGTCTTTAGACATTACCTCAAAAAATTTGTGGTAGTGTTTATTGATTATATTCTCATCTACTCCAAGAGCAAGGAGGAACATGAAGAACATCTAAGACTTGTGTTGGCGACATTGAGAAAAGAGAAGTTGTACGCCAAGTTCAGCAAGTGTGGATTTTGGATGAATCAAGTCATGTTATTGGGACATGTGATCACAAGCGAGGAAATTTCTATGGACCTTTCAAAGAAAAAGGCGATTGAAGAATGGCCTAGGCCCTATAGTGTCACAAAAATCCGTAGTTTTCTTGGATTAGCTGGGTATTATCAACATTTTGTGAGAAACTTCTCACGATTTTCAAGCCCGCTAACTATGTTAACAAGGAAAAGGGTAAAGTATGTATGGACGGAAGAATGTGGGGGAAGCTTCAAGGAGCTAAGGATAAGGCTGATCACTACACCTGTACTCACACTACCAAAAAGTGGAGAATGTTTTGTGATATACTGTGATGCTTCAAAGAAAGTCTTGGGTTGTGTACTCATGCAAAATGATAATGTGATAGCCTACGCCTCACGACAGTTGAAGATCCATGAGCAGAACTACCCGACGCATGATCTAGAGCTGGCAACCATGATTTTTTCCTTGAAAATCTAGCGGTACTACCTTTATGGTGAGAAGAGTGACATATACACCGACCATAAGAGCGTAAAGTATATATTCACACAAAAGGAGCTCAACATGCGTCAAAGGTGATGGTTAGAGTTAATCAAGGATTACGATTGCTCTATTCACTATCATCCAAGAAAGGCGAACAAGGTAGCTGATGCTCTAAGCAGGAAAGAACCTGCTACTATATCTATGTTGAGGATTGAGAAAGAACCTATCTTCTTGGATATGCAAAGGATGGATTTAGGAATCGTAAGGGCAGTGGATACATCCTACCTTGCCCAAATTATTGCACAATCATCCATCCAACATAAGAATAAGGAAGCACAAAGGGATTCTGTAGAGATACAAAAGAGGGTGAATGCAGTAAAGGAAGGGAAGCTGCAAGAGTTCCATATTGACGATGATGGTGTGATTCGGTTTCGAATGAGGCTTTGTGTGCCTTCATCACCCGGGATAAAGAAGGAGCTATTGGATGATGCACATAGCTCAACTTTCTCTATTCATCCTGGAAGTACCAAGATGTATCGTGATCTCCAATAACACTTCTGGTGGGATAACATGAAGAAGGAGATTGCGGAATATATATCAAGGTGCTTGGTATGTCATCAAGTTAAAGCTAAGTGGAAAAAGTCCAAAGGAATGATGCAGCCATTGCCTATACCCATGTGGAAATGGGAAAATGTTACTATGGACTTTGTCACGGGTCTCCCGAAAACGTCAAGAGGAAATAATGCGATATGGGTTGTGGTTGATCGACTCACCAAGACTGCCCATTTTATCGCTATTCGGGAAGACCTCTCACTTGAACAGCTTTCAAGGATGTATGTGAAGGAAGTAGTGAGATTTCACGGTGTTCCACTCTCGATTGTGTCTGACCGTGATCCAAGGTTCACATCTAAATTCTGGAGGAGCCTTCAACATGCTTTGAGTACTGAATTAAATTTCAGCACGACCTATCACCCCCAAACCGATGGCCAGTCTGAAAGGACTATTCAGACGGTCCAAGATATGCTAAGAGAATGCTCTCTAGAAATCAAAGGTGGATGGGATCAACACCTTCCATTGGTTGAGTTCTCATACAACAATAGCTTCCACTCAAGTATTCATATGGCTCCGTATGAAGCTCTTTATGGGAAGCAATATAGAACTCCAACCTGTTGGGAGGAAGTTGGAGAAAGAAAGCTACTTGGACCCGATCTTGTGCAGGAGATGACCGAGAAGGTTC
This sequence comes from Viscum album, assembly GCA_963277665.1. Classification (NCBI taxonomy): domain Eukaryota; kingdom Viridiplantae; phylum Streptophyta; class Magnoliopsida; order Santalales; family Viscaceae; genus Viscum; species Viscum album. The sequence goes on from OY728129.1 coordinate 481,343,352, forward strand.
AAGTCATCCAGAAACACATCAAAGCTGCTCAATGTCGGCAAAAGAGCTATGCTGACAATCATAAAAGGGACTTGGTGTTCGACGTTGGAGATAAAGTCTTCCTTCGAATATATCCATGGAAGAGAGTCATGAGATTTGGGAATAAAGGGAAGCTAAGCCCAAGGTACATTGGCCCCTTTGAGATCCTTGATCGTATAGAAGTCGTGGCCCATCGTCTGGCACTTCCACCGAATATGGCTCAAGTTCATGATGTGTTTCATGTATCACTACTGAGGAAGTACATACCAGACCCCTCACATGTACTAAACTCGGAGGTGGTACAGCTGGATGATGATCTCTCCTATGAGGAGTAGCCGGTAAAAATTTTGGACCGAAGTGATAAGATTATATGCAACAAGACAACCCGCCTTGTCAAAGTGTTGTGGAGGAACCAAACGTTTTAGGAAGCAACTTGGGAACTGGAAGAGGCAATGAAGGAGAAGTACCCTCACCTGTTTGTGTAAGGTGAAATTTCGAGGGTGAAATTTCTTAAGGGGGGAAGAATGTAACGACCGAAAGTATTTCAATAGAAAAATCCCTTCTTATATCTATGTCATAAAAACACAAAATAATTAACTACTAAGTGATAAGTGACCTTTAAACATAATTTTGTCACCCCTATGTTTGGAATTTTAAAAATCCGACATACACGGTTGTGTTCAAGATAGTTTTTTGAGTCTAATGAAACAAAAATAATTTTTACTGAATAGTAACATACCTTTATGAATAGTAACCTACCCTTATGAATAGTAATATTACCCTTATGAATAGTAAATAAGAGTAACATTACCTATGAATAATAAATTAAAATTTAGACATCTTAGAAAGTGACAATTTGACCTTAGTAAACGTTTTTGGTATTTTATAAGTCATAAATAATTAATTATAATTAATTAATTTAAAAGAATATTTATTTTCCTGTAATGTATTCATAAATTATTTAATCAATGTCTAATAGTTTTTAGATAATTTTATAAGACCCTACATAATTTTTGAAAGAACTATAAAATCAGTTTTAATCTTAAAAACTGTTTTTTAAAGTAAATTATGATATTGAATTAATAATATTTAGATAATTATTTTTGAAAAATGGACTTCATTTTTGGATTCTACACGTAGAAAAATGGTTGGGGTAAATTTTTGGGAAGTTTCTGAGATACTTGAATTTTTGATGAATAGTGGAATCTGATAATTCACAATAAAAGCTAAATAATGTATTAATTGATTCATTGATGATGTTATACTGATGTAAGCCCACTTGGTTTGGTATTACGTTATAAAATTACTATTATTGTTCATCCAAGACTCACTATTCCTTGTCTTTGGTGAAATTAATAAACTAATCAATTTTATATTAAGGAAACCCCTCTCCCCTCCACTATAAAAGACACCCTTCACTCCCTCTTTTCCTCATACCTCTCAAGCTCCAATACTTCCCTAAATTCTACCCAACCACCTTCCCTAGCTCATTCCCCACGTCCAAAAGCTTCTGGTCTCGTCAAAAGACCAAGCCTAGCTTCTTTAAAAAGGATCTCAAGAGGAGGATTCTAAAGGTAATTTCTCTCTCTCTTCTCCTTTAATTTCCTTTCAAGTTCAAGTTCCTTTATTGATCTCTCTCTATCTATCTTCCTCCAAATTGTTCTGTAAATACAGTATTATATATATACTGTAATATTATTATTCTAATGTTATATTATATCACTCTTTCCCTTTCCCTTTTATTTTATTAAAGAGAACGTTGTTCATGTGGTGTTAATTTATCACCTTCAAAAACAACATGCTCTCTTCTTCCATTTCTACCTTCAGATCTGGTCATGAAACCTTTTTTATGGTTGAACCAGAATATTTTATATGTATAATGATCTATTTTAAGTTCTGGAAATAACCTATGGCCTTATTACTAAGTTAAATGTTAAAACAAGATTGTTGTGATCCAAAAACCGCCCAAATTAACCCAAATAACCATCATTAAATTTTTTATCTAATGATTCGTCCACATGGATCTAATATAATTCACTATAAAATTATTAAAGATACTGTAATATCATTAATAACATGTCGTATCAGTTCTGGATGTTTACCCATGATCTACCCAAACATCAATTTAAGAATACAAGTGGACCGCTCAAGAAAACCATAAAAACGAACATCCCCGAACAATGTTTTTAAACTCTATAAGTCATCCAAAGGAACATAATATAAAATAATGAAACCAGAATGAACCCTATTAATGAATAAAATGATCTGTAATTTCTAATTAATGAATATAATGTCATTATACAGGACATTAAAGAGAAGGAGGCATTCGAGTACAAGGTAAGGGGAAATCTCGAACCCATTTTTTTTCCTTCAGGTTCTCCCTCTTTCACTCCATTTTTGATATGGTTACTCCTAAAAGATCATTTGTTCATCATTTCCTTTACTTTTCTGGGATATTCATGTTTTTCACTGGTTTTTAAGTCCAACAAAATGTTTTCCAAAATAACTCTTCTTTCAAGATCTCACCTTTTACCTCTCATTCAAGGTTGATGGTTCTTGTATCATGTATGTTGTTCCCTCTTTCTTTTGGGAACCCAAAGCTTATGAATGTGTTATTAAGAGATGAAACTCATTACATTCCATGGGTTATTTATGTACATGTTTGATATGTGTTCTACGTGTCAATCATGATAATGATAATGTTATGATGTGACAGGTGCGCCCGGAATTATATAGCGCAATATGAATGTTTGAATGTGATGGGTGCGCCTGGAATTATACAGCACTCCAATGCATTGGGTAAAGTGATGAATCTCATGAGTAAATGTGAAATGATTTGTGAACATGATGCTAGCTTTTTTCACAAGTATGTGTGGTAGTTAACCACTAAGACATGATGTTTCATTTTTATGCATTGCCACATTTCAAGTCTTTTACTTATGCTCCTCCCATGTTCATGATCTTTTGCCTATGTTATGATTATGCTCACCCCATGATTTGTTGTTCTTATATATCCTCTTACTGGGCTTTTAGCTCACCTATTTTGATGTATATCCTCAGGTGGATACATGTACTAAGGGGAGGGAAAGTGCTACTAAGAAGCTATAGAATAAGAAATTAAATAAATGTTTATCGTTGATGTTGTATTTGTTATGTATGGTCCTAGTTTGCCCAAGACACTAAACCTCTGGATCCTCCATGTGTAATACTATTATGTTTTTTATCTTTGAAATGATGTAATAGTAATGTAAAAATGTTCGGGTCGCTATAATAAGATACCAATCAATGATCAGTAGGGAGCATATGATAAACAGATGCGTGTGATAATGTCATTATAAATTATGAATCTTATAGCCATTTTGTGAAGGATAATTAAAAAGGTTTCATAGAATATGCCTTTGTTATAAATAAATCCATAAGTTATAACAATGTGGAATCATAAATAATCAATCATGTTTCATGGGAACATATTATTCTCAAAAGTAATATGGTTGTGGCATACACATAATAATATAATATAATTTCCTTAATCAAGAATTACATACAAGACTAAATTATAGGATAGGGTCCCACAGTAGAAGTGGTTCACACACCATTACAATTATTTAATTATTCGATGATCACTAATATGACTATCATAGTAGACAGACCCCTATATAAACTAGGTAAATGAGATATCATTATTTACATATAGAATTTAAGGTATATATAACTATAGGACCACATTTCACCTAATTAAAAGCATATAAAAGTGTTCCACTATATCGTAAAAACATTCATGTTTTCATAACTCATGGGAAATAAATGAGTTTTATAAGGATTTCATTATAACATAATTACCATGGGAATGTAAAAGGTTTCATAGAATCATCCATAAAAAATATCATCATAATTTATATAGAGAAACAATATAGATTGCATCATTAGATAGTATCTTTGTAGAGCATAATAATAATTAAATTATATTGATATATATGAAAGAACTATTTCATTACATTGTTAAAAATGTGCTTTGAAAATGAAGAGAAAACAAAAAATTTCTTTTAGAAGTTTTTTAAAAATAAAAAACACTTAATATTTAGTAAAACGTTTTTTGAAAATAACAATTCAATCATATAAAGTAATATTTAAATAATAAATTCTCATGACTTTTTTAAAGCAGTTTATTTATTAAATGTTGAAAAAATATTATTTTCACACATTGGTATAGAAAGAAATAGATGACTCAAAAAGGAAATATGTCAAAAGATTCATTTTCATCATTGGTAAAAAAATGGTTGTACAACAATATATTTTTTCAAAAATATATGGATTGGTTCAATGTTATAAAACATTTATAAAAATATGTAACTTTAAAATAAATTCTCCTGATCAAAAAACAATAAAAATGTTCAAATTTAAATAAAAAATTTTATTGACTATATTAAGTACCAAAGAGAGGAAAATGAATGGAAAACATGAAAAATAGTGAAATAAAAAGACTATAATAAAATATATTTTTTCTAAAGGATATAGATAATATAATATATTTTAATTGTAATTTAACATAGACAATTTATCAATTAAAAGTGCTTATAACATAAATCCTTTACTACATTGGAAACTTTTGAATCATAAACCCATTGATGAAAATAAATTTTAATAGAAATTTAAATATAATTATTTTTAATAGTTTATTTATATGATATATCATTGAGAAAATATATCATTTATAAAATAAAAAATATAACAATAACATGAATAATTTCTCAATGAAACAATACTAAGATAAAGAACTCATACCTCACATCTCATCATTATTAATATGAGTTCAAAATTTATGTGAAAAAATATAGATTTATTACAAATATATTCTATAATCATATTCTTATATATAATTACCATATAATTTCTAATTTCTATTATTAATAATTATTCATTAAAATTATTATTCAGGTAAAAATTAAATTCTTTTCATGCATGGTTCTATTCAATAGTGTTGGTCCTCACACTATGGATAGAGTTTCTTTATTACCAAACATTAAAAAACTCGTGAATATGATTTTAATCAATATGAAATGTTTTTTACGATCCATAGAGTGTCATGATGAATAATAAATTACATAACTTTGTGGATATGGTAGTCTCTATGTAAGAATGAGTAATGTTTCTATTTTTTGATGGATTGATTCAAAATAAGGTAGATAAAAAATCACCTTAAAAAAATTTAGTTATATTATAATCATATTATATTTACATTAAATTCATCTATATAATAATACAAGAGTATTGGGGATAAAAAAATACATCACATCATTGAGATGGTAGTCTGAATATATGCATGCCTGATGTTTTTATTTTCCATTACAATTAATGTAGATATAAAATAGATATAAAATAAATTTACAAAATTTTCAGTATATTAAATATACTGGGTGTATAATTTCAATCTGGTTATAGAGGATTTGGTGTATGTTTAGGGAAAAAGAAACATGATAAATGTTGCTAAACACATATACCTATTCATTAGTTATCATCTTTCGAGACACACATTTAAGGATTCTTGGATGTGATTTGGAAATAACAAAACATAATGATAATGGATAGGGACTTGTAGTTGAAATTTGATTAGTCCTTTTTTATATATAGGGATCATGTGTTGTGGATAAGTGATAATAAAAGTCCTATTTATAAGTGAGGTGGGTTATACACTTGTGAATACTAAAAATATTATAATATTATAATGTTTTACTCTAGGGATAGTATCTCAAAATGGATAAATATTAAAATGTATGGAGGATATGTTATAAAAAAAATTATGAGTTTGTTGTGGATATTTAAACCATATGTCGTAGGATAACCCCCCCAATAAGCCTTCTAATATTTCACAAGTTAACAAAATTCTCACCCTTATAAATAATCGTTATTAGAAAAAATCAGTTTATTTTATTTTATAGTATTTATTTCATTATTCGAAATATAGAATCTGCTTTACAATATTAAATTCCAATAATTGGTAGAAATTAATTCTAATAACAATGATGAAAACATGTAAAATCCATTATTGGAAAAATATATTTTTATCATAAATATGATTTTTTCTCATTACATGCCTACTAAAAATCATTAGATAAATGTTACTATATTTTACTGAATATATTAATTAAATCATTCAATTAAATCACTCATCAACAATAATTAACTACATTTATTATGATAAAATGCATTTCACACAGAAACAAATTTCTGAAAGAAAATTAATTCGACCTTCATTTGATATTATCTTTACTAATAATGATTTATTGTAAATGGAAAAATTATTATTATTTTTAAAAAAATTAACTTTTAATATATTTCATTAAAATATAGGTTCATTTTTTATCAATATACATAATATAGAAAATTATACAGCATTCGAAATATTGATAAAATAATTTTATTTTTAATATTTAAATTTTTTTACTTCATTCCCTAAAATTAATCAATACATTTATCGTTAGAGAAATATTTTTACAAATATATTATAATTTAGTTATTCCATTAAACATACACCATTCCAATGTCTCTGTGATAATTTTCATATTTAATTATAATATTTTAATATTATATCTTGGTTCGTTGAATCTCATGTTTCTATATAATGAAATCTTGTGAACACTTTTCTATATCTAAAAATAATGTTATATTATAAAATCTAGGGATATTAATTCAATTCATTCAAAACATTGTTATCCATATCAATTTTTTTGTATTCTAGGTACGAAGGATCATGTTAGTTTGGGATGGATTCATTTTTAGTTTTCCCATCAAATCTTGGTGTTTAGGGTCAGTGAACTAAAGGCAATGGAGAAGGTGTTATTGAGATAAATCCTCGATTGAATATGAACAATTGGATAATTTTTTGATTTAGAATAGGCTATTTAATTGGGTTGAATATGGGAAAGATGAGGACATAGGTGATAGGGAAGGGGGTAGTTTATAATTTTTGGATTTTGGATTTTTAATGAATTTGAATGGTGGTTTCTTGGTTTTTTATGGGGGTGACACCATTTTATAATTGAATTTTTATTGTTTCATTCGCAAAATAGTTGTGGATGGTAGGTAATAGATCAAGGTAGGGTTATAGGTAGGTTCTAAAATGATATCCATGGTAACAAAATGAGATACATGTTCGAGTGGGTATAAGGGGGTTTTAGGGTGCTGGTTGAGAAACATGTAAGTGGATGGGTTGTAATGGCTGTGGGTAAATTCATAAATACATAATAATGAGATTTATCTATTTTATGTACTGTTTTAATTTGGTAAGAGGTGGTTTTAGTGGATACAATATTATGTTGAGGAATAACCAAGAGTGGGTAATTCGAATAATAATGCAATGAGACAAGTTTTATTCATAGTATTTATAAACCAGATTGATAATTAAACATGAACAATAACCCTATGACCTGACATATCATAGTTTTAGAACAATGAAATTTTTTAAAAATAGTTTCCTTAATTCTATATTCAATGGAATAAGACATCATGTCATGACAATATCATTTTACTACTGATTTTGGCGTCTTACGAGGCATTTTCATGACATGATACATCCCCTTTAAAAAATTGTAACCTCTCTGATTCATTCCACCTATGGAATTTCGTTTTGGAATAACACAAGCACTACAATCTCACATTTGTTATTCCATATTATGGTTTTTTGGGTTATTGCTTCATTGTGATCCATTCCCTATGAAAATTACATGTAAATATGGTTATTTTTACAATTCCATTTACATCGTGGAAAATGATACTGTCTCTTTTGAAGCATCAATCATATTTGGAAAATAGGCCATTATGGAATGACTTTATGGTTATTCTCTTAGAATGTTCCCATTGAATATTTGAATCTTGTTACTTATTTTACTAATAGTTTCCCTTTTCATCTCTGATAATGGATTTTTAATGATCAATGAGTTTTCTTTTCACATACTCATTTACATTAAATTTATATCTTATCAAAATTTAATATAAAAAACCAAAAAAAAACATACCTAAGTTTTCTCCCATTTATAATATTATTTAATGTCAAAATTTATACATACAAATATCTTTAGTAAAATGTATTGCATTGAATGTGTATCTATAAAATTTTCCTTGTAAATATTCAATTACTTCCAACTTTCCTTAAAGGAAGGTCAATTACACCATTTAGTCTGAATGAATTTATATGGGAAGGCATTGATTTCCATGAAGAGTCTTAATTAAAATTACCTTAATTTAATTATAAACAATTACATGTATGGGTTAAATGGAATTAAGTTTTAATTTAGTGTGAATTTTCACTATTTTTATATAGGCCAATCTAATTCAAGGTCTTGTATTTTTAAATATTTTTATTCTCAAATGAAACTATTTTAATATATTCCATTTCATCTAGATATAATTATCACTTAATCCCATATTTTTTCACTTCCATGTTTACATTTCTTTTTTGAAAATACAATTTATCTCCTAGATATTCCAACAAGTGACATTCCATCCCATATATGGTAAAAAATAGGGTTTTACAAAATGGGGTTTTCAAAGCTATCATGAATTCCTATAAAGAATCAGCATGATCTCTTCTCTGATATTTACAACATGAACTAACACTTTTCTCCAAAATTTTCTTTATATCATTATTGAAATGTATTTCTTGACAACTAGTATATTGTTAATAAGGGGTATTAAAAGCATATCAGACTTTTTATTTCTCTATATATGTCCTCAACATGTGATTTCTGAAATGACTATGTCAGACAATATTGAGTATGAGAGGTATTTAGAAGTTAGAAAAGATATTTTCCCTTCAAAGTTTTATCACCACATAGTTTTTTTACATTGATGTATTTAAATTCCTCCCATTTTAAAATTTTAGCTTCACAAACAAGTATGTATCTTATAATAATGACGTCTGGAATATGCCCTATAATATTGATTCCCCACAGACATAGTACATCAACTATAATAATTGGGTATTGTGAAATATCTTTTCTATTTCCCATATTATTTTTTCTTATTAATTGATCATATATTTTAAAAAATTCCCACGAATGTTTGTAATGAATAGTCAAAAATAATACACTAAATATTTTATTCATTACTCCATTGGTTTAATGGTTTCCTCTCATGTTTTACCAATGAATAAATTCTACAATAAAATTCCCCATATATTTTGGAGCACATCCCAAAACTAACCCATTTTAAACACTATTTGAATAATAAGGGATCATCCCAAAAGTAATGTGGTTATTTAGTAAGAAATTATATCTATTATTGATATGTAATATTAATATATATTTTATCTTTTCAAAATAATATTCCTTGTGAGGAATAAATTTATAATATTTTAAATTAGCATAGAATGTCCTCTTATCTGCACACTTGTCACTAATAAATACCAACTTCTCTCCTTTCTTATTCCTATGTTATAATATTGATAAATGATTAACCACAAAATTATCTATTAATTTATTATCTTTTATCATTATATAAATCACTAAAAAATTGAATATTCCTAGGATCAGTCATGAATTCACAACCTTTTCATAAAAAAACAGCTCAAAGCATCCTGATTTGTGTAGAGACAACCATTCAGAGTAAATAATATGATCTAAACATATAAAAATCAAAGGCTTCTATATTGTTTTCATTATTCATTGATGTTTATTTAATTTCGTTGTCATTGAGTATGATGTTATAATAATGGATGATTCAAAATGTGTGATAATTCTATTATCCATGATAACTATAGTGACATCTCTTTCATCAAACTTAAGCATGAATATATTTCTTGATTTATAGAGATCATGATTCTGGTAGCAATCATATTATTCTTAAATGTATTGTAGGTTTACATGTATGATTCATATAATTGAAACAAAACTTCCTTCAATAAAATATATGTATCTGGTTGATGTATCTAGGGGAAATATTTGACAATGTGGTTTCAAATCACATATTTCCAACATACCATTAGGACCCTTCCCATGACTAAACTTCAAGAAATCCTAGACCCCTTTTATTTCAACCAAATCAATTTTATTTTCTAGCTTGGATATTTTATTTCCATTTATGAATCTTTATTCAATTATTTAGTTGCACAGTTATAATTGAGAAATAATCACCTTCTTCTTATTTTTTTAGAAAAAAAATATTTTTTATGAATATATACCTCAATTATTGTTGCATTAAATCAAAAATTAAACCTGAAAATATTAAAATATTATTTTTTAATATCACAAAAAATATATTTTATATGAAATAAAAAATTAAATGGTTAATTCATCATTCCAAATGAAATTTTATTATATGTATAATTTCTATATATGGATGAAAAGGTAGTCTAATATTGGTCATATAGATCCACAGGTATTTGGTTGAAATGAATTTATTCATCTATTAAACAATAGAAGTCATGTATTGGTAAACATTACATCATTTTATTCACAAATGATAGTATAAAGTGTTTATTAACATTTTTGTATTATTTTATAATATTTGACACAGACTCTTCATTCCGTACCAATTCACATATAAATTATCTCATTGTCAGTATTATTTATATCTATCATGCCTCCCTTATATAACATGACTTACAATGGGATCAATTATTTATTATTTGAAATTGAAAAAAATAGTTCTTACATTAAGGAATTTTAGAACGTCCTTCATTACAACCTCGACGAGTCTCATATACGGGTTTCAAACTGGGTATCCCCCCTTTTAAAAAATAATTTATTTTTAAAAATGATTGTGTTAATGCCATTAATATTTGAAAAAAAAATATTTTCCCATTTCATAAGATATGTTGAAATCTAGACTCTAACTCACTTTTCAATTCATTTTTGTGGCTAATAATTATAAGATTCACCATGAATTATTACCATGATTATTGAAGCAATATCTCCAAATCTAGTGTTGAGATCTTCATGTTAGACGGCATAAATTTTTAACAGGGATACAATGAATAGTATTTTTTTACACTACATGATATCAAATTATTCATCATCCTTGTTATATTAATTATCTTCTTTTTATTACACCATGTTACTAATGAATTGAATCATATCTTAGTCGATGATTTAATTATACCTCATGATTGAGTGTTTATATTCTTCAGTAAAAATTATATGTCAATCCTATAATTATGTTTCCTTCCTCAAAAAAATTATACAATATCTAGTTTATAGTTTTTTCTAACACAAATTATAAGTATTTTGTGGCTATCATGAATCAATTATTTTTTTCATTGTTTCTATGAGTGGTCTCCCATGGATATTGGGAACTTTACATTCTTCTTCTATCTTGAGGGTTAAATTTTTTGAAGGAAAGGTAAATTTCCCCACCATTAAAAGAACATATTAAATAATTTCATGAAAGTTACCTCACCAATTGATCAATAATTTAATTGTATACTTATGTTGTGTTTTCCCCACCAAATTCAAATTTATGAAAAACACATAGGGGTATGATTTTCCCTAGAGTCCATATCTATATGTTCTTATACAAATGTGTTTGATATTATTTTTATGTGATAGTAAATCTCCATAGATATCTTATATTTGAAGGGATAATCAGTTTTACAATATTTAAACCGTACTTTCCTAATTAAATGACTCATATATCCTACAACATATATTTTTTCTATAATATCCTTCACAAATGTTTACTATTCTTGTATTTTTTTAAAATTGTAAACAGAATGGAATGTTCGAATAATATTTTTATCTATTTCATGGAATTTATTATATTGGATTTCCACACATCCTTGATTCATACTTATATAAATTGGATCATAGGGGTATATAGGCTCTCAGATTCCTATATCACTCTACTTTCCTTATAGACATTAATTTACATATTCGTATATGTTTTAAATATCCTTTTATTAATATTTTTATTTCTTTATTCTTATTTATTTTTTACTTTATCCATATTCATATTATGTTTTTTGTCCACCTCTTTTCTAACAATCCCACACTGAGAAGATTAATATCCATCACCTATTCCTTATTTTTTCTTTTACTTTCCAAGAAATGTACTACGAAATATCTAAAATATATTTCGATAAATTCTTCCAACATGATCCACATGGTTACAAAGTGAGGATTATAGACATAATAAATATTTCTCTTTGATTTTCATCCACTGATCTAAATAATTTATTGAATAATTTTGATTTTTCTAGAGATATTGGTTTGAGGTATAGAATAGTGGCTTTTTCTAAAATTAGGTTGGAAACAGATTGGGTTTATTTCATGGGGTTATTATTGGTGAAATTACCTCAAGACTTATAGTTGAGGGGAATAACAAATTATATTACAACAGAAATCTTATTAAACATTTTAATGAACAAGTTTTATCATAAATATCCAGAAAATCAATAAATTTTCTGGTGGTCTAGTGTATTTAGATGATTAGATTTTTGAATACAACATTACACAAAAACTACATAATATTTATTTAAATTAAATTGAATTCTTGTATATACCAATAATCATATAATAATTTATAGGATACCTTTGGGAATATATAAGGGAAATGGTGATTTAATGTGAATTGTATGGGAATAATTTGAGTAGTAATGATATATATGGGGAAACGAGAATACCATGACAACATAAAAGATAATATTATATTGAAATTTTTAAATGAAAGGAAAATATTATAATACTATACAATTATAAAATGTGTTAATAACCTAAAACATGACCACATAAACATAGTTCCATGATCACTACAATGAAAATTAATTATAGTGTTCTCAGATAACTACCCATGAACCAAAATGGTATCTCATGAGATAAAACAATTAAATAATTTATTAGAGTCAGAGTAGGGAGAACCCGTAAAATTTATAAATTTATGTATTAGAAAACGGATTATATATCAAAAAAAGTATTTCAAATATAACCCACATATAATAATCAAACGTTTAATATGAAAATAATTGATCTTATAAGACATTAAAGGCATATTCCTTTAAATATTTTAATACCAGGAGAAGAACTGTGAATTTAGTACATTTAAATTGCCAATAAATTATGTAAAATTAAATTTATATGGATTACAATGAAATATAATAGGATTGGGTACTCACAACCAAAAAGGGTGGCATGAAAAATCCAGGAATGATTTTATAAACGTAACGAGTATAAAATATAAGTAATGAAAACTATATACAGAGAGTGAATAGAAGTGTCTGATTGATATAAAAGAATATATACAATAATTTAATGATTTTATGTTTATTAAAACATTGAAACATGAAAATTTGAATAATTTTTCCAAATGACGTACTTGAGTGAAAAGGAAGAGGAAGAGAATTCCTTACCTTAAATATCCCTTTCAAAGAATAGAGGGGAAATTCCATGAGAACTTTGGGGGAATTGAAAAGGGATATAATGATAGAATAATATATGGTTGGATATGGTAATGATATTTTGATTATAAAAAATGGTACGTGTAGGTTGTTTTTAATAGAAAATTTATAACACTTTCTCGTTAATTTCTAAACATAGGCATCCAAATATTAGGTTGTTGAAAATCTAAAACCATTGCTTTGCCATTTTTTTTCAGGGATTTAAAATTCAAATGTTTTTTTAATTTTATTTATGAAAAATCCATTTCCCAATTATTAATATTACTCTAATAATTTTAATATTATTTTTCAACAATATATTGTAGTTAAAAAATTGGTTTCCATTTTAGGGTTTGGAATGTAATTTATATGTTTAAAAATTCATATGAATTAATTTAAATGAATTATATTAATCAAATAATAGATTTTTTTTATTTTATTTTCTTATATTTATATTAAACCAATATTACACATTTTTTATAAAAAATATATAGTGAAAATGAAGAACTGTATTTTTATAATTCACTAAAAATAATGAATTATAAAAAAATCTCCAAATTTTACCCTAAAGTAATTTAAACATGATGATTTAAATTATAATGAATATTTTATAAAAAAAATCAGTGTTATTTCAAATATTTTTTATAAATATGTATTATAATTTTTCGAAAAAATAATATCATTAAATTGAAAAACATTTTGTTTTCACATTAAATTTTTTAATTTTTAATAAAATCATAAGTATTGATTCATAAATAATATATCTAATGATTAATTATTTTATATAATACCTTTGAATTTAAATTAAAACTAATATTTTACTATCATAATTGGTATTTTACAATTCTAACAATCGTATAACGGACACATTATAACGATAAAGTAACAGTCATGTAACAATTCCTTCCTAATGATCATATTTTCATTTCACCGTATATATATTCCATTCCCATGCCTCATCATTTATTAGTTCAATTAAAAAGGTTACACACTTTCCCTGATAATGAATATCATATTTGACAATTCTTATCATTTTTTTATTTTCTGTCTAGGGGGAGTGATCTTCATGGGAGAACTTGGACCTATGGTGTTTTCCTTAATGTTTGAATTATTCTATGGGGTTTATCTCCCTGCATTATTCTTTTCTATTATATAAAAAATAATTTTGGGATGTGTAATGTTTTTATGAATTTTAATAATCTTTTTAGGTTCTTTAATTGTGAAAAATAATAATATGGCCTATGTGAATCATGAGTTCTTATATTAATAGAAGGAATTTTAAGGTTGTTTCTACCCAGATTTGCATTTGGATTCTGTTGAACATCCCTCCATTGAGTGTTGGTATTTTGAAATAATTAAATTTCACAATAAAAAATTATGGAGTTTCAATCCTATGGAATATTGACTTAAAAACTAGTATAGAACTCAAGGTACACATGTTTCCCTCTACACATCCCAAGTGTTTATGAATCTAAAGAGGGAATTAGTAGTTTTGGATACTATCGTTAAGGTGTATGCATGGATTGAATGTAATAAAACGTTTTTGGAATGGATTTTACATGGGAATAAAAGCTATTGGTTCTATCCATTATATATATTCCACTCATAAGTGGTTCCCTATCATCTTTTAAAAAACTAATGTTATATGATTTATTATAGATAATATCACATACAATTTTTGGAGTTTTAATCATTAGTTTTCCATGTGCTAAAACATAAATTATAGAATTAGACATTATCTATAAAAAATAATAAATAATATTTCTTTTATTTAAAACAGGATTAACAGGATGTGGTAACTTCATTAGTATCCCATTGAATTGATCCCACAATTCAAAAAATGGATTTCCCAGGGATGTTGTTTTGGATATCATTGCACAAAATTACTATTATAATTATAGAAGAATATTTTTCAATAAATTTATTTTATAAAATATACTATATTTTGTGGAAAAATATGTATGTATCTTTTTGGGGTCCTTTGAATTATATTTTTAAAATAAATAAAATTAACTTAGATTTTTGTCATTTGAGGTCACTTTGTTGGGCTTGAATGTGTCACATGTCGCTAAGAGATTTGAAATATGAACATGTGCATATTTTATAGACATGCCTTCAAATTACACATATTTTTAATTAATAGAGAGAGTATTTACATGAGTTCAATGTTTATTATGGGATTTAATGAAATACAATTCTAATGGAATGCAAAAAAATATAATTAATTATAATTCATCATTGTTATAGATCTGGTGTAATGACCTATGATTTTAAAGAAACAATTTTCAATAATTTTTTTTATAAAAATTATATTTTCATACACATAATAGAAATAAAAAATGAAAATTGTGATACATTATTAAGATATAAAAATTAAATATTAATTTTATATATTTTTTAAAATTGTTATATATTTATTGTTGCAACCACCTTATGAAATCTATTTATAAAAGATAGATTAATACAAGAGTCAATTTTTTTCATAAAAATACTTTTATTTTCAACTTTTTTATATCTATATTAATGTTATTTCTGATCAAATTTAAAATATGTATTTTTTAAATTTACATTTTTTCGGAATTCTTCATGTCAAAATTGTCCTATGAAGCATTTTCTATATTTTTATGAAATAATTGATATTAGGGGAGTATTGTAAAATGTAGTTTTTTCTATACCATATAATTTATGATTTCATAAATAAGTAATTATACCCTAAGAATGTATAAAAAATGCATAATAACTAAAAAATTATGTATAGAAATGATTTTATTAAAAAATATTTGATTTAGAAAACCCATTTTTAATATTTTAAAAATTATGAAATATTTTTTTCATAAGAAAATTAGTTTTTGGTGAATTTTTTTTGGATTTATCTTATAGTAAAATAATTATCCTTTAGGTTATTATATGTCACGACCCATCCTTGGAGCCCGTGTCATGACTACCCCAACCCCGCCTTCCATAGGCCAGGGGCTCGCGACTAGCACCAAAGGCGTAAATCCCGATAATTAGGAAGGCATTGCCTTTGTAAAACATAAACACATCCAACCAGAGTACAAGCGGAAGTAATACACTGAGTAAAAAATAAGGTAATGAAAAGTAAATGGGCTAGAATACAAACCCAACTGAAAAGTACAGCTACAATTGAACGAACGTACAACAGAAAAGACAAACAACTAGAAGATAAAAGTAGCTCCTAGGTCGTGCACCTTGGATCCTACCTGAAGGGTAGGTACAGATAGCCTCCTCAACGCTCTCTCCCACCAACCTACTCCAAGTACCCTCTCGTTGTGAAGTCCCCCTCCAGGTACTGACTCATCTTGAGCTCCACCTCTGGGTACTAACTCGTCGTGAGGTCCACCTCCAGGTACTGTCCAATCCTCGTACACTCGGTGTCTGTCATCACTGTCTGCTATCTGCATCCAACGCAATGAGGTTTGGGAATATCCCGTGCATGGGTGAGTATAACGATACTCAGTAGGGTCCCTGATACCCTCAAGGTCTCACTAAATCCAACAAGGATAACCACAAAGAAGGATCACAACAGATAACCCTTACTTAGGTATAAGCCCACACTTATACCTAAGTTATCAAGTAAACCATCTCAATCATGAGGAAACACAAAGGTTATTAAATCAACAGATAACCACTACTTAGGTACATGCCCATACATATAACTATGTTATCAAGTTACCCATCTCAATCATGAGGTAAACACAAAGGTCATTGACTCAGCTCAAACCAGGATTTCCATTAATGATATCGAAACCAAAACTGCTGAAAAGCTCCTCCTCTGTCAAGTATAGTGATTCTGTCATGACTCTGAGACGCTACTCACTAACCTTATAATGGTGAGGTACTCCTCCTGTCTAGTACTGCTGGTCTGCCACCTCACAATGTAGTGCTCCTCCGCTATGGGTCTTCCACCTCACAAAGTAGTGATCCCCCTAATAGCCTACATAGGTACTCATTCTGTTGAGTACCGCAGGTCTGCCACCCAAACACAGTAGTGATACCCATCATGGGTCTGCCACCCATACACATTAGTACTCCCCATTGGGCTGGTCAAGTCACTCCGGCTTGAATCAAACAAGCAGTCATCAGGTCTCAGCCAGCTACAAGGTCTCCGTACTCTATACGCCCGTCTCCGGGAGGGTACGCTCCATGAGCTACTGGTCGATACTTCCAACTGTCACGTAATCTCATGTGGAAGTATCTCAAAGTACTCCCTCATCAAAGGGGTTTCAACTCAATAGACGACACATCAATCGGACGCCCGGACTGTGAGTTATTTGCATTTTAGTCCTAGGGCCCGGTTGGTTTCGTGTACGAAACAACCCGACTGTATCTCAACTGTACCCAGAACTCTCATGGGGTATTCTCAAAGTAACTGATTCTCAACGTGATTACTAATGCCGCTAATGGTTCGTCAAACGGACGTCCGGTCTGAGAGTTATTAGCTTTTCCATTCTAGGGGCCCGATAGGATTTCGGGTACAATCCAACCTAGCTATACTCCAACTGCATCCAAACCTTATGTGAATCATACCCAATTAACCGTCTCACCATGTGGAATCCAACAAATTCGACAGAACGTCAATCGGACGTCCGGAGGTCATGTTATAAGCGTTTCCGCTATGAGGGCACGGTTGGTTTCAAATTCAAGCCTACCCGGTCATACCCAAACTTCACTAAACCTTGAGTGTAATATAACGAAACGGCCCTATCGATCCAAGGATCCCTATGCAACTTACGGTGTGTCGATTGGAGGTCTGTAGCCCAGGATATGGGTGTTTAAACAAACATGGTCCGAAAATAGGGGGTTTGGGCCTGGTCCGACCCAGCCGAGCACCGCTTGGGTCGGCCCGAACCAGGTCGAACCGACTTGAGTCTGGGTCCGACCCGACAGGGAGTGGCCCGGCCCGGCTGGTGCGGCACGGCCCGACGTTGGTGGCCCAGCCCAGTAGCCGGTTGCGACTCATCCATGTGGCTGAGTGGAATACACGGAGCGAGGGGGGGTGGGCAGCTCCCCGCTGATTGGAACCGGCGGCACTGCCATGTCTCCCGGATCCCACGTGGTGCGAGATTCTTCCCACCACCATTGCGGCAAGCCGCGACGGTTCTTCCACCGGCGGCACGCTGGGGCGCCACCGCCTCCGGTCGCCGGCGCTACCGTGTCGGCGACCCACACTGCCGGAGTCCTCCGTGGTGCACCAGAGACATTTCGGTGGCCCATTCCAGCTTCTGCTTGTGCCCGTGATCATCTCGGGTCCCATACATTACTACGAAGGGCCCAAATCACTGTTTCGGTCCCCATTATTTGTCTCCCATCAATCCTCACACAACAAACAATCTTCATAGGGTCCTGGCATGTTCGTTAGCTCGTTCCCTCAATGTTAGAGTTTTTCAATCAAGATAAAACTCAAATCCAATCCTAAAAATTAACCCTGCATCCAACTTGCATGAACGAGTGATCCACGGATCAACCAGAAAAAGGATGGTCCGCGCTCATCGTTCTTTCCTAAAAAAGGTGAAGATAAAATAAATATAATTCCCCTACCTTGATTATGAAGTTGCATGTCGTCGAGTCGCAGAAAGAGTATGAAGTTTACATCGATCATTGCATCCAACTCACACTTCATATCAGAGTATGAGCGTCGGAGACTCGTTGGAATCCGACCTCCGTTGAAGGATTGTTCTTCGACGAAGATCTTGGAAGGCTGTCATTGGAGAACCGTTCTTCGTCGGAGGTTTAAAGTTCTCTCTATATTTCTCCAGAGGTTAACCACAAGATTCTCCAAAATATTTGCAAACCCATATTAGAAAGGGGCTTCACCTATTAATAAACATGCCATGCCTTTTCAAATTTAAAACACTAAATTAATTAAAGTGTTGGCACCATTAAATAGGGAGAGATATGGTCTTTTTATTAAGGGGGTTGTCACATTAAAAGAAGGAGAAATTAATGGGGGTTGTCACATTAAATTGAAGAGGTGTTAAAGGGGGTTGAAGAGATATTGGGAAGATGAGAGGTTGGTGCTTGTGTGGGCCCCACCTATCATATATCCGCACATGGGAGTATTTAACTTCCTTAGATATAAATTTGTTTTAAAAAATTTATTTATCTTTTCTTAAATAATCTCCAAATTAATAATTCTCATCCCGCTTCAAACGCAGCTGTGGTAAAGTTACCCTTAAGCAATTACCGATGTTGCGAGTTCATCGGTGCCCTTGGATTTCAATTCCAATCACCGGTTCAAAAGATTAAAAAACTCGCTCATTCGTTAACTGAATGTACCAGAGCTAACTTTAGAAATTGATATCGGTCACACCAGGGCTCAGAATCCAGTGCTGTCAAGAGCCACAAACTCGTAAAATTCCAAAGAAAATAAGAAAAAAAAATGATTTGAAATTTCCTGGACTTTACATTACTCCCACCTCAGAGATTTACGTCCCTGTAAATCTATAGAACACACTAGGGAAACAAAATAAGGTACTGAGCACACATCTGAGCCTTTCGCTCCCATGTGCTCTCCTAGAGGTTCCCATGCTGCCAACGAATGCGCACCAGAGAAATCAACCCTCCAAGTAGGACTCGCTCCTGTCGATCCTCGATCTCCACTAGATCCTCTAGGAATATTTCCCCATCATCGATGTCCATCTCACTCTGGTAGATGATGTGTGAAGGGTCGTGCACATATCTCCTTAGCTGAGATATGTGGAAGACATCGTGCACCTAGTGGAATTGTGGTGGAAAGGTCATGTGGTAAGCCACCTCGCCTACCCTGCTGAGGACCTAGAAGGGTCCGAAGAACCTCAGTGATAACTTTCTGCCTTGGACACATCTCTGTAGACCTCGTTAAGGTGAGACCCGTAAGAATACATGGTCTTCATCCTCAATCTCAAGTGGTTTCGGTCTCATATCAACATAGGACTTTGTCTGCTCTATGCAGTCTCAACTGTCATGAACCATCACTGCCTCAGCTCCAGTAAGCTCTGCTAGCATCTAACTGTCCACACTAAGGGTTGAATCTTTTTCTTCAATGCTAAAAGTGTTGTAGCAACTCTGAAGAAGTCTGGAAGAAATCTGTGTCTGGCCAACTCATGAGTGATCAACTGCACCCCCTTATGCATGATTCCATCCTGTTCTTCCTAGGGTTTCCTTTTCATCGACCAAGGAAAACCATATCACAATGTTGTAGATGAAACACAACCTTTTTCCTAATATCTTCAATTCGTGTATGAACGGTGGTTGCCCAGTCCATACTCAAACTAACATAGTAAGGCCTCGACGCTGCCACCAAGTGGTTCCAATCATAACTCTTGCCTCAAGGGTCAGATCACATCGTCAGCGTAAGTGTGATTATCGAGTCTCCTCCCAAAGGTATCTCCAGATGTGAGGGTCAAGTAAACGGATTAACTGGAAACTCTGGGCCTGGGACAAGATTCGTGGAAGAAAGGATTGATTCGTATCAATATCTGTTGTTACGACAACAAGTAGTAGACACAGACCATACCTCGAATCATTCCTAGAGCCCTTTGGTCACACTCCTTGATTGCATGTAGCTACTCTCATCCCCTGCCCTCTAGCTCCCTAAGCCTATTGGGGACTAAAAAGGCGGCCAACCGCCCAAACCACATTGGAAACCACGATCCAACTTTGAAGGCATTCAAAATCCCAATATCTTGTAACAATGTGATTTTATCTATATATCGCAGAACTTCTTATTTCTCTTATTCCTTTTGGCAGACTCCTCTCCTTCTCACTGGTGCACCTGGAGTTCCACCCCCCCTTCTTGAGACTAGTGGTGTGCCTGCACTAGAGTCGTATTCTAGTCCTTGGAGTTCCCGAAGTCCCTCCCCTAAAAATCGTGCATCCCATGTTCTTGGCGTGGGGAGAAAAGCGTCGATCCTTGATCAATCACGTAGGGATTTGAACTTAATCTCTATTTTCTGTGTATCATGCGGGGTGGGTGCACTACTACTTCTGTAGGAATGGATAAACCAAACATTAAAGAAGATAACAACCTGATTTTAAAGAATGAAGGGGAGGGGTGTGATCGATGATGCTGCTCTATTTTCTCCTCTTTCATGATTAATGATTTCTGAATTGTGCGGGTTTACGCCTACTGAAAATCATGGTCGTTGGTAGTCTTTCTAGGTGAACTAATTAACTCCTACAACCTATGATGCTTAAATGACTTGAGTTTTGGTTTTCGACCTTCTGTTGTGAATGAAATTTGTTAATTACGTATATTCGGTTAAGTAAATTGAAAGCATCAGGATCAACCCTTTTCTGTGATAACCTCGGTTAAAGCATAGTGGAATTGAAACCATGGAGTGTGTTAAATCATTTAAATCTGAAAATACCTTCTTGGTACTGCTTTGTGTTGGTATTAGTGGTTTGGTTGTTTTCTTACATGGGTCAAATACAGGTGACCTTATGGTTTTCTAGGATAGGGTCTTAGATTGATGGGGTGATGTGGATGAGGATGGGATCCTCTGATGTGGCATGGTTACTGGTTGTGAATCTGGGGTTGTGGTTTCTCTACTTATATCATGAATTGGGGTGGAATACTCTTCTGTTGTGAAATCTTTTTATCCATATTCTTGGGGATATGGGGGCTGTATCTTGAATCCTGCTTTGGTTCCAATACATGGAGGGATCTCACTTTGATGTGAATTTACAAGAGAACTGGGTGTGAATGTTAAGTTTTTGTTGGCTGTAACGTTTTTCCCCCTCGGCTTTTGCTTGTGCCTGTTAGTTGCCCAGTAGTTCAGATTTTACTTAAACGGGATCACTTGATCATGAAAATAGGAATGGGTTAATTGGGAAATTGATTCTGGGAATGAGTTGTGACTCGGTTGTGAGTAGTATGCTTTCTATGAGTAGTGACTAGACTATTTGTGCTTGGGTTAGGTGTGGAGCCCTAGGTTGGGTAGAGTTCTTATTACCTATAAATATAATTGTAGTTCTTGTGTTTCTTATTCTCACCCCACCCAAGTTGGGAATTTAGTGCTAAACACCCCCATTTCATGGGGGAGGGTGATTTTCCCAAAACTCCTACGAGTGGATAGTTATTAGCTCCTTTTCTGCTCCCTTTCATGAATAGCCCAAGACTCTTCGGGCAGGCTGTGATGGCCTGAAGTCCATTATTAGCCCAAGAATCTTCGAGCAGGGTATTTGTGGTGGTTGGCCTAGGTGTTTGCGGGAAGGTTGTTTCCCAGGTGTCTTCAGGATGAGGCACAGGTGTCTTCGGGTGTGGTAGTAGTTGTTCTGACCCAGGTGTTTGTGGGTGTGGCTACGCGTGGTGGTTGTGGCCCAGGTGTCTGCGGGTGGATAGCGGTTATGGCCCAGGTGTGTTCTGGCAAGGTTTGGCAGTGGGACTGTGGTGAGAATGGCTGGATTAGGTCGATGCACAGTATTTCTTCATTAACCAGTGGGAAAGTGGCACGAGGTACCCAAATGTCGATGTGCTATTACTATATGTTAATTGACTGGCCTTATTTAGGGAGCACACCTTGGTGAGGTTTGGGTGGAAAGATTTTCCTTGTTCGGTGTTTGGTTATCTATTTTTCTCATAGGGAATTATAATGCCTCCACACTTGTGCACGAGAGTCTTTGGTTTTCCCTACTGGGTATACTTGCCTACTCACCCTATGTATATAAAACTGCTTTCAGGTTTCCAGGAGGACTTTGGGGATCGTGCAGGGTCGTACTAGCTTGGGAATTGGGACCATTGGAGTTGCTGTTTTTCTTGGTTTTGGTACCTTACCTTTGTAGACACCTAGTAGTTTCTAGCATTTACTTTTGAATCATGCATATGGGAGTGGTTTTCTTTGTCTTTACTTTTACTAACAGTTTTTTCATTGTGGGATTTACGATCTTATCTCCCGATCCTATTAAAAGAAAAAGGGTAATGCCTTCCATTTAGTGTGTGATTTTATACCCTTGGTGCTAGTCACCACTCTGGGACCTATTGAAGGCGGGTCTTGGGGGTTATTATCTCTCCTTCAACTTGAAGAAGGAAGGGTTGTTATCCCTTCCCACATCTTGGTGAAGGAGGTTCGTGACAGAATAAAATGTAATGGCCCAGACCCTCCTGGCCCATTACTTTACCAAAAGTGAGGCTCCCCTAAAATAGTGGCACCATGACGGTGGCACCGTGAGGGTGACAACATGACGGTGGCACTGTGAGGGTGACACTGTGATTGTGGCACCGTGAGGGGGACACCCTGACGGTGCCACCATGAGGGTGACTCCGTGACGGTGGCATCGTGCCCTCTTCGTTTTTTTCCAGTTCCCGAACTTTTCGCTCCCGCAGTAATTAATTCTTTTACCCTTATAAAGCCCATAATTAATACATAAAAGTCCTAGGAAATTTCCCTGATGGGGGATATTAAATAACCCATTAATACCATCATGTGTAACTTCCCAAACCATGTGGTAAACCACGATCTAACTTTTAAGGCATTCAAAATTCCCATATCCTGTAACAACTAGATTTTATCTATATATCGCAGATGTTCTTCTTTCTCTTATTCCTTTTGGGTGACTCCTCTACTTCTCCCTAGTTCACCTGAAGTCCCCCCCTCATGAAACATTCGGTGTGCCTGAAGTCTGCTCATCCTTGGAGTTCTCGACGTCCCTCCCCTACAAATTGCACATCCCCTGTTCTTGGCACGTGGAGAAAAACATCGATCCATGATCAATAAAGTAAGTATTTTACCTTCATCTCTCATTTCTATGTATCATGCGGGGTGGGTGTGCTACTTCTTCTATAGGAATGGATGAACCAAACATTAATGAAGATGACAGACAGATTCTAAAGAATGAAGGGGAGGGGTGTGATCGATGATGCTGCTCTGTTTTCTCCTCTTTCATGATTAATGATTTCGGAATTGTGTGGGATTATGCCTATGAAAATCATGGTCGTTGGTAATCTTTCTCTGTGAACTAATGAACTCCTACAACCTGTGATGTTCAAATTCCATGTATTTTGGTTGTCAACCTTGTGTTGTGAAGGAAATTGGTTAATTACATATATTCGGTTAAAGAAATTGAACGCACGAAGATCAACCCTTTTCTGTGATATCCCCGGTTAAATCATAGTGGAATTGAAACCATGGGGTGTGTTAAATCTTTTAAATCTGAAAGTACCTGCTTAGACCTGCTTTGTGTTGGTATTAGTGGTATGGTTCTTTTCCTCCACGGGCTGAATACGGGTGACCTCATGGTTTTCTTGGATAGGGTCTCAGATTTCTGGGGTGATGTGGGTGAGGATGGGATCCTTTGATGTGGCACAATTGTTGGTTGTGAATCTGGGGTTGTGGTTGCTCTTCTTATATCACGAATTGGGGTGGAATACTCTTCTGTTGTGAAACCTTTTTATCTATAGTTCTGGGGATGTGGAGGTTGTATATTGAATCCTTCTTTGGTTCCAATACTTGTAGGGATCTCACCTTTATGTGAATTTATAAGTGAACCAGGTGTGAATGTTAGGTTGTTGTTGGATGTAACTTTTTTCCCCTAGGCTTGTGCTTGGGCATGTTAGTTGCCCAATAGTGCAGATTTTACTTAAATGGGGTCACATGAACATGAAAGTAAGAATGGTTTAATTGGGAAATTGATTCTGGGAATGAGTTGTGACTCAGTTGTGAGAAGTATTCTTTTTATGAGTAGTGACTATAATGTTCGTGCTTGGGTTAGGTGTGGAGCCCTTGGTTGGGTTGAGTGCATGTTACATATAAATATAACTGTAGTTCTTGTGTTTCTTATTCACGCCCCACCAAAGTTGGGAATTTAGTGTCGAACACACCCATTTCATGGGGGAGGGTGTTTTTCCCAACACTCCTATGAGTGGCTGGTTATTATCTTCTTTTGTGCTCCCTTTCCCAAATTGCCTAAGACTCTTTGGATAGGATGTGATGTCCTGAAGACCATTATTAGGCCCAGAATCCTCAGGCAGTGTAGTTGTGGTGGTTGGCCCAGGTTTTTGCGGGAATGTTGTTTCCCTAGTGTCTTCAGTACGAGGCCCACGTGTCTTCGTGCGTGGTAGCAGTTGTTCTGACCCAGCTATTTGCGGGTGTGGTTACGTGTGGTTGTTTTGGCCCAGGTGTCTGCGGGCGGATATCGGTTATGTCTCAGGTGTGTGCGGGCAGGGTTTGGCAGTGGGACTGTAGTGAGAATGGTGGGATTGGTTTGATGCATAGGATATCTTCATTAACTACTGGGAAAGTGGCGCGGGGAACCCAAATATCGATGT
Source organism: Viscum album (assembly GCA_963277665.1). Taxonomy (NCBI): domain Eukaryota; kingdom Viridiplantae; phylum Streptophyta; class Magnoliopsida; order Santalales; family Viscaceae; genus Viscum; species Viscum album. The sequence continues at coordinate 481,368,998 of OY728129.1, forward strand.
GCTATTACTATACATTATGTGACTAGCGTTGTTTGGGGAGCGTGCCTTAGTGAGTTCTGGGTGGATTGCTTTTCCATGTTGGGTATTTGGTTATCTTTTTTTTCTCATAGGGAATTAGAATGCCTCCCCACTTGTGCACGAGAGTCTTTGGTTTTCCCTATTGGGTATAATTACATACTCACCCTACGTATATAAAATTGCTTTCAGGTTTCCAAGAGGACTTTGGGGATCGTGCAGGGCCGTAAAAGGTCGGGCGTTGGGACCGTTTCAGTTGCTGTTTTTTGTACTTTGGTTACCTTACCTTTGTATACACCTAGTAGTTTTTGGATTTTACATTTATATCATGCATATGGGAGTGGTTTTCTTTGTCTTTACTTTTACTTCTAGTTTTTTCATTGTGGGATTTACTATCTTATCTCCCAATCCAATTAAAAGAAAAATGGTAATACATTCCATTTAGTGTGTGATTTTATACCCTTGATGATATTTTCCACTCCAGGACCTATTGAAGGCGGGTTTCGGGGGTCATTATCTCTCATTCAACTTGAAGAAGGAATGGTCTAGCAATATGTTGTCCCTTCCCTCATCTTGGTGAAGGTGGGTCGTGAAAGAATAATGAAGACATCCTATGCATCGAACCAATCCCTCCATTCTAACCGCAGTACCACTGCCAAACCCCACCTGCACACACCTGGGCCATAACCCCTATCTTCCCATAGACACTTGGGCCAGATCCACCACACGTAACCACACCCGCAAACACCTGGGTCAGAACAACTACTACCATGCCCGAAGACACCTGGGCCTCATCTTGAAGACACTTGGGAAACAACCTGTCTGCAAAAACCTGGGCCAACCACCAAAACTACCATGCCCAAAAAAATTTCAGCTAATAATGGACTTCAGGCCATCACTGCCTGCCCGAAGTGTCTTGGGCTATTCGAGAAAGGGAGCAGAAAAAGAGATAATAACCAGTCACTCATAGGAGTGTTGGGAAAAACACCCTCCCCAATGAAATGAGGGTGTTTGGCACTAAATGCCCAACTTGGGTGGGGCACGAATAAGAAACAAAATAAATACAATTATATTTATAGGTAACAAGCACTCAACCCAACCTAGGGCTCCACACCTAACCCAAGCACCCACAGTCTAGTCACTACTCATAGAAAGCATACTACTCAAAACAGAGTCACAACTCATTCCCAGAATCAATTTCCCAATTAACCCATTCTTATTTTCATGTTCAAGTGATCCCATTTAAGTAAAATCTTCACTACGAGGAAACTAACTGGCACACGCACAAGCCTTGGGGAAAAAAAAGTTACCGCCAACATCAACTTAACATTCACACCCAATTATCTTGTAAATTCACATCAAAGAGAGATCCCTCCAAGTATTGGAACCAAAGAAGGCTTCAAGATACAACCCCAACATCCCCATGATTATGGATAAAAAGGTTTCACAACAGAAGAGGATTCCACCCCAATTCGTGATATAAGCAGAGCAACCACAATCCCAGATTCACAACCAACAACTGTGCCACATCAGTGGATCCCATCCTCACCCACGTCACCCCAGCAATCTAAGCCCCTATCCAAGAAAACCATATGGGAACCCCTATTCGGCCCGTGGAAGAAAACAACCAAACCACTACTACCAACACAAAGTAGTCCCAAGAAGGTATTTTCAGATCTAAAATATTTAACACACTCCATGGTTTCAATTCCACTATGCTTAAACTGAGGTTATCATAGAAAAGGGTTGATCCTGGTGCTTTTAATTAATTTAACCAAATGTACTTAATTAACCAATTTCCTTCACTGCACAAGGTCTACAACCAAAATACAATCCATTTAAACATCACTGGTTATAGGAGATCATTAGTGCACATATAAAGACCACTAACGACCATGATTTTAAGTTGGCATAAGCCCGCACAATTTAGAAATCATTAATCATGAAAGAGGAGAAAACAGAGCAGCATTATCGATCACACACCTCCCCTTCATTATTTAGAATCTGTTTATTATCTTCATTAATGTTTGGTTCATCCATTCCTACAGAAGCAGTAGCGCACCCACCCCGCATGATACACAAAAAGGAGAGACTAAATTAAAATCCCTACTTGATTGATCAAGGATAGACATTTTTCTCCACGCGCCAAGAACAGGGGATGCACGATTGGCAGGGGAGGGATCTCGAGAACTCCAAGGACGAGCAGACGAGTCAAGCGCAGGCACACCACAAGTCTCGGGAAGGGGGGGGGGACTCTAGACGTAAGAGGGAGAGGGAGAGGAGCTGGCCAAAAGGAAGAAGAGAAAGAAGAACTTCTGCGATATAAAGATAAAATCCTATTGTTATGGGATATGGGGATTTTGAACGCCTTCAAAGTCGGATCGTGGTTTCCCACGTGGTTTGGGCAGTTACACAAAATGGTAATAAGTGGTTATTTAATATCCCCCATCGGGGACATTTCTCGGGATTTTTAGGTATAATAAATGGGCTTTATAAGGGTAAAAGAATTAATTACTGTGGGAGAGGAAAGGTCGGGAACTGGAAAGGAATGAAGAGAACACAGTGCCACAGTCACGGTGTCACCCTCACATGAGAAGTGCACATGGGTGCGTAGTGTCCGAGCAGGGTGTAGCGGTGGACCCATCAAAGGTTGAGGCGGTTGTTTCTTGGGTAGCACCCAAGAACATGGCAGAGGTTCGTAGTTTCCTAGGGCTGGAGGTTACTATTGGAGGTTTGTACAAAACTTCTCTTGAGTTACAGCCCCTTTGACAGCCTTGACCAAGAAGAACCAGGCTTTTGTGTGGAATAAGAAGTGCGAGGGAGCCTTCAGCCATCTGAAGGTGAAGTTGGTTAGTGCCTCAGTGATGAGATTTCGAGAATAAGGGGTGAGGTGTACTATGATTCTTCGGGACAAGGCCTTGGGTGTGTGTTGATGCAACGACAAGGGGTGATCTTCTATGGGTCTAGACAGTTACGTCCCCATGAGTGTAATTATGCCACCCACGATCTGGAACTCACAACAGTCGTTTTTGCACTAAATTTGTGGTGGCACTATCTCATCGGAGAGAAATTTGTGGTCAACACAGATCACAAAAGCTTTAGGTATATCTTCTCATAGCGGGACATGAACTTACGGCAGCGAAGGTGGATGGAGTTCCTCCATGATTACGATTTCGAGATTTCCTACACCTCGGGGAATGGAAACGTGGTGGCTGATGCCTTGAGCAGAAAGTCACAGAGGGATGTGGTCTGAGAGTTGGTAGACAAACGAAGGGTGATGGAGGAACTGGCTTCCCTACACCTGGATGCAAGGATGGAAGGTGGTAGAGATTGAAAGTATCAGAAGATAGTGCAATCTTCTCTGGTACGGCAGGTAGAGGAGTCCCAATGGGGAGACTCGGAAAGTGAGGTGATGTGTGACTAGGTTAACCAAAGGGATGCTCCGAAAGGGTGGACAGAGCATGGTCAGAATTAGGTTCTTTTTCGAGGTAAGTTGTGTGTTCCAGATGTAATGTACGATAGAGTCCTTAGTGAGTTCCACAACTCATCCCTAGAAGTGCACCCAGGAGTTTCCAAGATGTACTAGGGCTAGGGAGCTCACTTCTAGTGGCTCGGGGTGAAGCGGGTGGTGGCAGAGTTCGTGTCCAAATGCTTGGTATGTTAGCAGGTGAAGGCTGAACACCGCGTTTCAGGTGGTTTGTTGCAGCCTCTGGATGTTCCCGAGTGGAAGTGGGATGATGTCTCGATGGATTCCGTCACGGGACTACCTAAGGCTCAAGGAGGTTACGATGCTATCTGGGTAGTGGTGGATGGGTTGACGAAGTCGGCTCACTTTCTGGTGATCAAGGAGTCGTGTGCGGTAGATTCATTAGCATGAAGGTACGTGGATGAGGTGGTGTAGTTTCATGGAGTTCTAAGATCCATAGTCTCGGATAGGGATGCACGGTTTACCTCACGAGTCTGGAGAGGATTGCAACATGCTTTTGGCACCCAGCTACGTCTTAGCACTGCATTCCATCCCCAGACAGATGGGCAGACAGAGCGCACCGTCCAGACATTGGAGGACATGCTGCAGGCATGTGTTCTGGACTCATGAGGATCGTGGGTGAGACACTTTCCTCTGGTAAAGATTGCCTACAATAATATCTATCACTCTAAAATTGACATGGATTCGTTTGAAGCCCTATACGGAAGGCCGTGTTGCTCACCAGTGTGCTAGACTGAGGTTGGGGAAATGAGCGTTCTTGGCCCGGAAGTGGTGAAGAGCACGATAGAGAAGGTTAAGCTCATACGGGAAAAGATGAAGGTGGCACAGGACCGAAAGAAGTCATATTCCGCTTGCAGGAGGAGGCCCATGGAGTTTGAGGTTGGGGACCACGTGTTCTTGAAGGTCTTCCCTCAGTCTGGACAACGGAGGTTCGGTAGGAGTATTAAGCTTTCTCCCAGATTCATCGGACCCTTAGAAGTGTTGCAGTAGGTCGGTGAAGTGGCTTATCAGCTAGCGCTACCACCACCGCTACTAAGGATACATGATGTTTTCCATGGGTCCCGGCTCTGTCAGTATCTACATGACGACTCACATGTCCTCGTCTAGGGAGATCTAGATATCGAGGATGACTTGACCTTTTTTGGAAAGTCTAGTGAGGATAGAGAGTCATGAAGAGAAGGTGTTTCATGGGCTAACCATCCATTTAGTTCGACAGTTGTGGAAGCATGGTGGGCTTTAGGAGAGTACCTGGGAACGGGAAGCACAGATGCACGTGCAGTACCTAGAGTTGTTTTGAGTTTTATGTTGTTCTGTTTATACTTTTTGTGATAGAACGCTTCACCTTGTTGATTGTGGAATGTATGGTTTTTCTTTTTCTCTGAACGTGTGTGAAAAGTCCTGGCTATGGGGAGGGGAGTACTTGATCCCTAATCAGGAAGCATTAAGGTGGATGCGATTAAACCCGTGCGAGTGAGTCAGTGCCGCCCAAAGCGGATAGTATCTTTACATGGAGGAAGAGACTCCCCAACCCATATGACTGGTCAGTTTCACCCTGTTATGTTTCTTGGTTCTTGATAGAGAGGTGTTTCTAGATAACGATGAGGTTCACTGTGAGAGGTATCTTTCGAGGTGGTTGTTCGGACCCTCTCTTCTCTTCTGGTTTTTTTATTCTCGAGGGAGAGAATAGTTTGAGAGGTATCTAATGTAATGGACCAGAACCTACTGGCCCATTAGTTTTCCAAAAGTGAGGATCCCCCAAAACAGTGGCACCGTGATGGTGGGACCGTGACGGCGGCACCAGTCACGATGGAACCGTGATGGTGGCACTGTGTTCTCTTCATTCCTTTCCAGTTTCCGACCTTTCTACTCCCACAGTAATTAATTCTTCTACCCTTATAAATACCATAATTAATACCTAAAAATCTCGAGAAATGTCCCTGATGGGGAGTATTAAATAACCACTTAATACCATCAAGTGTAACCTCCCAAACCACGTGGGAAACCACGATATGACTTTTATGGAATTCAAAATCCCCATATCCCATAACAACATGATTTTATCTATATATTTCAGAATTTCCTCTTTCTCTTATTCCTTTTGGATGACTCCTCTCCTTCTCCCTGGTGCACCTGGAGTCCCCCCCCCCTTCTCGAGACATGTGGTGCACCTGTGCTCAAGTTGTCTGCTCGTCCTTGGAGTTCCCGACGTCCCTCCCCTACAAATCGCGCATCCTCTGTTCTTGGTGTGTGGAGAAAAACGTCGATCCTTGATCAATCAAGTAGGGATTTTACCTTCATCTCTCATTTATGTGTATCATGCGGGGTGGGTGTGCTACTGCTTCTGTAGGTATGGATGAACCAAACATTAATGAAGATAACAAAAAAATTCTAAATAATGAAGGGGAGGGGTGTGATCGATGATGCTGCTCTATTTTCTCCTCTTTCATGATTAATGATTTCTGAATTGTGTGGGATTATGCCTATTGAAAATCATGGCCATTGGTGGTCTTTCTTTACGTACTAATGAACTCATACAACCTGTGATGTTTAAATGGCTTGTATTTTTGTTTTCGACCTTGTGTTGGGAAGGAAATTGATTAATTACATATATTTGGTTAAATAAATTGTAAGCACCAGGATCAACCCTTTTCTGTGATAACCCTGGTTAAAGAACAGTGGAATTGAAACCGTGGAGTGCGTTAATTCTTTTAAATTTGAAAATACCTGCTAGGGCATGCTTTGTGTTGGTAGTAGTGGTTTGGTTGTTTTCTTACACGGTCCGAATACGGGTGACCTTATGGTTTTCTTGGATAGGGGCTTAGATTACTCGGGTGATGTGGGAGAGAATGGGATCCTCTGATGTGTCACAGTTGCTGGTTGTGAATCTGGGGTTGTGGTTTCTCTTCTTATATCACGAAATGTGGTGAAATCCTCTTCTGTTTTGAATCCTTTTTATCCATATTCCTCAGTATGTGGGGGCTGTATCTTGAATCCTGATTTGGTTCCAATACTTGGAGGGATCTCACTTTGATGTGAATTTACAAGAGAACCGGGTGTGAATGTTAAGTTGCCGTTGGCTGTAACTTTTTTCCCCTAGGCCTGTGCTTGTGCCTGTTAGTTTCCTAGTAGTGAAAATTCTACTTAAACGAGATTACTTGAACATGAAAATTAGAATGGGATAAAAGGTAAATTTATTTTGGGAAAGAGTTGGGACTCGGTTGTGAGTAGTATGCTTTCTATGAGTAGTGACTAGACTGTTCGTGCTTGGGTTAGGTGTAGAGCCCTAGGTTGGGTTTAGTGCTTGTTACATATAAATATAACTGTAGTTCTTGTGTTCCTTATTCATGCCCCACCCAAGTTGGGCATTTAGTGTCAAACACCCCCATTTCATGGGGGATGGGGTTTTTTCCAACACTCCTACGAGTGGCTGGTTATTATCTCCTTTTCTGCTCCATTTCCCAAATAGCCCCAGACACTTTGGGTAGGCTGTGATGGCCTGAGGTCCATTATTATCCCATGAATCTTCGGGCAGGGTAGTTGTGGTGGTTGGCCCAGTTGTTTGCAGGAAAGTTGTTTCCCAAGTGTCTTCGTGATGAGGCCGAGGTGTCTTTGGGTGTGGTAGTAGTTGTTCTGACCCATGGGTTTGCGGGTGTGGTTACGCATGGTGGTTGTGGCCCAGGTGTTTGTGGGTGGATTGCGGTTATGGACCAGGTGTGTGCGGGTGGGGTTTGGTAGTGGGACTGCGGTGAGAATGGCGAGATTGGTTCGATGCGTAGGATGTCTTCATTAACTAGTGGGAAAGTGGCGCGGGGTACCCAAATATCGATGTGTTATTACTATGTGTTACTTGAATTGCGTTATTTGGGGAGCGTGCCTTGGTGAGGTTTGGGTGGATAGCATTTCCTTGTTGGGTGTTTGGTTATCTCTTTTTCTCACAGGGAATTAGAATGCATCTCCACTTGTGCATGCGAGTCTTTGGTTTTCCCTACTGGGTATACTTCAATACTCACCCTATGTATATAAAACTGCTTTCGGGTTTCTAGGAGGACTTCGAGGATCATGCAGGGCCCTACTAGCTCGGGCGTTGGGACCATTGTAGTTGCTCCTTTCCTTGATTTTGGTACCTTAACATTATAGATACCTAGTAATTTCTGGATTTTACTTTTGCAGCATGCATATTAGAGTGGTTTTCATGATCTTTACTTTTACTTCCAGTTTTGGAGTTGTGGGACTTACTATCTTATCTCCCGATCCTATTAAAAGAAAAGGGGTAATTCCTTCCATTTACTGTGTGGTTTTATACCCTTGGTTCTAGTCACCACTCTGGGACCTATTGAAGGCCGATCTCAGGGGTCGTTATCTCTCCTTCAACTTGAATAAGGAAGGGTCTGGAAATCTGTTGTCCCTTACCTCGTCTTGGTGAAGGCGGGTTGTAATGGCCCTGACCCTCCTGGCCCATTACTTTGCGATAAGTCAGGCTCCCCCAAAATAGTGTCACTGTGATGGTGGCACTGGTCACGGTGGATCCGTGATGGTGGCACCGTGAGGGTGACACCGTGACGGTGGCACTGTGTCCTCTTTGTTCATTTCCAGTTCCCGACCTTTCCACTCCCGCAGTGATTAATTCTTTTACCCTTATAAAGCCCATAATTAATACCTGAAAATCCCGAGAAATTTCCCCGATGGGGGATATTAAATAACCACTTAATACCATTGTGTGTAACCGCCCAAACCATATGGGAAACCACGATCCGACTTTGAAGGCATTAAAAAATCTCCATATCCCGTAACAACGGGATTTTATCTATATATCGCATAAGTTATTTTTTATCTTATTCATGTTGTTCGACTCCTCTCCTTCTCCCTGGTGCGCTTGGAGTTTTCCCCCCCTTCTCGAGACTTGTCGTGCATCTGTTCTCGAGTCGTCTGCTCATCCTTGGAGTTCCCGACGTCCCTCCCCTGTAAATCGTGCATCCCCTATTCTTGGCGTGTGGAGAAAAATGTCGATCCTTGATCAATCAAGTAGGGATTTTACTTTTTTCTCTTGTTTCTGTGTATCATGCATGGTGGGTGCGCTACTTCTTCGGTAGGAATGGATGAACCAAACATTAATGAATATAACAAATGGATTCTAAAGAATTAAGGGGAGGAGTGTGATCGATGATGCTGCTATGTTTTCTCCTCTTTCATGATTAATGATTTCTGAATTGGGTGGGCTTATGCCTAATGAAAATCATGGCTGTTGGTGGTCTTTCTCTGTGCACTAATGAACTCCTACAACATGTGATGTTTAAATGGATTGTAGTTTGGCTGTCGACCTAGTGTTGTGAAGGAAATTGGTTGATTACGTATATTCAGTTAAATAAATTTAATGCACCAGGATCAACCCTTTTCTGTGATAACCCCGGTTTAAGCACATTGGAATTGAAACCATAGAGTGTGTTAAATCTTTTAAATCTGAAAATACCTGCTTGGTCCTTCTTTTTGTTGGTAGTAGTGGTTTGGTTGTTTTCTTCCACGGGCCGAATACGGGTGACCTTATGATTTTCTTGGATATGGGTTTATATTTCCGGGGTGATGTGGGTGAGTATGGGATCCTCTGATGTGGCACGGTTATTGGTTGTGAATCTGGAGTTGTGGTTTCTCTGCTTATATCACGATTTGGGGTGGAATCCTCTTCTATTGTGTAACCTTTTTATCCATAGTCTTGGGGATGTGGGGGATGTATCATGAAGCCTTATTTGGTTCCAATACTTGGAGGGATCTCACTTTGATGTGAATTTGCAAGAGAACTGGGTGTGAATGTTAAGTTGCTATTGGCTGTAACTTTTTTCCCCTAGGTTTGTGCTTATGCCTGTTAGTTAACCAGTGCTGCAGATTTTACATAAACGGGATCAGTTGAACATGAAAATAAGAATGGTTTAATTGGGAAATTGATTCTGGGAATGAATTTTTACTCGTTTGTGATTAGTATGTTTTCTATGAGTAGTGACTAGACTATTCGTTCTTGGGTTAGGTGTGGAGACCTAGGTTGGGTTGAGTGCTTGTTACCTATAAATATAATTATAGTTCTTGTGTTTCTTATTCGCACCCCACAAAAGTTGGGCATTTAGTGCCGTGCACCCCCATTTCATGTGGGAGGGTGTTTTTTCCCAACACTCCTATGAGTGGCGGGTTATTAGCTCTTTTTCTACTCCCTTTCCCGAATAGCCCAAGACTCTTCAGGCAGGCTGTGATGGCCTGATGTCCATTATTTGCCCAATAATCTTTGGGCAGGGTAGTTGTGGTGGTTGTACCAGGTGTTTGCGGGTAGGTTGTTTCCCAAGTGTCTTCGGGATGAGGCCCAAGTGTCTTTGGGCGTGGTAGTAGTTGTTCTGACCCAGGTGTTTGCAGGAGTGGTTATGCATGGTGGTTGTGGCCTAGGTGTCTGTGGGCGGATAGTGGATATGGCCCAAGAGTGTTGGGGCGGGGTTTGGTAGTGGGACTGCAGTGAGAATGGTGGGATTGGTTTGATGCATAGTATGTCTTCATTAACCAGTGGGAAAGTGCCGCGGGGTACCCAAATATCGATGTGCTATTACTATACATTACTTGACTTGCGTTATTTGGGGAGCGTGCCTTGGTGAGGTTTGGGTGGATAGCTTTTCCTTTTTGGGAGTTTGTTTATCTCTTTTTCTCATAGGGCATTAGAATTCCTCCCCACTTGTGCATGAGAGTCTTTGGTTTTCCCAACCGGGTATACTTGTATACTCACCCTACGTATATAAAACTGCTTTCTGGTTTCCAGGAGGACTTCGGGGATCGTGCAGGGTCGTACTAGCTTGGGCGTTGGGACCGCTGCAGTTGCAATTTTTTTCTTTTGGTACCTTACCTTTGTAGACACCTAGTACTTTCTGTCTTTTACTTTTGGAACATGCATATGGGAGTGGTTTTCTTTGACTTTACTTTTACTTCTATTTTTGGCATTGTGGGATTTACTATCTTATCTCCAGATCCTATTAAAAGAAAAAGGGTAATGCCTTCCATTTGTGTGTAATTATATACCATTGGTTCTAGTCGCCACTTTGGTACCTATTGAAGGTGGGTGTCGAGGGTCATTATCTCTCCTTCAACTTGAATAAGGAAGGGTCTGACAATTTGTTGACCCTTCCCACATCTTGGTGAAGTCAGGTCGTGACAGAATGGTATCAAAGGCATGTTTGAGAGATAGGTTGGACTATGGAGTTATGCACAGTGAGAATTGCATGGGATGGTATAGAAATAGTGTTGGGTGACCTTGGTGTTTGAATTAGGCCAGGGAAGACCGGCTAGGACACGGGATTTTAGCCCCCCCCCCCCCGTGATCCGATGTAATAACTCTGGACCTACCGAACGACCAAGTGAGGCCACACTGATTGCAGGGTAGAGACCCTAGGAAAGGTACATGAATCATAATGAATTGTGACCTTGTGATTCATGGGGGTTTTTGGAGTTGAAATTAATAATAAGTTTAAGAAATTTTAAGAACAATGTTATGCGCTACTTGGTCTTAGGCATTCCTTGTTTACCTTATACTATGGAACCTGGGAGATGACCATGAATGGTGCGGGCGATGGAGGCCTAGGAGGTTGACATGGCCGATCGGCAGAGGGCTGATCAAGAGGAGGAGGACAACCAGTGGCAGAAGATGCTTTAAGACTTCCAACGAAAAACCCTCGAGATGTATGAGGGCAGCACCTCTGACATGAAGACGAAGAGATGACTAGTGGAGCTGGTGATAGCTTTTGTCTTGATTCAGGATCTGGCGGAGTACTGGGTTCCTCTGGATATGAGGGAGATGTAGGGAGAATCACGTGAGTGGTGGCCGCTCTACCTGGGGGAGAGGAGAGGGGCTGAGGTGGCATGGGATGATTTCGAGAAGGAGTTCCGGGCAGAATTCCTCTTTTCTACGATGAAGGCGGAGAAGAGGCAGGAGCTACTCTCCCTCCAGCAAAGGAGTATGTCAGTAAGGGAGATGGGGATCAAGTTTAAGTACCTCCTCCACTTTACTATGGACCTCTTTCCAGATGAGGAGTCTCAGGAGAGATATTTAGAGCAGGTGCTCTGACCCTCCCTCCAGTACGCTGTTACCCCCTTCACCTGGCCGACATACATGGAGGTCCACAAGAAAGCCGAAGTGGTGGAGAGGATTCACATGCTAGGTAGTGTATCACGAGAGGGGATCTATCTTGGATCATGGAAGGGTGAGGCCCTCAGCACCATGCCTCCAACATCAGGGCCCTCTAGGTTTCGACCGGCAGTGAGCAGGCCCCAACAGTTCCAATTCTGATCTCCCGACCCTCGCTGCTTTCCTTCTGGACCAGGACCGAGATGATTCATCTGTGGATGCCATGGGAACCTCCAGAATCAGTTCCCAGACCGAGTACAGTAAGGTGGTGGCAGACATGCCTAGCACCTGCCCCAGCAGCAGCTTCCAGCTTGGCCCTTCTAGCAGCAGCTTCCAGCTAGGCCCTTCCAGCAGCAGCAATAGGGGCAGCGAGCTCCCGCTCATCCGAGGGTATACGTTTTAGGGGGAGTCCGACCTCAGGGTGCTCCTCAGGGACCTTGACTAGGGCATGGTCAGGGAGGTGGCCGACAGGTGATGGGTAGAGGAGATGGGCGTGGGCAGTTTCACACCGCAGAGGAAGTAGTTTTGGCAGGGCCGAAGGTCGTTCGAGGTACGATTAGTTGGTTTAGTACCCTTGCATATTACTTGTTCAATATCGGAGCTTCGCACTACATTGTTGCACCCGGTCTGGCCCATGCTCTGGGTCTAGATGCCGAGAGACATCCAGTTCCCCTGGTGCTGAGTACAAGAGTCAGTGGTTAGACCGACTTGTTATATGTTTTTCGTGGATGCAGACTGATGATAGGGACACATCAATCGGTTAGGGATCTACTACTGCTACATATACAGCCATACGATTTCATCCTAGGCACCGACTGGCTGTTTCTTGTGTGTGTTGTAATCAACTTCTTTTTAGGAAGGGTTGTGTTCTCAGACCTGGGGGGCCGACGTGTTACTTTAACCGATGAGCGGAGTGTCCAGAAGGGAAGCAGGTGAGAGGAACCCCTCCTGTCCTTATTAGCCGAGCTGTCAGTAGAGTCAGTAGATGCAGAGATGGTGGAGGTACCAAGGATCGTCAGTGAGTTTATGGACGTCTTCATGTAAGAGGTGATGACTCTACCCCCTCAACGTGATATCGAGTTTGGGATAGACTTGCAGCCTGGTGCTCATCCGATTTCAATGGCTTCCTACCGGATAGCACTTTCGGAGCTACGGGAGTTGTGGATTCAGATTGATGATCTAATGAAGTGGGGTTATGTTCGAACAAGTACATCACCGTGGGGTGCTCTAGTCTTGTTTTCAAAGAAGGTAGATGGTGGTCTTTGGTTGTGCATAGACTGCAGGAGGCTGAATCACTTAACGATCAAGAATCGATGCCCTCTTCCGAGGATAAACAATCTTTTTGACCAGTTGAAAGGGGCATGATGGTTCTCGAATATCAATCTGCGGTCTGGGTATCACTAGTTGAGGGTGAAGGAGGGTGACATCTCGAAGATGTCCTTCAGGTGCAGATATGGGAACTTCGAGTTTGTAGTCATGCCTTTCGGCGTTACAAATGCTCTGGCTGTGTTCATGGGGCTTATGAACTCCGTCTTCTGGGAGTATCTAGATCGGTTCGTAGTCATGTTCATCGACGACATCCTTATCTATTCAAGATCAGAGGAGGATCACGCGAAGCACTTGAGGAAAGTTTTGGAGGTCCTCTGATAGCACTAGCTCTATGGGAAGTTGTCTAAGTGAAAGTTCTGGATGCGAGAAGTGCACTTCCTTGTGCACGTAGTGTCCGAGTATGGGGTAGCGGTGGACCCACCAATGGTTGAGGTGGTTCTTTCTTGGGAATCACCCAAGAACGTGGTAGAGGTTCGTAGTTTCCTCGGGCTAACATGTTACTATCAGAGGTTCGTAACTAACTTCTCCCTAGTTGCATCCCCATTTATAGCCTTGACCAAGAAGGACCAGGGTTTTTTGTGGGATGAGCAGTGCGAGGCAGCCTTCAGATATCTGAAGGAGAAGTTGGTTAGTGCCCCAGTGCTGAGATTACTAGTAGAAGGGGCGGCACATGACGTGTACTTTGATGCTTCTGGACAAGGCCTTGGGTTTGTGCTGATGCAATGAAAAGGGGTGATCTCTAATGGTTCTAGACAGCTACGTTCCCACGAGCGTAATTCTGCCACCCATGATCTGGAACTCGCAACAGTAATTTTTTCACTAATGTTGTGGGGGCATTATCTCATTAGAGAGCACTTTGTGGTCTTCACGGATAACAAAAGCATGGGGTATATCTTCTCCCAGCGGTACTAGATCTTACGGCAGCGAAGGTGGATGAAGTTCCTCCAAAATTACGATTTCGATATTTCCTACACCTCGGGGAAAGGAAACATGGTGGCGGATGCCTTGAGCAGAAATTCACAGAGGGATGTGGTCCGACAGTTGGCAGACACATGGAGGGTGATGGGGGAATTGGCTGTCGTAAACCTAGATGCGAGGATGGAAGTTGGTAGAGGTTTTCTATTTCAGATGACAGTGAAATATTCTCTGTTTCAGTAGGTAGAGGAGTCCCGATGGGGAGACTCAGAAAGTGAGGTGATGTGTGACCAGCTTAACCAAGGGGATGCTTCGGAAGGGTGGATGGAGGATAGTCAGAAATAGGTGCTTTTCTGAGGTAAGTTGTTTGTTCCAGAGGCGTTGCGCGAGAGAGTCCTTAGTGAGTTCCACAACTCACCCCTAAGAGTGCACCCGAGAGTTTCCAAGATGTACCGGGGCGTGATAGGTCAGTTCTGGTTTCTCGGGGTGAAGCGGGCGGTGGTAGAGTTTGTGTCCCAATGCTTGGTATATCAGCAGGTGAAGGCCAAACACCGCGTTCCAGGTGGTTTGTTGCAGCCTATGGATGTTCCTGAGTGGAAGTGAGATGACATCTCGATGGATTTTATCACCGGACTACCTAAGGCTCAAATAGGATGTGACGATAACTGGGTAGTGGTGGACCGGTTGACGAAGTCGGCTCACTTTCTAGAGATCAAGGAGTCGGGTGCAGTAGATGCCTTAGCACGAAGGTATGTGGATGAGGTAGTGCGGTTTCATGGAGTTCTGAGATCCATAGTCTTGAATAGGGACACACAGTTTACCTCACAAGTCTGGAGAGGATTGCAGCATGCTTTTGGAAACCGGCTACATCTTAGCACTGCATTCCATCCCCAGACAGATGGGCAGACAGAGTGCACCATCCAGACGTTGGAGGACTTGCTGCTGGCATGTGTTCTGGACTCAGGAGGATCGTGGGTGTGACACTTGCCTCTGATAGGGTTTTCCTACAATAATAGCTATCACTATAAAATTGGAATGGCACCATTTGAAGCCCTATAAGGAAGGCCATGTCGCTCCCCGGTGTGATGGACTGAGGTTCGGGAAATGAGCATTCTTGGCCCGGAAGTGGTGCAGATCACGACAGAGAAGGTTCAGCTTATAAGAGAAAGGATGAAGGCAGTCTAGGACCGACTGAAGTTGTATGCCGATAGTAGGAGGAGGCCCATGGAGTTTGAGGTCGGGGACCACGTGTTATAGAAGGTCTCCCCTCAGCATGGACAATGGAGGTTTTGATGGGGGAGTAAGATTTCTCCCAGATTCATCACACCCATCAGAGTGTTGCGGCGGGTTGGTGAAGTGTCTTATCTCCTAGCGCTAACACCACCGCTACTAAGGATACATGATGTTTTCCATGTGTCCCAGCTCCATCGGTATCTAAACGACGATTCACACATCCTCAGCTGGGGAGATATAGATATCGAGGATGAAGTGACCTTTGTGGAAAGACCAGTGAGGATCGAGGGTCGTGAAGAAAAGGTGCTTCATGGGCGAACCATCCCTTTAGTTCGAGTGTTGTGGAAGAATGGTGGGCTTGAGGAGAGTACTTGAGAATGAGAAGCACAGATGTGCACCCAGTACCCAGAGTTTTTTTGAGTATTGTGCTGTTCTGTTTATACTTGTTGTGATAGAACGTTTCACCTTGTTGACTGTGGAATGTATGGTTTTCCTTTTTCTCTGAACGTGTGTGAAAAGTCCTGGGTATGGGGAGGGGAGGACCTGATCCCTAATCAAGATGCACTAAGGTGGATGCGATTAAACCCATGCGGGCGAGTCAATGCCGCCCAAAGCGGATTGTATCTTGACATAGGGGAAGAGACTCCCCAACCCATATGACTGGGCAGTTTGACACTGGTATGTTTCTTGGTTCTTGAGAGGGAGGTGTTTCTAGATAACGATGTGGTTCGCTTCTGAGAGGTATCTTTCGAGGTGGTTGATCAGACCCTCTCTTCCCTTCTGGTTTGTTTTGACTGTCGAGGGACAGAATAGTTAGGGAGGTATCTAATGTAATGGCCTAGACCGTCCTGGCCCATTACATTGCCAAAAGTACGGCTCCCCCAAAAGAGTGGCACCGTGACGGTGGCACCGGTCACGGTGATACTGTGAGTGTTACACCATGATAGTGGCACCGTGACGGTGACACCGTGACGGTGGCACCGTGTCCTCTTCATTCCTTTCCAGTTACCGACCTTTCCGCTCCCGCAGTAATTAATTCTTTTACCCTTATAAATCCCATAATTAATACCTAAAAATCCCGAGAAATGTCCCTGATGTGGGACATTAAATAACCACTTAATACCATCGTGTGTAACCTCCCAAACCACGTGGGAAACCACGATCCGACATTGAAGGCGTTAAAAATCCCTATATCCTGTAACAATGGGATTTTATCTATATATCGCAGAAGTTATTCTTTCTATTATTCCTTTTGGCTGACTCCTCTCTTTCTCCCTGGTGCGCCTGGAGTTTTCCCTCCCTTCCTGAGACTTGTGGTGTGCATACGCTCGAGTCGTCTGCTCGTCCTTGGAGTTCCTGACGTCCCTCCCCTGCAAATCGTGCATCCCCTGTTCTTGGTGCGTGGAGAAAAACGACGATCCTTGATCAATCAGGTAGGGATTTTACCTTCGTCTCTCCTTTCTATGTATCATGCAGGGTGGGTGCGCTACTGCTTCTGTAGGAATGGATGAACCAAACATTTATGAAGATAACCAATGGATTCTAAAGAATGATGGGGTGGGTTGTGATCAATGATTCTTCTCTGTTTTCTACTCTTTCATGATTAATGATTTTTTAATTGTGTGGGCTTGAGCCTACTAAAAATCATAGTCGTTGGTGGTCGTTCTCTGTGCACTAATAAAATCCTACAACCTTTGATGTTGAAATGGCTTGTATTTTGGTTTTCGACCTTGTGTTGTGAAGGAAATTGGTTAATTACGTATATTCGGTTAAATAAATTGAATGAAATAGGATCAACCTTTTTCTGTGATAACCCCGGTATAAGCATAGTGGAATCGAAACCATAGAGTGTGTTAAATCTTTTAAATCTGAAAATAACTGCTTGGGCCTGCTTTGTGTTGGTAGTAGTGGTTTGGTTGTTTTCTCATGGGCTGAATACGGGTGACCTTATGGTTTTCTTGGATAGGGTCTTAGATTGTTGGGGTGATGTGGGTGAGGATGGGATCCTCTGATCTCGCACGGTTGCTGGTTGTGAATCTGGGGTTGTGGTTGCTCTGCTTATATCACGAATTGGGGTGGAATCCTCTTCTACTGTGAATCCTTTTTATCCATAGTCCTAGGGATGTGGGGGCTGTATCATGAAGCCTGCTTTGGTTACAATACTTGGAGGGATCTCACTTTGAGGTGAATTTACATGAGAACCGGGTGTGAATGTTATGTTGCTACTGGATGTAACTGTTTTTCTGTTAGGCTTGTGCTTATGCCTATTTTGTAATGGCCCAGGTTTTTGGGGACCATTATTTTGTGAAAATCTTGTGATGGGTTTTCTGGTCTGGGAATCTCAGTGAATTTTGGCCTAACGGTTGGCCTACCGGTAGCCTTAGCCTACCGGTAGCAAGCCTACCGGTAGCTTGGTCTACCGAAAGCCACAGCCTACCGGTAGCTCTGCCTACCAGTATCTCGGTCTACTGGTAGCTCCAGCTACCCATAGATCTATCTACAGGTAGCTTGGTCTATAGGTAGCTCGGTCTAGAGGTCGCTGCAGCCTACATGTAGCTCTGTCTACAGGTAGCTTGGTCTACCAGTTGCTACAGCCTACCGGTAGAGCGGTCTACCAGTGGATGTCAGCCACCGGTAGATCTCAGCTACGGGTCGCTGCAGCCTACAGGTAGATCGGTCTGCCGGTGGCTGTCAGCCACTGGTAGCTCTCATCTACCAGTGGCTCTCACCTACCCACACGGGGTCTTTCCAGTAGCGCTCCTTTTTGCGCGAATTAGGTTTTAAACCCTATTTTGACCCTTTCAAGCTTGTTTTAATTCCCTGTAACGCCCATAAATTTTATATTTAAATATTTATTGAATTAAGCTGGTCTGTACGTCGGTTTAGAACCCTTTAGTAACGTGTGGGTCCGCATGAATAAATCCACGACCCCTGCTCCATATGTGGTTTCACGTTCTTATCTCAACCATCCACGGACCTTATAAACTAAGGGATAGTCATTGTTTCTTCTTTTATAGATCACCCTCTTCTAGTAGCACCCTTCATTCAGATGATCCGATTTTCGTTCAGGCAAGCCGCATCGTTATCCGTGAAGTTCCGGGGCCAGGCTCAGCGTCGAACTTTGATAAAAAGGTTGGGAATTCGTCCTCGTCTCTCACTTTTGTGTATCATGTGTGGTGGGCTTGCTTTTTATTCTATAAGAATTGGATGAACCAAAACCTTAAAGAAGATAATGAACGGACTCAAGGAATGAGGGGGGGCTTTGTTTGATGATGCTGCCTTGTTTTATGATTTTCTTTTCTGAATTGTGGGGGATTACGCCTACTAAAAATCATGGTCGTTAGTGGTATTTTATCTCTGCACTAATGAACCCTTACCTATGGTGATGTTTAAATGGATTGTGTTTTTGATGGATAACCCTTACTGTGTAAAGGAATTTTGATTAATCACGTATATCCGGCTAAATAAATTGAAATCACTAGGATCAATCCCTTCTGTGATAACCCCGGCTAAGGCATGGAAATTGAAATAATGGAGTGTGTTAAATCTTATAAATATGAAAATACCGGCATGGGCCTACTTTGCTTGGTAATGGTGGTTTGATTGTTCTTCTTTCATGGTCCGGTTGTAGGGAGTTGTGGGAGGGGATGGGATCCCCTATTTTTATACTCTCGGTGTTTGTGAAATTAGGGATGGGATCCCCTGTTTTATGCTTTCAGTGGTTGTGAATTTTAAGACAGGGTGGTTACCTTTTCATATAATGAATTGGGGTGGGATCCTCTCTTATTGAGAAACCTTTTGGCTCCTGAATATTGAACATGGGACTGTATCTTGGGGTTTTCCTTGGTTCCTTTTGTGGTTCTGACTTTAGAAGATAACTGGGTGTGGATGTTTAAGTTGATGTTGACTGTAATCTTTCCTTGGATTATTCTTATGCTTTCTATTTCCCCCAGTAGGTGCATAAACTTATTTAAACATCATTACTGAACTTGAAAACAAGTATGGGAAAAATGGGTTTTGTTTGGTGCGAGTTGTGACGTGGACAGGGGTATTGTTTGTGTTCTTTAAGCTGGATTAAGAAAAACCTAAACTTTGGGTGAGTTCTTTTTACCTATACATATACTTGTAGTTTTGTGTTTCTTATTCGCGCCACACCCAAGTTGAGCACTTAGTACCGAACACCCCCAATTCATGGGGGAGGGTGTTTTTCCCAAAACTAGTATTAGTGGCTGGTTATTAGCTCCTTTTCAGCTCCCTTTTCCAGATAGCCCAAGTATCTTCGGGCAGTATGTGATGGACTAAGGTCCATTATTATACCAAGAACCTTCGGGCGGGGTAGTGTGGCGGTTATGTCCCAGGTTTGTGCGGGAAGGTAGTTTCCCATGAATCTTCGTGATGAGGCCCAAGTGTCTATGGGCGTGGCAGTGGATCCTCTAGCCCAGGTGTCTTCGGGCGTGGTGGTGGTTGTTCTGGCCTAGGTGTTTGCAGGCATGGTTACGTGTGACAGTTGTGGCCCAGGTGTGTACGAGCGGGATTTTTTAGTGGGACTACGTGAGGATATGGCCCCAGTGTGTGCAGGTGGGTTGTGGCAGTGGGACTGCGGTGAGAATGGCCGGATTGGTCCGATGCATTGGATGTCTTCAATAACTAGGGGAAAGTGGCGCTGGCTACCCAAACATCGATGTACTTTTACTATATATTACGTTTCTTGTGTTCTTTGGTGAGTGTGGAAGGTGAGTGGGATGGATGAAATCCTTGATAGTGTTGGTTGTATGCTTCTCATGGGACTTTAGTACGTTCCCCCACTTGTGCACGAGAGTCTTTGGTTTTTTCCTACTGAGTATACTTTTATGCTCACCCTACGTATATAATACTGCTTTTAGGATTCCAAGAGGACTTCTGGGATCGTGCGGGACCATACTAGCGTAGACCTTTAGGGCTGTTGCTGTTGTCATTTTTCTCTCTTTTGGTACTTTATCATTGGAGTTCTTGTAACATGTATCATTTACTTTTGAACATGCATGTGGGAATGGTTTACTTTTGGCTTTAATTTTCATTCAGTTTTGGTGTTGTTGAGGGATTCACTATCTTATCTCCCGATCCTATTAAAATAAAAAGGGTAATGACTTCCATTTAGTGTGTGATTCTATACCCTTGTTTCTATTCGCCACTCCGGGACCTATTGAAGGCGGGTTTCGGGGGTCATTATCTCTCCTTCAACTTAAAGAAGGAAGGGCCTGACAATCTGCTGACCCTTCCCTCGTTTTAGTGATGGCGCGTCGTGACAGAATGGTATCAGAGGATGATGGTTGAGAGATAGGATGGAGTCTGGAGTTAGGCACTGTGAGGATTGCATGGGATGGTAGGGAAATAGTGTTGGGTGACCTTGGTGCGTGAATTAGGCCAGGGAAGACCGGCTAGGACACGAGATTTTAGGTCCCCCCTTGATCTAATGAAAGGACTCTAGACCTACCGAATGACCATGTGAGGCCATGCTACATGTAGGGTAGAGACCCTAGGAAAGGTATATGCAACATACTGACTTGTTTTCTCGTGTTTCTGGGGTGTCTTGGGAACTAAGAATAAAAAAAAGTTTAAGAAGTTTTAAGAACAATATTATGCACTACATGGGCTTAGGCATTCCTTGTTTACCTTGCAGCTATGGTACCTGGAAGGCGACCATGTTTGGTGCGGGCGATCGAGGCCCTGGAGACTACCTTGGCCGATCGGAAGAGAGCCGATCGGGAGGAGGTGGATGACCAGTGGCAGAAGACACTTCGGGCCTTCCAGCGACAGACCCTCGAGATGTATGAGGGAAACACCTCTGATATGAAGAAAGAGGGCTGGCTAGAAGAGATGGTGAGAGCCTTCGACTTGATCCGGGATACGATCGAGTACTGGGTTCCTCTGGCCGTCAGCCAGATGCGGGGAGCGATGCATCAGTGGTGGACGCTATACCTGGGGGGGAGGAGAGAGGCTGAGGTGGCATGGGCTGATTTCAAGAGGGAGTTCCGGTCGGAATTCCTCTATTCTATGATGAAGGCAGAGAAGATACACGAGCTACTCTCCCTCTAACAGGGGAGTATGTCAGTGAGGGAGATGGGAATCTAGTTCAAGGACCTCCTACATTTTGCTCCGGACCTCTTTCCCAACGATGGGTCTCGGGAAAGACGTTTAGAAGAGGCACTCCGACCCTCTCTCTAGTATGATGTTACCCCCTTTACCCTACCAACGTACTTGGAGGTCCAGAAGAAGGCCGAAGTGGTGGAGAGGATGCATGCTCTAGGAGGTGTGTCACGAGAGGGGATCCGGCTGGGACCATCGAAGGGGAAGGCCATCAGTACCAGGCCTCTAGTTTCAGGACCCTCCAGGTTCTGACTAGTAGGTAGCAGGCCGCAACAGTTTTAGTTTCGATCCTCTGGTCCTCACCCTTTTCCTTTGAGACTGGGACCTCCGTGATTTATCTGTGGGAGACATCGACATCTCCGGAGTCAGTGCCTAGACCGGGTATAGTACGGTGGTGGCGGATAGCCCCAGCACCCGCCCCAGCAGCTGCTTCCATCCAGGCCTTTCCAGCAGTAGCAGCAGGGAAAGAGAGCTCTCGCTCCTCCTAGGGCACACATAGGAGGAGGAGGCCGACCTCAGGTCTCTCCACAGGGACCTCAACCGGGGTGTGGTCAGGGAGGTGGCCGAAAGCTGAGGGGTAGAGGAACTGGGCGTGGACAGCTACATGCCGCGAAGGCGGCAGTTCCAGCAGGGCTGGAGGTTGTTCGAGGTACGATCAGTTTGTTCAGTACCCTTACATTTCCCTTGTTTGATACCGGAGCTTTGCACTCCTTTGTTGCACCCAGTCTAGATCGTGCCTTGGGTCTAGATGTCGAGATACTTCCAGTGCCCCTGGTGCTGAGTACACAAGTTGGTGGTCAGACCGACTTGTTATTGTTTTTCGAGGATGCAGACTGATGATAGGGCCACATCAATCGGTTAGAGATCTTATTCTACTACAGATAGAACCATACGAAGACATCCTAGGAATTGACTGGCTATTCTATGTGTGTTCCGTCATCGACTGCTTTCGAGGAAGGGTTGTGTTCCCAGACATGGGCAATCGGCGTGTTACCTTCACTGGCGAGTGGAGCAGTCAGAAGGGTAGCAGGCGAGAGGGACTCATACTATCCTTGTTGGCCGACCTGTTAGTGGAGTCAGTAGATGCTGAGATGGTGGAGGTTCCAGAGATCATCCGTGACTTTATGGACGTCTTCCCTGAGGAGGTGACGACTCTACCCCATCGACGTGATATCGAGTTCGGGATAGACCTGTAGCCCGACGGTCGTCCGATTTCGATGTCTCTTTACGAGATGGCACCTTCAGAGCTACAGGAGTTTCGGATTTAGATTGACGATATGATGAAGAGGGGTTATGTTCGACCAAGTGCGTCACTGTGGGGTGCTCCAGTCTTGTTCACAAAGAAGGCAGATGGTGGTCTCAGGTTGTGCATAGACTACAAGAGGATGAATTAGGTTACGATCAAGAATCGCTATCCTCTTCCTAGGATAGACGATCTTTTCGACCAGTTGAAAGGGGAGGGGTGGTTCTCGAAGACCGCCATGTGGTCTAGGTACCACCAGCTGAGAGTAAATGAGAGTTACATCCCGAAGATGATGTTTAGGTGAAGATATGGACACTTCGATTTCGTATTCATGCCCTTCGGTGTTACGAATGCTCCGACTGTGTTCATGGGGCTTATGAACTCCATATTTCAGGAATACCTAGATTGGTTTGTAGTTGTGTTCATCGACAACATCCTAATCTATTCGAGATCAGAGGAGGACCATGCAGAGCACCTGAGGACGGTTTTGGAGCTCCTCCGACAGCACCAGCTCTATGAGAAGTTGTCAAAATGAAAATTCTAGACACGAGAAGTGCACTTCATCAGGCACGTGGTGTCCGAGCAGGGGGTAGCGGTGGACCCATCAAACTGGAGGCAGTTGTTTCATGGGTATCACCCAAGAATGTGATAGAGGACCGTAGTCTCCTCGGGATGGCAGGTTAATATCAGAGGCTCATAACCAACTTCTCCCGAGTTGCAGCCCATTTGATGGACTTGACAAAGATGCACCATGTTTTTGTGTGGAGTGAGAAGTGCGAGGCAGCCTTCAGCTATCTGAAGAAGAAGTTGGTTAGTGCCCCAGTTCTGAGGCTGCCAGAAGAAGGGGAGGCATACGAAGTGTTCTGTGATGATTCAGGGAAAGGTCTGGTATGTGTGTTGATGAAGCGACAATGGGTGATCTCTTATGTGTCTAGGCAGCTATGCCCTCATGAGCGTAATTATGCCACCCACGACCTGGAGCTTGCAGTAGTCGTTTTTGCACTGAAGTTATGGCGGCACTACCTCATCGGAGAACGCTTTTTGGTCTTCACAGATCACAAAAGCTTGAGGTATATCTTCTCCCAGTGGGACCTAAACTTGCGGCAGTGAAGGTGGTTGGAGTTCCTCCAGGATTACGACTTCAAGATCTACTACACTTCATGGAAGGGGAATGTAGTGGTTGATGCCTTGAGCAGGAGATCATAGAAGGATGTGGTCCAAGAGTCGGCAAACACCTGGAAGGCAATGGAGGAGTTGGCTTCCTTACACCTGGATGCGAGGATGGATAGTGGTAGAGGCTACCTGTATCAGATGAAAGTGCAGTATTCTCTGTTGTAGCAAGTGGAGGAGTCTCAATGGGGAGACCTAGAGTGCGAAGTGATATGTGACCAAGTTGACCAGAGGAATGCTCTGGAAGGGTGGACAGAGGTTGGTCAGAACCATATTCTTTTCCATGGAAGGTTGTTTGTTCCAGAGGTGATGCGCAGAAAGGTTCTCAGTGAGTTCCACAACCCACCCCTGGCGGTACACCCAGGAGTTTCCATGATGTACCAGGTACTGAAGAAATAGTTTTGGTGGGCGGAGTTAAGCGAGAAGTGGCAGAGTTTGTGGCCATGTGCTTATTGTGTCAGCAAGTGAAGGCTGAACACCGAGTTCCATGCGGCCTACTACAATCTCTAGATGTCCCCGAGTGGATGTTGGATGACATCTCGATGGATTTCGTCACGGGACTTCCCATGGTCCACGGGGGATATGACGCCATCTGGGTGGTAGTGGACCGGTTGACGAAATCGGCTCACTTTCTGGCGATCAAGGAATCGAGTACTGTGGATGCTTTGGCACGAAAGTACATGGATGAGGTGGTGCGGTTGTGTGGAGTTATAAGGTCTATAGTCTCGGATCGGGATGCACGGTTTTCCTCGCGAGTCTGGAGAGGATTGAAGCATGCTTTTGGCACCCAGCTGCACCTTTGCACTGCTTTCCATCCCCAGACAGATGGAGAGACAGAGCACACCATCCAAACCTTGGAGGATATCCTGTAGGCATGTGTTCTGGACTTAGGAGGATCATGGGTGCGATACCTACATCCGGTAGAGTTTTCCTACAATAATAGCTATCACTCTACCATTGGTATGACCCCTTTTGAATCCTTGTAAGGGAGGCCATGCCTCTCACCTGTGTGTTGGACCGAAGTCGGAGAGGCGGGCATCCTTGGCCCGAAGGTGGTGTAGGGAACGACAGGGAAGGTTTAGCTCATACGGGAAAGGGTGAAAGTAGCACAGGACCGACAGAAGTCGTATGATGATACCAGGAGGAGACCCTTGGAGTTTGAAGTTTGAGACCACGTATTCTTGAAGGTCTCCCCTCGGCGTGGACAACGGAGGTTCGACAAGGGGAGTAAGCTCTCTCCCAGGTTCATCGGGCCCCTAGAAGTGTTGTGGCGGGTCGGCGAAGTGGCTTATCATCTAGCGTTACCACTGCCGCTACTGAGGATACATGATGTCTTCCATGTGTCCCAGCTCCGTCGGTATGTGCACGATGATTCAAACGTCCTCGGCCGGGGAGAGATGGACATCGAGGACAATGTGACTTTTGTGGAGAGACTAGTGATGATCGAGGATCGCAAGGAGAAGGTACTTCATGGGAGAACCATTCCCTTGGTTTTTGTGTTATGGAGACATGGTGGGCTTGAGGATAATACGTGGGATAGGGAAGCATAGATGCGTGCCAAGTACCCAGATTTGTTTTGAGTTTGTGATGTTCTGTTTTTTATACCTTTTGTGGTAGAACGTTTTACCTTGTTGGCTATGAAAAACTGGTTTTCTTTCCTTTGAATGTGTGTGAAAATTCCTGGCTATGGGGAGGGGAGGACCCGACCCCTAATCAAGACCCATTAAGGTGGATGTGATTAAACCCTTCAAGGAGAGTCAGTGCCACCCAAAGCGGATAGTATCTTGACATGGGGAAGGAGAATCCCCGACCCACATGGCTGGGAAGTTTGACATGTTATGTCGCTTGGTTCTTGACATGAAATTTTTCTTAGTTAACAATGAGGTTCACTCCAAAGAGGTTTCTTTTTAGGTGGTTGATCGGACCCTCTCTTTCCTTCTGGGTTGTTTTGATTCTCGAGGACGAGAAACGTTTAAGAGGTATCTGATGTAATGGACCGGGTTTTTGGGGTCCATTACTTTGTGAAAATCTAGTGTTGGGTTTTCTGGTCTGGGAATCTCAGTGAAGTTTGGCCTAACTGTAAGCCTACCGGTAGCCTTTGCCTACCGGTAGCAGGCCTACCGGTAGCTCGGTCTACCGCTAGCCGCAGCCTACCGGTAGCTCTGTCTACCGGTATCTCGGTCTATCAGTAGTTGTAGCTTGAGGTAGCTATGTCTACATGTATCTCGGTCTACCAGTGGCTGTCAGCCACCGGTAGCTCGGCTACCGGTCGCTGCTGCCTACGGGTAGATCACTCTACCGGTAGCTTCCAGCCACCGGTAGCTCTCAGCTATCGGTGGCTCTCGCCTACCCCCACGAGGTCTTTCTAGTAGCGCTTATTTTTGCGCAAATTGGGTTTTAAACCCTATTTTGACCCCTTCAAGCTTGTTTTAAATCCTGGTAATGCCCATAAATGTTCTAATTAAATATTTAATGAATTAACCTAGTGTGTGCATCAGTTTAGAACCCTTTAATAATGTGTGGGGCCGCGTGGTCAACCCACGACCCCCGCTCATTACGCGGTTTCACTTTCTTATCTCAACCATCCCCAGACCTTATAAACTAAGGTTTATCCGTTGTTTCTTCTTTTCTCGATCACCCTCTGCTAGTAGAACCCTTCGTTCAGATGAACAGATTTTCATTCAGGCGAGCTGCATCTCTATCTGTGATGTTCCGCAGCCAGGATCAGCGTCGATCATTGATCAACAAGTAGGGAATTCCTCCTCGTCTCTCACTTTTGTGTATCATGCAGGGTGGGCATGCTTTTGATTCTTTAATAATTGGATGAACAAGAACTTTAATGAAGATAATGAACAGACTCAAGGAACGAAGGGGGGGGGGGGCTGTGTTTGATGATGCTACCTTGTTTTATGATTTTATTTTCTGAATTGTGTGGGCTTACGCCTACTGAAAATCATGGTCGTTGGTGGTCTTTTCTCAGTGCACTAATGAAACCTTACCTCTGGTGATGTTTAAATGGATCGTGTTTGTGATGGATAACCCTTACGGTGTAAAGGAATTTTGATTAATCATGTATATCTGGATAAATAAATTGAAAGGACCAGGATCAATCCTTGCTGTGATAACCCCGGTTAAGGCATGAAAATTTATATCATGGAGTGTGTTAAATCATATAAATCTGAAAATAACGGCATGTGCCTGCTTTTCTTGGTGGTGGTGGTTTGATTGTTCTTCTTTCATGGTCCGGTTGTTGGGAGATGTGGGAGGGGATGTGATCCCTTGTTTTAATACTCTCGGTGGTTGTGAAATTGGGGATGGGATCTCCTATGTTATTCTTTTAATGGTTGTGAATTTTAAGACCAAGTGGTTACCTTGTTATATCACGAATTGTGGTGGGATCCTCTGTTATTGAGAAACCTTTTGGCACCTGGATATACAACATGGGACTGTATCTTGGGGTTTTCCTTGGTTCCTTTTGTGTTTGTGACTTTACGAGAGAACCAGGTGTGGATGTTTATGTTGATGTTGATTGTACTGTTTCCTTGGATTGTGTTTATGCTTACTAGTAGCCCAAGTAGGTGTAGAAACTTATCTAAACATCATTAATGAACTTGAAAACAAGGATGGGACAAATGGGTTTTGTTTGGTGTGAGTTGTGATGTGGATAGGGGTACTGTTTGTGTTCTTTAAGCTGGATGAAGAAAAATCTAAACTTTGGATGAGTGCTTGTTACCTAAACATATACTTGTTGTTTTGTGTTTCTTATTCACGCCCCACCCAAGTTGATCACATAGTGCGGAACACCCCCAATTCATGGGGGAGGGTGTTTTTTCCTACACTAGTATTAGTGGCTGGTTATTAGATCCTTTTCTGCTCCCTTTACCGGATATCCCAAGTATCTTTGGGTAGGCTGTGATGTCCTGATGTCCATTATTAGCCCAATAACCTTTGGGCAGGGTAGTGTGGTGGTTATGGCCCAGGTGTGTGTGGGAAGGTAGTTTCCGAAGTATCTTCAGGATGAGACTCAGGTGTCTACGGGCGTGGAAGTGGATCTTCTAGCCCAGGTGTCTTCGGGCGTGGTGGTGGTTGTTCTGGACTAGGTGTTTGCAGACATGGTTACGTGTGACAGTTGTGGCCCAGGTGTGTATGGGTGGGATTTAGAAGTGGGAATTCGTGAGGATATGGCCCAGGTGTGTGCAGGCGGGGTGTGGCAGTGGGACTGCGGTGAGAATGGCGGGATTGGCCCAATGCGTAGGATGTCTTCAATAACCAGTGGGAAAGTTGCACGAGGTACCCAAACATCGATGTGCTTTTAATATATATTACCTTGCTTGTGTTATTTGGTGAGTGTGGACGGTGAGTTGGATGGATGAACTCCTTGATATTGTTGGTTGTCTGCTTCTCACAAGATTTTAGTACGTTCCCCCACTTTTTCATGAGAGACTTCGGTTTTTCCCTACTGGGTATACTTGTATGCTCACCCTACGTATATAAAACAGCTTTTAGGTTTCCAGGAGGAATTCAGGGATCGTGCGGGACCATAGTAGCGTGGACCTTTGGGGCAGTTGCTGTTGTCATTTTTCTCTCTTTTGGTACTTTATCTTTGGAGTTCTTATAACATGTATCCTTTACTTTTGAACATGCATATGGGAATGGTTTACTTTTGGCTTTACTTTTCTTTTAGTTTTGGTGTTTTTGATGGATTCACTATCTTATCTTCAGATCCTATTAAAAGAAAAATGGCAATGCCTTCCATTTAGTGTGTGATTATATAACCTTGGTGCTAGTCGCCACTCCGGGACCAATAGAAGGTGGGTTTCAGGGGTCATTATCTCTCCTTCATCTTAAAGAAGGAAGGGCCTGGCAATCTGCTAACCCTTCCATCATTTTGGTGAAGGCGGGTTGTGACATGTTTGTTGCCCAATAGTGCAGATTTTACTTAAACCGGATCACTTGTACATGAAAATAAGAATGGGTTAATTGGGAAATTGATTCTGGGAATGAGTTGTGACTCAGTTGTGTGTAGTATTCTTTCTATGAGTAGTGACTAGACTATTCATTCTTGGGTTAGGTGTGGAGACCTAGGTTGGGTTGAGTTCTTGTTACCTATAAATATAATTGTAGTTCTTGTGTTTCTTATTCGCGCCCCACCCATGTTGGGAATTTAGTGATGAACACCCCCATTTCATGGGGGAGGGGTTTTTTTCCAACACTCCTACAAGTGGTTGGTTATTTGCTCATTTTCTACTCCCTTTCCCGAATATCCCAAGACACTTCGGGCAGGCTGTGATGGCCTGAAGTCCATTATTAGCCCAAGAATAATCCCGTAGGACAGTTTTGGTGGTTTGCTCATGTTTTTGCGGGTAGGTTGTTTCCCAAGTGACTTCGGGATGAGGCCTAGGTGTCTTCGGGCGTGGTAGTAGTTATTCTGACCCAGGTGTTTGCGGGTGTGGTTACGCGTAGTGGTTGTGGCCCAAGTGTCTGTGGGCGGATAGCGGTTATGGCCCAGGTGTGTGCAGGCAGGGTTTCATAGTGGGACTGCGGTGAGAATGGCGGTATCGGTTCGATGCATAGGATGTCTTCATTAACCAGTGAGAAAGTGGTGCGGGGTACCCAAATGTCAATGTTTTATTACTATATGTTACGTGACTTGTGTTGTTTGGGGAGCATGCCTTGGTGAGGTTTCGGTGGATAGCATTACCTTGTTGGGTGTTTGGTTATCTCTTTTTCTCATAGGGAATTATAATTCTTCCCCACTTGTGCACGATAGTCATTGGTTTTCCCTACTGGGTATACTTGAATAATCACCCTACGTATATAAAACTGCTTTCAGGTTTCTAAGAGGACTTCGGGGATCGTGCAGGGCTGTACTAGCTCAGGCGTTGGGACCGTTGTAGTTATTGTTTTTCTTGCTTTTGATACCTTACCTTGTAGACACCTAGTACATTCTGGATTTTACTTTTGCAGCATGCATATGTGAGTGGTTTTCATTGTCTTTACTTTTACTTCCAGTTTTGGTTTTTTGGGATTTACTATCTTATCTCCCGATCCTATTAAAAGAAAAAGGGTGATCCCTTCCATTTAGTGTGTGATTTTATACCCTTGGTTCTAGTTTCCACTCTGGGACCTATTGAAGGCGGGTCTCGGGGGTCATTATCTATCCTTAAACTTGAAGAAGGAAGGGTGTGGCAATCTGCAGTCCCTTCCCTTATCTTGGTGAAGGTGGGCCATGATATGATATTCCCTTTCTATGAAGCAATAATGTTAAGGGTACCGAGTGTGGTTTTTGGTTCAGGGAGTCTAGTGTTGGTGCAGTGGCTGACATATCCATACACCAGGACCCTGACTACTGATTTCCGACTCAGTTCATGAAAACACTGATTGCGTTTGTGTTTTCAAAGGTTTTCTTTAAGACAGCCCAAACCAGAATTTCCATTAATGATATCAAAACCACAACTGGTGAAGAGCTCCTCCTCTGTCGAGTACAGTGATCCTGTCACGACTCTGAGATACTCCTCACTAACTTTAGACTACTGAGGTACTCCTCCTAATGAGTACCGCGGGTCTACCACCTCACAATGTAGTGCTCCTCCGCTATGGGTATGCCACCTCAAAAAGTAGTGCTCCTCCTAATAGCCTACAGAGGTACTACTTCTGTCGAGTACTATGGGTCTACCACACAAACACAATAGTTCTCCCCACCATGGTTCTGCCACCCAAACATAGTAGTGATCCCCACTGGGCTAGTCAAGTCACTCCGACTCAAATCGAACAAGCAGTCATCAGGTCTCAGCCAGCTACAAGGCCTCCGTACTCCGTACGCTCATCTCCGGGAGGGTCCTCTCCATGATCTACTAGTTTATACTTTCAAGTGTCACATAATCTCACGTGGATGTATTTAAAATGACCTCCTCGTCAAAGGGGTCTCAATGCAACAGACGATGCGTCAATCAGACGCCCGATCAGTGAGTTATTAGACTTTTAGTCCCAGGGCCCAGTTGGTTTTGTGTATGAACCAACCCGACTATAGCTCAACTGTAGCCATAACTCTTATGGGGTTTTTTCAACAGAACTGATTCTCAACGTGATTACCAAAGCCACTGATGGTTCGTCAAATGGACGTCCGGTCTGAGAGTTGTTAACTTTTCCGTTTTAGGGACCCGGTTGGATTTCAAATACAATCCAACCTGACCATACTCCAATTGCGTCCAAACCTCAGGTGAAGTATACTCAAAGAACTGTGTCACCAAGAGGATTTCAACAAAGTTGACGGCACGTCAATCGGACGTTCGGAGCTCAAGTTGTAAGAGTTTCTGTTCTGAGGGCCTGGTTGGTTTTGAATTCGAACCTACCCGGCCATAACCAAAATTCACCGAAACCATGAGTGTAATATAACAAAACGATCGTCTAGATCCAAGGATCCCTATGAAATTGACGGTGCGTCGATCAGAGGTTTTAATCCCATGATATGGGCGTTTAAACAAATCCCGTCCTAAAATAGGGTGTTTGGGCCCGGTCCGACCCGACCCAACACCCCCTGGGTCGGCCCGAACCGGGATGACCCGACTCGGGTCTGGGTCTGACCTGACAGGGCGTGGCCCGGCCCGGCTCTGGTGGCTCGTCCCAGCGGCCGGTTGCGGCTCGGCCATGTGGCCGAGTGGAATTCACGGAGCAGGGGGGGATTAGAGCGGACGGAGCTCGGTGCAGCCTTGTCTCCCGGATCTCGCGCGGCGCGAGATCCTTCCCACCACCACTGTGGCAAGCCATGGCGGTTCTTCGACCGGTGGTGCGCTGGGGCACCGCCGCCTCCAGGAGGCAAGATGGCAGCAGCCGCCGCCTCGGGTCGCTGGTGTCGCCGTGCCGGTGACCCGCCCCGCCGGAGTCCTCCGCGGGCCACCAGAGACATTCCAGTGGTCCGTGACAGCTTCCTCTTGCACACGTAATCATCTCGGGTCCCGTACTTTACTGCAAAGGGCCCAAATCGCTGTTGCGGTCCCCTTTCATCATCGCCCATCAATCCACGCACAAAACACAATCTGTGGAGGGTCCGTGTTTGTTCGTTAGTATGTGCCCTCCGCATTAGAGGTTTTCAATCATAATAAAACTCAAATCCAATCCTTAAAATTAAACCCACATCCAACACGCATGAACGAGTGATCCTCGGATCAACTAGGCAATGGTTGGTCCGCGCTCGTCGTTTTTTCCTCAAAAAGGTGAAGAGGAATTCAATATAATTCCCCTACCTCGATTATCATGTTACACGTCGTCGAGTCGTGGAAAGAGTATGGAGTTGTAGTAAATCATTGCATCTGCCTCACACTTCATATTAGAGATTGAGCGTCGAAGACTCATCGGAATCAGACCTCCGTTGAAGGATTGTTCTTTGACGATGATCTTGAAAGGCCGTCATTGGAGAACCATTCTTCGTCGGAGGTTTAAAGTTCTCTCTATATTTCTCCCGAGGTTAACCACCAGATTCTCCAAAATATTTTCCAACCCATATTAAAAAGAGGCTTCCCTTATTAATAAACATTCCATGCCTTTTCAAATTCAAAACACTTAATTAATTAATGTGTTGGAACCATTAAAGAGGGAGAGGGTGGTCTTTTTATTAAGGGGGTTGTCACATTAAAAGAAGGAGAAATTAATGGGGTTGTCACAATAAATTGAAGGGGTGTTAAAGGGGGGTTGGAGAGAGTTATGGGATGATGAGAAGTTGGGGCTCATGTGGGCCCCACCTCTCATATATCCACACATGGGAGGATTTAACTCCCTTAGATATAAATTTGGTTTAACAAATTTATTTAACTTTTCTTAACTAAACTCAAAATTAATAATTCTCAGCCCGCATCAAACACAACCGCGGTAAAGTTCCCTTTAAGAAATTACCGGCGCAACGAGTTCATCGATGCCCTCAGATTTCAATTCCGAGCACCGGTTCGGAAGATATAAAAACTCGCTCGTTCATTCACTGAACATACCCGAGCTAACATCAGAAATCGATTTAGGGCACACTGGGCCTCAGAATCAAGTGTTGTCAAAGCCACAAACTCGTAAAATTCCAAAGCAATTAAGAAACAATTTTCCTTGAAATTTCTGTGTCTTTACATTATAATACCATTTCTTTAATTAAAATAAATAAAAATGTAATTTTGACTTAATGAATCAAATTATGCTTAAAAATACACTTTTTCCTCGAAAACTAGTTTTTACGCATTACAAGAGAGAATGTTAAAAATAATATTTATTAAGAATATTTATTTTATTTACTAATATTGATTTCAAATTTAGAATCATTAGTTTAAAATTATTTAATTATTCCAATTTACTTTTGTTTAATTATAGAAAATTACAAAGTTAACAATTAATTACCATGACAAAAATAAGAAATTGGAAAATTGGAAAAATAACAATACTCTCAGAAAAAAATATTTAAATTTTTTTTAAAGTAAATAATTGTGGTAATATTATCCTCACCTCATAAAAACTCTATTATTTCCCACATTGATTCTACAATTCATTTTAAACTTTCTCTATATTTATATTAAGATGTTATATTTACAAAAATCTCATTTCTTTCACCGATAATTGGATATCACATCCACCTTATTTGTCCATTCATTATAATGAAATATATCTGCCAAATCTCTACCATAGTCTCTAATAAATTTTCTCCTACATCCTAGAGGCCAAATTCGTTCTTGAAAACAATGATAATGTTACTTAATGGGTTACCCAAGGGAGAATCTCTAATTGGATATGTAATGTTCTCAATCGAGCTCCATTAGTTACATTCTTTTCCAACCTTCTAAAAACTATCCTATATATGAAATTATGAAAAAAATAAGTATTAATAAAATTTTACATGTTATTATTTATATTTAATGTATAATCGGTATCATCCATTTAAACCATTCTTGAAATATTATTTTCATCAAGTGTATTTAAGGACTAGTGGCTCTATGAAGAGTGTGCTTGATTTCCCATTATCACATTACATGGATTTTTCAAAAATAATATTTAATGTATTCATATTAAATTTATAATATTATTTATATTTTTAAATTATAAATCATTTATCATATTCCCAAAGATCTATAAAAAATAAATGCATATCTCATGCGTATTTGCAGACTTATTATTCCACAAAAGTGATGTAGTGTGTTTTTCATTATAATTCTTCATTAAGTATCAAAATATCAAACACCATAGTACAAAAGATTAATAAAATATAACTAATATATCAATAGCTCACCAAATAGGACTCAAGACACAACTTCCCCAATCCGACTTCTATATGCTAGGGGCTGGCGACAAGCGCCCAAAGGAATATCTAACATAGAAGACCTTTTCCTGATGTACCTGAACACACATGCAAGACCATATTAATGAATAAGTTCCAATAAAATAAAATGTTTCAACCTATTGATTAATAACCATACATGAAAAACATATAGGTAATGACAATATTATAAAATGTAAACTAAAAAGTAAAGGGTCAGAATATATTCCCAAACAGACATATGCCCCATCCAATAAAAATGGAAACCTAAATGGTATACAATGACCACAAAGAAATGATAATTTTTGAAAAAATTGTGAAAAAATAAGAAAAAAGACCCAGAACACAGTACATTGGGAGTGGGGAATATTATGACTCCTTGATGTCCTCCCATATATCTATAGTAGGGCCCAATCCTTTAGAGATACACTCCTAGATAGTGAGAACTCCCTAAGAGACTAATCCCTCCATCGTTAACTCACCTTAGAATCCTCATAAGTTCTCGTAAGTATAATAGTAATATGTGTTGAAATTTATTCAATTGTTCTTGGTAAACTAGAAATGGAAACCAAGGAATGTGGTGACTGTTATTTAGATGGTTCATGACTATTTTGATGTCTATTATAGTGTACTAAGGGGATAGTGGAGGTGCCTTTGGGGTAATGGGAGAATGTGTCTTTTCTGTGGGCTTGATGGTCTGAATTCCTTACCCCATTGTAAGAATAATCTATGTTGGGGGTAAAATGGGAGTATTGGTCACAATATCTAAAGTGTATTCCATATCAAATGTTATACTTATAGCTAACTCATTTGAGACATCAGTGCTTTGGGTCTTGATAATAGAGGTTGTTATATTTTATATACTAATAGAAAGATTCAGATAAATCTTACTCTCCTCCTAGGTTGACTTCTCCCATATTAATATACAATATCTATTTTAAAATTATGCATTAATTAATGGAAACTCTTTATAGGTATTATTCATCTTCCCCTTTGACTTTATTTGGGAATCCAAAAACTGTCATTTGATGATATCCACCTCCATAATTTCATGTGTCTTATTGGTCAGATTTTTTGCAGTTGTATAACGCCTCATATATGTGAATTCATAGGTAACTTGGGGAATATTTATTTGAGTAGAAGAGGTTGATAGATGATTATATATGAAGCAAGTTTTATAAATGAATATAGGGCATCTCCATTGGTGTGGTTGCAATGGTAGAGGAACGGTGGATAATGAATTTAGTGGAATGACTGGTTGGGAAAAATAAAAACTCCATCTTAAATAATATTTTATGATTAATAATTACCACATATTATAAGTCTCTCAAAAAAAATATCTATTTACTCTTCGTGAGGAATGGAATGTGGTAGTGAAATATAAGGGGTAGTGATGGACATACCAATAGCTATAAGGTGATCAAATATATGGTAGGTATCAAATAGTTAAATTTTTTGGAATCATCATCCTTATGAAATATTCATACTCCACCACCCATTCACACCTCTTTATTTCATTTTTATAATAAACTCATTTCTTCCAAAAGTTGTAGGTCGATCAGGTATAACATCCATATTTAGGTGAGGGGTAATGATGGATTAAAATTTCCCATTTTTTCTTAAATGGTTAATAATTTTCCATACTTAATGAATCTATGTTTCTCTTTAATTAATCCATGAACATATAACAGAAACTATCTTGAAATTTTGAAGACCAACTACCAAAAGAAAATGTTTTTGAGAAAAAGAAATTCCAATTGATTCATTGAGCTATTGGAATCAATATTATTTATGAAACATGTGTTTGGGGTCTAAAAATAGTTATTAAAAGAGAACATTTAACTTTAGTTATCTTAGACTCAATAGGGTTGTGTGTTCTAAATGGGTGGGAAGCTATCTACAACTACCTATGATGGGATATATCTTTTCTTTACACTATGATAAGCTTTGCATACTCGTCATTCTAAAAACAAATCACGGTTGAAATGCATATCTTCAGCCTAAAGTTTGATAAACATTAGATCCCCCATTTCCTACCCAATTTAATCTAATATGATCTTGTTTTAGTGCCCATTTCGATGGGAATTATTATTATGAATATTTATTAGACTATTCTCATACAAATGTAATAAAATCCAAATATGTATCCATCAATTTATGCGATCTAATCATTTCATATATAAATATAAAATCATTTAATATAAAATTCAATCCATCCCACAATAACACAATAACCAAAATAGTAAAGGGATACCTTCATTGGAGACTATATATATAAAAAAATTATTTGATAATATACCTTCAAAATATTCATGACATTCTTCTCAAACAATACATTTCATAGATATAAATTATTTAAATCGTTTATTCCTAGAATAGAAAATTGAAAACATTAGGAAGGTTGATTTCAGAATATCACTACAGTTAAATACAGAAGATATCAATATATGATCAATTGGGATCATATGATAAACAGAAGTGTATGTTAACATCATTATAAATAATGAATTTCCAACCCATTTTGTGAAGGATAATTAAACATGTTTCATAGAATAAGTCTTTGTTATAAAATGATTCATAAGTTATAATAGGGTGGAGTCATTAATAATCAATCATGATTCATGGGAACATATTATACTCAAAAGGTTTAAGTTTGTGGAATACATGTAATAATATATTATAGTTTCCATAATCCAGGATTACTTATAAGACTAAATTATAGGATAAAGTCCCGTTTTAGATGAGGTTCACACATCATTACGATTATTTACATATTCTATGTCCACTGTTAAGAATATTATATTAGACATACCCCCTATATAAACTAGGTAAATGAGATATCATTATTTACAAATGTAATTTGAGGGATATATAACTATAGGACCACCTTTCACCTAATTAAAAACATATAAAAGTGTTCCAATATATTTTACAAACATTCATAATAGCATAACTCATGGGAAACAAATGAGTTTCATAAGGGTTTCATTAGAGCCTAATTACCATGGGAAAGTAAATGGTTTCATAGAATCATCCTTAAAAAGTATCATCATAATTTATATAGAGAAAAAAATATGGATTGTTTTATAATATAATATCTTAGTGAAGCATAATAATAATTAAATTATATTGACATATATTAAAGAAGTATTTCATTACATCATAAAAAATATTTTTTTAAAATGAAGAAAAATCATCAATTTTGTTTTGGAATTTTTTTAAAAAATAAAAAAATAATAATATTTGGAATAAAATTATTTGAAAATAACCATTGAATCATATAAACTAATATTTATATTAAAAATGCACTTGATGGTGTTTAATGATATTTATTTGTTAAATGTTGAAACAAATATTATTTTCAAACATTGGTATAGAATGAAATAGATGACTCAAATATAAAATATTTCAAATGATTCACATTCATCATTGGTAAAAAAATTCCATACAACAATCTGTTATTTCAAAAATATATGTATTGGTTAAAAGTTATAAAAGATTTTAAAAAATTTGAAACTGTAAAAGAACTGTTCCAGACCAAAATAAAATAAAAAAATTAATATTATAATAAAAACATTTGATTGTGTATATTAAGTACCAAATAGAAGAAAATGAATGGAAAACATGGAAATAGTGAAATAAAAATAGGATAATAAGATATATTTTTTCTAATGGATATAGATAACATAATTTTATTTAATTTTAATTTAATACAGACAATTGAAAAATGAAAAGTGACTGTAACAAAAATCCTTTACCACTTCGGTAACTTTTGAATCATAAACCCATTGACAAAAATATATAAGAATATAAATATAAATAGAATTATTATTATTAGATTCTTGAACTGATATGTCATTGGGGAAATATATCCTCTATAAAATCTGAAATATATTCATAATGTGAAACATTTCTCAAAGAAACAATATTAAGACCAAGAACGCATACCTCACGTCTCATCATTATTCATATGAGTTAAAAATTTATGTGAAAGAAATATAGGTTTATTATAAATTAATTCTAGAAAAATATTCATATATATAATTCTCGTAGAATTTCTAATTTCCATTTTTTAATAATTCTTCTTTATAATTATTATTCGGGTGAAAATTGATTTTTTTTCATGCATGATTCAATTCAATAATTTTGTTCCTTACACTATGGCTAGGGTTTATTTATTACCAAACATTGAAAAAACATAGGAATATTATATTTATTCATTATGAATTTTTTTATACTATCCATATAGTATAGTGATGAAAAATGAATTACATCACATTGTAGATATGGAAGTCCCTACGTAGTCCCTACATAAGCATGAGTGATGTTTTCACTTTTTGATGGATTTGTAAAAAAAGGTTAGTAAAAAATCACCTTAAAAAAATTTTATTTAGGTTATAATCATCATATATATTCATTAAATTCATCTATATAATTATCCAAGAGCAGTGGGGATTAAAAATAAAATACATCACATCCTTGAGATGGTAGTCTGAATATATGCATGTGTGATTTTTTTATTTTCCATTAGATGTAATGGAGATATAAAATAGGTGTAAAATTAATTTATAAAATTCTCATTATATTATATATACTGGATGTATATGTTTTATCTGGTTATAAGTGATTTGGTGTATGATCACGGAAAAAGAAATATGATAAAAGTTTGTAAAAACGTATACCTAATCATTTGGTATCCTCCTTCGAAACACACATTAAGGATTCTTGGATGTGATTTGGAAATAAAAAAACATTAAGATAATGGATAGGGATTTTTTAATAAAATTTGATTAGACATTTTTAGATATAGGGCTCATGTGGTGCAGATAAGTGATAATAGGAGGTTCCCATTTATAAGTTAGGTGGCTTACACACTTACAAATACAAAGAATCTTAAAATATTACAATGATACACTCAAGGGAAAGTATCTCAAAATGGATAAATAATAAAATTTATGAAGGATATGTTATAAACAAAAACAATTAATGTTTTATGAGTTTTTTGTGGATATTTAAACCATATGTCGTAGGATAACCCCCCCGCCCCAGATTCCATCTAACATTTTATATGGTAACAAAATTATCACCATTATAAATATTCGTTAAAGGGAAAAATCAGTTTATTATATTTTATAATATTGATTTTTTATTCAAAATATTGAATCCACTTTACAATATTCAATTCCTAGAATTTGTAGAAATTAATTACAATATTAATGATGAAAACATGTAATACCCATTTTAGGGGAAATTTATATTTTAACCTAAATATTATTTTTTGTCATTACATTAAACCTAAAAAATGGTAGATAAATGTGACTAGATTTAACTGAAAATATAAATTAATACATTCAATAAAATCAATCATCCATAGTAATTAATTACATTTATTAGGATAAAACACTTTGTGCCCAAAAACAAATTTCTTAAAGAAAAATAATTCATCCTTCATATGATATTATCTTTACTAATAAGAGACTTATAATAAATGAAAAAATTATTATTCATTTTTTTAAATTAATTTCCAATATATTTCATTAAAATATGGGTTCATTTATTATCAATATACAAAATATAGAAAAATATAATACATTCAAAATATTGATAAAATAATTTTATTTTTAGTATTTAAAATTTAGAACCCCATTCCTTGAAATTAATCAATACTATTTCATTAGATAAATATTTTTAGAAATATATTATAATTTAGTTATCCAATTTAAAATACACCAATCCAATGTCTACGATAATTGTCATATTTAATTATAATATTATAATATTATATCTTGGTTCATTTAATCTCATGTTTCTGTATAAATAAATATAGTGAACACATTGTTAGTTTTTAAAATAATTTTATATCATAAAATCTATGGATATTATTTTAATTCATTTAAATTTTTTTTCCATATCAAATTTATTTGTGATCTTCGTATGAAGGTTCATATTAGTTTGGGATGGATTCATTTCTAGTTTTCCTATGAAAACTAGTTGTTTGGGGTCTGTGAAATGGAGGTAATAGAGAAGGTGTTATTAATATGAGTCCTCAATCGAGTATGAACAATGGAATAATTGTTTGACTTATAATAGGTTGTTTGATTGGGATGAATATGGGCTAGATGAGGACATAAGTGATAGGGAAGGGAAAGTGTATATTTTTTAGATTTTTGTTTTTTAAGCAATTGAATTGTGGTTTCTCAGTTTTTGGTGGGGGTCAAACCATTTTGTAATTGAATTTGTATTATTTCATTCGCACAATAGTTGTAGATGGTTGGTGACTGATAAGTGTAGGGTTATAGGTAGGTTCTAAAATAGTATTCATGGTAACAAAATGAGATACCGGTTTGAGTGGGTATAAGGGGGTTTTAAATTTTAGGTAGAGAAACAAGGAAGTGGATGGGTTGTAATGGGTGTGGGTAAATTCCTAAATACATCAAAATGTGATATATTACATTAACATACTGATTTAATCTGATAAGAGTTGGTTTTAGTGGCTAAAATATTATGTTGAGTTATAACCAAGAAATGTTAATATGAATTGACATGCAATGAGATATGTTTTATTCTTAGTATTTAGAAACTTGTTAAATAATTCACCAAGAACCACAACCCTATTAGATGTCATATATTAGTTTCGGAACCATGTAATTTTTTAAAAATAGTTACCTTAATTCCATATTCAATGGGATAAGACATCTTGTCATATCAATATCATTTTACTATTGAGTCTGGGGTCTTATGAGGCATTTTCATGACATGCTACATCCCCAATGATAAATAGGAACCTCTCAGATTCATTCCACTTATGGAATTACGTTTTAAAATAGCAAAAACACTACACTGTCATCTTTTTATTCCATAATAATGTTTTGTGGGATATTGCTTCATTCTGATCGATTCCATATGAAAATTACGTGTAAATATTGTTATTTTTACAATTCCAATTACATCATGAACAGTGATACTATCTCTTTTGAATCATTAATCATATTCAGATAATATGTCATTATTGAATGACTTTAGGGTTATGATCTTAGAATGTTCACTTCGAATATTTGAATCTTTTTACTTATTTTACTAATAGTTTCCCATTTATCCTCTGATAATGGATTTGTAATGATCAATGAGTTTTCATTTCAAATATTCATTTACATAAAATGTATGTCTTATAAAAATTTAATATAGAAACCAAAAAAATGTACCTAAGTTTACTCCCATTTAC
This sequence comes from Viscum album, assembly GCA_963277665.1. Classification (NCBI taxonomy): domain Eukaryota; kingdom Viridiplantae; phylum Streptophyta; class Magnoliopsida; order Santalales; family Viscaceae; genus Viscum; species Viscum album. Next base: position 481,410,166 of record OY728129.1, read on the forward strand.
TATATTATTTAATTTCAAAATCTATACATACAAATATCATAAGGAAATGTATGGGACAAAATGTGTACCTATTAAATATTTTCCAGGTAAATATTCAATTAATTCCAACTTTCCTTAAAGGAATGTCCATTACACCACTTACTCTGAAAGAATTTATATGGATATGTATTAATTTCCATCAAGAGTACTAATTAATATTACCTTGATTTATTTATAAACAATTTCATGTATGAGTTAAATGGAATTATGTTTTCTTTTAGTGTGAATTTTAAATATTTTTGTATTGGTCAATCTAATTCATGGTCTTTTATTTGTAAATCATTTTATTCTCAAATGAAACTATTTCAATATATTCCATTTCATCTAGCTATAATTATCACTTCCTCCCATATTTGTGCATTTCCATGTTTAAATTTCTTATTTCACAATACAATTTATCTCCCAAATATTCCAACAAGTGACATTTCATCCCATAGATGGTATAAAATAGGGTTTTACATACTGGTGTTTTAAAAGCTATCATGCATTCCCATATAGAATCATTAAGACATCTTATATGATGTTTTCAACATGAACTCATTTTTTTTCTCCAAAATTTTCATTATATCATTGTGGAAATGTCTCACATGACTACTAGTTTGTTATTATTAAGGGGTATTAAAGGCATATTAGACTATGTATTTCTCTATAAATTTCGTCAACATGTTATTTTTCAAATGATTATGTCAGTCAGTAATGAGTATGAGAGGGATTTAAAAATTAGAAGAGATATTTTATCTTAAAAGGTTTATCACCACAATGTTTTTTAACATTGATGTATTTACAATACACCGATTTTAAAATTTTAACTTCAAAAACAAGTATGTATTTTTTTAATAATTATGTCTAGAAAATGACCCAATATATCGATTTCCCACACAAAGAATACTTCAACTTTAATAATTGGGTATTGTGTAACCTCTTTTCTCCTTCCAATATTAATTTTACTCAGTAATTGATCATATATTTTGAAAAATTCAAACGAATGTTTTTGAGGAATAGTCCAAAATAATACACTCAATCTTTTATCCATTATTCTATTCAGTCAATGGTTTCCTCCCATGTTTTACAAATGAATAAATTCTACAACAAAATTCCCCTTATATTTTGGAACACATTCCAGAATTAACCCTTTTTACACATTATTTTAATAATAAACGATCATCCCAATAATAACATTATTATTTTGTAAGAAATTATATCTATGTTTGATATGTAATAAGAATATATATTTTACCTTTTCAAAATAATAATCTATTTCCGGAATAAATTGATAAGATTTTAAATTAGCATAGAAAGTCCTCTCATCCGGACAATTGTAACTAATAAGTTCATACTAATCTTCTTGAACATTCATATGATATAGTAAGGATAAATTATCAACCAAAAAATTCTCTATTAATTTATTATATTTCATCATTATATAAAACTCTTATAAATGAAATATGCCCAAGATCAGTCCTTAATTCAGAACCTTTTCATAGAAAAAACACCTTAAAGCATCCCGATTTGTGTAGAGACTACCATTGATAGTAAAAAAGAGTATCTAAACTTATGAAAATCAAGTACTACTATATTATGAACATTATTCATTAATGTTTATTTAATTTTGGGATTCATTGAGTATGATGTTATAATAATGGATGATTCAAAATGTGTGATAATTCCATTTTCCTTGATAACTCATGTAGTGAAATATATTGCATCAAACAAAATCATTAATATATTTCCTGATTTATAGAGATCTTGATTCAGGTTTATACCATATTATTATTCAGTTTATTGAAGGTTTACACGTATGATTCATAAAATTTAAATAAAACTCACTTCAATAAAATATATTTATGTGGTTGAGGTATCTAGGAGAAATATTTGACAATGTGGTTTTAAGTCACATTTTTCCTACATACCATTAAGAACCCCTCAAATATGAGGCTTCTGAAAAACATAGAACACTTTTATTTTAACGAAATTAATTTTATTTTTGAGATTGGGTAATTTTTTACCATTTATGAATCTTTATTCAATTATGTAGTGACACATTTATAATTGATAAATGAACACCTTATACATATGTTTTTAGTAACAAATCATGTGTATGATTATATACCTCAATTAATGTTGTATTAAATATAAAATTACACTTGAAAATGTTATAATATTATTATTTAATGTCATGAAAAATATGTTTTGTATTTCATTTAAAATTAAATGGCAAATTAATCATTCCAAAAGAAATTTTATTATATGAAGAATATCTATATATAGATGATAATGTAATCTAATGTTGGTCATACAGATCTATTGGTATTTGGTTGAAATTAATGTATTCATCTATAAAACAATAGAAGTATTCTACAACTAAACATTACAAAATTTTATTCATGAATGAGAGTATAAAGTGAATATTATTATTATTTTTTATAATATTTGTCACAAACTCTCCATCCCATATCCATTATCATCTAAATTATCTCATTGTCAGTGCTATTTATATCTATCATGCCTCCCTTATTTTACATGACTTAAAATATGTTAAATTATTTATTATTTGAAATTCAAAAAATAATTCATGCCTTAAAAAGTTTTAGATCTTGCTTCTTTAAAACCTCAGCGAGTCTTATTTACAGTTTTAAAATCAATTTTTCCCCTTTTTAAAAATAATTATTTTTAAAATGATTGTGTTAATGCCTTTTTTATTAGAAATAAGAAAAAAATTGTATTTTCTCATTTCATAAGACATGTTGAAACCGATAATCTTACTCACTTTTCAATTAATTTTTGTGCTTAAAAATTATAACCTTCACTATGAATTAGTACCTTAATTTTTGGAGCAATATATCCAAATATAGTGTCGATATCAAATAATTAGATGGAATCACCTTTTAATAGGAATACAATGAATAATATTTTTTCCACTACATGATATCAAATTCTTAATCATCCTTGTTATATTAATTGTCTTCCTTTTATTACACCATGTCACTAATGTATTCAATCATCTCTTAGTCTAGTTTTTAATTAAACCTCATGATTGAGTGTTTATATTATTCGTTGAAAATTATATGTCAACCCTCTAATTATGTTCCATTCCTCACAACAACTATAAAATATGAGGTTTCTTATTTTTTTCTCACACAAATTATATGTCTTTCACGGCTATCATGAATAAATTATTATTTTGTTGGTTTCTATGAGTGGTATCCCATGGATAATGGGAACATTACATTCTTCTTCTATCCCGAGGGTTAATTTTTTTAGGAAAGGTAAATTTACCCACAATTATCAGAACATATTCTATAATTTCAAAAGGTTACATCACCAATTGATCGATAATTTAATTTTATACTCAGGTTGGTTTTTTCTTATCCAATACTAATTTATGAAAAACATATAGGGGTAAGATTTTCCCTAGCTTTCAAATCTCAATGTTCTTTTCCAAATGTATTTGATATGATTTTTTATATGATAGAAAATGTCCCTAGATCCCTTTTTTTTAAGGGAAAATCAATTTTACAATACTTAACCCATACTTTCTTAATTAAATGACTCTTATATCCTAATACATCTATTTTTTGTTATAACATACTTTACAAATGTTTCCTATTCTAGTATTTTTTAAAATTATAAACAGAATGGGATGTTCAAATAATTTTTTTATTGATTTCAAGGAATTTATTATATTGGATTTCGGCACATCCTTGATTCATCCTTATATAAATTGGTTCATATGGGTATATAGGGTCTCAGATTCATATATCACTTCTCTTACCTTATAGACATTAATTTCAATATTCTTATTTTTTTATATCTTCATTTTTTATTATTTTTTATTTCCTTATTCTTATTTATTTTTTACTTTATCCATATTCATATTATTTTTTTCTATATCTCTTATAACACTCCCACATTGAGAAGATAATTATCATTCACCTGTTCCTTGTTTTTTTCATTTAATTTCCATGAAATGTACTATGATATCTCTCAAATATAGTTTTGTAAATTTTCCCAACATGATGCTCATGGTTACAAAGTGTGGATTATAGACATAATAGATATTTGTCTTGGATTTTCATCCACTGATCTAAATTTTTGATTGAATAATTTTGGTTTTCATAGAGATACTGGTTTGGGGTTTAGAATAGAGGTTTATTCTAAAATTATTTAGTAAAATGATTGGGATTACATCAAGGGTTTATTATAGGTAAAATTACTTCATGGCATATAGTATAGGGGCATAGCTAAGTGTATTAGAATCAAAATCATATTAAACATTTTATTAAACGAATTTTAACATAAATATCCAGAAATTCAAAAAATTATCTTATGGTCTAGTGTTATTATAAGATTATATTCTTAAATATACCATTACAAAAAAACTACATAATATTTATTTATATTTAATCACATTCTTCTGTATACCGTTAATATTATAAAAATTAATAGGATATCCTTGGGAATACATAAGGGAAATGGAGATTTAATGTGCTTTTTATGGGAATAATTACAGTAGGCATGATATGTATAGTGAAATGGGAATACCTTGATGAAATATAAGATAATATTAACATGAAATTTTGACATAAAAAAGAAAATATTATAAGAGTACACAATTATAAAATGGGGGTAATAACCTAAAACATGACCACATAAGCATAAGTAAAAGATCACTACAATAACAATTAATTAGAGTGTGCTCGGATAACTACCCATTAACCAAAATGGTATCTCCTAAGATGAAACAATTACATAATTTATTAGATTGTGACCAGGGAGAACCCTTAAAATTTATAAATTTATGTATTAGACATGTATTATATATCAAAAGAAATTAGTTCAAATATAACACACATATAATAATCACAAGATTAATAAAAAAATAATTGATATTGTAAGATATTAAAGGAATATGCCTTTAAATATTTTAATCACATGAGAATGAACTCTGAATTTAGTACATGTAAATAACAAATAAAGTATTTAAAAATATATTTATATGGATTAAAATGATATAAAATATGATTGGGTTCTCACAAAAAAAAGGGTGTCATGCAAAATCAAGGAATGCCTTTGGAAACGTAACGAGTATAAAAAATCGGTAATGAAAAGTGGATAATGACAGTGAATAGAAGTATCTGATTGATATAAAAAAAATATGTACAATAATTTAATGATTTAATGCTTATGAAAACATAGAAACTTGACAATTATAATGATTTTTTCAAATTATTTACTTGAGTGAAAAGGAAATGGAAGAGAATCCCTTACCTTAAATATCCCTTCCAAAGCATAGAGAAGAAATTCCATGAGATCTTTGGGGAATTAAAAAGGGCTATAATGACAGAATAAAAGAGGGTTTGATATGTTAATGATATTTTTATTATAAGAAATGGGAAATGTATGTTGTTATTAATATAAAATTTATAACACTTCTTCATTAATTTCTAAACACAAGCATCCAAATTATAGGTTTTTGAAAATGGAAAACCATTGTCTTACCAATTTGTTTTTCGAGGGTTTTGAAATTTAAATAATTTTTTAATTTTATTCATGAAAAAACAATTTTCCAATTATAAATATTACTAAAATAGTTTTAATATTATTTTTCTAGAAAATATTGTTTTTGAAACTTTGGTTTCCATTTTAGAGTTTGGAAAGTTTTTTATAGCATAAAAAATTCATTTTAATCAATTTAAATGAATTATATTAATCAAATAATAGATTTTTTTTTGTATTTTATTCATCGATATTTATATTACATCATTATTATACATTTTCTTAAGAAACATATATATTGAAAATGAAGAACTGTATTTTTACAATTCACTAAAAATAATTAATTGTAGAAAACTCTCAAAATTTAACCCTAAAGTAATTTCAACATGATGATTTAAATTATAATGATTATTTTATAAGAAAAATAGGTTTAATTTCCAATAATTTTTATAAATATATATTATATGTTTTCTAAAAAGTAATACCATTAAATGCAAGCACTTTATTTATTCACATTAAAAAATCTAATTTTTAATAAAATCATATATATTGATTAAAAAGTAATATATCTAACGATTAATTATCTTATATAAAACTATTGAATTTAAATATTAACCAATATATTACTATCTTAATTGGTATCTTTACTATTATAAAAGTCGTATGATGGACACATTATAACGATAAAGTGACAGTCATGTAACAGTTCATTCCTAATGATCATAATTCCATTTCACCATATATATATTCCATTCCCAAATCCCCATAATTAACTAGTTCAATTAGAAATGATACAGAAATTCTTGATAATGAATTTCATATTTTCCAATGCATATCATAATTTTATAACTTGTATGGAGGGAGTGATATTCATGGGATAATTTGGACCTATGGTTTTTCCTTTGTGTTTGAATTATTCTATGGTGTTTATCGCCCTGTATCATTCATATAAATTATTGAAAATAGAATTTTGGGATGTGTAATGTTCTTGTGAAATTTAATAGTCTTCTTAGGTTCTGTAATTTTCCAAAATAATACCATGTGCTATGTGAAGCATGAGTTCATATATTAATAGAAGGAATTTTTGGGTTGTTCCTACCCAGATTTGAATTTGGATTGGGTTGAACATCCCTCCATTGAGTGTTGGTATTTTAAAATAACAAAATTACTCAATAAAAAATTATTGATTTCTAATCCTATAGAATATTGACTTAAAAAATATAATGGATCTCATCTCACACATGTTTCCTTATACACATCCTGTTTGTGTATGAAACTACGGATGGAATTCGTGGTTGTGGATACTATGGTTGAGGAGTATACATGGATTTAAAGTTATCAAACGTTTTATAAATGGATTCCACTTGGGAAGAGAATATTGTGGTTCTATAAACTAGATATATTCCCCTCATCAGTGTTTCCCTACATCCTTTTCAAAAACAACTATTATATGAGTTATTATGGATAATATCACAAACGGTTTTTGGAGTTATAATCATTAGTTTTCCATCTTCTAAAACATCAATTATAGAATTAGACATAATCTATAAAAAATAATAAAAAATATTTTTTTATGTAAAACATAAATACCCTGAGGTGTTAACTTCCTTAGTATCCCATTGAATTGTTCCCATAATTCAAAAAATGGATTTCCTAGGGATGATATTTTGGATCTCATTATACAACATTACTATAATAACTAGAGGAGATTATTTTTCATGAAATTTATTTTCTAAAATAAACTATATTTTGTGAAAAAATATGGATGTATGTTAATGTGGTAATTTTCATTATATTTTAGAAATAAAGGAAATTAACATAGCTTTATTTCATTTGAGGTCACTTTGTTGGGCTTTATGTGTCACATGTCACTAAGAGATTTAACAAACAAACACATGGATCTTTGTGAGACATGCCTCACAATTACCTATATTTTAAATCAACAGAGAGAGTATTTGCATGACTTCAACGTTTATTTTGGGATTCAATGTCATACTATTATAATGGAATCCCTAAAAACTAAAAATTAATTATAATCCATTATGGTTATAGTCATTGTGTAACAACCTATGGTTTTAATGAATTCCTTTTCCTTAAATAAATATTTTGAAAAGTAGATTTTCATACACTTAATATAAATCAAAAATGAAAACTATGATACATTAATAAGATATAAATATTAAATTTGATTTATATATTATTTCCATTAAATTGGTATGTATTTATTGATGTAACCACCGTATTAAATCTATTTAAAAAACATATATTAACACAAGAGTCAATTGTTTTCTTGAAAATACTTTTATTTTCCAAATTTTTATATCTATATTAAAATTAATTTCGATCAAAATTAAAATATGGATTTTTTAAATTTACTTTATTTCGGAATTATTTAATCAAAGATTATCCCATGAATCATTTTCTATATTTTTATGAAATAATTGATTTTATGGAAAAATTGGAAAATGTAGTTTGTACTAATACCAAATCATATATAATTTCCTCAATATGTAAGTATAACCTAAGAACGTATAAAAAATGATGTTAAAAAAAATTTATGTGTAGAAATGATGTAATTAAAAAATGTTTGATTTAGAAAACCCGATTTTAATATTTTAAAAATTAAGAAATATTTTTCTCATAAAAAATTAGTCTTAAGTGATTTTTCTGGATTTATTTTATAGTGAAATAACTTTCCTTTACATTTATATAATACCATTAATATAAATATAATATATTAAAATATAATTTTGACATAATGAAACTAAGTATGCTTAAAAATACACTTTTTTCTCCAATAACTAGTTTTTATGCATTAGAAGAGAGAATATTAAAAATAATATTTATTAAACATATTAACTTTATTTAGTAATATTGAGTTGAAATTTAGAATCATTTGTTTCAAATTATTTAATTAATAAAAAAAATTTGGTTTATTTAAATAAAATTACATAGTTAATAATTAATTACCATGATAAAAAAATTGAAAAATTGAAAATTGAACAATTATATCACAAAATCATGATCAAAAAATGTTTGAAAATAAATAATTGAGGTAATATTATCCTCACCTCATAAAAAACTCCATTATTTCCCACAATTGTTCTAAATTTCATTTTAAACCTTTTCACACATTATATTAAGATGTTATATTTACAAAACTCTAATTTCATTAACCTATAATAGGATCTCACCTCCACCTTATTTTTCCCCTCATTATAATGATGTATCTCTTCCAAATATCTACCATAGTCTCTAATAAATTTTCTCTTACATCCTAAAGGATTTATTTTTTCTTGAAGACTGTTATAATGTTACATAATGGGTTACCCAAGGGGGAACCTTTAACGGGAGTGTAATGTCCTTAATCGGGCTCGTCTTATTACTTTCTTATTCAACCTTCTAAAAACATTTATATATATGAAATTATGAAAAAATTAGTATTACTAAAAATTTATATGTTATTATATATATAATTTATAGTCTGTATCATCCATTAAAACCATTCTAGAAATATTTTTTTCATCACGTGTATTTAAGGACTAACGACTCTAAGAAGAGTGTGTATTCTTTCCCGTCAACACCTTACTTGGATTTTTCAAAAATAATATTTAATATATTAATATTAAATTTTAATTTTATTTATGTTATTAAATAATAAATCATTTATCATATTCCACCAGATATATAGAAAACAAATGTGTCTCTCATGCGTATTTGCAGACTAATTGTTCCACAAAAGGGATATATTGCTTTTTTCACTATAATACTTCATTATGTATCCTAATATCAAAAACATGGTACCAAATATTAATAAAATAAAACAAATATATCAATACCTTACCAAATATGGATCAAGACACAATATCTCCAATCCCATCTCTATATGCTAGGGGAAGCCGACAAGCGCCCAAAGGAATATCTTACATGGGAGACCTTTTCCTGATGTACCTGAACACACATGTATGACCATATCAATGAATAATTTATAATAAAATAAAATGTTACAAATTATATATTAATAACCGTACATGATAAACTTATAGGTAATGAAAATATTATAAAGTGTAAACTAAAAAGTAAAGGGTCAGAATACATGCCCAACTAGACATATGTCCCATCCTATAAAAACTGGAAACATAAATGGTGAGGGTGAAAAGAACTGAATCTCAATGATAAAAAACCATACATATCTTATTACACCAAGTTATCCATATTCCCCTCTATAATAACATCCAAAATATCTACCATATCTATAATATACGACATGGGTGTGGAAATCCAATGATGAGGTGATTATATACCTACCCAGTATGACAACCGAAAGCTAAATGGGGAGTAATAAGAGAGTTGGTATGAATATATAAAAGACATATCGACCAAACAAAAAAGAGTACAATATCAAATTACATTGGTATAGATATATATACTCTCAACAAAATTTGTCTAAATTTTGGAGAAAGGGGATCTCTATCTCATAGCCTAGGCCAGGAAATAGTTCGAACAATACAAAATTTCCATCAATGATTCCCAACATCTCATGCGTCAATTGAGTAGAAAAATCATTTTCATACCACACCTCTCCACTATTCCTCATATTCATGGGGTCACAATATATAGGTAGAGGACCTATTCCGTAATACAATAAAAGGGAGTCAGTTAGAAGATTTATAGAGGACTCATGCCATGTTTCTATTGGAGGGTTCCACTCTAATGGTTGATAGAGGACACATTCCCACCCCTTCTGGAGGGTTCTAATCAACTATTTGGTTGATAAAAAAATGCATAGATCACCTATAGGGTTCCACTCAAATAGTCATAGACCCATTCCCCAATACCACAGGATGGTTCCACTCGGATAACATTTGGGTGACCCACACACTACTAATCATGATGGTGGCACTATAATAGTTGGAAGAAGACCCATAACTATATCAGTTGGAGGGTACCACTCTAGTAGTCAAGGACCCATGAACTGATACCATAGGAGGGTTCCCCTAAGATAGTAGATAGAGGATTAATTCCCTTAGTAGAATGAACTTTCCACTATAGTGTTTGTGGACCCATTTCATGAATTGAAAAGAGGTTTCCACTCAATTGATATGTACAAGAAACATGCCATTTCACAGAAGGAGGGTTACACTCTAATACTCGGTAGAGGACCGATTCCTAGACTATAGAGTGGTTTCCACTCTGAAAATTTATCGAATGCCCATGCTATACCTAGAAGGAGGGTACCATTCTGATCTCTCTAATTATCCTACCCAATGATTGTCATCATAGAGTGTCACCTAAATAACTGTCTCACCCCAAAAATATTGCATAATATCTCAAAAACCACTACTAATTCCAATAACATGCTTATGTGAAGAAAAAATCAATATAAGATACTCATTGGAAAAAATATTGCTCTTAAAAAAAGGAGATACAATAGAAAGAAGCTTCCTTAAAAAGGAAGAATGGGTACACGATGTGTAAGGGGACTCATATAGTGTGTGGTACCAACCAACCTTTTCCATTCTAATACATTTCTCACTAACTATATACCCCACCATGGTATTTATATAGACTACATGGAATGCCTCATCCACCCAGGGTCCTACCGATGCTCCTCTCCATGTTCATGTATTACTACTTGTGTCTATGTACTACGATACATAACATGTTCTCCTCCATGGGGTCCTATCATTGTACTATGCCACATGTCCTAGAAACTGGAGGAGGGAGACATGTCATGTGACTGTGTTACATGGTCTTTGATCCATAAAATTCCCAAAACCCTAGCACCACAACCAAAGGGTCAAATCAGGATGTGTGTTCATCACAATACACACCATGTAATTAGGTTATCCAAATAAAGTTAGATCTATTCTCCAATATTCCAGATCCAATATCGCCTCCTTAGACTCATCTCATCACATCCCTAGTTCAATGGGAAATTTATATAGTATTCATTTACATCCCTCTTGTTGCTGAGAATATAATCCCCAATACTTCACTTGAATCCTAAATGTATCATGATGTCACACATCACTACCATCTATGAATGGGATACCATATTGAAAAATAAATCACCCTTAATCTAAAAATCGTCCATGCACATCCTTGTCTCACCAAGTACATAATTGTATGAGAAATTAGCATGATTCAGAGAGTTTGATCAGGTTTGATATGACCTCAAAAAATTGCACCATGGACTCATAGCCCAATGGTGAAGAACAAAAGGAATGGTTAGGGTAAATCCTATGATATCATTAGTGAAAAGATTTTTGGCATAGAATTTTTGGAAAATAAAAAAAATTGGGATATTTGGGAGAAAAATAAGGTTCCATAGATATATTTTAAAAAACCAACTAAACAACTGTATAGAGGAACATGTAAAGGCTTCCAATTCCCAACAAAAGACAATAATAAATCTGATCATGATCAATATATTTAACAAATTGGGGATGAATTTTAAAATTGATGAGTTAGACCACAAATTAAATCATATTTCAATAAAAAACATTCCCTCCATGGATGAAGAGGTGTTGTGTCATTAGCTACGCTTCGATCATCCTAGATCTAGGGTTTCATCATCATTTGATTTATTTTCTCAATTAGAGGGTGGAAAAAAGTGAATCAATGATCCAAGGGTACATGGATAACCCTATAAATCCCTCTATAACAAAATATTAAAAGGGAATTATTTTTGGGTCATTTAAAAATTAAAAAATAATTTTCATTTTGTATTAAAGTAAACAAACCAGACAACAGCTGGTTTTATCAAAACAACATGAGCCTCCAAATATTAAGTCATACCTAGGTAAAACTCCAGTCCACACTCATTCTTTTTATAATATATTTTATTTTAAATTACATTTAGGATATATATGATTTTATGTAATAAAATTTCCACATGTAATATAAATTATATTTAATATTTTTATGACATGAATCTAGGAAGACATGGCCTTGGATTCGCACATGGTATCAGATCCTAAATCTAAATGTATATTAATATATGCTCAAATAGATTAGAATAAAAAAAGGTCAGTAAATTATTTTTCCATTCAATCATTACATCCAAAAAAATTTACAAAACGATTTGGATACTGAGCATATATCTGAATATCTCTCATCTAGGAGCACTAATGCATTCTTTAATTCTACCACAACACATGAAACAAAGGGATGATTCATCCACTATGTAACACCCCAAGCTTCCACAGTATGTTTTCCTTTGAATAATGTAGTTGCTTGCGTTGTATGCAATATGGAGTTTTAACACACCACGACCTATCAAACTAGCTGTGATGAATAGTAATACCAACTCTTTAAAATTTAATAAATTTTATTTTTAAAATTGGAAATCATTTTTGGATTCCGAATATCAAAATTATCTTAGGACCAATTTTTTGGTATTTTTCTGAAAACTTTAAATTTTTGACAAATAATTAAAAACACTACGTTATTGTTTAAAAATGACTTTTATTTAAATAATTATTTATTTAATTTAATATAAGTCAAAATAGACACATAATACCTATATTAGTTTAATTTAATTAATTATAGACATTTTGAAATAAAATTTGATGTATAAAATTTTATTGATCTTTTTACCGTCTTTTACCCAGCTTCTTGGAGAATTTGAAAATTTGAAAAAAAAACACAATTTTACTACTCTTTTGAGTTGTATTTCAAAAATATAAGAGATATGGTTGAAATCAGTATGTAAAATGTGGCTCAATAAGATGAAAATAATTTTTGGTGAAAAATATATTTTGACTTTTATTTACCAGAGTGAAAAGAAAATAGGGTAATTAAAGGTAAAATTGAAATTATAATTACCCTAACACGTGTATTAATTCTACTGGATATGTGTAATTCGACCAAAAACAACTATAGAAGTTAAATATGATCCTTTTGGTCCACCTAGATTATTTAAGAGCATTTATTATTATTTTATTTAAATAAGAGATAAAAGTGTTAAATTCAATGTTTAATAAATAAATAATTTTTAATATAGGGTAACAAAAAACATAAATTCAACTATAAATTGTCATTATAAAGATCAAAATATTTCCAACGTAATGCTATTTTATTTATAATTTTTTGATTTTAAATAATTAAATTTATTTATGATAAAATGAGGATGCAGTAATTACTTTAATAATAAAAAATTAAATTAATTGATATTATAAAAATCCAAAAAAATGTAAATTAATACTTTTGATGAATTCCAAGAATTTTATAGGTTAACATGACATGATAGGTTTGATTAAACGAATTTTTATCTTAGTAATCAAGTTATTAGAACTTAAAAAAAACCAGACACTAAATAGTGTTGAAATTGACTTAAATGGGTTTTTAAAACAAATACTATATTATTAAATGATATTATAGTCCTAAAAATATAAGGTTCATCCAGATGACTTATATAATAATATATATGTCTTTAATGAACCACTTGGAGTTTTCTTGGAATTTTATTGTATGTTTATTAACCATGTAATATAATAATACAAAGCGACTTGGTAAATGATAACCTATTTTACCAAGAGTTAAATCTAAATGATAAGGTTAATATGGTGACCTAAACCTGTCTAAAACATATTAGTTGATAGGTTTTCGACCAAAACCCACTGTATCTATAAAATAAATAATTTTTGAGTCATTATAAACAGAATATGACTGTATAATGAAATAATATTTCAAGATTTCCAAAAGTGACCCTCACCTCTCTCATAAAATGGTACTTCCCCTTATCTCAGAATCACACCTCCAAAGCCATTTGTCTCAGCTAAACCCTACTCAAATATCCTACCAACAACTCGAAATTATACCTAGAGGCCTTTCTTTGATCATAAATCCATCCCAAGGAGCCCTTTTGATCAAATCAAAAGGAAGAACCCGATGAATAGGTAATTATTTCTCCCCCTCATCCAAATTCTTTTCTTCTTCCACTTAATATTTCTTTTTTATTCCAAGACCAAAATGATAAATATAGTACCTTATTCAAACTTTTATGTTATTATAAATATGTTACAACCATATTATTTATTCTATCCATCATATAAATGACTAAGTCACCATACGTGTGTACGTACAGCTTACCGTCTCCACGTCGTGGTGTAGTTGGTTATTTAGAAATGACATTATTTGGATGGGTATAATAATGAGAATAACTAATGTAAATAATAAATATAACATGTTAATGATTCTATATATATGAAATACCATCCAATTACATACGATTTCACAGTCAATATAATGATATTGTTGCTCGTGCATACGTACGGATTACCATCTCCAAGAACGCCATGTGATTCATTCCTCTCAGTAAACAATCAATAGTAATTTTTATTTTATGATTAAAAATACTATTTAAGAACTTAATATCATTCTGTATATGAATCAAATACATCTTATCGATAACAAACATGGAGTACATAACCCAAAAAAATATAGGAAAATGAATTAGTTAACACCTGAAACGATGATAGTACTAAAATATTATTAACAAATAAATATTAGAGGATAATATATGATGTCATATTTAGGTATATAGTTCTTGTATAATTTAATAACAATGTTTTAAATATTATAAAGGAGGTTGGCATACCATCAACTAAGGAAAAGTACAAGTTAAGGGTTAATTTTACAATCTCTTTACCTATCTGAGATTGTTAATTCATAAGTATCTACTGGGACATCTTTATCATCCATATTCGTGTTTTCTAAAAAATGTATTTCAAAACATTTTTACTATTTACTAGACTATGGGTTAAATTTATCTATACCCTTATTTGACCATATATGTTTTGAAAGGAATCTTTTCATCATTTTCCAAACAAGGTACTTTATGACCTTTTCGAAAAAATTAAGGTAAGCATGTATTTTATTACTTATACAGTGGGTACGGCTATTTTCGGCCATTATAACATTTTCCAAGAATCCCATACAAGATTATAATATTTTTTAAAAAATAAATGTTTTCTTTTATAATTATGTGACTCTTAAATGATTTCAAAATAGAAAGAGATATTTCTCTCAAATAGTTTTGATTTCATCTATGTCAACGTCCTTTGATAAATTTTACACTTGTTTGAAGTTGAATTATTATCATACAAATATTCCATATTGTATTTAATTATTTTTTGTGTGTTCTAATCGGGATTTTTTATTTTAATACCATTCATGATTTATGGTTAATGCATTGAAATATCGTTTGATCGTTTGAATATGAAGGTTTATGTTATGTTTCAACCTTTTCATATGAGGAATGTATTGGACTTAGTAAGTGACGGATGTAGCCCGTTATTTCTCCTTAGTTCATCAGTGTGTCTCATTAGACAATTAAACATGTAATTGACCAAGGCCTTTCCCAATTTGATATATTGTTTTGTTCTAGGCCTTAATCATTTTTAGAATTATTGGTTGAGGCCTTGAAAAAACATTACAGAATGTCCCTCATTATACATTCCCTCATTATGAAAATAATATTAATGGTTCATGTGGCTATTCGACTAGAAGAATACACATGACTATTTTTTATTATATAATTATTTTTTTCATCTCATATTCCTGCATTAAAGTGATCATGTTAATTATTTATAAAGGTATGTGTTTTCAATTATTCACTATGACTAATGTTTTTTATCTTTTACTGTATTGGTTACTCTTATTGAGTGTTTGAGGTCACCCATTTGGTAATGTTTTATTTTTTTCAGGATGCAAAATAGTATATTATGACTAACCTATAAGATAGTCTAAGGGATATGAATGTGGAAAATGGAGACAATGTGGTGGTTTTTTTCATTTTATAATGTATTATAATACTTATGAATGTATCCAAAACTTCCAAGGATAAAAAACATAATGGTCTTTCGGGAAATGATCCATTGTGGTCATGCCAATGTTAGGTAATAATTCACCGAATCTGGGTAATTGGGGTCGGGGTGTTACAGTTGATATCAGAGGAAGTTTTGTTCAATCCTTCAAAAATAGATTTAAAAAAACTCCAAATATAGAACACTACCATAATATAGACATTGAGGATTAGTATATAAGAACTTCTTAGAATTCTGGTAATGTAGAGATTTTTTGAGTTTTTCATGACTTAAATTCCGGCCTGGATATGAGTAGGTAGATGCAACTCTGGCACAGATGTACCTAGAAGTGAAAACTCTAAGAAGGAGTTTTAGACTTGACCTAGGGTATCTTGGTACATGACAACGGGACTTGGTGAACTCTTTTTTATGACACTCCTGGGGGAATTTCTTAAGATAATTCACAATTTCATTAAAAACCATTATGAATGATTTATGAGTATATAATTACTCAAAGTAAACATTTTTATGACTATGGATTATATCAATAAACTGTTCAATTATTGTTTTATGGTTTACAAGTTTGGGATTAGGTTTTGTGATTCATAAACTAATATGGATTATTCCATTGTTCAGAAATGGTGCCTAGTGTAAGGAATGGAAACCATATCAACCCACATAATCTATGTAGGGATTTCCCTCCTACTCAAGATAATTATAGTGGATCTGGTGATGCAATTGGTGCTAATTATCTTATCAACATACTGGGACAACTCACTTAGGTTATTAATACTAACTTTACCCGTATGGAGCACCCTGATCCAAAACACAGAGGATCAATGTTAGACCACTTCATGAGGAAACAACCACCAACATTCAGTGGTTCTAGAAATCCATTTTTAGCCGAAAAATGGATAAGTTCCTTAGAGAAAATATTTCATGCTCTACGGAGTAGCGAAAGGGGAAAAGTTGTCATCGTAGTTCATCACCTCATGGGAGATCTAGTGTAATGGTGGTCATTAATTCAAACAACTAAGGAGGATGAAGAAGTATCAAATTTTGAATAGAGGGAGTTTAAAAAATATTCATAGAAAAAAACATCCCTCATGACTATCGAGCATATATGAAAAAGAAATTTCTAGGTATGAGGAAAAAAGAGGATGAGAGTGTCACAAAGTATGAGGCTAACATTACAAGGTTAGAAAGGCATGAGGCAGATTATATATGTAACCCAAGGTGTAATATTGATCAATTATTATATTATTTATAACCATTTCCCCATTGAGAATTAGTTTCATAATCCATCTCTCCGTACGAAGATATTGTCTCATGTGCTATCAAGACAGAAATGAAATTCTCTATGTATTATGACATTAAAATAAAATAAAGAGAAGAATAGATCTGTTGAACACTCCCAGAGAGAAAATATGAAAAACAGGGAAGAATGGAAGAGTTGAATTTCTACCCTGTGATAATTGTGGAAGGAAGCACCCTTGTGCATGTCTCAAAGGAAAAGGATTATTCTACAAATGTGGACAGGAAGGTCATCTGGCTATTGATTGTATGGGGAAGAAAGAAACTACCAATGTTCAATGAAACAATTGTAGGGAGATGGAAAATTATTCACATGAATGTCCTAAGAGTCTGGGAAACATATCTAAGAAAAGGCCAAGGTAGCATGCCTAAACATATGTGATCGCTACTACATAGTTTGAAGCTCCAAATGATGCGGTGGTACGTAATTTAATGGTTTCATAATATTTATCCAATGCTTTATCTGATTATGGATAATCGCATTATTTCACATATTCCTGGATTTTTAAAAATTTAGATATTTTAAATTTGACGTAACAAGGGAGTTGTCAGTAAAAACTTCTAAGGGAAGTATCATAGAAACAATGTTTTGGGATTCAGTTCCCATTAGGGCACATAAATCTAATTAATCTGTTGATCTCATCGCCATACCCTTGATTGAATTTGATATAATCCTTAGTATGAATTGGATTTTCTACCATGATGTGATAATTTATTGTAAGAAAAAGGAGGTTACAATTTTCGATGCTGATAAAGAGTACCTTATCTTTAGAACATAAATGTCACCATATGATTCTTATCTACATCCACCCGCAGTAGCTCTACTAAATTCAGTTATTGGGGAGTATGAAAATGAAAAAATTGTGGGTGGGGAAAGGAAAGCTCAAATCGATTATATACTAATTGTGCAAGAATATGTTGATGTGTTTCTAGAGAATTTACATGGACATCCTCCAGAATGAGAAATTGAGTTTTCCATTGACTTAATTACTAGTTTAAAGCCCATATCGAAGAACCCTTATAGAATGGCCACTGTGGAATTAGTGGAACTAAATAAACAACTAGAGGAATTGAATAATAAGGTATTTATTCTCCCTAGTGTTTCTCTATGGGGATCTATTACCATTTTTATTAAGAATAAATATGGATATATGAGGTTGTGCATTGACTACATGGAGATCAATGATATAAAAATAAATAACAAGTATCTTGTACCTCGCATTGATGATTTATCTGAAAAAATTCATGGAGCTCAGTATTTTTCAAATATTGACCTTCGATCTGAATACCATCGGTTGTGCATGAAGAAGGAAGTCATTCCCAAGACAACATTTTGAACTAGGTATGGGCATTACGTGTTTACAGTAATGCCTTTTTGGCTAACTAATTCACACTTTATCTTCATGGATCTATTGAATAGTGTTTTCGAGGAATTTCATGATGAATTTTTGGTGGTATTTATTGTTGATATATTGGTATACACCAAAAGGTACAAAGATTATGAAAATACCTTGTCCACAATTCTGCAAAACTCTTAGAATAAATGATTTATATGGGAATTTTATCAAGTGTAAATTATAGCTTTAGGAGATTTATTTTCTCGTCCAAATTCTCTCTATGTGTGGAATCTCTATTGATCTGTCAAAGACAAGATCAATCCATGAATGTTCATCTCTAATGATTATAATTTAGGTACACAGTTTTATTGATTTTGCGAGTTATTATCGGTGTTTTTTCCATAATTTTACCTGATTGGAAAACTCATTAACCGAGCCTACAAATAAAGGGGTTAAATTTTTTTGGAATAAAAGATTTGGAATATTGTTTTGAAGAATTAAATAAAAGATTAGTCACTGGTCCTATATTGACTCTACCATCGGAGAATGATGGGTTTGTTATTTTTAGTGATGTTTCAAAGAAAGGACTTGGTTGTGTCCTTATGCAGAATGATAGAGTTATTACCTATGCATCACGATAGCAAAAAATTCATGAAATAACTATCCTACACATGATATTAAGTTATAAGCTATAATCAATTCGTTGAAGATATATAGACACTATCTCTATGGTGAAAATGTGAGATATATATCGATCATAAGAGATTGAAGTATATTTTCTCATAAAAGAACTCAACATGAGATAATGGTGATGGATTAAACTACTCAAAGATTATGATTTCACTATAAACTACCACTCGGGGAAGGAAAATAAGGTGGAAGATGCATTGGGAAAAACAAATCATGTAGTTTTGAACATGATGAGAGGTAAAAGGGATCATATGTTCCATGATCTAGTAAAGATAGATATACGAATAATCATGGATGGTGAAACATAAATACTTTTTCAAATGGTTTCCAAACCAACTTCACTAGAAATAATACAATGTTCTCATACTGATTATGAGGAGTTAAAAAAAATAAAGCTATGAATGATGGGAGATTCATTAGCTTCGTATATGAAGATGGAATTTTGAAATTTGGGAAGAGACTTTGTGTTCCTAATATACCTGACCTAAAAAGGGAATTTTTGGATGATTCTCAAAGATCCAATTTCTCTATACACCCTAGTAGCACTAAAATATATAGAGATTTAAAGAGACATTTTTGGTGGGACAACATGAAGAGGGAGATTTCTGAATATAGGTCAAGATGTATGGTTTTTTAACAAGTGAAAGCTGTAAAGAAACATCCTAGATGAGTCACGCATCCTCTTCCCATACTTTAGTGGAAAATGTGATGATATTAAATTTGAATTTATCATGGGGCTACCAAAGACTCCTAGAAGAAATGGCTCAATATTTTTCATTATTGATTTTCTTACCATGTCAGCACATTTTCATGCTATAAGAGAAGATTTACCACTTGAACTTTTAGCAAGACAAAAAATTAATGAAGTTGTAAGACTTCATGGAGTACCCCTATAGATTTTTTTCTGATTGTGATCCCCTTTTTACATCATGATTCTGGAAGAGTCTTCAAAAGGCCTTGGATATTGAACTTCATTTGAGCACTGCCCACAACCCTCAAAATGAAGAACAATTAGAACGGACTATTCAAACCTTAGAAGATATGTTAAGATCTTTCTCAAATGACATTCATGGTATGTAGGATCCATATTTAACTATGGTAGAATTTTATTATATCAATATCTTTCATTATAGTATTCAGAGATCATCATATGAAGCGTGATATGGGAAGAGATGTCAAACACCAACTTGTTAGGATGATGTTGGTTAAAGAAAACTCATATGCCCAGAACTTGTTGAGGAAACAATAGAAAAGGTGATGATTATCCAAACCCACATCAAAGCAGCTCCAAGTAGGAAAAAGACATATTATTATAACCAAAAGAATGATTTTGAATTTCAGGTAGGAGATCATGTTTTCTTGAAGGTATTTTCATGGAAGAGTGTTATATTTTTTTGGGTAAGAAAGGTAAATTGTGTCCCAGGTACATCGGACCTTTCAAAATTTAAGAACGAATTGGAGTTGTAGCTTTCCGTTTAGCAATTGCACCAATTATTTCCAAAGTTCATGATGTGTTCTACGTATCACTGTTGAGAAAATACATGCCTGACCCAATGCATGTACTCACCTTTGAAGAAATAGAACATGAACCCGACCTGTCTTATTGAGAAGTGCCTATCAGAATTCTTGATACCAGAGAACATGTGCTGAGAAACCGGACAACTCGTCTAGTAAAAGTTATATGGAGAAACCATAAGATGGGAGAGGGAATGTGGGAACCTGAGGAAATTTTAATGAAGAACCACCCAAATATTTTAATCCTGTAAAATTCTAAAAATTTCTAGGAAGATATTATTTGAAGGAAGGGAGAATGTAACACCCCAAGCTTCCACGTTACGTTTCCCTTTGAATTATGTAATAGATTGCGTTGTACGCAACTTGGATTTTTAACACACCATGGTCAATCATGCTTGCCGTTTTGAATAGTAATACCCAGTTTTTGAAATTTTATATATATTATTTTTTAAAATGGAATTCATTTTTGGATTCATAATATCAAAAATAGCTTAGGTCGAATTTTTGGCATTTTTCTTAAAACATTCAATTTTTGATGAATAGGGAAAAACATTGTGTTATTGTTTAAAACCAACATTTATTTTAATTATTATATATTTTATTTATTTTAAGTCAAAATAGATACATAAAACCTATATTCTTTTAACTTAATTCATTTGATCATTTTTATAATAAATGTAGATATATAAAATTTTGTTGAACTTTTTAGCGTCTTTTACCCACCTTCTATGAACATTTAAAAATTTGCATAAAAATAACTTTTTCCACTTATTTGAGTTGAATTTCCAAAATCTGAGATACATGGTTGACATCAATAATAAAATGTGGTTAAATAACATGTAAAATAATTTTGGTGAAGAATAATTTTTGACTTTTATTTACCACGATTAAAAGTAAATAGGGTAATTAAAAGATAAAATAATATTATAATTACCATAACACATGTCCTAATTGTATTGGATAAGTGTAATTAGACCAAAAACAACCTTAGTAATAAAATATGAACCTTTTTTTCACTTGTATTAGATTAGGACATTTATTATTATTTTATTTAAAGAGGAGTTAAATGTGTTTAATTCAATGTTTAATAACTAAACCATTTGTAATATAAGGTTACACATAAGATAATTTCAACTATAAATATTCATTATAAATATAATAATATTACCTACATAATGATATTTTATTTATATTTTTTAGACATCAAGAAATTAAATTAATTTATGACACAATAATGATTCTGTAATTACCTTATGAATAATGAATTAAAATAATTGATATTATAAAAATCCAAATAAATTTAAATGGGGAATTTTGATGAGTTTAAAGGATTTTATATGTTAATATGACATGTAAGGGTTGATTAAATAAATTTTATTCTAAGTAATTAAGTTTCTAGTACATTATCAAAAACCAGTTACAAAAATTTTCAAAATTGACATGAAAGTGTTTTTAAAACAAATACTATATTATTATTTTATATTATTGTCCTAAAAATCTAGGGTTTGGCAAAAGGAATTATATAATAATATATATGTCATTAATGAACCACTTTGGGTTCTCTTGTAATTTTATAGTATCTTTTTTAACCATATAATATTGAAATACAACGAGACGTGGTAAGTGTTAAACTATTTAACCAATGGTTAAATCTAAAAGATAAGGTTAAAATGGTGAATAAACCGGTCTAAATTTTTTTAGAGAGTATTTCGACTCATACCGACCTTATCATCAAAATAAATAATTTTTGAGCAATTATAAAACAAATATTATTGTATAATAAAATAAAATTTCAAACATTCCTAAAGTGACCCACACCTCTTATATAAAATGGTACTTCCCCTTCTCTCAAAATCACACAACCAAAGCCATTTGTATCGGCGAAAACCAACTTAAATATCCTTCCAACTACCCTCATTCGACCTATAGGCCTTAAGTTGATCATAAAGCCAACCTAAGGAGCCCTTTTGATCAAATCAAATGGAAGCACCCGAAGAAGAGGTAATTATTTCACCACCTCTAGCATGTTATTTTCTTCTTCCACATCCTATTTCTTTTTTATTCGTAAAACAAAAATAAAATATACGGTACCTTATTCATAATGTGATGTTATTATAAATATGGTACAACTATATTCGTTATTATATCCATCCAATAAATGAAAAAGTCACCATACGTTTGCATGTACGGCTTACCATCTCCATGTTGTGGTGTAATATGTTATTCAAACACATCATTATTTTGATGGGTATAATAATCTGTATATCTGATGTAAATAATAAATATAAAATGTTAATGATACTTTATATATGATATAACATCCAATTACAAACTATTTCACCATCAATATAATGATATTGTCGCTCGTGTGTATGTACGAATTACCGTCTCCACTAACGCGATGAGATTCATTCCCCTTCATAATCATTCAAGAATAATATTTATTTTATGATTAAAAATATTGTTTCAGAACTTAATACCACTCTTTATATGAATCAAATACATCCTATCCATAACAAACTTGTCTTATGTAACAAATCATATAAAGGAAAATGAATCAGTTAACACCCAAAACGATGATACTACAGAAGTCTTACCAAAAAAGAAATATTGGATTATCATATATGATATCATATTTATGTCTATAGATCTTCTATAATTTAATAAAAATGTTTTAACTATTATATTGTAGTTTAACAAACCATTGACTAAGGAAAATTACAAGGTAAGGGTTAAATTTACAATATCTTTACTTATCTGAGGTTGTTAATACATAAGTATATACTGGGAGCTATTTATCATCCACATCTGTTTTCTTAAAAAATTATTTCAAAACATTTTTACTATTAGCTATATTATTGGTAAAAGTTGTTTATACCCTTATAAAACCTTATATGTTTTGAAATAAATCATTCCATCATTTTCTAAACAATGTACTTTATGACCTTTTCGACAAAATTACGCTAAGAATGTTTTTTTAAACATATAAGGTGGGTGAATATATTTTCTTCCATTATAACATCATTGAAGATTCTCTTTAAAAGATTATAAGAATATTTTCAAAATAAATGTTTTGATTTACAATAATGTAACTCCTAAATTATCTCCAAATAGAAGGAGATATTTCTTTCAAATTGTTTTGATGTCATCTATGTCAACATCTTTTGTTAAATTTTACACTTGTTTGAAGTTGATTTAAGATGATACAAATTGTCCATAATGTATTTAAGGTATTGTGATATGTTTGACAGTGTATGCGTTATTTTTATACCATTAATGGTTAATTATTAATGTATTGATATTTTGAATGCTAGTTTTAATACGAATGTTTATGTTATGTTTCAACATTTTCATATAAGAAATGTATTTGACTTAGTAAGTGATGGGTGGAGCCCACTATAACTCCTCGGTGAATCCGTATGTCTTAAGAGACAATTAGACGTTGAATTGGCTGAGGCCTTTCCCAATTTTATATATGGTTTTTCCCAAGGCCTTAATCATTTTTAGATGTCTTGGAAGAGGACTTGAAAAAATGTTTTAGAATGTCCCGCATTATACATTACCTCCTTATGAAAATAATATTGATGGTTCATGTGGTTATTGGACTATTAGAATAACCATGACTATGTTTTATTATAGAATTATTTACAAAGCTCATATTCCTACCTAAAAATTTTCGTGTTTATTATTTTTAATAGAATGTGTTTTCAATTATTCATTACACTGAATGTTTTTTATCTTTTTATGTATTGCATACTCTTACTGAGTGTTTGATGTCACCCATTTTACTATGTTTTATTTTTTATAGGATGAAAAATAGTATATTATGCCTGACTTGTAGGATATTTTAATGGATATTAATGTTTCCAATGGAGACAATGTGGTTGTTGTTTTTAATTTTATAATGTAATGTAAAACTTATGAATATATCTAGTACTTCCAAGGATACTAATCTAATCCATCATTTGGGATTTTATCCATTTTATCATGCCAAGGTTATGTAATAATTCCCCAACTCTGGGTGACTGGGTTCGGGGCATTACACACTACGGATCCTATCTTTCTGATCCTCGAACAACATCAGATGATATGTAAATGAGTATCTATCCTTGAATTTCATTTCACACTAGTAAATAATTTTCACTGATTAATGCATGTATCCCCTCACCTATGGAACATGGAAGACATCATGAACCCACTAAAACTGTTAGGATAGAGAATGGTGGTATGAAAACTCAATAACACTCTGTAATATCTCAAATGTCTAGATAAACCTCTAGGATAGCTCACCTGCCTGACCAAATCTCCAAATTCCTCAATGTGGGAAGAATCATATAAAAATGGTCTCCATAAACAAAATATATGGGGTAATACAATGATTTGTATAATATTTCATCCTTCTCTAGTATTTCTTCATCTAATCATGAATGACTCGGACTATCTCCATCACTGGATGCACTATCTCTTACCCCACAAGAGATGCCTCGCTAATCTCTGTCTAGTACAATAGTGACCTTTATTTTATCCCATTGAGTTCCTCAATATTTTACAGGTCGACAGTAGAGTTTTTGATATTATTATTACAAACTCAACCAAGGGAATGTGATCCTCCCAACACCATCTGATTTCTAAAAAAAATCCATCATCATAACGTCCATCAATAGGATAGTGTTATCGATCGTCCCATCTTTCTAGTGGTGTAAGGATATAATCATCCTAATATAAGTATTAAATGATTTTGTAGGACTCTCCATAACCATTATATGAACCCCAAATCATGATTATAGACAATAATCCTATGATCCCCATGAATATGAGAATCATCACATACATACAACTTCCCCCAATCTCTCTACCAAACTCTACTCCCTGATAACAAGGAAGTATTCCAACATTGTGTGTTATTCAACTATCAAAATTATGTAATAATGGGTCATAAATATCCATAGAAACCTTTTTGAAATTTTAATGGATATATCATCCCATTTTTACTCTAGGATCTGAAGTGGGTACAACATACCATTCGAAACCTGCTGCTCATCCTTCACCTACTAAAAGGTGAGGCACCATGAGAAAAAAACCCTCAAGCTCTATCTCATTCTTGCCAAAAAAACTATAGTTTATGGTCCCTATATAAATATCTCATAGTGGTATGTATAACCAAAAGAAAAGTGTTAAAATCCCTCATCACCACCTCCAGCCTAATGATTGATACAACCGTCTGTCCCTAGAAAAGAATGACATGATTCACAACTTCTGAAAATCTACATAGTGAATGTACTGAGGATAGATAGTCAAAAAATACCTCGTTTTTGTTGTCTCCCACCTTGTAATCTCTAACATGATGGGGATGAAGAGGAGTAAACACCATTAAAGGAAGAAATATTGAACCCTTATGCTCAAATAGGGTCACTAACAAGGAATCAAACAACTCAAACACCTCATGAACCAAACACACATGGGAATTCCTACTAAGGGAATCTAATACCATATCGTTTTAGTTGTTAGTGTATATGATCTCAAATTCGTATTCCATTATATAATCTAACCATTACCTCTCCCATAAGTTCAAGACTATATGTGTGGAAAAATTCCCAAGGCATTGATAATTTGTGTAAAAAACAATGTTCTCTCCTAGATTATAGTCCCTCTACATCCTCAGAGAAAAGGCTACTACTGTAAGATCTAGGTCACGAGTCACATTGTTCTTCTCATGGGTGTTCAAATACCTCAAAACTTATGAGATATCTTCCTTCCTATTTAAAAACATGTAGTTGAGGCCATCCTTAAAGGAATTATAATAAACTATAAAATATATTCCCTCCTTTGGTTGTATCAAAAAATGAGAATTCAATAGCCACAACCTAACATCCTTGAATTGATATGTCTAGGTAAATTTTTTCCCTTTATATTCATTGGTGTTAAAAGGGGGTGCAATCTTAAATAAGTGTATCAAGAACCGTTAATCACACCCTTCTATTAAAAGAAAAACAAATTCCTTATACATGCTATTTGGGGGTTCCCAAGAAAGCACAACATTGAAATTTTTTGGGTCCATAGCTAATGAATTCTAAGAAATTACATTCCCTAAAAAGTGGACCTCATGGGTTCATAACATGAACTTAAATAGGTATCCATAGTGTTGGTTCTCCACTTGAAAACCTTGGACCATACTCAAGTGCTCTACATCATCCTCCTCTAACACAAAGTATAAGAGTATGAAGTTAGTGAAAAAACCCACAAAATGGTCCATGTATTGGTGGAAAATATGGTTAATCAAATCCATAATCATGGAATTCTAATTTCTCACACTGAAAAATATCATAAGGTACTCGTAGTGTCAGTAGGTACATCATAATTCTTATTCAGAATATAAGTCTCACAAACTATCAATTGGTGGTAGTTGAACTGAACATTGATCTTCAAGAACCAAGTCACACATAACAACTATTCAAAGATGTTTTTGATCCTTTGAAGGGTTAATGTTTCTTTATTGTGTCATAGTTTAGTCGATGATTTCCCTCACAATGTTTTAATCTCCCATCCAACATTTTCACAAACAACATCAGAGCTTCCCAAGGGGAAACACTATGTCGAATGAAACCCTTATCTTGAAGGTCCTCACACTGCAAATGAATCTCCCATAGCTCATAAGGGTTATATGATATTATTTATTATATATAGGAGTGGTCCCAAGATTCAATTTAATACAAAAAATCAGGGTCCTACTTCTGAGGTAATATTAGAACATCCTTGGGGAATACTTCTATAAAATCTTCCATGACCAATGTAATTTGGATGCCTGAAGAGCCAACATCACAAAGGGAAAAAGTATCAAACATATGAATGATGGGATATATATTAATTATCGAAAAAACCACTCATCCCACCATGATATATCTCTCACCCAAAATGGAGAATCTCATCCCATCATTGTGAAGTAATATGACTCATTTGAATTTATAGTAAATCTTGGCTTGGACCATGAACAACCATTACATAACCATGATGAAATAATAGGGTACCATAATGAAGATCAAAATATTCCATGACAACCTCTATCCACAAAGTTACCTCTCTTGATCCTATATGATAAATGATATAGACGATGCCTTCCCCGACAGAACCAAAAGTCAAAGTAGTTAAGGTAATGCCCCAACTAAAAGGTATAGCTCTCACACTAGGAATAAATACACTAAATAATGAATCAAACCTATGACGAATAGTACTGATTCTATAGTATAATAAAAATACATAATGGTCATGTTCATATGGTGTGCCACTTGTTCATATGCCTCAGTAGCCTACAGCTATCCACGGCCCGGACCACGAGCAACATGAGCCTGATGTTGGTCAACAAGGTGGTGGTGGTGGTGGTGGATCTCGTAGCATTGTCAACCACCCATAGATCCTCTTTTTAGAGATCCAAATTCTCCCCTTGTGTCACAACCTCCTTAGGTTCCACCCTACCCTCACTTGGGAGATCCCTGATCATAGTGATCCATAACCATGATAGACTATCCTACATCTTTTTGCGCTCTTCATCACGTCGGGTCTGAGAATCACATTCCATATAACCTCCTCAATCACATTCATAGAAACCCCCCCAAAGGGATTCCCTCTTAATATATTATTTCCATGAAAATGTTTTTGTGAAAAATATTTTGAAGATCTCCTATGTGATGATCCTTTCGGCTAACGTCTTCTTGTGGTAGATTAATCTGCTCTATAATACCCGCTTCCTAGTTTAGCTTTCTAAAATCCCTCTGATAGAAAGATTTAAATCCCCAGTTACATCTCCAACTCCCCCACATAGCTGGGAGTTAAAAAGGGTACCTCCCTAGTATGGTAATATATAGGGATTCATTGCTCAATATTGTGAACAAAGAGTTTGCAATGATGGATCATATCCTGGGAGTTCTGCTTAAGGTCTATTAATCCCAAACCAAACTATGAAACTATCATCCATCCATTCTACAATTCCAGAACTCTTACATATATAATTATATCAAGAATGAGGGGTATTAGTCCTTATATAAGTTATGATCGATTTTAGGCCATGACAATGTCGGCTCATCATGAATCTATGTAACAAGATGATAGTAATTCCCATTTTCTCCACATAAGATGCTAGATACCAAAGCAAACACATGATCAGTTTATGTCCAAATAAGCCTGAAGTCATGGTTCAAATACTCTATATAATCCTCTACCACCTATGGATTGAGATCCTCTTGGAGCCACATTGTCCTCTATAATTTAAAGTCATTGGGTGAGCTAATCCAGCGCACAAATTCATCCTCCTCTGCTAGTATAATTTTCTGCATGACAGGTGGTGTTGCTGCTTCCTATCCACTTTGAGGAAGGATAATATGGGATAAACCATGGATTGATTCCTAATAACTCATCATATAAACCGCATAATCCCTAATTGGTAAACTATATGGCAATCTTCATGGAGGAATCCGTATAATGTAGTCAATACATACCACAACCAGATCAAAATATATATAGAATGGGGAGATTACTCAAAAAGGATAGTCAGAAGACTCAATCCTATATAAATAATGCACAACTGATCCTTAAATCCAATTTCTTGTCATGAAGATTTTACCAGAAGTCGTTAAAATTCTTGGTGAATGGATATGACAGCCGTTGCACCAACATTGGTTTCCCTGACCTAAATGACACAGTCAAGAAACATTGAACTGGTTTCCCAAAATCCCAACTGAATGCTAATAAGGGGGCTACTACAAAAACAATCCCCATGATCCAACCACCATTTATACCAATTTGACACTATCCTAACTAGTAGTTAATTATGTAAAACTACTCCAAGAATTTCCCCATAAGCCAGGGGATGTTGACATGGATCAAAAGGAATATCTAACATTGGAGGACTTTTCCTAATGAAGCTGCAAAAACACACCCAAAATTATCATTGTATAAGTGTAATGGAATAAAATAAATTGATGAAAAATATAGATTAATAACCATATATAAAAATAATCAAGGTAATACAAAGAGTATGATAGTGTTTACTAAAATGTAAATGTGAAACACATGAACAACTAGATAGATGTCTGAAAGTAAAAAAATTGGAGAAGTGCATGCAGAGAGATCCTAGATCCAAGTCTCCAAACATCGACCACCATACATAGTTTAGTTCGCCATGATATCCCTAAGCTCCTCTGTAATCACTACTAACATATCCCTTATATGCATAAGACATGAAACATGTAGGATAATCCCAAGAATCATTTTTATATACATAACTAGTAGGACACCAAAAAATATAAAGGTGGAGGAGTAAGAGAAATGATAAGAATATATAGTGGAAGAATCAACCCAAAGAATGTGATTAAAAAAGACCACAACATTGATATATATATTTATATATATATTCCAAACTTTGAATCCCAAAT
Source organism: Viscum album (assembly GCA_963277665.1). Taxonomy (NCBI): domain Eukaryota; kingdom Viridiplantae; phylum Streptophyta; class Magnoliopsida; order Santalales; family Viscaceae; genus Viscum; species Viscum album. The sequence goes on from OY728129.1 coordinate 481,440,793, forward strand.
GATATATAAATGAGATCTTCATATCACAACCCATTATAGTAAAGATTCCCAATAGACCCAAAAGTTCATCAATGGTGACAAACATCTTGCACGTCTATCGAGTAGAGTAATCAATGTTAGGTCTGACCTCACCACTATGTCACATAATTAGGGGCCACAATCTCTAGGTAGATGTCCCATTCCCTAGTACTATAGGAGAGTTCCAATCAAGGGATATCTAAATGAACCACTCCATATCCTTATTGGACGGTGCCACTCTGATGGTCATTGGAGGACCATGGCCAACCAAACTAGAGGGTTCAAATATAGTAGTCAGTAGCAGATCATTTCCAATCTCCACTAGAGGGTTCCAATATAGTAGTTGAGGACCACATCCCTGATATCATATTAATTTTCCACAAAAATAATAAATAGAAGACACGTTCCCAACCTAGTAAGAGGGTTACACTCTCAATGTTGGTATAGGACCCATTCCTAGCTCAGCTAGAGGGTGCTACTCACATAGTTCAAGAATCTGTCCCTAATACCATAGGTGGGGGTCACTCAGATAGCAGATATAGGTTCCATGCCCTTCCAAATAGGATGTTGTCACTCTAGTGATCGAGGAATTATTCCCTGACACCACATGAGGTGGAAACTCTATGGATATGTACAGTATCCATGACCTATCCTCTGTGGAGGGTGACAGTCTAATAATTAGTAGATGACCCATGTATAGAACATAGTAAAATGTGTGTATAGTATTCAATTGAGGACTTGTGCTTTACCCAATAGGAGGGGCCACACTGATCTCTCTCACGACCTATCCTGATCAATTCAATCATCGAGAATCTCTTAAATAAGAATCTATCATATAATATATATATATATATATATATATATAGAAATCCACTATAATTTCCATCGTCACATTCTATGAAGATTAAAACATATGATATGGTACTCTTAGAAAAAATCATAGTTCAAACAATGGAGATAAGATAGGTTGAATGTTCATCAAAATCGAAGAAGGGGTACACGATTTGTATGGGGACCCACCGATTGTGTGATCCCACTCAACCACAAATTCTTGTTTCTACAAGTACATAGATCACTGTCCATGTAGAAACACATTTCAAATTGGTGTAATACACAAAAAGCATCATCCACCTGATGTCCTACACATGCTCCTTTTCATTTCCATATATTATTCATTGTGTCCAAGTACTACAGTACACATTGTGTTCTTCAACATGGGGTCCTAACCATTTTATCAACCTCACATCCTATCCACCATTGGAGGTTCAGATTAAATGTGACTCATTCACACAGTTTGGGATCCCTAACATTCTGAAAACCCTACCACTGTAGTGAAATGGTCCCTACACAACATGTGTTCTTCACAATACATCTTATGTGGTTGGTATTTTTGTATAATGTTAAATATATTTCACAGGTGTGGAAAATCAAGATTTCCACCTTAGATATCATATCCTTGCCACTCAAAATTAGTGGGGAAATCCTTGATTCATTGTTTCTATCCCTTCGATGGACATAAATCAAATCCCCATTCCATATATCGGATCCTACATCCACCGTGCATATATCACATTGTGACCTTCTCATATTTATTTCGGAATAACAAATCAATAAATAGAATCCTGAAAATATCCCAAATCATCTTTGATTCAAAAGATCATTCATCTCACATAAATCATCCATAATTGTAGGGGTTTTATAGTGCTTAATACCACCCAAAGATGCACATCCTTGGCCCATATCCTAATGGAGATGATAGAGAAGAATGAGAGTTGGGAAATGTACAAAATAAATGGTTCAATAATAATTGGCCATGAATTCCTATAAAATGATCATAATTGGGGATATTTTGGTGAGAAAAATGGAGAATTAGCTGTATATTGAATAATAAATAGAAAATATGTACACATTCTCATGAAGAGGCTCGAAATTGAAACACAGATCAAGATTTAATACGATAATGCTCAATATATTTAATAAATTGTGGAAGAATAAAAATATTTATGATTCCTACATCAAATTAGATTATTTTCTTATAAAAAACATTATCTCAAATAATGATGTGTATTTTTTGCATTCATTGTGCCTCGATCTTCTTGGATATAGAGTTTCATCATCATTTGAATCTGATTCGACAATGAGAGGGTGGAAGAATGTCTCTCAATGAGTATTGGGTTATAAGTATAACCCAAGTTATTTACCCATAACATCATATTTAATGAGAATTTATATTAGGTTATTTTGAATTAAATAAATAAATTTAATAATTTATTTAAAGAAACAAGCCCACCCTTAATCGCTTTTATCTGAACATCCCACACTGACCAATTTTAGGTCATTCCTATGTTAAACCTCGTGTTCTTGACCCAAATTTTTTATCAAAATTTCAATATGAGATTCCTTTGATTATATATCACATATTATATAAGAATATGTGTGTGTATAATATAAAATATTTTTAATATTTTTATAAAATTAATTTTGGGCACACAAGGCCTAGAAATTACACAGCATCTCAGTGCCTGACTCTAAATATATATATAAATATTCTAATGTATTATTTTGAAAAAGGGGGTCCCTATATAATATCATTTTTATTTTGGGATAATGATATTACTTCAAAATAATAACTTTTGTAACCATACTTTCCCATAGATTACTACATGTTTTATTTTGGTTTTATTAACATCATATATGAAGAAGATATTTTTTATAGCATTGATAACTAATGAAACATAAATCATAGTGATATTGTAATAAATATGTAAATATTTATTTTTTTGGTTCGTTAATGGTAACAATAATACATAACATGTCATTAAGAAATTCCCTGTCATTTGTTAAATTTTTTAAAATGAGATCATCATTGACTCCATCTTGATAGATCCTAACAAAAATACTAACGAAATGAAATTAGACCACAATTAATCATTATATAACATCAATTATTGTACCTATAATTATTTAATAATGAATAAATTTGAATTTATGATCAATAATAGAAACTTCCATTATGAATAAAGTACTAAACAAAAATAGAATCTAATAACATCCAATGAGGAAAATAATATATCACTAACTATAATCTTTTTTCTAATTGGATATAAATGAATTCTATAAATGATGATATATATTAATAATATTTTATGATTAGAGACTAAGATAGATAATTTTGGTTATATGAGGTTATTGTAGAATGTTCATCTAAGAGTGATTTATGGTATGGGGATTTTTATAACTCCACTACTTTCCTGGTGGAATAATGATTCTTTATATATTATGGTTATTACAAGATGGTTTTCTTCTATCTTATAATGAAATTAAAATGCCTTTACAGCTTATTTTCTTTAGAATTACGTTGATGTACTTATTTCTTAAAAAAATTATGATTTTATGAATAATTCTCATTCTTTAAAACTCTTATTACTTTATAACAAAATTCAATCATCGTATTAATGACCCACTTTCACATTTCGAAATTAATCTTTTTATTTCTAGTCATATTCAAAATTTTAACTATTTTTTTTAAATAAAATATTTATCACTCTCTTTATGATGTGGGTTTCAGTAAATGTATATTCTAGAATTGAAAAGGATTTCCCATTCTTGTTCCTTATTTTTTGTTCCACCCCATATTTGAATTGATATTTTATAATTTTTTAAAGGATATATGAATTAGACGTGGTTCTTTAAAAAGGTTTTATTTAAAACATTATGAAATTTATTTTGAATTTTCATTCCTAAATTCATCACATTAAATCAATTTCATCTAATTTTATCTATAGAAACATTTTCATGGATTCACATATATTTTTCACATTAATGGATATGACATCTATGGAGACTTTTTTTAAATATCCCAAATAATTCCACTTTGAAATACATTTTTATGTGATTGAGTTTTGTTAACAACTAGAGTAATATTTAATTTTAGTTTCTAAAATACCATATGAAAATAATTTGGAACAAAAATTATTTCCATGGGTTTTTTGTTATGATAAATGATTTATTTCAGGTTACACTCATATGTATAGATGAAAAATAGTCTGTTTCCCATATCACCCTCAAAATAATTGGATAGAATTTTATGCCTTATGTGATATATGTACATGATTGTAATTATATTTTATTGAAAATATTTATTGTGATAAGTGACTCATGAAGATGATGATACCATGTGCTTATGCTTATGTCCTTGTTATTTATTATTCTATGTTTTAAGGGAATGATATATTTTCATTTGGTTATCCTCTTATTATTATCTATGTATAAATTTTTTATCTCATGATTCTGAAATCATTATTGTGGTTTATATTTTTAAAAATTTTAGATTATGTTTCCTTGTATGATGACATATGGACATATTTTATTATTTTATATACTTTTTTGTTATATATATTTATAATTCTCATATTTATTCATATCTGTATGATATATCCCATGATTAAATGTTGATTTATTTTAGTTATTAAGTGTTTTTAGCTCACCATTTCTCATATTTCTATTGAGTGGGGTTTGAAGATGATTATTACTAATGGTAATTAGAATATGAATTCTAGTGAGGCTCATTTATAAGGAAATATTTACATGTTTTGTAAAATAATTTTCTTATGTAGCTAATTCTCAAGTACACTAGACAATTTATTAATAGGATTGTGTGTTTATTAATATGATTTAATGCTTAATTTATGAAAATGATATAAAAAATGTTCTTTTCAATGTTCACCTCACTTTTTATCAAATACATAATTTAAATAATTATTTTTTAGCACTAGACCGATGTTTATAGGTCTAGGGAACCATATAAGTAATCAAAGATAGAATTAGTTCATTTTAAGGATTTATTTAGTTGTTTTAGAGGATTATGATAAGAGAACATTATAGAAATACAAATTCATAAGTCTATGTATAGTATACCACAATGGGGTTTAGGTAATGTTTTGACTATGTGATTTTCCTAGAAATTACATCCCATTTAGGATACTTGAAATTAGATGTTGTTAGGGAAAATTCCACCAAAGGGTAATCACTTTGAAAAACATTGGTTGAGTACCAAATAATTCTTCCCTTGATCCATGTTGAGTGTTATTAGGATTGAACACCTTGCTAAACAATCAATGTGGATATTTTTTCGCAGATATTATTCTAATTACAAACCATTACAATGGATTTTAGCACATCTATATTGTTATGACCTATCCCAGTGTGGCCCACTTCTTGACCACCCCAAGACCATCTCCAATATTCTAGGGGATGGTGACTATAACCTAGAAGGTATATCTTATTAATGGGTTGCATTTTCTTAAGTACACACACACACACACATGCCTCAATTCCAAACAAGATGAATTGTTAAACCACTATCTATAAAAATGAATGCATACACTATATCCCAACCAATAGTGCATGACAAGAATGTTAAATGACATAAGGTAAACTCCTCTAGAATACAAGGACACCAAATAATGAGTATGTATTCCAAAAAGTGAAACTTGTAGATAAAGTTATTGGGACTGCTACTCAAAGTAGTAGGAACACCTCGGCCAGTCTATACTCAAAATGCTATATTTAGTTCTGGTCTTCCAAGGAATATATAGAAAAGACTCTAGTCTGCACAACACATGACACTTACAGCAAAATCTTATACAGGTTTGAGTAAAATAATACTCAGTAGAGAACCTAAAAAATTCAAATGAAAATTATAAAGTAAATGAAAAATTGGAAATACCACATAAGAAATTCAACAATAGAAATACAACACAGAAAATTCCATGAAAGAATAATACAGCTTGTTAATTAAAGATATATACTCGTGGCCCATATATCAAGAATACCAATATATACTCTCTCCAATTAGACAACGGTCTCCATGAGACACATAATATCCATGAGACACATAGTCTCGATAAGACACACAGTCTTTGGGAGTTACACTATCTCAATGAGACACACTGTCCCTTTAAGATGAATAGTCTTTTGGAGTAACACAGTCTCCATGAGAAATAATGTCTTAATAAGACACACAATCTTTGGGAGTCACATAGTCTCCATGATATTTCTAGTCTATATGTCACAACCATCTATAGGATTCCCCTCAAATCACGCTCAGTCAGATAGAACCTACCCCTCAATACATTAGTTCATATGCATAATTTCACCAAAAACCACTTAATATATATTAAATGGACCAGCTTGTCGCAAGGGATCTAATGATTAGATGGTTCATCAAACTAATATAGGGTTTCAATGATAAGAAAGATTGATGTTTCCAAAATAGGTCCACAAGCTTGTGGATCGACCGGGAGGTCAGTCCACCGACTGTGGTAGTTGACTTCTATATCTGACCGCCCCCGGGTTGACTAACAGGTCCGACCATGGCTCGGTCCAGACACCTAAGTTTGAACCCAATCCCACCCGACCTGTTGGTCTCTCTTGGTCTTCAGGTTCAACCAGCTGCATTGGGCATGTCCCTCTTCAGCTGTTCCTAGACCACATTGTCGGCCCGTCCCACTTGGCCAACCCTTCCCACTTACCCAAAATTTCCCATTGTTGGGTGTGGTCCACACGGTATGCCACTAGGTCTACATCTCTACAACATCATGTGGTCTCTATGCAGCAAGATCTCCCACATCCCATGCGGCATTGTCCCCGCTTCATCTGGGGGATTCAATGCCTCCTCCAGTTGTCGAAACTCTAAAATGAAAAATTAAATGTGGTCATAGGGTTTCATGAAATATCAATTTGTCCTCTGTTTCAACGTACCACCAATATGGGGGTCTGATCACATTCATATATTCCCAAAAATTTGAGCCATGACCAAAAGGTCTAATGAGGAAGAATACCATTACATGGGAAAGAAAAATCAAAAGAATTCCCATATAAATTAACTGTATCTTTTGTTCCTATAAGACTTAATTAGTTCCCATTAATGTGAATAATGAAGAAGAAATATTCAAAATTATTTACCTCTCATTAAAACCCTATAATCAGGTCCATCCTACAAGATCAATTGAACTGTGGATCAACCAGTTCATTGAATGGTCCATGGATAGCATTGAATTAAAAAACGGGGAATCAAAAAATATGGCAGACATCTATTTGGATCATTCATTGATGATAATTTTATTATTTTCCATCCTTAACAACATCATCTGACTTTGTTGGTGAAACGATAAGTGATCTGATCTCCAATCCATTGTCTTTCATTAGGAAGGATCCTTTCAACACGATTCTAAGGAATTATTGGTTTATGGTGATTACCCTGAAGTCTATGAAAAACTATTATTAAAAATTAAACATTGATCCATTGTTGTGTATTGTTAAATAAAATAAACTGTAATTATTTTATTCTTTGAAATGTAAAAAAATTTGTTTTCACAGACAACCCACGCCGATCGATAGTAGGGATTTCCTAATGTGAATTAGATTTCTAAAGGAAATGGTACACTTTTATTTATAATATATGCAAAAATTTAGTAGTTAATTCAATTATTCAAGAAAACTACATGTTCATGCAATATAATATTTTTATTTTATTCAAACTATTGTTTTAGGAGCACCTAGCCTCAAAATCATATTCCATCTCAGTGTATAGTCTTCAAATCAATCGATATAATCTCTAAAAATAATATATCAAAAATATTAGATGTTACAATCTCCAAACCTTGGTATATTGTGTCCCTAAAATCCAAAACAAAATGGATACTCAAAAAAAGGGGTTACTGAGCATGAATCTTAGCCTCCTACTCTCAAGTTCACTTCTGGGGATTCCCGTGATGCAACTAAATGTTCACCAGAGGAGTTGACTTCCCATGGAGGATCCTCTCTTATTTATCCTTGTTCTCCTCTAGGTACTCCGTAAAATTCACCCTGTTGTCGATGTCTAGATCCACCCAGTCAATGATGTGCGATGGTTAATGCATGTACCTCCTCAATTGTTATAAGTGGAAGATGTTATGCACCCACTCAAACTATTGAGGTAGATACAAGGGGTGTTCCACCTAAATAACTAGAAATATAGTCTATAAAGGTCCAATGAACCTCAAATATAGCTTTCTACCCCATCAAACTATCAATAATCTGTGTTGAGGTGAGACCGAAAGGAACACATAGTCTCCTTCCTTGAACTCCAGTGGCCTCTGTCATTTACCATTATAATAATTTTGATGGTTCTATGTAGTATTCATCCAATTTTGTATGATCATTACCTTCAATGTAGTGTCCTACACTATCTCTAAGCCCATGAGTGCTGACTCTACTGGGTTCATCCAAAAAAGTGGTCACCTAGAGGGTTGATCGTACAAGGGCTTGAATGGTGTCGTACCAATGTGGTAATAGTAGTTTATTTTGTATTCAATCTCCACCATAGGGTTTTGATCCTCTCAAATAAAACCAAAATCTAGTATTCAAGCACATAGAATTTCCTTCAGAGCCTAAATGGTCTGCTTAGTCCTTCCATCCATCTATTGGTGAAAAGTTGCGGTCAAGCGTAACTATGTCACAAAATCCACATACAATCCCTTCCACAACTTGGATGCTAAGTGAACATCATGATCTTAGACAATTTCCTATAGAAATCCATGGGGTTGAACTATCTCTTACATGTAGTGGTGTCTCAGGCTCTCTACTAAACATTTCTCATGAATAGTTGGGAAGTGGTCTCACTTGGTTTTTCTTTAAATGATATCAAACATGGTATCACTTCACCCATACTTACATGGTGAACCCGTCCCAAATTCCATTAATATCCCATCCCACATCAATTATAGCACCTCTAGGGGTTGATTTATGCTCACTGGAACATGGTGTTCATCATTAACTATCTGAAAAGTGAGTAATTGAGAAACAAAATTCGCACCTCGATACGTTATTATCAGCCACTAGAACTGACATCAGATGTCTTGGTACATCTTCACCACACCTAGATGTACTTCTAAAATGGGATGTATGAAACTCCCTCAAGACCTCCTCCTATAATGCCACCGGTACTATGGTGCATCCTCTGAAATAAGCAAGGTTCTCTCCAACTTTCGAATATCCCTCAAGGGAATTCCCTATGGACATATGAGATTGGAGATTATTATAGTTGGTATCCCCAATTCGTGCCTCCCTAACTCACTATAAGAGTGAAGGTTGAAAACCATCGACTAGTGGTAAGATACTCCATTTCCATAATAAAGGGATATCAATAATGAGGCCAACTGTTTTGATGCCTTGTTCATCAACTATGAACTGGATCTTCTACTGAGTGATTATTCCATCATGTTCCCCTTCCCTGCAGTATAAATAATCTCAACGTATTAGTCTTGGAGTAACACTATAAATCTAATATTTCTCATGTTCAAATACTTCTGAGAGAAAATATACATGAGGCTCTTAAGGTAAGATTAGTTGAAAAATTTCTCTCCCATCAAGTAGTGTAACAACATATTTAATGCGAAGACTACCACTAATAACTCAACCTCATGGGTTGTGTAGTTCTTTTTATGTGGTCTCAATTGGGGTGATCCATAAGCAATCAGAAATTTCCCTCTGTATTAGGAAACAAACTAGTCTGGTTCCTAATGCATCATAGAACACTACCTACATTGAACCCTCTTATGGAAAACACAAGACGAATGCACTTTTCAATATATATCTCAACTAATGAAATCTTTCATGGAAATTCTCCATCCACACAAAAGGATGCCCACTTCATGTCAATTATTTCAATGATGCTTTTACTCTAAAAGATTCAAGTACAAATGTCGGTTATTACCCATCCAATCCAAGGAAACTATGAACCACAACAACACTCTTTGGTGGCTCCAAATCAAGAACCTCCTCAATCATTTTTTGATCCATTGCAACTCCAGCCTCTGAAATTATGTGTCCTAAAAATTTTACCTCTCAAATCCAAAACTGATTCTTCGAGAGCTTCCCATAAATCTAGTTCTCCTATAGTGTGTCTAGGAACATTATCAAGTGTATCATGTTCACCTACTCAGATGTCGAGTACAATAGGATGTCATCAAGGAAGACCACCATGAACCCAACTAATTATGGTAGTAAGATCTTATTCATGAGTCCCGTGAACAGTTCTAGGGAATTATCCACATCAAACAACATCAACAAGTAGTCATAGTGGTCGTAATGACATCTTAAATCCATCTTCGGTATATTCGCATCCCATACTCAATGCTAGTGACAGCCATATCTGAGTTCAATCATTGAGAACCACGACACCCCTTTCAAATGATAAAATAGTTCATTGATCCATGGTAGTGGATATTTATTCATCGTAGTCCTAGGTTTTAGTCACTGTACATCCTCACAAAACTTCAATCTCCCATCTACCTTCTTGAAAAAAAACATCTGCTGCTAAGGGTGAAACAAGGGGTCTCACGATTCCCTTCATATGAATTTTCTCAAACTATATTCTATTCACGCAAAGATCTATGGGAGGCAATTTATATGTAGTTGTAGATATTGGTTGCATCCTTGGGTATAAATCACTAAATAATTATACCTCCATGTGGGGATACAATACTAGAACATCCTCATGAATGTTTTCCTCATACTCCTCCACAACTTCAATAAAATGATGACTCATATCATCCATTACACTGAGGGTCAGGCTGGCCAACTGATGAGTGATCGACTACACCCTCCTATGTGTGATTCCATCATATTATTCATGGGATTCCTATTATTTGAAAAATAAAAACCTAGTTCAATAACTATGGACACACCACATTCTGTAACTAAAACCTTAAATCTGACCATGGAATGTGGATAACTAGTCCATATTGAGAATAACGTCATAAGGCCTCAATGCTCCTACCAAGAGATCTCAAAAAAATATGGCCTCTAAGAGTAAGGTCATACTATCATCACTAGTGTGTGATAAAAAATCTCTTGTAAGTGTATCTAAATGTAAGGGTTGGGTCATCAGTTCAACCATAATCACTGAATCTTGAAGAATATTCATGGAATGTAATGAATGCCTATACCCAATTTCTAGTAAATCAACATCTAATATTGAAAATACATATATAGTAACTATAATAAAACATAGATCCCTAGGTTCATAAGCCTACATTTCCAAATTCTGGCCTCATCCATATCCATCAACTCCCTGAGCAAGTCACGGACCACCTAGGGTGGAGGTGGTAGTACGTCGATCCTCTGACCACATCATATAGCCTTGCATGGTCCTCATCCACATACACTACCCTATTTACCACCCTAATCCACTATCTATCTCTACCTTGGCAGTCCCTAAACTATCTCTGGATCGGCTATATGAACGGTTGAGCAATGTCATGCACGATGTTCGCAACCACCGCATGTGTAACACAACATGTCCCTCAGTTAATTCAAGCTGTCCTAAGAGCCACATACCATTGATCATATTCCATGGGATCATCCCCTGATGTTCATGTCCTTATTAAGTCCCTATGACTACCATCAATTACCTACTATCCAAGTATCACCAACCTGGTGGCTACTGGTATCTCTCATTACTGTTTTTCTCCCTACTGGAAAACTCTACACTAGCAACGCTCGATTAAACCCCCCAAAATAAGTTGAAATGCTAAGGAATATCATGGGATTCTTCATCTCCCATCATAGGATATGTTAAAAGGTCCATGCCCGGATGAACTTGTCTCATACCATATCCATGGAGTAACGTGAAAGATAGGTAAAACTCACCGACTTCTCCACCGCATTCAGACTACCATATTGTAGATGCAAGAAGCTTTTATATGCACACTAATCGCAATTCAACCATAAAGACATTCTCTCTAAAGATACTGTCAAAATATTCCCAAGATAGAGTCATATCATCGTGTTTCTAGGTCACTAATCTCCACCACCACCCTTCTAAGCCTTAGGAAAGGCTCACATCAAATAGTGTCATCTGGTAAGAATTCATCCACTGAAAATGGTTGAAATGTGTTACTACATCCAGTCAATCCTTAGATACCTAGGGGTATGGATTACCTTAAAACATGGGAGGTCACTTCCTCCAGAACTCATGAAATTCAACCAGTCTATGTGCATCCTCATTCGGTAATGCTAGTAGTAGCAGATGCTCGATGGGTGGAAGTGTCACTAGAAAACTACATAGAGGTGCTATATCAAGTAAATATCATTATACCGAAGCTTCATCAATTTTAATATCATCATGAGGTCAAAAAATGGAATCCTAGTTGGTAGTATCTATAGATCTATACTATAAAAAACATGATGTTCCATGGATAATAAAGTATCTCTAGAGAGTTGACTTGAAAAGGACCTGTATAACACAACCCATTCTTATATGATTCAGGTTCAATTATTGTTCCCTACAACTTTTATTTTCATCTACCTTGTCAAAATAAGGAATTAAGAGTCATACTATGTAGATGCATTGGCCACCACACCAATACTGGATTCTCTGGACTAAAAGCCTAACTCAGAAAACATAACACCGTTTTTCCAAATGAAACTGACCAACTCATGGTCCTAATGTAGAACCGAACTACTCTGATACCAATCTATCATGAACCATCCCATAGGGTCCCTTTTAATGACTACCACATTCCATCCTTAAATAGTATAGTGGCTGGTGACTAGCACTGAGAAGGCATATCCCATAAATAGGGATGCATTTTCATAAGTACATGTACACATTGACACATACCCTTTCCATAAATGATGAAATGGAAAAACACTAAGCAACCAAATGCACACATACATTATATCTCAACCAATAGATTATGACAAGAAGGTAACAAGAAGAAAAGAAAATTGTGCCAGAATACCAACACACTAAAAGAAAAGTTTGTAAACTAGAAAGTCCAACTTGTAGATAAACATCCTAGGACTGTTTCTTGATGCCGTAGGAACACCTCGACCTACCTAGACTCCCAAAGCTCTGTATAATCATAGTCTTCCCTAGACAGCATCAAAAGGCATCTAATTTACATAAGAGAAGGAATATGTGGGTAAAGCCCATACAAGGATGAGTAAAAAAATACATAGTAAGGCACCCTGAAACCCCAAATAAAATACCACACAGGGAATACCACATAAGAAATACTACAAAGTAAGAAAGCACACATGAAATACCAAATTAAAAATACCATGTAGAAATATTATAGTCGGTTATGTAATGATTTATACCCACATATCATACATCAAGAACTTCTAGATATACTCTCTCTAATGATACACAAAGTCTCCATGAGAAACACAGTCTCAGTAAGAAACATAGTCTTTTGGGGTTACACAGTCTATATGAGACAAATAGTATCTATAAGACACATAGTTCTTTGGAGTCACATAATCTCTATGAGACACATAGTCTTAATAAGACACATAGTCTCAGTATGACACATAGTCTTTTGGAGTAACATAGTCTTAACAAGGAACCAAATTTCTATGCCACAACCATCCACATGATTCCACTCCAAACATGATCATTCTGATAGAACCTACTCTTGAAGCCATAAGTTCATATGAAACCATCAACAAAAATCCCCATAGGATATCTCAAAATTACCAGCTCAACTAAAGGGTCTGAACACTACAAATGGTTCATTAATGAGACACACTAATTGATAGTTATGGGCATTTTAAAATTTAGAAGGGGGTCCAATGACTCATGGATAGACTAGGTAGTCGGTCCACCGACCATGGCGGTTAACCGCAACCCAACTATCATGGATGCATGGAATCTGGTCTCACCACCATGGTCTACCATGGATTGGTTTTCCCACCTAGGTATGACCTAAGTCTATCCTTGTATTCACGGTCGATCCATCCCACTAGGCGTTGCCCTCTTCGGCTTGTCCTAACTGACATTGCCAGCCCCACCCTTTCGGACAACCCGACCCCGCTCGCCCAACCCATCCCATTTCCAGGCCTAGTGCACAAGGTGTGCCTCTGCATCCACTACCAACATTCCTACTAGCACTATTGTGGATGTCATCATGTACCACAGCCAACCTCCCCCACTTCTTATGTGGGCTTGCACTCCTCCTCCAGTGGTCAAGAATCTGAAACGAAAACTCTTCTAGAATCCTTGGGTTGTTCTCTACATTGATCTAGACTCAGTTTCATCATACCCAGAATTTAGTGGTCTGATCAAATTCATAGCCTCACAAAACATTGAGCCACGACCTTGAGGATACAATGGCATTGAACACCAAGAACGGGGGAGAGAAGAATCGAGGAATTATTGGGGGAATGAATCTCATCCGTTTTCCGGACCAACCTCAATTAATTATCATTATAATGAAGAATGGAGAAGAAATAATCACAATGGTTATCTCCCATTAAAACATCACAATAAATACCATCCCAGAAGATCAATTGAACCATAGATCAACATGTACATGGGTTGGACCATATTCATCATTGAATTCATGAATGGGGAATCATGAAGAAAAAAATTACCTACCTCGAGTTGGATCAGTCTTTGATGAAGAGTGGTTTCTTTTCCATCATTGTTGAGATCCTCCAACTCCATTGGTGCGACGATCCATGATCTGATCTATAGTCCATCATCATTTATTGAAGAATTTTTTCCATGCACACATCATTAGAATATCATGTTTATGGTGATAAAATATATTTCTTTGATGAAGGATTATTAAATATTAAATGTCAGTGTGTCGTTGTGTAAAGTTAACTAAAATAAAACAAAGTTAATTTTATTCTTTAGAATGTCTAAGAATTTATTTTCACAACCATCCTCTCCCATTCGATGTTAGGCCTCGTGTAATATAAAGTCGATGCTCTAAATTAAATAGTTCCCTCAAATTTCTAGTCCGAGTAACCATTTAGGAGATACTCCACATTTTCATTAAAACTACACAAGTATTCTATATAATATTTATAATATTATTCATAAAATTTTTTCGGCACCCTGGGTCTCAGAATCACTCGCCTTCTCTACACCTGGTATCAAAATCATAACATATAATATCTATGAATACTATATGGGAAATCTGAGATGTTACTTTTATGGTATGATTAGTGAAAATAATTAGAGAATTAAAATGACTAAACGTGATTAAAACCTATAAATTTATATACTATAGTACATAATCTATATATGATTTATTATTTTATGTTAAAATTTTCCCTTTTATGATTATGTATTCTTATCATTAACTTTTCATTCTTTTAGAAATGGATAGGGAAAGGAGAAACAAGGTTAATAATGGGATTGATGGGAAATTTAATGACTTTATTTAAATGAATCCAAATGGTATGTGATGAGTAGTATATAATCGTTTTACAATTCTCACTGAACTATCCAATGATACAAAAAATCATTTTTAGCTCCCAAAGGCACCACATAAGGACCATCATTCAACAAATACTTTCATGTGAAAATATCAAACAACCTTTAATGGTACTTAAAATCAACATGTTGCTAAAAATTAATCAATGTGATAGAAAGTATATTTTTTATTCTTGATTTATATGATAATTATAAATTAATTGTTTTATCATTTAGAGAGGGAGGATTACCATTGGATTAATGTCATTAATAATAGGACAGCAAAGGAAAAAAGTGGACTCTATGGAATGGTAGGAGTTGAAAAAATTATTATTCTGTGAGTATTTTCCATGAAATATTTTCATGAATACAGATAGGGAATTCATGGATTTGGAACAAATGGTGTGTTAATAAATTGTTAAATATGTAGCCAAAGTCACTATACATTCAAGGAATTCCTCTGATTTTATCTCTGGAACTAAGATTAAATGAATCATTTATTAGTTGTCTTAAAGATATTACCTCAAAAGAAATTATATATAAGATTCTTTGGAATATTAAATGATATCTTTTGTAGTGTTTCGGAAGGGGAGTTGGAAATGAGAGACTCCCATTATTCTTTATAGAGAGAAAAAAACAATATTATCATGGAAGCTCTAATGAAAAGTCTGTTTTGTGAATGAGAATTTAACTTCCAAAATATTGAATATATAGGATGATGAATGCATGTAATTTAATTAGGGTATTAATGGATTGATTTATTTGTGACAAGGTAAGTCCCATTCTTACCTCTTAGAAAGTAATTCGAAGAGCCTGATTAATAGCGTGTATTTTAATAACGCATTAACTATTGTTCCACCCAGATATAAATTATTCAAATTCAAGAGTTTTTGAAATAAAAAAATTAATTCCCTAACACCATATTTAACAAATAAAATTGTCCTTAGAGTCCTCATAAACTAAGGAAGAATAAAATAGTGTATGATATCATCACCGATGAGTTGGATCATTATAATTATGTGATGTAATGTGCATTTTTTCTCTATTATAGAGTTTTGAATGCCTTATTTTGATTATGGTTCGTCACTTTATTTCATATTATTAATTTTTGAATGAATATTGATTCTCCATATCATGTATTTCATATTAAAATATCTATAAAAACACAATGTCTATTGATGATTAATGATAAATTTAAAACCCAATTTTGTTAATTTTATCATTTGAAATAAACAATAACTATTCAACCACATAATTAACATGAACACTATGTTTAAACCAATTGTGTTATACTATTGAATTATTGATATATAATGTGACCTTTATCACAATGATTTGGTATTGGAGAGAATGAATAGGAAAGAAGATGTTATACAGAAAATTGAGTAAACATATATAGACCTAATTCAATGATTATCAATTGATAAAATATGTTTAGAGTAAAAATTAGTTGTTTTTCAGAAAACATATTTTATGTGGGAAATGGGCTCTTATCCAAAAAAGTTAAATTAATCACTATTTATGAAAGATTTTAATGAAATTTATAGATTATATTTTTAATATATTTTTTTAACCATCATCTAAATGTTTCTTATAAGCATGGGATAATAATAAATACAATTTTAGGCTAAAAACATATTTTTCTTAAAATGGATTTTGTTGCTTTTTTCACACATAATTTAAGATGGATTTCTTCAAGTTGTATGATTTTAAAATTGAAATATTGATTACAAATTTGGAATCATCATGCATTAATTTAGTAAGTATTTGAACATTTTTATTAGATATTATGAATAGTATCTTTATTAAATATTTATCATCTCAACATGGGTAAATCATGTAATTAAGTATAAAAATAATGTGTCATTGATTTAAAAATTTATATAAAAAATGTTTTAATTATATTTCATGATTTTATTTTGAACATAATCATCAATTATTCAAATATTTGGAAACCTCACACCATTATTTTCATTATGACCTTTATATAATTTTATGTAAATAATAAATCTATATTATCACTCTATTTATTTTAATATCTCATTTTTTATATAGGGATAAATGGTAAGTATAACTCTTTCCAAACTGATATTCTAATTATTATTAAATATTTTCCATGATAATTGTTATAAATTTTTTATTTATGTTATATTTAAATTATATACTTATGCAACTATGACAAAGTACTTCATCAAGTAATAGAAAAATGAAATTAATAGTTGTAAAAAATTGAAAATAATAAATTATGAAGAGTTATTATTTTCCAAAATGAATATATATAGATAAATATTATTAGCGATGTGTTATATTATTAAATTATAATTCCATTTCGTCCAAGATAACTTTAAAGACAAACTTTGTGAATAGTCTAGAAAATAACATTAAAGGTGTCTTATATTATATAATATTTTATGAAGTTCATTAAAATTAATAAAAATATTGTATTTAGAAACTGGAATGGTATATGTTCTATAATATCAACCCTTTCGTAATTATGGGTCTATTTTAGTTTTATATTAACTTTTATGAAATGTAATGAGTAAAAATCCTTGTTATCATGGTAACCATCAAAAGGATTCATATGGGTTAAAACTAAGAGATAAGGGTTTAAAAAAACCTAAAATTGAAATATATTTTTTGGATTATATGATTTAGATTCATAAAAATCCTATATTGTAAATATATTAATTGGGGATAAATTTTTTAATTAATTTACATTTTATTGAGTATGTTATGTAATTCCAATTTTATCCATCTCTTCACATATATAGGGTCTCCTCCTCCTCTCCATTAATCAAAATTTTTTAACCTTATATCTCAGAAAAACTCTACAATAATAGCGTACTAAAATTCCTAAAATTTTAATAGAAGTCGTTTTCTGTTCATAATACCGTGCATTAAAATCTTTAGGTGTATGCCAAAGGAGGTTTTTTAATGATGATGTATAGTTATTAACTGAGATCATTCAATTTTAATTATTTTTTAAACTTATCATAACCTTTTTATCCCCCATGAAATGATAGGAAAAAAATAATAAATATAATTTGATACCATTATGACAATTGAACAACCTTTTTACACCACATTTCGATCTAGTGGGAAATAGAAGTATCAGTCGTGTCTGTATGTGGACTATCACCTACACGAAACGATATGAATAATTTTACACCACTACCTCAAATGGATGGATATTATGATGTATTTACTAAATATATATTATTTTTAGGATTAAATAATTTTTTCAATAATAAAGTATTTTTTATATTTCTTTCTTTCTTTTCAACATAAAATGAAAAGAACGTTTGTGTCTATTAAAGAAATCACCATCTCCATGAACGTTGTTATAAATTTTTCTACATCTACCATTTATGGATGATTAAAAATATTTATATAAACAATTAATATTATATTTATATTATTATTTAAATTATTTATATGATTTATCCATGATCTATATAAAATGATCCGAACATTTGAACTATAATCATTCTTGAAAATTGAAACAATTTATACCCAAAAATGATGATTTTAATGAATAATTATTTCTAAATGGGTGTTGAAATGTATTAAGAATATAAAATATTATATTATAAGAATTACTATATTTATATTATATATATATAGTAAATTTAAATTCATTATATTGCATGTAAGCGTGCTTATGAATCATGTTTAAATTGAAGTAAGGGATTATGTTACAACCTCATTTTAGGTGATTGTTTAAGCGTAAACTTTTTATGAGGAAATTATATGACTAATATCTTGAAAATATCATTCATGTAATTATAAATTGATTATTTCTTGAGATTACATATTTTCCATTCATTTTATACTATGTAATTATTCAAAAGACTATAATAATATTTTTGAGAAAAAACCCATTATTTTACTATTTGGATGGACATATTCTTCTTCTATGTCAATATTTTAATTAAAATATTTATAATAATATTTCTACAGCTTTCATATGGTTTTTTAATATAATTTTTACCAATGTTTTAATTTATATATTTTTTTAAATGAAACTTCTTTTCATTTTTCAAACAATATACTTTTGACTCATTTAATAAATATTAAAGGAATCCAAGTTTTAACGTGCACTGCATGTATGAAATTTCCTATTATCATGAATGATACATTATTTTAATATAACTTTTTTTGATTACATAGTTATTTTCAAAGAAAAATTTTTATTAAATAATTTTTAAATTTTTTTATTTTGAAAATGATATTTCAAAATAAAAAGTCTATTTTCCTCATGAAATGTTTTAAATGATATTTTAAAATAATTTTTCATATATCATAACAAACTTTGATGTTACATTCAATTAATTATGGATATGACTCTATGGTACCATAATTATCTTTCTCTAGAAAATATATATTTATGATGATGAAATATTAAATAAACTTGTTTCTTTTTTATAGTTTATGTTATGATTGGATAAATAATGTTTTCAATATCATGTTGCATACATGTGAATAGATTATGAATATGGATGGGTTTGACCATTATATCCTTTCAATGCATTGGGTAAATATTAATGTCTTCTGATATCAAAGGGTATATGGGAGGTTGTCCCAATCCTAAAAGAGTTTAAATGGGATGTTATACCAGTCCCAAAAGAGGGTCTATTGGATTTTTACCAATTCCAAAAATATGTTACACAAGAAGTTATCTCAATCCCAAAGTAGACATGATTGTCTATCCCAATAATAACATGTGATGAAATTATTTTTGTATAGTTAGTTTATAATATTTCAATGAATATTACTATTCCTCACATTATTTCACTATTTTATGACTTGATCTTATGAAAATTTTATGATCCCATGGACAATGTTCTTTTATATTTTATGATTTATTTATCCGAAACAACCTAGATTTTCTCCCTTACTCTTGAACGTGATATATAAATTCTTATGTCTAATTTTACAATATTAATATTGTGGTCTTTAACTATTATTCACTTTGTATTCTTAAAGGACCATTGATATATATATTTTTATCCTTACTGAGCATATTATCTCTCTAGTGATTATGTTTCAATTTCTATAGGATTTGAAAAATGATTTTAATTTTGATATGAATAATGAGGGTGATAGTTAAGAATAAAAATGTATGATATGATTTAGATCTTTCATGTACAAGTTTATTGTGAATCCAATCTCTAAAATGAAAAACCATTATAGATATGGTATATATTGTAATAATATATAATGAATATTCATACAATAAGATATAATATTTATTTATAATATATTTGGGTCACCATAGTTTGAATCAACTCATGGTTTCATCTTTTATAAAAAATGGATTGGAAATCATTACCGATATCCCTTAAGATATGATTATGAATAAGATAACATCCAATATAATGATAAACAATTGAATATGGTTTTCTTAGAAAAAAAATCCATTAATATATTGTATAAGGTTGATGGGGTTGTTGGAAATATGCACCTCAGAGAAACAAAATTAAATGGAGAGGACTCGTAATTAACTTGATCATCACTTGTGCATGATGAGTTGGCCTAAGATTATAATCATATGTAGAGACTCTAAAAAAAGATGTGTGGGTTAATTCATTTTTTATTTATCAACTTGTATAGTGTATTATTATATATAATGGTCAATATTAACTTGGATTAAACCTATGGTTTCATTGATTTAAAAGGAAGTGTCTGGATTTATATATACTAGGTATTATTTTTCATGATTATATGGTTTCTCAAAAATGATTATTGTTGATCATAAAATTATTTTAAGTTTTACTAAATAGTTATAACTGTAAGGAACTAGGTTAATGTTAAATTTAATGGGTAATTAAAACATTTTACTCCTAATCAACCAAATTTTATGGGATATGGAATAGAAAATAACATTTTTATCTTTACATAAATGTCTCAATACATGAATCTCATTATGCTTCCATGAATGAATATGTGAGGATAATGTTTTACTGAGTCATTGATTAGGTAAAATCCACCATCATTTTGTTTTTCAACTAATCCTCTTGTTACTGTGTGAATAATTAAAACTAATAATATATTTTTCAATTTTATATAGTTTATATTATGTAAAATTTAATTTTTATTGTTTATCATTTGCAAGTTGATACAAATAAATGGTGGAATATCATTAAGAACATGAGGAAATGAGATGAAATTTAATCTATATAGTGGGATTTATTTGGAATGTTAATTTTCCACATTTATATTCAAATTATTCTTCATTTGAATATGGCGAAGAAATTATATGAACTAATGAGGAGATATTATGACTCACTAACATAAATTAACCTTATATCACAGGTTTAATACAAAAAGTATTTCCACTGATACCATTAGTATAGGATGTACGAATAGTTCCCTAAACCATCGTTTTATTTGGTGTTGGTATTCCCCAATACTAGTGGATTAATTAAAACCATTTTTATAGGTTTCCTTGGTTTACCCAATAACAAAACCAATTATTAACAGTGTGTATATCAAATGGATAATTTGAATACCCTCAATTTTGAGCAAAATAGTGGTATAAATATATTCCATAAATTCCAAAAAACATGGGTATAAAATGTTTTCATATGAATACCTATATATTACAGAGCCGTTGGTATAGCATCATATCCAAAACAACCATAGTAATCCCATTTTTTACCTCTTAAAGAACATGTAAATAAAATAACACATTACAAATTTTATGCTATACAAATATTATATATTTATAATTTAACTATATACATATCAATAGTCTTCATACTATTTACAATACTATAAAAAATTTATACAATCCACACTATCAATTAGTTTTAGTCATTAAACAATATCCACAAAAATTCCTCTTTACTATCACTACAAAAAAGTATGATACAAAAATCTCACTCATCACCACCATCATGACCATCATCCTTATCCTCATCCTCATAATCATCATTATCTTCATCGCCATTTTCTTCGCCATATGTGACACCATCACTATGAACATCATCATCTCAACTAACACTAAGACCATAATCATCATTGCCTGTTACATCATATAATAATTACATCATCAACATGTATGTATCACAACCCATGGTGGTATTGGGTGGAAGTTGTAATCATAATACTTCCATTACCTTCATAAATTCCACATTGGCCTTTTGAATTTGTTCATGAACCTCCATGGCCATTTTTTTCCTCTGATGCCACATTAGGAGCCTTTACTACCTCATAACAAGATATTCCCAACATAGTTCCCTGAGAACAAGATGATTAAGTGGGAAAATATCTATTGGGGCCAATGATTTTCCAATTTTGACAGTTTACTATAGCATGTAGCTCAACTCCAAGTACATAGAAAACTGAGCTTTTGACCAAAAGTTGTATGCTCCATTCTCTTCATGGCCCTCCAAAGCACCTTTTTACAAATATAAATCAATTATTTAATTAAAAAACTTATCAAAATATAAAAACAACAACATAAAACTTATAATCTATTGTTTTTTATGTTCGTTTACAATGCTTCCATATTTATTCTTTTTGGTCGGGAAAAAAATCCTCATGACACAAATCTATTAATATTCAATACCACCCTACTAAATGAGATTTAATGTTAAAAACCATTACTCAATAACACTATAATAATATATAACTAATAAAACGAAAATAAAATGTTTTTATTGATAATAATTAATAATCATACAAAATTCTATGTGAATAGAGAGGATAATTAAATGAAATATACATAAAAGAATAATATTTAATTTTCTTTTAAAAGGATAACTAAGTAGAATTACCAATAAATAGATACATTTATTTAAATAAATTACTCTTAATAAGGGATATTAATTATATTAGTAATATATAAAAAATCCATAAGGGATAATGTTGTAAAAATGAGTTTATGTGTTAGATTTGATGACATATTAGTAATATTTATTGATAAAGAAATTTTCGTTGATATGATCCAGTGACATGTGATAATTTCTAGAAAAAGACATGTTGTAATGTTTTCAAATTGTGTTTATCAATAATACATGATGATAATCAACAAAAATAGAAACTTTTCACTAAACACATAGGATAAAGGTGTTTGTAAGAGGATGGGGAATTTCTATGAAAGGAACATAAATCACACTGTAACACTTCGTATGAAGTCCAAACATATGCAATATAAGATTTCAGTGTTATAGAGTTAATAGGATAGTTTCGCATTTATGATTGGATCCATGACACAAATGTCTTACATATGAAGAATATATGGATTCAATAAAATGGTCTAACCAAAATAATGACCCATAGAAATTGAATTATTGACTATCTAAACTGAGAAGTTTAATTACATATAGGCCAAATTGAAATGCTAGAAATCATGGAATGAAGAAGATTCCATAATTTAAGAATGATTTCAAGAAATTTTATTCCTTAATTATAATATGTGAATTAACTCATGAAAATAATATTATCTCATAGAATGTTGGTTAATAAATTTATTTTAAAATATTACTTGGTTATTAATATTACACTCAAGAATTTGATTCTTTGAGGAGAAATTAATTATATCAAAAAGAATTTCATTCGGCCATAGTGACTCTAAAATTAAAAGAATCTATATTTTGGGCTATGGGATAAAAAATAGAATATTCCATGATGTAAGATACCTTTCCATGAAGTGTCAAAAACAATAGATTTTATGATATTCAATGTACAATATTTTTAGGTATTCTGTGTGATATGATATGATGTATGTTAATTTATATTTTGATAATTATTTGGAATAATTTTATGATTATTATTAATAAAAATTAGATATATAAAACATAAAAAATGTGGTTATTATCTTTTTATGAAAGAGAATGTTTCAATATGAAATAAATAATAATATTAGTATTGATATTGAGTAGGGATTATACTTACTTTTATGAAATAGGGATAGAATAAATATGGAGTAATTTTATGTTTTATCATGTAATTTATTAGTGAATCATCACATGGATACATGAGTTAATTTCGACACCGCCATTGGTGTAATCAATTCTATTGTCTGTGAATTACTAATGAACCACTTTTTGGAGAAATATTTTCTCTGTATGTGTGGGTGAGTAATGAGTTATCTATATTGTGAGTGTTGTAAACCATGATGGTCAACACAACCACTTAAAAATTGTAAAAAACATGGTGTGAAATTAGTTAATTTGGTACATCAAGAAGGATTTTTAAGGGAATTTTATAATTATACGTTGAATATTTGAAGATCAGGAGGGGCTATTGCCTTTGAAGACGAATTTGGGAATTTTCATCATGTGGGAAACAAAAATGGAAGATGACCATAATAGATAAATAATGGATAATTTTGTGTATTTCTAATAAAATAAAAACATAAAAATATTGGAAAATATATTTTTATGTTTTATTATAATATAAACGGACTTCATGGTTGATTATAATATACATGAACACACTCCTACTAAGAAGGATTCTGATTTTTACATCACTCCAATGAAAAAATATTAAATGAAAATAATGACATTTTCCACCATAGATGAATAATAGAAATAAAAATTTATATTGGATATTATTATTTTAATATTACGTGTACTCAAGTTTTGTGTTCTATAGTGAACAAGTGTATTGTAATGTCTTTCCTTCCAGGTGTGGTACTAGCTGTGTATCACTTGGTATTGGACTGGTTGATGGTGGTTGAACATGCTAAGTGGTGTTTGGAGTGTTTATTCTGTATAAGTGTTTTTTTATCAAAACTATGGTTTTTTATTATTATTTTGTTACATTGTTATCACAACAAAAGGAAGGGAAATAAAAAAATTTAGATAATTAATGAGAAATATGTTTTTTTATATTATGGACAGAAGATAATACAAATGTAGAATGGAAACATTTCAAAATGATAAATATAATTAAATAGGGGATACAATTATCACAGGATAGGGATATGTATTTATATATTGCAATGAAACATTCTAATTTGGGTCCTTAAAAGATAATTACATATGTAATTTACATGAATTCAAAGGATTGAGTGAGATGGAATATAACCATGACCTATAATACAATTACGGGGTCATTGAATGAAATACCAACAAGAAGGATTTCATGAATGATGGAAGTGTTATTTGTGTTATATAAATTAAATAACCTTGAATTAATGAGATTAGATGAACCTAAGAAAATTTAGTTGAACTGAAGAATGTTATCTTTATAAAATTAAATACACCAAAGGATATTTATGCATGTGATTAAAATAAATGGAAACCAAATCTAATTTTTTATTGGAAAAATTGATGTAATGTTTCCAATTTCACGTCTAATAGTAATACTCTATATGTGGATATCATTAGAAAATTCACAACCGATGGACTTATTATCTATATATGATCATCAGAGTGATATATGAATGTGGGGGAGATGTGATCCATGGGGTTCATTATATAAAATGAGATGAATGCATAGTAAGGATGTGAAAGAGATGATATGGATTAATTTTATTGAAACTTGTTATAATTAAACAGGTGTTCTTGAAAGATACCACTATGTATTTCAATGAAAAAATTAATACAAATATAAATGAGATATATTTAGAGGAGAATACATAAAACATTAGGGATAAATTTAATGATAATGAAATTTAATGATCTCTTATTAAAAATTATAATAATATGAAATCATTTAGAAATATTGTACAATCTATGTCAAATTTAGGTATGAATACTGAGATGATGAATTTATGATTAATGAGTTATTTAATTGGAATAAAATTGTTGTTGCCATCATATTTGAGTTTTCTGAATGGTATCAAGACAATTTTGGAACTCAAAACGTAGTATCGGGACATTACCAAGTGGTTTATGTCCCTATGAAATAAGAGGGAAAACATGATTAAATAATATCAATATTTGGGGAAAATAAATTTTCATTATATAAAATCTGTGTATTAAAAACCATTTTTTTACAATATACTAATTGTAATTTTGAATAATATATTATTATATTAATTAGATTCTGATTTCTAACGATTAGAAATTTTTAGTGTTAAGAACTCATTAAATTCAACGGAATTATTTAGGATTATTTAATTAATGATTAACCTAATCCCTATATAGTGAAATTATATGAAAAATGAATAAAAAATCATATCATATTGTATTAGTAATTTATGATGAATTGGTAGTGTGGGTTGGTTGAACATGTGTTATCTCGGCAAGACATAGTACATTATTGACAATATAATTAATTTCCTGAATAAGTATGGTTTAGATCATATGGAATTATATATTTAATTATTACAAATTTAAATTTTTTAATAAGAGTATATAATTTTGTTAGTTACATGTTAATAATTGATGTTATAAATCAATATTCATGATTCTAAAGACATATTTTAACAAGGTATGATTAAATAAATTTTAGGTAATTGATTTCTAATTAGATTATTAATGATAAAATATAAAATTATAATAATGTATTTTATATTGTTAACGTAGGTGTAAATTAGTGTTCCAAATTAAGGGCAATTCAAGGGACTTCATATATTCATGTGATATTAAAAATGTGGTTAACATTTATTATTTTTAATAGTTATAAAGAAAGGGGGAAAGGATCATGATGTTCAATGATGAAAAATATTTTAATGAAATTAATTTCATTTTAAGGGGTAGAAAAATCCCTCTAAATATTGAATATTGTGAAATAAATACTTCATCATGAAAATTAAAAAATTTAGAGAATGGATGTTTTTTAAAAGGTGGTGATGAATAAAATACATGGTTCCTCTGATGCTCATACATTATAGTGCACCCCAAAGTGTGAATATACATCATAGAATTTTTTTTCTGAGACATCCTGATATCAAAAAATTAAAAAAATTAATATGAATTAAATTTTCAATATAAATCATTAATGTTTTATTACACTTTAAACTCATTACTCCTCCAATATAAGATCCTTAATTAGACTTGTTTTGTTAGAAAACCATTGAATATTGTTGTGCCCTATAACTTGTATCATAATACTCTCTTATAACTAATATATAACTCTTTCATATATTGTTTCAACAATTCCCCATATTCCATCAACCAGGAATCCTTAGAAATTTGAACATCATAAAATTTAAACCAAATATGTGAAAAATATTATTTCATATAGTTAAAACAATAGTATAAAAATAAATTTATCAATTTCAATTATTGATATCTCCTATCATGATTTATCCTTGATTTTATTACAGATATGCCTCTATGAAACTTGTTCTATTAGAGTGATATCATTTTACATGGATAAATATTCCATAAAAAATCTATTTTTATGCAATTTTATGTGTCATTTGATTATATTTATTATAATATAATATTATTTGTGTATGACTATTCTAGGATTCACACATATGGGTGCAGCCAAATTTTATATTAGATAATCCCACTGAATTTGATAAAATAAAAAAGTACAAAAAATTCACTATACAAGTGATAAAATTTATATGATATATTTTTACACACTTATAAAAAACCTGATCTACTGAGGTCATTGGGAGTTAATGGATCCATGAGTGGATCTGAATTGGTAGCCTCAGAATAATGTGTTTTTTCTAATGCATGCATTTTTCCATCTACATGTGGTGGAGTGGAAAATGATATACAATAATAATAGGACCTTGGAGGGATTGGATTAGAAATTCAAGGTGACATGGATATGGTATCATAATGATATAAGGGTATGGAATATATCATTGGACGTGAAAATGGTATATGATATGTAGAACATAAATAATATGATAATGGAGGTGTGGGTGGGAAAATCCCTAGATGGTGATGCGGTGGATGAAAAAATGAGGTAAATGGGATGTATGATAGTGGGGTTGGGTGAGAATGTATACGGAAGGTGTTCCATCTAGATCTAGTATAACCATCATTTGATAGGACATGTTGTTGAACCTTACTAGTATCCTAAGGAGAGATCAATGATAATTTACTTGAATGTCCCAAAAATATATTTGATAAAGAAAAAGAAAATCTAATAAAATTTAATGCATGAGAATAATATTATAACTATTATACTCACAGAGGTAACTAGAGGATGTATCCCTATCTCACACAGTCATTGATGATAATGTAATAGTCTACTTATTCAAATTTCATCAATATATTTAATTATACCCATAATTAATATCTGTATAAATAATATTCCAATCCAAAATACTTAAAAAATAATATTTATTTAATAAATAAATATATCTGGATGGTGATAAATATTATGTAATGAAATTTTTTTATGATATTTTACATGAAGTAAAAAAAATTATTATCCAAAATTATCTAACTCAAAATGGAAAAAAATATATCATTTGACTCCTTCTATAAACATGAGTAATATACAATGATGATCCTCTAACTCCAATATTCAATTTCGACTAAAAATATTAAATTAAATTTTCTCTAAAAATACATAGGTTGTGAATATATTGTGAAAAATATTACTTCTTATAGTACCAAACTAAATTCCCCATTCTTAATCGTTAAATTATAGTCCATTCTAAGAATGTTTGTTAATAAATGATAAATTAATATTTTATTTTTTGATAAAAAAATATATGCATAAAATGTGACACTATTATATATATTTTTGAATAAATTTAAGGTTTCCACATTTAAAACCTATATTCGAATTTGTTTCATTCTATTTAAAGAAATATGGAAATATAAGGGAATTAAATTAAATTTATAAGAAGTCAATGAGAATTTTAAATTAAACTTTAATGGGAATTTAGAATTATCAAGAGGCAAGGATAAATTTTTATTCATATATAACTAACATTAGGATAAATGGAAATATGATTTTGAAAAAACATATATCTTTATATCCAATGAACTTGATTAAAAAAATGAAAATATGATAAAAAGTTTATTGAATATTAATACATAGTGAGTATAAAAGCAAGTGGAAGGATAAATAAAAAATACCATTATTGTTACCAAAATTAACAAAAAATCATATTGAAAACCTATAATATATCATAAACACATTGATTATTAGAAGGTGTTTCCAAACACCTATGATTTCTCCTTACATAAAATATTTTCTAAAATTACTATTCATATATCTGTCTTAAATTTTTTTGCTCTTTCATAGGGATATATCTGATGGTCATGTTTGAGGATGATGATTCTAATATTTATAAAAATGTTTTTATTAGATGGGAATTATGTTTTTTATTCATTTAATTTTATAATTTATTAAAATGTATACCTCCAAAATGATGAACACTTTTAAATTTGATTTATCTATTAGTTTTCCAAGACACATATTTCATTAAGAATAATATAATGTATCATATAAATATGACTTAACTATATATGTAATATTATTTTAATAACTTCATATAAGACTCTTATAATTTTTGAGTGAATACACTCATTATAAAAATCCAACAGAAGGTTTATCATAAATATTTTCTTCTAGTATCATAATGGACATGGTCTTCCAAACTAAGCATATCCTACGGAAAATTCCTAGAAGAAGTATAAGGCCCCAGCCTTAAACCTTAATTAATCTTTTGTTATTACAAGATTACACATTGAGGATCTTTTTAGGTTTAGAGTTTTAGAGAATTAGATCATAAAACTTTCATTACATTCCACATTTAAACAAAGTGGTTACATAAAAGATAGTATTCATTTTTCCCATCAACGGAAACATATTTAAAATAAAACATAGATTCTTTCTTGACACTTCCTTGACACTATCATCATATCATGTACCATTCCCTTGACCTGTGAAAAACATTTCAAAAACTTTGGATGAGCATAAAAAGCTCAGTAAGGGTTATAAAAAGTATGGAAAGGAAACATGAGTACATATATACATAAGAATGAAATCATACTTTACCCATAAAACAAATACACTTTAACATACCTCATAAAATCATGAATAAATCATAGAAATCATAAGACATAAAGGTAACTTGAGGCATTAATAACATTCTTTACTAGAGAGTAACCCTCTTGGTTACGTTTGGAATACCCATCACAGTATATTCCCTAAATCTCTTCAGAGAAACCTTAATGCTTAACTACTTCGCGTTACCCAATGCATTGGAGAGCTATATCGGACTCACCCGCCCTTACTTTATCACGAAACCACCCGTCTTCATAACAAAGCCCAAGAACCATAACATAATCATATCATATAACTTAAGCATAAAGGAAATGTAACATTCCCACATTGCAATAACAATATAACATTTTAAGATATTGAAATAATGAATCCATTCTAAAAACCATTTTCAAAACCATTTAAAACATTTAATAAAGATATTTTTGAATCAAAGTTTCCCATACAACTTTGATGATTTTAACATTTTAAACCATTAATATCCATATAAATAAATCCTTAAAACCATTTTGAAAACATTGATATTAATGAGAAATATTTATAATATCAAATCATTAAAACATTTAAAATTATATTTTAGTTAAAGGGTTTTTAAGAAAAGGAGAGACACTTGAATAAAATAATTCAGGAATAACAGTTAATAAAAACTTTATAATATCATGAGAATAAAGGGATTCATGATATAATATTCCAAATGATATTATAAACACCATATAAGAGTGAATTGGTGCATAACAACAATGAAGTCTCAATGTAAATGTCAATTGAGATGAAATCCATTATAAAGATGGTATCCTTAAATTAAAGATAAATCAATCTCATAATTAAGTGAGACAAATATAAATACACCCAATATAAGTGGATATTAATTGTAAAACAATCAAAGGTCATTCACACATATTCAAAGGATGGAATATTCAATAACTACATGTTGAACCCAAAGAAATTGAAATTGTGTTAAGAAGTTCCCTTGACAGCCTAACAGCGTCACATCAAAATGAGTTGATGAGAGATAAAAAGGGTATCTCATCACTTGGAAATAAAATTTACATCAATAAGGATATAGAAGAATATATCCAAACATAAGAAGATGTAATTTATAAGACATAACAAAATAGGTTTTTTTAAAAAGAGGAGGGTGAATGGTTCCCTTACCGACTTGGGTAACTTTCGAAACCTACACCCCATTGAAGAAGGGTCATACAATGAATATGTAAATACCCATAAATGAAACTATATTACACAAGGAGTATAATAATGGTCAGTACATACACCACTCAAAGGAAATGGTGGAAAATTTAGCATAAATATCATGGGAATAAAAGTGAGATGAAAAATACCTTATGAAAACTCGGCTGCCTAACAGCGCCACTTAAAACTTCAAAAAATGGATTGATGAGATAAAATAGGATTTCTCATCATATTAAAATAAAATGTATAGAAGGATTAATATAAAATAACATCCCCCAACATAACAAAGAGGAGATTTAAAGAAGTGATATAAAGGGGAGTACTTAAAAATAAAGAGAGAGGTTGAATCTCTTACGAAAATTCGGCAGCCTAACCGCGCCACTCAAAACTTCCAAAATGGATTGATGAGAGAAAATAGGATCTCTCATCATATGAAAATAAAATTTACAGTAATATTAATATAAAATAGCATCCCAATCATAATAAATATGATCATAAAAGGAATGACATAAAAGAGTGTACTTAAAAAGAAAGAGAGGGGTATGATCCCTTACCTCGGGTCCGACTTGACTCGTTTATCCTTTAATGTCCTGAATAATAAACATGAGTTAATTTATACTTTCTTAAGAACCCTTTTCAAGTACATTATTCCTTTTATATAACTTATTTCCATGTTATAAACATTATGTAATCATTTAAGTTAATAATGTTTGTTTTGTTGATATTTGGTTCTTAAGTCGAAAGTGGACTTCTTACAATGACATGTTGTTCGTGTGGTCAAAGGTTCATTATATCCAGAATGATATTCATGATTTGGATATCATATATATCAAATATGTCCAGAATATACATGTATTTATAATATTACATAATCATTTAGAGATAATAAATGAAATGCACCGTTCATGGAGACGGTAAGCCGTACGTACGCATGAACGCTACTTTCATTTCTATGTCATATTAAAGGAATTATAACTAAATGAGAGGTATTTATATTTTAATTCCAGAATTATATTAATCATTTATATGTAACATAAATCATATATAATAACTTTAAATCCATCCTTTATACATCCCATATATGGAATTAACGAATCAAATCACATTGAGGGGGCGGTAGTCTGCACTTCCTAAAATGAAATTATCGTGTTTACCCACAATGGAAACCATAAAGGTATGCCCCAAAAGAAAAATACAGAAGCTTAAGTAAAACATAAACATATTATATATCATATATATGTATAGTGACATCTTAATGTCCACCTTTGAAGGTGTTATATGAGTGTTTAACAATAATCGTTTCGTGAGGCAGAAATTCTCCATCCACAGAAACAGTATGTTCATTAACCATTAGATGTAGGTGTGTGTAAGTGTAGCTCTAATTATTCTTATAACAACATACTATTATATTGAATATACTGGAGTTTTCAGAAAAGAAATTAATAAAAAGAGTTTAGGGGGTTGGAGAAGAAAAATAAAACAAAAGAACACAAGTGAAGACATTACCTTAGAATCATGTAACTCTCTTTGATTTGAGCTCAAAGGCTTCCTTGGGAAGACTTCTGCCCAATGTGAGGCTTCTAGGAGTAATAAAGATATGTGGAGAGGAAAAATGATAAGGGTTTGGCCGAGCCAAAGTCTTGAGAGGTGTGGGTAAGGTGGTAGAGGTGGGGGGCTTTTATAAGAGGAGAGGAGGGGCACTCTTGGAAAGTTACAAAATGTTACTTTATATTCAAATGAGTTTAGGATTTTAAATGTCCAAAATTGATATATTTCGAGGATAAGGTCGTAAGGTTTCTAAATATACTCATCCAATAGGTTTTTGACAAGTTTAAGTTATAGTTTTAATATTATCTTTTCATTTTATTTAAATACTTTATTAATGAGTTAATCGCTGCATCATCTTGATGTCATAAATAATTTAATTTATTTAATGTCTAAAAATTATAAAAAAATTATCATGATTTAGGAAATCTTTTTAGATTTTAATGAATATTTATAGTCCAAAATATGACTTGTATATCCCCATCTAAAAATTGTTTTTATTAAAACAACACATGTTTGTGACATTTTAATTTTAACTTTAAATAAAAAGGTATTAATGTCATTTTCCAAGCAAAGTGGCTCCATGGGGTCCCCATGTTGACCCATGGATTGTCGTGGTCGTCCATTAATCATCCAATAAGGGTAGGACATGGGTCTAGGTCATTTTATATTATTAAAACATTATTTTTACCTTAAACTACACTAATTAACTCTAATCGTGATTAAAAACTTAAAAGTTACTATTCACCAAAAAAAATTAATTTAATTCAATTGAACCACATTTTACTTATTAATGACAACCATGTATGTCAGATTTTTGAAATTAAAAACACAGAGGTGGTAAAATTCCATTTAAACGGAAAATCAGTTTTTATAAGTACCACTTAGTAGTTTCACTATTCATCAAAAATTGAAGTTTTTCAGAAAAATACCAAAGCTTCACCCTAAGCTATATTTGATATTCCGAATTCAAAAATGAATTCTATTTTACAAAATTCAAAACATATAAGTTTCATTAATTAATTTAATAATTAATTCCTGCTGACAGAGCAAATAGCGTGTTTTTTTGAAACAATAAGTATCAAAAGATTGACACTAGTTTAAGTCCGATTTCAAAGTGAAATTAATTCCAGTTTCCACAATTGGATTAAATGGTAAAAATATATTCTAATTTTACTTTCAAACCAATTAAAATATAATCTAATCATATAAATAAATTATACTAAAAAGATGTTTTGAATTAAAATACAACATTTTTCACTATTCATTTAGAAATGAACTTTATCAGAAAAATACCAAAAATTTACACAAAGAAAATTTTGATGTCCCGATTCAAAAGAAGAATTTTATTTTGTCAAATATAACACATAAAATTGTCAAAAAGTGGATTTTAAATAGGATCTCCATCAAAAGGCGGTTAATCGACCTGTTAAAGAATATTAGAATGTTTACGCTTAAAATTGGATTCATTCACATTTTTAATCCTCTACCATTTATTATAAAAAGTAAAAATATTTGACGAACATACATAATAATTTTTTATTTAGTTCCGTTCTTTCCCGCCATTACAATGACTAGGCGTTAACTACCATTTAAAATAATATTATTTTATTATTAGAGTGCAACATAAGATTTCAAAGGAACTCATTGTCGCGTATTGGGTACGCCATCGAGCATAGCATTCCCTTTAAAGTAATATTAATATTTTTTTCACAAATAGGGATAAATATAGAAATTTCATATTGTTTATTTACCTGGGGTGTTACATCCTTCCCCCCTTTTGGGAATTGCGTCCTCGCAATTTCAAAATTGGGCTTGAAAACTCCATTGAAAGTCCCACATCGGAAAAGGAGTAAATTAAAATATCACTTTAAAAGAAATAAAGGGAAGTACAAAGGTCACCCGAGTTAACCCATACTAGGATTACATGTAAGAAAATATGGACATGGAGGAAAAAACAAAGGGTCATGTTCTGATGGAGAGTGATAGTAAACATGTCTAGGAGAAAGTTAACCATAAGAAAATCATAAACGTGTGATGGGATAAATGGTATTTGATTCCCCAGTAGGAAAAGTTAATAGACAACATTTTTGTTTTAAGTTAATTTTTATTTAGGAATTTATTCATAAGGAAATATAATTACTTATCATGTTGACTTAACTTTTATTAGATTTCGTACACGAACTCATATTTTCCCCAAAAGACGAGTATTTAGGAAGACTTGTTCACTATAATAAACTTCTAGAGAATCACCTAATCCAAAAAAGAGTACTATATACTTCCCATGTCTTTAGATGTTAACCAAAACCAAAACCAAAATGGTTAGTAAAAAATCAGATAATCCAGAAAAGGATAACCCACTATAAAAGGAAAATTTATTCTCAATCTCCAAAATTTGTCCAACAAAACCCAAAGTTCAACGAGGTCCATTCGATAAAAAATTTGTCCATAAAATTCTTCAAAGTAAACCAAACTAAGATTGAATCCCAAATATTTGAAGGATTTAGTCACATAGTCTCCCAAGGTACAAATTAACTTCTGCCTCCAAATAACATCAATTGCTCTTAAATTCTCATATTGAAAAGTAATTATCCTAATCACATATCCTCGATGATAGGTTAATCATTTCCATAGATAAACCAAAATAAACATAATCTTGATTCCTAAAATCATCTAACTAAAAATAATTAGTCAAACTAACAAGGGACTTCACATAGTCCAGTGTTAGGCGATAAATACCAGTCACATATTGGTTGTGGGTTTGATTCCTGCAACTTTGTCCGACGCGACGAGTTGTCACACGGTCTGCGTGTTTTCATTTTTCCAAAACTATATAATTCATAAAACATTCCCCAAAATGAGATAAAATCTTCAAAAATAATCATAACATATTTTAACCTCATGTTTAACTCTTCCCTTTCATTTTCCATCATAACATATAATAACCCATAATTACCTCAAAAGTAAGGATCATATAAACTCTAATGGTTACCTTTATAATTATTACCTGAACATCCACATCAATTGGTCATCTCGTACATGATTCATTACAGATCATACCAAGGTTGAAGTGGTTGATCATGACTCCTTGATAGTTGGTTTAGAACGACCATGAGTTTCCTCATTGAATCCCCCATTTTATCTAGTATCTTAATCAGAGAACCACAACAGTTTCCTTCAAACCTGTTGTCTCTTTGGTGCCTGCTAGATACATACATTCTCTAAAAACAGAAATGTTAGTGTGAGTATATCAACAAAACAATCATGTAATAATGAGGAAGGTAAACGCTGAGATACAATTACTCATTCACTTTATCTAAAACTAGGACTCTTTCTGAAATCCTAACCATTATGGTAATGTCACTTATTCTTAGAGAATACCCTAACCTCTAATGTTATCTAAACTGACCTTTGATACCAACTATAAAGACCCAGCCTTAAACCTTACTTAATCTTGATTTATTACAATATTACACATTGAGGATCTTTTCAGGTTTAGAGTTTTATAGAATTAGATCATAAAACTTTCATTACATTCCACATTTAAACAAAGTGGTTACATAAACGATAGTATTCATTTTTCCATCAATGGAAACATATTTAAAATAAAACATGGATTCATTCTTGACACTTCCTTGACACTATCATCATATCATGTACCATTCCCTTGACCTGTGAAAAAAATTTCAAAAACTTGGGATGAGAATAAAAAGCTCAGTAAGGGTTATAAAAAGTATGGAAAGGAAACATGAGTACATATATCAAAACCATTAAAAACATTTAATAAATATATTTTTGAATCAAAGTGTCCCATACCACTTTGAATATTTTAAAATTTTAAACCATTAATATCAATATAAATAAATCCTTAAAACCATTTTGAAAACATGGATATTAATGAGAAATATTTATAATATTAAATCATTAAAACATTTAAAATGATATTTTAGTTAAAGGGTTTTTAACAAAATGAGAGACACTTGAATACAATAATTGAGGAATAACATTTAATAAAAACTTTATAATATCATCAGAATAAAGGGATTCATGATATAATATTCCAAATGATAGTATATACACCATATAAGAGTGAATTGGTTCATAACAACAATGAAGTCTCAATGGAAATGTAAATTGAGATGAAATCCATTATAAAGATGGTATCCTTAAATTAAAGATAAATCAATCTCATAATTATGTGCGAAAAATATAAACACACCAATATAAGTGGATATTAAGTGTAAAATAATAAAAGTCCATTCACACATATTCAAAGGATGACATATTCATTAACTGCATGTTGAACCCAAAGAAATCGAAATTGGGTTAAGAAGTTCCCTTGACAGCCTGAAAGCGTCACATCAAAATGAGTTGATGAGAGATAAAAAGGGTATCTCATCACTTGGACATAAAATTTACATCAATAAGGATATAGAAGAACATATCCCAACATAAGAAGATGTAATTTAAAAGACATAACAAAAGAAGTCTTTTTAAAAAGAGGAGGGTGAAAGGTTTCCTTACCGACTTGTGTAACTTTCAAAACGTACACCCCATTGAAGAAGGGTCATAAAATGAATATGTAAATACCCATAAATAAAATTATATTACACAAGGAGTATAATAATGGGATGTACATACACCACTCAAAGGAAATGGTGGAAAATGGTGCATAAATCTTACGGGAATAAAAGTGAGATGAAAAATCCCTTACGAAAACTCGGCAGCCTAACAGCGCCACTTAAAACTTCCAAAAATGGATTTATGAGATCAAATAGGATCTCTCATCATATTAAAATAAAATGTACAGAAAGATTAATATAAAATAACATCCCCCCAACATAACAAAGAGGAGATTTAAAGAAGTGACAAAAAGGGGAGTACTTAAAAAGAAAGAGAGAGGTTGGATCTCTTATGAAAATTCGGCAGCCTAACGGCACCACTCAAAACTTCCAAAATGGATTGGTGAGAGAAAATAGGATCTCTCATCATGTGAACATAAAACTTACAGTAAGATTAATATTAAATAACATCCCAATCATAAGAAAGATGAGCTTAAAAGGAAAGACATAAAAGAGTGTACTTAAAAAGAAAGAGAGGGGTAGGATCCCTTACCTCGAGTCCAACTTGAATCGACCATTCTTTAACGTCCTGAATAATAAACTTGATTTAATTTATACTTCCTTAAGAACCTTTTTAAAGTTCATTATTCCTTTTATATCACTTATTTCCATGTTATAAACATTATGTAATCATTTAAGTTAATAATGATTGTTTTTTCGATATTTGGTTCTTAAGTCGAAAGTGGACTTCTTACAATTACATGTTGTTCGTGTGGTCAAAGGTTCATTACATCCATAATGATATTCATGATTTGGATATCATATATATCATATATATCCAGAATATACATGTATTTATAATATTACATAATCATTTATAGGTAATAAATGAAATGCACCATTCATGGAGATGGTAAGCCGTACGTACGCATGAACGCTACTTTCATTTCTACGTCATATTAGTGGAATTAAAACTAAATGAGAGGTATTTATATTTTAATTCCATAATTATATTCATCATTTATATGTTACATACATCATATATAATAAATTTAAATCCATTCTTTATACATCCCACATATGGGATTAAAGAATCAAATCACTTTGAGGGGGCGGTAGTCCGCACTTCCTAAAATGAAATTATCGTGTTTACCCACAATGGAAACCATATGGGTATGCTACAAAATAAAAATACATAATCTTATGTAAAAAATAAACATATTATATATCATATATAAATATAGTTACATCTTAATGGCCACCTTTGAAGGTGTTATATGAGTGTTGAACAATCATCGTTTCGTGAGGCAGAAATTCACCATCCACAGAAAGAATATGTTCTTTAACCATTATATGTATGTGTGTGTATGTGTAGCTCGAATTCATCTTATAAAAACATATTAGTATACTAAAGATACTGGATTTGTTACAAAATAAATGAATAAAAAGAGTTTATGGGGTTCGAGAAGCAAAATAAAACAAAATAACACAAGTGAAGACATTACCTTAAAATCGGGTAACTCTCTTTGATTTGAGCTCAAAGGCTTCCTTGGGAAGACTTCTGCCCAAAGTGATGCTTCTAGGAGTAAGACAGGGATGTGGAGAGGAAACATTAGCAGGGTTTGTCCGAGCCAAAGTCTTGAGAGGTGTGGGTAAGGTGGCATAGGTGGGGGCCTTTTATAAGAGGAGAGGAGGGGCACTCTTGGAAAGTTACAAAATGTTACTTTATTTTCAAATGAGTTTCGGATTTTAAAGGTCCCACATTGATTTATTTCGAGGATAAGGTGGTAAGGATTCAAAATATACTCATCCAATAGGTTTTTTACAAGTGTAAGTTATAGTTTTAACATTATCTTTTCATTTTATTTAAATCCTTTATTAATGAGGTAATCGATGCATCATCATTATGTCATAAATACTTTAATTTATTTAATGTCTAAAAATTATAAAAAAAAATCATGATGTAGGAAATATTTTTATATTTTTATGGAATATTTATAGTAAAAAATATGACTTTTGTAACCCCATCTAAAAATTGTTTTATTAAAACAACACATGTTTGTGACATTTTAATTTTAACTTTAAATATAAAGGTATTAATGTCATTTTCCAAGAAAAGTGGCTCCATGGGGTCCAAAAGTTTACCCATGGATTTTCTTGGTCGTCCATGACTCATCCAATAAGGGTAGGACATGTTTCTAGGTAATTTCATATTGTTAAAACATTATTTTTACCTTAAACTACACCAATTACCTCTAATCGCGATTAAAAACATAGAAGTTACTATTCACTAAAATATTATTTTAATTATATTGAACCACATTTTAATTCTTAATTACAACCATGTATGTTGGATTTTTGAAATTCAAAACACAAAGTTGGTAAAATTACATTTAAACGGAAAATCAGTTTTTATAAGTACCACTTAGTGGTTTCACTATTCATCAAAAATTGATGTTTTTCAGAAAAATACCAAAACTTCACCCTAAGATATATTTGATATTCTGAATTCAAAAATGAAGTCTATTTTACAAAATTAAAAACATATAAGTTGCATTAATTAATTTAATAATTAATTCCCGCTGACAGAGCAAATAGCGTGTTTTTATGAAACAATAAGTATCAAAAGATTGAAACTAGTTTAAGTCCGATTTGAAAGTGAAATTAATTCCAATGTCCACAATTGGATTAAATGGTAAAAATGTATTCTAATTTAACTTTAAAACCAATTCAATATATAATCTAATCATATAAATAAATTATATTAAAAAGATGTTTTGAATTAAAATAAAACATTTTTCACTATTCATTAAAAAATGAACTTTATCAGAAAAATACCAAAAATTTACACAAAGTAAATTTTGATGTCCTGATTCTAAAGAAGAATTTTATTTTGTCAAATATAACACATAAAATTGTCAAAAAGTATATTTAAAAGTGGATCGCCATCAAAAGGCTGTTAATCAATCTTTTAAATAGTATTAGAATGTTTACGCTTAAAATTGGATTCATTCGCATTTTTAATCCTCTAACATTTATTGTAAAAAGTAAAAATATTTGACAAACATACATAATAATTTTTTAGTTAGTTCCGTTCTTTCCCTCCATTACAATGGCTAGGCGTTAACTACCATTTAAAATAATATTATTTTATTATTAGAGTGCAACGTAAGATTTCAAAGGAACTTGTTGTCGCGTATTGGGTACGCCATCGAGCATAGAATTCCCTTTAAAGTAACATTAATATTTTTTTCAAAAATTGGGATAAATATAAAAATGTCATATTCTTTATTTACCTGGGGTGTTACAAGAAGTCACCTAATTTTCATGCTCACCTCATTACTTAATTTCCAAACATTTGATAACCCATAAACAGTAGATTATTATGGTCACTAATACTGAATGATTGTAGGTTTTTTAAGATCTACATTGGATGTAATATAACACTATGTTTTTTAATTGGATTAAATTCACTTCATACTATCTTATATTATTAATTTTTTTTATGAATGATTCTATTGATTTAGTTTGGAATATTATTCCCTCGAATAAACCAATATGTTCAAATCAAATTAATGTGTAACTATTTACACAATACATAGTTTATGTTACTTACTAAAAAATAGAGCAAGATACAATTACAAATATCCAATTGCAACTCATCCCTAAGATACATGAACATTTTATGACAAGTGTATTATTATATAAAATTATCATTTCCCGTATATGAAATTTTGAAGGCACATATAGACAAGAAGTATCTTTTTAGAATAAGGAATTAGCTTCCTTTATGGTTGGAAGTCTGACCTAATGTCCCTCTATACTGGTAAAATTTACTCAGGTCAGATTCCATTTCATTATAACTCAAATTCTTAATCTTCATAAACAATACTAAAAAACGAAATTAAGGATAATAACATTAATTAAATCACATATTCAAGGAAAAAGAAAACTAAATACATTATCATAACAAGTATGGAACCAAATAGATGAATGTATGATAATATCAATAAGTAGTTTAAACAACATAAAACAAAATCATACAAACCAATGTAATTCATTTTCCATCACTATCTCCTTTGGCTTATTGTAGTGATGGATTTAATATATATATATGATATTAGTTAAATATTAAAATTTCTAAAAAATAATAAATCATATAATTTCTTACATTTCTATTCACTAACTAATGATAATGATATCCATATGTACATGTGGATAACCACATCCACAAAGTGATGTGATTTATTTCTCATCCACACAAGGAATACATGATATATATAAGTATAAATTTAGAAATGGTATTTAATTTATGATGTAATTATTATTATAGTAATATAATATAATACACAGATACATTCCCTCATAATCTTTGATGTATAGAAATATTACTCATGCATATCTATGGTATACCATCTCTATGATTGTAGCGTAATTAATTTTTTCATTACCATCATTCATGACTAGTTTTATAATTGTAATGGATTTATAAAGATGATAATTGTTTAATGATTAATATTATTCTAGATACTCTGTAATAATAACATCTATGACTATAGTCATCCTACCGAAGAAATTTTTGACATTATCATCAGAATGTATGACAAAAATTTAATTGAATACATAATTTAATATAAGAAGTTAATAAATTAAATAACAGTTCATAATAACCATGAAACACGATCTTATGAAATTTACTAATTACCATAATTTTATTATTCTGGGAGATAAATATTGTATTTGATAACCTAGACTGAACATAACAATCATTCATTAAAAAATACCCCTATTAATGTTTCACTTATGTGCCTTTTTCTTCAATATCATGTTTTCCTAAATTTTTCATGAAAAATATTATTTATGATTAGGTTGATGATAGATGATTTTATATCATATTTAAATTTATTTATAATGATTTGGATAATAAATATATATTTCATTTTATATAAGATACATTTTACAATAAAAACTATGTTTTGAATGTTTTCAACATTTATTTTTTAAATATTTCTATTCCATGTCTATATTCTTAAAATTTAATACATAAATATTTTAATATGGATATAAATGAATTATGAAATGAATTTTTATTTCTAATTTTCTTTTTAATTAATGGTTTTCAAAATTATATTTATAACATATTTTATATGGAATGTTTTAACTTTCTATACATTAGAAAAAATGAATGTTATATTTTAACATATACAATGCAAATGAATTTTCCAACCATTGAAACCATTATTTTTTTTGGATTTAATAAAAATATTTTATGTTTTATTCAAAAAATTACATTAAATTATTTCAAGACATTTTTTTTCAAATGGTTTTTTTGAAAATAAATGGAAATTCCATATTAAAAATTGTTTTTCTTGTGTGTTCAAAAGATTATTTAAATTATTTTATGATATTATATGAATTTAAAAATTGTTTCATTCAAGATATGGTACATGGAAATTTTATATTATTATTGTTTATCCATATTCATTTATATGATGGTTGATATTGATATTAATTTTTCAAGGGATGAGCATAATGTAGATTATACGGAGGGAATTCCAGGATAGTGATCTAATCCATTGGG
This sequence comes from Viscum album, assembly GCA_963277665.1. Classification (NCBI taxonomy): domain Eukaryota; kingdom Viridiplantae; phylum Streptophyta; class Magnoliopsida; order Santalales; family Viscaceae; genus Viscum; species Viscum album. The sequence continues at coordinate 481,483,832 of OY728129.1, forward strand.
TAATATTGTTTTTCTTTATAAGAAACAAGTACGGGGTTAACTGGGGAGAACTCTAAAATTGATTTAATTGTGATCCACTTATTTTTGAAATGTATCGAGAATATAAATATTTATGTCTCCAAAATGGGTTTTTTTCTTATAATTTGTTTTCACGGGTTTATTTGATTAATTGGTGTGTATTTATCATGTCGAAATGATTTATTTTATGAGAAAAAAATATTTTGATAAAGGAAAATATTTTATGGGTTATCATTTTTTTCACTAGTCAAATGTATTTCTTTTTTTTATGTATCATACCATGGTTTTTATTCTCATATCACCTTTTAAAATGTTATTAATATGATTTAAGGTTGGGTAAGAAAAAAAATTAATTTAGGTTGAATGAATTGAATATTTTCTATGATATTAAATTGTTTTATTTTGAATGTTTTATATTGCCTGTAAAATGGATACTGATTGGAAGTGTCTAATTTGTATTATATGGTTTTTCTGTAAATTCTATTACCAAATTCTATATAACTACAAAAAAATATAATTGGTCATTTATGAAATAATACTCTTTTTTAAATTCACTAGAATGATAAATTTTTATAACTAGTTCCTTACTATTGGTATTAAAGAAAAGGTTTAGATAACTCTGTAGATGATGATTTTTTGTTGTGATTTTATCTTAAAAGTTATGGATAGAATAATGGTTTTTTGAGTTTAAGGTTGATCATATGGTCAAATTCATATACACCCTTTTAGATGTTTTAAGTGATGGGGTCTTAAGGTAATTTATAATATTTTTGGTGATTTTTTTGGATTTATGTATATATTACCGATACATTTAACATGAAAGATTATTTCATAACAATACTATTACATTTTTTTATGTATGAAAAATATTTTGAGATTACCATTTAGGATAAAAATTTCTATAATGTTGAAGTTTTATATGATATTTTTGAGGATTTGAAGGATAATGTATTATATCATTTTAATGGTTATTGAATATACACAATTCATTTAATTTTTGACATGTACTAATTAATTTCATGTTTTAATAATGTATTTTTCTATATATTATATATCATCTATCCTAATGAAGTTAAAATGATCTCGTAAAACCTTATAATCCCTTCCATATGATTTAATCATCACCGTCATGGAGAAATATTTTTCAACTGATTTAGAAAACCTTTGGAACATCCAAATATCCTTAGATAAATTGTTTTATCTATCCAACACCTTTTTATTTATATAAAAATTATATGGATCGGGATATTTCATTTATTAGATTTAAAAATATCAAATCCTCCATACCATTTTTAAATGGAAATACCACCATGTACATATATATTTCTTTTCTAGATGTATGAAATTCATACAGGAAGTTAAAGGGGATGTCAACAATATAATACAATACATTGATTTTTGGATTCTATATATAAACAATTTTTTTATGTTATAAGTATGAATCAAGATTTAGTTAAAATTTATGAATAACAATGACATATTTCATATTTATGATTTCTAGAAATAAAGTATTAAGGAAAAATACTAAAAATATTTTTCAATGGTTTAATAATAATGTTGATAGAAAGAAGTTTTTGCTAAAGACATTGTGAAATATTCTAAATATTACAAAAATCCCAATACACTGAATGATTATCCTATATTAATTTATTTCTAAAATTTTGAAAATGAATTTTATATAAAATTGATAGATTTGAAAATTGGAATAGTGAATATGATCTAATATTTCAACAAACACATTAAAGTAAATAAGATAAAGAGATAAATGAAAATATTGTTTAATATTTTCTTGATGTTATGAAAAAGATATACAATTATGATTATTTTATTTTGGGGAGAAATTATCTATATAAAAAACCTTAGAAATTGAAATGTAACTTTTGGATTAAGGATATTTTTTGGATGATCAATTTTTTTTTTGGAAAAATGTTGGAGTTATATTAATATATTTATATTAAAATGGGAAATCTATCATATCCTTTATAGTTGTGGTGAATTAACCCACAACTAAAGAGAGACATGGGAGGAAATCTTACAACTGGCCTCTATATTTTTTTATATGATATTATGTAAAATAGTTTATAAAAAAATATTTAGATGATGTTAGTCATATTTGTTTTATTATATAGATAACCATGGAACTGAAAATTGATTTTGTGATTAAGTGATTAATGTTATTTTAGAAGAACGTCACTATATTTTGGGGATCATTCCCTTATTAACATAAATAAAATCTTATGTTATTTTATTTTAGGAAGAATGGATGAATTATATTTTTTAAGAATATGTTATTTTAATGCGGCTTCATGGTGATTCATGGCATCTATGGAAATGATTAGTATATATTTTAGATTATATAACGGTGTTATATACAGTGTTTTTATGAAAATTTAGAATGGATTGATTTTATTTGTAAATAAATGTAAATTATTCTTAGAAAAATATATGATGAAAACATTATACTATTTAGGTTTCAATCTCAATCATAAATATTTTTAGTACTTTTAAGGTTATATTTTTGTATAATGATTTAGTTTTTAATTTCTGTATTATTGTCATTTTTTGGAGATTAATTTATTATTTATTTATAATAAGGGTAGTTTATTTTGGGAATTAACATACCAAATTCAAAAACTTTTAGTTTTTATTAATAAATTAAGATAGAAGTAAGATGTTTTCATCCTTTTGTGAAATTTTATAACCCATTAGTTGTTGATTTTAGTCCCTCAGGAAGAGTCAATTTATCATTAACAAACATCATTTGGAGAAATAGATGATATTATGTTAGAAATTGGTTATGTTATGAAATTAATCTATATAAGTGTAATGTTTATATTTTCTTAGCCTATATGTAAATAATTCATTAACTCTAGGAAATGTGTTCTCAAAATTAAAATTTTAACTTATTACCTTTTTTGATGAATTTATGGTCTTTTTTAGAACTCTTTGGTTTATTATTTTTTGGTCATTGAATTATTCATAATAATTCACATTCTTCGGATCAATGATCTCTTTCATGCTCTATCGTTATTTGTGAATGATAATTCTTTTTTCCGTTCCCCATTTTCACTTCTAGTTAATGCTTTTTTTTATTTTTAAACCTATTTTTTTGTAAGTCCAAATGATATTAGTTTTTAATTTCTCTTTTATCTAGAGGATTTTTCATTTAGTCTTTTAATGATGTGGGATTTCAAAAAATGTATTTAAATATGTCAAAAACAACATTATCATGATCAATTAAAAACTTTTGGGAGAAAATTTATTAATGGGTGTTAGAATGTAACACCTTGTCAGTTATTTTAAAAATTGGTGAATTATACTTGAGAGCGTGTATGACACACAACCCTAAGACTAAACGAAACATAGAATATTATTAGTTAATATGATAGTTATAACCTATCCATTAGATTGGAAGGTATCAGTAGGTTAATATTGTCTATAAAATATATAAATGAGAATACTCAATATAAAGTTTTTGATAAATTCTTAATGACTAATAAATCTTCTTTTTGTAAAGTCATTTCAATCTTCAGAAATATGTTTTACTCAACAATGGATATTATTACATTTGGATAGAAAATATTTTAATTAAATTATATTTATTTAGTAAATATTATTTGATAAAATTTATATCATATTTAAAATTAGAATATCATAAATAACTCTTGTGGAAATATTTATATTTTTAAAAAATATTTTATTTTTCAATGAATAGTGAAAATAGGGAATTTTTATGGGACAATATTTTATTATCAATTATTTTAAATTGAAAATTATAATTTTTATGTGTTTTATAAAATTAATTTTATCATTTATATTAATAAAAAATTTAATTATGGTATTTGGAAAGAATTTTATTCATGAATTTAATATAAAAATATTTTTTTATAGATTTTTTTTAAAACCCATTTTTCATTCTGCATTTTAAATTTATTTTTGAATTAAATTTTCATAATTTTATGTTATAAATAATAATAAATGTATTCAATATATGTAATCATGAGTTTAAATTTTGGTAAATAATTACCTTTTAATTTTTTTCAATATAAATATTATCAGTAGTCAATATATATTGCCTTAGTAAAGGTAAAATGGGTTAATAAAATGTATGAATAATATGATGAGGAATAAAGGGAAACCCTAAAACTTATATTAATTTTATTTTATGAGAATGTTTTTCCCAAAATTATCCACGCTTTGAATATATTACATTTTTTAATAATTCAATGGTTGTGATCTTTATAAAACATTATGAAACATATGTAAAAAAATGTCATTTTCTTTATTTTATTGTCATTAATTTTTTTTATACTATGTTAAAATGAAGGTATGTTGAGTTATAAATGTATATTTGAGACATAAATAAATTTTTTATCACGGTAATTTATTTCTAATTTTCAGTGATGAAATAATAACATAAAATGCTTACACAATGATGTCACAATAATTATTTATTTTAATGTAAAATAAAAAATGATTTTGAGAACATTAAAAGTAATATAAATTGAATTAATTATTGTATCACCGAATTTTTTAAATAAAATAACCATTTGTGTATATATTTAAAAATAATATATTTGAAATTCATATTTTTATTGATGTTTAAGAAAAAGAAAAAAATACTGTCAAAATTGACAATAAAGATATATTAAAAAACAATTAAATGATTTAATATTTCTATAATTATTATAATCGTACATGTGAATGGGATATTACTAATAATATTATCCATGTTCCATGTATGGTCAGTTTTTTCTTTTTTTGTACCTTTTTTGAACTCTATAGAGTAAAATCATTAATATTGTAGTAAGTTTCAAAACGTGTTAGCACAGGTTAGTAGAACAATAAAAAGGTAAAACAATCACCTAATCATTTATAATTATTATTTTATATGATTATTAAAACTCATAATTATCATATATTTAAATATTCGTATTTTTTCTGATATTGGACATGATAACTAATTTATATTATTTTAATACTTTATGAAATTACAAGAGTTATCCTCCCATCTCTTATAAAAGTGTACCCCCTATCCTCTATTATTCACACATCAAAAAAATTGTTAGAAAAATATCTAGAAAAAATTTTCTTAATCCCACACAAATTTATAGATACTTTTCTATCATAAAACCAATATGTGATGGATTTCTGTGTAAACCTAAGGGGTTGTTACAATAAGAGGTTTTGTTATTTACGAAGAATATTTAGTTTGCTTATTTTATCTACCACATTAAAATATCAATAAATGGTGATTAAATAATAAAACTAGTTAATTAGTTATAATTAGATTTTATTATATTAATTCCATAACCTATATATATCTATATTCATTTATTAATTTGGAAATGAATCCATCATTCTTGTTTACAGTAGTTGCCACCTCATAAACTGATGTGATTCGTTTTCCATAACCCTCTGACACAGATTGTTGTAATGAAGGATTTTATGTATATTTATGTTATTGATGAAATATTTATAATTTTTAAATTATAATTTATCATTTAATTTCTTAATTGTTAATTCACATAAAAATGATAACATAATTCTTACATATGTGTAGACTACCAAATCCATGAACAGAAATAAATCATTTCTCATCACCACATCTCATAGATGATACATATATATTATTTAAATAAATAGAATTTTATTAATGATATTATAATCATTATTTAATCAGTAAATAATATTTACCTGCTTTCCATCATAATAATTGAAAAATAGAAACACTACTCATGCGTATGTACAACCTACCATCTCCATGATAGTTACATAGTTCATTTATCATAAATATCATTTATGATTTTTTTAAATAATAATTGAAGTATTAAAATGATAATTATTTCCTGATTATTTTTTAAGATTTGATGTAATAATGACCTCATTTACCATAGTCAATATAAAAAGTGATTTTGTATATATCAATTGAATATAATCAAAAAATCCAATTTAAAGTTAATTTATTAGGGAATTAAATAGAACATGATATTCCATAAATAAAAAAGGAATAATAATCATGAAATAGGTTATTAATGAATTAAATAATTAGACAAATTTTATTACCTTGAATGATAAATAACACATGTCACAAGATTGACTCATGTTAAAGGGATTTCGTTTAACCAATTACCCTTTTAATGTTTCCCTTGCAAATATTTTTCACCAAATCAATGTTCTTCTAATTATTTCTTGAAAATATTTTTTTATTATTCAATAGATGATAATGGGGTTTTAACATATTTTAATTTAATTTCAACATTTTTCAAAAGTTAATTTTTATGGGTTTTTGTGCAGGTATCATTACATAAAAATTTATATTTTAAATGTTTTCAAAAATTATTTTCTAAATAATTATATTCAAAGTCTATATTATTATAATTAATTTTTCAATATTTCTAAATAGATATAAATTAATCATAAAAGAAATTTGTGTATATCTTTTCACTTTATTTCAAATGATTGAAAAAGGATTATTTTTTTATATATTTTATATGGATGATTTTGACTTTCCTTGCAAAACAAATAAAAAAACGTTTTATTATAACATATACATTGACATAAAATATTTCCCACCACCCAAAATATTACTTGTTTTATTTTGTATTCCTTTATTGTAATTCATTTTTTATTCAAACGTTAACCCTCTTCGTCATATTTTTTCTTTTTTAGTTTTAAAATGGGTATTTTTTTTGAAAATAATGTTTGTTCTAATATTTGAACATTTTTTGGACATGGGTTAAAAAGTGTTTATCAAGTGGGTTATGATAAAGGTTAAAAGAGAAACAATGTTAAATTCATGATATAATACATGTTAGTTATATATACTGATGGGTGATCAATATACAACTTATATAAAAGGTGAGACTAACATATATTTTATGATAGTTGAGCCCGATATAAATTATTTGATCAGTGCACTAAAATAGAGCTCTAATGCATTAGGTAATGTTACTTGTATTTATATGAAATATAGAAGAAGTTAACTTGGGAGGTTTTTCCAAATTAATTAAATATTATCCTATTATTTATAACACATGTAATGGATATAATTATCTACATTGGTATAAAGGGTTTTTATTTTATTTGTATGGGATTAAATAGATTTCAATGAGAGAAATGTGGAAATAATTTATTTAATAAGATTGGGTAATAATGAAATAAAGGGGAAAACATTATTCATTAATGTTTTTCATTGGACTATCATTTTTTTTGTTCCCATTACTGATCTTTTGGTTCTCACCCCATGATTTGAACAATTTTTGATGGGGTTTAAGGATGGGTAAGAATAAAAAATAATTCTTGCTAATTGTCATGATGATTTCTCATGAAAAGACAAGTTTATATTTTTTAGTGTTTTATATTATGGGAAAAATTGAAATTGATTAGAATATTCCCCATTATTATAAATGGTTTTTATATTTGATTTTTGACATAATTCTATAAAACCTTAAAATGTAAAGATCCTTAGTTTTGTATAAAATAAAACTCTAGTATAACATCACTATAATATATAATTTTTAAGGATGGTTCCTTACATTTATAGTTTTAAATAATGGGATTTTGTTGTTCAGAACATAGTGGGTTTATCTTATTCCTTGTTTGTGTGTTCTGTGTTATAGGTGATGACTTCTGGCTTGATTGTTATTGAATAAAGGGATTTTTTTTTGTTTTTTTATATATAAAAGAATGTGGTTCTTGATGTTCTATAATTTTAACCTTTTAATTTATTCATATATATACTAGTTAAATAAGGATTATAAGTGATTTGGATTTCTTACTAACATATAATAAATGGTATTTAAATGGTGTTTTATTATCTAAATTTATGTTTTCAAGACATGATTTTTTGAGGATCTAATGAATTGAGAAAAGGGGTGATGTTTAAAATATTTTTGAATTACATTAAAATGTTTTTTCTAAATAAAATATTTCGAAATGAAATATTAAACGGAAAACAATGTGATTTGGAAAATAGAGTATTTTTATAAGGACCATTTAAACCTATATGTTGAAATTTTTTTGGTTAGTCATGGGGATATCATTTTATCTTAAATATACTCATTTAACCTTGTTATGGGTTTTTTATTATACTAGTATTGGTGGATGATGTTACTGGGTGTTTTTCTTATTAGTGAATAGTAAGATGTAATACCCCGACCCTAGATACCCAAAGTTGGTGCATTATTACATAACATTTTCATGATAACAAAGGATCAAGTCTCGAAAGACCGATTAGTTTAGTAGTCTTGGAAACACTAGATATATTCATAAGTCTTACATTACATCATAAGGTAAAAAACTAAAAAAAAATCTTGTCTTCATATCCCCTCATACTATCCTTGCAGGTCATTCATAAATTACTTCTTCTCATCCTGGGAAAAATAAAACACTGAAAGGGGTGAGCTCAGATGATCAGTAAGGATAACAATATAGCAGAAGTTTTCATAGATAAGCATAAACACTTAAAGCAATTTATAACTAAAACAAAATCCTTTTAAACTTGAACTTCAGCATAACATGGCAAAGATAAAATGAAATAATTCCATTTACATATTCACATTGATATTCTACTAGTCGAACAATCACATGCAGTATCAATAACCACTTTCATAATGATGGAATGCATAATGCCAGACTATCATAACCACATAGCCAAGGCCTCGTTCCAAGACTACAAATAAGATTTTTCCAAGGCCTTGTGCCAAGACACTAGTTTGTCTCATGAGACCTACTGATGCATTGAGGAGCTATAACGGGCTCCACCTGTCACTTACTAAGTCCAATGCATTCCTCATATGAAAAGTTTTAAACATAACATAAACATTTGTATTAAAACTAGCATACGAAATGTCAATTCTCTATCTACAAACCATGAATGGTATAAAAATAGCACATCCACAGTCAAAAATAACTCAATCGATACAATATGGAAGATTTTATTGTATCATATTAACCACAATCGAGAATGATGAAGGATATTGACATAGATAAAAATAATCATCAATACAATTAGTGTGAAATATCCCCCTTTTCTTGAAATCATTTAAAAGTCACACTAGTTGTCAAGAAGCTATTTAAAAATAGATTTTTGAATCAAAGTATCCCATACCACTTTGAAACTTTTAAAAGGAGTTTTAATTTTAAAACTTTAATGTCCATATAAATAAATCCTTAAAACCATTTTATAAAACATAGTCATTAATGAGCAAGATTTAGAAGAATAAGTCTTTAAAACATTTAAAAATGGTATTTTAGTTAGAGTTTCTAACTAAAAGAGAGACACTTGAATAAAAATAATTGATGTAATGAAAACGTTATAATATCATGATAATAAAGGGATCCATGATATACAATGTTGAATTACATTATATAAACCACATAAAATTGATTTGGTGTATAACAACAAAGAAGTCTCAATGGAATGTAAATTGAGATGAAATCTCTCATAAAGGCCGTATCCTTAGGTTAAGGATAAATCAATGAAATAATTATTTTTCACAAATATAAATACACTAAATATTATTGTATATTCATTGTAAGACAATCAAAGTTCATTCACAAATATTCTAGTAAAAACAACACCAATGAATTTGATTTTTGTCTCAACAAATCGAGATTGAGTAAAAATTACTCTTATCAAGTTTATACCGATGAATTGAGAATTTATCAATGGAGTGATTATGTGTTTAAAAATTTTATCCACATAAATGGGAGTGGAAATTATGACATAATCAAATGAATAGTGATTCCACAAATAATCTTGGAGTAAAATAATCAATGAAGTATGCGTAAAGCCGAATGAGTGGAAATTGAAATTTCAAATTCCCTTATTCATTTGGTAACTTATGAAATAGGCGCCCATGAAATAAGGATCATACAATGATGATGTAAATACCCATAAATTATAGTATATTACACAATTAATACAATCCTGGGCAGTACACACACCACATGCAATAAATAAGTGGCGAACAATGGAATTCTCACGGAATTAAAAGTGAGATAAGAAACCCTTTACCTTGTACTTTTCCTTGGTTGGGGGTAAGTTAACCTCATGTAAAATGTTGAAATAATTGTTATTAAATAATTCATGAATCATATACATTAATATTATATCATATATTATCTTTTAACATTTCTTTGTTAATAATATCATAGAATTATCGTTGTTTCGGGTGTTAACTTACTCGTTTTCTTTTATATGTTTTGTTACATAAGCCATGTTTTTCATGGATAGGTTGTATCTTATTCATATCCAGAATGATATCAAGTTCTTAAAAATTATTTTTAAATCTTCAAATGATAATTATACTTGAATGGATATGATGGAAAATGAATCTCATCGCATTCGTGGAGACGGTAGTCCGTACGTAAGCACAAGTGACAATATCATTCTTTTGATATTAAAATAATATGTACATGGAAGGTATATTATATATACAGAATCATTATCATGTTTTATTTATTGTTTACATGAATTATACATCATTATTATACCCATCCAAATAATAATATATTGAATAACAATTACACCACGACGTGGAGACGTTAAGCCGTACGTACGCACGTATGGTGACATGTTATTCAAAGGGTGGATAGAATACTGGATATGGTTGTACCATATTTATAATAAAATCATAGTATATATAAGATACTGGAGTTATTATTTCAGAATGGTAATAACAAAGAAATAAGAAGTGGAAGAAGAAAGGAACTTGCAAAGGGGTGGTGAAAACATTACCACTTCTTCGGGTTCTTTCTTTTGATTTGATCAAAAGGGATCCTTAGGTTGGATTTATGATCAAACAAATGACTCTAGTTTGTTGTGAGGGAAGTTGAGAGAGTATTTGGGTAGGGGTTGGCCGAACTAAAAGGTTTTTAATGTGTGAATAAATTAGAAGGAGGAGTGCCCTTTTATAAGAGGGGTGAGGGGCACCTTTGGAAAAGCTAGAAATATTAATTTATAATAAATTAATATTCGGTTTCTAATGGCTCCAAAGTAGATTATTTAAAGGTTAAGGTGGGTATGGGTCGAAAACCCCCCAACCAATATAATTTATACAGGTTTGGGTCATTATATTAACCTTATCTTTAAATATTAACTCTTAGTTAATTAGTTTCACTTTTACAATGTCTCTTTGTATTTTTATATTATATGGTTAATAAACATACTATATACATACAAGCGACCCCCAAGTGGTCCATTAATGATAAAAATATAATTATATAAGTCTCTTGGCCGAACCTTAGATTTTTAAGAATTTAATATCAATTAATAATATAAGATATGTTTTAACAACTCTTTTATATCTATTTTGACACTATTCAATAATTGATTTTTTTAAAAATCATAGCAGAATTATTACTTCAAAAAAGTTAATTAAAACAGTTCCAACATGTCATATTAACCTATAAAATTAGTTTAATAAATAAAAAGTCTAAAATTATATTTATTTGGGTATTTATAATATCAATTATTCTAATTTTTCACTATTATGGTAATTACTGCATCACCATTGTGTCATAAATAAATTAAATTATTTAATGTATAAAAATTATAAATAAACTATAATTATGTAGTAAATATATTTATTTTTCTAATTAATATTTATAGTCTAAAATCCAACATATATTACCCTATGTAACAATTGTTTGGCTAAAAGATATATGCTTGTGTCATTTTTGTATTCATTTTAACTTAATTCAAATAAAGTGTCCCTATCACTTACAAGTGGATCCATGGGGTCTCAATATCAACCCAAAGATGCCCATGGTCGGCCATGTATCAACCAATAGGGTTAAGACATGTTTTAGAGTAATTTAGTATTATTATAATATTATTTTTAACCCTTATTTACCGGATTTACCCTTTAACCATGGTAAATAAAATATTTACCGAAGTAATTTTTCAAAATGTCTAAAAATAAAATTTACCTATATACACAATTTGAACATCATGATTCTAAATATGGATTCCATTTTTCCAAATTCAAAACACATAAGTGGCAGAAATTAATTTAAAATTAATTCCCATTGTTAAAACAAAAAGCGTGTTCATAAGAGATAATAACTATCAAAAGATTGGAACTTGTTTATGACTGGTTTAATTGTGAAATTATGTCCAATGACAAACATTGAATTAAATGGTAAAAATATATTCTAAATATACTTTAAAACCACTCAAATTCATAATTTATCAATTTTAATTATTTCGATTAAAAAAGATGTTTTTAATTAAAATTTAGTAATTAACACTATTCATCAAAATATTAAAGTTATCCGAAAAGTACCAAAATTTAAACCTAGGATAATTTCGATATTATGAATCCAAAAATGAATTCCATTTTGAGAGATAGAATTTATAAAATTTCAAAAAGTAGGTATTACTATTCATAACGGCTAGTTTGATTGGTTGTGGGGTGTTAGAATCTCAAAGTTGCGTACAATGCACGCCATTGCATTATTCGAAGGAAAACATACCGTGGAAGCTTGGGGTGTTACATTCTCCCTTCCTTCAATAAATTGCGTCCTCAAAATTTTTAAAATTGTGCTTGGGAATATAATGGAAAGTCCAACATTGGAAAAAGAGTCGATAAAACTATCACTTGAAAAGAAAGAAAGAGAGGTATAAAGGTCAACCAAGATTACCCATACTCGGATTCCATGTAGGAAAACATGGATATGGATGATAAACTAAGTGTCAAGTTCTGATGGAGGAGGATATAAATCATGATCAGGAGAAAGGTAATAATAAGAAAACCACAAACTTGTGTTGGAAAAAACGATCATTAGTCTCCTAGTAGGAAAAGTAAACGGAGAACATTTTTTTGTTTTAAGTTATATTACATAAGGATGAGGAATTCATTTATGATATTGAATAAGAATATAAAGATATATACTTACTTTTTAAGTAGAGTTTCATTCTTTAATAAATTTCCACCACTAACTCATTTTTTTTGAATGATGAGTATTCAAGAAGACTTGGTCACACTGGAAGAGCTAGAATAAACTTCTACAGAATCACATGATCCATTAAGGATAAACTATATATTTACATTGTCTTTAGAGACTAATCAAAACCAAAATGGTTAGTACAAGATCTAATGATCCCCCAAAACGATATTCCTTGAGAGAAATAAACACTAGTCTTAATCTCTAAAATTATACCAATAATACCCCAAAGTTAAATAAATACCATTCAATAATCAATTGTCCTTAAAATCCTTCAATATAATCCAAACTAATATTGATACCCAAAACATAGAAGAATTTGATTATGTAGTCTCCCATGTTAAATTGTCTCTCCAAATTACATCAAATACTCTTAATGTCACATACTTAAAAGTAATTAACCTCATCACATATTCTCTATTATAGGTTAATCATTTCAACAAATAACCCAAATCACTATAAATCAACAATAAAAACGTAGATACAAATCCACCATTACTCCACAAATGAAACCCCATAGTATTCTATTTTCCTTGGGCATATAGTGTTCCCAACAAAGCGAACATCTTCCGAAATGACATTTATCACATAATCACCAAATCATTTTCCTATACCAAGGGTATTCATTTGTTAAGACATAAGAACCCAAATCAACTTATTATTGATCAATAAAATCATTTAACTAAAAATAATTATTCACACTATCGAGGGAATTCACATAGTCCAGTGGTAGGCAATAAATCCCAATCGCACTTTGGTAGTGGGTTCGATTCCCACAGCTTTGTCCGACACGATGGGTTGTCATACATTCTGCGTGTTTTCCTTTTCAAAAACTATGTTTTATAACTTTACCAAAATGAGATAAATTCTTCAAAATAATCATAACATAATTTAACCACAAATCTTATCTCATACCTTGCATTTTCATCCCAAATTATAATAAATAATAATTCTCTCAAACCCCAATGATCATATAAAACCAAATGGTTATTTATACCTATATCCACAAGAGAAGAGATAATTCTTCCTGAAATATCATTCTCACATGGAAAACTGTGGGGTTACAAATACAGGAGAAAATTATTCCAAAGTAAACCCATCAACAGGGAGTGCTAATACTTTTTAATCATTTCTCCAACTATTTATTTCCACATAGCTTCTTCTTATACCAAGAAAATATCCTATAGAATAGGGCATTAACTCGGGTAATGGCCAGGTCCCCTACATTTACGACAAATGACTGTAAATGGACTCTTGGGGCCATTTTTATCTTCTTCCATAGTACTCTTCATTTTTCATTGGCAATTCTTCACTTTATGTCCTTCCTTCATGTAAAGAATTTCTTTGTCCCATTGAGACACATTCCTGGGTGTCTCCTTCCACATTTCCTGCATGATGGAAATTGCGGATTCCTTTATTCATGGTATCCACTGCTGGAGCTCTTATCATTCATCACCTTTCTCTTCTTTTTTGATTACGGGAATTGTTTAATATATATTATTGATCATATTTTTGGAAAATTGATTTGGCATAAAGACGATATATTTTACGCCTATCAACATTCCATTTTGTTTCTCATTTCCACCACCGTTACCACCTTGTACATCATTCCCAAAGTCACTATGACTTCCTTGGAATCCAGCCATTGACTAAAACCAGAAAGCATTGTGTTAGTAACAGTAGTCATAAAATCATTTAGAGATTAACATGTCATCATATTCTCAATTTGAAACACATTAGGATTAACCAAAGTCATTTACTCTCATCTTATATATTTAATACCTCAAATAGGTTAATAAAGAAAATGTAAATTATCCTAAGCATATCCCCCGGGAGTGTCGTAACCAAGAGTGCAGCAAGGCCCGTTGTCGTGCACCAGTTCCCGTTCGAGTCTTGCTCAAAGCGGTTTTTTTTGGGTTTGACCCCTAGGTACATCTGTGCCAGAGCCGCCTCTACCTGCTCGTATCTAGACAAGGATGTATTGCACGGAAAACTCACAAAATCTCTACAATATCAAAATTCTAGGAAGTTATTCCATACTAATCCTCAATGTTCATCTTAGGTCTACGTGCTCTAATCAGAGTTTATCTAAATTCAGCTTCCAAGGTTTATACTAAACATCCTCTGATACCAACTGTAATGCCCTGACCCTAGATACCTAGAGTCAGTGCATTATTACATAACATTGGCATGATCACAAAGGATCAAGTCTCGAAAAACCGATTAGTTTAGTAGTCTTCGAAACACAAGATATATTCATAAGTCTTACATTACATCATAAGGTAAAAAAAACTAAAACAACATCTTGTCTTCATATCCACTCATACTATCCTTGCAGGTCATTCATAAATTTCTTCTTCTCATCCTGGGAAAAGTAAAACACTAAAAGGGGTGAGCTCAGATTCTCAGTAAGGATAACAATATAGCAGAAGCTTTCATAGATAAGCATAAACACTTAAAGTAATTTATAACTAAAACAATAGCCTTTTAGACTTGAACTTTAGCATAACATGGCAACGATAAAATGAAATAATGCCATTTACATATTCACATGGATATTCTACAAGTCGAACAATCACATGCAATATCAATAACCACTTTCATAATGATGGAATGCATAATGCCAGACTATCATAACCACATAGCCAAGGCCTCGTGCCAAGACTACAAATAAGATTTTGTCAAGGCCTTGTGCTAAGACACTAGTTTGTCTCATGAGACCTACCAATTCATCGAGGAGCTATAGCCGGCTCCACCCGTCACTTACTAAGTCTAATTCATTCCTCATATGAAAATTTTTAAACATAACATAAACATTTCGTATTAAAACTAGCATATGAAATGTCAATACTTTATCCACAAACCATGAATGGTATAAAAATAGAACATCCACAGTCAAAAATAACTCAAATGATACAATATGGAAGATTTTATTGTATCATATTATCCACAATCAAGAATAATGATGGATATTGACATAGATGAAAATAATCATCAAAACAATTAGAGTGAAATATCCCCCTTTTTCTTGAAATCATTTAAAAGACACACTATTTGTCAAGAAGCTATTTAAAAATAGATTTTTGAATCAAAGTGTCTCATACCACTTTGAAACTTTTAAAAGGAGTTTTAATTTTAAAACTTTAATGCCCATATAAATAAATCCTTAAAACCATTTTTTAAAACATGGACATTAATGAGAAATATTTAGAAGAATAAGTCTTTAAAACATTTAAAATGGTATTTTAATTAGAGTTTCTAACCAAAATAGAGACCCTTGAATAAAAATAATTGAGGTAATAAAAACATTATAATATCATTAGAATAAAGGGATTCATGATATAATATGTTAAAGTACATTATATACACCACATAAAAGTGATTTGGTGTATAACAACAAAGAAGTCTCAATTGAATGTAAATTGAGATGAAATCTATCATAAAGGCCGTATCCTTAGGTTAAGGATAAATCAACGACATAAATATGTGTGAAAAATATAAATACACTAAATATTATTGTATATTCAGTGTAAAACAATCAAAGGACATTCACACATATTCTAGTAAAACCCACACCAATGAATTGGATGTTTGTCTCAACAAATCGAGATTGAGTAAAAATTACTCTTATCAAGTTCATACCGATGACTTGAGAATTTATCAATGGAGTGATTATGTGTATAAAAAGTATATCCATAGAAAGGGTAGTAGAAGTTATGACATAATCAAATGAATAGTGATTCCACACATAATCTTGGAGTAAAATAATCAATGAAGTATGCGTAAAGCCGAATGAGTGGAAATTGAAATTTCAAATTCCCTTATTCATTTGGTAACTTATGAAACATGCAACCATGAAATAAGGATCATAAAATGATGATGTAAATACCCATAAATTAATGTATATTACATAATGAATACAATCATGGGATGTACACACACCACATGCAATAAATAAGTGGTGAACAATGGAATTCTCACGGAATTAAAAGTGAGATAAGAAACCCCTTACCTTGTACTTTTCCTTGGATGGGGGTAGGTTAACCTCATATAAAATGTTGAAATAATTGTTATTAAATTATTCATGAATCATATACATTAATATGATATCATATATGATCTTTTAACATTGCTTTGTTAATAATATCATAGAATTATCATCATTTCGGGTGTTAACTTACTCGTTTTTGTTTTATATGTTTTGTTATGTAAGCCATGTTTGTCATGGATAAGTTTTATCTTATTCATATCCATAATTATATCAAGTTATTAATCATTATTTTTAAATCATCAAATGATAATTATACTTGAATGGATATGATAGAGAATTAATCTCATCGCATTCGTGGAGACGGTAGTCCGTACGTACGCACGAGCGACAATATCATTCTTTTGATATTAAAATAATATTCACATGGATGGTATATTATATATACAGAATCATTATCATATTATTTTTATTGTTTATGTGAATTATACATCATTATTATACCCATCCAAATAATAATATATTGAATAACAATTACACCACGACGTGGAGACGGTAAGTCGTACGTACGCACATATGGTGACATGTTATTCAAAAGGTGGATAGAATACTGGATATGGTTGTACCATATTAATAATAACATCAAATTATATATAAGATACTGGAGTTATTATTTTATAATGGTAATAACAAAGAAAGAAAAAGTGGAAGAAGAAAGGTACTTGAAAAGGGGTGGTGAAAACATTACCTCTTCTTCGGGTTCTTCCTTTTGATTTGATCAAAAGGGCTCCATAGGTTGGCTTTCTGATCAAACTAAGGCCTCTAGGTTGTTGTGAGGGAAGTTGAGATAGTATTTTGGTAGGGGTTGGCCGAACCAAAAGGCTTTGAAGGTGTGAAGAAATGAGAAGCAGGAGTGCCCTTTTATAAGAGGGGTGAGGGGCACCTTTGGAAATGCTTGAAATATTAATTTATAATAAATTCATATTCGGTTTCTAATGTCTCAAAAGTTTATTATTTGACGTTTAAGGTGGGTATGGGTCTAAAACCACTCAAAAAATAGAATTTATACAGGTTTGGGTCATTATATTAACCTTATCTTTAAGTATTAACTCTTAGTTAATTAGTTTCACTTTTACAATGTCTCTTTATATTTTTATATTATATGGTTAATAAAATTACTATATACATACAAGAGACCCACAAGTGGTCCATTAATTATACAAATAGCATGATATAAGTCTCTTGGAAGAACCTTAGATTTTTAGGAATTTAATATCAATTAATAATATAATATTTGTTTTAAAAACTCTTTTATGTCAATTTTGACACTATTGAATAATTGATTTTTTAAAAATCATAACAGAATTATTACTTCGATAAAAGTTAATTACATAAATCCTAACATGTCATATTAACCTAGAAAATTAGTTTAACTAATAAAAAGTCTCAAATTATATTTATTTGGGTATTTATAATATCAATTATTCTAATTTTTCACTAGTATGGTAATTACTGTATCACCATTGTGTCATAAATAAATTACATTATTTAATGTCTAAAAATTATAAATAAAATACCATTATGTTGGAAATTTTTTTATCGTTCTAATGAATATTTATAGTCTAAAATCCAACATATATACCCCTATTTAACAATTGTTTGTCTAGAAGATATATGCTTGTGTCATTTTTGTATTAATTTTAACTTAATTAAAATAAAGTGTCCCTATCACTTACAAGTGGATCCATGGGGTCCCAAAATCTACCCAAATATTCCCATGGTCAGAAATGTATCAATCAATAGGGTTACGACACGTTTTAGGGTAATTTAGTATTATTATAATATTATTTTTTAACCCTTATTTACCGGATTTACCCTTTAACCATGGTAAATAAAATATTTACCGAAATAATTATTCAAAATGTCTAAAAATAAAAGTTACCTATTTACACAATTTGAACATCCTGATTATAAATATGGAATCCATTTTTTCAAATTCAAAACACAGATGTGGCAGAAATTAATTTAAAATTAATTCCTGTTGTTAAAACAAAAAGCGTGTTTTTAAGAGATAATAACTATCAAAAGATTGGCACTTGTTTATGTCTGGTTTAATTGTGAAATTATGTCCAATGACAAACATTGAATTAAATGGTAAAAATATATTCTAAATATACTTTAAAACCACTCAAATTCATAATTTATCAATATTAATTATTTCGATTAAAAAAGTTGTTTTTAATTAAAATTAAGTAATTTTCACTATTCATCAAAATATTAATGTTATCCGAAAAGTACCAAAATTTCAACCTAAGATAATTTCGATATTCTGAATCCAAAAATGAAGTCCATTTTGAGAGATAGAATTTATAAAATTTAAAAAATTAGGTATTACTA
Source organism: Viscum album (assembly GCA_963277665.1). Classification (NCBI taxonomy): domain Eukaryota; kingdom Viridiplantae; phylum Streptophyta; class Magnoliopsida; order Santalales; family Viscaceae; genus Viscum; species Viscum album. The sequence continues at coordinate 481,503,189 of OY728129.1, forward strand.
TTCTTAACGGCTAGTTTGATTGGTTGTGGTGTGTTAGAATCTCAAAGTTGCGTACAATGCACGCCATTGCATTATTCGAAGGAAAACGTACCGTGGAAGCTTGGGGTGTTACATAAGTGAAGTGATATTTATGTTTTATTATCATTTTGATTATGTGAATTATTTTTTTCTTGAGTCAAATTTATTTTCATTTGATCAATAGGCATTGAGTTAGAGGTCTATATTTATAAAAAACATGGTTATTCTACACAATACCTAGAATCCCAAAGTTTGATGATGTATTGGTTTTGTGTGTGCCTCAAAACAATCTGGTGTTAGTGGAACAAAGTGTCTTATGATAATTTTTATATAACATATAGAATAAGTTTTTCCCATTTTATATAAATAATATTACTAGTATTACCATAGGAAATATTTTTTTTGGAAAATATAGTAGATGAATATTATAGGGAAATTACATTTTTAAATTTTTATTTCTTAATTGTAATGTACAATAATTTTTTTATACCACTTTTATTTCATTAGTTATTTGTTCCAATAGTGTTTTAATTTTTCTATTTTTATATGTGATTTGATTTATAAAAATTTATATAATGTGATTCATAAAGTTATATTTTTGTAGTGCTTTAAAAAGTGGATTTGAAATTTTCATTTTAATAAAATTGGCTATGGATGAATATGCAATTTTAAAGTTATTTTTTTATTTAACAACAATAAATCATTAATGTTTATAAAAGTTTCGTTTGTGATATTTAATTTTGATGGTATAACCCATAAAATTATATTTTCCATGTTGTATTTAAAAATAGAATATATTAAATAACTTATAATGAAAATTTCACAGTCACCATGGAGGGATCCTCTAGAGCACAATGTCTCTTATAATCTATATACACCATTCAGTGTATGCAACTATTATGGTTTCCTTTAAGATACATTGTCTTTGTTTTTAAGGCTATTGGGTATTTTTTTGTTATGTTTTTATTGGTATTTGTAGAGTTACCAAGTGTTCATAGGGATATGGTTGGTTATATTTTTCTAGATTTTAATTTTTTATTTTGGATTCCCTTATATTAGTGATATTAATTATTATCAGTACTCCTTTATGTGATATGGTTTTTTGTGAGTGTTTTATTTATTTATATTGTGTTATCCATTTGGATGCTTGTCATTAGTGATATTTTTATAGATATTTTTGGGTGAATTTGTTCCCAATTATTAATTTTTGTATACAAGTCACTCGTTTCTATCCCGTGGAGATCGAGAACACCTGTTAAAAAGTCATGTGCAACTCAGAAGACCTGTCTAGGGGTGGATAGGGTTTTTTCCTAAAAAATATAATAAGATAACCTTACTTGTATTTTGGATGTTTATGGGTATTTTTGAGACAATTATTCTCATCAGGACACATGTAGAGGGAATGATGATGTTCTTGGAAGGATATGCATCACACCGAACCTCAAGATTTCACAAGAGGTATAGATTTGATTCCAGATTGTGTGTTTCTTTTTCAATATCATTAATTTATTTTTATGTATAATGATGGTATTTTTATTATATTTTTTTGTATTAGTAATTGTGAAGTCACATGAGTTTTATAGAAATAAGTGGAGAAAAAAATGCTAAATGGTGAGCCTGAAGTATATAGTGAATTATACGAGTCACATTTATTTAGATGAAAATCCATCACTGAGCTTATTTGAAGGATGGTGAATGGTTCACTAGTATGTAAATCCAAAACATGAATAGGTATGATTATCTCTATATAAGTGTAATTTTACTTCATTTGATTCTAAAAGGATCTTAATGATGGTTACAATTGGTCGGAATTTAAATAAGGGAGTATTTATGGAATTGTTGTTATTGTTCATGGTATGAATGTATTTTTTGGAATTATATTTTTTCTTAAATTTTGTATGAATATTTAATATTTTTGAAAACCATTTTTTGTTTTTGGAAATTTATTTTTAAAATTTTTGAGAAAAATTTTAAACCATAATATTTTTTAAAAACTGATTCTTTATGGTGTTTTAAACATCAATCCATTTCATAATGGAATATTTATAGTATTATAATATTAAAATGAGGTTGAGAATAAATCAATATTATGTTTTGTTTTTATGATAATGAATATTGAGTTTAAAGGATTAACTTCCACAAATTCTTCCTAGCAAAAATAATTTTTAAAAATCATTAGGGGGAGGGTATTCAATATTTTGAATAAAATAGTGAAATATTTCATATATTCTTTTTGAAAAGGAAGAATCATTTAAGGAAAAATAATGTAATTTTTTGTAAATAAGAATCATTTTTGAAAAGGGATATAATTTTAAAAACTTTATATCTTTTCAAAAAAAATATAAAGGCAAAAAAATTATATGATTGGGAGAGTAAGTAGATTTGATGTTTATTTAGCGTTATTATCGTAACACTAAAAGTTGTGTTTTGTTTTTTCATAGAGGAAAATATTGTTGAGTTGAATGGATTACTTTTTAAACATTCTGAAAAAAAAATTTAAAATCCAAAATCATTTATTTAGAAATTTATACTGGAATAACTTTAATATATCTCAATATCTTAAAGAATGTTTTTATAAGAATGGAATTTTAACAAACATAGAAAACCATTTTTATCGGATATTGTTTGTCCGTAATCAGATGTACATGTGTTGTACATTGTATTAGGGATTAAAAATATCATTGAATGAAGATTTATAATAGTTCAGTTGTCAAATTATAATAAATCTCATTAGATGATGTTCTACCAAAACTACCTGGAAAACAACATCAAATGTATATAGACATTATTTATTGATTAATATCCATAAAATCAATTAGATAAATAATACCTTATTCCACTTGATAAATATTTATTATTTTATAGAAGGGAATCCATGTATACTATATTTGTTTAGAATATGACGATTATCAGATTAATACATTGTGTTTTATTTTCCAAGATAATATAGAGTACATTTGATGTTAAAAACACCTCTATGATATGTGGAATATTACTATAAGGATTTTCCCAATAAATTGATGTTTCATTAAATAAGGAGTAATATTTATTATCATCAACTATATAGTGTTTTTATGATGATTTTCTGTCATCTTTTTCGGACTAAAAAGTTTATTTTATTTCTATAGATAGTTTAACATAATGAATCCGCTTTTGTGGACTTTTGTAAAGGAATTTATTTTATAGATTTTTAATATTTTTTACCTAATCTAGTGTGATTTTAGGATTCAATGGTTCAGTGAGATTGATATTACTGAACTTATAGATCGAGGGATCCTAATTCTAGTGAATTATAGGATTTCCATATCTTACTGACTGAGTACTTTTGGAGATAGAAAGGAATACCATTATGGTTTGATCAAAATGTTGTTTATTTTGATTTTTATTAAAAACTAAATTAATCTAATGGTTAATATTTGATGACGTTATTAGTAAATTATTTTAGGTTTTTATCACACCCTTTGTGAAAAATATGTTACCTTTTCATTCTTATTAACCATAGTATTTATTTATTTTGTATTGTATATGTATTATGTAATGATTGATACTATTTGTTTTGAAATTTTCTTAACATTGATTACATAGTTTATATTGTTGTATCTACTCAGATTAGTACTATATGAGAGGTTGGTTAAAAGTTAATGTTTTATTTTGTAAACTAAAATTCATCCCACAGTTTTAGAAAAATTATGTTCATTCAATCCTATAGAAAAATGATTCAATGGGGGCTTTATTTAAAGATTATTTTTTGGAAGGGGGATCAGAATATATTTTATTTGATATTTCAAGAACATGTTATTATCATATAAATTTCATTTTAAAATTTCATTTTATGTCATCAAAATAACTAAGGATTTTCAAGGGTTCGAAATGTTAATGAATGTGTATTTTTATATATTTTTATTATGGGGGATGTGTTCTCGAAATATATTATGTTATTGTAGAATGAATTATATTATTCATTGAATATGAATTGTTGAAGATTATGTTTCTTATTTTTTATAATATTCCTCCAAGAGAATATTTTATGAAAAATGAGAATTCCATTGACTTGGATGATCTTTAGGATTACATTTTCTATCATTTAGGATTGGATATTCTCTTTATAGACTCTAACAAATCTGAAGGCTATGTGGTAGATCGGAATTACATCATCACCTGGTACTCTATCAAGATCTTCTGGAATTAAATTATCTTTCACCTATATCCTAGAGATGCCATTTTATAATCTGGTATATCTTCCCAAGATGAGGTAGTTGTTAGATACCTGATAGTGGAGGTCAGTGAAAATGTTCTAGTTGAAGCAAGTAGAAAATATCAATTTTGTTTGAAGTGGAGTTGGTTGAGTTTGAGCTCTAAGTGAAGTATTGCTTGGTCATATCTCTTAAAATAAAGAATAATATGATTTGTATCATATAGTTTCGTTATTTATCACCTAGGAATTTGTATACAACATTCATGAAAATACAGAGGGACTATTTTTGGTGTGTTCGTTCGGGATAACATATTTGGTTTAGTTTTTTGAGTAGATAGAAAAAGCAATATCACATGTTTTATATGTTTTATGTTGTTTTTTATCATGTGGGTTTCTATGAATCATTTTTTAATACCATTATATAGTGTTTATTGTGGTTGTTGATCTATATTTTATAGATGATATTGTTATTTTTCATTGTGTATGGCTTTATATTTTGGGTTTCCATTCCTTGAGGTTAAAGACATGGATTTGCTGAGGTATATTACTTGTTGTTTGAGTTTGTAGAACTTATGTTTAGTGATGGGGTAAATGGGAAGAAAATATAATTTGGGTTATTGGTCACTTGATGGTGTTGGTTTTATTCATTTGGGTATCATGAGATTATGTTACAAGTTCAAGGCCCTGGTTTTCCCACTGTATTACTATGGTCTGAGGTCTACAACTTATGATGTTTCTTCATGTGTTATGGATATAATTATTTTTTATAATTTTTATGGTTGAGGTATTTTTTTGAATATTGGTGATTTTTTTCTCATTGTTGAGTTCCTTTTGTTCATGTTGGATTTATGAGTTAGAACAAATTTCTTACTGTATTCCAAGAGATGTGTTCACTTGGTTGATGTTTTGTTGGTGGTGAATCCATCCATTTATTTTACTATATTAAATAAATTGAAAATTTGGGGTGACATATGTTCAATGTCTATCCTCTGTAGACCGTGTTCTTGAAAATGGTCAATTTTTTCTTTGAGACATTGGTGAATTCTAAGAAAATTTTATTATCTTATAAAACTGCTCTTGCTGGATGGTTTTCTTATTTTGGATTTCAATATATGTTTTCCTCAACTAACTTTCCACATGATATGAGGTTTCTTTGTGGATCTTTTCATATCCATTTCACTATTATTCATAGCATTCTGTTATAAGAAATTATTATGGTGGGGATATTTTAGTAACCCATGTAGATATTTTTTTATTAATTTAACATGTTTTTAGAGTTATTTAAATTTTAATAAGTATTGCTGTAAATTTTGAAATATTTTTTGGTTGTGTTTGGATTCATGGTGTTCATACAATCACTGAACTATTATAGTAACTATTAAAATAACCCTTACATGGGGTTCCAAGTGGCACATATGATGCTGAGCGTGGTTTCAAGAAAACTTTATAGGTACCATTATCCATGGTATTTTTCCATTTCATTTTTTACATGCATGATTAGTGTGAAAGAGTAACACATAGTTTGATATGGATCCTATGATTCTATTTGGAATCTATGAATATATCTATTTCGTGGATGTTTTCTTGGATTATAGATTTTTAAATTCAATCAAACATGTTGAAAAGCATGTGATAGTATTTCAGTTCATTACAAAGGGGTTTCCCAAAGGTTGTTCATGGTTTTCCTAATGTGTTTTCGAACCATGAATGTATCAATGTGACTAAAAATAAGATTTTTTATATCTTTTCTTCCACAATATAAAAGTTTTTATCCTATCTTTCTTAACCATTTGGGTCAGTAAATCCTAGGAACTTAAATGGGGATATATTCATCCATTTCCAATCAAACGTTTTTCTTCTTCTCCACAACCTCTAGTAATTTATTACGGTGAAACCTTGAATACACTTTTTCTACCTTATTACCTTACCCCCTACCCAATTTCTCTTATTTAATTCCAAAATCACTAAAATCAACGAGTATTATGATTTAAGGTTCATGGTTGGATAAGATATGTGGAGTTTTAGTTTTTGGGCTTCGAAGTTTCATTTATTTTATTGTTGGATTGTTTTTCATTGAAAGCAAATAATTCATTCATGATTATCATTGAATCATGGTATATGGTTTATTATTTTACTTTAATTTGGAATATAATTTTGTTCTATAGAATTCTAAATGTATTACATGTTTAATTATTCATATATATTCCTTTCAAAAAGGGTTTAAAAATGATTTGGAGTAATTAACCACATTGTATAAATGGAATTTAAAAGGGAATTGCTTTTCTAGGATTTGTTCATGTGAAATATATTTATTGAAATTGTCTAATGAATTGTTTCAATTGAATTGTTTGTTTGAAATGAATTTGGACCCTCTTCTTCAGTTTATTAAAATAATTGTATTATGGTTGAAATGGTTGTGAATGATTTTTAAAACGGTTTCATTTTGGAAATTATTTTTAAATATAATTTCTATTGAGAAAAAAAGTCGGTGCGACAATTGAGACTTTTTTATAGTGATTTTTTTTCATTATAGAAAAAATCTATTGGTTTGCTTTCATACCCTCATTTTTTCCCTTATACAATTTCACCCTATTTCGGGTTTTTTATTATTATGTAATAATTGGATGACATGATTGGGGATATTTGTATGGTTGAAATTAGAGGTGTGGTGAGATTCATGTTTTCTATCATGTATATTATCAAACTAATTGAGTTCTCTCCTACTATTGTTTCCTCATTCTGAAAGTTTCTTTGAGGACTCTTTACTTCCCTGCTAAGAGAGAATTCATCTTTGAGGCAATGTTATCTTCTATGGAGAAATCCATATTAAAATAAACATTTGTTGCCTCATGATGAAGAATAAAAACTTAAGATTCCAGTGCGGAGATCTGATTATTTAGAACACTATATGTGGTCTTACAACACTGTTTATGTTTAGCATTAACCAGTTTTAGGTTCTAAGGGAGGTATGATTCCCCCATTAACCATTCAATCTATTCCAAAAAATATTATTGAGATAGTTACAATCATATTCAAGGGCCCAAGAAATATTGAATCAAAAAGGAAAAGGAACTCTTTCATCCCTTTCAATGATGAAAACAAGTATGGGATGATGTTCATATGGGAATTTAGGGTGGTAAATTCTGGAAATTGAACCCCATTTATTTAAAATAATTTCAACAAAAAAATAATGGTCTCACATACTAGAACCCAATCGATAATGAAACCTCATGTAATAGGTGTATTTATAACCAAACAAACTAACCTCAATCCAGTAATTATCATCAACACAGGATTTGATGTCCGTAAGATAGATCTAAGAGTGTAGAGCACCCATTTCTTACTATAATAGAGGACTGCGTTGAAATAACCAATGAGAAACAATGGGAAATAGATATAACTCTTTATTCTCCCAATTTCATGCCTTAAAGGCCTTTTGTCTTCAGTTTTATATTTGGCATTGATGAATGAACCAACCATCCTTTCCGAGACAAGATTAAATGATTAGGAGATCATCAACTTATCAATACCCAAAAAAATCCACATTACCCCATGAAACATGATCGAAATACCAGAAAATATCCACCTGGCTAGAACAAATCTCATCAGTAACATGTTGGTAACCAAATTTATATAGTCCATCAAAACCAATAGTAAAAGAGACATTCAGTTCATAAATTTCAAGAATCTTGGGTTTATGAACTTGAATATGCCTAATTAAAGCATTAATAGTTGTGGATTTTGGGACCCCCTGATAATTCCAATAAATGTAATTCATTTAAATTTTGATTTATAGTTTTAGTTACCCTTATTGTTTTTTTTTTCTTAGACTTTTTCTATCATGAAAATTTCTGAAAACCATTAGTCAACCTGGAAAGGATATTGGTTTACATTCTGCCTACAGTACCATTATCAGATCCATAGTGTATAGAATCGTTCACCTTTTCCATGTATCTTGAGGGATGAGAACTTACCACTATGGTTCATGCAGGATCACTTTAAGGGGTTAAGATCTTTAAATATTCATCCTTGTCCACCATATAACACCATTGTTTCTTGGGGGATTGATAAATGTCAATGGAGGTGATCCTATATCATTGAGGGGATTCACCTAATGAAAGGGATACAATTCCACCTGCAATAAGAGCACATACTTCCGGTTCAACATGGTCAAAATAAGAAGAATTTACTAAGGCATCATCAAACGTACCAACTGCTGGGACCAATGTTTCCTTTTATATACATCTATCATCAATGAGAACATCAGTGAAATTTTCATGATCATTAGTTCCATATTTGGAAGGAATATCCTTATTTATAATAGAATCATGGGAACCCATAACATGGACATCATTTTCCCCTAAACCACTAGATTCCAAAATGAGAGCAGCACATGGTAAACCATGCACAAGAACCCGTTCATTAATACATGTAGATTCATCACAAATTGGGGGAGTTGTAATTTCAATAGAAACACCATCACACATGGTGATATTCTCAATAGGATTTTGAGTCACACCTTGAGTAGTAACACTGGAATCTTCACCCGAATAGAGTTTCATTTTCATTTGAATGTTCACCTTGTGATCCTTACCTGTGGGATCTCCCATATAAGATTTGGTAGACATTATTTTATATTTCATTCCAACATCCTACAATTATCTTGGTTTTTCAACAGTTGAGTTCTTCACTTTCTGAATGTTCCTACAGTTGGTGACAACATCACCGACAATCATGCAGTACTCGTAGAATGGATATTTCAGCTCAAACTCAATTTTATTATAAAACATTCAATCATTTTCATGGAAATGGACCATATTAGGATGTTTATCTTCCATATTCACCCTAATCAGTACACGAGTATAGTATCACGGCTCCCTATCCATGGTATATTGATCCATCTTTAGCAGAGTCCTCACAAAATAATAAAGGTCATTGAGGATTTTGGGGTGCTAATAAAACTAATTGAGTCCATGAAATCATATCCCTACATGTGATGTTGTTTGTCTCTGAATTATGGAGTTAAAATTCTTATCTCATTACGGTAGTTTTAAGAATCTTGGATTCAGAATAGAGGTTCTTTTGTTCTAGGCTACCTAAAGATCATCCTTGATACAAAAAAACAATATGAATAAAGCCTCTCCTAATTGGGTTCATCTTGAAATCCTTTATGTTCTAAAACTGACCAAGACACACCTTGTGGTCGATGAATCTCCATACCATGTCTCTTTTTACTAGTGTTATTGAAACTAGTGTAGATAACATACAAAATTCAATTCTATCTTTAACTGCCAATTGGTCCGTAACAATAGAGAATATACCATCCACCAGATTAATTGAATTGGTCGATGGCGTTGAAGACACCTCAGTGCTAATAGGTAAGAATCACAATGGAGCAGAAAAGGTAACCCCTTTATCCCTCTGAGTGCGACACAATTCTATGGAGATGAATATATTCATATCTGGATAGTGCTAAAGGTAATATTCTTATTTTGAATAAAATTTTATAGCACTGTGAATGTTTTTCTAGGACAAGTGTTAGTAGGGACAAATCCATTATCTTCTTTTGGAGGAGCATAACCCCTTCCAGAAAAAAAAAATATTTTCTGGGAGATAGGAATTAAAGAAAAATTCATCACTTTAAACAACATTGGAGTTCAACTTTCTTGGGGGAGGCATAGAGCTAGTTATTTTGAAGATATTGTTGAAAATTTTAATGGGAAACTCTCTACATGGAAATGGAAGAGTTTATCATTGGCTGGATGAATCGGCTTCATAAATGCTATTATTATTTCTAAAATGGTTAATTCTTCCATGGTTTATAAATGGCCAAGAGGACTTTTCCAACATTTAAATGTGTATATAAAGAACTATGTTTGGAGTGGTAATATTCATAAAAGGGAAATGGTTATGATTCCATGGAAGAATTAATGTAAGACCTTTTTCTAATGGTAGAATTGGTATAATGAATATTGGGCTTTTTAATGATTCCCTTCAAGAAAGGCTCACTGGGATCCTCATGTGCAGTAATTCAGAGTCCTTGGGCTTTCTCAATAGAATTTTTTTATGATAATCTAAATTTGGGATGTGATTCCTACCCCGACTCTTCTATTTGTCCAGTAATAATATCTTCCTTTTTTAGAATATCTGGATATGTTCACGATATATTGTGAACAAGAACTCGAATCCTATATTTTGGATTGATAACTATACCGGTTCGCCTCTCATTGTGGACTTTCATCCTTCTATTTCATGTTCTGACCTAAATATCTATATCAAAGTCTTTTTGATGACCCCAACCCTCTTTTCAGGGTGATCTACAGGTTATTATGGAGAACTATGATTTCTCCTCATCCAATTTTTTTTCTAGGAACTAGCCAATAATGGGGTTCCCAAAAGAAGTCTGTTATTACAACATGCTATTAAATACAAGCTTAATAATTTCAGTTAGTTTTCTGTTTTCAATAGTAGTTGGATAATACCATCTCTATTTACAATAATATGGTGGTTTTATCATAATATACTTTCTTCGGATGATGTCTTGCAGAAATTTGGTATCTCACTTTTCTCCTGGTTTTCTCTTTTTCACCAACATAGAGATGATCTAGATCATCACATTCTATGCAGTGCAACTGCAATATCTATATGGAATGATGTTTTTAATGTTTTTAATCTTCATGGACTTCATTTTTCTGGAGTTTAGTTTCTTTTATACTATTGTATTTCATTAATAGATCTTCTCAGGTGTGTGATCTTTTGGCTTCTACCTTAGTTGAATGATTACATGCCATCTGGAGGTGTAGAAACACTTTACATTTTTAAGGGAATGACATCCACATTAAGAAGGGTTTAATAATGATCCCAAATAATATCAAGGATACAATTTTTTAAATGTGATGTTGTGATAATAATATTAAGGATTATATCATCTTGACGAAACTAGTCTTTGATATAAATTTCATACCCGTGATGGGTTTTATTGTGGTCTTTTTTCATCTCTCCCTCATTGGATCATCATTAACACGGATGGATCCTTTAAAGGGAACCTCGGCCCCTCGGGGTGTGGTGCAGTCATTCAAAATTATGAAGACAATTTCATGGGTTTTTTTTATGGATCATGTGGTTTGACTTCGTTTCTCGAAGAAGAATTTCTTGGAATCATTAATATAGTTTATTTTTTAAAAAAAATTGGAATAACTTCTGGTTGTAAAGTCACTCTATCACCCTTGTTTATGCCATTAGAAACTGATACATGTTTTTCTCATAGGGACTTTCTCCTAAATAAATGGATTTCTTGAATATTAATATGAATCTCAACAACATTGTCACTCATGATTTCAATGTGCCCAACATGGTTGTGGACGGGCTTCTAAAAATGGTTGTTTGTGTGACTCTCACTTGATCATATGCGCTCCTGGTTTCATGAATTTTATTCTACAAAAATTAATTTAAAAATATCCCATGCTTTCAACTCTAATAATTTTTTTTGTAAATAATTACCTTGACCGTTTGGTCGAAGGACTTGTTTAAGAAACCTACTATTGTTTCATTTAGAAGATTGATATGAAGAGGTTGTGAGGTTTTTATTTATACAATTAAATTTATTTCCACACACTACCTAATGTCCCCAAGTGTGATGATATAATGTTAGGGGTGTTCCCCTGGGATGGTTTGGGGGAATGAAACTGCATGTCTTTTGAGGGGTTAAATGAAACATAAGTTGATAGTTAGTCTCATTTAAAAAAAATACTAGGACTGTTCTTATATTAATACATAGTGTGTTTCCCATGATATTGGAGGTTTATTATAGGGTACTACCTTATTTTGTGTTTTCTATCTCATTTGGAATCTATGGTTCAATGATTTGTCTACCTATTTTATTTACTTAATAATTTGGAGTCTTACTGTTTTTATATTTCATTAATTCCTTTCTTTTGTTTTCAAAAAAATCATAATTTTATATGTTATTTTATATTTTTAAAGGGGATTCAAAAGTTGAGATAAAATTGTTATTTTATTAAATTAGGCATAATCCGAATAAATTCATTCAAATTTATTTTTAATATTTACACTGAAAAATAAATGGATGTTTATAAAATAGTTGTCAATGATATTTGGTTCATGTTTTCCCACATATTAAAATAAAATTTTCAAACTATATTTGAAATTAGAATAAATGGATTCTATTTTAAATGATATTTCATATACTAAATTGTGATATCCTACTAGGTTTGGTTTCACTCGTAGTCTATATACACCACTTGTTGCATGAAGCTCTTATGGTTTCCCTTAATTTCTTTTGATTTTGGTTTTTCCTATTCGGTTTTTCAGGGTGATGGGAGGTTTGGGATGTAGGGAGTGACCAAGGGGTCATATAATGGAGAATGGTCACAGTTTTTTGTTTTGGATTTTCATTTAGGGATCTTGTTTTATCAAATAAGAATATTATTATTATTTCATTATTATGTGTTATTTAATGTAGTTGGTTGATTTTTTATGTCTTTGAACTATTTGGATTCCTATTATTATAATCCTAGATATTATTAATCAACGGTGAAATATTTTTTAATGGATAGGTTTTGAGATCATATAACTAGTTTCCAACCCAATACAAATAAGAGCATTCTTTGAGTATACCCCATGCTGGATTGACTCTTTAGTCTTTGGGTGGCCGAGTATAGTTCAAAACAGACCCACCTAAGGTTATATGAGAGCATTGATTGGGTTATATCTTTAGAGTGGATATATATGTCACCCTATGTTATGACATAGTGGTCGGATAATCATATGAAATATAATATGAAACCAAGGATTATTATGGGACCTAACCTGAGAATGAGGGTAGCATTTTGGACTTGTTATGATACCCTTCCCTATATCATTGTGTATGGGTCAATATTATATAATGAGGTCGCATATTCTCGAGTGTTGGAATGTTTGGGTGTTTTAGTTCATTGGTTAGTATAAGATGACAGAGTGAGAATTACCGTGTTCCATGTTTTCTATTTATTTATTTTAGTTATTCCTACACATTTAGATGACAACATATATTTGGGATTCAAAGTGAGACACTAATGAGATGCATTTATCACACCATAAATTACAATTCTTGTTCACGTTCATCCCATGTTTTTTGGTATATCGGTCAAATCAATGTTTTTTAGCGGATCATTCTAAAGAAGCTTGATATGTATTTGGGGATATGGGTATGCAAGGATTAAGGATTCTAGTAGTTACCAATATATATTTATTAATTTTATTCTTTGATTATCCCAATCAGTGAGTACATGAGTTGTTTGAGTGTCCGACTGTAAATTAAATTCCTTTAACATGTTATATTATTTATTTTTAGGTTCTATGAATATATATGATGTTTTTTTTTGTTTTTTATTGATTATTATAATACCAAGGAAATAGTGTCACTAATATATTGTTTAGGCCCTCCCTAGAAGTCTTTAGCCTCGAGCATATGGGGAGGTTCACATAATTTCTGATTGTGCTACAAATATTTTTTTTGTTATTTTATTCCTGGAATTACAATGTCGATTTAGAGAGTCTTTTGTTTTATATTACTATTTGGTGATTATTAGACCAAGACAGCAATATGTCATATCTTCTGATAAACCTCATACTAGAGAGTAATGATCATCTTACATATGGTATGTCTAGGTTACCTAGATTACATGACATCTATTTTCAGATTTTTTTTTGATTTTTGAGAAGTTTATTCAAGTATGATGTGCTAATTTGATATCGTTATTTTTGGGGTTATATCAAGGCATGTAATGGAATGATGCCTACATACAAGCATCATATTAGGAATATACGATTCAAATGAAATAAATGGTATTTGGTGTGATTTCTTTTTCTAATGATATATGTCATAGTTTTATAATGTTCCAATTAAAAAATATATATTATTTTCTCATATAACATGTGGATAGAATTATACTCAGCTAATCCATGGTATTTTTTAGGAAACTTCTTATGGATATTATAGTGGGATATTTTATGTGAATGGATATATGGTCATCGCAATATATAGTTACCCATGGTGGGTTAGTCGATAATTTGGATTCCACATAATGGTTACGTATAGGTGATGTGTACCTATGATATGTTTTTAAGGGAATGAGAGTCATATACCTTTTATTGGATTAAGTAAAAACCATTTAAATTCCCTTTTTTGATATAATGAACTTTGAGTGATTTTCGTATCTATTTCAGATTTAGATGGGGGTATTTGTTGGTTTCTAAACTGGATTGATTTTAGGAGTGTCTTTTAAGTGATAGTTTTTATTAATCCTAAATTGTTAGATAGAGGGTGGGTAGAGTGTGGTTATATGGTTTGGGGAATTGGAATTGTACTAACATGGAGGGTGATCATTTGGTAATCCTTATGATTATTGAGAGTCTTTTAGATCATTGGAATGGAATGACCATAACTTATCTTAGGATTTTGTGTCAATTCCAAATAGAATCATATTTAGTTAGGCCTGTGAGCCTTAGTTGGATGGAATGGGACACATTGAATAATGATTCTAATGTTTTGATTGGGTGATAAATGAGTTAAATATCTTTTTGTTTGGATTAAATCGAGATGGATATTGGGTTGGAACCAGTAGTGGGGTTATTTAGATGGCTCACTTTTCCCTAGAAGAAGAGAGTGCAGGTTAGCATGGATTTTTGAGATAGTACTTGATGCATATGGGAAAGCTCATGCTAGTTATGATTGGTGACCATTTCAGTTTATGAATTGGTGTGTGGGTTCTGAATAAGATAATAAAAAAATAGGTTTCAAGTGAGTTTAGAGTTCTAAAAAGGGTTTTTTTGGAGTTGACCCCAAAACCCGTTTAGTATTGATTACCCAAAGGATGGTCATGATACATTTTTGAGACTTATTTAAGGGGTAACCATTAGAGTGAGGTGATATGGGTGATCAATGGGCATCTTTTAGCGATGATAGAATGTGTTTTTCGATTGGGATAAAAAAATTATTAAATTATAGGAGGAGACATCAACGATGGATTGGTATCTTGTGGTATGGTCGTTCAAAGTTTATGATTTGATATGGGTCCTCTGGAATGATGTTTTCTTCCATCTGAAAGATAGATACTCGAGTGACATTTTTACATATCTTGGATGAAGATCTGCGGGTAGTGAAAGGAACACCATATGGGGGATGAATCCATTATCTTGGGGAATGTGTGTCCCTCCTTGATGGTGAATTTTGGTGAACATCAAAGTTTATGTAGTTGGTAACATGCAAATTGATAGTGATGAGTGTTTTTCATTAAAATTCTATTATGATTATGGTAGTTATGTTTCGTCTTTATGTTTGGGGATGGACTAAACATTGGCTATGGAGATCGATCATTTTTTTTCTATGGGGTGATTTTGAGAATGATCATATGGTGGGAATAATATTATTGGTTATTGATGTACTCACCTTATGTAGAAAGGGAATGGATGTAGAGAGACTAGATATAGGGTATATGAGATGAAACTATGACACTTTTGAACATATATATTTTATTATTCCTACATTCTTAAATAATATTAGTTTTGTTATTCAGATTTGGTGTTAGTTAGATTCTAGGTGTTAGCATCAATCTATATATAGAAATTGGTTTAATATGGGAGTGAGTCAAATCAAGGATTTTTCAATGATCATGGGTGGAGTATGATTATTGTTTTTCTTTGACAAGGGTCCCTCTTTTTAATTAAACTGAGTGTTGATTTTAGACATGGGTGTAGGAATTATAATGACTTTGTGATGCCTTTATAATATTAATTCATCATGATTCAGAGATGTGGTGTTGTGTCGATAGGTGAGACTGATAATTTATTATGGAATTTTTGTCTGAGAAGGACCAACTACTGTTGTTTCATATAATTATATTTTACTAGGATGAAAAAACATTGGGCGCAATATATTGGTTATGAAAAATATGTTTCGACGATTAAGGAATGGTTTTTTGGATGAAGTATTATGTATTTGCATTTGTTTGCGGTACGTTGATTTGTATCAATCTATGTTCAAGATCAAAAATAAGGGGAGATATCAATTTCCAATCAATGTATTTGAAGTCAATTGACATTCACATGGATGAAAATCATTGTGGGGTAGATTTTGTGATGATGTTAATCATTATGTGTTGTGAAATTTAGATTTTTATTTTATTTTTTCATCTTGGATCAGGGCATTGGTGACACCATTTTATAAATTTAAAAACAAATTACTAATCATGTAATTACAGGGGAGGAACACATAGTACTCAGTGGCTGATTTGGGATCACTTCAAAGAATTGTGTCTCATTCCATGATTTTGACTCTTACATATTGTGTATTTTTATAATGGAAAAATATTGTGTATGATGATAATTCAGTATAAAAGGATATCACACAATTATTATCACCCTTACTTATTATCTATAAAGTATTTCAAATTAGGTCACATCATGGATGAGTACATCATACTATGATGGTAACCCCTGTGTATAGGGTTGAGAAAAAACTTTTGTATGCCTTTCCGAAATTTCATAATGATGGTCATATACTAACCCCTAAGGTAATATCATCATGAGGGTCATGGAAGGATGTGTTTTTCCCTAAGTTTGTGGGTCTTTCCATGGAACATGGTTGATAGGATGATTCTATTCTATAAATTCAAAGGAAATTCCATAATTTCATGACAGTGATAGTTTTATTTCTTCCTAAAAGAATGGTGGAACACCATGACCTAGAGGGCCATGTCATTATAGATTGGAGTACCGGCGGTGGACTCTTCCTTATGGAGGTGTTCCATGTCATGATTAGGGAATTAATTTTCTAATGGATGTTTATATCTATAATGTTATGTTGTGGCCCCATAAGGAACACCTCCACCAGACCTCTAGCTGGGGGGTTGTGTCATGATGCATATTCTCATATAAGGATGTCGAAACATTATTGTTTTTTTAAAATGAAGAACCTTATTTTCTAGGTCACCCCTACCATAATTTTAGTGGAAAATATTTATGTGAAATGTTTATTTATACCACTCATCCCTCCTTTCTTAATGTATTTATTTTCCCTTAGTGAGGTGTATTTTGGAATAGATTCTATTGTGATTCATCGTAATTTATTCCCTCAAATTCCTAACATTATTATTGTCCTTTATTTCCATAAAAATGTGCCATGATTTTTGGATAGGGGTATATGATGATTCTATATGATTATGGTGGGTTCATCAGTAGTGATATGGTGTTTTTGTGTAGTGTGTAAAGAATATATTTAGATAAAGAATTCATGTTGTCTCAGATAGTTTAATTATACATATATCACTGGGTGAATTTTCATGGTTTTTCACAATTTTTCAATGAATTTTTACATAATTATATTTCTTATGATGATGATTTGGTTCTTAGGTTTGTTAGGATAATTTATTCGGTTGTTTTCATGTCATTTCTAAACATTTCAAGGAATGGATGTTAGTCAATGGGCTTTTGGATGTTTTACATATTCATTTTTATTTATATATTTAATTATGAATTGATAGAATTATTTATTTGAATGCGGTGTAATCAGATAATATATTGGAAGTTTGTATGAGCTTTGACAAGGCATGGATGGTATTGAAAAAAGATGGTAACTCCATTTTGGTGGAACATGGTCACAATAATACTAAACAATAAGCTTCATGATGCATGATTGTGTATTCCAACATGTATGTATTTATTTGAGTTGAAGTGATAGATACCAAGATCACCCCAGGTAATGACACATGGTGGAATTGATAATCCTAGAGTTAGATAAATTCCTACATTTCACATTAAAATTTTAAAAAAGTCCATGTTACATTATCACCAACAAGGTGAAGATTCTATTTTAGGATTTGAGAGAACTGAGGAAGGTATTAGAATACAAATTATTTGTGAATATGCTACGATAGATTCCTTGGGATATTTGGGATGGAATTAAAGGATTGAGCTATTTTTTTTAGACGTGATGGATATAAATATAATATATTAAGGGGAAACCCCTCTTGAGGATGTATAAGAGAATTGGTATTAGAATTGGGCCCACTAATTTGAGCCTAGAATTTTTAATATGGTCATCAGGTCATAGCCACTAGAATACAACTTTTTCTAAGAAGTCACATAACATCACATCCCTAGGGACCAACCATATACCTGGATGGGTCATAAAACAAGTTCATATCCCCATAATACAATACATGTTATTTTAATATTCTTTTTTCACATGCACGCATACACTAGGAAACATCCTAGAAGTCACCCATCATAATACAAATCCAAGAAATGATCCCTAATCTGGGACAGACAAATCATGTATTCTCCTAAAATGAATGGTGCATCATATTTACCCATGTTGAAACATTATGTGTTATAATTTTTTAAAATTATATGTTGTTATATCCCTCCCCCTTGTGTAAAAAAATCCCCAATACAGACCCGGTAATTCCACAATGGTAGTGCCGATAAACTTATAATTAGGTATAACTCTAATAATACTAACACCAGTGTTGACAATTCATAGTAAAATAACCCCACATTTATAATATGGTTGAGACTCCAATCCTACTAGGATAAACTAGTTTCTATATACACTCATTTCCTCTACCCTTGGGACCCTACATGCTTTTTTCTTCACTCACACAGACCAAAGGAAACTACTAGGATGTCACCTGTCCTTAAATTACACTAGGAAAATCTATCTTAACTATGAAGTTATAATTATCTAGTCTCTCGAAATGAAAGGTTAACCAAATTGACAAGGATGATGACATTTATACATTTGTCCCTTTAAGATTCTAGGATGTTATATATCCTCCCATCGTGCCTTAGAGAACAATATAACCATTATAGATGTTACATTTCATCCTATGCAGTTCCCCTACACTTTTTCCAAGTATCATCGTGATACCACTATAAAAATGGGGACCCAATAACAACATATACACCCCACCATTTTAATATTATCACTGGTTCATGAACCTTCATGTGCCAATATTGGCTCTAGTGTCATTTTTCCCCTATCACCCACCCAAATGATCGAATGGGTTATCAAACAAATAATTATTCTCAGTTCTAATTTTTTAGGATTCTGAGAATAAATGTGTACACTTTTACATGGGTATTAGCATTCTGTCTTTTAACCCTTTATCCATTGTTTTGTATTTGGAGTGTTCCATGAGTTGAATAATTCATCTCGGTCTTGAAAAATTCTTTCTCAGTTGATTTCCTTCTGATGGTGGGATTTGGATATCTCTTAAAGAGTGGTGAGAAAGGACACATGATTTAGGTATGATAATTTTCTGATAGACCTATAATATGGCTTTCATTTTAATGGTAGTTAAAATCACAAGTTCACTATTCCAACATGGTAAAAACCTTTTCACCTTATTTTAAGATAGTAGTTTAAATCAAACCCTCAGTTCTAATTCACAGAGGGTATAATAATAAGGTGAACTCTTGATTTTGACTATCATGATCAAGGGGAACATTGAATGTTTTCTATTGAAAGGCCATACGATGTGGGACCAGGATTTTGTGTGACAATTAGAAGAAGAAATTGACCATCCTCTTCTAGTCAAGGTCATGTAGGTTCCCCAAGAAGAGATTTCACAGTAGAAATTTTATCTTATGGGAGGTACCACCAAAAATATATTTTCCGTTCTATAGTGATCAGATGATAAATTTTTTCTTTTGACTATTAATATTTTTGAAGGTAATGAAGTTCAATGGAGGAAACATAACAAGAAAATGAGGAAACATAATAAAATTGAATCTATGAAATGGGATGAGTTTAGGAGGATATTTTTTAGTAGGTGAATTACTATTATTGTTCATAAAATATTTCTATTATAATTCATAAAGTTAAATGGGAAGGATGGTAAATCTGTTAGTATCCATGAGGATAATTTTACAAGACTTTTATGGTATGATTTTGGAATTTTATTTGTTATGTGTCCAGTAGAAGCACCAAATGGGGCATGCAGAACGTTTATTTTTTAATAAATGATTGTTCATGCAATATTAACAGGATGATAAATGTCACAATCAATAAAAAATATTCAATGAAAAATTGATTATTGAACTCTGGAACCAACACACATGAGCCTCACACAATATTTATAATTAATTTAAAATATTAATGAAAATACTAGTAATGCATTATTTCTTATTTAATTGATATAATGATGTATCTACATTTTAAAATAATTTCATAGTAATAATCATGAGTATATTCCCTCAAATATTAATCCCCACATATTCCAACACCCCTTGAATGTCGTTGAATGAATATCTGAGTGCTAGTTGTGTAGATCCTGATGGTCGCATCATTTCCTTTTAATATCAAAAATAATATCTTCATGTTAGTGTTAAATTTCCTATAACTATACTTTATAATAGTGGTGGAGGAGGATAAATTTCCATTCTTAGGAATGGTCTTTGAGAGGCTTCAAGATAATTCTCTATAGATATTGTTTTGTTAAACCAATAAAATTAGAAACCCTAAAAGAAAAATTATAATTGAGTTTATATACAAATAGTATTAGAAAATCATTATTTTTCATGCACTCATATTATTTTCCTAATTCTAGCAGAATCCTGTGTCAATAATAAAAATATCTTCTAACATACACTAAATTTTCGAACTAATTTAAAAAATATTTTTTAAAATAATATTTCATATTTCTTTTCACTCCATAGACCATTATTTTCAGTTTTTAATTGATCCCCAGTATTTATTGAACCATAAATAATGAATATTTCTTTAATAAATAAATTTCACCGCATTATTCGCCAATTAATACATAAATATTATATTATCTAAATAGATATTATATATTTATTAAATATAATTCTCACAAAATACTCTCTGAAAAAAAATTGATGACATATTTTCAATAAATAAAACATGAATAATTATTTAACCACACATAAGGATAAGGTTTATTCATCTTTTAAATAATAAATAATGTTATTATTTAACTATGGTTTCAAATATATTATAAATGTAGTCAAAATTTCAAGGTTAGCATCTAGTAACACGCCAAGGTATCCGTAGATAAAGATGTTAATATCAAGATGAAATAAAATGACATATGGATTCATACTGTTTAATATAATACATTTATCTCAATATATTTGTTCAAGTAGTATTCATGTAAGTTACATTAACAAATATGATCTGTGTCTATATGTTTATCTTTTTGGAAATTGAACATTCCTTCAAAATACCATCACAAATGATTTATTTATGTTATACCATTTCCCTAAAGGGTCTTGAGATATAAACATTTGTTAATGAATAGAAGGGAAAAATATTTTCTGTAATTATTCATTACAGAAATATTACATGCAACACACCTATTGTATCCTACATTTCTACGAACCTATGTCTTATTATGTAAAATTGAAATATATATCATTGAATAAATTTTTCTCATAAAATATTTAATTATTTTTATCATAAATAGATTAATTCAATCCATTTAAATAATTAAGAAATTTTTTATAGAAATACCCTTTTACTTTTGGAAAGATGAATTATTTATGAAAATTATTTTTATTTAACATAAAATAAGATTAAAACATTTATATCCAAAAAAATAAATGCTTTGGGAAAATGAAATTATATTTTATGAATAAATTATTTTTATCTTAAGTGAAAACATGTAAAAAGAGCATTTAAGAATCTTTAAAAAAGAGACACATTAGTGGTGTTTAAGGGAAAACACTAACGATTCATTGTAGAAAAAATAGGATTAATTTTTGAAAAAAAATGAACGAAAAAAGAATAGTTTTTCAGGCTAAAATTAGTGATTTTATAATAATAATGGTGTCTTAAAATAAACTATGGATTCCCCGTGAAAATTGTTAAGAAACTGTGATGTTTCCTGAAACCGAGGATTGTTATCAGAAGGAATTATGAATGGAAACTTATTAAATCATTTATTTACCACATAACAATGTTGAAATTCTCTAGATTGATTATTTAGTAACATATAACAAAAAAATTTAATAACTATTTAAAAATAATTAAGAATAAATTTTGGGTAAATAGAGAGAAAGTGTAACCTGAATGACAAATGGAGATTTGTGGAGAATCTCTTAACACATTGCATGCAGTCGAACCATATACCCCATTAAATTAATGATAATAAAATAAGTCATTTAATACCCTTAAAATAGTTATATTCATTATATGATGCATAAATTGTTATTATACATACCCCACACACAAGAAATAATTTTGAATAAGGAAAATCTCATTGAAATAAAAGTGGCATGAGAAAACCCTTACATTATGTTTGAGAGTGTTATTAACTCATATTTAATGTCACAAATGCTGAATTTATATTCATTAATATTTAAATTCAAAAACAATTAAACATATATTAAATTTATTAGGGTTTTATTACTTTCATTTATAGACTTTTTTATGAGTTATAAAATACAATATTTTTCATTTGTGAGTGTTTGTTTCATTAGGTTTCATGATTGATTCCCATGTGTACATGTATGAAAGATCGTATAAAATGGAAATAGATGTCCAGATTATTAATTATTGGTTTTTTAATGAACATAATGAATATTAAATGGTCATATATTTCATATTTTTCATATATAAGGATTATTCATTACATAAAACATTAATGATAATCGTTTAGATCATTTTTTGTGTTTTCGATCATAATAAACTAGTTTTTTCTACTAAATTAATATTTAATATATACTAGTTTAATATCATTAAATAACTTATAATATGTATAAAAAATTTATCCATATTAATGGTTTTAGATCCTTACTTGAAAGAGGAAATTTAAAATGTATTTCTATAGGCCGCGGTGGCTGTAAATCAGCACATCACGGAAAAATGAATTAATTCTTTTCAAAAATGGGGAATGAGAAGGGGTTTGATAATGGTTCATCCAATATCATATTGAAATTATAGTATATATAAGATAGTTTAGTTATAATTGATGTTTTTATAGAATATTAATGGATATTATAGAAAATAATATAAGTTAAAAGAAATTGAATGTGAACAAAAAATGATTCACCTTTTATATTATTTTCCATGAGAACCCCCTTAATGATCATTGGAATTGTAATATAGGAGATAGCAGTATGGCCATAATGTGGGGGAGTGGTTTCGTATAGGTATTGGTCTTAAATTTAAAATGATCCAATTCTTTTGAGGTGTAAGGATAAAAGGGGTGAGAGGTTTTATTTATAATGGAGGAGAGGGTTGTTTTTTGATTATTTTAATCATTAGTTTGTTATTTTGCCTCAATATTATAAATGATATTGATTATTGTGACTAAATAAGGTAAATCATTCATGTGAGATCTGACTAATGGGTTCTTTATTAATCCATATATCATCCATGACTCAAAGATCCATGTACTTGGGTAAAATGTGGAATACTCTAAAATAAATAATTTTACTTTCACAAAATATTCATCTATTTTATAAAAATCATAAAAATTAACCCTAACCATTTTAAATATTTTTTTTAAAAAATAACTAAATTTCATGAAAAAGTTTCAATATTTGAGAAATTAATTTTTATATAAATTTATAATTTATTCGAAAAATACTAATTTTAAATTTTTAACCGATTTTGTGACACATTGAAAAACTAATTAAGGTCTCCTAAAATTATCTTCTAATAATAAGACAAAAATAATAATAATTTATTAATAAAATTTTTTAAAATAAAAAAAAATTAAATAAATATTTAATTATTAAATTAAATACCAAAATTTATGATTAACACAAATTTTGACACTTAATTTATCATTATAAAAACATTTATTTAAATATTACTTGATATAAAAATAGAATATTTTAATTAATGAGATAAAAAAAATTATTTATAATTTAATAGGTGAGGTTATTATTATAATGGGCACATTACTATTCATAACGTTCATAATAACAACGATCACATTAATATCCATAAAAAATGAAACTTATTTGAAAAATACCAAAAAATTAACCAATTTAATTTTTAACATTGAAAATTCAAAAACAATTTTTATTTTGACAAATATTATTTAAAAAATTGTAAAAATTCATATTTAAAAATGTTCATCAATAAAAGGCCATAAAACTACGTTTAGAAAAATACAACTTTTTGTTTAAAATTGGATATATTCTTATCTTATACCTATAAAAATATATTTAATGAATTTAAAAAAATTATTTAATATATTATATATAAATTTCATTAATATCTTCCAATAATTTTTATTATGTTAATTTTTAATTATAACATCTTATTGTGGGGAAAATAGTTTTTATAAAAAAATCCATTATAATCAATTCGTTGAATTTTATAATTTATAAGAATCCTATAAATTAATTTTATAAACCTATGTAATCTATGTTTTCATAATTATTAATATCATTAATTCCTTCCATTCCCAGAAACTAGGACATAATTAAAAAAAATTAAATAATTTTATTTAATCAATTTTTAAGTTTGTCATCTATTGTATAAATTAAATTAATAAAATGGATATGCGTAAAATCATGGGGTGTTCCATTCTCCCTAGTATCAATAATTAATGTCTTTGAAATGTTAAATTGGATTAAAAAATCAAAGGATTATACTTGAAATTTTTGTTGTGGAAACCCCACATCATTAAAATGTGGTTTATAAAACTTCTTCTTGAAGGAGAAAAAGAGAAATTCAAAGGTCTCCACAAAACTATGATTCTGTAATAGTTAAACATTCATAAAAATATTGATATGAAATAAAAAAAAACTATCTATCATATTATGGTGGAGAGTGATAGAGAATATGATCTTTTGAAATCCTATTTTCACAACGTTGTAAATGTTTTATCAGTTAAAAGACCATTCATTTATTAGAATGAAAAGTAAAAAAGATGATGTTTTTTTTCAAAAATCCATTTATAGATTCGATGGTTTATATTAGTATTCATAATAGCACATGTGAAAATAAACATAATTGGTTCCTTTATTTTTCATAATCTTATCCTTTGGTTGTTCTATTATATATCTCATGTTTATTTCTTAAACCAATATATGGCTGTTAAAAATAAACTTTTCATACCTTTACCACATTTGACAAATCATATGGACCATAGGTAAGTCCTTCAGCCTTTAAATATTTTCTATAACCCAAAATATTATAATAGGGTATCCAATATGATTAATCATACTTTAATATTATTTAATATTATACTTAATATATTACATAATTAGATAATATTAAGACTCAACAAAAATATGTTTATATAAATCTAAAGACCAAAAATTTCAAATAATGGTCACGATGTCTCCAAAATCAACTTAACATAAGATACCCCTAATAACGTATCTCTTAATGTCACATGAAAAATATATGAAAACCTAAATATCCATCAAACCTTCGTCAAAACATGAATTCTTATAGGAGTGCAGAACTTAAATCCAAAAAATAAAATAACTCCAGAATAAAAAAACATCATATCACTAACCACATTCATGGTCACCAATACTATCTTATAAAAATATCATTATTAGTATATCAAAATCATGAATGCATTTAGTGTTATATTTCTCATTTCATTGGTTTTAAAATAGATTGAAATTCAATATAATAAAATGTCTTGACTACTGGTGTTAACCATGAAACGATTCCAATTACCTAATGATTAAGTTTTGGAGTAAAATTCTTGTATATAAGACCATTACTATAACTATTACATTATTCTTGAATCAAAACACTGGAAAAATAATAATTTATAGTCACCTATGGTGGTATTATAACCATGGCGATGATCCATTATCCCCTATTGGGATATATCCCTTTGATGCTCAGGACATTTATTTGCGTAGTTTTCTATATCCTTACAGATGAATATTTCACATTTGGAATCATTTTACATACCCATGCCATCACAATCATAGTGTAATTTCTCTCCACACTTCTATAAATTACTCATTCATTTCAAGCATGTACCAGGGTGTTTCTTTCCACAGTTATCTCATGTGTGAAAATACTTATTTCCATTCTTTCCTTTATACATCATTTTCATTATTATCCTATTATTATTCTTATTCCATTCAATGTACAAAAACATGGTGAATTATTTTGTTTTATTGATATCACATAGTAAAATATCATCATTTGGTGAGAATGTTTGTGATTCTTATTTCTTTTGAATGGTTGGCTTATGTTTATAAATGATATGATCATTATTACACTATTGATCATTTTTATTTGTGAGTTTCTAATTCCATCTTAAAAGTTCATTTTGTAAAAAATATCACACATTTAATTATGTTATGAATCATAATTTATAATATCAAACTAGAAAAACACATAACATAAATTTAAAATATATTCATATTCAATCTTATAATATTAAATATGGTTTCATTGGGGACATTTTTAATTTTAAATCCATCATAATGGTTTGAAATGAAAATGTGATTTATCCTAAAAAAATCCCCTGGGAGTGGAAGACCAGGTATGCGGTAAGGTCCTTTTTTATACTAGGTTACACCAAGTCAAACCCGATGCACCTTGTCATAGTTGTAAACCCAATTACCTATTTACAAGAACTTCATCCACTTGTAGTATATATATAAGGATGTATTTCTAGTAAGGCCCACATAATCTCTACATTACCAAAATTTAATGACGTTTTTCTATTCTTATTCTTAGTGACTATCTTAGAGTTATGTTTCCAAATCAATGTTTTATAAATAAATTTTAAAAGTATTATACTATTATTTTACTAATACAAACTATAATGACTTATACACTTCTATCCCATATCATGTTCTTTACTATATTACATTGTCTTAGATACATGACTCAAATCCCAATGTTACAATCAGTTTGGTTTTTTTGGAAGGAAAATTACTTACATTATCATTAAATTAACCCATTAAATGATATAAAACATATAAAATATTTTATAAATACATATAAACACATATATTATCCCTTCAATTCATTAGTAATATTCATCTTCTCATCCTGGGGAAAAAATAAAACATAAGAAATGGGTGAGCTCAGATTATCAGTAATAATAATAAATACCAAAGAATATATCATAAATAAATAAATAATAAGGAATTATAAATAATGGATATACATAAAAAATAAAAACATAATTTTGCGCATAATATGGTTGGAATAATAGATTATTGAATAATTCCAAATAAATAATAACATTAGAATAAAATTTTAACATGGACAATCAACTTGTCGAATGATCACATAGAATATCATTTACCACTATCATAATGGGGAAATTAACAGTATTGGAAATCATGAAAACACCATCAAGTCCTTTTATAATAATTCTATATAAATGGGTATGGCCTCAGCCAAAACCTAGTCTTTTTTGTCTCTAAATACCGACTGGTGCATCAAGAGGCTATAGTGGGCCCTGACCGTAACTCACTAATTCATATGCGTTACTCATAATTCAAATAAACTGATATAATTAAATTAAATTGTATCATACTACATCGAAATAAAATAATTATATTCATATATTAAATCACTCCAATGATATTATTGACAAAATATTTAAGGAAATACCCTTTTAACTTTTAGATGGAAGGGTTATTTTGGAAAATCTTTTGTATTTCTCAAAAAATCATATTATAAACATATATATCCAAGAAATGAAAATGGATGTATTGATAAAAAATATTTTAGTCGTATATTATTTCCAAATGAATCGAAGAAATGTAAAAAGGTCATTTAACAATCTTTTTAATTGTGCCTCTTTAGTACAGTTTAAGGGAAACTACTAAAGACTCTTTAAAACAAACAAAGGTGTAATTTCTAAATACAAAACACTGAATTCACAAGGATTTTCTCATGTTAAAAATACTTAATATATAAAAATATTGGTGTTTTAAAATATAAAATGGTGTTCACTAGAAAATGGGTATGAAACTTGGAAGTTCAATTAAATCGGTCTGGCATATCAGAAAGAATTTATGCGGAATACTCAAAATCATGTATTTCCATTCAAAGAAGGGTGAAATGATCTAGATAAATGAGTTTTGAAAATTTTAAAATAATTTTTAAGAAGTTTATGAAAATAATAAAGAATTACTTTAGGGTAAAGAGAGAGAAACCATAATGTGAGAGAAAAATTGATGTGTGGTTAGAATCTCTTAACACTTTGCAAACAGTCAAACCATATTACACATTAAATTAATGATCAACAAATAAGAAATTTAATAACAAGAAAATAAATATGGTAATTATATGACACATCAATGTGTAGTGTACATACACCACAAATAAGAAATGTGGTGAATAAGGAATATTTCAAGGAAATTGATGTGGGATAGGAAAACCCTTATCTTTTTTCCAAAAGTGTACTGCAAATGCACTTAATGGCCTAGATAATGAATTTAGATTCATTAATAATTTAATTCATAACCTTTTAAAAAATAATCGATTTATTATATTTTAATTAAGTTAATATATGCCTTTTGATGAGTTATGAGATTCAATTTTGTTATTCAAGATTGTTTGTTTACGTGGGTATCATAATTGATTCACTTCTATGCAAGTATAGAAGATGATGGAATATTTAAATAGTAGTGGAAAATTAAAATTATATACTATTAATGAACATATAGAAAATTAAATGGTCTTATATATTATTTGTATGGATATGAGGATTATTCATTTGATAAAACATTAAAGAAAATCATTTAGATTGTTTTGGAGTTTTTCGATCATCACAAACAAGTTTTATCTTATTAATTAATATTATGTATATATACTAGTTCAATAACATTAAATAAAATATAATATATATAAAAAATATTTTTTTAATTGTAATTATGGTTTCAAAACCATCCTTGATGGTGTTAATGGATAATGTTGCTACATTGTCTAAGATTGTGGTAAATTAGCACCTCAAGGACAAATGTTTTCATTTTTAGAATAAAAGGTATAGGAGAAGGGGTGTGATCACGGTTCCTCCATTAACAGACCAAAATTCTAGTTTATATAAGAAACTATAGTTATTATGAATTTCTATATAGAAGATGTGATGATATAATATAAAAATTTAAATTATAAGAAATTAAATGTCAATGTAAAATGATATACCTTTTGAATTTTTATCCATGAGAACATAATTAAGGAACATTGAAATGGTCTTTGGGGAAATACTAGAATGACTAGAACATCAGGAAGTGGTTTGGGAGTGAGATTTTTCAGAAATAGGACAATCATCTAGGCTTTGTAGGTGTGAGGATAAGAGGGGTGAGGGTGGTATTTATAGAGAAGTATAGCGGGGTTTTTTGATTAGTTTAATCATTAGTTTGTTATTTTGGATAAAGACTATCAATAGTATTGATTTTTGTTTCTTTTTAATGAAAATAATTCATGTTAATTTTATCTAATGACGATTACTTCATCCATACATCATTTATAAATTAGTAATTCATGTATTTTGGCTAAAATGTTAAATACTGTAAACTACTGTTTTTAAATATTCACAAAAAAATCTATTATATTAGAAAAATAAAAAAATTAAAATCACTACTTTTGATGTTTTTAGTAAAAAAAATTGAATACATTTTTTGAAAATAATTTTATCAATATGAAAATTTTAATATTATATAAAAAATCATCATTTATTGGAAAAATACCAATTTTAAAATTATAACTGGTTTTGTGACACATTGGAAAAATAAATAAGGTATCATAAAATTATCTTATAATCATAGGAAATGAAAAAATTATTTTATGAATCTCTTTTTTGAAAATAAATATTCTTTTAAATAATTATTTTCCTTATAAAATGGTAGATAATCACTTATGATTTACAAAAATATCAGCACTTAATTAATGAATTTTAAAACATTTATTTACTCATTCAATGATATGAATACACTATACATTAGTATTATGAGATTTCTACTTTTTTTAATACTTTAACAGGTGAGGTTTTTATTTTAATTTCTACATAACTATTCTTAATTATAACATTCTTACTCTAACAGCCAAATTAATATTAATAAAAAATGAAACATATCAGAAGATAATAAAAATTTAACCAAAATAATATTAGTCATTAGGATTAAAAAAAATGTTTATCTTGTAAAATATAATTTCTAAAATTTTCAACGTTAGAATTTATAGTAATTTCATCATTAAAAAGTCATAAAACTGTGTTTAGGAAAATACTGCCTTTTATGAGTAAAATTGGATTTACTCTTGTCTAATGCCTCTAAAAATATTTTGGATGAAGGTAAAAATATTTTATTCAGAATATAATAAATAAATTTCATTAATATATTTTCCTAATAGTGATTAATTTCATCTTTTAAAATAAAATGACAGTTTAGTCATAAAAATATTTTTTTAAAAAATGCATCCTTTTTATCAAATTTGTTTTCATTTCTAACTAATTAGTTACCAATGAATTATGTTTATAATCATGTTTATCTATATTTTTATAATTTATTAAATATCATCATTCAAGAAATTTCTATCTTCTAAGAGACAACTATAATAACTAATTAATAAGATTCTATCATTTTTAAGCTCTCCAGCTATCAAAATAGTAAAATTTAATAAATAATACCATAAACTCTTGTAGAGTTGTGTTAATTTTTTCATTGTTAAAAAAATACATAAAAATGGTTCTTTAGAAAATAGTATTTTTGAAAAATATAAATAATTTACAAAAAATTATGTATTTTTTTCTCAATGTGTTTTATTTAAATAAAAACATTATAAAAATTGAAATGTAGTTATTACTATTCACATTACTATTCTTTAGGGATAAGTTATGTTAGTCATGTTTAAATTACTATATTATTATCATATCATGGTTCTGTTAATACTCAGTGATGTGTGTGAAGAAATATTTTTTAGTGTTGTGTGAAGTATATGATTAACTTGGTATTGTGTGTGACAGAAGACATTAAATAAATTTAATTTATTTAAAGAAGTTAATTCTTAAGAACTCAAGTTGTTACATTCTACCCCCACTAAAAACAATTTTCCATCAAAATTTCTTGTTCAATAATGGTTTAATACTTTAAAACTCCAATTAAAGAAAATAAATTCTTAAAAGGGTTATTAAAAGAAAATATTTGAGTACAATAGAAATATATGTGTAAAATTCATCAATAAAAATAAATAATGGGTGTCAAAATAAGAGAAAATAGATGGAAAGTTAATATATAGACATATAATAGACAAATAACACACAAATAAGGATAGAGAGTGATACATAATATCACTAATAAAAAAGTGGATGATATAGATAAGGTTAACAACCACAATACCTTATACCAAAAAAGTGTTAAAAGTTCAATGATATCATCAAAAATGATGATAGTGTGACCAAATTTTATACGAAGATATTTTTCCAAAAGATGAATAATTTTTTCTAGAATATATACATACATTATTTCATTAAATTTAATAAGAACAATCTCAAACTTTAGTTGTGGCTTGATCAATTTCTACATTATTTCTGAATCCATAAAATGAAGGTCATTTTATATGCCTAAGTCACTAAAAGATCATAAAATTCATAAATATAATGATAATTAATTCTATCTATATTTAGTTACCATCACAAAAAAATGGTTAGAACATGTTTGTTTTGACTTGGTTTGCATCGTACCACATTTCAGTGGGGATGAGATGGTCCCACCGGGACTGGGTAGTATATCATTTTTACATGGTGAAGGAGGGGCCACATTTTCATAATCTCAAAAGGTGATTGTAAGGGGTTAACTGTTTTTTAATTCCGCATGTGTTGGGTACAAGGTCCTTAAAGGACTCTCATGCTTTTATATGGATCCAAAAACATGCACTATCCCTTTTATCCATGATTCTTGTACTAGAATACTAAATTCATTTTCTTGTTTGATGGTTTGGAAAACAACACTTCATTACTCCATTGGTCACTAGGATGGGAGGTTAGGCTCATCACACCCTTTTGGGGGGGGGATTATTTCATATTTTGAGACTCTATTATATATTTAAACAATGTTCATATGTTTAGGAATCCTTGGATCATTCCCATGAATATATCTATGGTATATCCTTGGAGGAGAAAGATCAACCAATGTATGCATGGATTTGGAATTTGTTGAGACAATGCTGAATTGAGCCAAATGTCAAGGAAATCTGGAATTTTTTGTCATCCAAGGGGACTGAAGATACATTTATGTTGTGGTTGAACCCATGATATGGGCTTCCTATATTTCCTCTTGAAAAGAATCAGAGCCCACGTAGTTTAACAGGGTGGGGCTAATGTGTGGAAGCTACCCGCATGAGGGGATATGGTTGTGACTTACACCCTAGAGGAGGACCTTAAGTAAGAATCACATAGAGGTATATACATGAAGAAGATTCCCTAGTGATTCAGGGGGATATAATTGGAAGTAATTTTTATGGATAACATCCCTTTATCTCATTCCATAGATAGGATTTTTATTTATCCTGAATAGAGGAGTAATCAGGGATCTCATAGTTATTTAGGTGATGAAAAATGATTTGAGCATGCATATCTGAGCTTCCCATTTGAGCTCATAAACCTAGTCAAGAGTCCAACCAATTCTATATAGAGAAATAATTAGAGTTCTTGTATTTAATTGCGTGACAAAAATGATAGTTGATTTGGATGGAAGATTCTGATTTGAGCTCAGGCCATTATACATGCGCCCTACATACCCTGAGTAGACCAGAAATCAGAGTTCTCGTAGTTCGTTGAGTGATGGAATATGATTAGGGATTGCACATGGGATATTCCCATATGAGCTTGGGCCTTCATAAAGGCATCCTAAATATCCTTGTTATAGTAGGAATCTGAGTTCTTGTAGTTCACTGAGAGATGGAATGTGGTTGGGGTTCTGCATGGGGGCTGCCTATTTGAGATCAGGCCTTCAGAATGGCGTTCAACACATCATGGTTAGTGAAGGAATCAAAGTTCTCATAGTTCAGTGACATATGGTATCGATTTTGGGATCTTCATAAACTTCTACACCAATGTGATTATTTCTCACTATGTGAAACAAGAGGAAACAATAGATCTAGAAAACCACACACCTTCCCTTCTCCATCGATGGAAAAGGAGGACGATGCTGAAAGAGGTTAGGGCGACATCTCAATGAGAGAGAATTGAGGGTGGATTTGAATGTTCTAATTTCATCACTCTTGATGATATCTAGGAATTTCATGTTTGGAAATATATTCATACATATCCCAGGACAATCCTTAGAAGAGAAAGATATCCACCTCCTACTGAAAGGCTAGGGGCTCACCTTAAGGGTAGTTCCATAAAGCTAGTTCTCGGAAGGGGGGGGGGGAATCATCACATATAAAAGGGGAAGGAATGTGTGAGATCAGCATTTGTCACTAGTTCTCCTATAAGGGAATATAAAATGATTACCCTTAATCCCAAGGTTCATGATGGTATCCCATGGTTGGTCCACAAGTTACTATGGGAATGTAGAGTTAATATCATTTTGGGGGGCCGTAAAAATGTGTAGATTACCTTCATGACACCTCTCAACATGGGTTTATAGATTCAAAAGGGAGTTCTGATATCCTGATGATCTTATCATATAGGTCCAATGGCTTTGGAAGAGGCATGCACCAGATGTTGTTGGACTAGCTTAAAAAGGGGTCATGGAGGATGGGATTGAAATGGAAGGGCATGATCAGGACATAAATGCGGAAATCCCAAAGGTACCCTATTCTGTGTACTAATTATTCATGTGTGATGGCTTACCATCCACATGGAATATTTCTATGTGGGTGGAGGGTTCGTCCTCCTACTGAGGTGGTACGTTGGCCTGTATGTGGTGTGTGTTCTTTAGTGGTATATGTCCTCCGGTTCCACATGCATATGTTGGAGCTACATGGCATTGGATTCCATCTATGTAGAAATGTTCTATACAGTGTAGGGTTATGTCCATATAGAGATGCATTATACGGTACATCATATTGAAGAAGGGGCATTGATCCTGCAGTTCACTTGAATTTCATCCAAGTAGGGAATATGGTTTTCCATTCGCCAATTAGGTTCTTCATTTTCCAATTAGGATTATAGCCAGTTCATTATTAATATTTGGTTTCCTTACATTCATTATATATGGTAGATTTATATATTTTGGAAAATCTTTTTGGTTCCGAACATCATCGATCGTTATTCTTTGAAGTCTTCTATACATAAATTTTAGGCTCCCCAAAAAATTTATCCCCTTAATCATCTCCCATTAGGGTCCATTTAGATAGTGTTGAGGAGGCTATATTTATGTTCACAGTAAAACTTTTTTGGAATCCCAAAAAGAGATCACTCGGCCTTTGGATGACTCTATCAACCATGGGTTTTAGGGTTGTGGTTCATAGCGGTTGCGGTTCGTGATGGTGGAGGTTTGGGATGGCGGTAATCAATACCTTAATCATGTGAATGTCTTGTCTTGTTTGTTGAAAAACTTCAACATTTCCTCACCCATGAACCATTTAGGTTTTCAGGTGTAGTTCAAGGTGGCCTTCCACTATGTTTCCTTTTCTCCAAAGGCATTGTTCATGATGGAGCAGGCGCAAACATCCCTATCCACGTACTGTGGTTCACGGTTGATTATTTCTATGGATATTTTCCAGAACTCCGTATGTGGACCACTCTGGGTCCTTTAACAATGTTGTCTTATTCATAATTCTTAATCAAATTTTCAATCAAAGCTTAATTTTTTCCTTTATCATAATTTTTAGAGTATTTTATTTCCCTTAGTTAGGTTTTCAAGACACTATAAATTCCCCTCATCAGAATGGGTATCAATTGGGATGAAGAGGAGGTGATTCCAATGTAGAAATCAATCCTGAACTGAACTATTTCTTAGTAGAGAGGTGGACTCGCTGGGGTACCATTTCTATATATAGGGGGCCCAAGTCATTTTCCTTTTTTTGGATTTTCAGAAATCTCTGCACTCTCGATTTTTCTCTTTGATTCTCTCCTTTCACTTACCACTCCATTCTAAAAATATATTTATTTTAAATATTTCTTTGAATTCCCCGAACTGAAAACCCTTCCTATTCACTCCCATTTGTGAATTAACATTTGAATCTGCGAATTGAACATCAATTCTATGAATGTCTAGTTTGACCTTCAACGTAGAAAGTTCCATATGTAGAACTTCTCTATCCAAAAACATAATTTTGAACTCATTAACTAAAAAATAAATATACATACAATTAGTTTGGAATTATGCATAATGAGTGTCATACATGGTTATCTTTCTCTACAAACTGTTCATCTTACTACCCAACACCCCATGCGTGTGTGCATTATGGAGTCTGTCAAATATTGGTTATATGTAATTCCTTCTCCGAACCGTTTTTTAGGTTCTGTACGGTGCGATTTGTTTTGAAGGCTTATTTTTAGTTTTTTTCAGAATATTATTGAGATAACATTTTTTCATAGCCTTTTTTAGTATCATGGATCATCCCATGACATTGGTGAATGCAACTAGAAGATGGGTATCTATGGTTGAGGTTGTTAAATTTGATCTCAAGTCTCTCATTTTTCCTCAATGTATAAACCTATAGGACCTCCTTTCATCATAATGATGGACATCCCCTAATCCAATCAGTTACATCTTTACAACTTCATTCTTCAAGACGATTCTCCCTTTACACCGGATGACTGGATAATCTTTATTATTCTTACATGGATGACTCGAGAGTATGACTAGATGAACAGTTTTGTAACAAGGGAAATCAATAACGTTTTTAGTCCAAATAAAATATTTTTTCTGAATGGTTTTATGTAGATGCAGAGTAATCAATGATTTCATACTCTATCACCAAAATCAACATTCTGTGACTACCCCTCCATTGCTAATCACTCAAAAAATAATTCAAATGGATGGTGGAGCTCAAAATGGGACCTCTGTTCTAGAGGGTTCTTTTTGGATTAGTGGGACTCAGCGTTCTGGGTTCATTAGAATGTCATGGTGGCCTCTACACTACAGAGAGTCGTCAACCTATACCAAGTGGTGTGGGTGTCCCTATTCTCCATCTATTCACCAGGAGAGATACAATATAAGCTTCACATTTTCTATCCTTTAGGCACCAAAACCTTTCATCTATCACACAGTGATGTGGTGATCATTTTATGTTATTTTTACTAGATAGAAGGGCTTCTTGTCCTTGGAGACATGTAAGATGAATTTTGACTAGAGGTTGATGCCTAAAGGAATGTTGATAAATTTTCCCCATTTGAGGGGGATTTCTAACCATATAAGAGAGGCTACTTGGTCAGACTTTTCATGATTGCTTGATTATTTCTTTTGAGTATCTGACTAGACTATTCATGAAGGTTAATGGTTCAAGGACAAGAGTATTTCATAGTTGAACCCATCTGACCTAGTAGTCATGGATCATCCCTGGCTCATACTGCACTACCCTTAAGGTGGGGCGATACAACACTAGGTGTTATGAGGTTTGAATAGATGTTCCTTCCGATATCAGATTGGTAGGATTCATTTCCATGTTCTTATGTTTTTGTCTCTTCCCATCATGTGACATTTATACTGTTTTTTGGGCCTGAACATTAATGAAAGTGTCCATACTGGAAGAGGGAAACCTATCAATTTAGCTATTCTCACCCTTGCCCGAATTTATGACCTATTGGGGAAGATACAAGAATATTGGATTCTGTAACGTCTTAAGGCGCTATTTCAATTTTTTATGGTTATATAGAAGAGAACATTACCTTCTATGAATATTAGCACACTGCCACTACTCTTTAGTCTAACACGTGTTTGGATTTACCTAATATTTCTGATGTTCATCCCATGTTCTTGAGTGTTGATAGAATCATTCATTTTCTAAGTTATTTTTCTCTATTTAATTTCAAACCATACCTAATTCCTTATGGGATAATAGAATATTATGGGAGGGTATATTTAGACGAACGTTCACATGTCATCACACTTTGTGGTAGGATCATAATCGCTCGTATAAACGAGACCACCATCTGTGAATCCTAAATTACCTACCGACCTAATAGGCAGTTTGGATGTCTTTAGTAGGTCCTATTCACTCTAGTTACCTCGGTTAAGATGGAATCTCACTCGGAAATCCTTTTTCAACTATAGTTGATGATGATGTGGGATGAATTTGTCATGCATGAATTTATTCCACACATAGCGACCTCTATATTCTTATCATTGGAATATGCCCAATAGTGGGTAATGTGCTATCGCGGTGATATAATGGATAGGCTACTTCAATGGGTGTTTAAACCATTTAAAAATTCAAGCCCCATTTTACTAGTACCAACTACACCATCTCCCTCATTTATTTTGTAATAAGTGAGTCTATTAGTTTCATTATTCTCTCAAATGGGGCATCATCTTCTTTGCTGATCGTTGTTTATAGTGATTCAGAATTTTTACATTTGGGGGATACAGTTAGTGGTCATAATAAAGCTGGTCCATGGAAAACGTCACTAAATACCCCTAAAGCCTTGGACAATACCATGAAATTGATACTGGATACTGAATTTACTATAGAGTGGGAAGGATCCACCCTTGGGTAACACAACATATGGCGGCTCCCTCTGCTATGGTTCCATTTTCTGACTACATGCCTACTGCAGAAGAGGAACAAAATAAGTGTTCCAAAACTGTCAGGAGACATAGAACAATGAGATGACAGGAGTGTATTGGAATCTGTAATATTGTAGATGAAACTCCCTTTAGAGAGTTTTCTAATGAGGATGACGCCCTTCAGCGGCTATTTACCAATTTGTGTTCTATAGGCTTCGACTACCGACATGTACACCAAATCGCAAATCAAATTTTCACAACTAAGGAGGATCTTTCCACTCTTGAAGAATTCATTTCTAATTTTAATGCTTTGCACCACCAAAAAACAACCTTTCAAGGTCTTACCAATGACCTAAACCACCTAACAGCTGAAGAGGAAAATGCTCATGATCAGGTGATTACCCAAACTAAGGAATATCCAGAGTGTGAGGCTCATATGGCCAGACATGAGGCGTAACTGGAATTTTCACGTCCTAATTATGAGACTATCAAATAGAAACTATGAGACGTCAGGACCATCATGAAACCAGTATATCTAGCAGTTGAAGAATAAAATTCACATAGGAATACTTTATGACAATATCTTGATGGTCTATGTCGTATAAATACTTATTTTCTAGAAAGATATAATTAGGCATTATAATAATCCTTTGAATTTTCATATTCTATTTTTTCATTAGATTTGACATTTGGGAGAGACATTGGGATGAGGATATCCTTCTTACATTAATAGAATGATTTTTTTATCTCAGGTGATTCTTCTTCATTTTCTCCCAGTAACACCAATCAATCATACCGCCAAATATATATTTTTATTAAAAAATAAGAACACTTTTATAGAGAAAGTGTGAAACCAACAAGTACACCCTTACCGTCAAACACTATAGCACATTAAAAAATTATTAAAGACCAACGTAAAACCAGTAGAACTACTATCTATAAACAATTTCTAGTAGAGAGATGTTACCTATTTTCATGAGTCAACTCTTATGATGCCTTCGAAATGGGATTCTAAATTCCCCCACGATCGCAAGAACTCCTACTCATCTATTTTCTTGTTGTTAAAATCTCAAAATAGGATTTGGTGTTGTTTGTAAATCCACTCACTTTGTTCCTTGGTCGTGTCAACTTGCATTAGTCTTTCTTTAATCCATTCCATAGTCTTAGTTGGAGCATGGATGTCTACCACCGTCTCAGCCATCCCCTCCTCTGAATGCACTAGCAACTCCTATAGATCTTCCCTGATCACATCCTCCACTTCTGGCTCCCCACACATCCCTTTCACTCCCACCTTGATAGGTGAGGCCAAATCACCAACTTGCACCTCCACTTCCACTACACATAACTTGTCAGTTGGTTTGGTTCCTGCCTCCCTCTGCATACTCAGAGAAGCATCCACCTTCACTATTGTTATCACTTCCTTTGTATGTAAGTTACTCTCCTCATGTGGATCTCCTTCTTGAGAGGGTTCATTATCATGTGACTTGGTGACCATGAGTGGTTGACCATCCACTCTCCCCATGAATTGGGACTCGAGCTCCTTGGGTTTCCCCTCTTTTTTTAGCCGACTGGGTCTCCATCGTTCTAGGTAGAAAATAGTAGTATTTGGGCCCCTTCAGTTTTGGATTCTTTGAAATAATGCATCACCTTGTATCCCTATTCTATTTATTATTTTTCTTCAAAATTTTGTGGTGAAAGTATTTTCCCTCCCCTTCCAATCCATTGTCCTCAAATAATCGATCGTCGCTCTCAGAATCAATCTCATAAGAACCCTTGGATTGTTCCTCATAATCCCCCTCATTATTCAAGTTCCCAAACCAGTTATTGAGGGAAATAAAAGAAAAAGTATCCCTCGGGTTGAAGTCCTTCCTGGAGTCCAGTGTCCTGTGATCTCCGAGTTAAATATTCTCCCACTCATGTCCTATCTTCGACTTATTATTTCTATTAGACACCGTTCTAGTGATCATGTTACTGCCAGCCCTCACCGCCAATGCATAAAAGCTGGAAAATTAGATTGCCTTAGCCCCAGCAGCTGATCCATCTTCTTCATCAGCTCCTACAACCTCCTCCGGAGCCCGATTGGTAGCAATAGGTGAGTCCTTAGTACCATCAACCACTTCACTAGCATGAGCTCCCCCTTCCCTAGTCATGTTGCGGGGGGGGGGGAGTATCCAAGTCTCCACACAGCCCTGTGCAGACAGCCGCTACACTTGGAGCTGGAGGTATCAAGTCTGGTTTGTGCACCCCAGCTTCCCCTGGGAATTCTACCATCTCCGAATTACCCCCGGGCCTAACCTCTTGCTCATCCCTACCGTCAAAAGCACGCACCCTCTGGCTCTCAATAGCCTTAGCCAGCACCACATTCCCCTCAGTTGTGTTGATAACCTCTTGTAGAACCATATGCCCACGATGACAGACAGAGAACACGTTCCCTACACTGTGTCATCCCAGGCAAAAACCATGCCATGATTCGAAGATAACCCTTTGCCTACAATGAAAGTCCTCTCCAACTGAGATCCACAGCCACTCTGTTGGGGGTTTGAAACGTCAGCCTCGATGCAAACCCATGGAGATATCAGATGACATAATGCTGACATCTGACTATCAGAGCATAGAAATATACCTACCATATTACCTAACATTATAATAATTGAGGGGTTTCTGAAATGAAGGGGTAAATCCGAGAATCATACCTAAATAGAAAATGAGGGCACATCATGATTTCTGATGAGTTCAGTAGAACAACAGAGAAGATGAAAACTGCATCCATTGATTACACGAGGGGCTCAAGACTAGGAAACTATCAGGTTTTCCTCCGAGGAGAAGCGAACCATCAGGTGTCGTCGATCGAAGAGAACCACCAATGCGCACTTCTGGGGATCCCATGAATCAAATAAGAACTGATAGAAATAATTGAATAAGGGATGACGACCTCTGAATTGAACCAAAAGCGTCAACTGGTGAGGGTATGAGGCCTCATTGAACTCCTTTGTAGAAAGCGTGAGTTGGGGAGAACCGTTGAGAAGTTCGGGGACTATAGGGAAAAGAGAAATAGAAGTAAAGGGGGGATTGAAATATGGGTTCTTGAAAGGGGATAAGGACTGAGCCAATAATGATGGAAGAAGACCATTCCCCCTCCCCCGCCGAGGAGGAGGGGGCTGGAGTAGTGGACATCTCCGCTATGGCATCACCGCCAATACTCCTCTAGGGAATCACTGCTACCTCATGTTTTAAATACATCGTATGCTTCAACGATATAATAATGATAAATGGTATTTAAAAAATCAATTGATTGCTAAAATTAATTCAAATCCAAGATAATGAAAATAATTAAGTCATGGTCATTTTTTATCCGGAAATGAAAGGCACAGTGAACATAGTCTGACTCTTGAAATGGTTACATGGTAAACCCTATAAACATTGTACCTTTTAGGTTATTATGACAATTTCATTCTAAATCCAATTTGGGGTGAGATTATCTTGTATAACTTAAATTTTTTTAGGATTTCTTTATCAGGTATTAGACTTCACATGTAATGCCCCGACCCCAGATTCACGGAGCTAGTGTATTATTTTAATACAGTGGAATTTTCACAAAAAAATCTAATCCCGAAGGACTGATCAATTTAGCAATCATGGAAAATAGATTAACAACTTGAACATTACATTACTATTTCAAACAAAAATAGATATATAATCCTTGGATAATTTCATTATTTCTCAAGATTAACCCTTTAAATCAATCCTATTACACATATAGGAATCCTCGAAAAATAAAAGATAAGAAATGGGTGAGCTCATATGATCAGTAAGGGTAATCAAATATAGATACTGCTATCATAAATAAGCATAATGTTTTTAAGGAATGTTATAAAACTGAATCACGTGACTTCTAAATATAGTCATCAACATAATATGGCAAGAATAAATTAGTTAATTCTATTTATTCATTCACATGGATATTCTACTAGTTGAATAATCACATGTAATATCAATAAATAATCTCATAATGAGGGAATTAATACTACCAGACAACTCCACTGTCATGATATTTCCTCAAGATAGCTACCATCCAGATTTATTCTAAAGATAGTTTAAGTCTGTCGGTAGAAAAATATCTAATTTTTGAGAAGATATATACTCCTGGCATTGATAAATAGCTTGGAAAATATACCTGATGGGTTTTCTTCCAACTAATTTTGTCTCGTGAGTCCTACTGATTCATCTAGGGGATAAATATGGAACCACTTTTCACTTACTAAGTCCAATACATTCTTTATATGAAAATGGAGTAACATAGACAACATAATCATTCATATTAAAACTAGTTTGAGAAATATGAATACTTTAACCATAAACCAAGAATGGTATCCAAATAGCATATCTATAATCAAAATGATAATAAACCAATCAAAAAAATATGGTAACCGATTTAATAAGAGATCAACCTATGTTAAGAATAATATAAAACAAAATATTTTATCATAGATGAAAATACTCTATTGAAATCATTAAAAATATCTTGAGACAAATACCCCTTTTCATTTGAAATCATTTATTCAAAAACCGCACACGTAAAAAAATACATTTAAAAAGATATTATTTAATTAAAGTGTCCTATAATACTTTTAAACATTTTAATGTATTTAATTTTTAAAACATTAATATTCAATTTAATAAATCCTTGAAATTAATTTTAAAACATGGACATTAAGGAAAATGATCTAAGAAGAATAAATCATTAAAAAAATTTAAAATGATTTTTTTGTTAAATAATCTATTACATATAACTACATAAATATGAATTTTGAAAAAAATAATAATGAAAATTAAAATAGACAGAAAATTTATTAATAAACCATTATATACATATATAAAAATATGTTTGATAATGTCATGATTATTGAAATGGAGAAAGGATTAATTCTTTAAACATTCAAAGTGTCCTATACCACATTGACCATTTAAATCATCAGCCTGATATATTCAAATTAATCATTAAATATTATGTTGTTAAATTTTTTCATTATATGAAATATAATAGTGGCATTACATACACTACGCACAAGAAATAGGTTGTGATCAGGGCTTATATCTCATGAAAACTAAATGTCAGATGAAATTCCCTTACCTTAGTTATGATACATTCCCTACATGTCCAAAAATCTCGTATAATGGTTTTAAACATATTATTATATTCTACCAGAATCAAAATAGTATTTATGAAATTATATATGATTCAGTTCTGAATTTATATTACCTGTCTATTGACAATATCCATGTTAAAGTAACATTTCAGGTAATAATAGCTTTATTTATCATACGTGTTCTGACTTGTTATTATTTATCGTGTGACTTATATCATGATTTAATTAAATCTGAAATGTATAAAATTATTTATATATCATATATATTAAAAATATGTATCCATATAGAGGGTATATATATGAAATGGAACACACCATTCATTGAGACGGTAGGTCGTATGTATACAGGAATGTAGTTTCTGTTTTCTTATCCTATTGAATTGAAATTTGAGATTGAAATATATTTACATATATATATATATATATATATTATAATAGAATTATTATGTCATATATTTTATACTTATTAATAATATATCTTTATAATCATCCTTGGATGGTCAATGTGGAAGATAATCTCATCGTGTCATCGAGACAGTAAGTCATATATACGCACGAGAGAGAGTATACATTTTTTAATGGTTAACCGGTAAGTAATTGGATGGAATATGAATTATACAGAAACAATATAATGTTATATTTTTTTATTTAAATCCTTTATATTAATCTGTATACCGATATAAAAAATCTTTACATGAAAAATAGTTTACACCATAGTGTGGAGATGGTAATCCCTATGTATTCACACATGGTGATATTGTTTTTCATTGGACGGGTAAAAGGAAGAATATGGTT
Organism: Viscum album; assembly: GCA_963277665.1. Classification (NCBI taxonomy): domain Eukaryota; kingdom Viridiplantae; phylum Streptophyta; class Magnoliopsida; order Santalales; family Viscaceae; genus Viscum; species Viscum album. The sequence continues at coordinate 481,546,944 of OY728129.1, forward strand.
GTACTATTATAATAAAAAAATTATAATATAGTTTATTCTAGATATATTACTTTATTATATAAATAATATAGTAAGAGGATGTTGATGAAGAAAATAAATTGAATTGAATTGGTAATCCAATTACCTCTTCTTCGAGTGTCTCCTTTTGATTTCCACAAAACAACTACATAGGTTTGGTTTCTTCCCAAATTGTGGCCTCTAGGTTGAATTAAGGGAATTTGGGATGATAATTGGGTAGGGATTTTCAATTCTGAATGGCTTTAGGGATTTCAATTAAAGATAATGAGAAGTGAACTTTTATAAGAGAGGAGAGAGGCACTTTTGGATGAGATTAAAATATTAAATTATTGTAAAATATTTTTTTTGTTTGAAATAGATAAAATATGATTTATTTATGGGATTAGATTATTATAGTCTTAAAACATCTCAACCAATGAATTTTAGACATTTTTAGGTCTTAAAATTAACCTTATTTTTTGGATTTAAACAGTAGTTAAACAATTTAACTCTTACCATGTCTTCTTGTATTATTACATTATAGGGTTAATATATTTTTTATAAAGTTCCAAAAGAACCCCAATTGTATCATTGATGAAATATTTGACATTATCCAGTTTATTGGGTTGAATATTATATTATATTTTACTTTTATATTATTTAATAAAATATTATTTATTTTAAAATATCATTTATGTCAATTTTAATACTATTCAATATTCGAATTTTTGAAAATATCAAAACAACATGATAAAATCGAACCAATTCTCCCAATATTTCACTATAATGTATATGTTATCTATAAAAATATTTTATGCCATTAATTAAGTAAAATTATATTTATTTTAATTTTTTTATGACATTTATTTGATATGTCATTTAATTAAACAATTATTGCATCATCATTATGCCAACATTTTATTTATTTATATAAAGTCAAAAAATTATAAATAAACAATCATGATGAAGATAAAATTATTAAATTTAAAAATATAATTTATATTTCACTATATAACATGTATAACCTCACATTAAAAATGAAATAGTTATTAAAATTTGAATATGTCATTTCTAACTTTTCATTAAATAAAATTTAATAAATGTCCAAATCCAACAAAAATTTCATAAGAAGTATCATATTTTTGAAATAAGTCTGATTTTGATCAAAAAAACTTATCCAATGAAATTAGGACATGTTTTTGGTTAATTTTATATTATTATAATATTAGTTTTTACTTTAATTTCCCTATTCAACATTAACTATGTTAACAAAAATTCTAAAGTTACTCTTCACCAAAAATAATTATAATTTTATTAGACCACACTTTTTATACTAAATAATTCCATGTGTATGGGATATTCAAAATTAGATTCACAAATGTGGTAAAAATAAGTGTCCTATTAACCTGTAATGATGGGTCAAAAAAAGTTAAAAAATTTCAATGATTTTTTATATATAATTAAATTTTAAAATGATTAAAATGACTTAAATTGGGTTAATATTTGAATTATTTATATATTGGGACATTAAAATAATTATAAAACAAAATAATTATTTAAATGAAAAGGTTAATTTTTTAACAATAATGCAGTGTTTTCACTATTCCTCAAAAATTGAATGTTTTTGAAAAAATAACAAAAAATCACCTTCAAATAATATAGATAATATGAATTGAAAATGAAGATTATTTTAAAAAGTTAAATTTATATGAGTTTCTAAAATTAATTTTATTACTGATCAAGAAATGACATAAAAAGTAGTTCCTTTAAGAAAATAGTATTTCAAAATATATAACTACATTATTGAATCTTATAAATTTCATTATAAATATGTTTTATTTATTTGAAAAAAATATAAATAACATTTAAAATTTATTTATTTTTATTTATAGTAATATATTTGATGGATATGTTATAAATATATCAATTAAATAATATTAACACTAATGTGTTGTTTTGAAAAAACTCAATCTTCTCTATTATGCAAGCCAAGTTAGTATTTCATGAAACAAAATCTATTTATAGAAAATGTACCTTTATATATTGGGGTTCTACATTCTCCCCTCTATCAAATTAATCATGTCATAACAATTTAGACACAGAATTGATAACAATGGGTTGGTGTTTTCGAAATATCTTTATTGAAATCCCACACCAGAAAATGAATTAATAAATTATACTCTTAATTAAAGGGAAAGGGAAATGAAAGAGTCACCACCAAATTAGGATTTTAAATAGGATAAAATAAGTGGAATGTATAGATATATACAAGTAGGAAAATGTAAATATTTATTGGGAGTGACTGAGGTCATCAATCATAAATAAGTGAACAATAAATGTAAAATTGGGGGCCTCAAATCCAGAAATCTATGATGATTTAAAATATAATTGTTTCAACAAAACATAAAATATTAGGATAAAACATTTTTTTATATTCATTTTCCTAGAGTTGGGGGGATTATTTTACTATCCATATAAGAACATGAGAAAACAAACTTAATTTCATTCCATGTCTCAATATTATCGTTGGGTTGTGCTTCAATCTATTTTAACATTGTTTCCTTCTCCTAGACATGAATATTCAAGATGATTCTTCATGCATGAAGAAATTCTAATGAGTCACATGGTCCATAAGTATTTCATTCATAATTTAAATTTTTATTAAAATGTAAAAGAAATCCAAATTCACTCTCCAAAAATATGTCTAAATTCAAAAAATAAATTTTATCATTATATTATCCAAATAGAACAATGGTACTATTATTTGAAAATACCTAATATATGATTACCTTTAAATCATTAATGAAAAATAACATGATTCCAAATCATTAAAGAAGATTTATAGAAGTATAATCATCATTAATCTTATAACCATTGAGGTAATAATTCTTGAATCCAAATAAAAAATTACCATAATCATTCTACTTCACTCTTAAACCGTTAACTATTATTTAACATATTATTATTTAATACCTCATTCATCTCATTTTTATTTTATATTCTCTTCATTATCATCATTATATCCATTACCTGAACAACCTTGCTGATTATAAACATCAAGAAAAATCTAAATCACAATTTCAGAAAAACTAATCATCGTGATATTTTCATGAAGAATGATTTATTGGATGTTTAAATGATTCTATCTTATTATCAATACTTTTTTCTTTTGGATTAACCTAGGTTTTCCATTTTCAATTCTAAAGATGGTATCTAATACATAGACTTATCTGCAAAGTCATACATAGAGTTATCTTTTAAAATAAATGTTTTCTAAATCAAATTCATAATTTTGTTGATAAAAATCCTTTGATACCTACTATAACAACCCGACCCCAGATGCCCGAATCTAGTGCATTATTTTAATAAATTTTCATGATCCCAATAAACCAAATCCTAAAGGACTGATTATTCTAGAAGTCATGGAAAATAGATTACAAACATGAATGTTATATTACAATTTAGAAAATAAAATACATCATATATGATCATTTTAAAATGTATTTATTCTCCTAGCTTAACCCTGCATGCCTGTCATAATAGAATTCTTTTCATCCTGGAAGAAACATAAGAAATTGGTGAGCTCAGATGCTCATTAAGGGTAAAAAATATTGTAGAAGCTATCATAAATAAGCATAAAATAATTAAGTCATGGTATAAAACTGAAACTCAAGACTTATAAACATAATCATCAACATAATATAGCCATAATAAATAAATTAATTACATTTAATCACTCACATGAATATTATACTATTCAAATAATCACATGAAATATCGCTAATTAATCTCATAATTAGTGAATACATAATGGTGAACATATAGACTATCAATATATATCCTCAAAATTGCTACATTCAAGTTCTATCCTATCTAATTTGTGTAAATATTTATCCTCTTTCCAATGTTAAACTACTTGGGAAACAAACGTGAAGGTTTTTTCGCAAACTAATTGTTTTTCGTTAGTCATATTGATGCATGTAGGTGATATAACATTCCCCTCCAATCACATAAATTTTCCAATACATTCCACATATGAAAATGGTGAATCATACTGAAAATAATCATTCAATTTAAAACTAGTATATGAAATATGAATACTTTAACCATAAACAAATAATTGTATCTAAATAGAATATCCATAATAGAACTGATCATGTTCCATTCAATAAAATATGGTAATTGATTTCATAAGAGATAAACATCAATTAATCATAATATTCCAAAAAGGATGTTACCATATATGAAAATACACTATTAAAATAATTAAAAATATCTTCAGACAAATTTGTCTTTTCCTTTGAAACCATTTGCTCAGAAACTGTGCACTTAAAATAAGATATTTAGAAAGATATTTTTGAATCAATGTGTCTCATACCACTTTGAACATTTTGAAATAATTAAAATTTTAAAACATTCATGTTCATATAAATAAATTGTTAAAATAAATTTGAACACATGATCATTAATGTGAAAGATTTAGATGAATAAATATTTAAAACATTTAAAACAATGTTTTAGTTAAAGAGACTCGTACATAAGACATTAAAAATATTACTTCTGAAAAAAATTCAATGAAATTAAAATTAGATATAATATTATATTTACAATCCTTTATAAACATATAGATAAATATGTTTGATAATATCAAGTATATTGTAATAGATAAATGTTTAATTCATTAATCATTCAAATCATCCCATACCAAATTGTACATTTAAATCATAAGCATAATATCTTAAAATGAATATTTAAAAACCATGAAGATAAATGTATTTGTGATATGAAATATAATAGGGGAATTAAATTCCTCGAACACAAGAAATAGGTGGTGAACATGGCTCTTATCTCACGAAAATTATAAGCGAGACTAAATTCCCTTACCATATGTCTTATAAATTTTGTACGTGTATAAAACTCAAATAAAATGGTTTTAAACATATTATTAACTTATTTCGTAATCTGAATAATATTTTTTGTATCATATATGATTTATTTATGAATTTATATTACCCCCTCTATTAATAATTTCAAAGTTAATGCAACATTTCAGGTAATAATCACTTTCTATATCATTGTGTGTTGACCTGTTATTCTTGATCGTATATATATATCATGTTTTACATAATTTGAGAATGTATAACATGATTTTATATCATATATAATAAAAATATAATTATATATAAGAGACGGATATATGAAATGGACTTCACCATTCAGGGAGACAGTAAGTCATATGTACGAATGAATGTTGTTTCAATTTTCGTATTGTATTGAATGGAAGTGAATGCAATATATGTACACAAATATATATATTATTCCAGTGGAATTATTATTTCATATACTTCATACATATTAATAACACATATTTATAATCATACTTGAACAGTGAATGTGGAAGAAGAATCTTATCGTATCGTGGATATGGTAAGTCGTACGTATGCACAACAGGCGATATCATTTTCTCAATGGTTAAATTGTATGAAGTTGGATAGAATATGAATTTTACAGAAAAATATAATGTTATATTTATTAGATACATCCTTTATATTACTCATTATACCCATATAAACAAAGTGTATATGAAAAGCAGTTTACACCACAGTATGGAGATAGTAAGCCGTATGTACTCACGCATGGTGATATTGTTTTTCATAAAATGGGTAAAAGGAGGAATATGGTTGTCCAATAATAATAAAAACATATAAGAATATAATATAATAAGGTTTTATCACTTTGGTATGGAAACAACATAGTAATAGGAAGTATATGAAAATAAATTGAATTGGATTGGTAAAACAATTACTTCTTCTTTGAGTGTCTCCTTTTGATGTGAACAAAAAGACTCCTTAGGATAGCTTTCGACCGAAAGTGTTGAATCTAGGATGAATTGAGGGAAGTTTTCAGGATAATTGGTCTCATACTCTACGATCTAAATGGAAATACATATGTGGATTAAATAGAAGGAGAAGTGATCTTTTATAATAAGGGTGAGGGGCAATTTTTGAAGATCTTAAAATATTTTTCTATTATAATTTTTGTGGGTTTAAAATACATAAAAAAGTGGTCTATTTTAGAGGCTATGATTATTATGGGTCTTAATATTCCCAAACACTGAATTTTAGACATGTTTATATAATAAAAATAACCATATCTTTTGGATTTAACCCTTAGTTAAGAAATTTAACTCTTAATGTATCTTCATTTATTTTTAAACTATAGCGTTAATATAGTTACAATAAAGTTCCATACGAACCCCAATTGGATCATTTCTAAAATATTTGAGATTATAAAATTTATTTGGATGAACATTATATTTCAATTACTTTTATATAATTTAATAAATTAGTAATTATTTAAAAATATAATTTTTTCCAATACTATTACAATTCAATACATTCATTTTTTAAAATTTGAAACCATCATTTTAACTTAGAAATTAATATTCTAATATGTCACTAACTAGACTAACTCAAAAATAAAATTACTTTATGTCATTAATTAAGTAAAATTATTTTTATTTTTAAAAAATTATAATCATTTATTTGATTTCTCAGTTAATTAAAAAATTATTGCATAATCATTTTGTCAACATTTAATTTATTTAATTAATGGATAATGAAATAAACAAATATCATGACGTATATAAATTTGGTATCTTTCTAAAAAAATATTTAAATTCTACTATTTAACATATATAACATTATATTAAAAATAAAATATTTATTAAAATTTTAATATGAAATTCTTAACACCCCATGAAATAAGTTATATTAAATGTCGTTATAAAAAATTCGTGGATTAAAAAGGATCATACTTTCGACAAAAGGATTATTTAAGTTGAAAAATACTTATCTAATGAAATTGGGACAAGGGATAGGGTAATTTTATATTATTATAATATTATTTTTAGCATTAATTACCCTATTTTCCTTTAATTTGGGGAAATAAAAATCAAAAGTTACTATTCCGAAAAAATTATATTGATCCTATTTGACCAAATTTTCCATATTGATTATAACCTTGTAGATCAGAATTTTTAATTTCAATTCATAGAAGTTGTAAAATTTTATTTAATGCTAATAAGAAAATGTGGCTAGAAAATGGTTAAAAACACGTTAAAAATGATCGATGAATTTTCATATCAAATTATTTTGTAAAAATGATTCCAATGAACTAAATTGGGAAAATATATGAATTATATATATTGTGACTTTAAAATTTATTTAATGTAAATTATTTTTTTATATGAAAACTCAATTTATTAATAATAATACAGTGATTTTCATTATTAATCAAATATTGAATGTTATTATTAAAATAAAAAAAAATTATTGTAATCTAATTTGATATTACAAATTCAAAAATGAAGTCTATTTTTACCAAATTATATTTCTAAGAGTTTCAATAATTAATTTTATTACCATTCACAAAAGGACATAAAAAGTAGTTTCTTCAAGAAAATAATATTTCTAAACATATAACTATTATATCGAAACATATACATTTCCTTAGATATATTTTTTAAATATGTGAAAATATTATAAATATAATTTAATAATTATTTTTGACAGTTTATATTACTATATTTAATGGATAAGTTATAAATATATCATTCAAATAATTTTAACCCCAGATTGTTGTTTCATAGAAACTCAATCTTACATGTTACACAAGCAAGGTAGATGTTGCATGAAACACAAGGTATTGAGGATAATATACCATGAAATATTGTGGTGTTACAAAAGAAGGTTTTGGTCCCTTGATTTTTTTGCTCAACATTTTTCCTAAACCATAAGTGCAGTATGTTTACTATGATAGTATTGGACCTTTATCTAGGGTTCCCTTTATGATTATTCATCCTTACGAGTGTTTGGTCTCCTTTCATGGGTACTTTAATGTCTTTCCGATCATAAAATTATTAATAATGTTTTACTTCAAACATATTTAATAATGATTTCCTAGGTAAAGGCCCCAATTTAGAACTCATTAACCGAGAATACCCTAATAGCCTTCATAAATGGATGAGAGAAGTTTCTTGAAAATGTATTTATGATTTCTATATATAAAACAAGATATGTGATTGTAACCAATTGGGTGATTATAAGTATGAAAATACTCTTAAATACAATTTTTTCCTTTGGGTAAAAATCCTTTTTTATGGACCATAAATTCAGAGCCGTCAGGGAATTGTGTGTATAGTTAAACATATTCCCCCAAGACACTATCCTACCATTTCCGATGGCCATGAAATTTTATTAAATTTTTTATTTTTTTACTGTTGATGACTACTATGAGTGGATTGTTTAGGGAATTATTTCTAAAATTATGGAGGCATTTACATTGGTTCTGATCTAGAACTAAATCCTATGATAATTTGACTTGTTCAAAAGTGGGCTAGTGCATGGTGTAGCTAAAAATCATTCAATTGGGTCTTTTGAGTTCTATTGTTTAATGTCATTTTTACTCCAATTGGAGGGGGAAATTTTTTTCTTTTTCCATGATTGTCCAACCATCAATTTTCTTTCACCATTATGCCTGAGGAAAGGATAAATATGTAAATTATAATCCAAGGGGGTTCTAAAACTAGGGAATGTGGTGAGACGTAAAAGTTATAGGGGCGTATGGATATAGGAAAATACCCACCTAATGAAGAACCATCCATTGGGTTATAAACCATTTTTTGGGAAACATATACAGAGCCGATGTGGCATTGTGTGCATATTTAAAAAAAGAGTTTGCATGAAACATGCTATCCATTTCTGATGGCTATGGATGGTTATGAAGATTCAGACCTTGCTGGACACAGATTATTGTGTCTGAAGTGGGGTTGTTGATCATAAATATTTGGAATTTTAGGGTGAACATTTTTTGGAATTCAAGGAATTAATTGAGGTCTTTTTATCCTATACATGTGAGTTGTTTCTTTACATAGGTCTGACCCTTGCACAACTATCGATCTATTAATTTTTTTTCATGCCTGGACACAAAATATGAGATTTGGATGTCACTACATTTCTTGTTATGGTAGTAATCAATCTTTACATATTACTTTTATTTTTTATCCATAAGGGTATTTCTTCCCACATATGAATGGGGCATCATTGTCTTGTGTAGGGGGTCACCAATGAGGTATGAATCATGTTGTACTTTCTTGTGTGGACTCATTTCATGCACATGATCATGGGGTACATAATTCCTTGGAATGTCTGGATCCAATAATTATCATTGACTTTCCTGAATCGTATAGTTTTAGTTTCATGTGATTAGGACGTTCATGTGGAATCTTCGATTAACTGGATGATGATCGGGCAGAGGTGTTCTAACAAGTCCATGATGTGGTTATAAAGGAATGAGTAAGAGGCAGTTTCAAGGGATCCTAGAATAGGAGAGATGAACATGGCATTGAATACGTTAAACATATACAAAATGTAAAATCATCTCCCAATGAATAATTGTTCTTTGGCTGAAAGAACATTTTTTTGGGTATCATATGCAGATCCACTGGGGGAATTGTGTGCATAGTCAAACAAAGGTGTCTTCATGAAACTGGCATTCAATTTCTGATGGCCATTGAGGTATATGGGGATATGAAACTACTTTATGTGTAGATTTTGATAGGCAGAAAAGATGTTTTTGTGCAAGTTATAAACATTCCGGCCATGATCACCCATAGATTTGGGGAATCTGCAAAAAAAATTAGCTCCCTTGTAAGGTGAGACATTTGGATTCACTTGTTGAAGCGGGGTCTGATTTTGAAGATCGAGGTCCCTCCAAAATCAGGCTCCCTAAATAGATTTGGCATACACGTAGGGAGTGTGGAATCTTACCATAATTTTTCAGTGCCATGAATATTCAAATCATGCTGTTTGGACTTGGTTTCTTCATATGAAAGGGTAAACATTAATATAATATTTAAAGTTGTGAAAATAAGACCTGTGGATTGGTTTTACCTTGTTTTTTTGGAATCCCCCATCAAACAGTCTAAGCCCAGATGAGATATTTTTGTTTTGAGAAATTAGGTGGAAATGGGTTTCACTCAACCACCTAGGGATGGTAGGTTAAAAAAATAGCATTATTGGGCCACACAATTTAACGTCACGCAATGAGGACGTGGGTTACGAGACATGAATGAGCTTGCTGTTTTGGGACCATGAAATATTATTTCTTGTATAAAGGTTATTGATGGGACATTTTATCATCATCTTTAAGGGATGAAATATCAAAGGAATCGTGCGTAAATATTTGAAAATCATTCTAGGGTATCATTTGTATTCCATGGACGTGAGTGTGGGAAGAATGTTTAAACCATGATTTTGGGAACCCTAAAATCGGGAAGGATAATGTGAGTCTTAGGAACCAATGGGTGTACTGATGTAGGAAGAGCCTATCCATAGGACAAATTATCCTTTGGTTGATAGACTATTTTTGTGGGAAACATTTGTAGATCGAAAATGACCTGTTGTTCTTAGTCAATCAGAGGTGTCCAAAGGACACTGGCCTTCCATTTCTGATAGATATGGGTGATAATGATGATCTGATATTTTCTGGGGCATGGATGTTTATGGATGAAAAAGGGATATATCTAGGTACATGATAAATATTCAGACCATGATTAGTTATGAGGTACAGAATCTTCTATATAGATCTGACTTGTATGTCAAGGGGTTATGATCTTTTGACTATTCTTTATGGTGGGAAACAATGTTTGGGATCTTCTGTATAGATTTATCCTTTCAAGAAGTGTATGGGGGAATTTTGTTTACCTCATGGCTAGACTCAATAAACCCCATGTTTCACTTAGTATCATGTCATCTCGATAATCAAGCCGCATGTTGTTCTTGAGATAACATACAGTTTAATTTTGTGTGGTATAGACATCAATGTTCATACAGTTTGACATCATATAATTAGGATTCATCAATTTACCTATGAATTTATGATCTATAAATTGGGGGAGGCACCTTTTCCATGGTGGTTGGACCAGGATATGGGATCCATGTGTCACTACATATCTATAAAATGATGGAATCAATCCACATGTAGTTATGGTATCCCTTGTAGATTAATGTCATATGGTAATGATGAGAGTGAAACAATATGAAAAGGATGATGCGGGTGAAGTGTCGGTCTAGAAACATAGGGAGGATTCCAAATTATCCCAATTAGTTGGAAATCAAAGAACGCATAGTTTTGAATACATGATCCCCATACCTGTCTGACCCATGTAAGGGGAAGGGACATTTACCTTATGTTGTGGGTGGAACACGACTCAGGGTCAAGGAATATCACTGTTTCTTGTGAGGGAAGGGATCATGAAATAAATAGTTCATAAGGTACCTTGCAGTTTAACATCACACATTTAGTAACTTTTATGTATTCTCTTGCACAATTTTGGCCTATATGCAGGGAAATGAGAACATTTGACTTCGACTGGTGGATGACCCAGGCTATAGGATCCCTGTGTCACAATGTATCCTATTAACCACTAGTAATGAAGATGTATATAGATATGAGAATTCATGTACTTGTTGGCCTCATGAATAGGGAGGGGTCATTTTATACCATTAGTTCAATATGATTATCTTATCATAATCCTCTATGCTTTTTCTATGAGGGGAAACTCTTACCACCATTCTAAAGCTCATGAGAGTTATACTCGGTGTGAGAAACTAGGAGTGATCAGGATTTCCCCTGTAGTATAGGGGAAATATAGGATATAAAAGTGTAATTTTATGTCATGTGTTATATAGACCAATAATTTGGGTAAAAGTTTGACTACGTATCCCATTGATGAATGAGAAAAAAGACACGCCTAGTTCTATGATACACCCTAGTGCCAGTCCGACCCACACATGGGATGTGGGGTCTTTTTTATCCTCTCATCGCATAGATCTGACTAATGTGCAATGAATTATTGTTAATTATACAATGATCAACATGCATTTTAATATCATACAACATGGTGTTGGTTCCAAGCATTTTTTCATCATATAGGATGGATGTAGGAGCTGAGTAATTTTCATTCATATATCATGGATGTAGGTTTTATGAATTTTACCATCATACAACATGGATATAGGTGGTGGTATACAGTTTAAAATCTTTCAACTAAGAAAATATTTATATGATTACCCAAATTACTTATTTAGGATCCTTACATTGGTGGGGGTTGTGGGGTGATTTCCATCCATTGAAATTAATGTATAGGCAACACTAGAGTAGACCTTGTGTTTGACATAAGTTACATCCATTTCTGGCCTTAATATTTTAGGTTTCCATTTGAGTATCATTAGAGTTCTGATGATCCACACCATCTCTCCTTCATGAAAAGATCATTAGATATCTTTTTTGTTGAAGGCTCGTGCGATCTGATTCTATTAAACATCCAAGTAGTGAAATGTGTGAAATATTTTTTTATCCAATCACCGTACACATCAAACTATTTCTGGGACTGCTCATATATGGATAGTTGATCACAGAATCCCACACTGATGGATGGTAATTGAACATTTATTGTTAGAACCGCCTCCAACCTGTATACTAATGAGTCTGTCGTTTCTTGAGTGGTGGTGTGTGTCATGGTCTGGTTAGCTGATAGATCATGGGGGGGGGGTTATCTAACAATTATTTATTGTCTATGTATACCATCTTCTAGTGTATATTGGATAGGGTCTTCTTAATGGCCTTTATCTGCCCATTGGCCACTATACAATAGCAGTATGGATGGTTTTCCTTAATACCATACTGCAGAGATAGATTATCCACTTCAATAGAGGATAAATCGTTATCATTGTCTGTCAATATAGTACGACGTACAACAAATATGGTGATGATTTTGGGTTTCAAAACAAAATCAATGCTTCTTTCCCCGACATCATTAAGAGGTTTGGATTCTTCATATTTGGAAATGAAGTTAGTTTTTGTGGGAATATATTTGAATTGTCTAGCCATAGCAGGATGATATAGTCCCACAACATCCATTCCCAATAAGAAATATATGTAAGAGTATTTGGTTCTTGTGGAGTAACTCCGGGGTGGGTGGATGAAATTTTAATGAACATGGAAGTAATGGAACTTCTTAGTTTGTGTCGTGCAATCCTGCATTGTAGTGGTCCAATAATACTCATGACTTAAAATGTGATATGAGTGATTCTGTGCTGATTGATGAGCTCTACATGTTTTTGAATGTACCTCTTTCATGATGGAAGTGGTTTATTACCCATAGATGTACCTAAGGAGTATCTTGTCAATGCCTCAATTATAAATAATCTTTTGCAGGTTTGTGCCATCGTACATGAGGAAGTTGATTTCCTGTATCTAGATTTCTTCCCTTCCAGCCCAAACTGGAAGGAGTTCTCCTTTCTGAAGGTAATTTTCAATCGGAGTAATCTTTCAAGTAGTATGACTATAAGTTTCAGTGACGGGTATGATCTCATTTACTTCCTCAGTCATAGACCAAACAAATTTTAGGATCATCTATTGATGGGAAATGATGATAACATCATTGATCCAATCTAGGATGTCCAGAGTCATTTCTTCATTTTCCAATACATCAGCTTACACATTTTTTGACTGGGGGATATAAGTTAATGTCATATATGACTGGAATTCTACCATTATTTCCCAAACATGTCTCATTAAATGGATCAACTACTCTTTCTTGGAAGCATTGTTACCATTTAATTTCATAATGACCTGAATTGGCATTTATCATCACTGTTCATCTTACACATGATGTGTCAACTCGGTGCCTAAAATGAGGGCTTGAAATAATGCTTCATTGATGGTGCATCTTTTTGATAGTATAAATGAATACAACATAACTACTTTTTTCTAGGGATGTGAATATTACTTCCAACCCCACATTGTTGAATCTGGGGTCTTCCATTAATTTTCTTATCAGACTTCTGGAGGCCCAATCAATGTGTATTTCCCACATATGGGTGTTTTCTTGAATAGATAACACTTCCTCATTTGTTAATTCAACATCTATCGGGGATACCTCCATTGATGGATTCTTATCTAGAAAATATTCTAATTCCTGGCATTTGATGGATTTTTACGATGTCAACAATATATCAAACTACTACAGGATGACTTCCTTCTATGATAGTCATCTAGTTAACATTGGACGACTAAGAATATACTTGATTGGATCACATCATGAGGCGAAATGGAATTTTTGGTGATAAAGGTAAATACTCATATAACGGATAGCAAATATTAATGTCAGGATTCTCTTCTCGATATTTGAATAATGAGACCTAGAATCCATCATGATTCAACTTAGATAATGGATACTATTCTTGCATTCTACATCATTATTATGTCTACGGAAGTAACCTCGGGATCACTCCAAGGAGGTCACATAGAGAATGAGTGGTCTTACATCGACATGCGTCATTTTCACTAGTAGGATTAAAAGATATCTCTTGAGATTCTCGAATTTTTGTGGGAAATAATTACCCATTGATATTCTACCTGTTTTATCATCAACATGGTGAAGGGAAAGAATTCTCATGAGAGGTTAGATATGAAGCACTGGATATACGCCATGTGTCCTTGATGTCCTCTCAATTTTATGGGTTTATGCGGAGGTGACCTGAAAAAGATGGCCTTTTTCTTCACAAGGTTGACTTCAATTTCATGGTGCTATACGATGACTAGGAGTACTTTTGCAAAGGTAAAACTGAAATAACACATTAGGGGGTTCATTTTCTGACTGTTCTATCCTAGATATTGAATAGGGATTCAAGATATTCTAGGTGTTCTTTGATTCATTGTGACTTAACCACCAAATAATCCACATAGAATTCTACGAACCTTTCCAGGAAGCATTGTAAATGTGATTCATGGCACGCTGATATGTGGCAATGGAATTTTTCAAACCTATAGAGAGACTAGAAATAGGTGACATCTTCATCCTATCAGTCCATTCAGATTTGTAAATATCAATTATAGACACGCACAAAAGAGATATCCTCATTAATGGTAGTTTCCTCGATCATCAATTATGTGTCCGAGACTGAAAAGTCAACATTCAATATATGCCAATTTATATCTCTATAGTCAATACAAACATATATATTCACATTCTTCTTTTTGACAGGGACAATGTTGGCCAGCCAGATTCGGTATTGAACTTCTTGAAAAATGTTGGATCTAATGTTCTTATTGTCTTTAGCCTCTATTTTCACATAATTGATTAGGTTTTTCATTCTAGATGCAAACTTGTAACTACATTGGTGTTCTGGAAATCCCAAGTGGTGAGTGTCCACCTCCAGATCAAGACCTAGAATTTATGTAAAATTCTAGGTTAAAACATCTCGATTATTCTTTTTTAAATACGTATATACCACTATATCATTGGAATGAATTGAATTACTATTTATAGTAGGTCAGGGGTCCTCTTACATACCAAATATGTTATCCTTGAGTTCATCAATGGTAGATGATATGCCTTCCTAAAATGGTAGAGGGGTGTACCCAAGGTCTTCTTCTTCTTCCATTTCATCCTCAATATCTTCTTCCTCATATTCTAATAGGGAAAAAATTCATTAAATAATTACTTCGTAGATGAGTGAAGAGTTTTAATTTTGGTTTCTAGGAGGTGAAGTGGTCTCTTCAGTCTCATCTGTCAGTGGGGTGATTCTCTTGAGAAGATGCCATGAGTGGTAAAAGAGTTTCTTTATCTTCATTGAGTGATGATACACTTTTTCCTATTTCAGTGGGGGAGGAAACAATTTTATATAGTTATGATTATTGTTCAGGTGAATTTATATTCAATCCCCCACTGTTATATTGGGGTTCAGTGAGATTTTTTACATTATTAGGCCTAGAGGTCATTATAAAAATCATGGGGACTGTAGAATATGAATCAAAATTTGGAATTGTGCACTAAATATGATTGATGTGAAGTACATATTATTTCCATTTATGATTAAGGAGATTGGTGGGAACCATTAAAACCCATTTGGGGCGGCAATCTAGTCAATACCATTGACCATAAGTCACATCCCCTTTGTCTCATATAACCCAATATCAATATAGTGTGATTTACAGTGGTGGAATGTGGCCTTATCGGCATCCAGTGGTCCCACTCTGTCGATTAATACTATATTTGAGGTGCTGATGGTAAGAGGAGGGGATTGCAACATTTTTGTGTAGCTTGGGACTTATTAATAGGGTGTTTAAGGCCATATTATTTCATACCTCCTGTGATTTTGGGTGATCTATAAGCTCACCCAATTGGGGTTCGAGCTTCATTTGGAAGAATGGATTCTTCTCCCTTTTGACATAGCCCAATAGACTTGTGGTACATGGCATCTAATCCACCTAAATGTATAAAAATATATGATGTGTCTATAGGGGAAGGATATTATCTACATAACCATTTTCAATGAAAACCATTCAAATATAGACACCATTTCTCTTTCTATACGCATATAAGGTTTTATTGTGTCCTTGTATGATGGTGTCATTATATTGATCCATGAAGGAGATAAATGCGTAAATTTTTTCAATATTTTTCTCTATTCGGCAGACTTAACCAGCAGTTAATTTAGCTTCAAACTCACAGGGACATAGTAATGACTTGATGAGTGCCTCCCTGAGATCTTCTAATAGATTTAGTTTATCCAAGATTGACAGCTTGGGTGGTACCAAGGCTAAGTGATTTAGAATATCATATTTAGGATCTAAAGGCTGGTGCTTCCTAGCTTGGGTATTCCTTTTCATAGGTGATTTAATGGAATACGCATTTAATGATGATGTGTTAGACCCTGGGATCAGTGCGAAAAGAGATTATATCCATTGTGGATTGGGTTGGGTAGGTTTTCTCTCCTACCAAGGAAAACTAGTCATTTTTTCTTCCCATAATGGATATTTCATAAGTATTGTACTGAGTGGATTCTTCGGGGGAATGGAATTTCCCTATAACCATTAGATCCACTAGTGATTCCTTCTGTGGGTTTCGTCAACGCTAACAGTTTGAGCAGTGGTATGGCCCTAATATTTATTTCTTCCATTGTTGTGTCTCCCTTGATATCCCAAGCATCTGAAACTTCTTCCTCTGATCCCCCAATTACATGTGGGAACATATAGTTGATAACTATATACATCATCGGAGAAGGGATTCATTAAGTGTATGACATTAATGGATCCAAAAATCAGCTCCAGTTTTTATGATTACTCTACCTCGTCACCTACCTTGGTTGGTGTCATTTTGTGGGGCAGTTCCCATTCTCTTAGATTTGATGGCATGAAATATACTTATGTCAATGGAAAATTTGGATTTGGTTCATGGTCATCTTCCTACTATCTTTTTTCACCCTTATGATTGGATTTCTTCTTGTGTGGTGGACTTTTTGGGAATTATGGGGAAGAGGATGTAGGTTTCACTGCATTAGGTGTTGATGGAGGCATGGTTGGTTGCTTCAACTATTCCATGAGTATTTCATGAGCTCAGTAGACTATTTTTTGACTCATAAAACTATAAAACTTTTTCCCCTTATTATTAACCACTTTTTCCATGCCCCTCTTTTGTTTGGGTCGACGTAGAAAACATATGCTACTTTTACTCGTGGTGGTCCCGACTTTACTTTTATGGAGTCTATCATTCATTGAAGGAGGTACTTGAACACACTCTTGGATTCAATGCCGCAATATCTGGTGGAAGGGACAATAATCTGGATATTCAGTTTGAAATTATCATCTCTCCTTGGATATATTAGCTAAATAAAATTTTAATTCATGTTGGATACAATGTAGTCATAGAATTTTTCATCCTAGAATGAATACACTTTATTTTTTTCCACTAGTTGATTTCTTCAGGGCTCCCCTTTTCTCATCTCAATGATTTGGGGGTGGATGCTGGTGTCAAAGGGGGCCATACGGTTTGGTTATGGATTTAGAGTTTAGGATAGTCCATTGTGTTGATCAAGTGTGATAGATGATGCTTCAGCTCTTCCTGCTCTTTTTACTGGGGTTGATGGGCATGCCTGAGACATCAGATTAGTCTGTTTCAAGAAATATTCTACCCTTGGAGAGATGGTAGAGAGGTCTTATAACACACTTGTATACATCACTATGATGAGCAGTGTTCGTATCTCACCACGTAGATTATCGATGCACATGGTAAAAATCTCCTCATTAGGGAGTAGCCAGTTCAAGGAGTAAGTCCGAACAATTCTCCAACAAATGAACTCTAAAACACTATCTTCTCTTATTGTTTTCAGTTCACGAGTCCAATGATTTTATTTTTGGAAACTTTGATCTGAACTAGATTATAAACTATATATGGAGGTATTAACTGCCAATTATATAATTAGTGGGAATGATGGTATACGACGCGAAGGCTGAAACTTGCTAGGTTTGTATGAAGCATATGAGCTTATCTACTTCTTGTTAATCTATGGTTCCCATCCTGGGATCATAGAAAGACTAGTATTTCATCAACTATTTCTATAGGTCACCTGATCTATTTAACACTAGTAATATGGGGTTCCCAATGTTTGGTGATGATGGTACATTTCTCGCCCAGTCAGGTTTGGGCTTCCAATATAGTTGTATGAGATCGTGTTATCCTTCCATGAATTCTAATTGATATATTAATGACTAGAAGGTTCTCATAATAACGTAATTAAAATATTTTTTGACGTTATCTTGAGCGGTTATAGAAGGGATATGATTGGATGTGTTGGCACTTTTGGTACCTAAAGTGGATACCCATCCGGGGGCATCAATTTTAGATTTTCATGAAACTTTTCTGGTTGATTCCCCAATGAAGGAAAATCATGATATCATGTTGGGAAAAAGAAAATTCTATTGAAAGTGTGTGTCAACACTCTACCTAATGAACATATTTTGTCGGATGTGTTTCCTGAATCATCTTAATGTTTATTCTCCTTATTTATTTCATTTCACCATCTTGTCGAGTGAATCTCTCCTCGAGTGTCAAGGATGAATTTTCATTCAAAGGAGGTGATGTGTTGTTGACCTTTCTCATTTTGTAATCCATTTTGGGGATTAATGTTAGAGGAAATGATGGATTTTATGATGTAGAACACAAATTTCGGGTTTCTCTTTTTTCCATGTGTCTACACCTTTAGGTTCGATGTGGACCTCATCTGGTAAAAAACCATATTCTCTATCATCATCATCATCATTATTATTATTATTATTTTGTGAGATACATGGGATTTACATCCACAACATCCTCTGATTCATACCGTATTACATGTGGTGTTCCAGGTGCTGAATGGTTGTGTAGCTTTTGGTGTCATTTCTCGGATGTCCTCATTCCATTTTTTGGTATACTTCAAGTTTTATGGTGAATATTGACTCAAGGGTAGCCCTGATATGAATTTTTAATACACCTTCATCCTGGGGACATGAATAATGATACTGGGTAGAATGGGAAACCTCTCTATTTTCCATTATTCCAGGACGGGAGAAGACATACATCCATTGGGCTGGAATTTGAGTTAAAAATGCACCCAACCAAGCGGGATAGGGTTTCTCTAGTTCATTTATCATCATTCCATGGCCCGTATTTTTCAGTATTATCAGAGGATTATTTTGATGAAAATGACCCTAGCCTTGTGGGTAGGGATTTATCCTATAATATGGCAATTCCTATGACTATTTATACTTTTTAGATATCACACATCCCGATGTGTTATGGGCCAGATTATTGTGCTGAATATGATTGGTATTTGATTTCATCTGAGGATATGAACAGTTCTCTTTGATTGGCTTCCCATAGGTGATAATCCTTTTGAATAGTTTCAGAGGCCTAGTTAGGTATCTTTTCGATTATATTTTATCATTGGCCCTAATGATTTTCTGACATACTCAGGGCCCATTCTTTCCAAGCATGTCATCTTTCCGGAACATCTACTTCATTTGGATATTGTCTTGGAATGAAAACATTATAAGATACCATTTATAGTGGGTTCTACTGGAAATGAAATGGGATGATGAGTAGAACTCCATGCTCTCCCCAACCTCATATGTTAAAACTAGATGAGTAATCCCTAATTAGGCAACGTAATTTGTGCCGTGTGTGGATGAAATCCAACCCAAGGTTTTTATTTTTTCTATTGTGATTGCAGTTTTCCTAAAAATAGATGGTATTTTATGCAAATTACTTGACCAAGCTCCCCCAATATGCAGACATGGTCTTAATACCTTTCATGGGTGAGATATTTCATTTTCAATTTTTTAAGAGTTTTCCAAAAATTATGGCTAATGTTGTTCATAAAAGCATTTGATAACTCAATTTGAATTATGAAATGATATGTTGATGTGTTATTGAACATACCTGATATGTCATCCCATGCTAGTTTTCTTATTATGAGAAACATATTTTATTGTTCTTCTACAAGGGCTTCCTCTACTTTTGGTGCCCAAGTTGAATGATTTGTTACTATTTATCTCGAGAATAGTGGATAGTATGGATTTCATTGATGCATTATGGGTTTGGGGGAGGCTCAGAGGATGAGAATGGCCCCTGGACATCTCTTATAGGAGAAATATTTTCACCTGTCATTGACAGAGATTCTAGAATATCTTTCATGTATATACAAACACATTAGAATATGAGGTCTTTCTCTTATTTGGACCAGTGGGGGAGGAACTTCTTGATGGTGTAAATATTGATTATGGGTAAGGGCATTGCAATCGGTGTTGTTATGGTGAGAAATAAAATCAAAACATAGTTTCCAACTACAGAGAGAGTTTATACAGTGTATACCCATGGGGAGAACATTATGGTGAACTATATCAAGGGGAGGACCTTCGTGTTGATCGACGCCATTGAGGGGATGGCCTTCACAATGACATCAATTATGGAGAGGAATACCATTAGAGATTTGGCTGTATGGAAAATATCTACAGTGTACATTCTGAGGATGACCTTTAGTATGTACTGAAATGAGGGGAGGGCCTTTTCATTTCATGATGTCACTATCGGGAGGGTCTTCACAGTGACCGACATCATGGTGAGGACTACCAGGGTAGCATAATGTCCAACGACAGGGTTAATCTTATGTGTAGTGTATACCCTTTGAAGGACTACCAAGGTGGACTATAGAAAAGGGTTGGACACCATAATGTATGATCCCCCGATTAAATGGAGGGATACCATAACAAACATTAGGATATAAGATCTCTCAATCGATTGTTTCTATACCATGGAGTTAGACATGGTGGGTTCATTTATGAAGAACTTCAGAGATGCTGGTAGAAACATTGCGAGGTGGACATTCAAAATGGATACTACCGCTTCAATAATTTGTTAATAGGTTGGCATGATCTTGAACCTCTATCAATAGATGTCTTGTGGTGTTAAGAACTCTACCTTCCAACAGAGCTTAATCATGATTGTGATCTTCATTTTCCAATTACCATTGATTCCATTCTTTTTTGGGTTCTCTCTTGTAGGAAAATGGGGTCGCATGATCTTGATAACAACCTTAATATATGGGTACCAATTTAGTTGGTTCCCATGAAGTTGTCGAGATACGTCGATATTCTTATTGAATTCTGGCATGGATATATTTATTCCCTGGAGCGGCCACCATTTTGGACCAGTGTTCCCCAGTTGGAATGAGTGTGTTTTCCTAATTTGGTTGTCCTTATATTGTGAAATATATTCATTGACCCTCCTAGAGTATATAAGCTTTTATTGTACACTATATAGTAACCATATTATTTAATAGATGAATTACCCCAACCTGTAATATGGGATCATGTGCCTGACTCCTCACTTTTTCCACTGATGCGATGAAATATTGACCAGTTTGGAGGATGTGGTCTGGAATCGGTGTTTGATCCTTCATCATTTTCTAGGATGTGATGAGATACACCATTAGATGGAAATGATCAAAAATGCATTCTGATATCACAGAAAGAGTTCTTTCCAGCTCTTGTCCCCCATCTACTGCTAGTGGGTACTGGAAGTTCACTATTGTCAGGGCATAAGAAAGAGTTTGCCTCTGACTTGTAGTCAGGTTATGTTGACTACATTATTCGGTTGCCATAATATTTTACTGTTCAGAATTATATTTATGATTAGGAATTTGTATCTTTTGTTTTTCATTATATTTGTCTTAGGGTTTCGGTATGCCGCTGTTGGAATTTGACTCTACTTATATTTTCATGCAGCCATATTGGACTAGTGGGCTCATTATGGTATGTAGGAATTTTCATCTATATATTAACTGCCACCATATTCAACTAGTGGGATTAATATACACTAAAAGTGTTGTAGGAATACCTATATTTTTTCGCCCTATTTAGATAGTGGTCTTGGTGGGTGTCAGTTGGAATTTTCACCTTCTTTTATCCTATGATTTCCCAATTTAGATGACATTATAATTCTTAATTAGCATAGATTTTCATATGCTGATAATTTTTTGATCCTTCTGTGTGGTAGGACGGGCGATAATTGGTGGGGATTTATGCTAGATCGTATTTTTCCACCGTATATCCATGGTGGGATTCATAAGAGGAAGAGTCAAAATGTGTCCACTCAAAGGCCTTGATAATATTTCTATGGAGGGATTTTGAAGAGGAGGAAGATTTGAATGTATACCCATGGTATACCGCCATGTTTGTATAGCAGATATCCTCCACATGAACAAGGATAACGACTTGCTCCTGATATTTAATTTTCTGCACATAGTGGCCTGTCTGAGGGGCTCATATCTATTTTACTTCATCAGGTTCTCGAGGCATGAGATCCCCTTCAAAGCATAGATATTAGGTTTTACATCATTGGTTTTTATGTCATCTTGCATGATCCGTCAATCAAAATTCCTATTTAGTTAGGGTGAATTCATTGGGGTAAAATTCACTTGACTCCTAAGGAATTCGAAGGTTTTTATTTTCAAGTTTTGGGGACAGGATCCTGAAAAAATTTCAAATGTCCATTGGGGTCATCCTACAATTGATTGTCTTCCATGGCTGAAGAGGCAGCTGGAAGGCTTTAAATGATTTGAGATACTATCTTGCAACCTCCACCATGGGAAGAGTAATATTTTGCTGGTACTAAATTTTGAACACGTATGAAAGAATGCATTTATGTTGATAGGTAAGAGATGGGGTCATGTTCTTTACTGGGGAACCAACAACCCATTCCATCGCCAAGGCGTATGTCTGAGCAAATTTCTAAGAAGCCATTTGGATTAAATTTTTATTTTATTATTTTCCAACAATATCTTGATGACATAGACAAAAAAACCCATTCAAGTAGAATATAATGAGAATATTCATAATTGATTTATTTCTTAGCCATCTTCCCCATTTTTTATGTGAAAGGGGCCTTGGGTGGGGTTGCACTACCACTATGGTTAAGGATTCACATCACATTGACCGTTTTTTGGACCTGATTTGTGTCGTACCACAATTCGGTGGTGGTGAGATGGTCCCACCTGGACTGGGTAATATATCCTTTTTTACTTGGAAATGGAGTCATCACATTCACATGATCACAGCGGGTGATTTTAGGGGGTTAAGTGTTTGTGAAATAAACCCATGTTGCATATGAGGTCTTTATATGGTCTCCAATGGGTTTATTCATGAATCCAAAAACACACAACATCCCATCTATCCATGATTCAAGGACCTCCATCCCAGAGTCATGCACTTGTTATATGATTTTACCAACAACAATGAAGGACCCCATTGGTTGACAGAATGGGAGGTCAGGCTCGTCACATCCTTTTAGTGAGAATTATTACCTATTATGATACTCTCTTATTGATTCATGAAATATTCATATGTTCATGAACCAATTGTTCATTCCAAAGAGTGTGTCCATAGTATATCCCTAGAGGAGTTGGTTCATCGAATTTTTGGATGGGTTTGGATTTTTTTGAGATAATACTGACTTCATCAATATTATAAGCCTCTCTATAATTCTTCATAATCCAAACGGGATGAGATCTATTATGATGTTGCGGTCTAACCCATAAGATGGGTTGTGTGCATATCCTCATGAGAGGAATCAGATCTCACATAGTTCGGATGGGTGGGTCTTACATGGGGAAGATTCTCTCTCGAGTGAATATTGATAGGAATTATATCATATAAGAAGAATTTTTGGAAGAATCACATCAGGGCTTATAACTGATGGGGATTCCCTAGTGTCTGGGGGGGATTTTAATGGGACTGAATTTTGAAGAGAATCTTCCTTAATCTCAAGCCTTAGGTAGGTTTCCAACATATCCTGGTTAGAGTAGGAATCAGACTCCGTGTAGTTCTATGGGTGATTGCCTTAGATAGGGTCTTTTACATGGGAGCTCCCCGTTTGAGCTCAGGCCATCAGACAAGAGTCCTATGTGTCCTGGTTAGAGCATAAATCAGATCTCCTGTAGCTCATTTATTGAAGGAATAAGATTAGGGATTGTGCATGGGAGCTACCCATTTGATCTCGGTCCTTTATATAGACATCCCACATATCCTGGTTTGTACATGAATCAAATTTCTCATAGATAACTATGTGATGGAATATAATTATGTCATGTGAATGGGAGATACCCATTTGATCATCGGAATTCAGAGCGATGTACTATGTGTCATGGTTAGAGCAGAAATTGGAGTTATTGTATGTCATTGAGTGATGGAATTTGATTGGGTCTTGTGCATGAGAACTTCCCATTTGATGTTGGGACTTCAAATAAGTGTCCTATGAATCTTGGTTAGACTAGGAATCAATGTTCTCATATTTTATTAAGAGATGGTATGGATGATGTGATCATCATAAACCTCTATTTCCATGTGAGTCATTCTCAGTGTGAGAAAAACGATGAAGCGGTAAATCTAGAAAACCAGAAACCTTCCCTTCTCTACTAATGGAGAAAGAGGATGATGATAGAAGAAGTTATAGAAATTGATCAATGAGAGATAGAGGGACTTTTAATGTTTTAATTACCTCACCAGTGTTGATATCTAGGATTGTAATGTTTGGAAATATATCCAAAGATGTACTTGGAAAATCTTAAGAGGATAAAGAGAGCCAACTCCCATAGAAATTTTAGGGGATCGCCTTAAGGGGATCTTCCAAAAGATGGTTATAGGAAATGGTATTAGAATCATCCCTTGTCAAATGGGGTGTAAATCATGGGCTCCATATTTTTCACTGGCATTCATATAAGGGAAAATCAAGTGACTACCCTTAGTCCTATGATTAGGGAGGTTCATGCTAATATCACGTGGTTTGGACCCCTGTTACTATGGAAATGTAGACTTAAGAACACTCTGGGGCCCGTACTGATGAGGATATTACCTTCATGACTCCACTTACCATAAGTATGTAGACTAAGAAGGGTTCACTAATGTTCCAGATTTTATGTTTATTCAGGTCTGGTGGCATTGAAAGGGGATTTGGCCTGATTCCATTGGACTGCCTTGAGGAAGGGTCATGGAGGATGAAATGGAAATGGAATGGCATGATCAGGACTATAAGGTGGAAATCCTTGAGGTAACCAATTTCACATTGCATTTGTTCATGTTGGGTGGGGTACACTCTGCCTGGTGTATTGTTATGCAGGTGGAGGGGATATCCATGTTCTATTGTGGTACATATAAGTGGATGTGGTCTTCATACTATAGCGATATGAAACCACGTCTTTCCACCACATAGGGTAGTTCTACACAATAGTAGATTCCATCTTCATAGTGAAGAGCTACGTGGTTCAGGGTTTCGTTTGTAGAGTGATGCACTATACGGAATGCGAAATTGAAGAAGGGGAATTGATCATGCAGCTCACTAGAATTTCATCTACTAGGGTCATATGATTCTACATTCACAAATTCAGTTCCTGGCTAGTTCATTGTTATTATTATGTTTCCTTCCATTCATGGTATGTTGTCAGTTTATACCTGCTAGAAACCATTCAGAGTTCTATGATTCATTGATCATTTGTCTTCAAAGACTTTCGTCCATAAAATCCAATCACCTAAAATATTTGATCCCCTTTCTCAACTCCCTTCAGGGTCTTTTTATAGAGAGATGAGGTGGCTATATTTATGGGTCCCACGACACCTTTTTTGGAAGCCCATGAACAGATCAACTAGCCAACGAATGACTTGGTCAACCGATGTTTGCGGGGTTGAGTTTCGCGGTGGTCGTGGTTCACTATTGCAGTAGTTCCCAGTGGAGCCAATAAACACCTCAATCATGTGAATGTATTGTCCTGTTCGCGGGATGCATTCATATTCATCTTACCAGCGAATAGTTCTATTTTGCTGGCGCGATTCGCAGAGGCATACTGCTCCATCTTATTTTTTTCCAACAACAACGTTTGTGATGGAGATGGCACTGACATCCCCATTCTCATACTGTAGTTCATGGTGGATTTTTTTTTGCGTATCACTCCTGAAACATAGTATGCAATCCACTCTAGGTCTTTTTCCCAAGTTGGATTCTTAGAAATTCTTTTTTAAATTTTCAACCGAACATGCATTTTTTCCCTTTATCAAATTTGTGGGAGTATATGACTTCCTATTTCCATGTTTTGAGGACCCTACAATGTTATCCAATATGAATAAATCATTATATTGTAAAATGATAAATTAATCTATAAAACCTCATACAAATCCCAACATAAACCATTCTGTGAATGGTTATCCATATAATCATTCCAAAATTATGAATTTATAAATAAGGACACCTAATATACCAAACATAAATTAAAATTTATCCTGCAAGTAATATTAAGGATATATTAATAATCACATTCCAAATATGTGAATACCATTCTCATATATTCTATTGAAGCATGTTGACTACCAAAATCACCATAAAATATCAATGAAGACTTGAATTAGACCTATTTTGTTTAGTAAATTCAATGATTATTGTACATTTTTAGTAGAAATAATAATGTTTTAAACTCAATTAATTATAACATAAAACACATTTTCAACAAATATTTTATTTGTTCTGAGATCATTAATAATATCCAATTTACATTATCCATATAAATAATCACATTATCAATACTAAACACCATCATCTAATCCTCAAGAACATGTTAATGGTTATCTTTAACAATAAGATATATCCTTTCGATTAGATACCTTTTTAGGTCATTAGTACCATTCATGGAATTCTGGATAATCTACAATTAAAAACTTATAAAAATAGTTTATATAGATTTCATAATTCTGTAATTCTAACACAAATAGTTCAATTTTTGAATCCCATCCTTAATCCATTAACGAAGTTTCGTCATCCTATTCCATAATTCATTGTTCCATTAAAATTTAATGTGTACTCTTTTCATCATTAGAAATTTAACCATTAGTCATGCAGACCTTCTTACTTTCATCATGATATTTCTTATTAGGACATCAACATTAATATTGACCATAAATTACATACATAATACACGTAACATTTTATAATTCCATAGGGATACCGATATTCCCACAAGATGAATTAACTAAACACTTCATTTTTCTTCACAAATTACATACTATATGGCCTTTTTCACTACACATTATATATCTTCTCATTCCTTTGAGACAATCTACTATGTGATACATCCGAAATTCTTGAAATATAGGAAACTGAATAATCATTCCATCATTCTCTCAACCATATGAGTTTTCTAAAAACTCAATCCTTCTCATATTTGGTGTGTTTTAGTAAAATAAGTTAATCATGAATTTTGAGGAATAATTATGCAAAATCTTACTATCCTTTACTATAGTCATCATCACATTTTTCTTCTTATCAGTGAATTTCACATGACATCTAATGTTAACCTAGTTTCTTTTGGTTCCAACCATTAGATAAAACAATAAATCATAGTGTGGGCAACACTAATCATTATGGTAAACCAAAATAGTCATAAAATAACACATATAATATCTAAATCATGACACCATATTTTATCTATCACACCATAGTCTTATCCCCAGTCATTATTAGTCGTAAAATATTTAAATCATTCATTATGGTTCGTAACACGTTTGTGAATCTCTTAAGCATATCTCCTCAGAGTGTCAAACTAGATGCACAACAGGGCCCATTAATGTGAACCAGTTCTTGATTGATTATAGTTATATATGAAAAATTTAGAGTTGTTAACCATATGTACATATCTTCCAAATACACATCAAATTGTATTATACTGAGAGGGATGTAGTTTTACTTTCTCTAGAATTTAACCAAATTCATGTGAATTTTCCTAAACATGGACTCATCCGTAAACTTATATACAAATACATCCCTACAAATATCCTTATAAATATGCATAAGTATATCAATAATGTTTTTCCATCCTACATTCCAATTTTTAATTAAACCATTATTTTGATACAATGTATAAAAACTAGGGATTCTCATACATGGATATTACAACTTAATAGATGAATATTCATTAAATTACATTAAAATATTTCTATGAACTAAAACATTATTTTGAATTATGAGACATGAAGAGTGATATTATAGTTTTATGAAACATATTAAACATATCCCATAATGATCATCTAACATAATACTCCTCTGATACATACCCCACCTAAACCGTTCATCTTAACCCAGGGAAGTAAACATAGGAAAGGGTGACTTCAGCTTCTCAGTCGTGGTAGATAAAAGATATATCAATCTATGATTATAAAAAATCATAAGATTATCATAAGATTATTTGATAGTGATAATTTCTTATATAGATCATACTATTCCTATCATAAAGCATTAACATAAGTCATGCAATAATGATTATCATTTCATAAGATAATAATCATAAGAGAATCAGTGAACATTATACTAGATAGAATAATAATAGACAAAAATTAGTCATGAAAATCGTCTTATAACATTGTGAACATGGTTAAATATAATAATGTTCACATATAAGGTTAAAGATATGATATTAGGAACTCACATAAAGTTATGGACATGCAACAAGGTGAGGGATTCAAATTATGGACATATTGGATATATCCAAGTGTAGCATTGTGAACATATAATCAGGTTATCTCATAACCATGTGATTATGTAATCATATTCACGAATAACATTTTGAAAAGTAATCAATTCATGTATAAAGTTATGGAGATGAAAGAGAGGTCCACACATAACATCATGGTAGTAAATACTCACTCTCAACAACATCATAGAATATAGAGTTCCTTATTGAACAGAGTTCACTCTATGTTCTTGTCCTACCAATATCACGAGATTTAAATATTTACACAATTCATTGGAGTAATAACTAGTCACACAAATCATTTAATATATAAAATTATCACAAGGTGATATCATGGATTCCCCATCACATAAGATGTAGAAGACTCTCTAGACACTATCTATGTTTATCCATCATATATGTTATAATCAGATCCACTGGAACTATCTATGTTTCCACATAATATAATTTATAATGGGTTCATGCAATGCAAAATGTATAGAACCATCATATAAGTTTTAATGGGATTACCCGACACTCTCAAGGTCACCCCAACATATAAGTAATGTCCACAAACCACAACATGACTAATGTACAATTATCATTAATTTCATTATAAAAATCAATGAAATAATAATTATTCATTAATAACCTAGTTAACCAATAGAAACCAAATGGGATTCATGTCAATCTCCTTAAAATATGATTAACCAATGGAAAATAAACACGATTGATAACAATCTTTTTGGAAAAATTAAAAACCTATGGAAAAGAAATATGTTCCATAACAATGTATTTGAAACAGAGTTAACCAATGGAAAAGAAACAGGTTCTATAAAAATCTTGTTGAAATAGTATTAATTCATACAGATAAATAATAAATATTTTATTACTACAAAATATACCCATTAGTGTAAGAATAAATGGTTTATTGCATTTATTAATGAGAACACCATCAAAATATTATTAAATACATTTTAAAAGACAATGAAAATTTTATATTGGAATATATAACAACTTAACCCCAACATGACGAAGTCTGTTCATTATTTCAATATATTAGCATGATTACAAGGAATAAAATCTCTAAGGAGTGACGATTTTATCAGTCTTATAAAATAGATTACAAACATTATTATTTCATTATAATTCAAATCATAATATGTAACATAGATAATTATTTGATAATTCCATTATTCTACAATATTAACCCTAAATATCGATCATAATACAATTCTTGGATTCCTAGGAAAATAAAACATAATAACTGGTTGAGCTCAGATGCTCAGTAAGGTTAAAAAACATAATAGAAGAGTTTATAAATAATCGTAAACCTTATAAAAAGTATAAAACAAAAAACTAGCCTTTTTAGACATAATATTGACAATAATGTGGAAATAATAAATATGAAAATGTCATTTAGACATTCACATGGATGTTTTATGTGTTGAATAATCCCATTTAATATCAATACCTAATATCTTATTGAAGGAATACATAATATTGAACATTGTAACCATGCCTTCAAGGCCTCATTCCAAGATAAAAAATAAACATACCCTCATGTCCTTATGGCATGACATTAGTTTTTCTCATGAGAGATGGACATTCATCGAGGGACTATAGTTGGAACCAACTATAAATTACTAATTACAATTCATTCCTCATTTTAAAATCTTGTAATATAACATAAACATTGGTATTAAAACTATCATATGAAAAGTTTATAATTAAAATAAAAATCATGAATGGTATCAAAATAGCACATCCATAGTCAAAAAAATCGTAAAGACTTCAATATAATATGGAATATTCTATAATAAATCAACATCAATTAATCCAAATTTCAAATAATGGATGTTTACATATATGAAAATAATATAAAAAATCAATCAAAATCTTTGAAAGAAATATCCCTTTTTTCAAATAAATTAAAATCCATGAAATTACAGAAGAAAACATTTCTTTTTAGAATAATCTTGAATTATTGTAATAGAATAATTAAAATATTAATGCATAAGGATGTAAAAAATTGCTACTCATATCTTATATGTTTGAAAAAAATTCTTTCATTAATTTTTCGAAAACATCATAATGTACCTCGTTTGGAAAAGGACATAAATATTCATTTAAAATGTTTTAAAAAAAGTCAAACATGGGTAAAAAATGATTATAACCAATTTTTTATAATATTTTTAATAAGGTTTTATGAAACGTGGACATTGATGACAAATGTTTCTCAATAGATGATTATGTATAAATGTGATCAGAAAACAATGTGATTAAAAATTTTACCCATACGTTGAACTTTACTTTAATCCAGGGTGGAATAAACTCTTGTATAATGCATGATGTATGTTATTAAAGTATAAAAGAACCATATCCATATTAATTATATCATATATGATCCTCTTATATTGTTTTGTTAATAATATTACAGTATTACTGTTGTTTAGGGTGTTAACTACTTCATTTTCCCATTCTTATTTTGTCATGTATGTCATGCTTTTTATGAATAAGATTTATTTTATTCATATCCCTAATGATATTATGTTAATAAATTTCATTTTTACTGAACATAAAAATTTTTATTACCTTTATTTAATGGTTAACATTTAGAATGAATCTCAACGCGCCGTGGAGATGGAAGGTCGTACATACGCATGAGCGACAATATCATTACCTTGAAATTTAAATGGTATATATTGGGATGGTATATTAATTATAAAGAATCGATATCATGGTATATTAATTATTTTTATCTATTATAATCCTCATTATATCGATCCAAACTATTTAATGTTGAACAATAAATTACACCATGATGTGGAGACAGTTAGCTATACACACACACACACGGTGATATTTTTATTCATATGATGAATACAAAGAGAAATATGGTTGTATAATAATAATTATTATATATAATCATGTGAATTATATATTATTTATTAATTTATTATGGAAACAACATATTAAGTGGATCTAGAGTAATAAAATATCTTTGAAATAGTAGATAAAACAATAACCTCCTTTTGGGTATCTCATTTTGATTTTCAGAAAATGACTCTATAGGTTTGATTTATGCCCCTTTTAAGGAATTTAGGATGATCTCAGGGATGATGGTAGGAGACTTGGGAAGGTTTTGGTAGATACAAATGGATTTATAATAGTGAATACAATATAAGGAGAGGTTCTCTTTTATAAAGATGTATAGGGCACTTTTAGAAATTATCAAAATATTAAAATAATATAAATTATTTTTCAACTTTAAGTAGCTCCAAAGTGAATTATTTCTCAGATAATATTAGGATGGGATAAAAGTATCTCATCCAACAAAATTTGGATATGCTTTTATTTTATTTTAATCCTTATCATTATGATTTATCCTTATTGAATCTATCAAATTTGAATAATGGTAATAGCATTCTAAATATTTAATTATTATAAATATTTAATAATATGGTTTAATTTGACCATAAATGGAACCATTATAATATTTTAGATCTTATAATTATCACATTTTAATTTTTAATGATTATTATAATTTTTAATTAATTTAATATAATTTTATTCTCATAAATTGTCAATATTGACAATTTTGACACTATTCATTAATTTGACTTTAAGTAAAATAATAACTGAAAGATAACTTCACCAAAACAATTAAATACACTCCAAACATGTCATATTTACACAAAAGGTTTTTGGATCACCTCAGTTATATAGAATAACATCTATTATAATATTTTTAAAATCTTATATTTGATATTTCTATAAAATAATTACTTCGTTACTATTGTGTCAATTTTTATGGCGATTATTTTTTCTCTAAAATATATAAATAAGTTTATATGATGAATATTGTTATTGAAGATTTAAATTTACTATTAATGATGAAATATATCTTCATTTTATCCCTATATTAAAATTATTTAAGTCATATGAAATGAGAATGTGACACTTTGACACAATCATTAATTTTGATTATATCTATGTCATCTTCATGGAAAATTGTCGATTAAATGATTAATGAAATATAATTATGATATATATAAAGTTATACTTTAATTTATTCAAATTATACATTTTTATGAATTTTACATAATCTAATCAAATATTATTAATTTTAAAATCCCATTTTTTGTCAATTTTGACTCTATTTATTATAAGCTTTTTATTAAATGATAACAAAATGATTCATTAAAATAACTACATTAATTCATCACAAATATATAAATGTCATCCAAAATTTTCATGAATTGGATAAAATGTTTCAAATTATATTTATATAAATAATATTAATATCAGTTAATTGATTCTTCCTTTAATAAATAAATTTCTATATAATCATTGTGTCACCATTTAATTTAATCATTTATTTTCTAAAATTAATAATAAATGATCATAATGTAGATAAATATTTTGGATTTATTTATTTATTTATATTTGAAAATATCATTCATATAACCTCATATTAAAAATATTTTAATTCCTAAAAAAATAACAAAATAGGATTTTCCTAAAATATAATATAATAAATATATTAATGTCATCTATGTGGCTAAAAAATTGGCCGAAGGATGATTTTGTTCAAAACACACAAACCCAATGAAATTATGACATATTTTGGGGTAATTATAATATTATTAGTACCTTTAATTACAAGATTTTCCCTTAACCGTGGAAATGTAGAAATTACTAAATTTACAATTAGTAATGAGAAAAAATAAAAGCAAACTATTTATCTAATTTTGACCCACTGATTAAAAATATGAAATAAATTTTTAGAAATTCAAAACATAGAAGTTTCGATTATAAATTTATAATTAATCATATTTTTAGACTAAAAAATATGTGTTTAAAAGGTAAAACATTACAAATGATTGGAATGTTTTTACATCAAAATTCATAAAAAAATTAACGTTAGTGACCAAAATTATATTAAATGGTAATACTATATTTTATTTCTACTTTTAAACCATTCAATAATATTATTTATCCACATAAATTATTTTGATGAAAAAAATTATTTGCAATTATATTTTTATATTTTTACAATTCATCAAATTATAAAACATATCAAAAAAATATCTAAAAATTATTAAAAGTAAATTTTTATATCATTCTTCCAATGGAGGAGTTTATTTGGAATTATAGAATAGATAAATGTTTTAAAAACAATATTTAAATTGGGTTCATATTAAAATATGGAAATACATCACTTTTTTAAATTACTTCTTTAATAAAAAGATTGTTTCTTATCTTATATGATGTGTTTAAAATACATAAGATAAATTTTAAAATTATATGGAATATATAAAATTCAAAATGTGTTTAAAACTTTTCATAAGTACTTATTTAACGTCTATGATATATATTATATATAATAATAATATTTTAGTATTATTTTGTAATTCGGTAGAACTCAACCTAACATGTAATGAAAGCAACCTCATTATTGAATATAGTGTAAGATTAATATGGTGTTTCATAAAAATCAAGAAATTAGAAAATTAAAATTTATTCAGAAATGAGAATATTGTAATGTCTTGGGTTGTTACATACTTCTATCCTTTAATAAATTACATCCCCATAATTTTTCAATTTGGGTTGGGTAACTAGTGTTTTACTATTCAGAATTCCTTTATTGAAATCCCACATCAGAAAAAAGGTAGACAAAATATCATCATTAAAATAAAAATATATATATAATATGGTTACCAAAGATAAAAAATACTTTCATTCCACGTAGAAAAGACTTCATATTAATGAAAAATATAACCCTCGTGTTCTGATGGAGAGTGATAGAGAACGTGATTTAAACAAAATGAACAATCACAAAGCTAGAAGTCGGTGATGATCTATGGGACTATTTTTTATTGTAAAAAAGTAGTTGGATATCATTTTTGGTTTCAATATCAATTCCTTTATTGTTGAGTAATTAATTTATTTTATAAAATAAGAACAAATTGAAACATACTTACTTGACAAGTATATCCTCAACCTTTAACTAATTCCAATCACAAACACATATTTTTCTTAAAAAGATTATAAAATTAAAAAATATTCTATTTATCTTAATCATATAATGATATGAAAATTACATAATACCATTTTAAAAAAGAAAATTGTGTTCTACTAACCAGGGACTTTTTGTATGCAAGGCATACGCAATAAAGCCCTGTCTCACTTTGTTTGGGGGTTCGATTCCCCCATCCTAGTCCGATATGGAGGGTTGTATCTTAGACTATGGGTTGTCATTTTCATAAAACTATTTTACATCCCCAACCTGGGTTCCACCAAACAAGTACCTTGATCTGGGTCATCACCTGACCACAAGTGTGCCTCCCTGTATTTTAGATGTAGCCACCTAGCTGCGACAGTCAAGATTAGTCATGTGGGAGACTATACCCTATTATAAGAGTAATCCATAGTAGAAAAACATATAATGTATTGGATATGTCATGATATAATAAATAAACAATCATAAATAACCATTTTACTACTAGGTACAAACCACAACCAACAGTAAATATTTCAGGTCATGCTACGATTCCAAGTGTACAAAACTCAAAATAAAGAAAAATAAAAAATCTCTAAAACAGATAATGACATCAAGTATAGAACCTCATCCATGCATTCCCCATGTCAATCTCAACTCCCTAGTATATTTCCCCTTCCCCTGTCCTAACCTACAGGCATCAAATCTTCTTGGGTACCCAATGGATGCCTAAGAAGTGTGTGAGTATAACTCAGTAGGACACCACTAATGGTGTATACAAATATCTACTCCAATGGAAAGTGAATGCAAGTATAGATAAATAAAAAACAAAAATTAAAGAAAATTTTGGTGTCAATTTTTAATAATATCTACTTAGCTATTTTTAACCTCTGTGCCAATTCATTAGGTATCTTTTATTACTAGTTCATCATCGATCGTGATGTTTATAAATTAGGCATTCTCATCATTCACACAAGGTTCGTGGAATATGTCATATTTCATAGGGGAATAAATAATTCCATAAATATCAAGGTATAACATATAAAAACATCCCAATATCCTCACCTCAAATTATCAGTCTGGGTGGACTGCAACCATTAGGGGAATTGAGCTCTATCCCCTTCCCAAACATCTGTATTGTGTGTGGTGTTAGAGCATCAGTCCAACTCGACCCATGGGAGGAGCATCAATCCTTTATCCCATATGTCAATCCATGTGCACATGATTATCCATATATTCCCCACACACAACCATACCACAACCAAATGCAACTATTACATGTACCAATCATAATGCATAACAATCTACATGGTAAATAATCTTATCCTATAACCCATTAACACATTTCCATTTACATCGCTTAGCTCATTTAGCCCAATTCCCATTCTGAATCCTATCATTCTAAGAATATTCAATAATTAACTTATATGAACCTATTATACTTATTCATAAACCCCCTAATTAAATCCCCTTCCATATGTTCTCCACATGATCACTCAAGTACATAGAACTTACATATCTAATTATAGGTATGGAAAGTATCAGTACACCACATGGATGGAATTAAATTAGTCAAATCATCCATGATTGATACCTTTGGGACCATGATGGTTTCTATTTATCATTTAGACACCAAAATATCCAAACCTAACCGAAGGGTACAGAACAACAACAAGAGGTGACAAAAAACAAGGTCATACATTCATAAATCTACAATGAAACTATGGGATATAACTTATGGTCCACCTACCTCAAATATTTTTGTGAACACACACCCAAACCTGACCTTAGATCAAAATTCAACCACCTCTAAGATAATAAAACTCGATTTACCAAGAAAAATTGATTTAGAGATTCGGTTGGAGAGGGGAGAAATATATAAAAACTAATTGGGAAAAGGATGCAAGGAGTAGAATAGACTCACTTGGGGATTTGATCCACAACAAATGATGGTACAAAAGGCCTAAGATCAATTTAGAATCACCACTTTGTATCTTTATTATCCATGTTCATCCATAGGGTTTTAGAAGGAAGAGAGGAGTAAAATCCCAAGTTGGGTTTAGAAATCATGTAATGGAATTTTTGTAATTTTCTCAACTTTATTGGGGTGCATGGTTTACCAGTACAGTTTTCCAAACCTTCTATGAGCCACTATCCCAAAACCACACCATCAAAATTGTTACCATTATGGTTTGACAAACCATGCACAGACTTTTTGAGAGCCACATTCCCAAAATCAACCCCTCACACAGTTTCTTGGGATGCTCTACTCGGTTTTCACTAACCGTTCACAAACCGTGTAACCTATCCAAAAAATTTATTTTTCCTACTTTTTTATGCCCCAAAATACCAAACCACCCCAGAGCCTTCTCATGATCCATGGGAACACTTATTTGACCAAAATAATGGACATAAATAAAAATATAAACAAAAAATACCTTAAGAAAAAACCCAGATCATACAACAGCACCACCATAGGAAGGTTCATCCTTCAACTGGTCTTCCCGAGTATCATTGAGTTTCCAATAAATACATATCAGGCCACTGGGCCCATATATCTGATTCTCCCTCCCATTTTGCTTCTCGTACATTTCATTCTTCTATAGAACATAAACCAAATGTTTATCCTTGCCTCACAATACCTTCCTCATTATGATCCATAATACGAACCAGATGCTCCCTAAAGAACACAACATGTTGAGGCTCAACTTCATCAAGGTTTGTAACACCCCAAGATTTTATGAGAAAAATTATTATTTTTAATTTATTTGATGTCTTGTGTTGTACGTTACACCAAGATTATCTTGTACTATACAAATCACTTTATTATCTTGAAGAATACACAACACTATTCTTGTCTTTCATTACACATAATCGCGACCTTCCTCGATAACGTGTGTAGTACGCAATACCGGGTTTCACTGAACAATGATATATGGTTATAATATTATTATGAACTAGATGTTATGAATTGTATTAAATACATTTTTAATTATATAACATTATTATTCATGTTACACATTTTCTAGAACATTGTATGAGAACAAAATAATTTTTTTGGGTAAAATAAGTATTTTTAAAAAAATGCAGTTTTGTCACCTTTTGATGGCGCACCCACATTAAATATATATTTTTACATGTTTATAAGTTCAATTTGAAAAAATAAAATTCTTCTTTTGAATCAGGATATAAATATTTACTTTGGATAAAATTTTCATATTATTCTGATAACATTCATATTTTAATGAATAGTAAAAACATGATATATTTTAATTAAAAAGAACTTTTTCATCATAATAATTTATAAGGTTAAATTATAATATTTAATGGTTTTAATGTATAAATATAATATATTTTTACCATTTAATATAACTTATGTCATTAGCATTGATTTTACATTGAATTCATAGGTAAAATCATTTGCAATGTTTTAACATGTAAAACTCATTTTCTTAACAAGGGGATAAATTTTAAATTAATTTCTAAAACTTCTTTGATTTGAAATAAGAAAAATTGATTCCATATTTGGAATTAGTAGGTAAAAATTATGTTAATATGATACTTTTTATATTTGAGAACTATGAATAGTAACTAAGGTATATTTTATTTACCATAGTTAAAGGTAAATCGGGTAATTGACGGTAAATATAATATTATAAAATTACCCTAACACTTGTCTAAATATAATTGAATGATAATACTTAGTCCTATGGCATATTTTTTTCGAAATGGAATCCATTAGAACCCACTTGGATGTGATCAAGACATTTAATTTAATTTATTTAAAAGAAAGTGAAACATGTCTCACTCAAACTTTAATAATTAAACTATTTTTAATATAAGGTTATACGGAATATAAATTCGGTTATAAATACTCATTTGAAATATAAAATGTTTTTATTTATCATGGTAATTTATTTTTAATTTTTAAAAATTATTTATTTACCTTATTAGCTTATACATTAATGATGCAGAAATTATTTATTTAGTGAATAATCAATAATATAGTTTTTTTTGAAATAATAACACTCATAAAAAGGCCCAAAAACCTGACAAAGACTTATTGGTAGTTTATATATAAATCCTAAGCATCCAATTTCCGAATTTTTTACCATTTAGATCCTTATAAAGAAGATTATGACACTTATATTATTTTATTCAAAATGATTCCAAAGTTGTCTCCTTCATAATTTAATAAATATAACAATTTACATGTTGTGATTTTAAGATGATAAATTCGAGTAAAATTATTATTATAAAATATATGAGATTTATCTTCATCATAGGTTTTTATTTTTAATTTTTATGCAACAAATAAGTATATTAAATAATTATAAAAAAATGTTGTACTAATTACTGTATTAAGAGATATACCAAATAAATGGTTTTAAAAATATTAAAATAAATATTATATGAACTATTTAATGTGCTCCACTAATTTTAAAGAAAAATTTGACATGTTATAAATCTATTAAATATTTTGGTTTGAATATATACTCTATTTGGATTTTATTTAAATTTAAATAAATGAATAATTTCAAAATTGACACTATTGTTATATTATAAAAATAACATATTATAAAATTCGTTAAAAATCCCAAATATATTTAAAAATTATAAATTTAAATTTAAATGGCCTAAAATTTTATAAAGGTTCCAATTATGGACAATTCACAACACATAACTAATTATTTATAACAATTTAAAAATTAGAATCTTATTACCACAAATAAAATTAAATAGATTAAATAAGGATAAATCAAGTTGATAATGCTTAAAATAAATTCCCAACAAGTCTAAATTTTATTGGTTGATTAGACTACAAACCTATATCATATATTATTCTAATTTGAGTCATTTTTGGAGGTTTTTAAGTGAGGTTGAATTTATTATAAATTAATATTTCTTATGTTACCAAAGGTGACGCTCTCCTCCCTTATAAAAATGGAACTCATTCCCTCTTCTATTCACACCCTTTTGAGTATTTAAGATCGTCAAAACCCTGTCAATTACTCTTCTAAACCTCTCTAGTTATATCATAGAGTTTTTTTTTTGGAGAAGACCAACTATAGTTCCCTAAGAAGAAGTTTAAAGGAGGTGCGTTGAGGAAGAGGTAATCTCTTCTGCCGACTCTGTCATGTTTCTTTCTTCTTATACATCCTCTTCTTTAGTTGTTTCATTATAAATTTATAACATCATTATTACTTATATACTTATATGTTATTATAAATATGAAACAACCCTATTTCACCTTCTATCCATCCTATGGAAAACGAAATCACCGTGCATGCGTACGTACGGAATACCGTCTTCACGCTGTGGTGTAATCTGTTTTCCACCACCACCTTACTCGGATAGGTATAATGGTTTAAATAAATAACTATATATGATTATTTTAAATTTATTTTGATTCTGAAATATTATAGATACACTTCAATACAATTCCACGATCATGGGAATGATATCATCGCTCGTGCATATGTACAGACTACCATCTCCACGAATGCGATGAGATTCATTTTCCATGATTAACCATTCATGTATGATTATAAAGTATATATAATAAATAATCATGAAAGATATTAAATAATAATGACACTAGATTTATGTACATATATGTTTCATTTACTTAATTCCATTTAATTCTATAAGAAAACGAAAACAACGTTCATGCGTACGTACGGCATACCGTCTCCATGAACGGTGAATTTCATTCCATTTATTGATCTATCATATAAATTTATATGATGAATATATATTATATATAAATAATGTTTTAAATTATGGAATTAATTAAATTAGGATATAAGTAATAATATATAGAATAACAAGTTGAAACACGTACGATAAATGAAATGATTTTACCCAAACCGCTGCTTTAACATGGAATTTACAAAAGAACGGGTAATATAAAGTCATAATTGAACCATATATGATATCATAACAATGAATATGATTCTTTAATAAGTAAATGGAATTATTTAAATCGTTATACAAGAGTTTCAGAGACATACGATGCATATCAGATATAAGGCAAGGGATAACTTTTCAAATCTCATTTTTATCTGTGATTGTTTATTCATAAGTATTTACTAGGGTGATATTTATCATCCATGTCCCTGTTTTCTAAAAATAGTTTCATGTATAATTAAATTAATTTTTACCCATTTTTGACTTTTACTACATGGTATGTAAGGAATCTTTATTTTGTTTACCATACGATGTACTTTTTGACTTTTCCAGCAAAAGTACGTGAAGAATGTTTTTAATGTATAGGACATGAGGGGATTTTTACGGTTTCATATCACCTAATTTTCATGAGGATTACTCTACAAGTTTTCATGATTATTTTCAACAAAATCCTTTTATTTTAAAATTTCATGGAATTTTTTGAAAAGAAAATGATTTTGAAGAAGAAAGAATATTTTCCCCAAGATTTCATTTTAAGTGTTTTATCAAAACCATTTTTCAATCTAAGATGAAATTATTCAATATGTTTATATTTCAAGTATAATGTCTCTATGATTTACATGGTTTCACTTTTCTTATGATGAAATGATATCCATTCTTTTATATGGATTATGTTATAATGGGATGATGTTTATGAAACCCATTTTTTTTCTTTGGGTAATGATGAATGATTTATGTTCTTGTTGTGGCACACATAAGAATGATTTCATTATAAGATGGGTGGGACCTATATTTATATCTAATTAATTGGGTAAAGATTTATATTTCATGAGATTGACATGGCTGGAATAGCATGTTAATCCGGTTCAGTGACACAGGACTGGAACGAGGAGTGAACTCGATTCAGTAAGGGACTTTGTCCACTATGATGGTCTTGGAAGCAATTCCTTGGATACTATAGAAGTAATATCAAGTGTTTAATAGTTTTAAAAAATTACATTATTTATTCCCATGCTATTTTATCATTATTGATGTTCCATTATGATATATTTCATATGTACTTCCAAGTTTTATGTCATTTCTTATGATTTTGATGTTTAAACATTATGTTCATGTTTTTAAGTTCAAATGTATATGGTTTGTTTTATTTCCTCCATGCTTACCCTTACTGAGCATTTGAGATCACCCTTTATATGTTTTCTTTTCCCCGGGATATAAATAAAGGTTTTAGGTAAGAAAACAAAAAGAGGAAGATCTTTATGGGAGATGTTGAAGATCTTTCACCGTGATTAGAAGATTATGTTCCGAGTTTCCAAAGAAACTAAACTATTAATGTCCTTGAGTGTTGGTTTTTGTTATGTATTAAGTATTCCGCAAAAGTAATGTAATGTCCATGTACGTCAAGTTTGGGGTCTCTACAGTCAGTATCAGAGGAAAGGTTTAGTCGACCTTTGGAAACTAGGATGCGAAAACTTTAGTGAGATCCCTAGAGATATTTCTTAGGTATGTCTGGGGATGTCACTAAGGTTAAGTATAACTATAGGTTATTGTCCTAGGATTACGGTAACGATAATAGAATTAATCCTAATATGTTAGATATTGAAGGTACTCCCACTTTATTATGTTGTTTTCCTAGCACTATTTTTGCTTCTCACAATATTCTTTTTGGGTTTTAGACGATGGATAGAACCCGAAGGAATCGTGTTGATAAATGTAATGGTAAATGCAATGATTGTCCTCCTAAACAAACCAATGTTATGGGATATGGAGTACAAAATCTTATTGATATACTTACACAAGCTATGAATCATTCTGGACTTCCAAATGAGTAGAGAAGGGAACAATATTCTATTGAGTCCTTCATGAGGCAACACCCACCATCTTTCAGTTGGTCTTTGGATCCACTTGTTGCTGAAAAATGGATCAGTACCATTGAAAAGATATTTTCCATACTTCCTTGTTCAGATCATGAAAAAGTTATTTCGGCTGTTTACTGTTGAGAAGGTGAAGCAGACCAGTGGTGGACTCTAATTATGAATACAAGGCCCCAAGATTAAATTGAATCCATAGAATGGGATGAGTTCAAGAACTTATTTTTGAATAAGTACTTCCCACGTATTATTAGAACAAAGATGGAAAAGGAGTTCCTTGAGCTTAATCTAAAGGATAATGAATCTGTTGGTATATATGAAGCGAATTTTACAAGGCTTTCAAGGTATGCATCTGGCTTTATCATCCAACCTGAAAGTAAAGTTGATCGATTCTTCAGTGGCTTAAAACTAGGTCTCTGAAGGGCATTAGCTATAAGAGACTTCAGTAGCTATGAAGAAATTGCGTGTTGTGCTATCAATGTATAACTGGAAGTTATTGCAACATATCCATCTCATGGTTTTGAAAAAAAACGAAAGATGGAGTTTAATGAAAAATCTCAGAACAATGGAGAAAAGAAGATGAATGTTTCTTTATGCTCAAAGTGTGGAATGAAGCATGGTGGAGATTTCCTAAAAGGTACTAGAAAATGTTTTAAGTGTGGAAAAGAAGTTCATCGAGTAGTTGAGTGTCAAAGTAATGGGAAAAAGGTAGCTAATGATGTGAATATAGAAAAGACTACAGAGAACGCTCCACCAACACTTCAATGCTTCATGTTCAAGGAAATGGGGCATTATGATAATCAATTCCCTAATCCGAGGGTTATTAAAGATCGACGTGAGCAACCACTTAAGGCCATGGATAAATGGAAGTCACATGCGATCGCTATTTGTGATGTTGAGTATGACAACGATGTGGTGGAATAAATAAGTGTTTATGTAACAGGATTCCGAGATAATGTTGTGGAATCTCATTTATAGTATCGTGGAATATTGGAATATCAATGTATTGGATCATTGTGGTTTTTAATAATTTGATGTTATCGTTAACCATGAAAAGTGATTGAAATATTTTTGGAAAGTAGTTGAAATACACATAATGATGGGATAAGGAGAAAATAATATGTATGATAGTATTCATGAGCTCATGACTGATAGAAGGACAAAGTTATATCATGGTTTGAGTATATAGAAATTTTGGGATTTTGGTATGAGGAAAGAGTTACCTTTTAAAAGCATTCATGATTTCACTAAGGTTCTATGGTAGTTTATGTCTCAATATAATACATGATTAAGGTATTAATTTGTTTGGAATGTGATCAATAAAATATGTCTAGGATAAATGATGGTATTCACATGCTCGGTAGATGACATTTCTAGTAACTGTTCTCTTTATACTATAAACTTGGACAGAAGTATTTTGGATAAGCCTAAAGATTGGAATGGATTGTGTTGGACAAAAGTTAGTATTGTATAAGGATAGAACGTTTTTCGATATTATTGATGATATGTTATAATAATGTAGTTTTAGAAATAAAGGACAACCTACAGGACGGGCGACAACCCGTCGCGTCAGACAAGGCTGTGGGAATCGAACCCACAATTGAAGTGTGGCATGCCTTTATCGCCTACCACTAGCCTAAAAGAAGTCCCTTGTTATTAGAAACTAGTTTTATTTTATTAAGTGGCATGATAGATGAAGTATAAGTCTATTTTTAGAATCATGTATGATTAACCTCACCATAGATGGACTTATGTATATTTGATAACTTTTTCTACCCTTTTGTGTGAGACAGATGGATTGACCCATCATTATATCACATGATCTGCTCACACTTCAAGAATGAAAAAATCATATTAATTTAGTTAAGTGATAAAGTTGAAATTATTCAAGGCACAAACAATGGTGAGATTCTACCGAAATAAAGTAAGTATTTTTCTAATTCAAATTCTTCAACTTTAGGGAAATGATCTTGAAAACCAAAAATGTTTTCCTAGTGTCCTCATATAGGATGAATCAGATGGTAACTTAGATCATCACAAATTTATGGCTTTGGGATTTTTTGATTTTTCATATCCATGTTCTCAACCACACTCCATCAGACCTTGATGGATATATTTCTCTTCCATATCCATATTTTCACCTATGTTCTCCTATGTGGAAACCCAGTGATGAGTTAATTTGGTTAACCGTTATTTTTCATACTCCAATTTT
Organism: Viscum album; assembly: GCA_963277665.1. Lineage (NCBI taxonomy): Eukaryota > Viridiplantae > Streptophyta > Magnoliopsida > Santalales > Viscaceae > Viscum > Viscum album. Next base: position 481,591,869 of record OY728129.1, read on the forward strand.
TAAAATTAAGTTTTAGTATTCCTTTTTATGATGTGGGCTTCTATGAAAGAAACATTCATGTAGTAAACCATTAATAACCCCGACGAATATCGAGGGTGAAAGTAATTTTAAGGGGGGTAGAATGTAACACCCCGAGATTTTATGAGAAAAATTATTTATTTAATTTATTTGATGTCTTGTGTTGTACATTACACCTATATTAGCTTGTACTATACGCATCACTGTATTAGCTTGGATAATACACAACACTATTCTTGTCTTGCATTACATGCAATCGCAACCTTACTTGATAACGTGTGTAATACGCAATACCGGGTTTCACTAAACAACGATATATGGTTACAATATTATTATGAACTAGACATTAAGAATATTATTAACTAAATTTTGAATTTTATAACATTATTATTCATCTTAAACAATTTCTAGAACCTTGTATGAGAACAAAATATTTTTTTGGGTAAAATAAGTATTTTTAAAAAAATGCTGTTTTGCCGCCTTTTGATGGCGCACCAACATTAAATATAGTTTTTGACCTATTTATAAATTCAATTTGACAAAATAAAATTCTTATTTGGAATGAGGATATAAAAATTTACTTTGGATAAATTTGTCATATTATTCTGATAACTTTCATATTTTAATGAATAGTAAAAGCACGCTATATTTTAATTAAAAACAACTTTTTTCATCATAGTAATTTATATTGTAAAATTATATTATTGAATGGTTTTAAAGTATAAATAGAATAAATTTTTACCATTTAATATAACGTATTTCATTAGCATTGATTTAACATTGAATTCATAGGTAAAATCATTTCCAATGTTTTAACTTTTAAAACTCATTTTATAAACAAGGGGATTAATTTTAAATTAATTTCAGAAAATTCTATGATTTTAATTATGAAAAATGTATTCCATATTTTTAATCATTAGGTCCAAATTATGTTAATAGTATAAATTTTTTTTTGGGCACTATGAATAGTAACTACGGTAAAAAAAATTTACCATAGTTGAAGGTAAATCGGGTAATTGAGGGTAAATATAATATTATCAAATTACACTAACACTTGTCTTAATATAATTTGATGATTATATTTCGTCCTATGGCATATTTTTGTCGAAATTTAATCCATTGGAACCCACTTGGATGTGATTAAGACCTTTAATTTATTTTATTTAAAAGAAAGTGAAATATGTCTCACTCAAACTTTAATAATTAAACTATTTTTAATATGAGGTTATACAGAATATAAATTCGGTTATAAATACTAATTTTAAATCTAAAATGTTTTTCTTTATCATGGAAATTTATTTTTAATTTTTAAGAATTATTTATTTACCTTATTAGCTTATACATTAATGATGTAGAAATTATTTATTTAGCGAAAAATCAAAAATATAGTTTTTATTGAAATAATAATACAAATCAAAAGGCCCAAAAACCTGAACAAGACTTATTTGTAGTTTATATATAAATACTAATCATGCGATGACCGAATTTTTGACCATTTGGATCCTTATAAAGAATATTATGAAACTTATATTGTTTTATTTTAAATGATTCCAAAGTTTTCACCTTCATAATTTAATAAATATAACAATTTACATGTTGTGATTTTAAGATGATAAATTTGATTAAAAGTATTATTATAAAATCTATGAGATTTACCTTCATCATAGGATTTTAATTTTAATATTAATGAAACAAATAAGTATATTAAATAATTATAAATAAATGGTGTACTAATTATTTTATTAAGAGATATACCAAATAAATGGTTTTAAAAATATTAAAATAAATATAATACGAACTATTTAATGTGATCATCTGTTTTTATAGACATATTTTACATGTTAGGAATATATTAAACATTTTTGTTAGAATATATCCTTTGTGTGGATTTTATGTAAATTTAAATAATTGAATAATGTCAAAATTGACATTATTGTTATTTTATAAAAATAACATATTATAAAATTGTTTAAAAATCAAACAAATATTTAAAAATTATAAATTGAAGTTTATATGTTCTAGAATTTCATAAATGATCCAATTATGGACAATTCACAACAGATATGTAATTATTTATAACAATTTAATAATTAGAATCTTATTTCCACAAATAAAATTAAATAGATTAAATAAGGACAAATCAAGTTGATAATGTTTAAAATAAATTCCCAACATGTCTAAATTTTATTGGTTGATGATATTAAAACCCTATCTCATATAATATTCGGGTTTGGGTCATTTTTTGAGGTTTTTAAGAGAGTTTTAATTTATTATAAATTAATATTTCTTGTGTTACCAAAGGTGCCCCTATCCTCCCTTATAAAAGGGAACCCATTGCCTCTTCTCTTCACACCCTTTTGAGCCTTTAATCTTGTCCAAACCCTACCAATTCCTCTTCTAAACCTATAAAGTTATATCATGGAGTTTCTGGAATTTTCAAAAGACCAACTCTAGTGCTCTAAGAAAAAGTTTAAAGGAGGTGCGTGGAGGAAGAGGTAATCTCTTCTACTGACTTTTCCTAGTTTTTTTATTCTTCTACTTCATATTCATTAGTTTTTTCATTATAAAGTAATAACATAAGAATTACTTATATACTTATATGTTATTATAAATATGAAAAAACCTTATTTAACCTTTTATACATCCTATGGAAAACGAAATCACCGCACGTGCGTACGTACGGAATACCTTTTTCACACCGTGGTGTAATCTGTTTTCCACCACTACCTTACTTGGATGAGTATAATGGTGTAAATAAATAAATATATATTATTATTCTAAATTTATATTGATGTTGAAATATCTTACATACACTTCAATAAAATTCCACGATCATGGGAATGATATCATCGCTCGTGCGTACGTACGGACTACCGTCTCCACGAACGCGATGAGATTCATTTTCCATGATTAACCATTCAAGTATGATTATAAAGTATATATAATAAATAATAATTAAAGATATTACATAATAATTATACTGGACTTATGTACATATATGATTCATTTACTTAATTCTATTTAATTCAATAAGAAAACGAAAACAGGGTTCATGCGTACGTACGGCCTACCGTCTCCATGAATGGTGTATTTCATTCCATTTATCGATCTATCATATATATTTATTTGCTGAATATATATTATATATAAATCATGTTTTACATTATGAAATTATTTAAATCAGTATATAAGTAATAATATCAAGAACAACAAGTTGAAACACATACGATAAATGAAACGATTTTACCCAAAACGCTGCTTTAACATGGGATTTACAAAATAACGGGTAATATAAAGTAATAAGTGAACCATATATGATATCATAACAATGAATATGATTCTATAATAAGTCAATTACTTTATTTAAATCATTATACAGGAGTTTCATATACATACAAAGCATATCTGACATAAGGTATGGGATAACTTTTCCAATCTCGTTTTTATCTGAGATTGTTTATTCGTAAGTATTTACTGGGGTTATATTTATCATCAATGTCCGTATTTTCTAAAAATAGTTTCATGTTTGTTTAAAGTCCCTTTTACCCATTTTTTACTTTTACTACATGGTATGTAAGGAATCTTTATTTTTTTTACCATATGAGGTACTTTTTGACTCTTCTGGAAAATGTACGAGAAGAATGTTTTTTAACATATACGGAATGAGGGGATTTTTACGGTTTCATAACACCTAATTTTAATAATGATTACTCAAAAAATTTTCATAATTATTTTCAACAAAATACTTGTCTTTTAAAATTTCATGGCATTTTTTGAAAAGAAAATTATTTTGAAGAACAATGGATATTTTCCTCAAGAATTCATTTCAAGTGTTTTATAAAAACCATTTTCCATATAAGATGAAATTATTTAATATGTTTATATTTCAAGTATAATATTCCTATGATTTACATGGTTTCACTTTTCTTATGATGAAATGATATCTATTTTTTATATGGATTATGTTATGATGGGATGATGTTTATGAAACCCATTTTATTCTTTGGGTAATGATGAATGATTTATGTTCATGTTATGGAACACGTAAGATTTATTTCATTATGAGATGGGTGGGACCTATATCTCCCTCTAATTCCTTGGGTAAAGATTTATATCTCATGAGATAGACATGGCTAGAATGAAAAGTTAATCCAGTTCAGTGATACAGGACTGGAATGGGGAGTGAACTCGATTCAGTAAGGGAATTTGTCCACTATGATGGTCTTGGCACCAATTCCTTGGCTACTTTGGAAATCATATCAAGTGCTTAATGGTTTTCCAAAATTACAAGATTTATTCCCATTCTATGTTATGATGATTGATTTTCTGTTATGATCTATGTCTTAGGTACTGCCATGTTTTATGTCATTGCTCATTATTTTGATGTTTAAACATTAGGTTCATGTTTTTAAGCTCAAATGTATATGGTTTGTTTTATTTTCTCCATTATTACCCTTAATGTGAACTTGATCTCACCCTTTATATGTTTTCATTTCCCCAGGATATAAAAAAGGTTTTAGGTAAGAAAAAAAAATGGGGAAGATCTTTATGGGAGATGTTGAAGATCTTTCACCATGAATAGGAGATTATGTTCTAAGTTTCCAAAGACACATAACTATTAAGTTCCTTGAGTGTTGGTTTTTGTTAGGTATTAATTATTCTGCAAAAGTAATGTAATGTCCATGTACATCAATTGTGGGGTCTCTACAAGGTTTATCACATGAGATGGATCAGGTTGATACTGTGGGAGTTGTGAAAACTGAAAATCATCATGCATCCTACTATACCGGTGTGGAAGATTCAATTGGTATGACACGAGACTAATACTCTCCATAATCTCAAACGGTCCCACCTACCCGGGTTCCTTCTTTCCCAGTTTCCATATTCGAAGGTGACCCAATCTTGGAAACACCTGAAGAAACACACTATCACGTACCATGAACTAGAGAGGTCTAGGAAGATGATCTGCATATGAATTCTGTCTACTCTGAGCTATTGAAAATTTCTTTTAGATCAATTGAACCTTCATTGACATCTCCATCACAAGACTTGATCCTAACAGCTCAGACACCCCGGCTTCTAACCAACAAAATAGATATCTACACAGTCTCCCGCACAGTGCCTCAAACGGTTCCATCTTAATAATAGAATGAAATTTATTGTTGTATGAAAACTCTAAAAGTGTAAAGTTTATTTCCTATGAGCCACCAACATCTAAAAAAAATCTATCAATATGTCTTCTAACACCTGAATTTTAAGCTCGGACATCCCATCTATCTATAGTTGATAATCCATACTGTAAAACACTTGGGTTCCATTTGCATTCTATATCCCCTTCCATAAATGTAATCTGAAATAGGGATCATGATCCAAAACTATAATTCTTACCACAAGATGAAACTACACTATCTTTCAAACATATAAAATACCCTCCTAATTGACTATATGAGTCTCCAAGATCGGTAAGAAGTGACCCACTTTAGTCAAATGTTCCATAATCACCCAGATTGCACCGTTCTTATAGGGAATCCTTAGACATCCTCATACAAATTCCATCATTATGTCATTATAGTTACACTCTACAACATTCAATGACTATAACAACCCACCTGGGCCTTGATGTTCCGAATTCACCGATTGATAGGTAAGGCATAACGCTACAAAACCCACAAAATCATTCTTTATTCCCAACCACCAGAACTATTGTTAAAGATCATAATATATTATTGTCCAACCAGAATGTACATACCACTTCAATTCATGGAACTCACACATAAATTCTTGTCACAGACCTATCCACACTAATACATGGACCTTAACATATAAAACTCCATCGGTACCAATAGACCATCTTGAAGGTAACACCCCACCTTTAAGTGATTACTTTATAAACAAACACTCAGATCCCCTATATAGATTTTTTTGACTCAGTTAAAAAGTAAATATTCAACTAATATATTTGTATGTGTCATTTTTATATGTTTTCCCACACCTTTGGGTGCATCTTAGCAAAGAAATACATCATTCTCTACTCCGTGTTGGATTTCTAAACACCTTGATTCGGAGTCTTCTGGCTCAATGAATCTACCACACTATTCCCATTAAGATATGTGTTAACTATCCAAAAATAGAAGGAATTAAATTACTTGACCCACTTTCATGGACAATGATTCAAATAATATTGAGAGAATATGTACTCTAAACATATATTATTAATAAACAACATGAAACCCTCTCCCAACAAGTTGTTCCTCAAAAAACATCAAGGCATAAAAACACAAGAAATATTAAGATCGTTGGTAGAGTAGTTTAATTCTTGAATCCGCAAATATCTTGACCCATACACGAAAATCTAATGATCCTCCATCAATAATATCTTGAGTCTCTCACTAGATGTATCACCGAACAAGATTTAACTCTTAACTAGTTTAGGTAAAATTAAAATCAGTGCGGTAGTTAATTGATTCTTAAATTCATGAAATTATGTTTTTCACACCTCTAAACTCTTAACCAAAACACCATTCTTGGTTAATATTGAGAGTGGGGCTTTCAAATTGGATAAATACCTAATTAACCTCTGGTAATAATATTCCAGACCTAGAAAACACTGAACATCGAAAACATTCTTGGACAGCTCCCAAGACACAACAACATGCACCTTCTCTAGATCCACCAACACACCTATCAAAAAAACATTGTTCCCTAAGGAAAGCACTTTATCAATAAATAACAGGAATTTTGATAACATGGAGTAAATCCTATTCCCTCTTAGCGTACACAAGATGATGTCAATATGTTTAGCATGATTTTCAAGAGTTCATGAGTAAACCAAGATTTCATAAAAAAGAAACCACAAACTGATCTAGGAAAGGTTGAAATATTATGTTCATCAACACCATAAATATAGTTGTTTCATTGGTAATCCAAAATTGCATTAGTAAAAATTCATATAACCCCTACCTACTATAGGAAATTTTCTAGTTTAAGTCATAATGTCTCACCCTAAACTGATGTTATCTCATTCTTTTAATAGTTATATTAAACACTAAGAGTTCCTCAGTTGGTCAAATAGTTCATAAATTATGGGAAGCATGTATCAGGTCTTAAATTTCATGTGATTCGGCTTCCTGTAATCAACATATAACCTCAACAACCTGCTAGACATCATAGAAAATAGCACAGGTGATCCCTATGGTGACATACTAGGTCGAATAAATCTTATTTTCTCCAACTCTTACATCTAATCCTTAACCCCTATGGAGTTCTATGAGTGTCATTTGATATGGTCGAATAAAAACTAAACCTTACTTTAGTAACAACTCGATTGAAGACTCAATATATTTCTTGGGTGGTAGCCACGAAAAATCATCAAGAAACAAATCCTGGAAATAATCCTCAATGGAAGGAAAAATTTAGTGTTCCCATCCACCTTCATCTAACATGAGGCACGCCACTTGGGATTAGAGTTCTCCAAATTGCTGAAAAATAGGCCTCGTACAGCCTGTTTGAACCACTAACTCACCACAAAAGATATAAGTGTCTCCATCGGTAGACGTGAATGTTACCCTATGAGGATAACAATCGATGTGGTCCTGATACCGCACCATCTAGTCAATTCCCAAAATAATGTCAAAACAAAACATCTTGGGAAAAAATAAGTTCCATTGAATGTGATTACCACTAGCCTCTAAAGCACAACCTCTATAAAGTCTAGCATTCTCTACTCACACCCCCAATGAAGTATCAGCTTACATAACCCCATAAACATGGTCAACAGCTTGGCCCAACAAAAAAATCAATTGTTTAGAGATAAAATTTTGTGTGGAACCTATGTCAAATAGGTAATTTTCATGTGTGAAATCTAAAATATTCGTACCTCAAATGGTGGACAGTCCAGCCTTGCCACCACCAGGTATAGACTAAATGGTATGAAGATGGATAATCTATCTACCATAGGATCCATCTTCAGTACCCTGAATTGCATTACCCTCCTTGTATTATTTGCCTCATCGTAGATTTACAAGTCCACCACCCCTACCAGTATGGCTATTAGATCTCTCACTACATTCCTAATACGAGGTGATGGATCCCATTCCCACCCTCAGAATCATCCTATGTCTCCCATCCATACCATTCTATAGAGGATTCTTGCAAAACCTATGTATAGGTTCCATCCATCTACAGTACTGACACTCGATTGGTTGTCAGGGACACTGGTGCCACATGTACCCCAACTGACCACACTAATAGAAATACACCTGATCACCACCCTGAGAAGTTGACCCTCTTTTCTAACTATTATTCCAACATTTTCCTGATCAAAAACCTCCAAAACATCTGTTCCTTCCCTCAAATGAAGTACCATATGTCTACCCAGTTGAATGCCCAAGTACACCTCTGGAAGCACCCATCAGGTTCCCTTATGATAAAAAGGCTTGGTCCACAACCTGTACAAACCTCTTCAGATGTAATATGTTCACCTGGGACCTAATATCATTTTAAATCCAATCCTAGAAGTATTTTTCCATAGTCTCGTCATCAACATCCATCATCAGAATGAATCATCAATATTCAGTGAAATGAATAGCATAATCCATCACTCATGCAGTCCCCTGATTCAAACTCATAAATTCAATTGCCTTCTCCTACCATAATGTTTCCATGTATTAATATTCCAGAAACTATTCTTGGAAATCATTCCATGTCATTACTTATTCCATCTCTATCTGAACAATAATATCCCACCAATTCTTGGCCAAGACTCTTATGGTGTAGGATGCTAACACGACTCACTTCTCAAGATGAGTCTTTATATTATCAATTAATTTCTTGATAGAATCTATCAAAAACTATGCAACCTATTTCAAACCCTCCCTGGTAATGGATGGAGGGTGATGCAACTGAAAATCCCAAGCCAGTTCAAACATACTCGACACTACCCACTATGGGTCTCGTTCCATCATATGTATAAAAAGATAATGATTCTCACAAAAATGTTATTTCCAATTATCCTGAACCACCAGATCCTCCTTCTCTACTAATATGGAAGCATTCTGAGCAATATCATCATATCACCCAACACGCACACATCTTCATAGAGGAATTTCTCTAAAATAACTAACATGATCCTTAGAATACAAACCATAAATCATTAAACAATATAAATAAAGTCTCATTAGTATCCACTGACTAACCATTTCAAATACACCACCCAAATAGGTCTAATCATACCTGGAACACTACAGTCATCCATCTCAACAAGGGAAATGGCTAAAAGATGGTAACTAACTGACACAATAACAAGCCTTAACATTTACTGCCTTTCAAATCTATTCTCACAACACAACTTTCTAGAATAACATTTCATGTCACATAATAGCATTTATCAAGAATAATTCCTTAATTATTGTTCATAATTTTCCTACACTTTTCCCCATTTTTAACATTTCATTAGACTTAATTTACATCATTTAAAAAAAATTAAATTTATATGACCCCTTCTGTCCCATAAACTCATATCGTATGTGTGTTCTTACGATAATGAATGTCACTTATATACATAGGTGCCAATAATGATGTAATAATGTGAAACCTCCTCTATTACATCCATAAGAAAAATTTCATAAAACTATCACATCACAAAACATGTGCATCACCCAATGGTAAAATATCATCAAATGTAACAACACACTTCAAGAACAATAATTCTTACCCTAGAGACATGATTTCCCCTCATACTTGGGTCTGATACTCTAAGGAACGAGCTCATTACTGAGGCCCATCACCTTCTTAACCTCTTGTCTACCATTCCCAAATAGTAAGTCACAAACAAATACCTCCTCCAGTACCACTTTTAAGTTTCCACAAATCGTGTTCCACTAAACTTGTTCCCTAAGTCTCTTCATCACATGACCTCGCCCACACCTCCCTGTATGCCAAAGGTTGACGACTGGCAGTGAGGGTCTATATTAGTCATGCGGGGAGACTATACCCTCTTACTAGAGAAAGACCCATAAAAACATATAAAATAGTGGATATAACATGATATAATCAATAAAAAATCATAAATAACCATTACCTAATTGGTTCAAAACCCCAACCAACAGTAAATATGTCATGTCATGCTACAATTCCATGTGAACAAAACTCAAAATAAATAAAAATATTTAAATCCCCAAAAATTTTCTAAATTCAAGTCTGGAAGATAATCCAATCATGTATGATTTCTAGATCAACTCCCTAGTATAGTTCCCCCTAACTTTTCCTAAGCTTCAAGCATTAAATATGCTCGGGTACCCAACGAAGGCCCATGTAGGTTGTGAGATCAACTCAGTAAGCCACCAATGACAGTGCCTATAAATATCAAGTCTAACAGATGGTACATGAAAGTATAAATAAATAAAAATAAAAGGAAATAAAATTTAGGGGAAACTTGTTAACAATATCAACTATTCTTTTACTAACAACATTATTAAATTTTTATATCTCTTTTTCTACTAGTTGATCATTAATCATGAAGTTCATAAGTTATGAATTAACATCATTCATAAAAGGTTCATGGAATTTATAATTCATCATACGGAAATAAATAAGTTCCTACCTCACTGAGGATAACATATCATATCATCAAAATATCCCCACCTCGAACCCTTAGTCCGGGAGGAATGCAACCGAGAGGGGAAAAGATCTCTATCTCCTTCCCTAACTCGTGCATTGTGGGTGGAGTTAGACCATCAGTCCGACTCGACCCATGGGAGGAGCCGTAGTACTTTATCCCACACCTCATGCCATGTAAACATGCTTGTCCATTCATTCATCACACACAACCATACCACAACCATACCACAACCGATATACATAACAGTCATAATCCATAATAATCAACATGTAAAATCATATTATACCATGACCCATTATCACATTTCCATTTACATCAGATAACCCATTTAGCCCAATTCCCTTTCTCGAGCGTAGATCACTAATTATATTCAATAATTCCCCTATATTATCCCATTATACATATTAATATACCCCTTATGAAATACCCTTCAATAGTGGCTCTATATGATCAAAAAAGAACTGAGAACTTACTTATCTAATTCTATGTCTATAAAATATACTAACACACCAAAAATGGATTTAAATTGGTCAAATCATCCTTAATGTATACCTTGGGGATAATGAGGGTTCTTATTTATCATTTATACACCAAACATTCCAAGCCTCCCCAGAGGGTCAAAAGCACAACAAGAGGTGCCAAAAAACAAGGTCGGTCATTCATTAATATACAATGAAACTGTAGGATATAACTTTTCAACCACCTACCTCAAATCCATTAATGAACACACTCCCAAACGTGGACTTAGATATGGATTCAACTACCTATAAAATATTTCACTTAATTTTCCCTAGTGATGATGATTTTAGGAGATTTATATGAAGTGGAAATAGAGTTATAACCCTAATTGAGAAAATGAAGCAAGGAATAGATTAGACTAACCAGGGGCTTTGATCTGCAACCAATGAGGGTTCAAAAACCCTATGATCTTAGGAAAATTACCTTATGAAATATTGGGTCATCCAAATTCGTCCCTAGGGTTATAAGAGGAAAATAAGAGGAAAATACCTTGTTGGGTTTATAAATCTCGTAATGGAAATTTGGTAACGTTCTTAACTTTACTAGGTTGCATGATTTACCCGCGTAGTTTTAAAAACCATGTGAAACCTATGTGGAAGACATTATCCCAAAATAACCCCTTTTAATGGTTAACCAAAATATTTTCCTAAATTGTGCACAAACCATGAAAGATCCATTGTCCATACATCATCCCCTAACACAGTTTAATGGGATTCTCTAGAGGGGTTTCACTAACCATGGACAAACCGTGATACATGACCATAAGACTCCTTTTTCATATTTTTTCAGGCCCCAAACCCCCATAACACCCCAAGACTCTTCATGATCTTGGGAAAAAACATATTTGGCCAAAATAAATAATTTAAACTTAATCCTAAAAAAATTAATTGAAAAATTCCCATATAGTAAAAATGATATTATTATTACATTACAAAAATAACCATATGAGAATTTTTAAGAATAAAAATTACTATCCAATATTTAGATTAATAAATTCCAATGAATAAAATTATCCAAAATACTTCTATCCAAACTCAGAATCCAAAAATTTAAATGGAATGTCACTAAATTTCTAAAATCAACGTGAAATAATGCATATCATTTTTTCTCTCATACTAAACATGTCTATACCTTCCTCATGCATTATCTTGAAATACGATAATAACATTAATTACCATAATACCATATTATCCACATACATTTTTTCCTATAATTATTAAATCTGAAAATGTAGTAAACTCCAACAATTATGGAATAAACACACCATTAATCAGTTCATAGGTTGTCAAAAATATCCAATTTAATTTATCCAAACCAGTCACCTCTTTATCCCAACATCATTTTCTCAGTATTAGAAACATATTAAGGGTTATCTTTCCCTCCACAATATATTTTCTATAATGATTAACATGCAACTGTATCACATTACTTGGTTCCATAAAATATCAAATCCATAATGAAAAAGTATTGCAGTACAATCCTCATATACATCACAATTCTTATAACCAGTAAATTGCTAACAAAATATTCAAATCAAATATTTCATTAATAGGAATATTAATCATTTCTATTCATATGAAGTAGTATCATAACTTGATAATTATAAAATAGCATTATCTAGGACATATTAATTGGACAATTGGGACATTGATTCATATAATGTCTCATATCCATGTAGTAGAAACATTATACACTAGAAACCTATCTCTTACCCTTTTAATCACGAATTTGGTGTCCTTTTTCTCCACACATATAAAAAATCCCATTCTATTCAAAAAATATCCACGGTGATTATTTCTACAGTTATCATATTTGGGAAAATATTTCATTCCCTTCTTCCCTTTGCCCATATTTTTCTCTTCCATCCTTTTTTCTCTTACTTCCCTACAAATTCGTAGGACTCATAGAATTATTTACATATCATATTTAACACATGATACTATTTACTCATATGGTGAGAATATATGGGAGACTATTTACCTTTTAAATGAGAGCTTAAGACAAGCAAGGATATGCTCATTATTACTCTTTAGATCATGTGCATTGGTGGAGTTCTCATTCCTTCTGGTAGGATTCATTTATATAAGATGTAATATAATGGATTAGGTTATAATGTTATAAACTTTTTTCTTGGCATAATTTTATGTACTTTGTACAACTCTAAATATTTTATAACAGATTACCTAAATTTATTCATCATAAATAATCAAATCATAAAATTCAGATACATTGGGGGCATCGTTACTTTAAATCCTTCATAATGGTAGGTAAATAAAATGTGAATTACCCTAAGAATATCTCCAAGGCGTGTCAAACAAGGTTCACATTGAGCCTCATTTGTTTGTACCAGGTTACCCTGAGTCATGCCCCAAACACCTTATTAGATTTATTACTCTTAGTAACATATGTCCCAGAACCACAATTGATTTTAATATCCAGAAATGGATGTATTTTCTTGTAATACCAACATAATCTCTAGATTACCAAAATTTTAGGATCTTCCTATATAAATATCATCAAATTTTATCTTAGGTTTATGATACCTATTTTATGATTTCTCAATATAATTCCCATGGATGTTTCTAAACTTCCTCATATACCAACTGTAACACCCTGAACCCAAAATCCCAGAGTCATTGCCTTAATTTTTTTTAATGGTATGATTACAAAGAACCCAATCCTGATGGACTGATCAGTATAGCAGTCTTTGAATATAGATTACATACATGAAATTTTCATTAAAATTCAAAACATAATATCAACCCTAGATAATTCTTTGATAACACCATTATTCATTTAGCTGAAGATTACATATCATTCCTATTTCATTACATGTCATCTAGGGAAAATAAAGAATAATTAAGGGGTGAGAACATATGCTCAATAAGGTAAAACAATACAAAAATTGCTTTCATAAATAACCATAGACATTATGGAAAATATAAAAATTGAAACCCAACCTTTTAAACAAAAAATTGTACGTAATATGGAAATAAAAAAACCAATAATTCCATTTATACATTACCATGGATATTCCACTAGTCGAATAAACACATGCAATATTAATAACTAAAATAATATAGAGGGAATGAATAAAACTTGACATCAAAAACATTAATATTAAGGACTCATGCTAAGAACATAAATAACCATACCAGCGTGGTCTTATGCGAAGATATTACATTGTCGCATGACACATACCGACTCATCACGTGGATATAGCGGGCCCTACCCATTACTCAATATTTCAAATAAATTCCTCATATGAAAAGTGTGAAACATAATAGAAACATTCATATTAAAACTAGTATATAAAATATTAATAGTTTAAGCATAAACCATGAATGGTATCAAAATAGCACATCTACAGTCATAAATATCATAAAACCATCAATAAAATATGGATGATTGTATAATAAATCAACCAAAATTATGCATAAAATCCAATAATGGATGTTGACAAAGATTAAATAATATAATGAAATCATTAAAACTCATTAAGATAAATATTTCCTTTTTGAAATCATTTAAAAGCCACACAATTATAAAAAAAATATTTTTTTTGAAAATAACCTTGTAATAATGTTATAGAAGCTTTAACACCTTAGGAAACCATGATAGTGGAAATAGGTACTTTTACAGTATAAGGTAAACAAACATTTTTTCGTTAATTTGTCGAAAAGGACATAAAACACTTCGTTTGGAAAATTTCATAATGATTCCTTTCAAAATGGTTTTAAAATGTCAAAAATGGGTAAAAAAGGACTTCAAAAAATTTCCAATTATATTTTGAAATAAAATTTTAAGAAACATGGACATGGATGATAAATTTCCCCTATTATATGCATACGTATAAACAACTTCAAATAATAATAAGATTTTTTAATTAACCCTTAACTTTTAATTTCAATTAGTTGACGGTGTATTATCCAAATTTGTAAGGGATAAAGTATGTTAGTAAATTATACCATAACCATATCAATATTTATGATATCATATATTATCTTCTTATACAATTTTGTAAATAATATTTCAGTATTACCATTGTTTCAGGTGTTAACTACTTCATTTTCCCATTCCATTTTTTTCATGTCAGTCATGTTTGATAGGAATATGATGTATTTTATTAATATCAAGAATGATATAAAGTTCATAAAATACTATTTTTACTCATTATATATATTTTATAATCATTATTGAAAGGTTACTATGGAGAATGAATCTCACTGCATCCGGGAGATGGTAGGTCCTACAAACACACGTAAGATGATATCATTCTTTTCAAGGTTAAATGGTTTAGAATTAGATGGTATATTAATTATAAAAAATAATCATCTTATCATATTCATTTTTTTATTCACAATAATCATAATTATACACATCCAAACAAATTATTTTTCAATAATAAATTACACCATGGCGTGGTGGCAGTAGGCCATATGTATGCACACAAGGTGAAATTATTATTTATAGGATGCATAAAAGAAGGAATGTAGTTTTCTCATTATTATTATTATATTTCAACAAGTAGATGGTATAATATTTTCTTCTTTAGTATAGAAAAAACATATGATGAGTATATTTAATAATATAAGAACAATGAAAGTGTTGACAAAATAATTACCTTTCATCGGGTATATCGTTTTAAATTTCACAAAAGGACTCCATTGGATGGATTTCTCTCCAAATTAATGCCTCTAATAATTTCTGAGGGATTTTGGGAGGCTAATGGTGTAGGTTT
Source organism: Viscum album (assembly GCA_963277665.1). Classification (NCBI taxonomy): domain Eukaryota; kingdom Viridiplantae; phylum Streptophyta; class Magnoliopsida; order Santalales; family Viscaceae; genus Viscum; species Viscum album. The sequence goes on from OY728129.1 coordinate 481,607,765, forward strand.
TATCATATACAGTTGGATTTATAGGTGTTAATGAAAGATAATGACAGTTCCCCTTCTATAAGAGTGGTAAAGGGCACTTTAGGAAATTATCAAAATGTTAAATTAGTATATATTAATTAAAAAACTCTAGATGGCTAAAATATGAATTATTTAAAATATAAGTTGATTATGGGTAGAAATCCTCTCATTTAATAAAATTTATAAATTTTTTATTTTGTTTCAAAACATACCATTTTGATATTTCCAAATTAAATCAATTTAATTTTAATTATGGTAATAATATTCTAAATATTAAATATATATAAATGATTACTTATATGGATTCAATTTTTTATAAAAAGAAACATTATGATATTTTAGACCTTATAATTATATATTTTTTTAAATATAATTTAATAAAATTTTATTTTTATATAATATCAATTGTGTCAATTTTTACACTATTCATTAATTTGACATTAACTAAAATATAAACAGACTTATAACCTCAAAACAGACAAATTAATACACTCATAAATGCCATAATCACCTATAAAATTATTGTATAACCTCAATTATGTCAAATTATATTTGTTTTAATATTTTAAATATTCATTATTTTATATTTTATAAAATAATTAACACTTTACTATTATTTCATTATTTATGGTTAATATTTATACAATAAAAATAATAAATAAATTAATATGATGCATAAAATTCAATTATTTTATCAATTTCTATTCATTTTCTAATTTATCTCTAGTTTATCCCAATATTAATATTATTAAACTCATAAAGAATAAGAGTGTTATAATTTGTCACATTATTTAATTTTAATAATATCTATGTCATTTTCATGGAAAATTTTCCATTAAATGATTAAAAATAGATCATTATGATATCTTTAACATTATATGAGTAATTTGTTAGAATTATAGATTTATAATAATATTATATCATTTTGAAAAATATTATTTATTTTAAAATCTCTTTTATTTCAATTTTGATATTTATTATTTTACTTGATTTTAAATCATAAAAAATTGATTCCTTAAGAAAACAACATTAACTCATACCTAATATCTCAATTATATTGTAAAATTTTGTGGATGGCATATTATGTTTCAAGGTATATTTATTTTTATATTATTAATATCATTTAATTTATTCTTCTATTAATAAATAAATTAATATATATTAATTTCATCACCATTTAATTTAATTATTTATATTTAAAATTATAAATAAATATCCCTAATATAAATAAAATTTTTTCCTATCTAAATTTTATTTATCGTCCACTATATCTCTCATATAATTTCATATTAAAAATATTTTACTTATCAAAAAAATTATAACAAAATTGGATTTTTGTTAAATATAAAATTATAAATATATTTAACTCAACCAAGTGGCCCTATGTGGTCCCAAAATCAATCATAGGATCATTTGGTAGAAAAGAAACATACCAAATAAAATTAAGAAATCTTTTTGGGTAATTATAATATTATTGTTACCTTTAATTACCTGATTTACCCTTAAATGTGGTATTTATTTACTAATCATACTATTCATATTGCCCAAAAAATAAAAGGAACCTATTTACATTATTTGTACCCACTGATTAACAATTTGGAATCTATTTCTAAAAATCAACGAACATAATTTTCATTAACTAATTTAAAATTATTCTCATTTTCAGCTTGAAAAACAGGGTTTTAAAAGCAAAAATTTTACAAAAGATTAAAATGTTTTTACATAAAAAGTCATTGTAAAATTAATGCCAATAAAACAATTATATTAACTAATAAAAAAATTATATTAACTTTAAACCAATTTAATTATATAATATATCCACATAAATTATTCCGGTGAAAAATTTTTTTTCCATTAAAATTTAGTATATTTTTTATTATGCATAAAAACATAAAACTAATAAAAAAACAAAAATTCATCCAAATTATATTTCTATATAATTTTTCGAATTTTTTTTTATTAAATAGAATATATAAAAGTTTAAAAAACATCCTTTAAAATAGTTGCACCATTAAAAGGTGGGAAAAATTCATATTTTTAAAAATACTTCTTTTATCTGAAAAATGTAATATTTTCCTATTTAATGATTAGGAAATACATAAAATAAATTTTGAAATTATGTGGAATATATAAAATAAAAAAATTGGTGAATGTATTTATAATTGTTAATTTGAAATCTATGTTTTATATTATATTAAATAATAATATTATATTAATATATTTTTGTTCAGTAGTACTAGGCATTATGTTTAATGAAATCCAAATCAATGTTGTGTGTACTGTAAGATTAATGTGGTTTTGTGTAAAAAGAAATCATGATACAAAATAAGATTTATTTGGAAATTAAAATTCATTAAAGTCTGGGGGTGTTACAAAATAACTCTTAAAAGAATAAAAATTAATAAAATACTTTCCAAACCCATTTATTTGAAAAAACCTATGAAACATATGAAGAATGCTTGAAAAATAATTTTGAACATTTCATGAGAAAAAAAAATCTAATTTTGAAAAAAAAAATTAGACATAAACATTTTCAAAATCCTTTTCATTTAAAATAAAAATGAAAATTCAAAAGGGAATCTTAAAACAATTGTCATGATGGTTGTAAAATTACATTCATATTTCATGCATTAAAATTAATCTTCTTTTAATAATTTTGGTAAAATCCAAATAGAAATCATTTTGAAAATAACCAAATATTCCGTTGAATGAAAATTTAAAAAAGAAAAAATAATGATGAATTTTTTTAAAGAATCATTCGAAAAAGGTTACAAACAATTTTGAAAATATTTCATGAAAACATGGTTTTGGTAAGTTATATATTTCTAACCAAACAATGAAATGAAGTAGGATTTTCATAAAAATATTTTCTAAGTTATTATAACATACATATAGTATAAAAATGACACTGCGGTAAAATATCATAAATAAATATAGTTTAAGGTAATTCCTGAGTTTCATGATATATGGATTATAAGGTATCATCATTGAATGCATAATCGTAAATAAACTTGATAAACAGTGAGATTATAACATACAACTGTTTCTAATTAGTAATATTGAATCGAAATCACAAAGAAATAATATCATTAAATTAATCATAAATTATCTTGAAAATAAATTTGATTCATAATTTAACATTTCAAAGAGGAATTATACATAGATAATATAATATTATCATTGTATAATATAACATACATATCACAGAATGAAAATTAAGACAAAAATCTATCACCACTTTGGTAACAATGAAAATGTAAACCTCTTGAAATAGACATGCTTAAATATATATGTGAAACCCATTAAATTTAATTACGTAAGCATATAATATATTTATAGACATTATATACAACACGCCTTATAAATACGTGGTGAATATTGAATATATCTCCTAGAAATAAAAGTGATATGAGACACCCCTTACCTTAAGTTTTGACTTCCATCATACTCGTTCAAACATACATAATAATGAATAAAGGATTACTATAAATATATTAAAAAACCATATTCCTATACATATAAATATATATTATTTCCATTTTATGTTTTATTACATTTTTATTCACAGTTTTATGTTAATATCGCATTATAGAAAATAACTTATCTTTTTCATGTATATTTTGACTTGTTCCTTTTAGTCCACTTACATAGATTACAGACGAATAATTTCCAAAATAATAAACCATGATATAAATTTATTATATAATTGGTATATAATATTTAGTGATTGGAAATGAAATACTTTGTTGGTGTAGTTATTAGGTTGTACCTACACTTGAAAACTATTTTTTTCATTTTATTATTTGGGTGAATGAAATACAATTAAATGATATATATTATCATTCAAAAATAATATTTATTTAATATAAGTAATAAATTATTATAAAATTCATCCTTAATACATTCAATTTATATTGTTAATGAATCACATTACATTTTGAGGCGATAGTCCTCCATACACACGAAAAAAGTTATCGTATTCACACAAAATGTAATGACTGAATGTATGTGTGATGTAAAAACAATATAATCATAATATATATATATATATAGCTTAAAAAATAAAAACATCATTAAGACAATCCTTGAGAGGCTGTAAAGGAAAAATGAACGACATTAATCCATAAGGTGGCAGTCTTCCATTCACACAAGCCAAGATTTTGTAACCTATTTGATGGAGGTGTGTGTGGATTAATATCTTAACCTTAAAATGAAAACATATGATTGTATACAAAGAACTGATTTTTTATAAAATAATGTAATAATAATAATTAATGAAGGTTAATAATGAAATAAAACAAAAATCCTCTTTGATGAACAATACATCTACTATGGGTATCCTCCTTATACATTTACTAAAAGCCATAATAGGATATGTTTTTTCAAAAACTAATGCTTTAAAGATGATGAGTGGGAAGTAAAATTGTTATTTTATAGGGTTTTGTTTATCCAAATTTCATGAGAAGTGTGAATAAGTAGAAATAGATAGATCACTTTTATAATTGAGGGGAGTGGAATTATTATGAATACCCAAAAGTTTTCAAAATATAGTGGTATACCTTACCTCATGTGCCTAAAAATAGTTCAATAATAAATGGGATAGTTATTTTTTCTAGAAATACCTCCTCCATAAAAAAAAAGAAATAAATTTTTTCCATGTTCTTCCATATTGTGAATGTTTACTCAATTTAACAATTTTAGTTTTCACAATAGTAACATGTATCTTCTTTATTTACATAAGTAAATTATTTATTAAGAATATAATTAATTTTTTTTATAATATTATACAGAGTGATATAAATGTGAAATTCAATTTACTAAATAATAATTCAAAGCATGTTTAAAATTAATTTTAATACAAATTCATGTAATGAGCAAAACCATATTTAAGCCTTTATCGTGGTAATTAATTTGAACTATTTTTAGTAGTCAATATGGAAAATAATTAAGATTTAATTATTAGATAATAAAAACTTATTATTATTCCATCTATGGAATCAATTTTTATAAATTCCACTAATATGAGTGTATGAATTTAATTTTAAATTAATCACACATATGGGATGAAAAAATGGGTTTCGAAAGAGTAAATGATCAATAGATTACAATTTATTACAACCAATTTCAATATTAAATAGATTTCAATGATCTAAATTGGAATAATATATGAATTATTGAAATAATTTAACTATATAACCTATTTAAAATATAATATATAATTATAATTAAATTAGTTTAAAATGTTGTTTTGAATTAAAATTCTGTATTTTTAACTACTCATCAAAAAATAAATGATTTCAAAAAAATCCTCAAAATTCCCCCTAATATAATTTTTTAATTCTTAATTAAAAAACATTATTTTATAAAATTATATTTCTAAATGTCTCTAAAAAATAATCTTATCATTGTTGTAACGCCCCAATCCCAGTTACCCAGAATTGGTGCATTATTACATAACATTGGCATGATACAAGGAATCATGTCCCGAAAGACCAATCAGTTTAGTATCCTAGGATTTACTAGATACATACATAAGTTTTACATTACATCGTGAAATAAAAAAACAACATTATGTCCCCTTTGAACACTCTTATAACCCTTAGCTTATTACTGCAGGATGAGCATAATATACTTCTTTACGTCTTGGGAACAATTAAACATAAGAAAGGGGTGAACTCAGATGCTTAGTAAGGATAACAATATAGCAGAAACTATCATAAATAAGAATAAACATTTATGGTAATGTATAAGACTAGAACACAAGCCTTTTAAACATAAACATTAGCATAATATGGCAGAGCTAAATCTGATAATTCCATTTACTTTATCACATGGATATTCTACTAGTCAAATAATCACATTTAATATCAATAGCCAATTTCTTAATGATTGAATGCATAATTCCAGACTTCATAACCAAATAGTCATGGCCTTGTTCCAAGACTAGAAATAAGATTTTTTCAATTCCTAGGGCCAAGACACTTGTTTGTCTCATGGGACCTATTGATTCATCGAGGAACTATAACATGCTCCACCCATTACTTACTAAGTCCAATGAATTCCTCTTATGAAAAGGTATAATCATAACATAAAAATTTATATTAAAACTACCATATGATATGTCAAGACATTATCCATAAACCATGAATGGTATAAAAATAACACATCCAGAGTAAAACATATCACAAAACCATCAATATAATATGTAATATTTGTATCATAATATATCAAACATGATCAAGAATAATATCCTGTAATGGATGTTGACATAGTTGAAAATGGAAAATAAAAATCATTGAGAGAAATATCCCTTTTTATGAAAACATTTAAATGTCTCAATATGGATAAAGAAGATTTTTACAATAGATTTATGAATCAATGTGTCCCACAACACATTAGATCATTAATAAGGAATATAAATTTTAAAAAATTAATGTCTATATAAATAAAACCTTAAAACCATTTTTAAAATATGGACATTAATGAGAAAGATTTAGAAGAATAAAATTTTAAAACATATAATATGATATTTTTGGTAGAGTTCCTAACCAAATGAGGGATGCTTGAATAAAAATAATTCAGGTTATAAAAATATTATAATATCATCATAATAAATGTATTCATGATATACTATGTCAAAGTACAATATATGCTACAAATAAAAGTGAATTGGATCATAATAACAAAGAAGTCTCAATAGAATGTTAGTTGAGATGAATTCCTTTGTACAGATTTTATCCTTATGTTAAGGATAAATCAATGACATAATTATTTTTCAAAATATAATTACCCTAAATAGGATTAGATATTCATTTTAAATAAATCAGAGGATATTCACACATATTTTTGTAAAAACAACACCAATAACTTGGATGTTTTACTCAATGAATATAAATTGGGTTAAAATTACTCTTATCAAGTTTATATCAATGACTTGAAATTTTATCAATGGGTTGATTATGTGTATCAAAGTTATATCCACACAATGGGGAGAATAAATTACTATATAAGAAAATAAATAGCGATTTCACACATAATCTTTTAGTAAAGTAATCAATGATGTTTGCGTAAAACGGAAAGAGTGGAAATTGAAATTTGAAATTCCCTTACCGATTTGATAACATACAAAACAAACACCCCATTAAATAAGGATAATAAAATTATGATGTAGATACTCATAAATTAAAGTATATTATGCAAAAAATACAGTCATGGGTAGTACATACACCACACAAAAGTTAATAGTGGAAAATATAGCATGAATCTCGCGGGAATAAAAGTGAGATGAAAACCACTTACATTGTAATATTCCTTAGTATTGTGTAGGTTAACCTCCATTATAATGGTGAAATCATTGTTATTAAATTATACAAGAACCAAATACATAAATATTATATCATATATGATCTTCTAATATTGCGTTGTTAATGATATTTCAATAGTATCATTGTTTTGGTTGTTAACTAAATCATTTTTCTTTATATACTTGGTTACGTATGTCAGGTTTTTTATTTGTTGGCTGTATTTTATTCATATTCATAATTATATTATGTTCATATACATAATTTTTAACCATAAAATTAATATCATTCTTGAATGACTAAGATGGGGAATTAATCTCATCTTGTTTGTGGGACGGTAAGCCGTACGTACGCACAATTGACAATATCATTATATTGATGGTGAAATCATATTTAATTGGATATTATATAATTTATATTGAATTATTAACATGTTATATTTATTATTTACATTAGTTATACTCATTATTATACCCATCCAAATAATGAAGTGTATGAGTAACAAACTACAGCACGACGTGGACATGGTAAGTCATACATATGCACATATGGTGACTTTGACATTTATAGTATGTATAGAATAAAGAATAAAGTTGACCCATATTTATAATAACATCATAGTATGTATAAGGTACATGATTTATAAATTTTGTATGGAAACAAAAAAGAAAGAGGAAGTGGAATAACAAAAGAACTTGGAAGAGGGTGGTGGAATTATTACCTCTTCTTTGGGGTATTCTTTTTGAGTTGATCAAAAGTGCTCTGTGAGTTGACCTTATGATCAATTTAATTCCTCTACATTGAAGTGAATAATTTTTAGATGATATTTGAGAGGGGTTTTTCGATCCAAATGGCTTTGGAGGTACGAAATTAAGAGAAGATGAAGTACCTTTTTATAATAGAGGTGAGGGTCACTTTAGAAAATGCTTGAAATATTATTTTATAATAAAACAATTTTCGGATTCTAATGCGTCCAAAATTATTTACATAGAATCTAAGGTGGGGATGGGTCGAAAACCTTTCAACCAATCAGTTTTAGACATGTTTAGGTTACCATTTTAACCTTATCTTTTAGACTGAACTCTTAGTTAAATAGTTTAACTTGTACTGTGTCTTCTTGTATTCCTACAATATATGGTTAATAAACATACTATAAACTTCAAAGAGAAACTCATGTGGTTAATTAATGAATTATATAATATTATTTAATCCCTCTAGATGGACTTTAGATTTTTAGGAATATTATATCAACCAATAATATAGTGTTTGTTTTAAAAACAAATTTATGTCAATTTTGTCACTATTTGGTATTTTGTTTTTGTGAAAGTCATAACAACCATATCATTACAAAATAATTTTATATAATCCAACATAAAATGTCATATTAACCTATAAAATTCTTTGATGGCCTCAAAAAATTTAAATTATTTTTGTTTTAATATTTATAATATAAACTATTTTAATATTTCATTAAGAATGTAATTAATGCATCATCATTGTGCCATAAATAAATATAATTATATCATCTCTATAAATTATAAATAAAATACCATTATTTAGGAAATAATTTTATATTTACAATGAATATTTATATTTGAATTTATCTTATGTATAACCCTATATTAAAAATGGTTTAGTTAATAAACATTGAATTTAACACATTTAACTATTCATTAAAAATAATAATAATAAATGTCCAAATCTAATCCACATGGACCTAAAGGATTGTATTTTATTCCTAAGGTTGTGTTCGTTCGAACTAAACTTATCCAATATAATTATTAAATGTGTTAGGGTTATTATAATATCATTTTCACCAGTAATTACCATATTTACTTTTAACCGTGTTAAATAAATGTCAAATGTTACTATTCACCAAAAATTATTTTTATCATATTGAACCACATTTTACTTACTGTTATTAACTTAATCTCTCAGATTTTTGAAATTCAACTCATAGAAATGGTGAAATTATTTTTTATGCAATTTTTCAAATGCTCTAAGAAGAAGGGTAAAAGACGGTAATAAGTTCGATAAAATTTTATACATATAATTTTATTATAAAATGACTCCACATAAGTACATTGAACTTATATGGGTATTATATATCTATTACATCTGAAAATAAATTTAAATAAAATAAATAATTTTTAATATATAAATTCGGGTTTAAACAAAAACTTAGTGTTTTTCAATATTCATCAAAAAATTGAATGTTTTCAGAAAAATAACACAAATTTACCATAAGATAATTTTGATATTATGAATTCAAAAATTAATTCTATTTTACAAAATTCAAAACATATAAGATGCATAAATTAATTTAATATTAATTCTCATTGTCAAAATCAAAAAGAGGGGTTTTAAAAAGTAAAAACTATCAAAATATTGACATCTGTTTATGTCAAATTTAAATGTGAAATTACTTATAATGACCTATATTGTATTAAATGATAAATATATAATCAAATTATACTTCCTAACCATTAAAATTCATAATTTAATACTATAAATTATTTTTATTAAAAAAGTTATTTTCAATTAAAATTTAGTGATTCTTAGTTTTCCTCAAAATATGAAAGTTATCAAAGAAGTACGAAATATTTATCAAAAATAAAATTTTTATGAATCTATTCTAAAGAAGAATTTAATTTCATTAAATTTAATATATAAAAGTTTCAAATATTGGTATTAAACAGAGTTTTCTATTAAAAGGGGGTAAAATTGCATTTTTTGAAAAATACTTCTTTTATCTGTAAAATGAATTTGTTCTTATATTATGTCTAAGAAACACATATTATGGATTCTAAAATTATATGGAGTATATAAAATTCAAAATTAATTTAATAATATTCCTAACCATTTTTTAATGACTAGATCGGTAAGTCATGGTGTGCTCGAACTCGGTGTTTCATGTAGCGCATGCTATTAAATTACTATAAAGAAAATAACTCACTATGAAATCTTGGGTTGTAACAGTTGTACCCAAAACACATAAATTGCAGTTTATTTAAAAATTAATATTTTTAAAACATATAAAGACATTACAGAATATTATTTATTTTGTTATCAATATGGTGTATTCATATAAATAAATTATAATTAATGTTTAATACGTTGTAATTAAAACTCATATTAATATGTTATTGGCTAGGTTAATTGTGTAGTTTTTAAATAACTATATTTTTAATATGTCATGGTTTTATTAAAACTCAGATTCAAATGTAATGAAATCTATTCTAGTATTGAGTGTAGTGAAATCATAAATTGGTGTTAAGTAAAACACAAACCAAAAAAGTAATATAATTCATTTTAGAAGAATAATTTATGAAAACATAGGGTGTTACAACTAATATGACCTTTTAGAGAGACTAATAACATAAAAATATCACATAAAATATCATGAAAATTATTAATCCTGATATTAAAAGGGGATTATTCATATTAATATTAATTATTATAGGTTATCATAAAGTACATATAGGTTGTTTTTAGAAAAAAAATCCATATGAATCCTACAATCACTATATCCAGCTGATGACAGTCTGTATTCCACTAGATGTCACTAGATACTCATGCTTATACTGAGATATGTCTTTATTCAAGGTGTCTACTATGTTTTCTTCTGTGATAACTACGTTTACTACAACTTCACCCATATTATAGGAATCTATCAAGAGGTGATAATTTCAGATTATATGCTTTAAATTTTGGTTTGACCTTGTCACTTTTTCAATATCCACCACTATAATGTTGTCACAATATAATGTGATATGGTCTCTAATTAAATGTACCACATAAAACTCTTGGAAAGTGTTTGATATCCAAAATAATTATTTAGATACATTAGAGTAACCTAGATATTCAAGCTTCACAATGTAATTAGTGTAAACTATATTCATTGAACCCTTTTATCTCTAACATCCTCTATTGTGACAAAACACATATCTTGTTCTTAACTTTAGATCGTTCTGATATGTTTTAAAACTAGAATCAATATAACAATTGATGACTTGCTCATTGTATCATCCATAAACTAAGAACCTATCCTTTTTTAGTATATGATACATAATGATATCCTTAAAAGTAGAATAATATTTCCATCCAAGATCATCTTTATATCTCCATACCACTCACAATGCTTTGGAAACATCATGACTATAACGTAACACTAAATGCATGGTTGATCGTATCGGTGAAGAATATGTAATATTACTCATTCTCTATTTCACTTACTATGTAGAAGGAATCATTTTGATAGAAATATTAATACTGTGTGACACTAGTACCAATCCACTATTGTATTATTTCATAATAAATCTATTTATCATTTGATCAATGTTTATTCATTGAATTTGTGAATGAAACATATCGGATCTTTCATGAATGATCTTAACACATAAAATATATGTCGGTTCACCAAATTCCATCATACAAAAACACTTTTTAACCATTTTATAACAATCTACAAAACTAGATTGTCTATTCCAATAAGTAATATGTCACCAAAATATACTTATAAGATAATAATCACACCATTACGTCCCTTGTTGACACATGGGTCACATTCATTATTAATGAAACCAAAATATTTTATATCTTCATCGAATCAAATTCTTTATGACCAATATGATTTATTCATTATATAAATAGATCTATATAAATTGCATATCATTTTTTATCACATGGAGTCACAATTAATTTTGGTTGTATCATTTAGATATGTTCTTGAAGGTTCCCATTAAAAAATGTCATTTTCACATCCATCTTCAAAAGTTAATATTCATAGTAAGCTGATATAGAAAGAATAATTTTGATGGATGTAAAAATTAAAATGGATAATAATTTTTCAACTTATTTAGTGTCATTAATTTGTTTCAATCCTATATCTACTGGACCTATATTATAGGTACATACTGTAACTTCTATGTCTAGTTTTCTCTTCAATACTAATTCTCACCCAACAAAATTTTCATCAACTAGTAGATCGACTGGAACAAAAACATGGTTATGATATATGGGATCTATTTTAAAATTCATTGCATCTTTCCATGTTGTAACTTCTAAGCTCTCTACTTATTAATTAGATGATATATGTTCATTATTTTCCACCAATAATGAGTCAAAATAATTGGTGACTAGAAAAATATATCTATCTATCTCTAATTATTCTTAGATGATCGTATATAGAACTTGGGTTTCATAAACAATATATTCCATAGTGACCTATGGACCATGTTACTATACCAACTCATGGGTATCTTGAGCTTATAATTTATCGAAATGTTCCTTTCTCTAACTTTACTTCTTGAGGTTGTGATCCATCCCACGAAAAATGGATTTCGTAGAAATATTTACTTTCTTATCTGATGGGATTTTATTGTTAGTATCATATTTTTTTCTATATGAAACCATATAGATATACCCATTATGACCCAAGGTTCTTGTTTTTTATAGGATCATAAAAAATTCCTCACAATTGCATACACATGTATATGAAAAAACATATTTTTTTTACATATAACTCAATGGGAATTTCATTTTCCATTTTAGTCATAACTCAATTTATTATTTATTCTACTTTTTTATTTCATTTCACCAAAAGAATAATTTAACATCTAAATGACTCAATTTATTTCAATATTTTTTATAATAAATATTTTTATTATGAATGAAATGTAGTATTTCTATTTGGGTTTGGGAGGCCCATTAAATATCTCATAGGGCCATGGGTAAGAGACCGATGAACATGTCTTGAAGGGCTAATGTAGAATTGTGGCTGCATCTACTAAATGACTCAAAATTTACCTGATCATATATAGAAATGTATAGTTCATCCTTTAACTAAAATCATTTCATTGTGATTTGTATGGTGGAGTGTATTGAGATAGAATACCACACTCCCATAAAAAATTGATAAACTCATAGTCAATATATTAATTATATAGATATAAGCAATGATTATTTACATTATTTACATGTTGATTGTCTACATCATTCCTGATTTTTTTTAATTTATACCTGGAATGAGAATTATACCTTAACAATTAAACATTCTTATATATACTCAAGTAATCGGTTGAGGGTTTGATATGAGATTACCAACCTCTCGATTCAACTAGAAAGGTTACACACACATCAGCATGCATGAATTCTTAATTAATATTTTACCTTTCACCATGTTCAATGAATGAAGGTTTATTCATTTTTCATTATAAAAAATCATGACATATTTCATTTAGTTTTTGCTCAAAATATTCTAAATATCCATATTTATAGAGAATTGTAAAATTCTTCATGTCTATATAACAAATATGTTGATTCCATATGTGGGTGTTATATGATTCATGGGAACAATATTCTCTATAAATGTTGAGTATATTTTTTCATAATATAATACATAAAGAACATTCGTTAAATGTTTTATACAATAACATTTGTTTGTATTTGTAAAAGAAATAGATTTAATTTCTAAACATGAAAACAAAAACATCTGTATGTTGTAATGGTACAAAAATTATAGTCATTGTAATAGTTCTTCTATAATTAAAATATCTTAAAATCAAAATAATCAAATTGGAAAATGAAATTTGGTCATCTCTATAGGATAGATTAGATGACCTCGCACCATTAGTATATTATAAATCCACCTCTCCTCTCATAATCTTTTAAAATAAAATTGGTTCCACTGTTTGAATATATATGTGAGCACCACAAGATTCATATAATACCTAATGTGTTTATATTGAAATATTAAAAAAAACGAATTCTCCTTTATTTTCCCTAATATTTTGGAAGTATTTCCTCTTCTATTGGTCGTGGTTTACCCAAAAAACCTCCAACCAACTTTTCCATTAATTTCATCCATATCATCCACTTCTTAGAAGGAATGATCTTGGGATATTTGGTCTTAAAATTTTTGTTGGACCCCTTTTCCTCGTTACTCCTTTTCTTATTCACTTTAGGTCTACAAGTATTTCACAACACATATTCTTGCCCACTTGGTGAATTATAATAATATGTGTTTATATACACTCCCCATTATTTCCCATTTTATAATTAATAACATATCTACATAAAAATGATGGTAGTGATTAAATTTGTAGATATATGTATAACTAATCAAGGAATGTAACCCCTACCGAATCTAAGAATCCAAGATATCCAATAAATTTTTTACATGAGGCCTAAGTGGTTCTGAGTCACCATGGTTGGTTGGAAATATGGAATTTCTATTTTCGTATCTATATTGTCCCACCTCTCATTCTAGAGATCCCAAAGATGAGACATCATGTTATATGAATCCATGTAATTTTGTTTCCGTATAATATTATTTTTCATGCATAATGGCATGAAAATTTTATATCTGTAGAATAATTCAAATTTTTCTCATAGAGATACAACTCTAACACACTTGCATCATTTCAAGGAACTTTAGGGATAGTTTCTTCTAGAACATAAAATTTCCATTCATGGAGTTTGATACCATATAAGTTCCTTTTAATCTCTTGTAAATGTTTGTAGATGATAAGGTTATACTTTAAAATTATATATCACATTTAAATATTTTATGTTCTATTAATTATTGTCTCTACCAATAAGATGATCATAATTTTAGTACCTTATCTGATATTAGATATAAAAAAAATTATTATAGATTTTAATATCACATTATTTAATTGTGTCAAAATTTTCATCGATATTTTCTTCATAATATCTTGTTTCAAGGAAATTCTAGTGTAAATGAATCTTTTACCCTTATGATCACCCTAAACATTGTTCGTCAATAATTATGAATATTTTAATGTATGAATTCAATATTGCGACAACGTTATCTCATAATTACATGATCTATTGAGTTAACTCCATAATAATATATACTTAAATTTAATTTCCAAAAATATTTCCTCTTAGTTATACGAATACATTCTTTATCATTCAAAACATGATGTGAAAAAAGTTATGTAAACCCAGAAACTCGAGTTTGAAATCCATGATAATTGAACTCAACCTAATTTTTTCTGGTCATGAAATTTAAACTACAGTTATATTTTACATTATGCATTATAAGTCAATATCAATCGATAATATATTATTTATGGATTTTATATTTATGTGTTGCTTTCATATTTTATAATTTTTATATTCTTTATAATATAAAGTGGATTTACTTAATTGATTAAAAAAATTAAATTTTTTTTGGAATAATTCAATTAATTTTAGTTCTATCATATATTCTCATTAACTATGTATTTTTTTCATATTCCAATAAAAAACATCCATAATGAAATAACCATGAAACTTGATAGATACAAAATTATATAGTAGTAAGATTGTGAGCTATTACTCATGGTTAGCTTACCTAAAAGATGGTAAACTAACCCTTAACTTAAGGGATTACACCTTAAGCCATTTTATGCTTCACGTTGGGGTACTCCACCTATTCCCCCACATGCCCCTTTGATTGGAGGCACCTCATCTATAAACTTGAACCAACTCCATGATTTGGGGAACTATATTTATTACATAATATTTTACCCGCATTTAAGTGAGGTGAACCAAATTATTAGTTAATGGGTTCACATAAAATAAATCATGGGCTCACATTCCATGTGATAATGAAATGAGGGATGAAATGATGGATAAAAATTCAAATTTATAATTAAAATAAAATGAATACCATCAGTAAAAAATTCATTTCTATTCTCATGAGCATCCATATACATGAAATTAATTATACTTTTAATAAAATATAAATCAATTATAATCATTTTTTATTATGATAAATATCTCTATAGTCAATATTTTTTTCATTAATTAATCAAATGTTTTATCTTAATTTTGATCAATAATTAATATTAATATTTCCATTCATCATAATTCTAAAAAAATAAGTACTTTATTAAAAATTAACAGTGTAGAAATTTGTACCATAAAGGTAGTGTGGGTAGTACCCATTCGAACTACCCAAAATTTTTTATCACCCTAAATCATTTACTCAAGAGCCTTGTGGAATATATATCTTAACACATAATTCCAAGGCGTGCACTTTCAACATAATGACCCAATAAAAAAAATTATTTACCTAGCATGATTTGTTTCAATATACATATAATAATAACTATATTTTGACTTGTACATCATAAGAAATTTTGAGTGTTACATATAAATTAATTAAAATTTTAATATATATATATATACACACATAACCCAATGCTTGGTGTGTAAAATTATCCCAATTTCTACACAAAACACATGTTTATTTGTTTTAATAATTATTATAAATTGAAGTTAATTATGCATAATTTTATAATATTCATAGTGTATTCAATCCTACTATCCAAGATATATTTCTATCACCCTCTTTCTTTTCCACACTGTTATGGAATCATCATGTAACAATGACCTAAAAAATAATAGAGTGGGTAGTGTTTATAGATGATAGATTGTGTGTTGTCTCCATGTTACACAGTCACCAGTTATGGAGGTTGTGTATAAAAATACACCACCCATTTTTTAATAATGGTATTCACATCATGTAATTATATTACATTATGTATAGTCTAGTTGATCATAGGTCATGATGCCCAGGTAAACAAATTATTTATTTAAATTTACACCACTTGTAATAAAAGAATATTTCTAAAATTAATTCTTAATTAATTATTTGTTCCTTTAAAATGGGTACACTATGTTTACCCATGCCCTACATGGAATGTGATATTGTACAATCCAACATGAGTCCCTTTCACATCTAGATGAGATCATAAAATTTATTCTGTTCAAATATTTAATAGATATGATTATATTTGGGACATTTAAGAAGAATATTACATGATCTTGTGATTCATAATAATGAACGATTAAATAATAATTGAATTATAATGATAAATGTGTAAATTAATAAATGATCTCCAAATAATTATATATAATTTTCTGACTGTTCTGATACAACTTATAGGTTCCACACAATGTAAAATCACCAAATAGGGAATTCATAACTCATATTTTTATCATAATCAATAATTAATTCGATATTTAAAAGATGATAAATGTAATAATAATTCTAAATTAATCAAATAATATCTATCTATTAATCAAATAACCAATATACAGGATTATCACATTTTATTTGTATATAATTTATAAAACAGACTAATTACTTTGAGACTAATTCCTTCTTCATTATTGGATCTGAAAAAGTCACTATGGAATATTACTTTTTATTTGTAATAATCAAGAGTATATTTCTCCATGTAGTGATCCAAACATGTTCCAAAAACCATTGAACATTATTGTTAGAATCTTCGAGTGATTTAGTGGTATATCCTATCACATGCCTCATTCTACTTTGATGGCCCTATGAATTTCTCCATGTACAGTTTCTATTAAATATGTCTAAACATGAGAGTTGTGTTGGAGAATGATAATCCTATATTATTGAGGATGTTCTTGGATTAGGGATCTTTAGAGCTTTTAGTGAAATTTCATTATATCATGTCATACAGAACCACTGAAATTGACAACCCTACAATAAAATTATATAATTTGTTTTATATAGTAATATGGTTAGAAAATAATAAACGTGCATGTGACCTTATTGTTTTTTTCATTCATAAAGAACTCATTGTCAATAATAATAATAATATTTTTAATTTGTCATACTTGATAAACTCATGAATTAGACTAAATATTATTAATCTATGTAATATTAAATATATATTATTTCACACTGGACCATTACTCTGGGTATTTCATTACCCCACAATATTTATCTAACCATTAATAATGACTATTTATTTATAAAATAAATATGAATACATTATTTTCAAACAAATAAATAAATATTATATTCACTAAATAACAAATTGATATTTATTAACAATTATTCTCACAAAAACTATATCTCGAATAAATTGTTGTGGAATATATATGATCAAGATAATTTGAATAATTATTAAACCACATACAATGATAATATTTATTCAACTTTTCAAATAACAAATAATTTTATTATTTTACTGAAGTTATAGATACACTTAGTGTGTGGCCCCTTAGGCCTATTTATTAGTGGAATCATGAAAAGACTCCCAATGCCCAATGTCATCACCTAGAAGCATGGTAAAACACCCACAGATAATGAATTGAATGTAACAATTAAAGAAAAAAATATGTATACTTAAATTTTAATATAATCCCATTACATGGAAATCTCTAATAAAAAATGTTGCATGTTGGTACCATAAACTATGTGCTCAATGTATCATTATTTAACGTTATAGAAATTGATCTTTCCTAGAGAAAACCCTTACCAAGGTTATATTTTGGCTATATCATTTCAATCAAAGGTCCTAATATATCAACTTCCATTAATGAATAAATGGGGGAAATCCATTTTCAAATTCTCAATTAGTGAAATAGTACATTTTATGAACCCAACATATCCAACATCACGACAAACATATGTCATCAATGTATTCATCAGAACATGAAACTACACAACATGTAACATAACTAAAAAATAATCTTATATTCAAAGGATTATTACACATGTTGAATCATTGGAACATCCAAGGACACATATAAAGGTGAATTTTCTACAGGCCAGTCCCATTCTAATGATTTCTTACACTAGAAATTACCAACATTGTATTCCATAATAAGGTGACCAAAAGTGTTTTGATTCTCTACCCCTAATATCCTATATATTTTTTGTCCCAAAAATAATTTCATCTTGATATAGAATATATATTTAAAAAATAGTTGTGAAACTCTTCAGTTCTATTCATATATTGGAATCACTCTAATAATTAAGTTTGACAACTACTCTTCGGACATTATCACACATGGTGTCACACATATGAAAAATCATGATGTCATAATGTGTTTATTAATATTAAAAACATAGAATATATTTTATCTTAATGTACACACAATTCTGTTCTAGATAACCTCCTGTAGAAGTATTATCAATCAACAAAGAATCATTATTAATTGAATCTTTGGTGGCTTAAAATCAATTTTTTATTGGAAATTTTTATAAGTTAAATCTATATCTATGAATAAATAATTCAATATCCTTTCAACGTTGAAATATAGATAGGGTTCATACACTAATATGTTTGTTTTGATAAGAAAAGAAATATGTAATTCAATGAACATCATAATAAAATAACTATGGATGGAAGAAGATAACTAATCCTTTATAGAAAAAATGTGGTAGTAAACATAGAGTAAAGTTTATGTAGGATACATTTCAGTTGATTATGTGTATAAAATATGTTCATCATTAAATCAAAATTTTAATTTATTGGAAGAAGTTAATAAATGATATGAAATTAGATAACTCTGTACACATTTTACCACACACACTCTAGTTTTTCAAATTAATGGTGTATGGGTATTATGCTAACCAATTGTTGAATTTCGGGGCTAATGATAATTATCGATATCAATGACCAATTAAACCCTAAGAAAAAGGGATGCCACATTTGATCAATATATCTAATGTGGTTTATATGAATATATTAGTGAAACATACATATACCATCCACTCTATAACTACTAATGTTATATTTAATTATAGTTATAGACACTATTTTATACCTAAAAATAGTATATGGTTATCACATTTCCACATAAATGATTATATGATAAAATAATAGTGAAAATTACTAATGTTACGGTGATCACATCCCATTTAAATGATTCATCGCTAACTGATGTTTATATGAATGTGCCTTCTAAACAAACATGTTAGTATCCATATATTTGAATTTGATATAATTTTTGGAGTGGATTGAATCCATTTATATATATATTATAAAAAAATCCCTGGAATAGAAGTAAAATTTCATATTAGAAATGAACATGTGAACAGTAATAGTTATTGGGATGAAAATGAGTTTCCGTTGAAAATTACTTAAATTTTTTTTTCTCATGATTCATATTCATAATGGTTATTTATCTCATATGTTTGGGGTGGAAGTCATAATTGAAGATATACATATTGTATGGGAGTTTTTTATTATCTAAAAGAGTTCCCTAGTAACAATATGAATCACGTTGTTCAATTTTTAACAAAACACTTTCCTAGTGAAAGAATATTTTCAGAGACAATATATAGAATGTTCTCTATTTTTTATTTGAACCGAGGAAGTGTCTATATTAGAACATATATCAATGATTAATATGGACTACTGCTTCACCTTAGGGTGCATCAGTTATTCCTGTTATAATAAATGATTGATCAGTACAACTCCACATTGATAATCAATCGTTATATAGATCATGGGTTAAGAATATATATCTTTGATGATGTATTGATTATTTGTTTGATTGGTTGTGAGGAATATAATACATCTCAAAGATTAATTTTTATTTTGGGTACTATAAATTGATGTTAAAAGATATTATAAAACTAAGACTACATTTTAAATGAGGTATAATAACTATGAATTAAAATTGATTCCATTTAAACAAACTAATGGCTCCATTATCATCATTGATTTGATGAATATAGTCATTATACATTACCTAGATCAATTTTGGGTATTCATAAAATCTGTATTCTAATATACTTGAAGAGAAAATAATATATTGAATGTCACTTTATAAATTTTTTGAAGACCATGAGGAAGAAAAAAATATTACAAATTCAGAAAATTTGAAATGTAGTTACAGAATGTATCATTATTAGGTCATGTGATCAGAAGTGAGTGTGTATTATAATATCCTTCTATGATAACATTCAATGAAAATTTGTCCAGACCAACAACTATGACTGAGATACATTGATTTCATGTATTTTATAAATATTATTGACTCTTTTTGAATAATTTCACTTATTTGTTTAATCTACTCAACATGTTTACAATAATTTTATTATAATTCATTTGGAAATATTAACATAAATAATATATTAATAAGACAAACCAAACGATGGACTGTGTACCCATCCTCACACTATGTTATAGTGTATATGGGATTTTGATCAATCATGATGCATCTATATAGTGATTGGGATTTGTTATTATGTATAATGAAAAGTGGATAGATTATTTCACTCCTCAATTAATGGTTCATGAGAAACATTACCCAACCCCTAACTTAGATTTTGAAGAATTAATCTCTGCATTAATGATTTAGAGGAATTAAACTTACAAATAATGTTGTGACATATATAATTATCATAAGATGTTAATGTATATACCGATTTTAAAAGAGTTGAAAATGAACTATAGATGTTCTTTCGATTTAATTAAATATTATGATTTCTTGATATATTTCCAATGTAGGAATGTGGATAAGGTTGCTAATGCTTTGAGTGAAAATAATAATGATTGTTTATTTATGATGAGGATCAAACAGGATACAATATTTATGGATTTTCACTGACTTGAAATTAAAATCATGAAAGATGATGATAAGCCTTACCGTTCTCGAGTGATTGTTCAATCGTATAACCATATAATGTGTAATGAGGTATAAAATGAATATATATCTATGAATGAAGGTTATTAATGTCAATGGGATCAACCTTAACTATAGTTGAATGAAAATTTTTAAGAATAGATAATGTTACCATTTTTATACTACAATTGAAGAAAGAGTTGCTCAATTAATCTCATAGATCATCATTATTTATTTATCCTATAATAAAGAATATGTATAAAGATAATAAGAAGAATTTATGATGGGATAACTTAAATAGAGACATTTTTGAGTATGTATCTCAGTTCCTGGTATACCAACAAGTTAAAGCTGAGTGAAATGTGTCTATGGGGATGTTACAACCATTAACTTTACATGTGTAGATATGGGAAAATTTACCCATGTATTTCATCATATGACTCCCTGAAAAATCTAAATGGAATAATTTTTTGTGAGTTTTATTTGATCACCATATAAAGTCAACATATTTCATTATTATCATTGTCGATTTATCTTTTTTTAGTTTACCTTGATATATATTAAATACGTATAAAGGAATCATGGTGTACCACATAATTTTTTATCTTATAGAGATTTAATGTCTACCTTTATGATTATGATTAGTCATTATGAAGAACTAGATATGGATATTTGTTTCAATAAAACCAATCAGCTTTATACAAATGGCCAATATGAGGGAACCATTCAATCCATATATGATATCATAATATTCGGGTAGGTAAATTTCTACACAGATTGTGTTCGATAATTAAACCAGGTGTTTACTAAGCTAGAAAAGGAAATTATAGAGAAGGCTAGATGAACTCAGAAACACACCATGGAAGATCATAGTTGATAAAAGATTAAAGATAAATAAACTTGGAAGGATCTAGAATTCCAAGATGGTGAGAAGGTATTCTTTTGAATTTATCAATGAAATAATGTTATGAGATCTTATAAATAATTTAATGTTTATTCCTAGGTATATTGGTCCCTTTTAAATTATTTATTGTGTAATCATGGTGTCTTATCACTTGGTGTTTCCACTAACAAACTCTTAAGTTCATGATGTGTTGTACGTATCTCATTCGACAAAATTCATACATGATCATTAATATGTATATAATTAAAGGGAATTCTACTATGAAATGATTTTTAATATTAAGAAAAATTGATATAAATAAGGAATCTTAGAGATAAGGTCCTGATGAACATGACTCCTCATTAAGATAATGTAATTTACATGAATTATAAATTCAAGGAATATCAAAAGGGGCCCAAGAATGTGAAAACGCAGAAGTTTCCTCTTTTTTACATTAGATAGGTATAATTTTGAGTTTGAAATTTATTTTATGGGGGGTGTAATGTAAAAACAACATATTTCATATGTATTTTATTGAAATATACTTGAATCATTAGATTTCTTCCACTACATGAAACCTTAACTCTAAATCAATTATGATATATTATAACATTTATAATATAGTCTTCGGATTAGTGGGTATGAACATAATCAATAACATTCTAAAATATATATTATTTTTTCCACAATTCAAATTTAATTAATAATTCATAATAATTAATAATTAATTTTTATTATTAACATCATTTCATGATTAGAAGACCTTTTTTCTAATGAACATAATTTTTACACATGTTGTGAATTTTTATATAAAATTATATTGACCAATATGAGATTTATATTTTATTTATATTTATTGATAATAATTCATATATTTTTTATCTAATGGTTTAGAATTAAAAGAAAACCATTTGAATGTAAAAATAATTGTTTTTTTAAATGTTTTGATGTGCGAAATATATTTTTATCATTAAAGATTAAATTAATCATTATATATTAAGGATAATAATGACATGAGAAGATTATATATTCAATCAAATATATTAACATTCATATAATTTTTTTTATAAATAATAAAATGTTTGTAAACTCAATTGTATACTTAAAAATGTATTCCTCTATAAGAATTGGGTTTCATTGCATTTTGGGAATGTATATTAAAATTAATAGAAATTATCATTAATAAAATGTTATATATATATGAAATCAGAATAAAAAAAATTGGAAACCATAAAAATATCATTTTAATTATAATAAATATAAAATATAGAAAACGTTTGTTACCATGGTCAGGGATAAAATAGTATTACAATGGGTTAAACTAAAAGATAAGTGGAAAATTCATCTTACCTTTTATGGATAATAATGTTTGAAGATATTTCATCCTTATATTATCATTTCTTATAAATAGTTTCAATTTTTTTAACTTTAATAGTAAAATTAATTTTTTCTATGTATATCTATCAAGTATGTTCATGTGTGTCCATCCCCTAACTTATAAATGAGATCCTCTTATCCACCATTATTCCCAAACAATAACCACTCAAGATCATCCAATAAAAAAACAAGAACCATAATATATTCATTCCATTAATTATTGAGATTACTATATAACATGAAGACCATCATAGGAAGACTTAATGTGTGAGAAAAAGGAGGTATCTCAATGAATATGAGGTTAGAGAGCTTATGGAAAAATTCCGACATGAGATAAGGGTTTTAAATGTCAAATATTTTTTTGGATTATTTATGCATGATTTTTTTATAAAAAAATTATATTCTCTATATTTAAAAAATATTAACTCATTCTTATTATTTTATTGAATCTTCTTATTACATTTTTTTATTTCATTTTCCCCTAACTATGTTCTCAAAATTCAAAAAGAAACCTTTTTTAAACCAAAATTTTATTTTCTATTCGGATGAGAGTATTTTTATTCAAGGCCAATTTTACATTAATTATTTTAATACATGTTTTAATGAATTTACATTGACTAATTAATTTGATTTTAACCAATGATATAATTTCTATAAAATGGATTAATATGGATATTTTTTCATTATTTTAGTGATGTACTTTTTACCAAAGTTGTTAATGGAATCATTTTTTTATCATATACAACAAGAACAAAGTTTCCACCTTCATCCATACTATTTTATTTTAATCATCCTTTATATGTTTGAATGGTTCATTTAAATTAAAAAATTCATAATATTTAGGATAATTTTAGATTTTAAAATTGTTATTTGAAAATAAAAAGAGTATTTTTAAATAGAACATTCAGTTGTATTTAAAATTATTTTCATGTATGAAAATATCCATTGAAAATGCTTATAATTTTCATGTGATATGGTCTAGTGATACCATATTTATTTATTATCTGGATGGTTTAATATTATTATAACAAAATATTTAGGGAACTCGTTTACTTTTTCATGGGTTCATCTATGATTAAATGATAATCATTTATAGGTTTATGTGGAATATATATGAATTGATTATGATTATATAATGATTTGTTCCATTATATCCCTCTACATTATGTAATGATTAGTTTTTAATGAGATAAAAGGGTACATGGGTGGTTAGCCCAGGCCCAATAGAGGGTAAAAATGTTGATATCCTAATCCCATAAGAGGGTACACAAGTGGGGATACCAAGACCGATGCAAGTATATATATTGTTAGACAAGGATTAACTTGTTTTATTTATATTAGGTGGAAACTATGGAATATGAATTATAGTCCAATGATTATGCCATAATTATTTCCACTCTCCTATAACATGTTCTTTTGACAATTTTATATTCTCCTGGATCATGTTTTCCTTATGATTCATGTCTTATGAACATAAAAATATTTATTCCAGGTTTCATGACACTAATATAAGAATGATTGGGTATGATTTTATATTATTAATCTCATGTTCTCATACCCTTATTCTTATCATATTCTCATTAATATTTATCAACTAATGTCTCTCACGTTTACCCTTCCTAATCATCTGGGATCACCCTTTATAAATTTTCATTTCACTAAGATATAAATGAAGGATTTGGGTGTGTTATGTAAAATAAGGGTGTTAGGTGTGAATAACATAGTTAGAGATAAATTTATGTAATAGTTTTTTATTTATCAAGGTAAAAAAATACAATAAGACACTACTATCCTTGGTATGGATCATAATGATATATAAATTATATTAATAAAAAAATATTTAATATTTTTACTTGTTATTCTTTGTTCACCTCAAAAACTAACATCCATGTGTATGGTTTCTTATTAAAATCATGCTTATATTTTTTCAATCTAGTGGAATAACATTACATTTTAGTTATCTGGATCACATTTGTTTCACACATAGAATCACTATTTATCAAACCATATATGGTAATTGTTCATCCTTGAGGAAAATACCACTTCCTTCTATTTATTGATTTTACATAGGCCACACATAGTTTAAGTGATTTTATACCCCTTTTAGTTCAGACTTATTTATTATGTTTAAAAATATAGTGGAAAACCCATGAGGTATTTGAATTCTGATCACTATAATGAACCAAAAAATCAACATTGAATTACATTTTAAATAAATGAATTATTAGGTAGTTTAGTTATAGAAAATACATGTGATATTTTTATTATCATAGAAAATTATAAATATGGAATTCCCGATTTAAATGACCGTTAAAAAAATACCCATTGATATTATAGTAATTGTAGAGTAAATGTATACATTATTAAATAATAAGGGTTATGCTAAAGTCTACTCAAAATAGATAGAATAAGTGGTGTAATCTATTGTGACTATGGATTTTCTGTTTATGAATTTGGAATATTGATAGGAATAATCTCAGATCTATTTATTGAGATAGAATTAGATACCCGGTCTTGGTGTGCTTGAAAATGAAATTATATAAATATTAAATATTTAAATATTTTCTGCATATAGTTTTCCTAAAAAAGTGGAATAACTTTTGAATAAAGACTTATATTATAAATCTAATACCATGTTTGAGTATGAATCATGGATTTAACCTATGTTGTGACCTATGGATGGTCAACACCAAACATATAGTTAAGGAATCCATTATTTAGTATGTTTAATTAAAATAAATAAATATTTTATTTGTTTATTTTTTTAAAATAAGGAATTAAAATCATTTTCAAGTACCCCTTATTACAATTTTAGGGTTTATACACATTAACCTTGCACTATTTGAGAAGAGTTTCTATGTGTTCCTCATTGGAGGATTGATATAAAATGATTAATGGGAAAACTATAAAGGTTTATTGATGGGTATAAAATGTAGTGTATCTTATTTATTATTAGAAAATTTATTATTCACCACTTATTTATCCATAATTCTTGGTAGGCCTCATTATTTTTTTGCTCCCCCTTTCATTAAAACATTTATCATGGATTTGTGTCTCTTATTTTGATATGAAATTATCCTCCCTTCACATGAGCTCGTTCAATAATTTTATTTGTTTAAATAAATTATTTATTTTCTTACACAATTTTATCACCCATTAATCTACCCCTATCATTCAATGTTGAGGATCACATCAGGCAACGATGAATATCACAATTGTTTTTTATGGAAAAAATACCTCAATTCAATACTGTAGTATTTGTGGGTTGATTGAGTTGGATTACAATGTTGGTTAACAATGTATGTTTTGGTGTTATATAGATATTTCTTACATTGTATGTTGAAAAATATCCAAGTCAAATGAATGGATTCCCATGAAGTGGAATAGAAAATTGCGCACACAAGTTTTATTCAATTCCAAATGTTTTCCAAATTTTTATGGACCAAAATGTGGCGGTTAGATCAAGAATCATGAAAGATATATTTCTTTGCAGGCCTTGAAATAATATGTAAAAGGGATGAGTTTTTTGAAAAAATGGGTTTTGCAATGGTTGTTTCGTGAAGGTGTGGAACATCCTGAACAAGTGTCATGAATGTGTGCAGATTTGATGGTAATCTATGTGACAACGAGATGCCCCACAAAAAAAATTTTCCCATGGTTCATCACAATGTTAGAGAGGATATTGAATGAGATGGTAGAGATACATGAAATTGTTATGAAATGGATGGAAGCATCTATAATTGATTGAAATTCTAATAAATAGTCCTCTACCCCCTTCAATTAGTAGTGATCTTTAAGAACATTATAACGATCTATATTTTTGAAGTTGGATTACAAATTTTGTCTTTCAGAAAATGTTCATTAAAGATGGGGTTTTGAATATTCTATAAATGATGGCCCAAATATGTGAGCATCATGAATCCTATGATGTTCACAATGGCTATAAAAATCTGGCCAAAATAATTGATGTCCAAAAGGGTATGTATTATTATTGGAAGTGGATGACCATCATAAAATTAATGAGATTCAAAAAAGTTGAGGGGTTTGTGAAGTAAGTTTATGATAGTTAATAATTGATTATTTTCATGAATTTGGTGTGAGATTCATGAAATAATTGATCATAAAGAATATTTTTAAATGGTGTTTCCCAGTAGATCTATGGTAAAGTGATATTCATCAACTAGAAGAATGTTAGACATCAGCAGATCGTCTTTCTATAATTAAGAATATATTAATTATTTTTTATTAAGGGTCCTAAATTTCTATAAAATGTTGTTAAATACTTTACAAGATAAATAAAAAAGGAATATGATATGGTGATCTTTTCCAATATCAGTGACCTAGAGAAAGATACTCATGGAGTGACCTTTGGGAAAGTCGGGAGCTGACCCAAAACCTTGTAAAGGTAGTAAGCGTTAACATAGAAGTAATGTTTCCCAAAAAAAATTTGTGAGTGTGTGTTAGTTGATTTGGTGCATCATCACATCATCAAAGTATTCTCCTTGGTTATATCCAACTAAGGGTGAACGAAGTAAAAATATGTGTTTATAATGCTTGCCTTTTTGTTTTAAATTTAGTGAATCATCATCAGATAAAGAAGGACAGAATAAGATCTGCATAAACACTAAAGTGAAAAAATAGTTACCCTCATAATAAAGAGGTCAAGATAAAATGGGGAAAATTTTGTTGGATAGAACATATATACAATAATTCACCCCAATCATGGTATCTAGGTCCCTTTAAGACCTAATTGTTTATATGATTCTTTAAACATTTCTCCACATTTTTTATTACTGACCCATAGGCTAAATGGTTGACATTTTGGGGTGTATTAAAGAGATATGAAAACCCCAAAATCATGAATTTTATAAAAAAACAATTTGAATGGTGGCTATTGAATGGATCATAATGTTATCGTCAGTGTGGGTTTGCGATCAGTGATGAAATCATGGAGCGAAGAGAAGGATAGATGATATGGTGTGGTCCGATATTGGATTGGTGATCCTTATAATGACCATGGAATAACATAAATGTATGTTAGATCATTTTTTATGAATGTTCAGCACATTACAAAAGAATAAGCCAGAGTATCACAAAAATTTAGTGTCTTTGGAAATAATTAATCATAATATTCTATCTTAGTGAAATATATTATAAATATCCCATAAATTTATTTCTTTTTTCTAAATATACTTAAAACATTGTGTTATAACCTGGGGAAATAAAATATAATAAAGGGTTAGCTCATATGATCAATAAGAAAAAATAAAGATTCATGTAATAATAATATGATCATAATGGAATGATAACTTGAGGATAACATTCAAAAATCGTAAATTTCATATTAAAAATCATATAAATGAGTTATGGAATAAGTATGCATAGTTCATAAGAAAAGATTCATAAGGGAATTAAGAGAATAATCCTTGAGAGAATAACATTGGAATACAATATCGAATTTTTGGAAGACACATATGAATTCAAATATTCTTTCCATCATATTCAAGGCATAATCCCTAGGTCATATTACTTGAATTAGTTCACTCCCCAAACTATCTTTGTATTCATGGATCACTTCCATGAACATATTAGTAGTCAAGGTTCACTTCCATGAACATCTTAGTGGACTATGTCTTTAACAAAACCATGTTCACTCTCCATTCCATCCATGAATATTTCATGAGGTATAAATTATTTCCCAATTCATTGTAAGGAGAGATAGGTCCCACCATATCATTTTTGAAATCATACATTAATCTTCCAAACAATTATAAATAGTGATTCCAGGACCCCTGAATTGAATTGTGGATCATAAACACCTCATCATTTCATAACCCATGGAAATGAGACATGTTTCATAACTATTGCATCAAATAATTTCTAGTGAAATGATGTAGGGTTCACAAGAATATAACCCCAGAAAGAGAAACTGGTTTTATAAACATATAACCCAATAAATTGAATAGAATATTATAAAAATATAACCCATGAAATAGAAACAAGTCTCATAAACAAATAACTCATGAAAGATAAATAGTTTTCCTAAAAATATAACCTATGAAATAGAATAGTACTTAATAAACATCATTCCAACGAAGCATAAACCATTTAGATAAATACTGTGAATAAAATCCTTAGATCACATCCCTAGTAGTCAATGAGTAACCTTAGTGGATTTCATCTTAGATGGAACATAATTGTTGGTAAAACGTTTAAAATAATTTCATGTAGAAAATATATTTTATTATTTGATAAAATAAATTTAAAAACATAAATCATATTCAAAAGAAATTTATATTAATATAAATGAGAAAACATATAGAGGATTCTTGGAAATATTATAAATAAAATTTTACAAGAAAAAATATAAAATAACCTTGAAAAAATTTCAAAAACAAAATATTGGAAAACATAAAAAGGAAGCTGGAAAACATTTCTTAAACCATTTTACTTGAAATATTATAAAATATCATGAAAAAACTTTCAAAATTTTCTTCCTTTAAAACATATAAAATTGTCTTGAAAATAGTTTTAAAAGACTTTCACTGAAAATAACTTTGAAATATTATAATAGAAGTTGGAATGAATTTTTGATAACATTGTCTTGGAAAATAAAATTATAAACTTATAAAAGTATCTTCAAAACATTTCGAAAAAATTTTCTTTGAAAATAATATTAAAAAACACTAAAGGATCGTTGGAAACATTTCGAAAATAGATTCCATGAAATTAACATTTAGAACATATAGAATAAACATGAAGATGTTTTTAAATAATTTTCATTTAAAATATTATTGAAAACATATAAAAGAAGCAAGAATATTTTTTGAAACCCTTTTTTAAAAATATATCCTTTAAAATAATAAATGAAGCATTAAAAATAATTTAAATTCATTTTCATTTAAGATAATTAAAATGGATCATTTAAATAATTTTTGAAAAGTTTTCTAGAAAACATGGGTTTTGAATAAAATGGATTTCCATCCAAAGATAGAATATAATCATATTTTATTAAAAGAATTTTCCTAATTATATTTAGTACCAGTGAGTGAAAAAAAATTGTTCCAATACATGAAGATTATTAATAACCACATGATAAGAAAACATACCAGAGGTGTTAAAATATGGATCATAATAATTCATCAATGGAACAATAATGACACAAAAGACATGATAACAATGATTTTGTTTCAATAAGCTCTAAGTACATTCATAAATTTGATCCATGTAACAACCCAAATGTTCAAAAAATGTACATATAATTAGTTTTTAAATTTTAATTCCATAATTCCATAATTATGATGTCTAATTAGGTCACTATTGTCACAGTTGCATCCATGGATTGTTTAGAGCTCGAAGCTCTGAAATTGGAAAAATGTTTGGGCCTCACAATTTTTTTAAAAAGGTGCAACCAAGGGAATACACTGATATGTACTATTGTAGATATGGGTCAAAACCATTTTTCATGGTCTGTGCATGGTTAGACAATCTATGAACATAACCGTGTGAGGTGAACTTTCTCTATCGACAATCATGCGCATTTGGAGAACGGTTTGGAAATCGTGTCCCTAAACCATGCGCATTGATATTTTGTTTTTGAAATGTATTTTCCCCCCATTTAATAATAATTATACTTTCCACTTCTTTGATGGATCTCTAGTGTCCCTCCACAATTATTGTTCATATTTTATCTCAATAACACCCTTACGATGGAATTGAATTATTTCCTCCATCTAGTGTATATTCATTGAGTCGTTGGAAGAATTGGATCCAACTTTATAAATCCCCTAGTGTCTTAACTCGTATAAATGTTTATCATGGATTATTTTCTAGTATTTAGTTAAAGTCTCATATGATATATTATCAGGTAATTGTAAAACATCGCATATCTATTCAAACATAATTTGAATATGAGGCCGATATCGGGAGAAGCATCAACTACATCCTTGAGGTGGTGGTCACATTGTTTTCACTTCGATGAGTAGATGTTTATTAATTATTCCATCATTCCATATGCCGACCTTTCCCAAGAATCTCAATTATCATGATTCATTTATTTCTAATTGATAATTCCATCACGTTACATGCTTAATGATCCTTTTTTAGATGTTAATTGGTTTTATATAACTAATATGGTCACCCCATGGGTGTGCCATGTTAAAATGGACATTTCTGTAAAATTGGGTCGAATGACCAAAACTCAAAAATAGTCTCTGACATGGTTCATAAATAAAATTTCCCTTTAGAAACATATATTTATTTGAACGTGAGACACCACTTAGGTTTTTTTCCCACTTATGGTTTGAATTGACCTTGTATTCCATTGAGTTGTTTCCAAGGTCTCATTCCCCTGAAACATGACCCATATAAATTAAATTCCCATGACTTAATGAATTAAAAAGAATCAAATATGAAATATGGATGTTATTAATTAACTGATTTAGATGTAAATGATCAATTTGAAAGGTATTATGTTTTTTTCTTTTAATTATAAAGGGAAGTATCCTTGGAGGAAATTTCCTTAACGATGTGGGCATGGCATTAGTACCTCCATTATTCTTATAACAGTTAATTATCCTTATTTATTTTGTTTATTGGAAGATATGGATTAAATTTTTGAATATATATATGATGGTTAAACCATGGTTTATGTTTATGCCTTATAAATGCATATATAAAATGTAATGCTTGAAATGAAATTGAACATGACTAAAGGAACATGCAGGAGATATTTCATCGTATGTTATATTATAAACATTAATATAACTTATTTAAATTTAAAGGGTGGGTAAATATTTTACATGATAGTGTTTTCCTTATGTTGAATAGTAAATATGAATAATCCATTATATAGGTTGTTTATGTTGGTAAGGGGTGTTGATCCAAGAGGAAAATCCTACCCCCATGCATCTGGTGTTTCGCAAGACATCTCACATTAAGGATATTATATGTGTGTTGGTCTTTATGTTCCATATTTCATTATTATAGTGTTTACATGGCTGCTCACTCACTATCCTGAGTGTTTTTAATGATATATCTCACTCTTACTAGGGTTTTGGTCGTGTACATTTTTGCTTGATCTTAATGGGACATTTATACTTGTTACAAATGTCTGTGTTATGCCCCAGTCCATCCATAAACTTGTATTTCGGGTATATGGAAATTAGGCTCATGCATAAAAGTGGTTCATATAGGTGGACTAAGTATAATATTATAATATTTTTATATATATTAATATTATATATATAGTAACTGTTCTGACATTCCATATGATAATGATCCAAAGCAGGTAGTCATCATGTATCCCTTAGGAACATGTACGACCTAGTTATTTATTTCAACATTACATTACATATTATGTTATAAAAACACATTATTTAGTTTTGATCATTACACAGACTACATTTAGACATAATTGGTGGTGGCCTACTAAGATTATATCTCGCACCATACTCAAGATGCCTTTAGTACCCAAGAAGACTATATTTCTAAATGAATTGATAAGGGATAATTCCCTACTATATGTAGTTTATTGTCTTAAGTTGTTGGAGAATAAAATAATAGGATCACGCATAGGCTCTAGATTCTTGGATTTGTTTTTTCCATTTTTTATTTCTGTATTATTAAATATCATGCTAGTATCATCATGTCCCATTCTGTGTTATAGCATTCCATGAATTCATGTTTCAGACACTGCCATAAATGATTTAAATGTTATTATCATTTTTTAATTATTTTTTATCATCCCATGCTTACTTATTTAGTTATCCATTTATGCTTCAATAATTTATTTATAATGTATATTTTCATTTTTATTTTTTTGTTGATTGTGTCTATATGAATAAGTTGTTCCACTCTAATAACTTGTTATTTTATCCAAATTGTAATAAATGTACACCCTCACTACTTATCGACATACTTTGGAATATGTGAAGCTATTCCTAAGGCCACATGACCCACCAGATAAGGGAACATGTTATGAGGACCCCGTTTCAGGATGTTACAATGTGGAACCAGAGATGTTACATTCTTGAAATACTAATTGGAGAATACATATTTGAGATTTTGAATTCTTTAAATACAATAATATGTTGTGTGTGAGAATCGTGAAACCATATTCATGGTAAAGGATCGTTTTAATGTATTATAATTGTTTATATAATTTTTCCCATTATTATTTTAATGATTTCACCATTTAGGGATGACCTCTATTTATGATATTATTGATATTGGTAAATATGAAATAATCATTCTTTTACCTAATCCCAATGATATTAAAAAAATTATCTTTGTTACATGCATCATCATTAAGAACACTAGGATAAGTATGGAATTCCATGTTTAGTAGTAGCATGAATTTTCATGTTACAAATTTATAGTGCTTAAAATATTTATTTAATTTTTATAAAACTTAATATAGGCATAGAAAAACATAATTTATTCATAACATGTCTTCCATAACCCAACAATGTTTTCCAAAATTGGATAATGCATATTCCTTAAGAATTCGTTTATAGAATTTTTAGCCATGGGCCATTGGTCACATGAGCCCGAACGTGTTATGGTGTGGTTGAATTGGATTCCATATTCGATTCATAAAAAGAATTTGCACATATTGATTGAAAATTTCAATCTATTTAATTTAACCATCAGACAAGATTAAATATATGAAAGTCAAAATTTCAAAGTGAATATGATTCCCAATTCGGAAAATATATTATATATATAATAATCTAATATAGAGACTTAGACTTGAGATCGGCCTTAGTAGTGGGTAGCAGGTTCGTATTATTTTATTATGGTATGTTCTACCATCAATGTTTTTCTTTTGATAAGGTAGAGATGTGTGATCATATATATAGAAGGGATTTAAAGTAGTACTATTATTATATATGTAGTTTTTATACATACTTATATCTATTTTTATGGTGTCCATCAAGCATTTTAGAATTCCAACTCCATGATGTCCTCCAGTCACATACACTAAATGTAGTGAATACCATGAATCTGAGGTGGTGGGATTGGAGCCACTAGGTATTCTTCTTATATACCCATATTTTGATCCACTTCATGTTCAAGATATGGGGGCTGAAACTCGATTTTGATAATGGGTTTGGTGTATTCTACTGTGTATGTAAGGTGTAGTTCGA
Source organism: Viscum album (assembly GCA_963277665.1). Taxonomy (NCBI): domain Eukaryota; kingdom Viridiplantae; phylum Streptophyta; class Magnoliopsida; order Santalales; family Viscaceae; genus Viscum; species Viscum album. Next base: position 481,642,906 of record OY728129.1, read on the forward strand.
CTTTCCCTGATTATTGTAGATTTGAGTCATGAATTCCATGAGAAACATCCTTCAAACATTTCATATGACATAAGAACCTATGTTATAGATTCTTAGCTTGAGAAAATGTTACATGGGTTCAGAAATATAAAGACACCTCTAGAGAGGAGGCTCAATATAGGATATTATATGTTTCAAGATTATTCTATGTTGTGGAGGAATGTTTTAAGCCATGGAGACTGACATATTTATGTAGTCTATTTTAAATTCCAAATGATCTTTTATTAATATTTATTTCCCTAGACTCTACGCCACGATGGATCAAGAGATTTCATGAACCTACTGTAAGGCGGTATGTTAGTTGTGCAATGCTCCACCCATTTCATATAGCTTCAGTAATTCTTTCTTAATATATATACTGATGATCCAATTACCGCTATGAGATTCGAGTATGGTTTAGTTTATGCTATATGGAAGTAGGTTAGTGTGTTATGGTTGATGACAAATTCTAAAAACATCATCTAGACCCTTATTACAAAGTTCAACTTGAGGGAAGCCGAAGGTACGATTCATGGGGGTTTGGTACCTATAGATTCCTATGTTTCATCATCTAAGAAACATAGGGGCTTAGAGGGTACTCGTGAAGGTAATATAAGTCAGGATCCTTATGAAAGTAGATTTCCTATCTATAAATTGTGTGGGAATATACTTAGAAACAAGTCTAAATGTCTACTAGATCTAGTTGAGTGTAGAGGATGTGGAATGACAGGACATATTCAGCACATCGGCATGATAATCCCTCCAGTTATTAGCGAGTGGGGATCTACACATACACTTTGTACAGGGGTCAGGATAGCGAGATCAGGATAGGCTAAAAGATGGAATATCATTGATAGATTAGGTTTAGGTGGTAGTATTGTCAGAGGTAGTCAGACTTATGATTGTGAGTGATAGCAGACAAGGATTTCTCAAGATAGGAATCCAATTTATCTGGGCTATGGTACATGCCCGTTACATGTAGTATGGCCTATGCCACATGATCAAAGTTCTAGACCTCATACAATAAACATAACAATTTTAGTAGAATACACATTAGTGACTTCTTTATTGGATAAATTCACATCTCACACATTTTAATATGAATACAATATATGATGTATGGGCCTCTAGATAGAATAATATTAGGCATTTACGATTCCCAACACACTGTTATGTATCTGATAAGAGGGTTCTCTCCATTGTAGGGACTATCCCCTTGAGGTAGGTAGGTACCTTTTAGTGTGGAATCTATTTATTCTTGACATGAAGGGATTTGATTTAATAATTGGGATGGACTGGATAGTTCTCTACCAAGAAAATATTGACTATTATCATTGGATGATAATATTTACATTACTATAGGGAATTAAACATGTGCATAAGGATGAATGGGATTTACAATATTTGCGATCAGGACCGAAGTTGTAGGGGATAGGTAATGAGATAGGGAATATTGAAATTAGTTTCCACAAGGACTAGTGGATATAACCTACATTCTGTCCACCTATAGTATTGATTTTCATGGATTCTGTAACACCCCGATATTTTATGAAAAATATTCTTTTTAATTTCATTAATGTATTGTGTTGTACGCTACACCAAAAGGAGCTTGCACAACACGCATCCTTGACTTGCCTTGAATTACACGCAATCGCGGCCTTCCTCGATAGCATGTGTAGTACGCAATACCGAGTTTCACTAAACAACGATATGCTATTCAAATAATATTAAAACTATATGTTATGAATAGTAATAACCACATTTTGAAATTTTGTAAATTTTATTTTTCAAAATGGACTTCTTTTTTGGATTCGTAATATCGAAATTAGCTTAGGGTGAAATTTTGGTACTTTTCGGATAACTTTCATATTCTGATGAATAGTGAAAATTATTAAATTTTAATTAAAAACAACTTTTTTAATCGAAATAATTAATAGTGATAAATTATTAATTTGAGTGGGTTTAAAGTAAATTTTGAATATGTTTTTACAATTTAATACAATTTTGGTCATTGGATGTAATTTCACATTTAAACCAGATATAAACAAGTGTCAATCTTTTGATAGTTATTATCTCTTAAGAACACGCTATTTGTTTTGACGACGAGAATTAATTTTTGAATTAATTAATTCAACTGATATTTTTTTAATTTGGTAAATTAGAAATCATTTTTGAGTTCATAATATCAAATATAGCTTAGGCCTAATTTTTGGTATTTTTCTGGAAACTTTCATTTTTTGATGAATAGTGAAACCACTAAGTGGTAGTTAAAAAATGAATTTTTCATAAAACTTAATTTTACTGCTTCTGTGAGTGGAATTTCAAAAATCTGAGTGACATGGTTGATGTTAGTAAGTAAAATGTGGTTCAATGAGATGAAAATAATTTTTGGTGAATAGTAACTTTTTACTTTTTCCACGGTTAAAAGTAAATAGGGTAATTAAGGGTAAAAATGTTATTATTATTACGCTAAAACATGTACTAATTCTATTGGATAAGTGTAATTCGACCAAAAAAACTTAGGAATAAAGTATGACCATTTAGGCCCACTTGGATTAGATTAGGACATTTATTATTAATTTATTTAAAGAAGGGTTAAAATAGTTAAAATCAAAGTTTAATAAATAAATCATTTTTAATATAGGGTTATACGTAAGATAAATTCGACAATAAATATTCATTAGAAATATAAAACGATTTCCTACATAATGATATTTAATTTGTAATTTTTAGACATTAAATAGTTTAATTTATTTATGACGCAATGATGATGCAGTATTTATTTTATTAATGAAATATTGAAATAATTGATGTTATAAATACCCAAATAAATGTAATTTGAGACTTTTTATGAATTCCAATAATTTTCTAGGTTAATATGACATGTTAGTATTGATTTAATTAACTTTTTTCGAACTAATCATTCTCTTATTATTTTCACAAAAATCAATTACTAAATAGTGTCAAAATTGACAAAAAATAGTTTTTAAAACAAATATTATATTATTAATTGTTATTCTATTCCTAAAAATCTATGTTTCATCCAAATGACATAGATAAGGTTATATATGTTAATAATAAACAACTTGGGGTTTTTTTGTCTTGTAATAGTAAGTTTATTAACCTTATAGTGTAAGAACACAAAAAGACACGGTAAAAGTAAAATTATCTAACTTAAAGTTAAATATAAATGATAAGGTTAAAATAGGAACCTAAACTTGTCCAAATTCTATTGGATGAGAGGATTGCGACCCATCCCCACCTTATCTTCGAAATAAATCAATTTGGAGCTATTTAAAACCGAATATGACTTTATTATAAAATAATAATTTTAGTTATTCCAAAGGTGCCCCTCTCATCCCTTATAAAAGAGCACCTCCTCCCTCCCTTCCTCACACAAATTTGAGCCTTCAAGATCGGCCAGCCCCTGCCAAATTCTCTTCTCCACTTCCCTAGAAACATCCTAGAGGTCCTGGTTTTCTTCAAAGACCAATTTTAGTTCCCTAAGTGGAGGTCTCAAAGAGGCGCTTCAAAGAAGAGGTAATGTCCGTTACTGATTCTTTCAACATTATTTCTTCTTCCACTTCGTCATTTTTTAGTTGTTTCATTATGAGGTAATAACATAAGTATCAATAATATACTGATATATTATTATAAGTATGAAACAACCATATTTCATCATCTATCCATCCTACGGAAAACGAAATCACCGCGCGTGCGTACGTACGTAATACCGTCTCCACGTCGTGGTGTAATCTATTTTCCACCACCACCTTACTTGGATGGGTATAATGGTGTACATAATAACTATATATGATTATTTTAAAGTGATACTGATTATGATATATTGTATCATCCACTCCAATTCAATTCAATAATTATGGAAATGATATTATCACTCGTGCGTACTTACGGACTACCGTCTCCACGACGCGATGAGATTCATTTTCCATGTTAACCATTTAAGAATGATTATAAAGTATATATAAGAAATAATAATGTAATATATGACATTATAAATCTACTGGATTTATGTATATTTATTTCATCTACTTAATTCCATTCAACTCAATAAGGAAACGAAAACAGCGTTCATGCGTACGTACGGACTACCGTCTCCATGAACGGTGTATTTCTTTTCATTTATCGATCTATTATATATATCTATATTCTGAATATATATTATATATATAAATCATGGTTTATATTCTAGAATTAATTAATCATGATCTAAGTAATCATATGAATTATTACAAGTCAAAACATGGACGACAAATGAAACAATTTTACCCAAAACACTCTTTAACATGGAATTTACAAAAGAACGGGTAATATAAAGTCATAAGTAAACCATATATGATATAATAACAATGAATATGATTATGTAATAATTCAATGACTTTATTTAAATCATTATAAAGGAGGTTCGGATACATACGAAGCATATTTGACATAAGGTAAGGGATAATTTAGCAATCTCATTTTTATCCGAGATTGTTTATTCGTAAGTATTTACTGGGGTCATCTTTATCATCCAAGCCCATGTTTTATAAAAATGGTTTCATGTTTTTTAATGTCCTTTTTACCCATTTTTGACTTTTACTACATGGTATGTAAGGAATCTTACTTTTGTTTACGTTATGAGGTACTTTTTGACTTTTCCGAAAAAAGTACGAGGAGAATTTTATTTTTAACTTATACGGCGTGAACGGATTTTTATGGTTTCATAACACCTCATTTTCATGAACCTTACTATACATGATTTTATGACTATTTTCAACAAAATACGTTTATTTTAAAAGTGCATGGCATTTTTTGAAAAGAAAATTATTTTGACGAAGAAATGATATTTTTCTCAAGAATTCATTTCAAATGTTTTATCAAAACCATTTTTCATCTAAGATGAAATTATTTCATATGTGTATGTGTCAAGTATAATGTCTCTATGATTTACATGGTTTCACTTTTCTTATGATGAAATGATATCCATTTATTTTATATGGATTATATGATGATGGGATGATGTTTATGAAACTCATTTTATTTATTGGGTTATTACAAATGATGTATGTTTATTTTTTGTCACAAGTAAGAACGATTTCATTATGAGATGGGTGGGACCTATATCTCCCCCCAATGAATTGGGTAAAGATTTATATCTCATGAGATAGACATGGCTGGAACGGCAAGTTAAACCGGTTCAGTAATACAAGACTGGAACGGGGAGTGAACTCGATTCAGAAATGGACTTTGTCCACTAAGATGGTCTTGGTAGCAAGGCCTTGGATACTATGGAAATCATATCATGTGCTTAATTGTTTCCACAATTACATGTTTTATTCCCATGGTATTTTATCATTCTTAATGTTTCTTTATGATCTATGCCTTACATACTTCCATGTTTTATGTCATTGCTCAAGCTTTTGATGTTTAAACATTATGTTCATGTTTTTAAGTTCAAATGTATGTGGTATGTTTTATTTTATCCATGCTTACCCTTACTGAGAATTTGAGCTCACCCTTTTTATGTTTTCATTTCCCCAGGATATAAAAAAAGGTTTTAGGTAAGAAAAAAAGGGGGAAGATCTTTATGGGAGATATTGAAGATCTTTCACCACGATTAGAAGATTACGTTTTAAGTTTTCAAAGACACTAAACTATTACGGTCCTTGTGTGTCTGTTTTTGTTTTGTATTATGTATTCTTAAAAAGTAATGTAATGTTCATGTACGTCAATCTTCGGGTCTCTACATTTGGTATCAGAGGAACAGTTTAGTCAACATTTGGAAACTAGGATGCGATAACTTTAGTGAGATCCCTAGAGATATTTATAAGGTATGTCTAGGTATGTCCTTAAGGTTAAGTATACGTATAGTTTATAGTCCTAGAATTACGCTAAAAATCATATAATTAAACCTAGGATGTTAGATATTGAAGGTACTACCCCTTTATTATGTTGTTTCCCCTTGCATGATTTTTACCTCTCACACTATTCTTGTTGGGTTTTAGAAAATGGCTGGAAATAGGAAGATTCATGATAATGGAGGATATGACGGACAATGGAATGATATTCTTCATGAGAAACGAAATGAAACGGGATTTGGAAGTCCAAACATTGTTATTATGCCTAATCAGCAATCTCATAATATGATCAATAATCTCAACTTTGGTAAGTTTCCCGACTCAGATAATAAGAGAAAGATGGAGTTTCATGATGATCATAGAGGAATGAAAGTTCAATTTCCCTCATGTAAATCATGTGGGAAGAGGCATCGGGGATATTGTTTCAAGGGAACTAGAAGATGCTTTGAGTGTGGAAAAGAAGGACACAAAGCCAGTAAGTGCAAAGGAAAAGGTTCAGTTAACACCATGGATGAGGATAATGGTATTGCTACAATATCAACAATTGTTAAATGTTTTAAATGTGGAATGTACGGGAATTATGCAAACCAATTCCCTAAGGGAAAGTCGCATGAAGAGAATCAGTATGGTCATATGAGTAGTATTTATGTTAATGATGATGAAGAGACTACAAATGATATGTGAGATGAAAGAATTGTTGAAGCTCGGTCAATGGTTTAAGAAGGTAGTGGAATGATTACATGTTTATCAAGTGTAATGTTGTATAAGTAATCTCATGGTACTATAGAATAAAGAGACATCTAAGGATTGTTACACTGTTGTCTTTCCTTGAGTTTTGAAAGTGTATGATTAATGGTACCAGTATCCATGAAAGGTTATTCAGATATTTTTGGAATGTAGATGATATGCGCATAATGAAGGGATAAGGAGAAAATTAAATGTTTGATAGTATTCATGAGCTCATGACTGATATAAGGAGAAATTTATATCATGGTTTGAGTATATAGAATTTTTGGAAAGAGTTAACTTTTGACAGCATTCATGTTTTCACTCAGGTTTAATGGGTATTCATTTTTCATGTGAATAAATGATTAAGGTATTCACAGGATTGGAATGTGACCAACAAGATATATGGGGGATAAATGATGGTATTTACATGCTTGGTTGATGACATTTCAATTAATCATTTTCTTTATACTATGAGCTTCGATCGGAGTATTTTAGATAAGCCTAAAGATTGGAATGGATTATGATGGACATAAGTTAGTATTGTTTAAGGATAAAAGTTTTTTAGATATTATTTATGGGATGTTATAGTAATTTAGTTTTAGAAAAATAACAATCTGCAGGATTGGCGACAGCCCATCGCGTCGGACAAGGCTGTCGGAATCGAACCCACAACCGAAGTGCGACTGGCCATTATCGCCTACCACTGGCCTACAGGAAGTCCCTATTTAGTAGAAATTAGTTTTATTATATTAAGTAGTATTCTATATGAAGTATAAGTCCATTTTAGTAACCATATATGATTAATCTCACTATAGATGGACTTATGTATTTTTTTGATAACTTTTCTAACATTTTGTTTGAGACAGATGGAATGACCCATAATTCTATCACATGATCTGATAACACATCACGAATGACAAATTCAACTTCATTTCATTAAGAGATGAAGTGGAAATTGTCCAAAGAATGACCAACGGTGAGACTATACCAAAATCACGAAAGTATTTCTTCTAATTCCAATTTCATCAACTTTAGGGAAATGATCTTGAAAACCAAAAATGTTGTCCTAGTGCTCTTATATCTGATGAATCAGATGGTACCTTAGATCATCACAAATTTATGGCTTTGTTATTGCTTGATTATCCATATCCATGTTCTCTACCACTCTCCATCAGAACCTGATGGTTAGATTTCTCTTCCATATCCATATTTTCACCTATGTGGAAACCCAGTGATTAGTTTATTTGGGTAACTGTTAAGTTTCATACTTTTGTTTTTAACGATTGGTTTTGGTAATACTTTAACGATGCGGGTTTCTATTAAAGAATCTTTCGAGTAGTAAACCATTTATAACCCCGATTATTTTCAAGGGAAAAATTCATTTTAAGGGGGGTAGAATGTAACACCCCGAGATTTTATGAAAAATATTATTTTTAATTTCATTAATGTCTTGTGTTGTATGCTACACAAAAATGAGCTTGCACAATACACATCCTTGACATTCCTTGCATTACACGCAATCGCGACCTTCCTCGATAGCGTGTGTAGTACGCAATATCGAGTTACATTAAACAACGATATGCTATTCAAATATTATTAAAACTAGCTGTTATGAATAGTAATAACCACATTTTGAAATTTTTTAAATTTTATTTTTCAAAATGGACTTCATTTTTGGATTCGGAATATCGAAATTAGCTTAGGGTGAAATTTTGGTACTTTTCGGATAACTTTCATATTCTGATGAATAGTGAAAATTACTAAATTTTAATTAAAAACAACGTTTTTAATCGAAATATTTAATAGTGATAAATTATTAATTTGAGTGGTTTTAAACTATATTTATAATATATTTTTACAATTTAATACAATGTTGGTCATTGGATGTAATTTCACATTTAAACTAGATATAAACAAGTGTCAATCTTTTGATAGTTATTATCTCTTAAGAACGTGCTATTTGTTTTGAGGACGAGAATTAATTATTAAATTAATTAATGCAACTGATATGTTTTTAATTTGGTAAAATAGACATCATTTTTGAGTTTATAATATCAAATATAGCTTAGGCCTAATTTTTGGTATTTTTCGGGAAACTTTCATTTTTTGATGAATAGTGAAACCACTAACTGGTAGTTAAAAAAATGATTTTTTCATAAAACATAATTTTACCACTTCTGTGAGTGGAATTTCAAAAATCTTAGAGACAAGGTTGATGTCAGTAAGTAAAATGTGGTTCAATGCGATGAAAATAATTTTTTTGTGAATAGTAACATTTTACTTTTTTTACCACGGTTAAAAGTAAATAGGGTAATAAAGGGTAAAAATGATATTATTATAATCCTAACATGTGTCCTAATTCTATTTGATAAGTTTAATTCGACCAAAAAAACATTAGGAATTAAATATGGCCATTTAGGCACACTTGAATTAGATTAGGACATTTATTATTAATTTATTTAAAGAAGGGTTAAAATAGTTAAAATCAAAGTTTAATAAGTAAATAATTTTTAATATAGGGTTATACATAAGATATATTCGACTATAAATATTTATTAGAAAGATAAAAATATTTCCTACATAATGATATTTAATTTTTAATTTTTAGACATTATATAATTTAATTTATTTGTGACATAATGATGATGCAGTAATTATTTTATTAATGAAATATTGACATAATTGATGTTATAAATACCCAAATAAATGTAATTTGAGACTTTTTATGAATTCCACTAATTTTCTAGGTAAATATTACATGTTATTATTGATTTAATTTAATATGTTTGAACTAATAATTCTGTTATGATTTTCACAAAAATCAATTACTAAATAGTGTCAAAATTGACATAAAATAGTTTTTAAAAAAATATTATATTATTAATTTTTATTCTACTCCTAAAAATCTAAGGATCGGACAAATTACGTATATATGGTTATATATGTTAATAATAAATAACTTGGGGTTCGTTTGTCTTGTTATAGTATGTTTATTAACCTTATAGTGTAAGAATACAAAAAGACACGGTAAAAGCAAAATTTTCTAACTTAAAGTTAAATATAAATGACAAGGATAAAATAGGAACCTAAACTTGTCTAAGTTCTATTGGATGAGAGGATTTCGACCCATCCCCACCTTAGCTTCGAAAGAAATCAATTTGGAGCTATTTAAAACCGAATATGACTTTATAATAAAATAATATTTTTAGTTATTCCAAATGTGTCCCTCTCCTCCCTTATAAAAGGGCACCTCCTCCCTCCCTTCCTCACACCAATTTGATCCTTAATGCTCGGCCAACCCCTACCAAATTCTCTTCTCCACTTCCCTAGAAACATCCTAGTAGTCCTGGTATTCATCAAAGACCAATTTTAGTGCCCTAAGTGGAGGTCTCAAAGAGGCGCTTCAAAGAAGAGGTAATGTCCGTTACCGATTCTTTCAACTTTATTTCTTCTTACACTTATTCATTTTTTAGTTGTTTAATTATGAGGTAATAACATCAGTATCACTCATATACTGATATTTTATTATAAGTATGAAACAACCATATTTCACCATCTATCCATCCTACGGAAAACGAAATCACCGCGCGTGTGTATGTACGGAATACTGTCTCCACGTCGTGGTGTAATCTATTTTCCACCACCACCTTACTTGGATGGGTATAATGGTATACATAATAAATATATATGATTATTGTAAAGTGATATTGATTCTGATATATTGTATCATCCACTCCAATTCAATTCAATAATTATGGAAACGATATCATCACTCGTGCGTACGTACGGACTACCGTCTCCACGACGTGATGAGATTCATTCTCCATGTTAACCATTTAAGAATGATTATAAAGTATATATAAGCAATAATAATGAAATATATGACATTATAAAGCTACTGGATTTATGTATATTTATTTCATCTACTTAATTCCATTCAACTCAATAAGGAAACAAAAACAACGTTCATGCGTACGTACGACCTACCGTCTCCATGAACGGTGTATTTCTTTCCATTTATCGATCAATTATATATATTTATATTCTAAAAATATATTATATATATAAATCATGTTTTATATTCTGGAATTAAGTAATCATGATCTAAGTAATCATATGAATAATTACAAGTCAAAACACGAACGACAAATGAAACGATTTTACCCAAAACACTCTTTAACATGGAATTTACAAAAGAACAGGTAATATAAAGTCATAAGTAAACCATATATGATATAATAAAAATGAATATGATTATTTAATAAGTCAATGGCATTATTTAAATCATTATACCGGAGGTTCGGATACAAACGAATCATATCGGACATAAGGTAAGGGATAATTTAGCAATCTCATTTTTATCCGAGATTGTTTATTCGTAAGTATTTACTGGGGTCATCTTTACCATCCAAGCACATGTTTTCTAAAAATGGATTCATGTATGTTTAATGTCCTTTTTACCCATTTTTGACTTTTACTATATGGTATGTAAGGAATCATTCTTTTGTTTACGTTATGAGGTACTTTTTGACTTTTCTGACTAAAGTACGAGGAGAATTTTATTTTTAACTTATACGGCGTGAACGAATTTTTACGGTTTCATAAAACCTCATTTTCATGAAGCTTACTCTACATGATTTTATGACTATTTTCAACAAAATACTTTTATTTTAAAAGTTCATGGCATTTTTTGAAAAGAAAATTATTTTGACGAAGAAAGGATATTTTCCTCAAGAATTCATTTCAAATGTTTTATCAAAACCATTTTTCATCTGAGATGACATTATTTCATATGTGTATGTTTCAAGTATAATGTCTCTATGATTTACATGGTTTCACTTTTCTTATGATGAAATGATATCCATTTATTTTATATGGATTATGTGATGATGGGATGATGTTTATGAAACTCATTTTATTTATTGGGTTATTATGAATGATGTATGTTTATTTTGTGGCACAAGTAAGAATGATTTCATTATGAGATGGGTGGGACCTATGTCTACCTCCAATGCATTAGGTAAATATTTATATCTCATGAGATATACATGGCTAGAATGGCAAGTTAAACTGTTTCAGTAATACAGGGCTGGAATGAGGAGTGAACTCGATTCAGAAATGGACATTGTCTACTAAGATGGTCTTGGAAGAAATGCCTTGGCTACTATGGAAATCATATCATGTTCTTAATGGTTTCCACAATTACATGTTTTATTCCCATTCTATTTTATCATTCTTAATATTTCTTTATGATCTATGCCTTACATACTTCCATGTTTTATGTCATTGCTCATGCTTTTGATGTTTAAACATTATGTTCATGTTTTTATGTTCAAATGTATATGGTATGTTTTATTTTATCCATGCTTACCCTTACTGAGCATTTGAGGTCACCCTTTTTATGTTTTCTTTTCCCTAGGATATAAAGAAATTTTTTTGGTAAGAAAAAAGGGGAAGATCCTTATGGGAGATGTTCAAGATCTTTCACCATGATTAGAATATTACGTTCCATGTTTCCAAAGACACTAAACTATTTTGGTCCTTGTATGTCTGTTTTTGTTATGTGTTAAATATTCCGCAAAAGTAATGTAATGTTCATGTACGTCAATCTTCGGGTCTCTACAGATTCCTTGTTTGATCACTTATCCGGTCAACCTATTGTTTGATAGGTAGTGTTTACTATTGATCTATCACTTGGAGAATAACCATTGAACATTCATCCTTAAGGATAAATTCTAATGTGCTTATAGAGCTAATGATTGAATTGGAGGATCCTGAGCATATAAGATTCATATGCCCCGTCACTTATCCTTAGGGGTCACCAGTCTTCTTTACCATTAAGGTAGACTTTACCCTTAGGCTTTTTTTGAATTACATATTATTGAATTAGATAAAAATCAAGAAACAATATCCATTTCCAAGAGTAGAATACCTTTTTTATCATATCTATGGAGAAAATGTGTTTTCAAATATATATTGGATTTCATTCTATCATCAGGTGTGATTCATGATATTGTACACACCTCACACATCTTTTAGGAGCATGTTTGGTCTGCATGAGTACATATCCATGTAATTTGGACTAATGAATGCACCCGTGTTTTTGATGGATTTAATGAATTGGGTGTTCCACCCATACCATTATTAATTTGTAGTTTCCATTGTTGACAATATCTTGTTGTATTCACACTCCAAACATGACCATGAAACCCATATTTTTATCCAATTGAATACACTAATATATAATCTTATCCACCATAGGATTAGTAAATGATACTTATAGATCAATAAATCCCACATATTGGGTCACATAATCTCAATGTCTAGGAGTTTCATTAGACCTAGATAAATTTAGAGTTGAGTTTCCTTAGAGAGTCCAAAGAATTTAATTGATATTAGAAGTTTCCAAGAGCTAGTTGGATATTACGGATGGTTCATCCCAAATTTCGCAATCCTTACTATGTTGCATACCATCTTGATAAAGAAGGGCATGAAATTTTTTTGGTCAGAAGGTTATGAAGCATAATTCTAGGAGTTGAAGGTAATACTGACTTCAACACTGATACTAATTCTTCTATATTGAGGCAAGTTATATATTGTATATAGTGACACATCATGTGTTCGTCTTAGAGATTTTTTAATATAGGATGAGTGAGTCATCTTTTAAGGGCTCGTCAGTTGAGGCCTCACAAGAAAAATTACCCGACACACAACCTCGATCATGATTATATTGTTCATTACTTACGTTTTGGAGACACTATTTATAGGGATAGAATTTTTCGGTATTCACTAATCAAAGAAGCCTCAAATAATTCTTCACATCACATGATCTAAATATCAAGATCCATAGGGGGGATTAGTACCTATAGTCCTTGAATTTTGAGCATTCAAACATGTTTGAAAGGGGAAATCCAATACCCCATGTTCGGAGACGAATGACTCAGACCAATGTGGTTATTGAACCCAGTGATGTTTGATAGCTTATGGAATTATTATCATAGATTCACTATGAGCTTCCAGCACGTTATGATTAAGTTATCCTCTCAACCATAGTAGATACTTCTAGTTTTCTAGTACATGTTAGACTGATATGTCTATCTGATCCCCAAGGCCTTTTCCTAAGAGAAATTGTCTCATATTATGAAACATCATCGGGTTAGACCATGGATGGGGATTATACCTTAATGTTCCATGGGAGTTCATCAGACTTAGAAGAGATCAGAAATGAATTGAAGATGGAATTCCACACCATATCATGGGTGGTTCACCATTGTTCCACCAAAATGTATTGAGATTTATGACAACATTATTGGTGGCCTGGTATGAGATGTGAGATTTCAGAATTCATCACTTGGTGTTCCACCTATCTGTAGGTGAAGGAATAACATCAATGATTGAAATGGATATTATAGTCATTGACTATTATTGAATGAAAAGGTTATGATGTTTCAATGGATTTTGGGACTATTCTACCCAGATGACATCACGGAAATGAAACTATTCAAAATTTTATTGATCATATAATAAAGGTATCACACTTAGTACATATGCTTGATAAATTCATGGTAGACTAGCTATAAAAGATTTGTTCCAGATGTGTTGTACATCTTTATGGAGCTCACCATTATATTGTTTCTAATAGATAGTATCGTTTCATGTCATGGTTCTGCTAGGGGTATCATAAGTCCTTTGGTAAGAAGTTACTTATTATCATATCCTATCACAACATAATGATAGATAGATGGATCCTACTATTCATGTTTTAGAGTACATGTTTCATACAGATGTCCATGAGATTGGGGCCTATTGGGTGAAATAAATTTAACTTGCCGATGTTTCATATAATATGCACTTTCAAGCTACCATTAAGATGGGTCCCAATTATGTCTTATATGGTAGGTCTTTCCCCTCACCTATATACTGGATAATAGTAGTGAACAAAGTAGTGCTTGGACAATAAATCATATAAGAGACTATAGACAAGGTCCAGCTGATCAAGAGTGCATGTTGACATCATTATCTAAAAAGAAGTCATATGCCATAAAAAAACAATGATATATTGAGTTAAATTTCATAGACCAGGTTTTCTCGATAGTATCACCCAAGTTAAGTCATATATGTATTTAGAATTATGGAGAACTCTCACTAAGGTTTAGAGGAACCTTCTAGGTTGTGAACCCTATCAATCCAGGTGACTTAAAATTGGTTCTTCCTCAGAGATACCAGTCTATCCATGATCTCAATCATGTATTTCAACTTTTTTTGATAATATCCAAACTTATCATGAGTCTTCCATCCGGATAAGGTTCAATTGGATATATATGAATCCTTCATGGAGTATCTAGTATGTTTAGTGGATAGGAGTATGAAGAAACACCATGGTCAGTCCCTTAATTTTTCTATTGGTTCTATGGAAGCATAGCTGAGTATAAGATGAGACATGTGAACAAGAAGCTTATATATGATATTATTGGATAGATATCATTTCCAATGATACATTTTTACCCTTAAAAGGACTACCTGGGGATGAGTTTCTTTATGGAGGAGAGGTCGTAACAAACATTTTTTTTCAAAAAAAGAACATATCGTTACTTATTTAATTTTAATACCACAAACTCCCAAAAAGATGATGTCTATTCCATTCATGGAGGTCATAGGTGAATCCATGAATCGTTCAGAGCCCAGATCTCTAAAATGTGAAAATGATACTGGGCCAAATGGTTTGAATGAAACCATGCGACCTAAGGTGCACAACCATGTGGCCGATTACAGATGGGAGACAGATAAATTCTACACAATCTATTCATGGATAGTCATACCATTCACAAAATTATGTGAGGTTCCCATTTTCTATAGAAAACTATGCATAGTTATTGCATAGTTTTTAAATCATTCCCCTAAACAGTGCGCTTTGATGTTTTTTGGGTGAAATTTTTCCCCCAATTAACATTAAGAAATATTTTTTCTTCTCCCTTGGTTCTTCAGTTTCTAGCCATGGTTATTCATCTGCTTTGAGTTCTTGGACACCCTCACCTACAAATTTAAGAATTTAATCTATCTGGTGTCCATTCTTAAATCCATTGGAATCATTGGATCCATCTTAGAAACATCTTCTATTCTCTCAACTCCTATCAAATTTTATCTTGTTATATGTTGTGGTGTTTAGGTGAAAGATCATATTCCATATTTTAATGGAATTAAACTGTTTCTCAAATATATTTTAACATACTTTGAATCTAAGGGAAATATAATGAATGGCATACTCTATAGCCTTGAAGTAGGTGATCATGTTGTTTTACCTTTGAGTTTTGGATGCTTCGTATTTATACTATCATTCTATATGCTTGTATTTTCAATAAATTCCAAGTATATTGACTTCTTCATGTATAACTGATCCTTTCATTGTGTTATATACAATATAATCATTTTTTTGATTCTTAGGCTGTATATACCTTAGATGGTTGCCCCATGCTTCTCGGAAGTGAAAATGGCCACTTATGGACAATTGGATTATATGCCTGAAAATCATAAATAGTTTTCAGATGGGGTTTTAAATGAAATTTATTTTGAGACACATGTATTTAATTGAAACCTAGACACCACTTAGATTCTTTTTCTGCTTATGGTTTGAATTTCCAAAGTATGCAATTGGTGTGTTTACCATTTCTCTTTCCCTCACACTTGATCCTTATAAATGAAATTTCCATGTCTTACTAACTTAAATGGAATCAAAAAGGCATGGGGGTGTTATTCAATAAATTATTTATATGTAATCGATCAATGTGAAAGGGATTATGCTTGTTGGTTTTCATTATAAAGAGAAGTGTTCGTATAAGTAATTTCCACATCTATGTTGGAACCCCTATAGTCCCTTCGTGAGTCTTATAACATTTACTTTCCATTATTTATTTAGTTGAATGAAATCAATGGAATAAATGGTTAATATATATATATAAGTGAGTACATGAATTTTTATAATGCCTTAAAAAATAATATTTGAATTATAATTCTTGAAATGGAATTGAATTTGACTATAAAAACATGTGAGAGGTATTTCCTCATTTGTTATGTCATAAACATGAATATTCTTCATTTATATTTAATGGTTGGGTAAATATATTACATGAGAGGTATTATCTAATGATGACTATTAAATATGAATATTCCTTTATAGAGGCTTGAGATGATGGTAAGGGGTGTTGAGCCAGGAAGGAAATAAAACTCCTTTACATCGGGTGTTGATAATGTTATCTCACACTAGTGATACTATATGTGATTTGGGATTTCTGTGATACTTTACCAGATTAGAGTGTTTCCATGGAATCTCACTCACCATCCCTATTTTTTTCATAATTTCTATAATTATTTTTGAGATGTAGGACATGTCCCATATTCCATGAGATTATTGAATCATTTATACTAGTTATGGATGTCTGAGTTATGCACTAGAGTAGCTTGAATATAATATTCAATGTATATTTCAATTGGGAATCTACATGAACATGGTTCATATAGGTGTATGGAATATACATTTATACAATATATATTATTACAATATATATAGTAACTATTCATGCATTCATTATAGAAATGATTCCATGTAGGTAGAACCTTTAGGTGTCCCTTAGGAAGCTAAGAATCCTATATATTTATTTCATAATTATATTACTTATTATTTTATACCTGGACAGATTTTAATTACAAGCACTAATTGGATAACACATAAACACCATTGGTGGTAGGATACAAAGATTTTATCTCACAACCAATTCAGGTAGCCTTAAATACCATCGAAGAATATATTTTTATTGGAATTGATTTGGGAAAAGGGCCTATTATAGGTTGTTTATTCACTTACTTAGTTGGGTAATATGAGTAGAGGATTGGGCATAGGCTTGTTAATCTAGGTGATTTTTGTCATTATTTATCTTTTTCTATTGTTGTATAACCTGATAGTATTGTCATGTTCCTTTATACATTACCGTATCCCATTCCTTCATGTATTAGAAACTTCTATAGAAGACTTTGATATTATTATTAGTTGTTCAATTATTTGTTATCTTCCACAGCTTACTTTTTTAGTTATCTGTTTATGCTTCCAAAGCGTATTGATTCTGTCTATTTTTATTATGCTTATGATATTAATTTTATAAGTTTTTATACATTATTCCAATACTATAAGAAGGTATATTCTCCCCACCATACTTCCTACACACCCTCATTACTAGTCAATATCCTTTGATGTATGGGGACACGTGCTTGAGGCCATGTGACCCAACTTCTTGAGGCTTGGGTAATGTGGACCTTGGGTTGGGACGTTACAAAACATAATATCGATGAGGGAATGATATTAAAATAATATTAAACTATCATTAAAATAATAATATTCATGACAAAAAATTTAAAAGGGAATTATATACATAATGTAAAATAATACAATTGAATAACATAACATGTGTCACAATGAAGATAAATTGAAACAAAATTACCATACTGATTTCATAAAATTTTAGATATAAAATTCCATGAAATATAGATAATAAAATGGATCTGTAAATGACCATAAAATTAAGTATATGAATAATATAATAAATTCATGTAGAGTATATACACCACAAAAAATAAATGAATGGTGAATAAGTCATAATTCTCACAAAAATCAAAATGAGACTAGAAATACTCTTATTACATTTGTAAATTTTGAATCATGACAACCATGAAAAAAACGTAATTTGAAACTTTTAATATAATGAAATAAATTAGGTCCATGATATAAAATTTAATAAGGCTGTATATACACCACACAACAAGAATATGTGGTGAATAAAGCATATTACTAACTGAAATAAAAGTGAGGTGAGAAAAGTATTCGCTTATCTATTGACTTTTTCATACACAATCAAACCTCATGTATATTTAATATAATTTTATTATAAATATAACACCGAAATATTGTCCTATATGTCATACCATATATTAATTTTATGACATTGTAGTACCCTTTAATTAATAACTTCATGTAAATGTTCGGTTTTAGGTAATAACATCTTGGTTTTCTTTATATGTTTTGACATGTTATTCTTTAATAATTTATTTAGATCATGGTTGAAATATTTAAATAATGTAAAACATGATATAAATATAAAATTTATTCAATATATAAATGTTCATAATAATATTTAAAATTAATAAACATTAAATTAAATACACAGTTCATGGAGACGGTAGGTCGTATGTATGAATGAATGAAGTCTCTGTTTTCTTGTTGTATTAAATGATAAAATGAAAATGAAATACATATATATATATTTATATATTATCATTTTATTATTAATATTATTTAATATATATCATATAATTTTACTAAACGCATCCTTAAGACATTCCATTTAAAGTGTGAACGAATCATATCACTTTCAGAAGGCTATTGTCTACACATCCAAAAATGAAGTTATCTTAATCCCAAGAAATGGATTGAATGAAGTTATGTTTTATTTAATAATTAAAGAATCATAAATAAATTAAAAATAATATAAATATCTCATAAAAATACAATGTACATCATAATTCCCAACTATGTGACGTTGTAATGGAAAAAAACGATGTAGTTTCATAAGGCGGAATTCCATCATACACATGAACTGTAAGTTTGTTACCCATTTTATAGAAGTGTGTGTAGGTGATGGTATAAAACATAAAATAAAAACATATTATTATTTTTAGTATACTATATTTATTACATAATCATAAAATAATAAAATTTAAGGGGGGGACAATGAAAATAAAACAAAAGAGTTTATGGAAGGATGTTACCTCTTCATTCGGTAACTCCTCTTGGATTGCACCAAAAGGATCCGTTGGATAGAATTATAACCAAAGGTATGCTTGAAAGACTGAGGGAGGTAATTTAGGAGTCTATTGGGTTATGTTTTATCTAATTCATATGGCTTGAGGGGTGTGAATAAGTAAGGGGTGAGTTCCCTTTCTATAGTGGACGTGGAGTGGCATTCTTGTAAATATAAACAGGTAAACACTATTGAGATGTGCCCATTACAACTTGTTCCTCCAATAATTTTCGATATTATATATAAGAGGTTAATTTGTTGAAATATGTCCATACAATGGATTTTGGACATGGGTGTTGGTTATTTTCCCCTTAAATTAAGGCTTAACTGCAATGTAATCTTGGTTTTACATTAATATATGTAATTATCTTTAATTAACATGACTACTATGTTTGTTGTCAAAAACTATGTTGAAATTATTAGATATTATAAATAAATAAGATCCAAATATGGAATCAATTTTTCCAAATTCTAATCACATATGTGGCTGAAATTAATTTAAAATTAATCCTCCAGACCAAATGAAACAATGTTTTTTTAAAAAAGTGAATATTTTCATAACAATTGAATTGTTTAAATATCAAATTTCACTATAAAAGTGATTCTAATGTCATAAATTATATATATTGTTGTAAATTTGATCTAAATTAAATTTCAAACCAATTTAAAATAAAATTTAACTATATTATTACATTAGTATAATAAGTAGTTTCCAATTAAATTTCATTAATTTCATATATTCATTGTAATATGTAAATAGAAGAAAAATACCAAAAACTCACTAAATTTATATTTTAATATAATGATATCAAAAATTATGTTTGTTTTGTCAAAAAAATTAGAAGTGTCAAAAAATTTATTTAAAATGGGTTCACTATAAAAAGGTTCTAATGTTACATTTTTGAAAATTACATCCTCTTATACATAAGATAAAATTTATTCTTATATTTTGATTATCAAATATATAGTGTAGAAAAATATTTAATATTCAATATATTAATATTATAAAATAAATTAATCAATCATGGTTTTTTTAATTGATTGATATAAAGGAGAATATTTTACATACAAAGGAATTCAATTACTTTTAAATAGTTATTACATTCATTTCTAACTAATTGACTACCCAATAACTCATTTTATATGTGTAAATAATATTTTTACACAATAGATAATAATATTTGTAACTTAAATTCCAATGGATTGGTGGTAACAATAATAATATTTTAATAAAAATATTAATAGTATAATGTAGTTCAGTAAAACTCTACCTTGCATGTAACACAAGCAATCAATGGAACTCGAAATTGTGTATAATAGAATCCAAACATAGAGTTGTGTGTAACCAAATTTAATCTATGTGTTTTATATTGTGAAATATTAACATGGTTATTTTTATAATGAAAAAAATAATTTTATTCATATAAAAAAATCTTTATTCGCTTTTTTGTGAAATGAAAAATGTCCAAAAATTATTAAATTAATTTGAAATAAAAATCACAAAATAAAAGGGTGTTACATTATACCCCCTTAAAATAAATTTCACCCTAGAAATTCATCTAGGATTTCAATAGTTTAATTAATAAATGTTAATTTTATACCTCCCCACATTATAAAAATTAATGATATATGTTTCTTTAAAAAGTGAATTATAGAGACATAACTGTTACAAAAAGTTACTCATAAACATAGGTTTAATGTTAAAATTTTAACATGGAAGAAATGTATAATAGTCATGTTCTAATGGAGAGTGATAGAGAACATAGTTTTGATAATGTTAATGATAAAGAATAAATAACCCTAACAGACATAAAAAAGGACATTTATATCATAAAAAATGATGATAATAGGAGATAAATTTATTTCAAAACCATTTTTCTTTAATTTTATGTATTTTAATGAAAATACATACATACTTGATTTCAGGACAACCTCACCCATAATTGTTACTTTTTCAATTCCCGCTTCATTTCAAACTCCATCAAATGTAGGTGAATGTTTCATTTTTGAATTATTGGCATATCATTAGGTAGAATGATAAGTAATTCCATCTATATTTAGTTATCCTCAGAACAAAAAGTATTGAAAAAATTATCCAATACACATAAATCCTCATATTACCAGATAATAAATGAATCTTAATAACCATATTTTATGTTTAACATAATACATTCTATAAATGGTCATCTGTGTAACCCTTTTAAATTATTTACATGTAAAACATTATAATGTATTTCACAAAATCATCTTTTTATAGATCACCCATATATCTTAAGGTATATCTTGGTTGTCACATTCCTAACATGTGAATACCCTTACCATTTATTTTCTTAAGACATGTTAATAACCATAAATTCCTTAAAAATTTATTAAAAACATGAATTATTTATTATAGATATATTCCATAAATACAAAGAGTAGTAAACATAATCCATGATAACATATTACACATTTTCAAAAAAAAATCCTCAATCAGTTCCTTGGTAATCCGTACTATCCAATTTTCTCATTCATATCTAAAATATATTTCTAAAAACATCATTATTTAATAATTAGAAATATATTAACGGTATATTTTACTTAATCATGTTTTTTACATTAATATCACCTTTACATTACATAACATTTCTAGTCCCTTAAAACCAGTCAACATATTATTGTATATTGTTAACAAAAAACAAAAACTGAAAATCCTTAAAAATTCACCTTTCATAATCCTTTAATCCAAATTAAAAAATTCATTAATCCATAAAATTTAAGTATTGATATGAAATACTTACATCATTTACTTATAATGTTAATCTTTCTGCATGGAATTCATTTGAGTATTCCCATCTTTTCTCGAGATAATACATTGAACTGCTCGAAACCTTTTCACTCTATAACCCGATTTTCCATAGCGATAACATATTCCTTTCCATTTGAGATATTCATTATAGTTTTTCCTCCCACCTTATTGATGTGTAGGAATATGAGACTTTTTTTATTTTCATTACCACATGAATATTTAAAAATCCAATTTTCTATTATTCGATGTCTTAGGAATCTCATATAATTTCATGTGGTTAATCATATACCTATATATATATTTAGGAATAATCAAAACTTCCATTACTCCCCTCAATATTCTCATTTGGATTCCCATTAAAAAACCACTAGTCACATTTAACATTTACTCAGTTCCTTTTAGTTCCCTCCATTGACTAAAGCAAAGAGGCATAGTGTGAGAAGAACATATCATAGATGAATCCCACATAATCATGAAAAATAACATATAATATTCCGAAATCATGAATCTAACATTTAAATATATGACAACATAGTCTTATCCTTAGAGAAATCCATATACATATCCTTAGAATCATCCCTAGGGATCTCACTATTGTTTTTTGATCCTAATTTCTAATGGATTACTAAAAAATTCCTTTTTCAATAGCTATAGTGACCTAGGACTAATATAAAAGGACAGTAAATCATTTTTTATAAATATAAAACAAACTACAAAAGTACATGCCTTGCGGAGAGTAATAGTTTAGTGTCATTAGAAACATGGAAACATAATATTGTATCTTTTTTAATGGTCATCAATATCTCCCTTAAAGATCATTTCATTTTTTCCATTTACATAAAATATTTCTTCATAACCAGTGGAAAGTAAACCTAATAATGGGTGATCTCTAATACTCAGTATGTGTAAATAAAAGAGATAAATATGCATAAAATGAGAAAAATTGTATGAGAAACCTAGAATATATTTTGAAGGTAATACCATGATTTTTAAATAACATATATATGATTCATGGGAAAAAATTGTTACTTAATAAGGAAATAATTGTAATAGAGTCAACCGAATAATCAAATGGATTGTAAAATAAGAATAAGAAAAATATTTTTCTGGAATACATATACGCATATAAAAATTACATCCATTTTTTAGAATTCTTAATTCCAATGCTATATTAGTGGAACCTTTTCACTCCCCAGATGATCATG
Organism: Viscum album; assembly: GCA_963277665.1. Classification (NCBI taxonomy): domain Eukaryota; kingdom Viridiplantae; phylum Streptophyta; class Magnoliopsida; order Santalales; family Viscaceae; genus Viscum; species Viscum album. Next base: position 481,666,352 of record OY728129.1, read on the forward strand.
GATGTCATGGTTCACTCCCAATACCATCAAAGTGGTAAACGTTCATAGCCATGACCCTCATAATAGACAATGTCTTTTACTGAACCGAGTTCACTCCCTATTATTTACAAGTGTGTCTCATGATATATAAATCACTATCCAATATATTAGTGGGAGATATAGTTCCCACCCCTCTCATGATGAAATCATAAATACATGTGATAGAAAATAAAAAACATTAACAAAATAACCAATAAAATGAAATAGGTTTCCAAAAGATAAAAAATAGGGATTTGACAATAATAAAATAACCTTTATCAAAGCTACAGAATCACTAACTACCGAAGTGAGAATAAAAGCCCATTGAACTTTATAAGTGATTTTATTTATCACTGATAATTATACCATTATCATCATTTTTAAATTATATAATAAAGTAAACATTTATTAGGGACTTAAAAAGTTCTGATAAAGGAAGAAATTATCATCTCTTTTAAAAGTGCTAATAAAGGGGCATACTATAATTTGTTGTAAAATCACACTGAAACACCTGTTAAAAGTTCTATAATAGAAAAACATAACACCAAAAACACCACCAAATATCAAAACAAATCATTTACCAATAAAATGTTTAAATTAAATTTAATTTTCAAAACATGGATAAAATTAAATAATATATTATATACATTTGGGAAATTTATTTATATAAAGACACCATTACAAATGGTTTCATATATCCAAAAACATCATTATTCATTTTTACTTCGATCCTAACCCAACTCATTCTATTAGAGAACAAACCACCCCTACTCAACCAAAAGGATGATCCAGTATAATAAAACAATTCATTTATTAGTAATAACATACATAAATAAATAAACAGAAAGTGTTAATTTTAAACTAAACATTGATTCAAACCGGGAACACAGTGCATCTGAATGATTTTTGGAAGATTATTACATTCTGAACCATTTATTATTAATATTAATTAATTATTTATATGAAAATTAATTCAATATTTATATGAAAAATCACTTTGGGCACAACCTAGAGGTTGGGCGAGGGACAATTTTTGAACTAAAATGTCGATTTTAAACTAATACTGAATCATATAGTAATACCAAGGATATCATGTTTTATATTGAGGATTGGATGATTCCTAGACACCCCAAATTACTTATTTATCTTTTTGGTAATGTATCAAACATAGGTGAATGTGTTTTCGTGGTTTTGAGCAGGATTATTGGCTATTTTACTAAAATTGTTGTTAATTTTAAATAAAAAGACACTCATGGAGTCATATAGTTCACACAATGAATCTTATTGACGTTTGGATGATTCATAAATGTCTCAAATGATAGTTGAACCCATTTACAAATGCATGAAAACAATACTGATTTGTTTTCATGGTTTTTAGTTTGTCACTTTTCTTCGTTAAAAAATGTAGTTTAAAACTAGTAACACACACATTGAATCATACCAATCACAACACCTATCATTTTTAGGTGATACTAATCTGTACATGTCACAAATGAAAATTTAATCATTTTCTTACATTTTCATGAAAACCTGAAAGCATTTGATCGGTTTTCGTTGAGTTGTATTTTTTAAACTGAATGTCGATTCCAAAGATATATCCAAAACATTGTGCCATAATAAGAACATATTATATCATATTGATGTGAACATTATTAATACACATAAAAAAATCTTTATGGATCATTTACATAAATTATAAATACAATATTAATTTATTTTCTTGGTTTTCAGTAGGTCGGTTTTCCATTTTAATAAAATTTATGTCAATTTCAAATTAAAAGACACACATAGATTCATTCCTGTCACACCACGCATCGGATTGAATTGTGGGTAATTCCTACATGTCTCAAATGACACCTATAATTTTTTATAAAAGTTTAAAAAAATTCTGAATGTGTTTTCATAGTTTGATTATGTCGCATGACTTTCTTACTAGAATGCCATTTTAAATTGTAAACATGCACATTGACTAATTATAATTTCATCATGTATATGTTTAATGTGAGACCATTTCCTACACTTCAAAAATGACTTATGGATTTTTATACATAATTATTGAAAAACTATGTGTGTGTTTATCAATTTTTAGTGAGTGGAACTTTTTGAGCTATAATATTGATATTAAACAAATAGAGGAATCACTGAGTAATATAGAGTACATCATGCTTCAGATTAAGGTTTGGATGATTCATATATATCAAAACTGACTTATAGATCATTTTTAAAAAATATAAAAAAAATATGAAAGTGTTTTATCAGTTTTGAGTAGGCATGTTGTCCCTTTTACTAAAACTGGTGTCAATTTTAAATAAAACCACACACTTTTAGTCAAACTGGTCATACAGTGCATAAAATTGAGAAGTGGATAATTTATACATGTCTCAAATGAAAAATGGATGAATTTCATAATGTATAAAAAAATGTTAATGTGTTTTTTCGGTTTTGAATACATAACATGTCTTTTTATAAAAATCCATTTTAAATGTAAAATGTTCACTTTGAATCATACCAATATTATTTTGTATTGATTTTATGTGAGACAAATTCCTAAAAATCCAAAAATGACTTCTGAATCTTTTCCTAAATTAATAGAAATATCTGACTGCATTTGATTGGTTTTTTTGTGAGTGACACTTTTTGAACTAAAATTTCAATTTAAATCTAATAACAAACAAATTGATTTATACTAGTAACATCATGTATCAGATTGAGGTACAACAAATTCCTACAAATCAAAAAATGACATATGTATTTTTTTGCAATGTATCAGAAAAATGAGAATATATTTTCTCAGTTTGGAGTAGTGATGTGGATTAATTTTTTTCACATCAATTTTCACTTTTTTTATCTCATTTTATTAATAAAATAATTTATCATGTGAAATAATTAACAATTTTTATATTTTGTAAATTAAAATTTTAAAATTATTTTCTTGATTTAAAATTATATAAATTAGTGTTGACTTTTATCATTTTCTATATGTTTAAATTAATTATTTTGATCTTTTTTAATTTCTATTTTTTATTCTTTTGTTGTTACATAAATTATAATTTTTGTTCTTTTTATTCTACCATATATTTTTCAAAATAATTAGTTATTTAATTTTTAAATTTAATTGTTTCGACTGTAAATAAATAATTTTTTACTTTATTTTTTGATTATTTGAATAATTAAATAATTTAATTTAATTTTTACATTTAATTTTTTTTATTTTAATTCTTTAATTTCATTAATTAATTAAATTATGATTTAATTAAATAATTAAAGTCATTAAATAATTTTAATATAAAATTTTTTCAATTAGATATAATTTTAATTTCTTCGGATAATTTTTTTAATTTACTTTTTATTTTAACTAATTAATTTATTTGACGTATGTTACATTTGTTTGGGTTTTTTGGTTTTCATTTTTTGAAGGACTCACTATAACCTCCAATAGTGTCTCAAATAAGTTATTGATGCCTCCCATCGATGACTCAAATGAGTCACCAGCACCTTCCATCATTCACTAAATGTACTCTCAACTGACTCAATGAAACCATCCTGAAATTTCAACCTACTGACACACTTATTAGTGACTCAAATGAGTCACTAATACCACTCCCCTCCTATATTTTTCTATGGACACTATCACCCCACGTTTTCTCTTGACTCATTAATAGCCCATGTTAGCAACTAAAATGAGTAACTGAAACCCCCACTGTATTATAGACAACATCCCACTTTAAACCTACCAACACCCTCCTATTTCACTCATACACCCATCAATGAAACCTACTAACACATCCCTCTCCATCTAGAAACTCACCATTGATCCTCCCACATAATTTCAATAGAAAAAACTCTCCCATAATTAATCCCTAGAAGATCAAAACATCCAGGACATCATTATATTTTGACCGCCAATATATTGAAAAAAAATCCTAGAAGTACAAAATCAAGATAAAAACTCAATATCATATTTTAGGTCTTTAAAGAATCAAATCCAATAGATTAATAAAACCTATATCTTAACCTCAATAGTTTATCCTCAACTCCAATATGAACTGCTCTACTGTCTAAGCCTCCACCATTGAACCCACAAATACACCACACCCTTCCTCCCCCTCCTCTAAAAGTGTCATCTGCACCATCTCCCCTCATCATTCCCTACTCTATTCACTCCACCACTACCCCATTTCCCCCACCTATTCCCCTTCCTGCACCAAACACCCTCCCCCAAAAATCATCATATTATTTTATTATTATTATTATTATATAATACATATTATAATATACATAATAACATATAAAAATAATTATATATAATCTGATTGTATGATATTTATATAATTAATACCTATAATAAATATATACTAGATTAAATATTAAAATATATAGGATGAAAAGAAAAATGTAGAACCCCAACAACCCAATTATGTTGAACCTTCTATAAAACAACTTAGAATAATGGAAAAAAGAAACCAAAGGAGTGCTAGGAAGATGAAGCTTCCTGTATTTGAGCTTGGAGAACCCTATGACATACTATTGGATAGTCATGAGCAGAATCCTAATTCAATATTCAAGAGCTGAATGGAGAAATAACATGCTAACAAAGAATATTATAGACACAATATAGGAGATCATTTTATTTCCTACACATTATTTGATGGTTTTGTGGAAATGATTTGTCAAATGATTCTTCCTTATTTTCATAGGATGAGGCAACACATGATATCATCTTCTTATCCTTGGAAGGCACCACATTCGAGGTCATATTGGATGAAGATATTCTAGAGTAGGTTGACTACCTCATTACTACCTGAAACATACTCCCAGGACCTCTAGATACCCATGGAGAAGAAAAAACATCAATTTTCAAGGGAGATAACATTTTTTTGAAGAATGTGTTTTTTATTTTATTGAATATGATATTAATTATGATACACCCACATTATAAATAGATAATTTACTGTATCTTTGTTATCAACATTTTTTTGAGGAAGTTGAGGTAGCACTTGTAGAGGATTTTATGGAACTCCCAATTCTAGAAGAAAATTCATATGTGGTAGAAACTATTGAAGAGGATGTGTTTGAGATGTAAATTAGATTAGAAGTGGATTATGATTCTTTTTTTATGAATAATTTTATATTTTTTGTTAAAAAAAAGAAATTTCAAAAATAAAAGAATCATTTTCACAATGTGTGAAACTTCAACATCAATTAGTAGAAGGGGGAGTACCCTATATTTCTTATTTACCTCTCCATTAATCCACATTAGGAACTCCACTTGTCACACCCCAGGTAAATAAATAATATGAAAATTTTAAATTTATTCCTATTTGTGAATAAAATGTTAGTATTAATTTAAAGGGAATGCTATGCTCGATGGCTTACCCAATAAGCAACAATGAGTTCCTTTGAAATCTTACGGTGCACTCTAATAATAAAATAACCTTATTTTAAATGGTAGTTAACACCTATCCATTGTATTGACGGTAATGAACATAACTAACTACAAAATGATTACATATGTTTTTCAAATATTTTTACTTGTTTACAATAAATTTTAGAGGATTAAAAATGTGAATAAATTCAATTTTAAGCATAAATACTCTAATATTCACTAAAAGGTAGATTTATTCCCTTTTGATGGTGAACCATCTTTAAAATAGTTTTGGTCACTCTTATAAATTCTATTGTACCAATTAAAATTATTCTTTATAATTGGGACATCAAAATTTACTTTGTGTAAATTTTTGGTATTTTTCCGATAAAGTTCATTTTTTAATGCATAGTGAAAAATGTTGTATTCTAATTCAAAACCACTTTTTATGGTAATTTATATATATGATTAGTTTATCTTTTTATTTGGTTTTAAATTGAAATTATAATATATTTTTACAATTTAATCCAATGGTGGTCATTTTAATTAATTTCACTTTGAAATTGGACTTAAACTAGTGTCAATGTTTTGATATATATTGTTTCTTAAAAACACGCTATTTGTTTTGACAGTAGGAATTAATTTTTAAATTAATTAATGAAACTTATATGTTTTTAATTTTGTAAAATAGAAATAATTTTTGACTTCGGAATATCAAATATTCCTTAGGGTTAATTTTTGGTATTTTTCTGAAAAACATCAATTTTTGATGAATAGTGAAACAACTAAGTGGTAGTTTAAAAACTGATTTTTCATTTAAATGAAACTTTACCACTTCTGTGATTTGATTTTCAAAATTTCGAAATACATGGTTGTCATTAGGAATTAAAATGTGGTTCAATGGGATTAAAATAATTTTTGGTGAATAGTATCTTTTAAGGTTATTAATAGCGATTAGAGGTAATTAGTGTAATTTGAGGCAAAAATAATGTTTTAATAATATGAAATGACCTTGACACATGTCCTGCCCTTATTTTATGAGTCATGGCCGACCAAGACAATCCATGGGTAAACTTGGGGACCCCATGGAGCCACTCTGGTAGGAAAATGACATTAATAACTGTTTATTTAAAGTTAAAATTAAAATGTAACAAACATGTGTTGTTTTACTAAAACAATTTTTACATGGGGTTATACAAGTCATATTTTTTACTATAAGTTTTAATTATAAAATAAAAATATTTCCTACATCGTGATATTTTTTTTGTATTTTTTAGACATTAAATAAATTGAATTATTTATGACACCATGACGATGCATCGATTACCTCATTATTTAACGATTTAAATAAAATGAAAAGAAAATGTAAAATATAAGACCTATACTTGTCAAAAACCTATTGGATGTCTGTATTTCGAACTATTATCACCTTATCCTCTAAATATATAATTGTGGGCACGTTAAAATCCGAAAAGAATTTTATAATAATGTTACTTTTCAAGACCTTCCAAGAGTGCCCCTCCTCCCCTCTTATAAAAGGCACCCACCTCTACCACCTTACCCACACCTCTCAAAACTTTGGATCAGCCAACCCTGACCATTTTGTCTCTAAACATCCCTATCTTACTCCTAGAAGCCTCACTTTGGGCAGAAGTGTTTCCAAAGAAGCCTTTGAGCTCAAATCAAAAAGAGTTACCTGATTTATAGGTGAAGTCTTCCCTAGTGTTCTTTTGTTTTATTTTTCTTCTACAACCCCCTATACATTTTTTATTCCTTTATTTTTTAACAACACCAGTATATTCAAAATAATTTTATGTTTTTATAATAAGGATTTGAGCTACACTTACACACACATCCGTCTAATGGTTAAAGAACATACTGTTTCTGTGGATGGCGAATTACTGTCTCACGAAATGATGATTGATCAATATTATTTTAACACCTTTAAAGGTGTCCACTATGATGTCACTGTATTTTATATTGGATATATATGGAATTTATGTTTACTATATGCTTCTGTATTTTATATTTAAAACATACCTTTATTCTTTGCATGTTTTGCAAATGCGATAATTTCATATGAGGAAGTGTGGACTACCGCCCCCTCAAGTGATGTGACTCATTCATACAATACATGAAATGTATAAAGAATGAAATTAATGAACATATGTTACATATATAATATATATATTATAATTGAATTATAATATATATATATCTCATTTATTTTTGATTCCATTAATATGACAAAAAATGAAAGTAGCGTTCAAGCATACGTACGGCCTACCGTCTCCATGAACGGTGATTTTCATTTTTTTATCTCCAAATGTTATGGAATAGTATAAAATGAATATGTACTGGATATATATGATATTTTAATTATTATTACTATTCTGGATATTATTTACTTATAACTACATGGGCAATCATTTTCAAACAAGTTCATTTTTGACTCATGTACCAAACATCAGCAAAAACGTCTGATATGAACTAACATTATTAAACAATTATTATAACATTATAATATGTGACATGAACTGAATAAAAATCTTTAAAGTAAGTACTTAGGAAATTATAAATTGACCAAAGTTTATTATTCAGGAATATAATGAAATGAACAAGACAAGTTAGACATGAGGTAAGGGATCCTACCCCTCTCCTTCTGTTTAAGTACACTCTTTTATGTCATTCCTTTTAAGCTCATATTTCTTATGACTGGGATGTTATTTTATATTAATACTACTGTATGTTTTATGTTAATATGATGATATACCCTATTCTCTCTCATCAATCCATTTTGGATGTTTTTAGTGGCGCCGTTAGTCTGCCGAATTTTCAATAGGGATCCTACCCCTCTCTTTCTTTTTAAGTACTCTCTTTTATGTCATTTCTTTTAAGCTCATCTTTATTATGTTGGGGGATGTTCTATTATATTACTATTACTTTACTTTTTATGTTGATATGATGAGAGGCACTATTTGATCTCATCAAACAATTTTTGGATGTTTTAAGTGGCATCGTTAGGCTGCCGAGTTTTCGTAAGGGATTTTTCATCTCACTTTTATTCCCATGATATTTATGATATGTTTTCCACCATTTCCTTTGAGTGTTGTATGTACATACCATTATTATACTCTTTTTGTAATATAATTTTATTTATGGGTATTTACATATTCATTGTATGACCCTTCATCAATGGGGTGTACGTTTCGAAAGTCACCCAAATCGGTAAGGAGACCTTTCACCCTCCTCTTTTTAAAAGACATCTTTTGTTATGTCTTTTAATTCACATACTATTATGTTGGGATATGTTCTTATATATAATTATTGATGTTAAATTTATGTCCAAGTGATGAGTTACCATTTTCTCTCTCATCAACTCATTTTCTGAATTTTAAAGTGATGTCGTTAGGTTGTCGAATTTTTGCAAGGGAACTTCTTAACCCAATTTCAATTCATTGGGTTAAACCTCTATTTCTTGATCATGTCATACTATGAATATGTGTGGATGACCTCCGATTGTTTTACACATAATAACCTATTATATTGGGTGTATTTATATTTTTCACACATAATTATGTAATTGATTTATCTTTAATCTAATGATACTGTCATTGTAAGGGACTTCGTCTCAATCTCCTTTCATTGAGGCATATTTTGTTTTATACACAAATTTCCTTTATACGGTGTACAAACCCCTTTGAATTTTACTTTTATTCAAAAATAATATTTTTATATGAAGTGTTTTTTCTAAATGACAAAAGGGAATGACTTTTTGTCATACATATGTGGCAACAAAGACTTCTCTATCGTCGTGACCATTATTTGAGTTTCGGATTCCTCTACAAGCCATAACGTTTTTTTAAATGAAAAACAAATACCAAGTTTTACTTTTATTTTATTTTGGTATTGAAAATGGTTTTTATAATGGATTTTTTATGTCAATATATTTAAGTGATATATTTTGATCAAAATGTGGAAATGTATTCCTTAAATTATATTTGTTTTATGTCTTATGATTTTATAATGGTACTTGGAAATTTGACAGGTGGTTACGTGATAAACCATATGACGGGTGGTGTCGTGAATACCAGGATGGGTGGTTACGTTATAACCTCCAATCCATTGGGTATGGAATTAGGTCGTATGGCTATTCCATTAAGTGATATGTTTGGAAGTCGACCGTATGGTTATTCCATTTAATTATGTTTATGTCCCAAGTTACCTTTATATGTTATGTATATGGGTTTTATGGTAATATTTTGGTTGGAAAAGGGTATGTAATGATCTTTTATTCATTAAAGAGTTCATATTACTTCATAAAGGTGAAATTCATTACTTTGATAAAGTATTCATGGTTTACTTGTTGTTTTGAAAAACTTACAATTTTCCTTCTTTGTGTATCCCTTACTGAGATTTTTATGCAAACCCCATGTTTTTTTTGAAAATTTATTCACAGGACATAATGTGGAATAGGGTCAAGAATGGGATCAAAGAAAATTCATGTTTTCTTAAACATGGAACTAAACATGACTCTTTTTTTAGTCCATGTTTTGTAAAAAAAGCGACTTTGTAAAAGTGTCTAGTGTGTAATCTTTTGAGATGTAATAGTTATGTCCTAATTCTCTAAAACTCTAAACCATGAAAAGATCCTCAATGTGAATTATTCATTTAATTCAATATTAATTAAGGTTTAAGGTCGGGGCCTTATAGTTGGTATCAGAGGTCGGTTTAGACAACTTTAGGGATTATGAGTTTTTGTTAGACACATGTTTAGTCCCTATATCTATTATTTCAGTTAAATCCTTGTTTTATAAGTTTTTTTCAGGTCAAGTAAAGTCATTTAAAAATAGAAGTAGGAGGATCTAAAACTACATTCCTATCTCTTCCTGATGACATTCTTACAATAATTATTTCAAAGTCATGTTCGAATGATTGTGAAACTTTTTCTAGAATACAACTCACTTGCAAGCAATTGTTTGAGATATCAAACACCTCCACTATACCTAGTTATCATCGTGGATCATGGGTTGTATTTAGAAAAATACTATTTTCACAATATTCTCATATTTTCAATAAAGGTAAATATTATCAAGGTATTTTAAAATATTTTACCTTATCACAAGATTTTGAAGCAGATTATGATTTCAAAAATGGTGCTGAGGAAGGAGACCCTTGCACAACCTATTTATATTTTCTTTTAAAACATAGTCTCTCATCACATACATATGGTATTTTAAATGGACCAATAATAGAATTTTTAAACTCAAATTTTGTCCGACTATTTTATAGAAATCATGTTTTATCAGATGTTTTGGAATTATATGTCATACATGATTATTTTCCAAAACTTTTTTTCTGTGAAGACCCATATGAACCAAGTTGTACAAGGTGTATTTGGATGGAGGAAGAAAATGATTTTGAAGGATCTCTAAATCATTGTTGTAATGCATGGGACTTATACCTTTGTGAACAAGATTATGATGAAACCGAGTGGGCGCCATGATCAAGGTATGCTATTATTCATTTTGGGAATCATTTTATATTATCATATGGTGGTGAAATAAGACTTCAAGAATAAATATTTTGAGATCGTAATGAATTTGGATGAAAATGAGAGGTATAAGGAAACTATTGAGGTTAAAACATGTTAGGGTTATTTTTTAAGTTTTATAAAAAGGACAACATGCAGACCGTGTGACAACCCGTCGCGTCGGACAAAGCTGCGGGAATCGAACCCACAACCAAAGTGTGACTGGTATTTATCGCCTACCACTGAACTACGTGAAGTCCCTGGTTAGTATGACTTATTCTTTTTAGTTAGATGATTTTATGAATTAAGAGTAAGTTTATTTTGGGTTATCTATGGAAATTATTAACCTATCATAGAGGATATGTGATTAGGTTAATTACTTTTCAATATGAGACTTTTAGAGAAACTGATGTTATTTGGAGATAAGTGTTAATTTGTACCTTGGAATACTATGTGACTAAATCCATAAAATATTTGGGTTTTAATCTTAGTTTGGTTTACATTGAATAATTTTATGGAGAAATTTTTTATCAAATGGTCCTCGTTGAACTTTGGGTTTTGTTGGACAAATTTTGGAGATTAAGAATAGATTTTCTTTTTATAAAGGGTTATCCTTTTCTAGATTATATGATTTTGTTCTAACAATTTTGGTTTTGGTAAGGGTCTAAAGACATGGGAAATATATAGTTCTCATTTTTGGATTAGGTGATTCTCTAGAAGTTTATTATAGTACTCTTAATGTGAACAAGTCTTCCTAAATAATCATCATTTGGGGAAAGTATGAGTTTGTGTAAGAAATCTAGTAAAAGTTGAAAGTCAACATGACAAGTAAGCATGTTTCCTTAAGATCAAAAATAAATTCCTCAATGAAAAGTAACTTAAAACAAAAATTATTTCTATTAACTTTTCCTACTGGGGAATCAAATACCATTTAACCCACCACAAGTTTGTGATTTTCTTGTGGTTAACTTTCTCATAAACATGTTTTCTATCACTCTCCCTCAGAACATGACCCTTTGCTTTTTCTTCCATATCCATGTTTTACTACATGTAATACTAGTATGGGTTAACTCGTGTGACCTCTGTACTTATCTTTATTTCTTTTAAAGTGATTGTTTTACTGACTCTTGTTCCGATGTGGGACTTTCAATGAAGTTTTTGAGCCCAATTTTAAAATTGCAAGGATGAAATTCCCAAAAGGAGGGAAGGATGTAACACCACAGGTAAATAAAGAATGTGAAATTTTTATATTTATCCATATTTTTGAATAAAATGTTAATATTAATTTAAAGGGAATTCTATGCTCGATGGCTTACCCAATACGCAACAATGAGTTCCTTTGAAATCTTACGTTGTACTCTAATAAAAAATAATTTTATTTTAAATGGTAGTTAACACCTAGCCGTTGTAATGACGGTAATGAATAGAACTAACTAAAAAATGATTATATATGTTTTTAAAATATTTTTACTTTTTTACAATAAATGTTAGAGGATTAAAAATGCGTATGAATTCAATTTTAAGCATAAATACTCTAATATTCACTAAAAGGTCGATTTATCACCTTTTGATGGTGAACCATCTTTAAAATAGTTTTCTTCACTCTTATACATTCTATTAGAACAAATAAAATTATTCTTTATAATCATGACATCAAAATTTACTTTGTGTAAATTTTTACTATTTTTCTGATAAAGTTCATTTTTAATGCATAGTGGAAAATGTTGTATTTTAATTCAAAACCACTTTTTAAATTATTTATTTATATGATTAGATTATCTTTTGAGTTGGTTTTAAAGTGAAATTAGAATATATTTTTACCATTTAATCCAATTGTGGTCATTGGAATTAATTTAACTTTGAAATTGGACTTAAACTAGTGTCAATCTTTTGATATATATTGTTTCTTAAAAACATGCTATTTGTTTTGACAGTATAAATTAATTATTAAATTAATTAATGAAAATTATATGTTTTTAATTTTTTAAAATAGAAATCATTTTTGAATTCGGAATATCAAATATAGCTTAGGGTGATTTGTTTGTATTTTTCTGAAAAACTTCAATTTTTTATGAATAGTGAAACCACTAAGTGGTAGTTTAAAAACTGATTTTTCGTTTAAATGAAAATTTACCACTTCTGTGATTTGATTTTCAAAATTTTGACATACATGGTTTTCATTAGTAATTAAAATGTGGTTCAATGGGATTAAAATAATTTTTGGTGAATAGTCACTTTTAAGTTTATTAATCGCTATTAGAGGTAATTAGTGTAATTTAATGCAAAAATAATGTTTTAATAATATGAAATGACCTTGAAACATGTCCTATATTTATTGGATGAGTCATGGCCGACCATGAAAATCCATGGGTCAACTTGGGGACCCCATGGAGCCACTTTGGAAGGAAAATGAAATTAATAACTTTTTATTTAAAGTTAAAATTAAAATGTCACAAATATGTGTTGTTTTACTAAAACAATTTTTATATGGGGTTATACAAGTCATATTTTTAACTATAAATATTAATTATAAATCTAAAAATATTTCCTACATCATGATATTTTTTTTATATTTTTTAGACTTTAAATAAATTAAATTATTTATGACACCATGATGATGCAGCGATTACCTTATTATTTAACGATTTAAATAAAATGAAAGTATAATGTACAATATAAGACCTAAAATTGTCAAAAGCCTATTGTATGTGTGTATTTAGAACTATTATCACCTTATCTTGTAAACATATAATTGTGGGACCTTTAAAATCTGTGAATCATTTTATAATAATGTTACTTTTCAAGACTTTACAAGAGTGCCCCTCCTCTCCTCTTATAAAAGGCCCCCACCTCTACCACCTTACCCACACCTCTCAAGCCTTTGTCTTAGCCAAAAACTCCTCGTTTTGTCTCTCCACATCCCTATATTACTCCTAGAAGCCTCACTTTGGGTAGAAGTCTTTCCAAGGAAGCCTTTCAGCTCAAATCAAAAAATAGTTATCTGATTTAAAGGTAAAGTATTCCCTAGTGTTCTTTTGTTTTATTTTGGTTCTCCAACCCCCTATACCTTTTTATTACTTTATTTTGTAACAAAAAAAGTATCTAAAATATACTTGTATGTTTTTATCATAATTATTTGAGCTACACTTACACACACATCCGTCTAATGGTTAAAGAACATACTATTTCTGTGGATGGCTTATTACTGCCTCACGAAACGATGATTGTTCAATATTCTTTTAACACCTTTAAAGGTGTCCATTATGATGTAATTGTATTTTATATTGGATATATATGAAATTTATGTTTACTATATGCTTATGTATTTTATATTTAAAACATACCTTTATTCTTTTCATGTTGTGCAAATGCGATAATTTTATATGAGGAAGTGTGGACTACCGCCCCCTCAAGTGATGTGACTCATTCATGCAATACATGGAATGTATAAAGAATGAAACTAATGAACATATGTGACCTATATAACATATATATTATACTGGAATTATAATATTTATACATATCATTTATTTTTAATTCCATTAATATGACAAAAAAATGAAAGTAGTGTTCATGCGTACGTACGACCTACCGTCTCCATGAACGGTGCTTTTCATTTTTTTTATCTCCAAATGTTATGGAATAGTATAAAATGAATATTTACTAGATATATATGATATTTTAATCATTAATACTATTCTGTAAATTATTTACTTATAACTACATGGGAAATCATTTTCAAACAAGGTCATTTTTGACTCATGTACCAAACATCGGCAAAAACGTCTGATATGAAATAACATTATTAAACAATTATTATAAACATATAATATGTGATATGAACTGAAAAATAATATTTAAATGAGGTACTTAGGAAATTATAAATTGACCAAAGTTTATTATTCAGGAATATAAATAAACGAACAAGACAAATCAGACTTGAGGTAAGGGATCTTACCCCTCTCTTTCTTTTTAAGTACACTCTTTTATGTCATTCCTTTTAAGATCATCTTTCTTATGATTGGGATGTTATTTAATATTACTCATACTGTATGTTTTATGTTCATATCGTTAGAGACCCTAATTTCTCACATCAATCCATTTTGGATGTTTTGAGTGGCGCCGTTAGGCTGCCGAATTTTCGTAAGGGATCCTACCCCTCTCTTTCTTTTTTAGTACTCTCTTTTATGTCATTTCTTTTAAGTCCATCTTTCTTATGTTGGGGGATGTTATTTTATATTCCACTTACTGTAATTTTTATGTTCATATAATGAGATACCCTATTTGATCTCATCAAACCATTTTTGGAAGTTTTAAGTGCCGTCGGTAGGCTGCCGAGTTTTCGTAAGGGATTTTTCATCTGACTTTTATTTCCGTGACATTTATGATAAGTTTGCCACCATTTGCTTTGATTGGTGTATGTAATGCCCATAATTACTCATTGTGTAATATAATTTCATTTATGGGTATTTATAACTTCATTTTATGACCCTTCTTTAATGGGGTGTACGTTTCGAAAGTTACCCAAATCGGTAAGGGGACCCTTCACCCTCCTCTTTTTAAAAGACTTCTTTTGTTATGTCTTTTAATTCACATACTATTATGTTGGGATATGTTATTCTATATCCTTATTGATGTAAATTTTATTTCCAAGGGATGAGATACCATTTTCTCTCTCATCAACTCATTTTCTGAATTTTAAAGTGATGTCGTTAGGCTGTCGAATTTTTGCAAGGGAACTTCTTAACCCAATTTCAGTTCATTGGGTTAAACCTTTATTTATTGATCATTTCATACTATGAATATGTTTTGATGACCTCTGATTGTTTCACACTTAAGATCCTCTTATATTGGGTTTATTTTTATTTGTCACACATAATTATGTAATTGCTTTATCCTTAATCTAAGGATACTGTCTTTGTAAGGGACTTCATCTCAATCTCCTTTCATTGAGGCATATTTTGTTTTATACAAAACGTTCCTTAATACGGTGTATAAACCCTTTTGAATTTTACTTTTATTCAAAAGGAATATTTTTATACTAATCGTTTTTACTAAACGAAAAAAGGGAATGTCTTTTTGTCGTACGTATGCGGCGACAACGACTTCTCCGCTGACGTGACCATTATTTGAGTTTCAGATTCCTCTACAATTAATAACGTTTTTTTAAATGAAAAATAAATACAAAGTTTTACTTTTATTTTATTTTGTTATTGAAAATGTTTTTTATAATGGATTTGTTATTCCAATATATTTAAGTGATATATTGTGATCGAAATGTGGAAATGTTTTCCTTCCATTATATTTGTTTTATGTCTTATGATTTTATAATGGTACTTGGACATTTGACGGGTGGTTACGTGATAAACCATATGGCGGGTGGTGTCGTGAATACCAGGACGGGTGGTTACATTATAACCTCCACTGCATTGGGTATGGAAGTCGGCCGTATGGCTATTCCATTAAGTGATATGTGTGGAAGTCGACTGTATGGTTATACCATTTAAGTATGTTAATGTCGCAAGTTACCTTTATATGTTATGTATATGGGTTTTATGGTAATATTTTGGTTACAAAATGGTAATTAATGATCTTTTATTCATTGAAGAGTTTATACTACTTCATAAAGTTGAAAATTATTACTTGGTAAAGTATTCATGGTTTACTTGTTATTTTGAAAAACTAAAAATTTTATTTCTTTGTGTATCCCTTACTAATCTTTTTATGATCACCCCATGTTTTTTTTTTGAAATGTTCTTCACATGACATAATGTGGAATAGGGTCAATGCTGGGATCATGGAAAATTCATGTTGTCTTAAACATGGAACTAAACATGAATCTTTTTTTAGAGTCCATGTTTTGTAAAAAAAAGTGACTTTGTAGAAGTGTCTACTGTGTAATTTTTTGAGATGTAATAGTTATGTTCTAATTATCTAAAACTCTGAACCATGAAAAGATCCTCAATTTGAATTATTCATTTAATTCAATATTAAGTAAGGTTTAAGGTCGGGCCCTTATACCACTTCTATTGATGTGGATTTTATTAATGATGTACAAGGGTTAATACAATGGTTTAAAATATCTAAAATAGTAAGGAATCACATCTAGTGGTTCTTATGAAAGAATATCAGTCCCCCATTATATTGGTGTTGATCCACCAACATTCCAACTATGCACCATCAAACTACAGCATCCCTGGTGGATATATGACGATTATAATTTTTTATTTCAAGTTTTTATTTCATTTTCCATGTTATTTTATTTTTTATGTTTATTATTAACAGTAAAATAATAACGGTTTTATTTCTATGCGGCAATCTTGTTTAGTCAAGGTTGTCAGCCCCCAAAAATTTCATGCAAAAAATTCTTAACTCATACTATCTGGTTTTATTTTTCATCATCCTTAAATTCATGAAGGATTATGCTAATTTTTATACATTTTGTAGGTAGATTAATTTATCATCCAGATTCTCTACATAAATAAAACATGGAGAGGATAAATTTTTTTAGAAGCTTCCACTCCGGGAAGTATTATCTTGATTTTAACATATTTTTTATTCTCTTCATTAAAGTGGTTTTCTTCATGGAATTATATGTTACGTACTCCCCTATTTACTGTGAAGCAATTAGGAATATTTTTCTTGCATTGGATGTTAGATTATTCTATCTAGTGAGTTTAAAATTTAGTTGAACTATGTTGTAAAACATGATTGATCCCACTTTTTTCTTATCTCATTCACTCTCATTCTACTGATGATGAACAATATTTTCAATCAGGATTGTTTTATAATTGAAATGTAAAATCATTTTTCTATTTTTAAAATTCAATAGCATGAAATTTTCACAGAAATGTAACTTTTATTGTTGTTGTTGGTGCTTAGTGGGATATTTTGACTATATCTCTTTTGTTTTCCCTTATTTTTCTATTTGTGTGGAAACTAATTTATGAATATAACTGCCAACCTTCTTCAATATTTTATATTATGAATTGCGAATTTTTATTTTGAAATAATTTCTATCTCACATTATTTTTCCACATTGGGGAAAATGTTGATTTTTATGTGTGGGGGAGATGGTTCATTCCCTAAATTAAAATTCCCCATTCAATTCTAAAAAAATTGTCCAAATTTTTCAACGTTTTCAAAATTCCTTAAAAAAATTTCAATTTATTTTCATTCACGACATAAGGGTAATCAGACATCAAATATCACATTAATTCTTTCATTCCATGTGGATACCAACATGATGGAATTTAATTGTTGAACTGATTCTGAAACTGTTAAATAAGTATGATTGATGAGTGAGTAGAACACTATCTTTATACGTTTTATTTTTAGGAATAGAGGAAGAAAGGTATATATTATAGGTTTTTGTGGAATTCGGATTATTTATTTAGGAAAATAGATATATTAGCTATATCATAGGGGATTCATCTTTTAACAAAAACCATTACCTAATTTAACCTACTCAAATGATAATTATATAATTCCTCTCTAACTGGAGTAAAATGGGAAAATTGGATCCCATGCTGAGTATTTGAGATAAGTGAACTGGGTTAATGTATTTGAATAAATAAAATTTAATTTCACTTTCAAGAAGTGATATGAACCGTGCCTTGAACATGAAATATGTCTTGGAAAAAATAAAATAAAGTTCCCTATAACAATGAACTCATTTAGGTGAAGTGAAATTTTAACCCAAATGATGAAGGGAACATCTGAATTAATTAAAGATCATTTTAGTAATATCAGTGATGTGATTCTATAAAAAATTGGAACAAAGGAGAAAGTAAAAATTGAATTTACCCTTGGTTATGGTTTTAATTCCACTTTTGTCTTCCATGTCATCAGTTTTGTAAATTGAATTTGAACTACAATTGAAGCAGAATAGTATGTATATTAATATAAGAAGAATGGAATCTTTATCAGTGGATGAATCCATGTTTCCTTTGGTTTCCAGCTTTTTATTGAAACTATGATGTAGCATTT
The DNA here is from genome assembly GCA_963277665.1 of Viscum album. Taxonomy (NCBI): domain Eukaryota; kingdom Viridiplantae; phylum Streptophyta; class Magnoliopsida; order Santalales; family Viscaceae; genus Viscum; species Viscum album. Next base: position 481,685,257 of record OY728129.1, read on the forward strand.
TTTTGCACTCCCCTAAAGCCAATCATTATTTTCTTCCTCTATATTAAGAATTCTCTAATTTATTTTTTTGAATTGAATGTAACAAATCATATTTTCTATTTTTAAAATAAAATATAATTCACTTCTTTGAGGGAAAACAATGATTTATGTGTGGGTGAGTTCCATTCATATTAATTTCATTTCTTATTTCCGCATCATTTTTCAATTTTTCATATCTTTTAATTATTGAAATAATGAATAATGTTAAATAATTAAAAATTTCTGTATTTTATAAATTATGTTTTCAAAAATTATGTTCATGATTTAAAATCAAGTATTTTAGTATTCAATTTTTTTATTTTTTTATTATAAAATTATTATTTTTAGTTCTGTTCTAATTTATAGTTTTTTATTCTTTTATTGATACATACATAATAAATTTTTTATATTTATTCAGTAATAAATTTATTGGTTTTTGTTTTTCTAAATAATTATTAAAAATAATTAATTAATTTAATTTTTCATCTGTAAATAAATAATTTGTCAGTTTAGTATTTTTATTCTAAAAATAAGTAAATAATTTAATTCACTTTTGATATTTAAATATTTTTTATTTTAATTATTTAATGTCATTAATTAATTAACTCTTCAATTCATTATATAACTCTTGTCATTAAATAATTTTAATATTAAATTTATTATGTGAGTATGAATTTTAATTTAATCAGTTAATTTATTTAATTTACTTTCCGGTTTAACAAATTATTTAATTTAACTTGTGTTTAATTTGTTTTGTTTATTTGTTGTGCATGACTCACCGACACCTCCCTTGGTGACTCAAATGAGTAATTGATGCCTCCCATCAGTGACTCAAACGAGTTTCTAAAACCTTTCATTCATTACTCATTCCATTGTCACCCAACTCCCTGAAATCAGCATTCCATTTCAGCCTAGAGACACCCCCATCGGTGACTCAAACGAGTCACTGAAACCATTCCCCTCCACTATTTTTATACAGACACCATCACCCCCATTTTCTCCTAACTCACTGAAACCTCTTATTAGTGACTCAATTGAGTCACCGATTTACCCACTATCCTACCAAAATCACCCCTCTACCATCTAGTTAACACCCTCTTCTATCACCGATACACCCATTCACACAGCCTACTGACACCTCCCCCTCCATGCAGAAACACACTGTCACTCCTCCATCACAATTTCAACAGAACCAAACATAGTCCCATCAAATCTGTAGAAGATCAAAACAATAATGACAGTGAATTATTTTGACCACCATTAGATATAAAAACCCACAATAGTACCAAATAAAGAACATACTCAATCTCAAGTTTCATATATGTAACGAATCAAAAACATATTGATTAATCAACACCAATTCTGACCATCAATCCTCTATTCAACACTACACCATGAATTCCTTCTCTATACAAGCTTCCTATATTTAACCCACTTGTGTACCGCACGCGTCCTCCCCCTCCGTTTCAATTGCTCTTCGCACTAATTCCCCTCACCATTCCCTTCTCCCTTCACTCCGTTGTGACCCCATTTTGCCCCATTCATCCCATGCCTATGTCGTACACCCTCCCCCTAAAATATTCTTCATTTTTTATTAATAATATATTATAATACATATTATAATATACATAATAACATAATATAATAATTATATATATAAATATAGTATAATATATATATAATTATTTTTGACAAAAAATTAATAAATACACTTAAATATATTTATAATGTTGTGAACTTTTTTATTATTGAATATTATTAAATAAGTATAATAGTTATTATATGTATAATTGATACCTATGTAAATATATAAACTATTTAGAATAATTATATATATATATATATATTATTTTTATTGTTTTGTATATTTTCTCACATGAGTTTTTTGGGTTTTTCAGTTGTTCCACATAGGGATGTGGTTGTGGAAATTGGCATGTCTCCCCAAGAAAATCGTGAGAAAATTCTTAAGGTTATTTAAAGGGTATTATTACACTTATAGGATGTTGGATAAAGGCTGGGGACATGTGCATAATAGCAAGCCACATAGATATGCATGCATCCTATTAGGAAATGTTTGTTGATTTTTTTCTAGCTTCATTTTCAAATTAGTGGAGTGCTTCCCATCGATTGTAAAAGGGGACACTCCATACACTTTACCACTCCATCCCATAACTCCTAGATGGGGAAAAACCTTTCACATCTATGATGGGGAACCTGCTCATGCTTCACCTTCATCCTCTATCGCTACCCCATTCTATGTTTTCTGTGTTTTGAGTTCATCTTTGTAAAGATTATAGATCTGTATATTTTGTAATTATAATTTTGTGTTTTGTTTCATTTTTAAAGTTTCATTAATTTTTCCTAATCTCGTGCCATGATCTAAAATCTCCAGTAATGGAGAACCAATTTATGAGGTTGGATCCAAGTAGTGAAACATGATATGATATAGAGATCATATCATCAATGAGATCACTAAATTCATTCTAAAATTAGAAAATCCATTCTATGAATTAGACTAGAAACAAAGAAATTGTGCATAGAATCAGTTTTCTACTTTATTTTCTAGCCTCTTCACCCCTTACTCTATTAGTTTCTTGACTGAGAAATTATGATGGAATGTCCAATTTGATGACCTTAATGGAATCATTTTTCCTTGTGAGAATTTTTACCCTGAATAAATCTGATGGGGAATTTATATTGCCATCAGGAGGGATGCTCGATTCCTGAAAAAATTATGTATTCTAATGTCTATTTTTTGTGAGATTGTTATGTCATACAATGACACTAGTTATGATGTGAAAAGGGATAATTTTTTTATTCATTTATTAAATTGATCAATGATAGGGAGTCAAGGCTATGTTTCTTTTGGTCCAGCCTTGTTCTTTCTGACTGTTCTTTATGTTTCATTATTTTTTCTCATGTTCCTTTTAGTTTTGTTCTTTGTCTTATTTTTTTTTCTTTTTTGTTTCATCAATAAATGTTTCCTCATCCAAATTTATTTTCATCACTACATTTATTTTATTATGTGTTTTTATTTAATATTTTTAAAATAAAAAAAATTCCAGAATATTTTCAAAAAGAAAATTTAAAAATAAACACTGATTTTAGAGACTTTATCGTACTAGAGTGGTCATTATCTGACATAAAATTCCCCCTTTATTTTAAAAAAATGGATAATTTTTTTAAAAAAATTCAAAATTTATTCAAATTTATTTAATTAAATTTCGTTCAAAACCTAAGGGTAATCGTGATTCCAATTGAACATTAATTCTGTCCTTTCTAGTAGATAAAAACCTGCTATAAGTTAAGGGTTGATATGAGTCTCAAACTATTTGGGAAGTATTTTTTGTGTGTGATTAACTAACTTTTATTTTGTAATTTCTATTTAGGATCTTAGGAAGACCATAATATATGATATATTTATTTGGAATTAGGATTATGGACTTAGGAAACATGAAATTTTAACTGGATCCTAGGGCAATCATCTTTGAATAAAAAATGTTAAATCCCAAAACTGAACCAACTGATATGATAATTATTTAATTCCTTTGTGAATATAGTAAAATGGTAAAATGGTATCCCTAGGTGAGTCTCTAAGATAGGTGCACTGGGTTCATATCATTGAATAAAAAAATATAATTTCACTTTCAATATGTGCTATGCAAAGTCCCTGGCTCATGAAATATGGTAGGGGAAAATTAAAATAATATCTTGAATAAAAAATGAGCTCATTTAGATGAGGTAAATTTTGAACCCAAATGATGAAGGGAAAAAATTAATTAATTTTAAATCATTTGAATTGTATTAGTGATGTGATTGTAAAAAACGTATTTGGAACCTAGGAGAATGTGAAACATGATGTTTCATTTGGTTAATGTTTTAATTCAACTTTAATCTAACTTGTCATTCCAATTTGAATTGGAAATTCAATAGTAATGGAAGTAGAATAATATGTACTTTCTTTCGGGAGGCATGAAATATTTAGTAGTGGATAAATCTGTGTTGCCTTGGGTTTCTATATTGTTATTTAAACTAGGTAGTATAATTTTTTTATCACTCCCACAAAGCCAGTCATCATTTTGTTCCTCAATATTAAATGTTTTTTGAAGAACATTTTGAACTTAATTTCACAAATCATATGTTCTATTTTTAAAAGATAAAACCAAGAGTTTTTTATGATAAAACAAGATTTATTTGTGGGTTATATTGATGTGGTTTAATTTCATTGCTGTTGGCCCCAAATCTTTCTACTTTCTTCACTCTTTTTATTATTGAAATAATATATTATGTGAAATAATTAAAAATTTGTATATTTTGAAAATTAAATTATAAAATTATGTTATTTTTTTAAAATCTTGTATTTTATTGTTGAATTTTTTAATTTTTTATAATTTTAAAATGTGTTATTTTGTTGTGTTCTAATTAATTTTTTATTCTTTTTTGTACATAAAAATATTTATTCTTTTTATTATTTCGTTATTTAAATTATTTTTTTTATCATAAAAATTATTTTAGTTGAATATTGAATATAAATATTTCATATATATAAAAATAATTTGTCACATTAGATTTTGATTCTTTGAATAATTAAACAATTTAATTATATTTTTTACTTTTAATTCATTTTTTATTCTAATTACTAAATTTTATTAACTAATTATCTATTTAGATAATTAACTAATACATTTTATTACATGAATTTAAAATTAAATTTATTCTATTAGTTTTAATTTTAATTTAATCTGTTAATTATTATTGTTTAAATTTTATTTTAACTAATTATTTAATTTAACATGTGTTTAATTTTTTTGGTTTGTTTGTTCTACAGGACTCAACGACACCTCCCATGGTGACCAAAATGAGTCCCTGACACCTAACATCGGTGAATCAAATGAGTCACTGATACATTCCATATGTCTCTCAACCAACCATCACCCAACAACCAAATGACACCCCCATCGATTGTAACTCCCCAACCCTAGTTAACTAGAGTTAGTGTATTATTACATAACATTGGAATGATCACAAGGGATCAAATCCGGAAAGACCGATCAGTTTAGTAGAATTGGATGTACTAAATGCAAGAATATGTTATACATTACATTATGAAATTAATAAAATCAAAATTGTGTCTCCTCTTAACACATTCATCTCCCTTAGACTATCCTTACAGGTTAGTAATAATATACTTCTTCTCATCCTGGGGAAAGTAAAATGTAGAATGGGGTGAGCTCATGTGATCATTAAGGATAACAATATAACAGAATATTTCATAAGTAAGCATAAAAAATTTAAGAAAAATATAACACTATACCACAATCTTTTAAAACATAAACATTAGAATAAATTTTAAAAGAAAAATCATATAATTCCATTTTGTTATTCACATAGATATTCTACAAATTGAATAATCACATGTAATATCAAAATCCAATTTCATAATGATGGAATGCATAATCCCGAACATGATAACCACATAGTCAAGGTCTCATGAAAAACTACAAATAATATTTTGTCAATGCCTTGTGCCAAGACACTAGTTTGTCTCATGATACCTACTGATGCATCGAGGAGTTGTAGAGGGCTCCACCCTTCACTTACTAAGTCCAATGCATTCCTCATATGAAAAGGATGAAACATAACATAAACATTCGTATTAAAACTAGAATATGAAATGTTTATAATTTAACCATTAACTATGAATGGTATAAAAATAACACATCCATAGTCAATCATATCACAAAACCTTCAATATTATATGGAAGAATGTTTCATAATAAATCAACTTCAAAAAAGTGTAAAATCCATCAAAGGATGTTGACAGAAATGAAATCAATAATATTTGAGAGAAATAACTATTTATTTTTTGAAATCATTAAAAAGTGGCATAATTATAAAAGAAAACATTTATTTTCAAAATATTGTTATAATATTGGAAGGGAAGCATAGAAGGTGTAATAATGGCAGAAACTTTCTGCACCCACCGTATAATTTAAAAACCATGCTTTCCTTAATTTTTTCGAAAAGGTCATAAAAGAAATTATTTGGAAAATGACGGAATTATTACTTTATAAAAATTATATAAAATGTCAAAAAAGGGTATAAATGACTTTATCCCATATTCTAGGAAATAAAAAAAATGTTTTGAAATTCATTTTTAAGAAACATGGATTTGAATGATAAAGAGGTCCTAGTAGATACTCATGTGTAAACAACCTTGGATAATGAAGAGATTGTATAATTAACCCTTAACTTGTAATTTTCCTTGATCAAGGGTGTGTTAAAATTTTGTATAATAGCTACATAATTTTTTTTAAATTATACAGGAACCACATACATAAATATGATATCATTTATGATCTTCTAATAAATCTGTGTTAATAATATTTCAGTAGTACCATTGTTTCAGGTGTTAACTGATTCATTTTACTTTATATGTTTTGTTACATAAGTAATGTTTTTTATGGATATGATGTATTTTATTCATATCCATAATGATATTAAGTTCTTAAAAATTATTTTTAATCATAAAATGAAAATTATTCTTGAATGATCACGATGTGGAATGAATCTCATCGCGTTCGTGGAGATTGTAATATGTACATACACACGAGCAACAACATCATTATATTAATGATGATATCATATGTAATTGGATGTTATATAATATATTAAAAATTATTTACATGTTATATTTATTATTTACTTAAATTATACTCATTATTATACCCATCAAAATAATGAAGTGTTGAATAACAAACTACACCTCCACGTGGAGATGGTAAGTTGAACGTACGCACGTACGGTGACTTTTTCATTCATAGGATGGATAGAATAATGAATATTGTTGTACCATATTTATAATAATACCAAATTATGTAGAAGTTATTGGAGTTATTATTTTTCTACGGAAACAACAATGAAAGAGGAAGTGGAAGATGAAAAGAACATTGAAAGAGGTGATGAAATTATTACCTCTTCTTCGGGGAATTCCTTTTTATTTGATCAAAAAGGCTTTATAGGTTGGCTATAATATCAAACTAAGGACTCTAGGATGAATTGAGGTTAGTTGGGTAGATATTTGAGAATAATTTGGCCGAGTCAAATGGCTTTGGATGTGTGATTTTGATAGATGGGGAAGTACCCTTTTATAAGGGTGGTGAGGGTCACGTTAGAAAAAGATTGAAATACTATTTTATTATACAATCAACTTCAGTTTATACTATCTCCAAAATGATTTATATATAGTATAGGGTGGTTTTGGGTCGAAAAAGCTCAAATAATAGGTTTTAGACTGGTTTAGGTCACCATATTTACATTATCTTTTAGATTTAACTCTTTGTTAAATAGTTTATCTTTTACCATGTGTTCTTGTATTATTTTTATAAATGGATAATAAAATAACTATAAAAATCCAAGTGAACTCTAAGTGGCTCATTGGATATATATATAACCTTATCTAAGTCATTTGTAGGATCCTTTTATTTTTATGAATATTATATCAGTTAATAATAGAGTATTTTTTTGAACTCAATTATGTCAATTTTGACACTAATTAGTCTTTGTTTTTTTGTGAAAGTCAAAACAACATTGTCCATTAGAAATTTTTTTAATCAACCCTAAGATGTCATATTTACCAATTTAATTCATGAAATACATCAAAAGTCTCAATTTATAATTATATTAATATTTATAATATCAATTTTTTCTTTCAATAATAAGGTAATTACTGCATCATCATTGTGTCGTAAATAAATTGAAACATTTAATGTCTAAAAATTATAAATAAAATACCAATATGTATGAAATAATTTTATATTTATAATAAATATTTATAGTCGAATTTATCTTATGTAGAACCCTATATTAAAAATGGTTAATTATTAAAATCTGAATTTAACACTTTTAACTCTTCTTTAATTAAGATAATAATAAATGTCATAGTCTAATCTATATGGACCAAAACTATAATATTTTCTTCCTATGGTTAATTTCGGTTGAAATACACTTATCCAATAGAATTAGGACATGTTTTAGGGTAATTATATCATAATTTTTACATTTAATTTTCCTATTTAGTTTTAATTATGGTAAATAAAATTCAAAAGTTACTATTAATCACACTTATTTTCATCCTATAGAACCATATTTTACATACTGAGCTCAACCACATCTCTCAGAATTTTGAAATTCAATTTATATAAGTGTTACAATCACGTTTTATGAAAATTTTAAAATGTGCCCAGAAGGTTGGTAAAATGCGTTAAAAGTTTAAAAAAATTATATATCTAATATTGTAATAAAATGACTCAAATAAATTACATTGAAAATATATAGGTATTATGTATATATTTTTACCAAAAATAAATTTAAATAAAATAAATAATTATTTAAATAAAAAGTATGTTTTAAACAATAACGCAGTATTTTTAACTATTCATCAAAAAATGAATGTTCTCAAAAAAATACCAAAAATTCACCCTACAATAATTTTGATATTAAAAATCCAAAAATGAAGTCCATTTGGATAAAAAACTATAAAATTTCAAAACAGAGGGTATTACTATACATAACTGCTAGTTTGATTGGACGTGGTGTGCTAAAACTCCATGTTAGATACATCGCAAGTTATTGCATTATTCAAAGCGATACATACCGTGGAATATTGGGGTGCTACATTATTCCTTTCTTCAAATAATTTTGTCATCAAAATTTCTAGAATACTAATGCATAAAAAGATTTGCGTGGTTCTTCATCATGAGTTACTCAGGATCCCACATTGCCTCTTCAATCATAAGGATTCTTCATAGAACTTTTACCAGACAAGTTTTACGGTTTCTCAACACTTTTTCTGTGGTATCATGAATCCTAACATGCTATTCACAATAAAACATATTGGGTTCCAGTTCTATTTCTTAATATGTGAGTACATGCATTGGGTCAGGCATATATTTTCTCAAAAGTGATGCATGGAACACATCACGAACTTTGGAGAGACTTGGAGGCATTTCCAAACAATAAGCTACAAATTCAATTAATTCTATAATTTTGAAATGTCTGATGTAACTTAGACATAATTTACCCTTCATAAAAAATCCTACAACACCCTTCCGTGGAGATACCTTCAAGAGAATATGATCTCCTAATTGATATTCCAAATCCTTCCTTCAATTATTGGCATATCTCTTTTTTTTACTTTGATTTGATTTGATGTGGGAATGGATTATCTTTACCTTTTCCATTGTTTCCTCAACAAGTTTTGGTCCTACTTGTTTTATTTAACGAACATCACCCCCACAAGTATATGTAATACATATCTTTCAATATAATGCTTCATATGGTGCCCTATAAATACTTTAATGGATTCTATTTGTATAGGAAAATTCTAAAATAGGTAAATACTGATCCAACATACCTTTAAAGTCAAGTGAGAAAGATCTCAACATGTCTTCCAAGGTTTGAATAGTCTGTTCTGATTTTCCACCAGATAGAAGGTGGTATGATGTGCTCAAACGATGTCTGTTATCCAAGTATTTCGAAAGAAATTTTCATAATATTGATGTAAAATGGGGATCATGATCTGAAAAAACTGATATGGGTACTCCATGAAGTCATAAAAATTCATTAATATATAGTCTCTCTAAACGTTCAAGTAGTAAATCTTCTCTTTTAACAAGAAAATGTGGGGACCTAGTAATACAATCAACAATGACCCATATCACTTCATTCCTTATAGGAGTATATGGTGGCCCCATTACAAATCCTGTCATAATATCATCCCATTTCCACTCAGGTATGGGAAGATGTTGCATGAATCCTCCAAGATTTTGTCTTCCAGCCTTAACTTTTTGACAAAACATATAACCTATCACACATTCAGCAATCTCCCTCTTCATTTTTTCCCACCAAAAATGTTCCTTCATATCGTTATAAATCAAAGTGCTACCATGGTGTATAATGAAATTGGAGCTATGAGCATCATCCAACAATTCCCTTTTTAGATCAGGTATGTCTGGAACACAATTTATCTTCCCAAATTTCAAAATTCCATCTTCATATATGAAGTCAATCAATATACCATCATTCGTAGGTTTAATTTTATTTTAAAACTCCTCATCATCAATATGATAACATTTTATCTTTTCTAGTAAATATTTTTTGGAAACCATTTCAAAATGTATTGATCTATCATCTTCCATGATTATTCCCATATCTATCTTTACTAGATCCACGAACCTAGTATCCCTTTCAACTCTCATATTGTTGAAAACTCCATGATACTTTCTACTGAAATCATATTCTACTTTAATTTCCATCCCCGTGTGGTAGTGTATAGTGCAATCATAATCTTTTAGAAGTTCATGCCATTTTCATTGCCTCATGTTGAGTTCTTCATCTGAGAAATTTTACTTCAAACACTTGTGATTAGTATATATCGCACATTTTTCACCATAGATATAGTGTCTATATATAATCAAAGAAAATATTAGAGATGCTAACTCAAGATCATGAGTGGGATAGTTTTGTTTAGTAATTTTTAGCTTTCATGATGCATAGGAAATAACTCTATAATTCTGCATAAGTACATAACCAATATCTTTCATTGAAGAATCACTATAAATAAAAAACCAATCATTCCCTGATGGTAGAGTCAAGATAAGAGAATTGAATAATATTCTCTTTAGTTCTTCAAAACATTATTCACAATCTTTTTATCAAAAAAAATTAACCCCTTTATGTGTGAGTTTGGTTAAGGGGTTTTCCAATCGAGCAATATTCTGGATGAAACAAATATAATAACATGCCAAACCAGTAAAACTACATACTTCAGTTATACTTTCTGGTGCTGGACATTCTTGGATTGCCTTGGTCTGTGAAGGATCGATTGAGATTCTATCCTTAGAGAAAATATGGCCAAGAAAATAAATTTCCTGATCCCATAATTCTCATCTGCTATACATCGTTTATAATTCATTTCTTTTTAGGGTTTTTAGAATAGTACACAAGTGATTTTCATGATCTTCGTAGCTCTGTGAGTATACGATGATATCATTAATAAATAACACAACAAAGTCATCTAGATATTCCTTGAAAACTCTATTCATTTGAGCTATGAAAATATATGGTGCATTAGTCAGTCCAAAAGGCATTACTGTAAACTCATAATGCCCGTGCCTGATTCAAAATGCTATTTTTTGGAATGTCTTCCTTCTTCACACACAACTGATGATATCTTGATCGATGGTCATCCTTTGAAACATATTGAGCTCCATAAAGTTGGTTTAATAAATCATCAATGAAAGGTAGGGGATACTTGTTCTTTATTGTTATAGCATTTTTCTCCCTATATTCAAATTTGAAACCTCATAGACCCATCTTTCTACATAAGAAAAAAGAACATGGGCTCCCCATAGAGAAACACTAGGGAGAATAAATCCTTTACAGCTTGATTCCACTATTTATTTCTTTAGTACCACTAATTATATAGTGGACATTCTATATGGTATCTTCGATATGGGCCTCGAACCAAGAATTAAATCAATAGAAAAATCAATTTATCATTCTGAAGGATGTCCAGGTAAATAATCTAGAATCTCACCTTCATATTCTTGATAATAGGTATGTCCTATATTTGAACATTCTTTTCCTCACCCATAGTTATTTCATTGTCTTCCTCCCTAATAATTGAATGTATTTGAGCTACTGGGGGTGTATCTAGTTAAGAATCAGGTGGTGTAATTTCTGCTCTAAAGATAAGGTATTATTTATCATCATAGAAAATTGTAACCTCCTTCTTCGTACAATAAATATTCACATCATGGTCTGAAAGGAAATCCTTATCGAGAACTATATCAAATTCTATCATGGGGATGACGATGAGATCAGTAGATAAAGAAACTTTTTATGCCATAATGGGGACTGATTCACTAAACATTATTGCAATGATACTTCCCTTAAAAGTTTTGACTGACAACATTCATGTTAAATCAAATTTTAAATATCTAATTTTCTTTGAAAGCTTGGAAGATATGAAATAAAGCTATGATCTAGAATCAAATAAAGCATTGGCTAAATTTAAAGAAACCTTTAAATTACACACCACCATGTCATTCGGAGCTTCAACCCGAGCAATAGTGATTGCATAAGCTTAGCCTTTCTCCCTTTCCATTTTTTGAGGTAAGTTTCTTTTGTGCATAGGAAATTCATTTGCATAATTCTCCATTTATCTACAATTGCAGCATTCAACATTGAAAGTATTTTTATTTCCCTTGTAATCGTGAGCTTGGTGTCCTTTTTCCCCACACTTGTAACAGACTACCATTCCCTTCAGGAATATACTAGGGTATTTCTTCCTATATTTATTTCAGGATGGAAATTTAAATTTTCCCTTCATTCCCTTATTTTCATTTACATAATTTTGATCATATCTTTTCTTCTACTTCTTCTCTTTAAAGTCGTAATACTTGTAGAATTCCTTTTCTCTCTTGATATCTCATGAGACAATATCTTCATATGATGCAAAAGACTGTGAGACTAATTCTCATTGGATAAATGGTTTGAAACCATTGAATAATCGATCAATATTACTATTTGGGTAACATATATAATATGTTGTGGTCCTTTCTATCCTGGTAAAGTTAGCCTCATACTTTGCGACATTCTTATCCACTTTTTTCCTCAGATTCCAAAGTTGTCTTTCCATATCCACTAGATGGTCAAGAGAAAAGTATTTTTCTATGAAAAACTCTTTAAATTCCCTCTATTCCATATTTGATACTTCTTCATCCTCTTTTGTGATTCTAATTGTTGACCAACATTGATCTACATCTCTTATGAGGTGATAAACTGCCATGAAAACTTTTTCCCTTTCGCTACTCCACAAACCATGAAATATTATCTCTATGGAACTTATCCTTTACTCAGTTATAAAGAGATTTTTATTCCCATTGAATGTTGGTGGTTGTAGCCTCATGAAGCAGTCTAACATTGATCATCATCATTATGGGTTAGCGTGCTCCATACGGGTAAGGTTATTATTCATAACTTCAGTGATTTGTCCCAGTATGGTTATAAGTTGTTCAGCACCGGTTGCATCACCAAATCCACTATAATTATCTTGATTAGGAGGGAAATCTCTACTTGGATTACGAGTGTTCATACGGTTTCCATTCCTTTAGCTAGGTGCCATTTCTACACAATGGCATAAATTAGATTAGATTATGATTCACAATACATTATTCCAAACAAGTAAAATACCTAACATAAATTGAACAGTTTATGCGTATAATCCATAATCATATAAATAGTTTTCTTTGAGGAAGTATTTACTCATAAATCCTTCTTAATGTTTTGTAAGGAAAATGTGAATTATCCTAAGCATATCCTTGGGGAGTTTCATAACTAATAGTGCATAAAGGCTCTTTGTCATGTACAAAGATACCCCGGGTCAAGCCCAAAACTCTTTGTCAGAGTTTTCACTCCTTGGTACATCTGTGCCAGAGCCACCACTACCTGCTCATATATAGGCAAAATTGTATTTTTTGGAAAATACACAAAATATCTACATTACCAATATTCTATAAAGTCCAACTATACTAATACTCAAGGACTGTTATTGGGTAATGTTCTCTAATTAGAGTATTTCTAAATCTATCTTCCATGGTTTTTACTAAACATCCTCTGATAGAAACTATAACGCCCATTCCCCAGATACCCAGAGTTGGTGCATTATTACATAACATTGGCATGATAAAAAAGGGTCAAATCACGAAAAGTGACCAGTTTAGTAGCATTGGAAGTACGAGATACCAACATATGTTTTAAATTACATTAAGAAATAAAAAACAACGACATTGGGTCCCCTTATAACACATTCATCTCACTTAGATAATCACTACAGGTCAGTTATAATATACTTCTTCACAACAGAGGAAAAATAAATCATAGAATGGGGTGAGATCAAGTGCTCAGTATGGGTGACAATATAGAGGAAACTTTCATGAATAGGCATAAACATTTTAAGGAAATGTATGAGACTAAAACACAAGACGTTCAATTATAAACTACAGCATAATATAGAAAATATAAATCAAATAATTCCATTTATATATTCACATGGGTATTCCACTAGTCGAATAATCACATGTATTATCAATAGACAATTTTATAATAATGGAATGCATAATGTCATACATCGTAACCACTAGTTTGTCTCATGAGATAAACCAATGCATCGAGGAGAAATATAGGGCTCCACTCATCCCATACTATGTCTAATTCATTCCTTATATGAAAAGGTTGAAACATAATATAAACATTCATATTATATCTAGCATAATAAATGTTAATAATTTATCCATAAAGCATTAATGGTATATAAATAACATATACACAGTCAAACATGTTACAAAAACATAAATACAATATAGAAGATTGTGTCATAATAAACTAACTTCAAACTTTTGTAAAATCCATCAAAGGATGTTTGCATAGATGAAATCAAAACTATATGATAAATATATCTCTTTCAATTTTGATATAATTTAAAAGTGAAATAATTATAAAAAACAATTATTTTGAAACTATTTAATAGGATTTTTTAGGAAGTTTCAAAGGTGTTATAATGTAAGAAAAAAGCTTCACCATGTGTACAAGTTATAAAATATTCTTTCTTTAATTTTGTCGAAAATGTCATAATGGAAATTGTTTGGAAAACGATAGAATGATTTCTTTATAAACATTTTATAAAAAGTAAAACTAGTGTATAAATATCTTTAACACATAGTCTATGAAATATTAAAAACGTTTTGAAATACATTTCTAACAAGCATATATGTGGGTGATAAAGAGGTCCCAATAGATACTCATGTATAAACAATCTCGGATAATGATGAGATTGAATAATTAAACCATACATTGTACTTTTCATTGATTGAGAGTATGTTAACATTGTGTATTATAGTTAAATCATTGTTATTAAATTATATAGAATCCACATACAAAAATATGATTATATATATGATCTTCTAATATTTATTTTTTTATAATATTTCAGTATTATACTTTTTTCAGGTGTCAACTGATTCGTTTTCCATTTTATTTTTTGTTATGTAAGTAATGTTTGTAATGTATAGGATGTATTTTATTCATATCCTGAATGATATTATGTTCTTAAACATTATTTTTAATCGTAAAATGAAAAAAAAAATTGAATTATTACGATGGGTAATGAATCTCATCCCTTTCATGGAGACGGTAATCTGTATGTATGCATGAGCAACAACGTCATTCTATTGATGGTGAAATTATATGTAATTGGATGGTATATCATAAATAAAGAATAATTAACATGTTATATTTATTATTTATATCAATAATACTCATTATTATACCCATCCAAATAATGAAGTCCTAAATAACAAACTACACCACGACGTGGAGACACTAAGCCGTACATATGCACGTATGGTGACTCTGTCATTCATCAGATTGATAGAATAATGAATATGGTTGTACCTTATTTATAATAACATAACAACTTGTATAAGGTACAAGTGTTATTATTTTGGTATGGAAACAAAAAAGAAAGAGGATGTAAAAGAATAAAAGATCTTTGAAAGAGGTGATAAATTTATAACCTCTTCTTCAGGTTCTTCTTTTTTATTTGATAAAAATGGCTCCATAGGTTGGATTTCTGGTTGATATAAGGCCTATAAGTTGAATTTAGGGTAGTTGGGAGGATATTTCAGCAGGGTGTTCCCGAGACAAATGGATTTGGAGGTGTGATTATGAGAAAATTGGAAGTACCCATTTATAAGAGAGGTGAGGGTCACTTTCGGAAAATCATGAAATGTTATTTTATTATAGCATCATCTTCAGTTTATAATGGCTCCAAAAGGATTGATTTCATGTATAAGGTGTGCATGGGAGTAATACATCTCAACCAATAGGATTTATTCCAGTTTAGGTCACCATATTTACCTTATCTTTTAGGTTTAACTCTTAGATAAATAGTTTAACTTTTACCATTTATTCTTGTATTATTACAAAAAATGGTTAATAAACATACTACAAAAAGACAAGAAAAACCCAAGTGGTTAATTATTGATATATATAACCTTATCTAAGCTCTTTGTCCTAACCTTATATATTTATGAATATTACATCAATTAATAATATAGTATTTGTTTTAAAAACATATTTATGTCAATTTTGACAATTTGTTTTATTTGGTTTTTGTGAAAGTCATACCAACTTTATCACTTCAGCAAAAAAATTATTTAATCAAACATAACTTGTAACAAAAGTCTAAATTTACTATTATATTAATATTTATAATAAAAATTGTTTTAATGTTTCAATAATAAAGTAATTACTACATAATCATTGTGTCCTAAATAAATTTAATTATTTAATGTCTAAAAATTATAAATAAAATAACAATATATAGGAAATCATTTTATCCTTATAATGAATATTTATAGTAGAATTTATATTTTTTATAACCATATTTTAGAAAAATTTTAGTTATTATAATTTTAATTTAACACTTTTAAATCTTCTTAAAATAAAATAAAAATAAATGTCCTAATCTAATCCAACTGGACGAAAATGATCATATTTTATTCCTAATTTTGATTTTGGTCGAAATAAACTTATTCAATAGAAATAGGACATGTGTTAGGATAATTATAATATCATATTTACATTTAATTACCCTATTTACTTTTTACCATGGTAAATAAAATTTGAAAAGTTACTATTCACCAAAAATTATTTTCATCCTATTGAACCCCATTTTACTTACTGATATGAACTATATCTCTCTAATTTTTAAAATTCAGTTCACTGAAGCAGTAAAATTATGTTTTATGCAATTTTTCAAATATTTTTAAAGGTGTGTAAAATATGTTAAATGTCTAATAAAATTTTATATGTCTAATCTTATTATAAAAAGAATCCAATAAATTACATTGAACATATATAGGTATTATGTATATCTTATGACCTAAAATAAATTTAAATAAAATAACTAATTATTTAAATAAAAAAATTCTTAAGCAACAATTCACTTCACTATTCATTAAGAAATTAATGTTTTCATAAAAATACCAAAAATTCACTCTACGCTAATTTTGATATTCCGAATCGAAAAATGAAGTCCATTTTGAAAAATAAATTTTATAAATTTTTAATATGTGAGTATTACTATTCATATCAGTTAGTTTGACTGGTCATGGTGTGCTAAAACTCTATGATGCGTACAGCGCAAGATACTGTATTATTAAAATAGAAACATATCGTGGAAGCTTGGGGTGTTACATCAATGACTCAAACTAATCACTAATATTATTTCCATCGTCTATTTTGTACAGATGCCATCCACCCCATTTTCACGCGACTCACCGACATCTCCTTTCATAGACCCATTTGAGTAACTAATACCCCCACTATCCAACCAAAACTATCACTCTTCCAACCTACTGACACCCTCTTGTGTCAATGATACACCCCTTCACACTACCTACCAACAACCCCCTCTATCCAACAACTCAGCATCGCTCCTCCAGTAGAATTTCTTCATAACTAAACTTAGCTAAAACCAATCAGCAATAGATCAAAACAAAAATGACAATATAAAATTAAACCAGCAGTAGATATATAAAAAATCACAGAAGTACCATATCATGAAAAATATGAAGCTCACATTTCAGATCTCTAAAGAATTGAAACCTACTGATTAATTAACACCTGATCTGAACCTCAATCCACTATTCTCCAGTCCACTGTAAACACCTTTGTCAGCCGATCCTCCTCTATTAACCCCAACCATGAACCACGACCTTCCTCGCCCTCCTCTACAAGTTTCTGCTGCATCGGTTCCCCTCACTGTTCTCTTCTCCCTTCACTCCACCGCGACCCAATTTCTCCCCCTTCTTCCCCTCCCATTTCCAAACACCCTCCCACCAAAATCTTCTTCTTTATCTTTTTCATCTTTATATTATTATATGTTGCCTAGTGTAATAAACATAATAACATATAATAATAATTATATATAATAATATAGTATAATATATATATATACAAAAATAATCATAAATATACTTAAATATATTTATAATGTTAAGAACCTTTTTATTAGTAAATATTAGTAAATATTTATAATAATTATATATATATAATTAATACATATATTATATATATATAATTTGATATAAATATTCTTATAGAAATAAATTATTTTAATAGTTTCTTTTTTTATCAAATGTGGGTTTTTTTTGTTTTTGGTTGTTCTGCATAGGGAGGTGATCATGGGAATTGGCAAGTGTTAATTGGAAAAGGACAAGAATATTCTCAAGGTTGTTTCAAGGGGATTATTTCACTTATTGGATTTTTTTTTAAAGGTTAGTGATGTGTGAATCAAAGCATGAAATGTCGATAGTTTTGCTTCTTGTTAGGAACTTTTAGTTGCATTTTTCTACTTTTGTATCCAATTAAGAGGAGTGCTTCTCCTCGGTTGTAGGGGTGGACACTCCACCACTCCATACCACACCTCATGGATGGGGAACCATATTCGACATCGGAGTCAGGGAACCTGCTCTTGATCCACCCTCATCCTTTACCAATTCCCTGTGCTCTATTTTATTTTGTTTCAAACTTGTGTCCATGAATATTATTGATTTACCTGTTTTGTTATTTGAATTGTGTGGTATGATTCATTTGTTAAGTTTCATTAAATTTTTTCATATCTTTTTGGAACATTAAATCTCTAGTGATGGAGATATAATTTTTGTGGTTGTATCCAGGTAGTGAATCCCGATGTGATCTGGATATCTGATCCTCAACGAGATCATAATCTACTTCTGTGCCTTAGCATACCATTTCACTGAATTCTGCTAAATAAAGGGAAACCATATTCAAAATTAGTTTGAAACATTCTTTTGTCACCTCATCTACCCATCCTCTCTTAGTTTCTTGACTATGAAATTGAGATGGGATGTGAAATTTTATGATCTCGATTGAATCATTCTATCTTGTGAGAATTTTTTTCCAAAATGACTTTGTTGGGGAATTTAGATTACAATCTAGAGGGATGCTCGGGCACTGAATAAATATAGTGTTCATGTGTCTAATTTTATGTGATGTTTCTGTGTGATCCAATTAAGTAGTAATTATATTAGTGAGGTTGAAATTTGTTGATTCATTTTACAACTAAATCAAATATTGGTAGTCGAAGGTGAATTTCCCTAGGTCCAAACATGTTCTTACTGACGGTTCTACATATTTAGGTTTTCTTCAATAATTTTTGTAGTTTTCTTATATTTTTTCATTGTTATATCTTTTTTTATTCATTCATTATTTCTTATTCCACTATTATTTTTATCACTCCACAATTTTCATAGGATTTTTTATTTACTAGGTTGAAAATATTAAAAAACACAAAAAGATTTTAAAGAAGTCCACTTAAGAATTCAGCACTATGACATTGAGAGAGACTTTGAGGTTAGACATTGTGATATATATTTGATTCTATAAATATAAACTTGACCATCCATATGTCAATGAAATCTATCAATTTGGACAGTTGTCAAATTTAAAAATAAAGATGCATTTTGAGCCCTATATGTCATCCCGTCTATCAAATTGAGATGTAGTTGAATCCTACACAAATCAAATGTCATATGGATTGTTGTAAAAAATTATCCAAACAATTATATGGAATTTTAGAAATTTTGGGAATTTCACTTGACTTTTATAATAAAATACCACATTAAACTTGGAACACACATTCTGATTCATACTAATCACATCATGTATCTATTTGATGTGAGACTAATTTATACAAATTACAAATTTATTATTAATAATGTTCCTAAAATATCAATAAAATTCAAGAACATTTAGCCGCTTTCCTGTGAGTGATACTTTTTGAACTAAAATGCCTATTTTGAACTGATAAAAACACATTCAGTTATAATAGGCACATCATTTATCAAATTTAGTTGTGAATTATTTCTACACATTCAAAAGTATATATAGATAATTTTCCAAAAGAATCAATATATTATGAATATGTTTTATTAGACTTGGGTAGGTTATTTTTCTCTTTTTCTAAAATCAATGTGAATTTTAAATAAAAATAAGCCCTTAGAGAAATATTGGTCACATCATTTGTCAGATTGAGGTGTAGATTATTTCTACACATCATAGAGTATCAAAAAAATTATATCTACAAATGTTACAACATTTCCATTATCTTTGATTTTCTAAATTCCAAAAAAATATATTGACATTATGTTTAATACCAAAAATTAGTTCTTTTTTATTATAGGATAAAGAGTTGATGAAGATCATATGCCCAATATATCATGAGAGGTCAACACAATGACCATATGATCTTTCTCTACTCTTTAGGATTTCAATGAGAAATGTTTCTCATCTATGAACATTGAGTCAACATCACTTACCAAATGATTTGAGAAAAAAAATTAAATAATTATTAGTTAAAAATAGTATGGAAATTATCTTATAAACATTAGAAAAAATGGTGCAAATTTAATTTGAGAATGTTTTAGGTATTCAATTTTTCGTGTTGTTTGTATTAATTCTTGATTCATTTCGTTGTTTTCAGTATCATAGTTATAGGCTCAAACACCAATATCTCATGATCATGAGCCACTTTTAACTAACAACCCAACACTAAAAAAAGAATATACCTGTATAAGAATATAATTATTATATTAGTAATACTAAATAGAAATAAATAAAACATAAATATGAATAAATACATTAATTTTTTAGACAATGATGTTACTATCAAAAAATCAACATTACCTCGTTTATTGAGATGTGGGGGAACATGAAGGAAATTGACAAATTTCAACACTATAGGTCGAAAATGGTTTTAAAGGACAAGAAGTATATGATATTTTTGGTGTAGAAATACACGAAAGATGCATAGAGTACCCCAAATAAATCAAATTAATTCACCTTCATAAGGAAACAGTTATTATGTGAGTATTACTAAAATAAATAAATTAAATATAAATATGAAAAATTAAATTAATTATATGGAATGTTATCTTAATCTACACACATCAATACAACCTATATGATTGAGCCATGACAATTTCATTTCTCTTCAAGCAAGGGAATTAAATCAGGACAAAAATCATCTAAAATAAATGATCATTGTATGGAATAATGGAAATTAAATCAAGGATTCATTATAAAATTTTTTGGTAAAATATTGATAGTATATTATAACATTACAATCAAATCTTCCCAAATGGTCTCCTTCATTAAATCTTGTCTTTCTTAGGGATTTTCAACATCATCATCTGAAGAAGGAATTGTCTACTTGAGTATTCAATCATTTAATTTTGATTATGTTATTACAGAAGATTACATATAATATTATGGGGAAAACATAGTATATTAAAAAAAACTTTTACCTTCTCATTGAGATAACAAAAAAAATTTAAATTCTTTAGGGATTTAATTCCACTATTGAGAATCCAAATCCGTTATTTATGGTCCCCTCTAATGTACAATAAATTTTATACATCCGAACCGACATGATCTGATTGTGATCTGCCAAAGAAATGGCCATTCTCTATTAGATTTTCATCTGACCTAACAGTTGATTTAGTCACCAGTAGGACAGTTGAAAAACTCATTTTTGTTAGATCTGATACATAAAATACATTCACTACTTGTGATTCCATTATTAATTGATCAAATTTCCCCTTCAATAATGAAATTCACATTCACAAAGTGTATTTCATCAACATTCACCAGACTCATTTTTTCATGCCATTTGTAATGGATAATTTACACTTGAAATTTTGTATAATCCAACAAATATATCTATTCGATAATTCCAAAATATATCATATTTTCACAAATTTGATTTCAATCATTTGAACCAGGTATGTTCTCTACTTCTACCCAAAGTGTAACACCACTGTTTTTCATCATACTGCAGTCATCGTGTTCTTTTATATAGAATGCATAACCATTGATTACAAAACCATTGCAATATATAACATTTTCATTCAATCCCATCACTATCCATTGATATCATTCAGTAATTCATTCAGATTTTCTAAAAAATATATATAAATTTCATCTCATAACCATCCAATAAACCATTGATTATGGGTATTGGATATCTATACTTAATCCCATGATGGATTCAAATATCTATGAATTTCATTGTGGGATTCAATGTATGGATCTATATCATCACTATTATATTAAATGTAATGGTTCTCTTACTTTATCTTAATCAATTTAATTGATACAACATTTATTTTGGAAATCCCTTCCCGTGTAAGGAATCCACTATGAAAAGATCTGGGGAGATCGATGTTGTTAACATCTGATAGGCAATCAATATAGAATTCAAAAGATTCAAAAAAATACATCATTCTATAATAAAACCTTCGAGACAACAATTATTTTTTTATCCCCTTTCTGAATCAATTTTTATCATTCAATGAGTCACATCCATCAATAATGCATAGGATGACGTAGTTGAACCTCTATAACCACATGATCTATCAGGCGGTCCATTATATCAAAGAATTATGGTGAGAATAACATCTCTAAATATCTTAATATGACTCAATCCTCTGTATTAAATATTTAAAGCTTCTCTTGGTCTATAAAATTACTAAATATGACATTGAAAAATAGGAAGATTCATGTTTATTTTTTTCATACATTTTGAGTTAGAATAAAACAAAAAAAACATGCATCAATTCTTTCATCAAAACATGAAATTCCTGTGATTTTATTCCTTGTAACATCTAATTAGTCATTTATAAGTCATTCTTGATATTTAATGAATACCCCAATGGATTTTTTACACAATTAATGAAGTGTAAAATTTTTATGTTTCATGTCTTGATAGAGTTTAAGCTTCTAGAGTAAGAAAATTCCACATTTTACCCATCACAAGTGATAACTCTTCACTTCCTCCAATTTCAATCTAGTCCATAATATCCTTGATTCGTTCTTTCAATATTCCAAGAACATTTATTAAGTTTCCAATAACACTATCAAAAGAATTTTTTTTCTATATGCATGACATCAATAAAAGGCATGACAAAAAAACAATTCCAAAATGGTAATTCGATCAAAATTTATCTCCTCCCCCAACCTAATTTTTATGGTTTTTATGATTTTTTTAAAGAAAAATATATAAATATCTTTTTCAATATGGTACATTTGATCACACATTACTAGATATGGTGTTGTACCGTTTTCGATATTCCCCTAAAATGTTTTCATCTAGGATCAATATTTATGTTGTTGAGATAAAAAATTCCATTTAACTAAAAGCATAGTCATCAAGGAACGTTTCAACTAATCAATGTATGTTTTTTTCAAAAATTAGACACCACAATATTCATTTAATTATATATCTTGATAAATTTTCATAAGCTATAAATTCTTTTATTGTACCGTACAATATGGCCCTAAATGCGAATTATTAGCTTCTATAATAATCACACATTATAACACATGTATCCCATGTTAATTTC
This sequence comes from Viscum album, assembly GCA_963277665.1. NCBI lineage: Eukaryota > Viridiplantae > Streptophyta > Magnoliopsida > Santalales > Viscaceae > Viscum > Viscum album. The sequence goes on from OY728129.1 coordinate 481,708,827, forward strand.
AGATATTAATTTAATGGAGACAAATAGACTTCAATATCATTACCATGATTTAGTGGTATATATATTAGAAGATAGAATATATTTTTTTTACTTCATTCCTAAAAATGGAGAGAATTTATAATTTCCCATAGTTATGGGCCATGTACCTTGAGTAATAATGTGTACTTCAAAAGGATTTATTCCAGTTATAGATAAAAAAAGAAAAAAGTTTGACATCTCATTTCCAGATTCTGAATACTCATAATCAATTTTCATATACTAAGGGGAATATTTTGGATGGTGTAGGTTACCATCATTAATTATTGTATCTGTATGCCATGTAAATTGTCTCTCCTTTACTTGACAACCATATTGTCTTCTAAACCATGGAATGATAGAAAATTTCCATCAATATTTTGAAGGAATTTATTAATTTTTATTGTTTTGATCTACGCCAAACATAATAAAGTTTATGAATAATTCATAGTAATTTAGAAACAATATTACATCACTTATAAAACCATGTTTTTTAGAGATCATTCCCATTGAATGTACCATTCATTTAGCATCGTATGTTTGAAATGGTAGTTCATTTTATTCTGGTGACATATCATTCAAGAGAACAATTATTTATGTAAACCTGATGTCACTCAATCAACTTCCAGCTATCAAATTATTTAATATTAATATAGGTGATAATGTTGTTTATTTAGTACAACTAGTATACAATGGAATATTAGGAAAACTATTTAACTTCTCAAACTACTTTGGAAATTCACAATGGCCATCTTGAATTTCCATTATCATTTCTTCAATATGATATCCATCGTCATTTACACTGGTATCTATATCAAATAATCCCTAAACCACAGTATCACCCCAATTAGTGTGCACGTTTAGTTTTACCCCATGTTTAGTAAAAAATTTATAACTCGGATCTATTCTGTGACAAATCAAATGAATTACTAACACATCTAAACAAATATTTCTTGAATAACAACAATGTAAATAGTGAAAATGTATTTGGGAAGGGTTTTATAAATACTCTCTTGCAATCATGATGAACTCTTTAACTCCATCACCATTAAACATTTTCTAATTACCAAATTTCATCCATTTTCAGTTCATATCCATCATACCGGGTTCAAAAAAAATTAATTTTGTAAATTAAAAAATTAAATCCACATAAGATATAAATTATCAAAGGTGAAATTTGTAGAAAATTCTAATAATGGAAACCTAATTTTTCACTATTTAAAAAATCTGTGATGAAATTGGGTGCTTGAATTTATGAAAATGTTTCTCCAGTATGGAAGGTGTAATCTTATGAAACCATTAAAATTTGAAAGATATCGAGAACTTCCATTCCCATTATCTCATTACCCAAACAATTATCAAGATTTTTTTATTTCACACTCATCCTCCATATCTTCTGGGCATGCACCTTTGTTTCCCAAAATACTCTAAGGGGTATTCATCCATGGAATAACTACTTCTCAGAGTATTACAACAAACATAAAAGAAATGGGGGATGAGTCTTAAGAAAAAAATATAATAACTATTCGAGAGACGATGCTTATGAAGATGATAGTTTTATATAAAAGATATACTTGATGAAATTCAAGAAATAATTTTCCATAATAACAAATTTTTGACACAAATCATTCCTTTTATAAATTCTATAAACAAATGAAATAATAATATAGTAAATTGTATAGTAAAAAGAAACCCAAATATGATAAAAATAGTAATAAGATCCCACCCAATAAAATAATGGATATAAAAATATATTGATACAAAATTTTAATAAATAACGAGATATTTCATATACATAGATAGTAATTAGAGATTCCTAGGGTAAGAACCAGTACATGTACACCTAAAATGATGAATAACAATAAAAAATTTCTAATATCTATAATTTTATAACTTCTATTCAATTTTTTTGAACATGTGATGTAACAACCTAAAGAATTAATAAATTTAATATTAATATTATTTCAAATATTTGAATACTTTTTATGACTTTTGGGATATCATATCACCACACTAACCCATACCACGGATTATATAGAGGTAATCTCATAAGGACTACCAATCGAAAGGATTATAGGGTGGCAATCTAATACAAATTGACCCATATTTATGATTCTAGGGATTTCCATAATGATGTTACCATAATTCAATAATACAAATCAACAATATATATTACAAACAATGGATAAAAACACACCAATACTTTCCACATCTATCACATGCTCACTGGCCTCTACTGAGATAGAAAAAATCAGATGAGCTCACATTTTCTATATAGAATACCCATACTTCCTTCATAAATCTATGTGTAATCAAAAAATTTATAAATTTATAAAACATTAATCACAAAATAAACCCTCTATTGTAAAAATAAAAAAATAACTACTCATGTTAATATGACAGGAAACGATCTCATAAGAAATCCAGCAACAATCATGGAAATTGATACATAAAAAATTATATAGATGATGTAAAAAAGGAATGGGAATTAAACAATATGGTTAGTTCACTAGTTATCTAATGAAAATAAAGCATAATTCATCCAAACATTCTCTTATATAAAAGAGTAGCTCAAATCCCCTACATTAATTGGTAGAAACATTTTAGAAGTATGGATATTCTCGTATGGATTGGGATATTATATAGGAAACCTCAAAATAGAGGTGTCTCACACTCTATGAATTCCTAGATTAAAGATGGTTGATCTCCACACATAAATCTCTAAGAGGGATAACTCACCACACTAATTATTGAAGTATATCTTCCACCATTCCCAAATCAATTGATATTTTACACCCTGAGTTCCCTGAGAGAAATTGACAAATGGATTAAATTTGAGAGAATGTGGAGAAATACTAACATTCGATCTTTGGATTTGTTCAGCCCTTGATTTGATTGATCATTGTATTTGAGACTTTCAATTAATTAATCCTTAATTCAATCCTTGATTCAAGAATTGATTCACCGTGGAGGAGCACCAAAATTTGGTGTCCTCCTTTGAGGGATTCATATATCGTGAAATGGTTCTCGATGGATACAGTTCTAAAAATTGACCAAGAAACGTTTATCAACTCTTCCAAAAAAAGCATTGATAAATATTCCTTTTATCAGCACATATGTAAAAACACCTGATAAGGGGAATCTTTATTAGGGCTAATGTTTTAGTGTGGATAAATATTCCTTCCATCAGCTTTAATTACTATTGTGATGATAATGAATTTTAAATTATAATTATAACTAATATATATATATATATAATATATATTAAAATATAAATATAGTAACTATATTATTTATTTTTGTATATTTATTATAATTTCCAAATTACTAATATATATAATTATATATTTATAGTTATAAGAATATTTTTAAAATATAATCATTATATCATTAAATATATTTATATAATTATATATATATATAATAATTATTATTTATAAATAAAAATATAGTTAATATATTCATTATTTAAATACATTTTATATAAATTTAATAATTATTTGATTATATACAATTTTTATATATAATTATATGATTAATTTTTTTAAAAATCATATTTATATATTTATAAAAATAAATGTATAAATATATAAATATAGTCTATATAAATTTATATATATATATATATAATGTATAAAATAATTATTTCTATAATTATTAATTATTTTTTATTCATAAGTTCATGTGTGTTTAAAAGATGTGAAATTGAGTAAAGTAAAAATTATTACACATTAACAACATTTAAAAAATAAAAAAGTTTTGTGTGTGTGCATTTCATATAAAAATGATTTAATTAGGTGTATTTTAAATCAATATGACACATGTGTATGTTATAAATTAAAAAATCAAATGATGTTCATTTATATCCATTACTCTATGCAATTAGTCAGCATTTTTAATTCATATTGATTTTTAGTTATAAAACATTATTCACTAAATATATGACTATTTAATGTAAAATCCATAATTTTTAATTATATAAATCATATTCATATACATTCATATATACATATATATATATCTTTATAATTAATATATACAATATATTAAGAGTATTACTAATTATTTACATAATAAAATGTTTAATATTTTTCTCAATTTAAATATTTTTAATTTTTATTTCTTTAATATTTATTTTTCATACACTTCTAAATATTTAATATATACTATTTATTAGTATTTTTACTTTAAATATAGTGTAGTCAATTTCTTTATTATTATCAATAATTATTTATTTAATAAAAATTTAAAAATTTTCTAAAAAAATTCATTATTTATTTTTTTATTTAACTATTTCAATTTCCTCAGACCTTTATCAACACTTACAAATAGCTGAAAAGGGATCCCTTTATAATCCTTATAAATAAAGTACTGATAAAGGTTAATCTTTATCAGGACTATAAAAAAATCATTCATAAATGGGTCCCTTTAGTAGTACAAAAAAATAATGTGCTAATAGATAGTACAAATTTTTAAAGAAAAAAATTCACAGATAAATGACACCGTTTATCAGTTCTACAAAAAAGAGCTGATAATAGGTATAATTTATCAACGTTTTTTTATTACTGATAGAGGAATTCACTTTTAAATGCATGTTTTGTTGTAGTTATCTTAAACATTTTGTTATATCCTCACATGTGGAAAAGATATAGGTTTCATAACCATTTTATCAATGCATAACCCCGAAAATGAAGCATGGTTCATAATCATTTAACTCATGATAGAAAAATCTGATTTATAAACACATATCCCATAAAGGATAAACAAGTTTCATAAACATATATTCCGTGAAATATTAATAGTTTTATGAAACATATAACATGTGATATAGAAATAAATTTCATTATCATATAACATGTAAATGAATTGTGGGATTCATAAACATCAAACCATTGAAATATAAACCGTTAATATAATAAATATTAAAGGATCCCTTGTATCATAACTAAAGGATTTTATCATCAAAAGAACACCATTTTTTATAAATCATTTAAAATAATTTCTTGAGGAAAAACCCAATTTTCATTGAAAAAAATAGTTATTAATACATAAAAACATTGAAATCCAATTTATTTAAAATAACCTTGGAATCATATAAAGGGTCATAAAAAACATTTACATCCATATTCCATGAAAACTTATAAAATAAGATTCAATAAAATATTAAAACAATTTTCATTTAAAACATATAAAAGAAACATGAATACATTTTGAAAACCTTCTTCCTTAAAAACACATAAAATAATCATGAATTTTTTTAAAACATCTTTTACATGTAAGCATACAAAAGAACACTTCAATCATTTTGAAAACCTATTCATTGAAAATAACTTTTAAAACATACAAAGGAAGAGTGAAAATATTTTGGAAACCATTTCTTTGAAAATGAATTAGAAAATATATAATGGTAGGTTGAAAACATTTTGAGAACCATTTGAGTCTAAATAACCTTGAATCTTTACAAATGAAGCGTTATGTTTTTTAAAACATACTCTTTTAAAATAAAATTTAAAACTGATAATGGAATCTTGAAAACAATTTTAAAACCATATAATTTAAAACAACATTGAATAATACTAATGAAATTGTTAAAACAATTTAAAAAATATTAATTTTGAAAATAAATCTAAAAAAATATAAAGGAATCATTAAAAATAATTATATCCCATTTTCATTGAAACCATGTTTAGAATATCATTTTCAAACATTTTTTAATTTTTTTTAGAAAACATTATTTTTGAAAAAAATGATTATGTGATCGAAGAGAAAAATAAGGTCAGATATTCATAGAAACAATTTCATAATTTTCTTAAGTACCAAACAGTGAAAAACTGGAACCAATACAAAAATATATAATTAATGAAAAATGTATAATCAGTTTATTAGATATCTGGAAAGATAGATCATATGATTTCATCAATGGAAACATAATTGTAAACAATCTGGATAGTGATGAGTTTTTATCAATAAGCTCCTACAAATTTTGTATCATTGACTCATAATCCTCATGAGAGAACTGTATTAAACTTTTTCAATAATATTATAAAAATAAGTAGATTCATGATAAAATATATCAATCGGAAGTATACAAAACATGTAAAACAATACAGGTGCCAAAAATCATTAGTGTCAAAGAAGGAAAAATGGGAGAAAATTATCATACCGATTTGATAACTTTTGTACAATAAAACCAACATAAAATAGACATAATAAAATGGATATGTAAATAAAAATAACATTAAGGAAGATAATAAAAAAATACATTCATTCTCTGAAAATATGACATAACAAAAACAAGTGGTGAATAAGTCTTAAGTCTTATAGAAATAATAGTGAGATTGTAAATCCCCTTACACCTTCAATATCTTTTCAATCAGGATATCCAAGAAAGAATAATAATAATAGAAAATTTTGATATCATTATATAAATTATATTCTGCATATAATATTTCATATGTATTTCTATACACCAAACAATAATAATAAGTCGGTAATTTAGCATATATCTCATTGAAATAAAAGTGGGATAAGAAACCCCTTATCTTAAATCATTGATTTCTTCGTAATTATTAAAACCTAATGTATAATAAATATAATATTATTATTAATATAAAACAGAACCATATTCTTATATATATTGTACAATATTTGTTTTTTATGACATTATAGTACTCGTTTATTATCAATTTTGGGTTAAAGTTAAATTTCGGGTAATAACCGCTTTTTTTCATACATGTGTTAACATGTTATTATTCATACTCATATATATATATATATCATGATTTGAGTATTTATAGAATATAAAAAATGATATAAATATAATATATATTGAGAATATAAATATTAATAACAATATATAAAATATATAATTATGAAATTGAAGACACCGTTCATGGAGACAATATTCCGTACAAACGCATGAACATTGTTTCTGTTTTCATTTTGTATTAAATGAAAATACTTAAATTTCATATATGTATATATATATATACAATATCATTACAGTTGAATTATTATTTCATATAAATCATATAATGTTACTAAAATCATCCTTAATACATTCCATATAATGTGGGGATGAACCACAAACCTTTAAGGAGGTTGCAGTCCACACGTCCAAAAATGAAGTTATCGTATTCTAAAAAAAGTTAAAGCATAACCAATATTTTAGATAATAATTAAAAAATCCTAAATATATCATAAATGTCACATATATCATATAAAAATATTATTTCCATCATAATTCCCAACACTTATATTCTTTAGTATTGCTAATGCTTTTATATAGGCTTCTCTTTACTTATATATATATAATTGTGATTTTATATTTTTTCCAAACATTTTTAAAGAACACAGGGTCACACTATAATTTTTATCAATATGTTTATAATTTTGAACAAATTATTTGTTCAAAATGAAGAGATCTTAATGAAAACTATTTCCAATGAGTTGCGATAGATTTTTAAAGAGTAGTAAATTTTAGAATTAATGTTCAATTATATTTTAATATGAGTTGGAAACTCTTGGTTGTGAAATAAATTATACATGAATATGATTCATGTACATTCAATAAAAATATATTATTTATGTATTGTTTATTTAAATATAGTATGTGATAAGGTATACATTTGTGGCATAGAAATCACACATGATTCATGCATATGATTAATGTATATTATCATGCATATGATTCATGAAGAATTCCTAGATGTGTTGAATGTATACATGTAGACTATTTCATGTATTATTCAAGCCAACGATTAATTTATACAGATGATAGTGAGATGGTTCGTTTGCTCGACAATAGGACCAATAGGATTTGTTTTGAGTCAAAGGAAGACTAGATCAAGTCCTGGTATTGCATGCCTCACAACTACAATGGGTCCAGATTCTATCTACATAGATGGACATACAATTACCACATAAAGAAGGACTCCCCTTTGACCGTGATATGGGTGAGTTTCCATAACCTCCCTCTTCCTTTTCAAACCCTGTCGATTATATGGATGCTTGATACTCTCGTAGGAAGGTTTTTGTATTTTGATAGTCATACAATGTTGGTGTATCACCCACTTAATCGAAAGAGACTGTATCGAGTTAGATGATTCCAGATAGCCCATTGATTTCATTTAGATTACAATAGGTGACGAATACTGCTATAGCCAACTGGTAGTATATGATTCTTTTGTGAATTTTTTCTCTATCTGCAACTAATTATTAAATTTGTCGAAGGCCGGTAGACTTGGGTCGAAATAGAATGGTTCTGGCTTCAGTGGTGAGGAGGCATCCACTGGCCAGGGGCTTAGGTATGTATAGTTTGATGAGGCAACTCATGGGTTACCAAGGGCTGGGCAGAACTATATACAAGAGATATATGTTGTGATGGGAGGAAATAGTATGGACCATGATAGGGGATTTGAGAGTAGTCTAGATGCATGACACAAGGATCATGTATAGGGAAGTGGCACCTCTAAAACCAGTAACCAACTAGAGTCCAAGCCTTTGGATTATCAGGAGAGTGGGGGGTCAACATGAACTGGGTTGAATATTATTAATGTAGTGGATCTGGAAAATTCTGAACATGTGAGGAATTCCACTTTGGAAGCTCATAAATCGGTTGCAATGGAGGTGGTTAATGGAGAATAAGACCTCGATAATCATCCAGATGGAGAAGAAATAAACTCAAGGGGAACCACACATAGTTAAGGTAGTAAGGGTTGGGATAATGTAACAAGTGGGGTGCAACTGGAAAGATCCAACACAAATGTTAAAGTGTGCAACTGTTTTTTTGTGTCTTCAGGTTGATGAAACGAGAGTTTTTTTGGAGGAGGAATGACTCAAGAGTGTACTGCGAAGGAGGCCATGGACACGTAACTCCAGTATGTTGTGTTGAATGAGGCTCAAGATTAGGATTCTGATTGAGATACCATGCATTAAAAGGTTTTGGGCCACAACACTGATGTCCCCAATGATTATAAAAAGATTAACGATGTGGTTCATGAGCTGGAAGGTTCTTCTGTCATTCCCTCTACGAAAGGGCGGAAGGGAATTTACAAGGAGATGAAGGATTAATCCTACATGACTCTTCCAGTGGATACATGGCTAGAGAATAAATTGACAGTAAAAAATATGGAAAACCTTTGAAAAACAGTTGTTGAGCTCAAGAAAACATTGGAATTACTCATGAGCTCGGCTGAAGAAATTGTAGGAAAAGTTTTGTCTATCAACAAAACAGAAGAACAGTCTGCTAAAGTGATGGGGAGACCACTTAGGATGACTCCCAATGAGGACCAATATTCCTGGATAGATAGGTAGGACTTTATCTTAGTTGCAGGATTCAATAGTGGGATGATTAATCTTGGGGAGTATATTCAGTCTTGGGACATGCTGACCCTCCGATTAAAAGATCTTATTATAGATGCACCAACCATACAGGTTTCATCATTATCCTAGAAATATTTTATTGAAACAAACTCCTGTTATCTTAGGTTCATCTTTAAAGTCTCCGTTTAAGTTGGTGGTATTGGTTGGTTGGTTTGTAAGGACCTCTTTTATGTGTTGTTCTCTCTTTCAGATCACCTTTTGTTTGGTTTTGTTGTGGCATTTGATCTTTGTAACCAGCAACCTATAGGGTCCACATTGGAAGTGGATCAGAGCATGAAGCTTTAACTAGTGCAATTATTTTGGACTTGAATAAATAAGAGGGAATGGCTTCGCTATCGGTTCCATGCTCGTATACTATTTCATGAGACTGCTTGCCGAAGGGTCTTGCTTCTGGGAAGGCTTGATGTTATGGAGTAGCTGCCGGGGTGAGGTGGATCTTGTAGTTTTCTAGGTTTTTTGATTGAGGATTTTTATGGGATTTCCATCTTGATATTGTGGTTTCTAACATTTTCCTTAAAAGTGTTTTGATAATAAAAAATTAATTTTCAGTCAGTTAGAATTCTTCATTTGTGAAGAATCATTTCTTACCTCCTATAAAAGGAGAAGTGGATCTCCTCCTTTATGTATGGAAATTTGATAATTCATATGATGTTATATGTGATCAACATATAAAGAAAATACATTCTATATTTTTTCTATTTTATAAACCTCATTCATAACTCAAAATAAGTCTCTAGGACCCCTTTAATGTCTTTTATTGTATTCTAATAGTCACTGATATCAAGTGTCTAATGAATTTTTTAGAGGCATAAATCCTTTGTTTGATACTATTATGATCATCCTCAAATATATTACATCAATAAATATGTTACTGGAAGTAATTGAACACAATATATGGGTAATATTTTAGGATCGATTTTAAAATAGTTTTAATATATTAATTTGTTAAAGATAGATCATACTCTTTGGGAGTTTCTTCCACTATGAGGGATCAAATGGTGATATATCAAAACCCATCAGATAAAACCTCATATTTGAATCCTTTTAATCATTAACATTGAACTACAAAACATTTAACTACAGACAAAACAATTATAAGCCTATTTGATTATCATTGTCACTTATCAATAAAGGGAAGTATTGAGAAATATAATTAGCATTTGGAAAGTTCTCATATTTTAATGATCAAAAAATAACTTTTAAAATAATATTTCCATTGAGAGTTGGAAAAATATATCTCAGAGGGTAGGTGGGAGTATACATTGGTTAATAAAATAATTGAATTGAGTTTGACTTATCCTATTTATAAAGAGTCTTTGAACATTTTATGAGGAACAATGGATTTAAATTTTAGAATGATTTGTTTACTAATATTTTTAATTTAACATTGTGATATAAAATTGATGTATATATTTCTTGGTAATGAAAAACCATGGTGTGGGGGTTTATTATGTGTGTTTTATTGTTTAATTTCCTTTCTATTGATTTTTATTATCCCTTAAAATAAATTAAATATTGATTATTAATACATCTTTATAATTTTTTTCATTTTGAAGAAATATTGGGAATTTGGTCCTAATTCCATCACTTTAATAAGATTAATATTCATTTGGAATTATTTTATTATTTTTTTGTCTTCAATATTTATTTTTTTAAAATTTTAGGATAATTTTTATGTTGATATATTCTAAGAAGGTGTTGATCCATTTTATTATTGGTAGTGGTACCCAGTTTAAAGTCATCTATGTCATTGTCTAATATATTACATGGACAAGATTATTGTTATATAGTCTAGATTTTGTTCAATGTAATTTTAAAGGAGTGAAATGAAAAATATTTTATGGAAATAGAACACATTAAAAAAAATAATGCCTATAAAAATGTTTAATGGACATGATTAAGTGTTCCGAGATTATTTATTATGTTCTTTGTGAAGGATGGAGGCACCGTTACAAGAGATATGTACCCACATGATTGTTTTGGGATTTTTTTGTGGTAAATTCCAAGTTGGAGAATCTATATAACTTTTATAACTGTCTTATAGAGGTTAATAAATTTTTCTCTCCCCCATAGACATTTTTTTCCATAAAAGTATATTCAAAAAATTTCAATGATTTTGTACTGAGGTACCACCGGTAAAAGTGTATTGTGGGTTTTTATTGAATATTTTATTTTGAAGGTTAGTGTTATGAGTTGTAATATGTGTAATGTAAACTACCTTACTAATGTATTTTGGTTATATCTATGATAAGTAGATTATGGAAAAAAAATTAGTTTGATGTGTAAGTGTTATTACTAGATATGAATCCTTTTTTCAATGAATGATGGCTATTAGTGGGACAGATGTTAAGAAAATAAATTGGTGAATCAAGCTGATATCATTAATTGAACTATAATAGTGTGATATCAACCATCAATATCATTATCTTCCATGTGAATCATAATTTCATGTTGGTTTCTATGTGAATAGAATTCGAGTTACAATGAGTATGATAATATTTTTTGAGTTCTAGATTGGTGAAATACGGAGGTGTTGATTCCTAAATGTTCAGGTAATATTTCACAATAATGGTTTGACTAACTGAACTAAATTGGAATTTTATTTTATAAGGAAGAGGCTGAGGAGGGGAAGAATCCCCACCCTAAACCAAACCAAACATTAAAGACAACTAGGGGCCAAAAGTGATGAAGTCTAAGGGAATCCCATAGAATAATCCTTCCACAATAAACTAGGAGAGAACCCAAACTAGAATAAATTAGCAAAGGCTATCCTTTACCACCTCCTCTAGTTAAACCATATTCGGAAAAATTTAATTCTCTCCAAATACGTGTCACCACAATCCCTGGGGAAAATCCTTTTCTCTCCCTCAGATTAGATACACAAGGTCCCAAGGGGAGTCCACCTTCCCATAAAAAATGATCAGCAGCACTTATGAGTCATATTCCACCACCTTGACCCAAATAAGAAATGTTTTTGCAATAATAATCCAGCATGAATTTCTCACCTCTTCACCCCCATGGAATTTCCCTGTCTGAAAAAAGTGATAAAGGAAAGGACAAACGACCCCCTGTGATCTCTGAAAAGACCACCTCCCTTCATCTGTCCATTCAAGATGGAATCATCGATGTTGAGAATCAATCCTTTTTAAGGAGGGTAATAACTCACCCACAAACACTGAAAGAATAGTACTACCACTGGTCTGTTGAGAAAATTACCAAGCATCTATGAACCCCTATCCCTTTTTATCAACTAACAAAGTTCAATCACCCTAGAATGCACACTAATATGTAAATATAACATCAAAGGTCGCACACCCAATCTTTTCTGGTTCCTTGAATCTAAAATAGTCCATCAAAGTGATGTAAAGAGGAAACTATGGATTTTCCTTCCCATAGCATCCTGACCCGCGCCCGGGAACCATAAACCAATGGTGTACAACATGGAATCACCCTTGAAAATAAAGAAAGGGGTATGGTTAAAAACTACCCAAAGGCCTCTTCTTCTTCTGTTTTTTGTGAGATACGAATTCAAGGTATCAATATAGTGGTTATACATCAATATTCAATTTATGAACTATAAAAATATATCAAAATAGTTCATGTGGGTTTTATAACATCCATTAAACCACACTCATATATCGACTGCTAAAGGAATAATCTTTATATTTCTAGAATTATTAAAACAAAAATAACATTGTTTTAACCCTTCATAAATTATAACATTTTTTCATTAATTTGTTATCGGAGGAATCATGTAAATAATTCTTGGTTTGAATAAAATCATGGTTCAAAATACATCAAAATCCAACTAAGGTCCTGGTTTCGTTAATGTTTGGAACTTTGCGAAGGAAAAATGATCATGGAGGACTTTGAATCACAATAGAAGTTTTATTAATTTTAATTAAGATAATTTCGACGAAGCATATTTCATCGCATAAATCTCAGAAACCAATTATAATAATGAAATCATTGGTTACAAGTAACTTCGTGCCTCTATAGTGACTATAAATACCTTTCATTACTTGAAATGTATAGGGACACAAAATTTAGACCTCATCTTGAAGCTCTGAATTTTCTAAAATTCATCCTCTACGAGCCAAAGAAGGGATGGATTCCTACAAGTATACATAATTTTCATACAGCATCCCATGGGTTCTTGGTATGTTCGTACCATTGTTGTGATAACGATCATGGAGCTTACTATTCTTCACATTATAGAAACACCTTTTAGAACTTATGGGGGATTAAATTGAAACCTTTTATTAGGAATACTTCCCCGTCCTATGTTTTTGTATCTATGATTCAAAAAGGTTATACCCTCTTGGGACCTCTAAACAATGTAAAAACCCTGAATCCTTGTAAACATACACTCCCTAGTTGATCCACCCTTTATTTCGACCCACCCTTTTGAATGTTATGTGCTTAGTGAATGTATACTCATATGAACCTAGTTAATTCATGCAACAATGTTTCACATGATTGATATCATCAAACCTAATTCATATCCCCTTTACCATAGTTATATATTGTATAGAATCCTTTCCTCTTACATCTAAGCATCAACACTGTAATACCCCCAAGCTTCTATGGTACGCTTCTCTTTGAATAATGCGATAGCGTGTGTTGTACGCAACACCGAGTTCTAACACACCATAACTAATCAAACTAGCCGTTATGAATAGTAATACCTACTTTTTAAAATTATATATATATTATATTTCAAAATGGACTTCATTTTTGGTTTCGGAATATCGAAATTATCATAAGATGATTTTTTGGTATTTTTCTGAGAACTTCCAATTTTTATGAATAATGAAAAATACTTAAAAACAACTTTTTTAATCGAAATAATTTATTTTGAAAATTTATGAATTTGAGTGGTTTTAAAGTATATTTAGAATATATTTTTACCATTTAATACAATTTTGGTCATTGGACATAATTTCACAATTAAACCGAACATAAACAAGTATCAATCTTTTGATAGTTATTATATCTTAAAAACACGCTTTTTGTTTTGACAGCGGGAATTAATTTTAAATTAATTTCTGCCACTTCTATGTTTCGAATTTGGAAAAATGGATTCCATATTTGGAATTAGGATGTTAATAATGTGTAAATGGGTAACTTTTATTTTTAGACATTTTGAATAATTACTACGTTAAATATTTTATTTACCATGGTTAAGGGTAAATCTGGTAAATAAGGGTTACAAAATAATATTATAATAATACTAAATTACCCTAAAACGTGTCCTAACCTTATTGGTTGATACATGTTCGACCATAGGCATCTTTGAGTCGATTTTGGGACCTCATGGAGCCACTTGTAGGTGATAGGGGCACTTTATTTTAAAATAAGTACAAAAATGACATAAGCATATATCTTTTAGAAACCCAATTTTAACATAGGGTTATATATGTTGTATTTTCGACTATAAATATTAATTAGAAAGATAAAAATATTTCCTACATAATGATATTTTATTTATAATTTTTAGACATTAAATAATTAAATTTATTTATGACACAATGATGATGCAGTAATTACCATAATAGTGAAAAGTTAAAATAATTGATATTATAAATACCAGAATAAATATAATTTGATACTTTTAATGAATTAAACCAATTTTATAGGATAATATGACATATTAGTATTGTTCTAATTGACTTTTTTCTAATCTATCATTCTGTTATGAGTTTTAAAAAAATCAATTATTGAATAGTCTCAAAATTGACATAAAAGAGTTTTTAAAACAAATATTATATTATTAATTGATATTAAATTCATAAAAATCTATGTTTCGGCCAAGAGACTTATATAATTATAGGTGTATCATTAATAGACCACTTGGGGGTCTCTTGGATGTATATTGTAAGATTATTAACCATATAATATAAAAATAGAAAGAGACATTGTAAAAGTGAAACTAATTAACTAAGAGTTAATACTTAATGATAAGGTTAATATAGTAAGCCAAACCTATCTAAATTCTATGGGTTGAGTGGTTTTAGACCTATCCCAACCTTAACCTTTAAATAATCTACTTTGGAGCCATTAGAAACCGAATATGAATTTATTATAAATTAATATTTCTAGCTTTTCCAAAGGTGCCCCTCACCCCTCTTATAAAAAGGCACTCCCCCTTCTCATTAATTCACACCTTAAAAGCCTTTTGGTTCGGCCAAAATCTGACCAAATACTCCCTCAACTTCCCTCAATTCATCCTATAGTTCTTCCTTTAGTCAGAAAGCCAAACTAAGATCCCTTTTGATCAAATCAAAAGGAAGAACCCAAAGAAGAGGTAATGATTTCACCACCCTTTTCCAAGTTCCTTTCTTCTTCCACTTCTTCCGTCCTTGTTATTACCATTATAAAATAATAACTCCAGTATCTTATATATAATTTGATGTTATTATAAATATGGTACAACCATATTCATTATTCTATCCATCCTTTGAATAACATGTCACCATACGTGTGTACGTACGGCTTACCGTCTCCACGTCATGGTGTAATTGTTATTCAATAAATTATTATTTGGATGGGTATAATAATGATGTGTAACTCATTTAAATAATAAATATAACATGATAATTATTCTTTATATATGTTATACCGTCCATTTATATATTATTTTAATATCAAAATAATGATATTGTCGCTCATGCGTACGTACGGACTACCGTCTCCGCAAACACGATGAGATTCATTCGCCATCGTATCCATTCAAGTGTAATTATCATTTGATGATTAATAATAGTATATAAGGACTTGATATCATTCTGTATATGATTAAGATACAACCTATCCATTACAAACATGGCTTACTTAACAAAACATATAAAAGAAAATGAGTAAGTTAACACCCGAAACAACGATAATACTAAGATATTATTAACAAAGCAATGTTAAAAGATCATATATGATATCATATTAATGTATATGATTCTTGTATAATTTAATAACAATTATTTAACCATTATACAGGAGTTCAACCTACCCCAACCAAGGAAAAGTACAAGGTAAGGGTTATTTCACAATCTCTTCATTATTCGAGGTTGTTTATACGTAATAATCTACTGGGATCTCTTTATCATCCACATCCATGATTCTTAAAAATGTATTTCAAAACACTTTTAATATCTAAAAGAATATGGGTTAAAGTCATTTATACCCTTTTTTGACTTTTTATAAGAGTTTTATAAAGGAATCTTTCCGTCATTTTCCAAACAAGGTGCTTTTTAACCTTTTCGGCAGAATTAAGGTAAGAATGTTTTTTTAACTTATACGACGGGTGCAGTTATTTTCCGCCGTTATAAAATCATCGAAGCTTCCCTTACATGATTATAAGAATATTTTCAAAGAAAATGTTTTATTTTATAAATATATGACTCTTAAATTATTTCAAAATAGAAATATATATTTCTCTAAAAAGAGTTTTGATTTCATCTATGTCAACATCCTTTGATAGATTTTATGCTTATTTGAAGTTGATTTATTATGATACAAAACATCTATATTGTATTGAAGGTTTTGTGATATGTTTGACTGTGGATGTGCTATTTTTATACCATTCATAGTTTATGGTGAAAGTATTGACATTTTGTATGCTAGTTTTAATACGGATGTTTATGTTATTTTTAAAACATTTCATATGGGAATGCATTGGACTTAATATGTGACGGGTGGAGCCCGCTATAGCTCCTCGATGCATCGGTAGGTCCCATGAGACAAACTAGTGTCTTGGAACAAGGCCTTGAAAAAATCTTATTTGTAGTCTTGGCACGAGGCCTTGGCTATGTGGTTATGATAGTCTGGCATTATGCATTCCATCATTATGAAAGTGGTAATTGATATTGCATGTGATTATTCGATTAGTAGAATACCCATGTGAATAAGTAAATGGAATTATTTAATTTTATTTTCTCCATACTATGTTGAAGTTCAAGTTTAAAAGGCTTTTGTTTTAAGTTATACATTGCCTTAAATGTTTATTCTTATTTATGAAAGTTTCCGCTATATTGTTATCCTTACTGGGCATTTAAGCTCAGCCCTTTTTTATGTTATATTTTTTCCAGGATGTGAAGAAGTAATTTATGAATGACCTGTAGGGATAGTATGTGGGGATATGAGTGTGGGATATGGAGACTAGGTTGTTGTATTAGTTTTTCACTTTATCATGTAATGTAAAACTTTATGAATATATATAGTGTTTCCAAGGCTACTAAAACAATCGGTCTTTCGAGATTTGATCTTTCTTGTGATCATACCAATGTTATGTAATAATGCACCGACTCTAGGTAACTGGGTTCAGGGCGTTACAGTTGGTATCAGAGGAGGTTTAGTACAAAACTTGGAAGCTAGATTTAGATAAACTCTGATTAGAGCATATAGACCTAAGATGAACATTGAGGATTAGTATAGAAGAACTTCCTAGAATTTTGGTATTGTAGAGATTTTGTGAGTTTTCCGAGCAATACATCCCTGTCTGGATACGAGCAGGTAGAGGCGGCTCTAGCACAGATATACCTAGGGGTCAAAATCAAAAACACCGCTTTGAGCTAGACTCGAACGGGAATTGGTGCACGACAACGGGCCTTGCAGCACTCTTGGTTACGACACTCCCGGGGGATATGCTTAGGATAACACTCATTTTCGTTACAAATCATTATGAAAGGTTTATGAGTATATACATCCTCAAAGAAAACATTTTTATGATTATGGATTATATCCATAAATAGTTCAATTTATGTTAAGTGTTTTGTAAGTATGGAATTATGTATTTTGATTCATAAACTGGTCTAGTTTATGCCATTGTTTAGAAATGGTGCCTAGTGGAAGAAATGGAAACTGTATCAATGCATGCACTCCATGTAGGGATTTCCCTCCTGCGCAAGATAATTATAGTGGAGCTTGTGATGCAACTGGTGCCGATCAGCTAATCACCATACTGGGACAACTCACTCAGGTTATGAATAATAACCTTACCCATATGGAGCGCCCTGATCTACAGCATGGAGGATCAATTTTAGAACAATTGATGATGCAACAACCACCAATGTTCAATGGGAGTACAAATCCCTTAGTAGCTGAGCAATGGATAAGTTCCCTAGAGAAAATATTTCAGGCTTTGGGGAGTATTGAAAGGGAAAAAGTTATCATGGCAGTTTACCGACTCACTGGAGATGCTGATCAATGGTGGTCATTGATTCAAAATACGAAGGAAGATGATGAAATATCAAATATGGAATAGAGGGAGTTCAAAGATTTGTTTTTAGAAAAATAATTTCCTCGTGACCATCGAGCAGATATGGAAAGTCAATTTCTGAGTCTGAGACAAAACGAGGATGAGAATGTCGCAAAGTATGAGGCTAACTTTACAAGGTTAACCAGGTATCCTGGAGATTATATACGTAACCCAAGAAGTAAGATTGATCGTTTCATTGATGGGTTAAAAACATTTCTCCATCGAGCATTAGTCTCACAATCCTTCTCGTCTTACGAAGACATTGTCTCATGTGCTATCAAGACTGAAAAAGAATTCTCTAAGTCTTATGGCTTTAAAGCAAAGCAAGAGAAGAAGAGACCTACTAATCAATCTGGGAATGGAAATAAGGGGAAGAAGGGAAGGTTTGAATATCCATCATGTGGTAAATGTGGTAAGAAACACCCCGGTACTTGCTTGAAGGGAACGAGAGTCTGTTACAAGTGTGGTGAAAAAGGCCACCAAGCTCGTGATTGCAAGGGGAAGAAGGAAGCTACCAATGTTCAGTGCTACAATTGCAGGGAGATGGGGCATTATGAAAATGAATGTCCTAAGCATCAGGAGAACTTACCTCAGAAAAGGCCAATGGATCAAGGCCAAGCTTATGCTATCAGTACTGCTGAGGTAGAAGCTCTGAAAGACGTGGTGGCAGGTAATTTAATGGTTTCCTCAGGTTTAGAAAATGCATTATTTGATTCTAGATCATCTCATTATTTCATATCTTCCTAGTTTTCTAAGAAAATTAAATATTTCCAATTGGATTTAACAAGGGAGTTGTCAGTTAAAACTCCTAAGGGAAGTATCATTGCAACAAAGTTTTATGAATCAGTCCCCGTTAGAGCACATAAATGTTCTTTATCTGCTGATCTCATCGTCATACCTATGATTGAGTTTGATATAATCCTCGGTATGGACTAGATTTCGGACTATGATACGATGATTTATTGTAAGAAGAAAGACGTTACGATTCATGATGATGATGTTAAGGAACACCTTATCTTTAGAGCATAATCGTCACCACTTAATTCTTATCTAGATCCACCCCCAGTAGCTCAACTAAATTCAATTATTGGGGAGGAAGAGAATGAAATTACTATGGGTGAGGAAAGGAATGTTCAAATAGAGGATGTACCTATTGTGAAAGAATATGTCGATGTATTTTCGGAAGATTTACCTGGACATCCTCCAGAACGAGAAGTTGAGTTTTCCATTGATTTAATTCCTAGATCAAGGCCTATATCGAAGACCCCTTATAGAATGGCCACTGTAGAATTAGTTGAACTAAAGAAACAACTAGAGGAATTGAGTAATAAGGGATTTATTCTCCCTAGTGTTTCTCCATGGGGATCCCCTGTTCTTTTTGTTAAGAAGAAAGATGGGTCTATGAGGTTATGTATCGACTACAGGGAGATCAATGCTATAACAATAAAGAAAAAGTATCCCCTACCTCGCATTGATTATTTATTTGACCAACTGCATGGAGCTCAATACTTTTCAAATATTGACCTTCGATCTGGATACCATCAGTTTTGTGTGAAGAAGGAAGACATTTCGGAGACAGCATTTCGAACCAGGTACGGGCATTACGAGTTTACAGTAATGCCTTTTGGATTGACTAATAGACCCTCTATATTCATGGATCTGATGAATAGAGTTTCCAAGGAGTATCTCGATGAATTTTTGGTGGTATTTATTGATGATATCTTTGTATACTCAAAAAGCTACGAAGATCATGAAAATCACTTGCGCATTATCTTGAAGACTCTGAGAAGACATGAATTATATGGGAAGTTAGCAAGTGTGAATTCTGGCTTCAGAAGATTTCTTTTCTTGGCTATATTATCTCTAAAGATGGAATCTCTATTGATCCTTCTAAGACCAAGGCAATCCAAGAATGTCCAGCACCTACGAATGTAACTAAGGTACATAGTTTTTTTGGTTTGACAGGTTATTATCGACGTTTCGTCCAGAATTTTGCCCGATTGGCTAACCCATTAACGAAGATCACACGTAAAAGGGTTAAATTTTTTTGGACAAAAGGGTGTGAAGAATGTTTCGAAGAACTGAAGAGAAGATTAGTCAATGCTTCTATATTGACTCTACCATCGGGGAATGATGGGTTCGTTATTTATAGTGATGCATCGAAGAAAGGACTTGGTTGTGTCCTTATGGAGAATGATAGGGTTATTGAATATGCATCACGACAGTTGAAAATTCATGAACAAAACTACCCTACTCATGATCTCGAGTTAGCAGCTATGATCTTTGATTTGAATATATGGAGGAACTGCCTCTATGGTGAAAAATGTGAGATTTATAATGATCACAAGAGTTTGAAGTATATTTTCTCACAAAAAGAACTCAACATGAGGCAAAGGAGATGGCTTGAATTACTCAAGGATTATGATTGTACGATACACTACCACTCGGGGAAGGCAAACAAGGTGGTATATGCTTTGAGAAGAAAAGACCATGGAGTTTTTAACAATATGAGAATTGAAAGGGATCCAATTTTCATGGATCTAGTGAAGAGGGAGATGGTAATTACCAGGGAAGGTGAAACATCAATGCTTTTTCAAATGGTTTCCAAACCATCTTTACTAGAAAGAATTAAGAGTTCTCAGATCGATGATGAAGAATTTCAAAAGAAGATTAAAGCTGTGAATGATGGGAGATTGAGAGACTTTGTGTATGAAGATGGAATTTTGAAATTTGGGAAGATGCTTTGTGTTCCCGATATACCTGATCTAAAAAGGGAATTACTGGACGATGCTCATAGTTCCAATTTTTCTATACACCCTGGGAGCACCAAAATGTATAGAGATTTGAAGGAACATTTTTGGTGGGACAACATGAAGAGGGAGATTGCGGTTTTTTTGTCAAGATGTATGGTTTTTCAACAAGTGAAAGCTGGAAGGCAACATCCTGGAGCAGTCATGCAACCTCTTCCCATACCGGAGTGGAAATGGGAAAATATTACGATGGACTTTGTCATGGGGATACCAAAGACTCCTAGAAGGAATGATACAATATGGGTTATTGTTGATCATCTTACCAAGTCAGCACATTTTCCAGCTATAAGAGAAGATCTACCACTGGAACGTCTAGCAAGACTATATATTGATGAATTTGTGAGACTTTGTGGAGTACCCCTATCGATTGTTTCTGATCATGATCCCTATTTTACTTCAAGATTCTGGAAGAGTATTCAAGAATCCCTTGATACTGAACTTCATTTGAGCACTGCCTACCACCCTCAGACAGATGGACAATCAGAATGGACTATTCAAACCTTAGAATACATGTTGAGATCTTTCACACTTGACTTTCAGGGTATGTGGGATCAATATTTACCTTTGGTAGAATTTTCCTATAACAATATCTTTCATTCGAGTATTTCGATGGCACCATATGAAGCGTTATATGGAAAGAGATGTCACACACCAACCTGTTGGGATGAAGTTGGTGAAAGAAAACCTGTAGGTCCAGAACTGGTGGAGGAAACGATGGAAAAGGTGAAGGTAATCCAAAATCACATCAAAGCAGCTCAAAGTACGCAAAAGAGCTATGCTGATAATCGAAGGACGGATTTGGAATTTCAAGTCGGTGATCATGTTTTCCTGAAGGTATCTCCATGGAAGGGAGTCATAAATTTTGGTAAGAAAGGTAAATTGAGTCCTAGGTACATCGGAACATTCGAAATTCAAGAGCGAATTGGGGTTGTAGCTTACCGATTGGAAATGCCCCCAAGTCTCTCCAAAGTTCACGATGTGTTCCACGTATCTCTATTGAGGAAATACATGCCTGACCCAACGCATGTACTCACCTATGAAGAATTAGAACTGGAACCCGATCTGTCTTATTGTGAAGATCTCGTCAGGATTCTTGATACAAGAGAACAAGTACTGAGAAACCGGATGACACGTCTGGTAAAAGTTTTGTGGAGAAACCATAAGATGGAAGAGGCAACGTGGGATCCCGAGGAACTTATGATGAAGAACCACCCGAGTCTTTTCATGTGGTAGTATTCTGGAAATTTCGAGGATGAAATTATTTGAAGGAGGAGAGAATGTAATACCCCAAGCTTCTACGGTATGCTTCTCTTTGAATAATGTGATAGCGTGTGTTGTACGCAACACCGAGTTCTAACACACCATAACTAATCAAACTAGCCGTTATGAATAGTAATACCTACTTTTTGAAATTATATATATTTTATATTTCAAAATTGACTTCATTTTTGGTTTCGGAATATCAAAATTATCCTAAGATGAATTTTTGGTATTTTTCTGAAAACTTCCAATTTTTATGAATAGTGAAAAATACTTAAAAACAACTTTTTTAATAGAAATAATTTATATTGATAAATTATGGATTTGAGTGGTTTTAAAGTATATTTAGAATTTATATTTACCATTTAATACAATGTTGGTCATTGGACATAATTTCACAATTAAACCGAACATAAACAACTATCAATCTTTTGATAGTTATTATATCTTAAAAAAACGCTTTTTGTTTTGACAGCAGGAATGAATTTTAAATTAATTTCTACCACTTTTGTGTTTTGAATTTGAAAAAATGGATCCATATTTGGAATCTAGATGTTAATATTGTGTAAATGGGTAACTTTTATTTTTAGGCATTTTGAATAATTACTGCGGTAAATATTTTATTTACCATGGTTAAGGGTTAAAAAAATAATATTATAATAATACTAAATTACCCTAAAACATGTCCTAACTTTATTGGTTGATACATGTTCGACCATGGGCATATTTGGGTCGATTTGGGGACCCCATGGAGCCACTTGTAGGTGATAGGGGCACTTTATTTTAAAATAAGTACAAAAATGACATAAGCATATATCTTTTAGAAAACCAATTTTTACATAGGGTTATATATGTTGGATTTTAGACTATAAATATTAATTAGAAAGATAAAACGATTTCCTACATAATTATATTTTATTCATAATTTTTAGACATTAAATAATTTAATTTATTTATGACACAATGATGATGGAGTAATTACCATAATAGTGAAAAATTAAACTAATTGATATTATAAATACCAAAATAAATATAAATTGAGACCTTTAATGAATTAAACTAATTTTATAGGATAATATAATATATTAGGATTGATTTAATTGACGTTTTTCGAAGTAATCATTCTGTTATGAGTTTTACAAAAATCAACTATTGAATTGTCTCAAATTTGACATAAAAGAGTATTTAAAACAACTATTATATTATTAATGGATATTAAATTCCTAAAAATCTAAGGTTCGGCCAAAAGACTTATATCATGATAGGTGTATTATTAATGGACCAATAGGGGGTATCTTGTATGTATATAGTATGTTTATTAACCATATAATATAAAAATACAAAGAGACATTGTAAAAGTGAAACTAATTAACTAAGAGTTAATACTTAATGATAAGGTTAATATAGTAACCAAAACCTGTCTAAATTCTATTGGTTGAGTGTTTTTCGACCTATCCCTGCCTTAACCTTAAAATAATCCACTTTGTAGCCATTATAAACCGAATATGAATTTATTATAAATTAATATTTCTAGCTTTTCCAAAGGTGCCCCTCACCCCTCTTATAAAAAGGCACTCCCCCTTCTCATTACTTCTAACCTTCAAAGCCTTTTGGTTTGGCCAACCTCTGCCAAACTACTCTCTAAAATTACCTCACTTCATCCTAGAGGCATTCATTTAGTCATAAAGCCAACCTAAGATCCCTTTTGATCAAATCAAAAGGAAGAACCCGAAGAAGAGGTAATGATTTCACCACCCTTTTCCAAGTTCATTTCTTCTTCCACTTCTTCCGTCTTTCTTATTACCATTATAAAATAATAACTCCAGTATCTTATATGTACTGTGATGTTAATATAAATATGGTACAACCATATTTAGTATTCTATCCATCCTTTTAATAACATGTCACCATGCGTGCGTACGTACGGCTTACCGTCTCCACGTCGTGGTGTAATTGGTAATCAATAAATTATTATTTGGATGGGTATAATAATGATGTGTAAATCATGTAAATAATAAATATAACATGATAATGATTCTTTATATATGTTATACCATCCATTTATATATTATTTTAATATCAAAAGAATGATATTGTCGCTCGTGCTTACGTACGGACTACCGTCTCCACGAACTCGATGAGATTCATTCTCCATCGTATCCATTCAAGTATAATTATCATTTGATGATTAATAATAGTATCTAAGGACTTGATATCAATATGGATATGATTAAGATACAACTTATTCATTACAAACATGGGTTAAGTAACAAAACATATAAAATAAAATGAGTAAGTTAACACCCGAAACAACGATAATACTATGATATTATTAACAAAGCAATGTTAAAAGATCATATATGATATCATATTAATGTATATGATTATTGTATAATTTAATAAAAATTATTTCACCATTATACAGGAGGTTAACCTACCCCATCCAAGGGAAAGTACAAGGTAAGGGTTATTTCACAATCTCTTCATTATTCGAGGTTGTTTATACGTAATAATCTACTGGGATCTCTTTATCATCCACATCCATGTTTCTTAAAAAAGTATTTCAAAACATTTTTACTATATAAAAGAATATGGGTTAAAGTCATTTATACCCTTTTTCGACTTTTTATAAGAGTTTTATAAAGGAATCGTTCCATCGTTTTCCAAACAAGGTGCTTTTTAACCTTTTCAATAGAATTAAGGTAAGAATGTTTTTTCAACTTATACGGCGGGTGCGGTTATTTTCCGCCGTTATAAAATCGTCGAAGCATCCCTTACAAGCTTATAAGAATATTTTCAAATAAAATGTTTTATTTTATAAATATATGACTCTTAAATGATTTCAAAAGAGAAAGAGATATTTCTACAAAAATAGTTTTGATTTCATCTATTTCAACATCCTTTGATGGATTTTACGCTTATTTGAAGTTGATTTATTATGATACAAAACTTCTATATTGTATTGAAGGTTTTGTGATATTTTTGACTATGGATGTGATATTTTTATACCATTCATAGTTTATGGTGAATGTATTGACATTTCGTATGCTATTTTTAATACGGATGTTTATGTTATGTTTAAACCTTTTCATATGGGAATACATTGGACTTAATATGTGACGGGTGGAGCCCGCTATAGCTCCTTGATGCATTGGTAGGTCTCATTAGACAAACTAGTGTCTTGGCACAAGGCTTTGACAAAATCTTATTTTTAGTCTTGGCACGAGGCCTTGGCTATGTGGTTATGATATTCTTGCATTATGCATTCCATCATTATGAAAGTGGTAATTGACATTGCATGTGATTATTCGATTAGTAGAATATCCATGTGAATAATTAAATGGCATTATTTCATTTTATTTTTTCTATACTATGTTGAAGTTCAAGTTTAAAAGGATTTTGTTTTAAGTTATACATTGCCTTAAATGTCTATTCTTATTTATGAAAGTTTCCGCTATATTGTTATCCTTACTGGGCATTTAAGCTCACCCCTTTTTTATGTTTTATTTTTCCCAGGATGTGAAGAAGTAATTTATGAATGACCTTTAGGGATAGTATGTGGGGATATGAGTGTGGGATATGGAGACTATGTTGTTGTAGTAGTTTTTCAATTTATGATGTAATTTAAAACATTATGAATATATCTAGTGTTTCTAAGGCTACTAAACCAATCGGCCTTTCGATATTTGATCTTTCTTTTGATCATGCTAATGTTATGTAATAATGCACCGAATCTAGGTAACTGGTGTTGGGGCGTTACAAACACCCTAATTTCATGACCCCATGTGCACTTCAATAAGGAAGTGTTTATGGATCATTATATCAAATGGAACACATATATTATATGCGTAATCCCAAATTGTGGCATCATCAAGGGAAATATCCCACCTTTCCTGGTGTGGATTATTAGTTCATGTCCTTATCTCATACATCGAAATGGCATACATGGGTGTAGGCCCCACCAAGTCATATCTATAAGTCTTTAATCTATAGAGACCCACATCCTAGACGTATGAAATTAAAAATACATGAAAACAACCTTTACGTATGATGTTAAACTATATCCCTACCCTGTGTAACAAATACACCTCTTGTATGACAGGCATGGGGTGACAACCCTCCCCTACCATAAGAGGATGTTAGCCTTACCCATTGTGATGGAAAAAGGATTCCCCATGTATGATCATCATGCGATGAAACCTCCTACACTGTCACGGATTGAGACACCTGTAACATGTAGCCTCTATGAATAAACCCAAAATAATATATAAAACAGGTGGCTAACATATCCCCATAAGATATTAAACATGTAATTTATCCCCACAATACCCTAAACATATTACCCCAATAGATGAATCCGAATTTCCACCTCATGAAAATAACATGAGATGCTTGGGTCCAAGAGCCTCGGATACCATAATGACATGGCACAAACTACCCTTGTGATAGAAACTAGATTCCTTGGGTTCCACACCTATGTTTTATCACACATGATATGTTGTTAACTCCAAAAAAAGTAATATACTATTATATTTCAAAACACCCAACATCCAAATATGTTCAGATGATCCCAATGAAAATATCATCGCATACCTTAGGTAGGTTCCCTATCAGGATAGAAATGTAGTAATTAACCAGATTCCGCCTTGATATGGAATCGGGAATGGGATTCACAAAATTCAATCATGTATATGAGGGAGACCCATACTATGTAGTGAGATACATGGATGAATACATGGAAAGAGGTATTAATATCCAATCATCTATTTTGAACATTGATTCAATATCACAATTATTGGTGGTAGAGGTTCCCCACTATTAAAATGAAGGATTGTAAGGAAACCAACCAGCCAGCCTATAGATGGAACAACCAACCCATGGATGAAAACCAATTTAGGTGAGGCAAGGAAGTCCAAAATAGAATTCTCACCATCCTGATGTCCTCCTTGGTGGAATGAATTAGAAAAAATTAATAATCCCAACATGAAGATCTTCCATTCCAACCAAGTGTGGATTAGTAAAGTAGGGAACTACCATATTTGTTGTTTCTCTAAATCATGGAATTCAGTGTTAGGCCTAACAATAATAAATTGTTTGCACAAAATGACACTATTTTCATTTAAAAAGTGGAGAATGAGATGAGTAGGATGTAACATTATGAGTTTTTTAAAGGAGCCAATATGTCTGATACTGTATAGAATACGCCACATCGAACTGAAGTTAAAAACTAAATATTAATATATTACCTTATAACGTATCTATTAAAATGGATAGAATGATCGATGTTTATTGATTTATGAAAATATTTTTTATTCATGTATATAATTAACTCTTTTGTGAAAAATTATTTATATATTAAAATAAAACCCTTATTAATAAGAAAGGTTTTTTCTAAAAATCAATTAAAAGGAAAATATGTGAGTTTAAAAAGTAATAAAATCACTCTTTATAGATTTTATAGTTTAAATATTCATTTAATATATTCATAGTAGTGTATAAAATTCATCTAATTTATTTACTATACATTATATAAGATAAAATTTAATTTTTCAAAAAAAAGAATTATTTTTCAAAAAAAGAAGTTTTATCGACTTTTGATTGGGAACTGATTTTAAATATATTTTTTTCCACATTTATATGATCAATTTGACAAAATAAACTTCTTCTTTAGAAGCAGAACATCAAAATTTACTTTAGTTTAAATTTTGTTATTATTCTGATAAAATTTATATTTTAATGAACAGTGAAAAATACTACATTTTATATCAAAAATTGTTTAATATTAACAGGTTTTTGGGTATTAAACCGAACATAAACCTATCTTCAATGTAAATGATTTTGGGATCATTTGGAACTAAAACTAAATTTATACTAATTTAATATTTTAAATGTTTCCAAGAGTACCCCTCCCATCTCCTATAAAAAGGTACCCACTCTTCTCTAATACTTGAAATTTAAAATAATTTAGGTTTATCCATGATCTTCCAAAAACTATTTCTAGAATCCCTACCCATGTGCTTCAAATGTTAGTTCAAACAGAACACCCTTCTTTCAAGTGTTAAGGTGTTCTTCAAGGGTGAACAACTGAAGAATAGGAAATGTTTTCTTTATTTCTTTCTATTTTATTTATTATTTCAATTCTATCAAGTCTAATCCAATAATGATGCAATAATAACTCTAGTATCTTAAATATATTGAGATATTATTATGTTTCAATTATCACTTAAATCCATATCCACTATCATTAAATGGGAAATCGATTAATTGTTTTTGTGTACATTTGACCTATCACCTCCACGAACCAATATAATTCTTTTTCTGTAAGCATCTATTAATACTAGATATAATGATGGAATAAATGTTTATATATGATATTCAGGACATATTTATCATTTTAAAAGAATAATATTATTTTATGTTCTTACATTCTATGCACACAAAAATGAATACATCGTTCATGCGTACTTGTGAACTCTAACCACTATTAAACCATGTGAATCGTTTTTAGTCACCACATCACTTGTATAATAAATAAATATATATATATATGTATATTTGAATAATTACTGTTATTTTAACCATATTATGATAAATATATAATGATAAAATAATAATTACCTTATTTTCATAATGATCAATGAAAAGTGGAATTGTTACTCATGTGTATGTACGGCCTACCATTTCCATGATTATAACCTTGTACATTTTTTATACCATAAATTATTGGATTGATTTAAAAATTATAATTAATTTATGAATCTTATTATTATGTCATGAATATTAATCTGGAGATGATGTAATTATGACCATATGTACTTTTGTCATCAATCCAAGTTCGTTTTTTACTCAAGTACTGAATTTTGACAAAACATCCAATATGAACATAAATAATTATGTAATTTTTATAACATTTAAATAAGTTTTATTAAAGAAAAAATAAACTTGAAAAAGGTTCTCAAGAAATTAGAAACTAACCTAAGCTTTTTATTCATGAATATAATTATAGTACATGATTATTCATACTCAGGGTAAGGGATTTCATTTGAATATCTGTTAATTGCAACAATTCTTGATAATATGCACCTTTATTATTTTATAAGGTGTATATAAATACACTATGAAAATTAATATCCCTATTTTATCTATAATAATGTTATTTATTTTGTTGTTAAATTTATTAATTCATAGAGATTAATATTCAAATTCTCTAAGTGGAATGGGACACCTTAAACGTTTACATATTTAATTATCAAATATTTTCATCATATATTAATTTAAATATTTATTTATACGGATTTAAAAGGATTATATTTGAAATTTTATGTCTATCATGAATTTCATTAAATGTTGTTTAAGGGGAGTCCTTTTATACAAAGCGTTTACCTTCTTTAAAAAATTCAAAAGGAATGTTTTTCTTATATACAATGAGAATGACAACTCTGTTATTATTAACATTATTTGATACTTGAATTCCTCTATAAATCATAATGTTTTAAAAGAAAAACTAATCCCTTATTTATTTTTAGTTATCATGATATTGAAAATGTTTTATAAAATTATAATTGATTTTTATATGAATATTTTGTTCATATGGGATTTTATGAATACTTCAAAAATGGTTTTGTGATGAATGTGTTTTATTCATGAATTTGTACTTGAGATTTATATGAAATGGGCGAGCCCAATATAGCTTATACAAGGTATTATCCTCGTTATAGCTCACATGTGATCCCTAAATAGCTTATACGAAGGGTTGATCCCCATTATACCTCATAGGTGAGCCTGTTATAGCTTATTTGAAGAGATGTGCCCCATTATAGCTCATAGGTGAGCCCAATATAGCTTATACGAAGGGTGATCCCCATGATAGATCTCCAATTCATTGGGTAATAATAATAATATAAGTTGGAAATATGGTTATTATAATTGAAAGGGGTTTGAAATGGTTATATATATCTGATTATTTAAGTCACCTAAAATATTTTTAATTTCTTTCTATTGGTATTAATGTTTTTCTTTGAGAAAAAAGTATGAGTGTTATTCATGTGAAAAATGTTTTGTTTCATTCACTCAATAAAGCATAAATTGGTTACCATGTTTTAACTATAATAATGGTTTTTTATGTCCCTTACTTAGTTTTTGTTCCCATCCCAAGTTTTACAAAGATTTTCCCATGTCTTAATATTGGTAAGGACAATAAAAACTCCATGATGAAGGTATTAATGATTTTCCTTGAAAAGAAATCATGTTTTATTTTAAATGGAATTCCTTTGTTAAAAAAAGGATAGTGCGTATAATTATCCATATGTAATGTATGAGTTTACTATGTAATATTTAGTCCTAATTCTATAAAACAGAAAACGTAAAATATCATTGAATTTGAAATCAAGTTCAATAACACTAGACTAAGATATATTTAAGGATATGTCTTTATAGTTGGTATCAGAGGATAGTTTAGAAATCATTAGAGACTATGATGTCTTATTAAGTGATAGGGATATCATATAAGTTTATAATTTTCTGGATTATCATTAGATAAATATCTTTTAAATACATTTTGGTGCTTATGTTATGAAATATCAAGCAAATTAATGGTGTTTTGGAGAAATAAATTTTTGAGGTAGCTATGGGTTATTAAATTTTGGGATGAAAAAGTGATGGCACAGAATAACCTAGGAGGTTAAAACATGTTATGGTTATTTTTTGAGGATTTTATCACATTTTGGTAATTTTATAAGAACTATATATTTTTAGGGAATGTGGTAACATGCAGACCGTTGGACTACCTGTCACGTTAGGCAAGGCTGCGGTAATCAAAACCACAACTAAAGTGGGGCATGGCTTTATTTCCTACCACTGACCTACAAGAAGTAACTGGCTAGTATTAATATTAATTTTTGTTAAAGGAGTTGATGGGATGAGAATTAGATGATTTGGTAAATTATTTTTTATTAAATGGATATCCTTAGTATTTGAAAATCGATTAAGTGATGAATGTTCTTTTGGAAGATGTTCTCTATTTTTGGAATGCTTTCTGATTAAGGTAAATAGAATACTATGGGATCATTATTGAGGAGTAATGGATTATTAATATTTTGGAGTAATCTATGATTTTTATTGTGGACATATGGAAATCTAGGTTATTTATGGAAATGATTATCCTATATTGGAGAATATTTGATAATGTTAATTACTTTTTGGTATAAGACATTATTAGTGGTCGATGTTATTTTGAGATAAATGTTTGAATTTAACCCGGAAGACTATGTGATAAAATCATTATGAATTTTGGTTTTCAATCATAGTTTTTTTTATTTCAATGAATTATATGTAATATTTTTTTGATGAATGGTCTATATTGATCTTTGGATATTATTGCTGAATTTTGGAGATTAAAATTTTCCCTTCTCCTTATAAATGATATTTCATTGCGGTGGAAATTATCTGATCTTGAACTAGAAAGTTTGGTTTTGGTTAAATTTTAATGTTAAAATAAATTAAAAGTTAACCTTTTATGGTTTATTTGAGTATTTAGATGTTTACTATAGTGCTTCAGGTGTAAAAAATCATCTTCAATACTCATCATTTTGAGAAAAATATGAGTTTGTGGTGGAGTTATATTAATGGATGAAAATATACTTTTCATGTAATTATATTTACTTATTTTCTTATTCTATTTATTTAACTAATTTCTAAACATTATGAAAAGGATCATAAAACTAAAAGGTTTAATGTTTATAATTCCAACCACGAAAGAAAAGACTGTTTAACCCATCAAAATATTGTTGTTTTCTGAATTTAACATTATAATAATCATGTATTCTATCCATCTCCATCAGAAAATGATGTTTATTTTTTCTCTTATATCCATGTTTTCCTACATGGAATCCTAGTTTCTGTTATCACATGTGACCTTCATATGATGCTTTTATTCATTTAATGTGGAAGTTTTATAAAAAAAATTTCAATAGGAGATTTAAATAAGTGTGTTTTGAAGAGTCATAACATTGTTATCGATCCCAAATACAATTTTTTATGGAAACTTTTCCCAAATGGGGGAGAATTTAATATCCAGTGTTTTTAAATAGAGACAATATGTCAGATAGCATACATAATACTTCACATAGAACATAAGTATACAACTAAATATTATTATTTTACCTTATAACATAGATGTTAAAATGATGGGAATGAACAATATTAATTTAGTAATGAAAATATTGATTACACATGTATATAATTAATTATTTCATGAACAATTATTTATAAATAAAAATAATACTCGTTTTTTAAAAGGAAATGTTTTTCAGAAAAAACATTTCTAATGAGAATATGTGAGTGTATAAAATAATAAAATCACACTATATGTATTTAATTAAGGAAATATATATATAATAAAATAAATGATATGTTTAAAATTCATCTTATATGTTTTCGTGAAATTATATAAGAACCAATTCAAATTTTCAGTTAAAAGATGTATTTTTCAAAACAATGTAGTTTTATCACCTTTCAATGGAGAACCCAATTTAAATATAGTTTTTCACACTTTTATATGATCTATTTAATAAATTAACTTAATATTTAAAAGTGGGACATAAAAATTTTGTTTGGATAGAATTTTTTTATTTTTTAGATTAAGTTCATATTTTTTGGAATAGTAAAAAATAAAAAAATTTAATTCAAAACATTTCTAATATTAATTGGATTATGGTGAATAGATACAAAGAAATATTATCTTATAAATAAATTATTTTGGGACCATTTGGATCTGAAATTAAATTTATATTAATTTAATATTTTTTGAGTTTCCAAGGGAGCCCCTCCCTGCTCCTATAAAAAGGTACCCACTCCTCTCCAATAATCACACATCCAGATCCTTTTTCATCATCCGAGATCTACATAAACAACTTCCTATAATTCCTACCCACATTATTGTACCCTTATTTTAGATATAATTTCCTTCTTTGAGGTGTTAAGGTGTTCTTCAAGGGTGATCAACCGAAGAAGACGTATCATTTTCAATTTGTATTTTTGTTTTATTTATTCTCACACTTCCTTCAAGAATATTCAAACCATGATGAAATAAATAATCCAATAACATCAATTTAATGATATATTATTATGTTAATATCATCACCTAAACCCATCCCCACTTCCATTAATTGGGAAAATAATTAATCGTTCGTGCCTACACGTGAACTATCACTTCCAAGAACCGTTATAATTTATTTTCTATAACCATATAAAAATACTGATTATAATGTTGTAATATATGTTTATACGTGATATTCATGAAATATTTACCATTTGAAAATAATTATATATATATATTTCTGTTACTTTCCATGCACATTAAAAGAAAAATGTTGTTCATGTGTACGTGTGAACTATCACCCCCACAAAGTGATATGAATCGTTTTTATTCACCACATCACATGTATGGTATAAATAAGTATAATTATTTCAGTATTAATATTTTAATAATATAATTATAAGTATGTAAAGATAAAAAAATTAATTCTATATTTTTATAATGATCAGTGAAAAGTGAAAATGTTACTAATGTGTACTTATTGCCTATTGTCTCCATGATTATAACGGTGTTCATTTTTGATACCATTAATGATTTGTTTCATTTGTAAAAATATAATTTAGGTATTAAAGTTATTATTATGTCATGAATATTATTATAGAAATGAGAGACTTTTGACCACATGTACTATTCACATCAACCCAAGTTCATTTTTTGAATGAAGTACAGAATTGTGACAAAACAACTGATATGAACATAAATAATTATTTAATTTTTATTACTTGGTTATAAGTGATATAAATGTAATAATAAACAATAAAATGGTTCTAAAGTAATTATTAATTAAATGATGTTTATTATTCAGGAATATAATGACGGTACGTGATGAGTCAGACTCAGGATAAGGGAATTCATCTCAATCATCTTTTATTAAGGTATTTCTTGATATTATGCAGAATTATTATTTTATAGGGTGTATATACAAACACTATGAAAATTCATATCCATAGTTTATCTATAATAATGTTATTTATTTATTTTTTAAATTAATTAATTAATGGATATTATGATTTAAATGTTCAAATTGGTATAGGACACCTTGAATGTTTAGAGATTTAATTGGAAAATTTTATATTCCTGATATTATTTTACATATTTATTTATACGGATATAAATGGATTATACATGAAATTTAATTCCTATATTATATTTCATTGTACATTTTCAAAATGATTATTTTTTTTGATCTGTTTTACCTTCTTTTCAAAATGATAAAAGGATTGTTTTCAAGAATATGATGACAATGAACTATACATCACTGTAAACATTATTTGATACCTAGAATCAGTTATAAGCTTTAAGTTTTTTCAAAGGAAAAGAAATCCCTTTTCCTTTTTTGGGTATCTTGGTATTGAATATGGGTTCTTATGTTAAAATGGTATTTTTAAGTAGAAATTTTTTTCATATGGGATTATACTAATTTTTCAAAAAGGGTTTTATGATGAACGTGTTTTATTACTGAAATGGTACTCGAAAATTGTATCAATCGGGTGAGCCAGATATATTGTATACAAATGTGTTGATCACAACTATATCTCAAGTTTTAGACCGACATATCTTATAGGAAGGGTTGATCCCCATTATAACTCACAGTTGAGCCCGATATAGCTTATATGAAGGGTGATTCTCATTATAGATCTTCATATCATTGGGTAAAAATAATATTGTATGACATCCATATGGTTATTTCAATTGAAAATGGAATGAAATTTATTTATGTAAAAGATTATCTAATCCACCTAAATTATTTTTAATTACTTTTTATCGGTTTTAATGTTTCTATTAGTGAAAAATGTAGGTGTGTTATTCATGTGAAATTGTTTTGTTTCATTCACTCAAATAAAGTTAAATGGGTTACCATGTATTAACATGAATAATGGTATCTTTCTATTTATGTATGAGATTTTGTGCTCATCCCAAGTTTTAAAATGTTTTTCACAGGTCATAAGATGGGTAAGGATAGTGAAGATTCCATGATTAATGTATTGAATATGTTTCATGAATAGAAATATTGTTTATTTTAAAGGATTTGTTTGGTCAATATAATGGATACTGAGTATAAGTATCCACATGTAATGTATGAGATTATTATGAAATATTTTGTCCTAATTTGTTAAAACACTAAACTTAAAATATCCTCGAATGTGAATTCTTGTTCAAAAAGGCTAGAATATGTTATGTATAAGGATGGGTGCTTATATTGGATGTCTCGGTTCTAATACATCATTAATGTGGATCCTTACTCAATCTTGGAAACATAATTGAAATAATGTGTATTTTTGGAACATTGTTCATATTTTTCATGATACATGTACTAAGGATTGACTTCATGAATGATACAAGACTTAGTTATTTGTAAATTTATGATGAGTCATAGCTAGAAATTATGGGGGAAGGAGAATCAATGGTGTTTCATTCTGTAAAAGAGTACATATATTATTCCATCCACCACTTATAAGTATAACGATAACACTTGCACCATAACCTCCCCTAGAATCATTAGAAAGGTTCATTAATTACCTGTATTTTCATTATGTGTTGGAAGGGGTTAACCCAACTATGGATATCACCCTTCAAGGCCTTGAATACTCATTACCTCACTGATGTTTTCACCCCCATGGTCCAAAAAAGTGAGGAGAAACACTCAATTACTATGGTGAATTGTTTCAGGAGCCTCTCCCTAGGAAATTTCGATGACTCACACATGTATTCTGAGGAGGTAGGTGGTTATCGGGTCGTACCCACACTACCATTTCTAGAGAGATTCTAGTAGGGATTCCACAAAGCCATGATAACAAAACTAGCCAATACCATTGGCCAATGAGAAGGTGGATCATATCCCTTCTCTTCTAGTCCCAGTATATGAAACACATAGCTGATTCCGAGGGAAATTCATGAACCCTACCCATTAAGAGGCCTCTCCCTCAGCTCAAGTTCCCCTTCCACTACCAGTGCACCTCACCCCACCCCCACAACCACATCATGTGTACTTGACTTCATTCAATTGGGATAGAGACCCCAAAATCAATTCATGTGGGTTGGGTTAACCATCCCCATCATAATAGCCATCAGAAACCATCATGGTCCACAACATGGAGAATAATTTCACACTAATTGTCTTACTTTTAACACCACCAACTGCCACAGATGTCCTCAATGCGCCAATGACACCCCTACCTTTAATATCCATTCCATTTCATTAGGGAGAACAATCATTATGGTGGTAATACTCATGACTCTGGCCATGGAGATCAGGGAATGAATCTATGTGATCCTCAGGGACTCTCTCTCTCTCTCTCATTATATTTCAGAGAACAACCAATTATAATGAGCTAATAATGATGGGTACTTCATATCACCATCAATCATTCAGACTCTATGGAAACAAATGTCATTATGAAAGCACCCAAACCCCACTATTTATCTAGGGGTATAAAACCAAATAATGAGGTCTAAAATACTTGAATATATTGCATATTTGGTCCCCAAATCCCTTTATAAATACATTATTGTTGAGGATGTTTTGGAAACCATCTAGAGACTCACAGTTCAACCATTGCTACTTTCATTAGCATCCCTCCACTCAACCACCACCATGGAAATAGGATATATGATAGGGTATTAATTTTCACCGATAGATGATGGTGAGCACTCAACTGATCCACAAAGGTGTGACATATCCTCCATCAATATGGGTATATATATACCCCATCCAATATTGATATGGTCATGATGATAGTCCCATATTTTGAAGACAATCCATCGTTCCTAGAATAATTGGATCT
The DNA here is from genome assembly GCA_963277665.1 of Viscum album. Lineage (NCBI taxonomy): Eukaryota > Viridiplantae > Streptophyta > Magnoliopsida > Santalales > Viscaceae > Viscum > Viscum album. Next base: position 481,746,429 of record OY728129.1, read on the forward strand.
TGTAACATACCCTCTATTAAAATCCAGTCGCAGAACAAGTCTTCATCGCTACCTCCCCCATATTCCTAACATGCACTGACTGGGGCAAGGGGTGATCTGGAAACCGAATTCACACTAAATAATGAGTAAGATGGATATTTTGAAGATATATTATACCCTAACTATCTATTAATCACATTTTCCACCCTCTACACTTATCGTCACCATATCAGAGTTCCCCACTAAGGAACAAGAGGCCTACTTTTTTCCAGAATACCTAAGTAATTTCCAACCACATTTAGGATTAATTGATGGGTTATCTAGGGATCTTGGATCCCATTTAGTCTATCCATTAAAATTGATGGAAATTCAAAATTATTGCACTACCCTTGGCTCAACTCCCGAACTCCTTTGGGTATCAATTGTTCTTTCAAGAGACAAAAGTTAAGAGACGCACCATGATATCATGAGTTATGGAAGTTGAATATAACCATTTGGGACGATCATGTAATGGGGTTTAGTATTCTTAAATAAAAATCAGTCATATTACCATGAAAAAATAGGACCCTTAGTCCATTCCTCCCATTGATAGTGACACCCCTCCACAATCTCCACTGTGAATGTTTTCATGATCAATAATGTTGATGATCAGAAAAATCGGGCTATAAAAAAATTTAATGATAGAGAAAAACTAACCTAATGGGTTATGTAGTATAAATTAAATCCTATAATTGGTTATCAAAAAAATTATCATAGATAGAATCCTGACCTCATTATCGCCTGCAATGAAGTATTTTTTCTGGCTCATTGACATCACAAAAATAGAAATTGAGTTTTAATACTTGTTGACCCTTATAATGCCATATAAATGTTTTTTAGATGCTAGTTTGAAAAATTTTCTCCAAGATCATGAGAGATATAAGTGAATAGTTTTTACTTAATCACCAAATTAGTACCTAGGAGACACAATGTTAGAGGAGATTTTGTCCCTCCTACTGAGTAGTCAGTTATCTTTATCCAAGAACACAAAGTTGAGGTAGGTGGTCCTATGTATCTTGAGTAGGATAGAGGTTGGTGGAAGTAGAATGAATCCAAAAAAAACCTAATTAACCCATATGAACAATGGAACATTTCAATTGGGTTAATGATTGTAATTTAACATGGGAGACCATAAAAAATTTAGCATTGCTAAATACTTACCCTCACTGAGACGATGTGGTTCCAACTCACATCGCCCAACTTGATGCTCTAGAAATGAAATCAGATTTCATTATAACTGAATGAATCTCATACCTAACATGGGTGGAAAACATATATCTAGCCCTAGAATTTAGTAATTTTAGCTTTACCCCATTCATTGGTATGAGTGATTTGATTCCACATGTGGCCCACTTCACTTCACAGTGTAGCCCAATGCTCACAACACTAGAGATGTAACAGTTTTTCAAACTCCATTTTTTTATAAACATAGGAAGAACTATAATTTGTCCGGTACTACCAGCTAATAATGGAATCCTTCACCAGTTGGGAGGATCTTTATAGGCAATTACTCTACCTATTTAGTTCATCCATGTGAAAGACCCGTATTTTAGATTCATAATGTGTGATTTTATGACCACGTTGCACGATGAAAGGGGACTAATTACTACCTTAATGTGTATCATTCCCTAGAGAAACTGTTAATAATGTTAATTTAGAATTTCATATAAGATATCATTCCTACCCATATCACACTAAAATATCCAATAATTATTTGAGTGTTATGTAAAAGAGCTTAGTATCTAGAAGAATACTCATAATATACTAGGAATTTGTATCTCTGATTACTCCTTCCAACACTCTTGTGGAACCCTATAAACCTATAAATAGTAACTGTTTTCCAGACTAAGGACCCATAGTTGGTCTATCTTCACATAACTTAGCTAGAAATTCCACATCAACCACAAAATCATCCACCACATCCATGTCAATAATAGCCTCATCATGAAAACACCACCAAAGCACCCATTAGGGCGAGTAACCCTGGGTTCCCTTTTTTAGATGGGAAAAATGGACCCCCATCAAGGATGTGCTTCCCATAGGGAAATTTATCTATACCCTAGAAAATGAAATTCTAAAGCTATCGGGATTTAAGAAACCTATGGAAACTAACCTCACCAATCATTCTGACTACCACATATACCAAAGGATCTTTAGAAAATCATAATGTGGTGACTCATTCTTAAATATTGGCACTAGGAATTGTTAGATGATGAACTTTTCAAACTAAGAAATCCCCCTTCATAAGTAGAACATCTTTATATTGACTCTGATAACATCGATAAAGACTCTAATAAATTCAAATAATCATTTGTTAATGATACAAAAAAAAATTATTGGACCATAAGGTATTCAGAAGTTCCCATAGAATTATCTATACCCACATGAGAAACTAGCACCACGTGGGGCTTTCATGCTCACTCTGACACCTCATCAGTAGAACAACCTTCCCAATATCTAGAAAATATGCACTAATGACCCCTGGTAAATCAAAAAACCATGTGAGTGCAAAATCCAGCCAATACTCATCAAATTCATGCCTCCCATATTGGGAGATTTTTGGAGAATTCATCATGTCTTGGAAAATTAAACAGATAATAAAATGAGTATTCTCTATAAATTCTATCAGACAGATAAACCACAACTCCATACTCAAGGATGATGAAAACCAAAAAAACCGCATAGGAACATATAACTAACATCATTGATGTAGGAATGATAATCATGAAAACCTAAAGGAAATATAACCCACTGCTCCAGATGAAGTTGTTTATTCCACTATGACGAGAAAATCGGGCTCACAAAGAGCTTAGTAAGTACAATCCTCTCGAGCTTCTCTGTTATGTACACCTCTAAAGTTGACCGTATTGGTCAATTAGATGGGCCATCCACAACATCATTGTGCATATTTGTATCCAAATATGGATTGACCATAGCTATCTTATTGTCTGAATAAACCATCAAGTTTGTAGAAGAACATGGTCTGCACTAGTCATTTCCCATCACCACTATTATCTATTCACACTGTGTTCCCTACCAAATAGAGACAATTGGGATACACAAACATATATCTCCTGTAGAAATATGTTGTGATAAATAAAAAACATTATTTCTAGTGATACTATTAATCCTTAACCATATTTGTGTAATTTCCATCATTCTATAAATCTCTCAGGTGGCCAAATATGGTTTGTTACAAGACCTAAAGAGTGCCTCCATGTATGATTGTGGTTAACGGCTAGGTTAATGGGTGTAATGAATACAGTGGGGAGACTAGAAAACCAATTAAAATGTTACAATATATATTAAATAAAATTTTGTAATGAATTTTAGAGTAACAAAAATTGTGGAAACAATGTAATATTTTGTAAGAAAGTAAAGGATGAACAAACTAAATCATGTGATATTCAATTTAATGTAAAGATACAATGTATCTAATGGAAAAATAAAATAAATAAATATAAGATACAATTCTATCAAAAATAAATTAAATAATCTGGTACTTAAATCCATGTTGGTACCATCTCCATGCTCCAACCTGTCCATCAAATAATAAAAAACAATGACCCTTTCCCTTGTACAAACCAACATCCATGTAATCTCTGCAGGAACTAAATGGTGTCTTGGATATGGTGTGAGTACAATACAGTTGGCCAACGCCAAAATGTCAAAAAAAATTATAAATAAGTGCATACAAAAAAGTGGTAAATAGTTATATTAGTCAATCAATTAATTAAATGTAGCAATCAACCTACATCCACACCATTCTAGAATATTTGTGATCATGTAGAAAAACTATTCCAACCATAACCATAAACCCATGGAATGATCACATAATCTGTAAATTCATTCTGTATAATCATTTCATCATCTCAGACAAGAACTCTATATATGAATTTAAGCATCCCATAACAATCCCTCTATAAAATAATTTCAGCATCGTGGGGAAATCCCTCTATAAATGGATTTAATAATTTTTCACAAAGCCCAGACTGTGAGAATTTTAGCATCCCAATCCAATCCCTCTGCATAATAATTTTATCAAACATCACAAAATAAATCATTATAAAATGAATACTATAATAACATATCATAATATTCAATAATTTATTCTTCCAATTAAACATTGTCTTTCAGTTACCCATATAATAAATAATCATTTAATCTATTTTCAAATGAGAATCTATCGTAAGTATTCACCTGAGGTCTCATGATCCTTAAAATCCTATCTTTAATCCATCAGCTAATTCAATATTATTCTTGGGGAGGATTCCCTATGTGTACTTTCAAGACAGGTCTCCAAAATAATGATTACAAAGGGATCCAATGAATAATAAAACATAAGATTTATCATCATCCATTAATAAATTAATAAATTTATACAGTGTTTCATCACAATAATTTAATATTTCTGGTACTTGAATAATAGAAACAGACCATAGGGTTTCTTGATAAACAACCGACCTTTATTTGGTGATCAATTCAATGTTACCGAAAAGTTACTCCAACAATGGAGAACGAATAAAATATCTCCAGAAGAATCCTATATCACATGAGATCAAGAACAATTCCCAAAACAACTATGGTCAATATATTCCACCATTATAATATAGAATAGAAGAAGTGAGGGAAAAACTAACTAAAAATAACTTATTGGTGATTTTATTCTTGATTCAGACATCCAGAATGGTATAAGGCACTCCAAAATCACCAGATATAACCTAGGGATTGAGAGAGGAGGGTTTAAAATGGTGGATGAAAAGCATTATGAACACTGCATCACCTTAAAACTAATTAAACTAAGAAATTATTGACATTTAATGTGTTCACATAATTTATTATGATGTTTCGATTTATGCTAAAAAATCTTTCCTAAGAATAAAATAATCCTCCTTGAAAATTACACATTGTGAACAAGTTTCATAGAGTGAATTAATTTCATTCCTTAAATGAGTTCATAACATTTATGAGGATACATTTACACATTGTGAAATATTTTCATAGATTGTAAGCAATTCATTCCAAGAACCAGTTCACAACAAATTCCTACAAATATTTATACATCATGAACTGGTTTAATAGTTTTAAAATTTTTAGTATAAAATCATTGACCTATTTCATTTGAAAATCATAAACCACCTATGAAGCCTTACTGACACCTGAAGAGCCCTCATAATCCCCGTTGAAATATTTCTATATGAATTCCATTAATTCAATTGAACATAAATCAACAAAAGTGAAGTCATTTTCTTAGGAATATACTTTCTATCCTCAAAATAACTCCACCACCATGTTTTTAAGAAGAATAAAAACCAAAATAGAATTTTTTTCAATGAAAAAATAAAAGAGGCATGTACGAAGAAAAAGAAAAGAATTTACAATCTACCAACCATATAATAGATGATCACCGATAAGCTCTAATTATTTTTGTGTGGTATTAGAAAATATGTCTGGGAACATTGATTTACAATAAAATTATCTCTATTAGGCCCCTATTGACCACTCACATGCTTCCATTGCACTCAAACTAGAGGTATTGGAATAACCTGGGGATACTTTTCGTTATGGTCCATAATCTGTATCAGATGCTCCTCAAAAAAAATATCTATGCCAAGCTCCACATCATCAATTTCTACCACATGAAAAGGTTTAGAATGATAAAGATAAATATTTAAGATGGTAAATATATCAATAATGAAATTGAAAAATTATTCAATTTCCAATAAGTATTCTACTGGGTCAACTCTTTCCACTAGATTGAATCACACAAAAATCATTGCTGTTATTTTTTGTAGATTCATCACATTGTGACAGCCCAACCTAGGAGAATCAAAAAGGAAAACATGTTGACCAATCCTAAACTCCATAAGACATCTATGATAGACATTTTATGATATAATCCTACTCTTCATAGTCATCAACTATATCGTGATCAACTGAAGTTACTCAGGCATCTCATTTATGAGACAAGGTCCAACAATCATTGACTCTACTATCTCTAACAAAAAAAGATGAGAATAGAATGAGATTCCATAAATATATTATGAAGGATCTATTTGGATACATTTCAAGAATCTATTATTACAATAAAAATCTATGAGTTATAAATACAACTCCCAAGAACCACCAAAATCTAAAAAAAATATTCTCATAACATATCTTTCAGAATCCGAGTAGTCTATTAATATTTTTCATTAATCTAATGATAATTGTTCATTCTTATAAGAAGAAATGATCCTAAATACATATAAATATACTTCCATAATTTAGATCTAAAATGTGTATCTTTATAAAAAATGATACTCATCAGAACCTCGTGTGACTCGACTATCTCATGCACATATAGAATTCCCATATCATCAATAGTGAAGGTCTCCCAAATAGGAATGATATGGGATACTATCCTTATTAAATCCAATATCCCTCATACTGAATCATTCCTATGGGGTTTCTAGAGTAATCCTATCAAAAAATTCATAGTGGCATTTTCATGTTTCCACTTTGAAATACAAAGAAGCTACAAAATCCAAAGATCCCTTTAATGATAGACATACATATACTAGCATGTGAAAGATCTCAAAATGAAGCTCATGATCTCCCTTATTTTTTACCACTAGTAATATCTATGGAGATCATGATACATAATTTTCAAACCAATATGTCATGACCATATAGAAACACGAGTCTCTCTAATTATCTCCCCATGCAAACTCATAGGAAACAATACTCAACTATGAAAAAGAAGAACATAATTTTCCCCTAGAAACCATCCTATATTTAGATCCCCACCATATATGATTTATCATAGAGATAATCCCATCATGTTTGATATATACTATTTCTTGATCTTATTGGGAATCATGGGTATAAAAGATGTTTATGTCAGAGATGATCATCCCAAGGACACCTGAACATCAATATGCATGTCAGTAAATAGGTCCATCATCCACCACATGTCACAAGAATCCCAAAATACCGATGTCATCATCTTAAGATCAATTCATAAGTAGATATGTTTAAATTTTCTAGTTTATAAGGCAACTCAATGATGGAGGAATACAGATACTCGACCCACATCCTCCGTCGAAGGATCTAGTCTTACTCTGAAAAGATATACAAAAGGCTCTGATAGCCCATGTACACCCCAGACCTATCACCCAAAAGATAATGTATCTATCATCTCAAGTAATATACCAACATAGCTAACTATATATCATGAAAATATGAATTCCTCTCATGTAGTATCTATTGTTTGGTGCCATAAGAAACCACTTGGTCCTCCTCCATCAGAACTGCTCCAAGTCCAAATATGGATGTTTCAAAGTACTTTGTATATGATATACTAGGAATAGGTAATGTGAGGATAGGTACTATGTTCAACCTACTCTTCAGCATGATAAAATATATCTCATAAGATTCTTACTATAAATTCCATACCCCTTTCTGGGTAATCATAGAAATTAGATCTACCAGATAGGGGGTGTTGTTGATGAAGCATTGATAATAACTGATTAACCTGTAAAATTTGGAATCATGATGAAATTCATAGTCCAACCCAATTATACCATGTTTGTAAATGTATCCGGGTTGACTGACACTCCATCCTATATAATAAAATTACCCAAGAAGTGTATTTTATCAATCAAAAACACAATTAGGTTAGCTTGGGGTAAATACGATTCTCTCTTAATATACTCGCGATGATGTCAAGATGTCAAGCATGGTCATTTGTTGGTTGAGAGTAAACTAGGATATCATCAAAAATCCATAAAAACCCATAAAAAGATTAAATATATTATTCACTAAACCCATTAATATTATCAGTGTCTTTATTAAACAATACGACATTGCTATGAACCTGAATTAGACATACCTTCTCTTAAAGGCATTCTAAGTTATGTCTGAGGTTATCACCCTCAAATATTGGTATCCTGGTCTAAAATCATTCTTATAGATTATATTAGAGCCTCTAAATTGATTAAAAAGATTGGAAATTCATTGAAGGGTATATTGGTTTTTGATCATCATCTGGTTCAATCTCCAATAACCCACACAGTAGATAAAAGTCTCATAACCCTTCATAGAAAAAAGTTTGATGACTTGTATTTTATAAAAGTTATTGATAATTTTTTTATGAATTAAATTATTTAATACATACCTTATGTAGTTACCTAATGGAGCCACATATGTCTAGGGATGTTGAGACTTATTCAGAGTCTAGAACCCCAGATTTTGTAGAAACAGACTCGGACTCATGGTTAAAAGTTACTATGTTGCCCAGACAACTAGGTAACATCTATCAAAGATATGCATTTTATAGGAGAGAAGGGTTGCACATATTTTTCTGAATTTTTTTAGCCAAGGAGTGTGACCTTTCAAGTTTTAGAGGGTTTTTGTATAGTTCCATGTGCATGGATTGTGCATTACGGGTAAAATTAAGAGCCTTGCCCTTCTGGGGTCCTCCTTGGATAGTGGTATGGTGTACCGTTGGCACAAGGTTTACTTAAAAATGTATCCAAACCAAGAACCGTTATTTGGGTGGGTGAAATTAAAAAAAATACATTATAAAAATTAAAACCTAAACCCCTCTTCTTCATTCTAATTTCCCGTAGATGGAGCTTCCTTCTTCTCATGTGGGTTCTCCCAAAGAATAACATAGGATTCATAATATCTCCTAGACCTAGACTCCGAATAATGTGTCATTAGAAGCATTGGATATTTTTAGGTATGATCTCAAATCCAATTCCTTCCATTATTTTTTCATTTTAATATCTCTTTCTTTATATAATATTGATCTCATTCTATGTATTTTCAAGGAATTGGATCATTTCTTTGATTTATTATGGTGAGACCTATATTAGAAGGTGATTTTTTTATCCCTAAGGTAATAGGTCTAGTTGTTTTCATAAAAGGTTAGTTTTTTCATAGCCATGTTGTTTTTCCACATGATGGTCATTGGTATGTGTTGATTTAAATTGTTTTCTTCATTTCTAAATAAAGATATGAAAGTGAATACACTCCCATTAACTCTTGCTACAAAATATGAGGATGATTACCTCAATCATTGCCACCCCTTGGTGTGCCAGAATGAATTTCCCCTTTATAAATGAATTCTTAAATGGTTGAAACACCTTCTAATTGTTCGAATTGCATTGTAAATGGAATAAAAATAGAGTATAATTTCCTTAATTAACCAAAAAACCTTTTATGTTCTTGGTTTGATATATAAAAATGATTTCCATATTTATGTAATGTTTTTAATGGTCCAACTACCTTTTATTGTTTTGGAATTTCTTTCATATTAATTGCCTTTACCATATCTAGGAAAATAATTATTTAAATGGAATTGAATTTGTGTGGTATGAATACACCTCTTGTTTAATAATATTGATCAATTAATTTAATGATGTGTGACTCCTTAGTTATATCAGACTTACTAATTATTATTCTATAGTGGTGATCCCACGTGATATTATTATTATTATGATTATAACATTGATATTGGTTGTGTAGTGATGGTTATGGGACTTGTTGGGCATAAAATCTCACTCTCCCTTACATCAGGTGTTGATCATGGAATATCTCTCCATTATATTGCTATTAAGGCGATGTGAATGACATTCCTTGTTCCGCTATTTAGGGTATTGGGAACCAAATCTCACGAAACTTATGTTTAGTGATAATCATTATGTCTCAAATTCATTTTGATATTCAAGACATATACCCATGTAAGATCCTATAGCTCATTATACTAGTTAAGGATGCTTGATTTATGCCCTGGGTCCATCCAACACAAAGTATCCATGTATATTTCTACTAAAATTATCATCTAAATAGTAAATATAGGTGGATATGATAGAGAATATAATATATATATTGTTACTATATATATGGTTGTGGATCAGACACTCATTCTGGCATGATACGAAATCAATAGAGTGGCCATGTGTCCTTTAGGAACCTGGGATAATGGGGGACTATTTTTTTCAGCAATGAGGATTATTCATATCACATACACACTGTTGTTGATATGTATTGATATTGGTTTACTACTAAACAAAGTTGGTTGTGGGCTACTAGTATTTTATCTCTCACCCTACTTTGGATTCCTTTTGTACCCGAGTAGACTACTTGTCTATAGTTATGCATAAGGGCATGTTACCTAATTCATATTCATGATATTAATTACTTATAGAATGAACAAAGGGATAATATGATCGAAAATATGATCGAGATTATAGTGGATAATCTTTTTTTCTTTTCTTGAATTTTTGTACAGCATATTGCATATGCATGACCCATGATTCCCCGTCTTGTATATCAAAATTCTATGAAATTATGTATATGAATCATCCTATTGGACTTTGATAATATTACTGTTGATTATTATTTATTATTCCTAGGTTATCTATAATATTATTTAAATCATCCCATTCTCTATTGTAGGTTACTGGTCCAGTGTTGTAGTGTCTATTCAAAAGTTCTTCCAATGTATTTTTTATGTTTATTTATTATTATCATTTTTTCACTTTTATATGAGGGGTTAGTCTCCCCATTTTATCACCATTGACCATGGCTACTAGTTGGTAGTTTTTTTTAAGATTGGGATATGTTCTTGAGACCGTGTGACCCACCCAATCAGGGCCCATATTCAGTGTGTCCTAGTTTAGGGAATTACAAAGTGGTATCAGAGTGAATTTTTAAATTTTTCTTAAATATTGAGTGTTAGATAATGGAATAGGGTATAATTGGGTTTGGTAATGTTCCTATACCTAGGAGTAGCTAACCCATGTAGAGGGGAAACAAAAATTACATTGGAAGTTTTGTTCCTGTTATGGTTTTGACTTGTTATAGTCGATAAAACATAACTGATGGGTAAAACACATGTTTTATGATGATACTATCACTGGTATTATTGAATTTTTATTTTTTTAATTAGACTAATGAAATCGAATAATTTCAAATCATTCATTATATTTTAAAATTAGGAATGAAATTCTATTCATTTTTTCATGTGACATCAAATTTCCATTTGTATTTTTCTATTTTATATTTCCGGTGCCTA